>CM066727.1:165569433-166949433 GCA_033961575.1 Aselliscus stoliczkanus | reverse complement strand
AAGAGCATGGAGTTTGGAGTCGGACTTAAAAGATTTAGATCCTGGGCCGGCCGAGTGGCGCATTGGTTAAGAGCTGGTTTTGGGATGCCAGCGGCCCCGGTTCGGATCCCACATATGAGGGCCAGTGACGCTGCCCTCAACAGTTAAAACAGCTCCACTTGGAGCTGGGCTGCTGTGAGTCCCCAGGAACAGCATAGCTGCAGCCCCTGCTGCAGTGGCTGCCATAGGCTACAGTGAGCGGCCAGCAGCCAGCGTGAGCTGCCAATAACCACAGTGAGTGACTGTTCAGAGGCCGGTGACTGATCTGCCTCACCCGGGAAGAGTGCAATGACGATACCAATATGGGCCAGTGAAGTAACATCCTCCGCAACTAGACTGAAGAACAAAAGACAGTACAAAATAAAAATAAAAAATAAAAAAGACTTAGATCCTGACTTCACCAATTCAGCCATATGAGCCCTAAATTATTTAACCTCTTTAAATTATAACTTCCTCAGTTGTATAAAAAACATAGTAATCATACCTATTTTATAGTTTTATGTAAGACTGTGTAGAATACAGTAATTACTATTATTTCTAAAGAAGTTTTAAATTTTTATGTGATAAAATGAATCACTTTTTTCCTTTATGGCTTTTGCATTTTATGTATTAAGCAGACCTTCTCTACATGATAATAAGTGTATTCATTGAGTCATATCAATGACATCAGAGTCAAAGGATGGATAAAGATTGACCACTTAGGCTGGTATAACAATATCATGGACTGGGTGGCTAATTACCAACAGAAAGTTATTTCTCACTGTTACAGAGACTAGGAAGTCTAAGATCCAAGGCTCTGGTAGATTCAGCCTCTGCTGGGGGCCCACTTCCTGGTTCCTAGGCGGCAATCCTCTCTCTGTGCTCTCACATGCTTGGAAGGCCCCAAGAGAGCTTCTGGGGTATCTTTCTTAAGAACACTAATTACTTCCCAAAGTCCCCTCCTCCAAATACAACCCCATTGGGGGGAGTAGATTTCAACACATGAATTTGGGGGACACACACATATTCAGTCTGTAGCAAAGATGCTAGATAATAATAGCTAAATGGGAACCTATTATGATGCTTGTACCAGGAAATAATGATTCTACCCTCTGCCTATGAATTTCCCATGATACCATGAGTCGTTAGGGATGTGGGCATTAGGATTGACCAGAATTCCCCCAACAGTGTCATTACTGGGTCAACTACAGTAATCACTACTACCAAGATTGGTCTCACTGATTCAGATAAAAATCAAATGTTCTATAGGCCAAGGGCAATTTGTAGCCAGAAGACCTAGGTTTGAGCATTAGCAATGTGACCTTGAACCTCTGAATCCTTCTGTAAGATGAAGATAAATCATGTAGATCCTGACTAACTTACAGTCATATTGGGAACATCAAATAAGATCACATATGGAAGTTTTTTGTAAATTGTTGTTAGGTTGGGAAGTTCACATAGCAGAACTGGTCCCTGTCCTCTCACCACAGGATTGGAAAATGCGGTCCCTGTTAAGTAATGGGACACAGGGTGGTGAGATTACAAAAGCAGAGGCTTTTTGTTGGTCAAAGCTGGATCAGAATTTTGACTTTAACACCTATTATATTATTGTGGCCCTTTATCTTAAGCTCACTTTACCCATTCATAAAAATGCAGTTTCATACCTATGTAAGAGGGATGTTATGAGAATTAGTGGAAATATTTTTTAAAAGCATTAGCACTGTGCCTAACAGATAGGTTATCAACAAATAAGTTCTTTCCCCCTTAAATCTGCATTACAGATTTAATTGTAGAACTGTTTTCAGATTTAATTGTCAACTGTTTTCAGTTCACACTTCTGCCCAGTTCATACAGTCAACCCTTCTGCCCAGAAATTATATACTAAGACTTTGTATCAATCCATTTTTTAAAAAATCCAAGAACATACCACAAAGAAGACAAATAAGTTTTCTAATTGTCTACCTCAGAATTCAAAGACTGACATTAAGGATGGATATCTGCCTTGGTTTCTAAAATGTTTGCTACTCTTGAGAAAGAGATGGTAGAAAAGAGGAAGAGGGGGAGTTTGGTGGTATTAAAAGGTCTGATAGGGGGCTTGTCAAGTGGCGCGTTGGTTGGCAGCTCGCTTGGGAAGCCAGCGGCCCCATTTCGGATCCCACATGTGAGGGCCAGTGACACTGCCCTCAAAAAAAAAAAAGAAAAAAAAGGTCTGATAGGACAATCTCCTTTAGATTCATCTTCCCTTCATTCAACAGAGTTCATGGGGGAGGAAGAAAAGAATGAGTTTTAATGAGGAATTGGGGAAAAGAGGAGAGGGATAATTTTTACATTTTTCTCAAAAATAATTTCTCATGGATTTCGAAGAGTAACAGGGAAGCAGCCATCTGTGCTGTGCTGATATTTGCTCCTATCTGATCTTTACCTCAGGATGACAAAGCTCATGAACCGGCTTTTAAGAACCGTTTCCATGCTGGAGTATTTCCTTAACCGGAGTTGGGAATGGAGCACGTACAACACAGAAATGCTGATGTCCGAGCTGAGTCCTGAGGACCAGAGAGTAAGTACAACACTGACTTAACCAACAGAAAAATCTTATTCATTTGGAATTTAGAATCATTTGCCCTGGAAAGCTGATGAATAAAGTTTTAGTTATACACACAGAATTTTTTTCACTAAGAAAATCAAAGCTATCAACACAGTTGCAAGAAACAAGTTTAATGTAGGTAAGGGTCTAGTTCTTGGGCTTCAGTTAGATCCTCACTGCTATTCTCCAGTCACATTTCATACACTTCTATAGCTGCTGTCTTCTCAACAAGCCCCCCGCCCATACTTCTCTTTCCCCTAACTGCCCCAGCATATGACTTTGATGAAAAATAACTTTATTGCTCATAAACTCTCTCAACCACTGTTCTTGTCAAATCGAAATTGTTCAGCGTCTCTCAAGCTAATATTTCTTCTTTCTTATCTTTTTAAGCTAACCCCTATTCCTATTTATTGTATCCCATCTAAGACCTCCCTCCATCAGTATTGGCCTTTCTCCAGTATTCTCAGTCTTTTTCCCTATAATGATGTTCAACAATTCAGATTTTTATTTCTTAACACAGGCCTTTACTTGCTTAGCCTCAGTGCCATTTATTTCTTTACATTAGCTTCTTGGCAGCCGCAAACAATACGTGCTGAAATCTTTGCATATTTTGAAATGCACAAGTATAGAAATCTTTTGTACTTTGTACATGCTTCTAGCTTTTTTTTCCCCCTCAGAGTCATGAGCTCTCAGAACATATCATTAGTTTTCAATTAAATGTGAAAGTTTTCACTCTCTTGATTGACATTTCTCCACTAACATTTATTTTTAATTTTTTTAAAAAAAGGTTTTTAAAGGGTAAAAACATGTCTTAACTTCTACTTGACAGCATATAGAAGAAATCAAGTCATACTGAGAAGTAAATGTTAGATGGCTAGTTAAGGATTTTACTCCTACAGACTAGCCTTATAGAACATGATTCAAATACAAGTCCTAGAATTACTTTATGTCAGGGAACTTAAGGGTTACTTGCAAAGTTAAACACCATAAATATTATATTAATAAATCAAATGAGACTTAGAGGGATATTAACTGAAATCATCACTGAGTATCTCTAACATTGACATGAATAGAACTATTTTCATTAATGTTTACATACCATGTATAGATAAAATTCTTCTAAGCACACATTTGAAATGCATGGATGTTACTCAAACCAGGTATTAAAAAAATGAAGCTATTATACATTATTTTTTTACTTTTATTTTTTAAGGTTCTTTTATTGGGTACTTGGGGGAGGGGAACAGTGTTAGGGAATGGGGAAAGGGGAACAGACAAGTTGCTGTCCTTTTGTTCTTCATCTAGTTGTGGAGATGTCGCTTCACTGGCCCATGTTGGTATTATCATTGTGCTCTTCCTAGGTGAGGCAGTTGCTCACCAGCCATTGGACTGCCACTCACAGCAGCTCACAGCAGCTCACAATAGCTCACACCTGCTGCCGGCCAGCCCCACCGCAGCCTATGCCATCCCCAGTGACTCACTGCAGCCCAGCTCCAGGTGGAGCTGTTGTTCACTATCCTAGCTGTAGAGGGCACAGTGTCACTTACCCTCATAAGTGGGATCTGAACCAGGGCCCTGCTGCTCAGAGCAGGCATCCCAAGCTAACTCCTAACCAATGCACCACTCAGCCAGTCCAATTGTACATTATTTTTTAAAGTGTCAAATTTTATGTAGGTTTATCTTTTCTCCATGAAATTTACCCATCTAAATAATTTAAAAGGTAATGAGCTTAGAATTTCCCTTTTGACATTTTACTATTTTTACCTAAAATAACTTAAAATTTCATGAGAAAAAAAAAAAGAAAAAAGAATCAAGTCTGCAGTTGATTTACCATATGCAAGGGTAATAGTCCTGCATATTTGAATTTAACTGACAAACCCTGGTGGGGTTCAGACTCCAGTTTGATTTGCCATATGGAATCAGGTTTCTAAACTAGGGCTTCATTGAAATCTCACTTAGATTGTGAAATACTGTAAAAGTAAAACCCTCTGTTTTTATAAATGAATAAATAATATCTAGTGATAGTGTACAAAACAAACATATCCAAATAAAGGGACACAGAATTACTTTTGGAAAACAATTCAGCTTTTGGACAAGTCTATGAAGCTCTCTGTACCATGTTAATCTCATCTGGTCTCTGTTAATTCTCAAAATTATCTCAAAGATTTGAGCTACATTACAATAATACATAGAAGAAAAAAAATAGAAATAAAATATCACACCAGGGAATATATGAATCAAAATATGAAGTCAGGGACAAGAATGATATAATAGAATGTCCATATGTATTCTACAAGACCCTGCTAAATCACTGCAGTTCGACAGGGAATTTGTTCTTGAAGTTTTGGTGGGAGAGTGAAAAGGAAAATATAGTTTTTGATGTTCTTTGTCCTAGAGGTGAAATTATACTAGTGTTCCAGAAGAAGTAAAGCTTTCCTTACCACTTAACTCTAAAAGAAACGTGACATAATGGATAATAGCTCTAAAGCAAAAAGATAATATAAATTACTCATATGTTACGCTATTCCTCAAGGCTTTGCTCCCCCAAATTTACCTTAATCTGCATAATGAAGTGGCGATATTGTAGAAAATGATGGTAGACAAAGGAGACAACACCAAAATTGAAGAGGAATGGAAAGGAAAAGACACACAATTTGTTTTGGTCCCTAACATATTCCATCACTTTAAGAATATAATCTACATTTAGTAGAAATGAAATTGGCTTTTGCCAGACTAATACTAGTTTCTTAAATTTTCTCACAAGACTTCCTAAAGGTCAATGTTTGTGCTTGATCCATGTTTAAATATTGCTATGCAAATGGTAATCCATATTGTCAGGACCTTGGAAATAACAGCTCAAATAGTCTCCTTTGCTAGGGTCCAACCTAAGTCTTCTAAACTGAATGTCACTCATTTGGGTAAAAGAAACATCATTAAGTGGATAGAGTGATTGTCCACCAGTGCAGCCTGGTAATCCATTCTCTTTTTGCCTCTCAGGTATTCAACTTTGATGTGCGCCAGTTGAACTGGTTGGAATATATTGAAAACTATGTTTTAGGAGTTAAGAAGTACTTATTGAAAGAGGATATGGCTGGGGTTCCCAAAGCAAAGCAACACTTAAAAAGGTAAGCATAGGGCCGGCCGAGTGGCGCGGTGGTTAAGAGCTGGCTTGGGACGCCAGCGGCCCCAGTTCGGGTCCCACATATGAGGGCCAGTGACACTGCCCTCAAACAAAACAAAACAAAACAAAAAAGGTAAGCATAATCAGTCAGTGAATATGTACTGAGCACTTATGAGGGGTACCTGATTTTATACCAGACATGAAATTAGAGCAGGGGAGGGGAAGAATTAACATTTTTTGAACACTTACATAACAGGTGCTTCCCTGTACACTATGCTCTGTAATAACACCGCTTCATTTAGACGTCATCACACTCCTATAAAGCAGGTAATTTTTCTGTTATCCCATTTTTCAAAGAGAGAGTTAGGCTCCAAGAAGGTAACTTGTTCATGGTAACACAGGATTAAGTACAAGAGCCAAATGTGAATGAAATTTTCTGATTCTCCTGCCACAACCTATTATAATGTGATATAGAAAACGAATACCCAGGGCCGGCCGAGTGGCGTGGCGGTTACGCGCTGGCTTGGGACGCCAGCGGCCCCGGTTCGGTCCCACATAGGAGGGCCAGTGACACTGCCCTCAAAAAAAAAAAAAAATGTGTATCCCTTTTACAGGGCTGGCCGAGTGGCTCAATTGGTTAAGAGCTCGCTCAAGAGTGCGAGCTGAGCTCTGAGCAACAGCTGTTCGAGGCCAGCCCGAGCTGAGTTGCCGTTGAGCTGCCAACAGGTGGCAGGATGGCTCAGCTAAAAAAATAAAATAAAATAAAATAAAATAAAATAAATAATAAAACGAATACCCAATACGCTGGAGACCTGATAGTACGATTGAACATGGGCAAATCACTTAACTACTCTTCAATTCCCTCAACTGCCTTAAAAATCCCCTAAGGGACAAAGAGTTATTTATAGCAGTATGGAAGAATTCTGGTAAGAGCAAACAGTTTTTAATGCAGCGATGGTAAGGATGGAAAAGCAAATTGCAAACAGAGAGGAACCATGAGTAGTAGGCTAAGAACTTCAGGACTTGCCCTTTAGCCAACAGGAACCAGTGGAGATTTGTGACATGGTGATATGGTCAAAGTAGATTTCAGGAAGATTGTGTTAGTTTGCAAGATAGGCTAAAGTAGAGCGAGGTATGAGAAACTATTTGGGGAATATGGAAATCTGATTATTGAGCAGGAATGTTGTGGAAATGAAAGACACAAAACCCAAAGGCCATCAGGTCATGCCTGTGAGCACTTATTTACAATTTGCTGGTCACAGCCAGGAAAAGGCACGTTTATGCTTCAGATAACAACAGTTGGGTATTTGGAACTATTTTAACTTTGGTTATTTATGTCTGTTCTCCAGGCTCCGAAATATTCACTACCTCTTTAACACCGCCCTCTTCCTCATTGCCTGGCGCCTTCTCATTGCAAGATCTCAGATGGCTCGGAACGTCTGGTTCTTCATCGTGAGCTTCTGTTATAAATTCCTCTCCTACTTTAGGGCATCCAGCACACTCAAGATTTAAGAACAGTTGGCAGTCTCCTTTGATCTGGAACCTCTCAGATACCTCTAAAACAGCAAACTGTGGTTCTCAAGATTAGGATGTTAACAAAGAACATGCCCAGCCTCATTACCCATCAAATATGTTGTCAGGTATTCATCCCTATTTCTTAACTATATATTCTTTTTACTGCAGTGAGAGAAGGAAAATCCTATCCTAGCCTATAATCACACAGATTTTAGGAAAAATTATTTTCAGATTGTTTTCTAACACTATTTTGGGTCCTGGAATATAAAACACCAAAGTACACCTATCTTTTCATATTTAGCTTTTTTCTCCTTGAGCAGACTAATTTCAACTCAATAAACACGGAAAGACACATAGTAGAAGCTGAAATATGCTAAAGAAAGGCAGTTCTCTCCTTGGAACCAATCTGTGGTACCCAGTACAAAGGTATAAAATCAAGAGAAGTGGAAGAATGGTCTGAACATCCTCACAAATGCTGTTTTAAGAGAAATAATTATCCACTGAAAAGTCCCTGCTTCATTTTTGTGTTATACTGTGTGTGAGTTCTGGTTGGGGTTAAGGGAATTAGAAAAGTGGGCTTAAACTTAACATTTTTCATAACTATACCCACTTCTGAAACCTAAAATGAACCAAGAGGTAGAAATAATTATATATTGATTGAGGGCCCAAGCATATTTGCATTGAGACTCAATTTATTATGCTTTTAAGTAAAAATTAATTCTCATAATTTGAATTTGACAACTATTATTTTTAAATCGTTTGAATCACCATTTTTCCCAATTGCCATCTCTCAAGAGTTTCTTTCTTGTTTAGTAAAGTGACCAAACCCCTTATATTTAAACTAATTTTGTTCAGACCTCAATTAGAGTGGCTAAATAGAAAAGAAGATCCTAGGCTAGAATCATATAAAAACCCAATCCCCTGATTTTGCCATTGAAGAAAGAAAAATTTCAAAGAAAATTTTATACGCTAGCTTTAGTCTTCTTCTATAAAGTGGGGAAGATTACTCTTCTGTGATCACCAGGATTTGCTAGTATCTTGGTCACTCCAATTGCACAATGTTAACTGTCTAATATACAGCAGAAAAGGACAGACTTCATTAACTGACTCCAAATTTAGAGAATAGGTATTGTTTTGTTGGCTCAGAATTATTTTATGTATAAGGCAAATGAATTAGTAAAAACTAATTTATTCTCAAATTTCTATATTAATAATATAACTTATCCCAACCTTCCTACTTGAGAGAGATAAGTGCATGTTGGACTGCAATATTCCATGTTAAAAACATGGAATATTATTCAAATATAATATCTGGGGCATAAGCAACTAAAAATAATCACAACTACTAGAAAATTACATGAGTATATAAATGTTAACAACAGCAGTTATATTTATGCTCACTTTCTGGAATAATTGGTAATACTCAGAAAGGCACATTCAGGTAGTTGAAGTATACAAGGCCTTCAGGGCGGGCTTCTCGTATTATTACTACTTAAGATTTTTATGAACCCATAAAGGGCATCTTGGGGGAACTCTTCTGGACAATGTCTTTTCCAATCTCATCTAAGTTCTGGGAACTACTTTCTGGGACACACAACTTAGCTCTGAAACAAAACACCTGGTGATCTTTAGTTTGAGATGTCTATACAATATTTTTGAGTTATTTTGATTAAGATACAAACTATAGATACAGTAAAAATGAAATGGAGATATAATTCAATGATGGATAAAACATAATAATTCTAAAAGTTTACTGTCTTTTGATTATTGTATGTTTCATTAATTCAGTAAATTCCACTGATCAAGTATTTGACTTTTGATTAAATGAGAATTTGAATTAAAAATGTTTTTCTCTCTTCTAGTGTTGTGTCTTTAATTGCTGACTACTGCAAATCTCTCTCTCCCACAGGAAAAATAAAAAAGATATGATCTTCCAAAGAACCTTTAGACTAAAATAAATTAACATCTAGGTACATAATGCTTCACTTTTCCTGACACCATTCATAGGATTATATTCACATACTGAAGCACATTCTATCTGTGGCATTAGTGAAATGACAGGAATAACGTTCTCTTGTGGATTGATTAAGCTGTATAAAAGTAGGTAGGTATCTGTATGAAAGAAAATCCCTATCATTTTAATCAAGACCAATTAATAATTATTTGAATGCCAAATATATACAATGTAATGAGAAAGCACATTCCATTTTGGGGGGGAAGGAGATGGTAAGTACAAAGAAAAGATCTATGTTTAAAAAGAAGTTTTGGTAATTCCTATATTCTGCACCCACTAGATACCTGATATAGTAATGAATATCATCACAAAGTTGAAGGCAGTCACCACCTGGGGCGATTAATACCAGAGAAATGTGAGGCAGATAGGCACACAACTCAGAAAAACATTTCTCACAATTTTATACTACCCTAACATTATCTCCAGTTGACACTTTATTTAAATAACTGATTTAGAATCTCAAGGTAAATAGACTTATCTGAGGGGGTACTCATAACCAAATAGTGTATTATCTGACAATGAACTTAATAATTATACACTTGAAACTAATAAAAAAAAAATTGTCCCAATTGAAAAAAAAATTAAAGTAGGTCAGCCTCAAGTTTCCAAAAACATCAATAATTTTTGACGTTCAAAGGCCTCACATGCAAATGATGTCCACATGCCTGTTTTTCTAGAACTGCAAATCTAATAATTACGTTCTGGGAACATATGCCCCCAAAGAGGTAGGGGGAAATGCTCACTACCTACATTAGTTTTTTTTTCAATACATTTTTTAAAATTAACAAAATAAAACTAGCAGTTGTTGGTTTTAAGAAGTAACTGGTCTGACAGATGGTAATGCCTTATGAAATATAGATACAGTTATGGGAAAGGATGCCTAATTGAAATTGAGTTGCAATAGTTAGAAACAGCTCTTCTAATACACAAACATTTTAGGTATGTATTTATTTGAAATACTGATTCCTACCTATAACTGTAAATAGGTGGGGAGATTTAAGATTGGAAAACTTGCATCAATTCTAGAATACTTTAGAGAAATTAAAAGTACAGTAGTGGGGAGATCCAAGATGGTAAAGTAGATAAACAATGTGCCTGCCTTCTTCTGTGAACAAATTAAAATTACAACTAAATTACAAAACAATCAACATGGAGAACCATCTGAAATCTGGCTGAACAGGTTTTATAACCAAGGATATAAAGAAAAAGCCACATTGGGACTGGAAGGAAGGTCAAAGATGTGGAACTAATGCCATGTGATGGTTGAGAAGAGGGGTATCTCCACCACAGAGATTCCCCCCAGAGGAGAGAGGGACCCCAGCTCCACACTGGCCTCCCAACCCAGAGTACTGGTGCCAGGAAGAGTATCCCTTACAACTGGCTGTGAAAAACAGTGGGGATTCCAACCATCTGACCAGGGGGGAAGGAAAGCAGCAGTAAATCCACGCGTCCTGTTAAAGGGTCATGCACAGACTCTCTCACTCCCAGGCACTCACCTTGGGCTCCAGCGAAGGGACAGTAACTCGGGGGGTGTCGGCAGACTCAGTTGTGTGGCTGACATGGGCTGGAGGACGGTCAGCATTTCCCCTATGAGGGTTCCTTCTCCTGTGCAGCTGGCAGGCTGGCGCCATTTTTCCTGTGTTGAGCCCTCCCCCATGCTTACAGCCAAACCTGAATCTGATTGGTCTAATGAGCTCTGCAGCTCCACCCTGCTGACTCACTGGGACGCTACCCCACCCAATGATGGAGCAGCCTGCATTGCACTCTTTCTTGGAAAACTATTAGTCCCACAGACCCCAGGTGGGTGGTGACTGGCCTCAGTGTGCTCTGGGACTTTTGCTGAGTAGCTTCAGGCTAGCACTGGAACCAAACCAGAATTTACATTAACCTGGTAACTACAGCTGTTCCCACTGTAGTGGTTCCCTGAGACCTGGTCTCACTCAACTTGCATACTGCACAAGGCTTCATCAGTGGCTGAAACTTAAGGGAGCTGGCAGGTAGCAGCAGGCCTCGGGGTGTTCTGGCATTTTGTGGACCTGGTACTGGTGACAGACATCCTTGTTTTGCAGCATGGTCTCTCCCACACACCTCCAGGGTTAGCACAGGCAGCAAAAAACCCACAAATTACCCTGTAGCTCTTACCAGATAGTCCCCAGCAGGTCATAGGCAGTGAGTGACATGGCCTGCACTGAAGACCCTCCCAAAAGGCCCCAGAACCAACATACTTAAAAGTTGGCTTCAGACCACAGCAGACACCGTCCAGTTAGCCCCACAAGTAGCACACACAAAGGGCAGTCTCAACAGGCATGAGAAACTATGGAGAATCCTGCTAAGTGGGTTAAGTTTCCCGCACAGCAGCCTGTAAGTTGTAGATGTGGCAAAATCCCACAGCCAATCAGTCCGAGGGTCAATACAACCCATTGAAATGACAATAGCAACCATGTCTCAACTACAACAGGAGCGCATTTACAACTCACACAAGGGACACTCCTGGAGCGCCCGGCATAGGTGACCAGGGAGGCTGTGCCACTGGGCCCCACTGGGCACTTACTACATAAGGCCACTTGGCCAAGGCTGGGGGATGTAGCAGATCTACCTAATGCACAGAAACAAACACAGAAAGGTAGCCAAAATGAGGAAACAAGGAAATACATCTCAAATGAAAGAATAGGAGAGAACTCCTATTTTGTTTTAGTTCTTTTAGAAAAAGAACTAAAACAAAATGGAGGCAAGCAACCTACCAGAGACAGAGTTCAAAACAATGGTTATAAAGATGCTCAAGGAACTTAGTAAGAACTTCAACAAAGAGCAAACATAAAACAGGACATAGAAACCATAAAAAAAAGAACCAATCATAAATGAAGAATACAATAAATAAACTGAAATGAAAAATGCACTAGAAGGAATCACCAGCAAACTAGATGAAGCACAGGATTCAATTAATGATTTGGAAGACCATGTAGCAGAAAAAAACCAATCAGAAGAGAAAAAAGAAAAAAGAATTTTAAAAAATGAGGACAGTTTAATAAGAGACCTCTGGAGCAATATCAAGCATAACATTTGCATCATAGGAGCACCAGAAAAAGGAGAAAGCAAGAAATTGAGAACCTATTTGAAGAAATATGACTGAAAACTTTCCTAACCTGGTGGAGGAAACAGACACACAAGTCCAGAGAGCACAGAGTTCCAAACAAGATGAACCCAAACAGGTCCACACCAAGACATGTTATAATTAAAATGGCAACAGTTAAAGACAAAGAGAGAACCCTAAAAGCAGCAAAAGGAAGGCAACTAGTAACTTATACGGGAGCTCCCATAGAATTGTCAGCTGATTTCTCAACAGAAACTTTGCAGGCCAAAAGAGATTGGCACAAAATATTCAACATGATGAAAAACAAGGACCTACAACTACCCAGCAAAGCTATAATTTAGAATCAAAGGACGGATAAGAGCTTCCAAGACAAAAAAAAGCTAAAGGAGTTCATCACCACCAAACCAGTATTACAAGGAATGTTAGAGGGGCTTCTTTAAGGTGGGAAAAGAAAAAAAAAAAGAAAATTATGAATAATAAAATAGCAATAGCCACAGATCTAGCAACAATTACTTTCAATGTAAATGGGTTAAATGCTCCACTCAAAATACACAGGATGGGGACCAAGTGGCTCAGTTGGTTAAGAGCTCACTCAAGAGTGTGAGCTGTGCTCTGAGCAACAGCAGTTCGATGCCCAGCCTGAGGTGAGCTGCAG
The DNA here is from genome assembly GCA_033961575.1 of Aselliscus stoliczkanus. NCBI lineage: Eukaryota > Metazoa > Chordata > Mammalia > Chiroptera > Hipposideridae > Aselliscus > Aselliscus stoliczkanus. Next base: position 166,936,435 of record CM066727.1, on the reverse strand, counting down.
CTGAGCTGCCAACAGGTGGCAGGATGGCTCAGCTAAAAAAAAAAAAAAATACATAGGACGGTTGAATGGATACGAAAACAAGACCATTACCTATGATGCCTACAAGAAACTCACTTCAGATTGAAAGACATGCCGATGGAGTGTAAAGGGATGGAGATATTTCATGAAAATGTAAATGAAAAAAAAAACTAGCAAAAAACAAAAGCTGAGGTAACAATACTTATACCAGACTTTAAAACAAAGGCTATAACAAGAGAAGGACCCTGTAATTCCACTTCAGAGTCTTTATCTCAACTACTGCTTCTCAACACTACTTATAGGGGATGTGTGCCCCCATTTGTTCATTGTAGCATTGTTTACTATGGCCAAGAAGTGGAGGCAGCCTGGGTGTCTGTCAATGGAAGAATCGATCAAGGGGAGGTGGTACACATATACAATGGACTATTGCTTGTTCAGGGAAGGAAATGGGTTCTTGCCATCTGTGGTGGCATGGATGGACGTGGAGCATACTGTGTTGAGTGGTCAAAGACAGATGCAATGAGATTTCACTTACATGTGGAATCTAAAGAACATAAACAAAACAGAAACAAGCTCATATAGAACATTTTGATGGCTGCCAGATGGAAGGGGGATTGGGGATGAGTGAAAAAGGGGAAGGGATTAAGAAGTACAAATTGGGGGCTGGCCGAGTGGCGTGGTGGTTAAGAGCTGGCTTGGGACGCCAGCGGCCCCAGTTCGGATCCCACATATGAGGGCCAGTGCCACTGCCCTCAAAAAAAGAAAAAAAGTACAAATTGGTTGTCACACAGTAGTCATGGGGATGTAGGATATAGCATAAGGAATACAGTCAATATTTTAATAACTACGTATGGTGTCAGATGGGTACCACATTTGTTGGGGTGATAGATGGGAGGGGGTTGAAGGCAGGGTGTAAAAGATGAAGGGAGTAAGAAGTACAAACTGATAGTTACAAAATAGTCACAGGGATGTAAAGCAAAGGAAATATAGTTAATAATATGGTAATAACTATATATAGTGCCAGGTACTCATCAGGGGGATCAATTCTTAAACTATGCAAATGTCTAACCACTATACTGTACACCTGAAATTAATATAAAGTAATATTGTCAACTGTAATTGAAAAGTTAAAAAGGGGGGGGAGGTGAAGGGAAATAACAGGTCCAAATCTCCAAATATAAAACAGGTCAGTTAAGGGGATGTAATGTATAGCATGGGAAATAGTCAGTAATATTGTAATAGTGTGGTACAGTGTCAGATGGTTGCTGGATTTATTTTGATCACTTCGTTAAGTATATAAATGTTGAATAGTTATGGTGTACACCTGAAACTAATATAATGTTGTATGTTAGCTATATTTTAATAAAAAATATATTTTTTAAAAGTATAGTACAAGAGGGCCAGCCGAGAGGCGCATTGGTTAAGCGCTGGTTTTGGGATGCCAGCGGCCCCGGTTCGGATCCCACATGAGGGCCAGTGACACTGCCCTCTACAGCTAACAACAGCTCCACCTGGAGCTGGGCTGTGCGAGCCCCGGTGATGGTGTGGGCTGCAGCCCCTGCTGCAGTGGGCTGCCATAGGCTACAGTGAGTGGCCCGCAGCCAGCGTGAGCGGCTGGCAGCCAAGCATGAGCTGCCAATAGCCGCGGTGAGCGACATCCAGAGGCCAGTGACCCATCTGCCTCATCCGGGAAGAGCGCAATGACGATACCAACAGTGAAGCAACATCCTCTGCAACTAAACTGAAGAACAAAAAGACAGCAACTTGTCTGTTCCCCTTCCCCGATTCCCCAATGCTGTTCCCCTCCGCCAATTCCCCAATAAAATCTTTAAAAAAAAAAAAAGTATAGCACAAGAATTGACCAAATTGATAAGCATCACTGCTTAAAAACAGCATAAAATTCATAAAATACTTATTACATAGTTATATGAGTTGTTGCTGAAGGTCTGCTTTAGTAAGTAGCTTTCACTAATGAATAATTTTCCCCACACCTTCTCATTCGAAGTTGTACTTTAAAATTACACGAAATAGCATAAATGAGTTATCATATTTGGAGTTGTTAATCTAATTCCTTTCAACAAACAGTCATCATTTGCAAAACTTAACACCTTGACTTCTTCATTCCCAATGTGGCTGCCTTGTATTTTTCTCTTGCCTGATTGCCCTGGCCAGGCCTTCCAATCCTGTACTGAAAAACAGCGGTGAGAATGCGCATCCATCTTGTTCCTGATCTTAGAGGAAAGGCTTTCACTTTTTCACCATTAAGTATGGTATTAGCTAAGGGTCGATAAACATTCAATATAATTTGGAGTTTCTAAAACAGAAACTATTGAAATGTTTTGCTAATTATAATCTTCAACTATGTTTACAGGTTTGTAGACTTGAATCAACTGCTCAATTTTCATCATTCATTCCTTTTTTAATATGAAAAATGTAAAATAAACACAATCTCAGTTATTTAGCAGTCCATATATGTTCAGGATTGAAAGTGTCTTTTGTTCTCTGTTATTTTAAAACAACACAAAAAAATGACAAGAAACCAAAAATTCCAAGGCAGTTTCCCCCCTTTTGTTTTTTTTAGCTGAGCCATCCTGCCACCTGTTGGCAATTCAGTGGCAGCTCAGCTTGGGCCAGGAATTGAACCGGTGACCCTGTTGCTCAGAGCTCACACTCCTGAGTATGCACTTAACCAACAGAGCCACTCAGCTGACTCTTAATGAAAAATAATTTCATCGCTAAAGAAATATTTCAAAAGGGGCAAAAAACCTGCACTAAGGAAATACTTGGATATTAAATCCTGGCATCATACCATAAGTAATAAACAAATGGTGATCTCTATTTGGACACTGCCGACAAAGGGCAACTCCCTTTGGCTGGCTGAAGGCTGGCTAGAGCTCCAAACAGAAAGGGAAGAACTTAAGTACAGGGGGTATGCTTAGATATTTAAATGTCTTTAAGTCTCAGGTTTAAGTACTTTAAAAAATATCAAAACTATGCATCTTGAACTCTAGTTGCATATAGATTTACTTTTATGGTACTTGAATTACTACTCCAAGATAGAAAAAGACAAAATGCATACCATAGCCATCCTTACACCATTAAAAAATTAGTAAGTCTTAGTCATTCCTTCATAAAATCCAAAGGTAAGTTTGTATTAGATTGTAAATTTTGTTTGCATTCATAAATTATTATAAAAAGTCAGTGCTTTCTATCATCAAATGTATTTGAGATAAGTGTGATTTTAATCATCTAAGTTGAAAATTAGAATTCTGTAACTCCAATATTGAGTTAAGCTTTACCCAAGAGGTAGTCCGAAGTGTACAAAGACTGCAGCAGAGTTCACCTAAATATTTCTTTATCTATTCTTAAAGCCAATGTATGCAAACAGTTTTAAAAAAATCATTTCACATAATTTGAGGTCTCAACTTTTAAAATATTTAGGCTGAAACAGACACATGTAGATATAATGAATATCGTAATAAAATGAAAAGAGGGATTGCAGAATAAAGTTAGGTATCCTACTGGAGGCACCCCAGGCACAAGCCAAAGTGCATCATAGGTAGGTCACTGCAGTGTTCCCTGCAATGGAAAAGCAACACTTGCTGAGATAAAAACTCCAAACAAATCTCAATAAACTTCATTATCTGTTATGCAAAGGGCGGGTCCAAATCTTAATTTTGATTTGCAAAAAGATGACCCTGCTAGTTGAGGAATTTCAGCTGGAAACCTTTCTATTTAAAATGAAAAATCAATGGCAAAGCAGGATTTTGCTTTGAAGAAATTCCTTTCGTAGTTTTAATGGGACAGATGAATTACATGGAAATTTTAATGTCGTATTTAATAAACATGGAAATAATTAAAATCACATATGTCATTTTAAAAATTATTTTTAAAGATACTTATCTGTTATAAATCTGAGAAAATTCTAAATCACTTTCTTCCCATTAAAAAAAACCACATCACCAGGTCTATATTGTGTCTAATTTGCTTTCTAATCCCTTCACCTTCTCCCCATCCCCTTCCCCTCCTATCTAGCAACCAAGTTTTTTTTCCTATATCTCTGAGTCTTTTGTTTTGTTTACTCATTTATTCTGTTCTTTAGATTCCACATATAAGTGAGATCATATGGTATTCGTCTTTCTCAGTATAAGTGCAAATTAGTAGATGCAATAGGCATGGGGATATGAAATACAGTATGGGGAATAGAATCAACAATGTTATAGAGATTATGTAAGGTGCCAGATGGACATTGGACTTATCCGGGGATCACTTCATAGGCTGTGTAGATGTATGACCAATGCGCTGTGTATCTGAGGTAGAGTAATACTGAATGTCAACTATAATTATATATACATATATATGTGTATATATATATATATAATATATATATACATATATATGTATATATATATAAAATATTATATATATATACATATATATATGTATATATATATAATCTGGAGTATAGCATAAGAGAGAGGGGTTATCACTTTGTGAAGGGTGTAAATGTCTATTTATTATGTTGCTTTGTATACCTGAAAAAAAATAAAAATAAAAAAAATTAAAACCCTGAAATTTGACTGAACTTTCTGAGCAGATTCAAAGAACTAACATTCAATCTACAATAGCTAAAATTCTAATTCTCTTCAGTTAAAATTCATTTTGAGAGATGTTCTATTAGTTCCTTGTCTACTTTCACTGGAAATAATATCTGAAGAAATTAAAACCACAGAGAAGGCTCATTCATTATTTAGAATTTTCTGGATTCAAAAATCTTTCAAGGTATGTTATGTCACCTATATTAATCAGTTAATTTCATGGCTCTTAATGATAAACTCTATATTTTAAACATAGATGCTTCTGTTATTTTCTGTAAAATACCATTCAACATAAGATTTATTGCAAAGTAGTTCTGTAGTTTTATCAGTATTTCTCCTCTCCATCCACTGCTGTCCCAACTTTTTCCAGAAAACTTTTTTTTAACCTTTAAAAAAAAAAAAATCCATTTGAAAAACTGTAACTTGTGACAACCTATTCTCTAAAACCCACTATTTTATATCTAGTTTTTTATTCTTGGTCTTTCTTGTTTACCTGGAATATTTGTTTCCCATTTCCCTAAATGATTTAAAGCATGGGAATTGGTTGATGATTCTTCCACTATGATTAGTTATCACAAAAGGAAAACTGATGTTGGCACACATATTCCAAATATAGTTTTTAATGGCACCTGAGTGAAAGCTCCCTCTTATTATTTTTAAGCTTTTTTTTTAGTCTAAAAATTTTTATCAACCCTTAAATAGTAAGAAAGTCAGAACAACACAATCTAATACAGAATCAATCATATTCAGGACACACTGAATGCAGATATTACTTTCATCTAGTTTTACAGTTTAACGGACATTGTTTAATATGATAATCTCTCAGATATGACATTATCTTATTTTAATTACATAGCTGCCTCACACTTTTTTATTTAAAGTTACCCTGTTGCTCAATCACCACATGTAAAAATATTCTACTTTTTAATATTTTACAAACTGGTAATTTTCATCATCAGTAGTGGATCTTTTTATTATTCAGCCCCTGCTCCCAAAGCATATCAATATTATAATGATCACATTAGGAAACTTAGCATATTTTAAAAAATGTGCTTTCTTCTCCCTGTGTAAGTGTCCACTATACAATTTGTGAGTGATACCTCTGTTATATATTATAGCACCTATGTACCTGCCTCTGTAAGAATTCACCTTAGTCTTTCAAGACCCTGCCTTGAACAGTTAAAAAAGTCAATAGCCAGAGTTTAAAGCAGTTATTTTCATAAGACCAAATTATTGGATAAATGGTCTCATCATTATGGCTTAACATTAATATGGCTATAGCACGGGGACCCATCCCTGTTTTCCTTAATAATGTGGCCTGATCATAATTTTTTAAAGGCTAGACTAGTTTTCCATATGTTTTCCATATTTTATTCTGACAACATATATGTTAAAAACAAAAGAATGCAAACATTTGCACTTATCAATGCCTTTCTCTTTAGCTGCGGTTTGACGTCTTTCCTTCAGTCTCATCAAGGTCTGATTTCGATGTTGCCAATTTGCTGTGAAAATATCAGAATGGATCATCTTCAAAGCAATACTCCAGTTGGGCTTATTCACTGATTAGCTGCATAATTTCTTCTAGGACATTTGTAACAGACACAACATACAAAGGATTTCAGTTTGGGGTTTTTTGTTTTCTTTTTTTTCTAGATATGATTCCTCTTTTTCTTATTTTCCTTTCTTTGAATATATTGCACAATACTTTATTAAAAAAGGTTTTATGTCTCAGGCAAAAAGTTTTTCTCCTTCACTGGGGAGGTGCTAATGTGTATTATTTTCTAAAAGAGGTAAGTGGTTGTCTGTGTGGCCATCCTCAAAGGGGACCTGGGGAGAAAAAGACCAAAGCGTCAGTTTTATTCCTTACACTATTTCCTCTAAACACAATGCTTTATTTGGGGCAATTTCTTTCTAAATACCAAAATATACTATTTAGATTTAATAATGATACTATGACTTAGAGAACAGTATACTATCCACTTACAGAACTGACAGGTTTGTAGGATCCAATTCTGAAACGACAGTAAATTATTTCAACTATAAATTTTCCAATTCCGTGTAACATGCCTATAATGAAAAATATTTTAATTAAATTATGCTTTTAATGAAACTATTTCCTAAATTTTTATGTGAGAATATAAAACTAAACTAATTACAATGGACTAGATTAAGGAAGGAAAGAAAGCAGTTTGCTTTACTCACTTCCACAGGTAAAAATAACAAGACATTTGAATTTTCAAACAAATGGACTTTTCAAAATCACAAAGTCACATAATGCATGACCTTGACAAAGCAATCTTTTCAAGACTACTGAATACATCTCACACCCAGTGTTAAAAAATAAATAATGCCAGCACCGCAAATTTAAATCCATTTAAGTAAAGCAGTGACAAAGACTTTCATAAGAAAAGCTAGGGCCAGCCGAGTGGCACGTTGGTTAAGAGCTGGCTTGGGATGCCAGCTCTGAGCAGCAGGGCCCTGGTTCAGATCCCACATATGAGAGACAGTGACACTGCCCTCTACAGCTAAAATGGTGAACAACAGCTTGACCTGGAGCTGGGCTGCTGTGAGTTGCCGGTAACGGCGTAGCTGCAGCCACTGCTGCAGTGGGCTGCCATAAGCTACATTGAGTGGCAGGTAGCTACACTGAGTGGCAGGCAGCCAGAGTGAGCGGCCGGCAGCCAGGGTTAGCTGCTGTGAGCCTCTGTGAGACCGTCCAGAGGCCGGAGACTGATCTGCCTCACCAAGAAAGAGCACAATGACAATACCAACATGGGCCAGTGAAGCAACGTCCTCCACAACTAGACTGAAGAACAAAAGGACAGCAACGTGTCTGTTCCCCTTCCCCAGTTCCCCAACGCTGTTCCCCTCTTCCAATTCCCCAATAAAATCTTTTTTTTTTTAAAAAGAAAGCTAATTATTCATCTATAAAACATAATTCAAAGTATATAAACTACCCAACTCCATGCAATATTGAATAGGGGTTGGAAATAAAGGAACTATTTCCTTTACCTATTGTGCTTAACTCTCACATTTTCATGATTACAATTCTGCAAGTTATCTTTGAGAGAACCCCATAATCTCAGAGCTGAAAGGCCAAAATCATACACTGACTGAAAAATTATGGTTTCACATACCACATAGTTCAAAGTAGCATGATTTTACATATTGTAGAGTTAAAAATACTTGCAATGAAAAAGAAAATTTACATTCAAGTATCTACTATTTCTAGGCATTTTCTCATCTAATCCTATAACACATTTGCAAGTTAGGTATTATTCCCATTTTATATATGAGAAAATTTCAGAAAAGATGGTGACCTATACAAGATTATTATTCCATAAATGGCAAAACTTGTATTCACTTCTAGGATCTTTTTAGCTAAGTAATCTCCCTTAAATCACTGAATGCAGTGATTAAGCTATGCTCAATGCTTAATATAAGGAGGTTTGGAATTAAGTCTAAAACAAAAGTTCTTTATATATATCAAAATATGAAAATGTTATATTTCTTCCTCTTTTTAAGTAAAAGCATCTTAATTTCAGTGTCAGCCGCACTTTGAGAAATTATAAAAAAACAGGAATGAATCTTAACCTGTTGTTGAAAAGATTCCTCCAACGATGCCACAGAGTCTTACAAAAAACTGCCAGAATGGCATATGCTCCTCAGTAACTGTCACCATAAGAGAACTGAGATCATATTTCATAAATATCCCAGAGACTCCATGGCTGCCTGCAGCATGGTTAATGACACGTTCCTAAAAGAAAGGCAAAAGGAAGGGGAGAGATAAGAGGCAGAGAAAAACAGGATTCATGTCATTTGGTTACTTACATACAGTCAATATGAAGCCCTCCAGCCCTACCATTTGAGAGGGACATGCAAATCTCTTTATGAATTTCCTAGTACACGAAACTCTTAAGAGAACCAAATTATCTGTATTTTTTGTGTGTAATTTAGCTTTTAAAGCAATCAAGAGAGCAGAATCATTTTTTCCTTTCTCAAAAAGATCACTTTACTTACAAGTTTTCAATTGAACTCAAGAGCTTACAACTGAATGGCACATTCTTCAGTGACCAAATCAATAAAAACCAAGTTCATATTTTGACATACTTGTTATGATATTTCTTTGCTAAGAATTTACAAAATAATATTTACTTTCATTTCAAATAACCAGATTTAAAACAATTTCACTTTGTTTTCATTTTTAAACTCTAAAATACAGAAAGAAAACATAACGCATTAACTTGAAAGATATCAAATTGGTAGTTACAAAATAATCAAGAGGATGTAAAGCATAGGGAATCTAGTCAATACTGTAATAACAATGTGTGGTGCCAGATGGGTACTAGAATAATCAGGGAATCACTTCATAAATTATATAAACGTCTAACCACTATGCTGTACACCTGAAACTAAGATAAAATAATATTGAATGTCAACTGTTAATTGGAAAATAAAAAAAAAGAAATATCAATATTTGAACCACTGGTTCAGTTTTTAAAGGAATTTTTCTCTTGAAAGGAATGTAACTAAAATTATAAATTTACTACAACGTATACACTGAGAAAATATTCTATTTCATTCAATCCTGTTTACACTTCAAAATTCAAGTTTCCAAACTTTCTAATAAATTTCTATTATAGCTCCAAACAACTATGATATCACAGTGCTTTGTTACAACTTTTTATGTCAGGTCTTACCTATATTTACTAAGCTATAACTAAAGTGCAAGCTCTACGAATACAAACTACTAAGGAAATCGATACAATTTTGTGTGGGGCATTACAAAACCCCTTTCTCTGTTAGCACAGCCGAGCCTTATAAAGCCATTGCTCAAGTTTCTTTTAAGCCATTTTTCATCTTAAAGCTCTGGTATGTTCAATCATGCCAAAATTATAAATACACTGTCACAACCTACATGGGTGAAAGCTCTTTCAGGGATCAGGGTGCCTAGATCACATAAGACAAATGATGATTCCCTTTGGGTTCCAGGACCAATGAAGGGAGCCCTTCCCATCCCTGCCCCTCCGCTCATCCTCCACTTTACCAACTGATTACTCCCTTTTTATTTTAAGTGAAATGCAACTATTTTAGTCACCCTATCAGCACAAACACACCCTACAATAGTCAAATGCTCTGGGATTCTATTTTTTTAATTAATTTTCTTTTGATTTAAAATGTATCCTGGAGACAATTTCATCAATACACAAATATCTTTCTCTCTCTCTCCCCAAGTTGCATGTTTTTCCACTGTGCAGATGTACCATTTGGGTTGTTTCTAGTCTCCTACTATTTCAAGTAACTACACAATGAACAGCCTCATACACACATCATTTTTTTATTTTTTCACTGTATCTTTGGATTCAACTTCTAGAAGTGGGATTGCTGGGTCAAAGGATAAATGCACACACCATTTTGCAGATATTGCCAAGCTTCCTTCCACAGAGACTACCATTTTGCATTCTAGTAGCAATGCATATTTGCCTGTGTTCTCCCAAAGCCTTGCCACTGTGAAGAACTGAGGTTCAGGTGGTGCTGATCTTAGTGAGAAATGGTATCTCCCTACCCCTATAGACATGCAAAAAAGCACAATATATGCTTGTATACACTTTACCAAGTCTCTCTCCCCCCCCCACTTTGTATGTGAAAATACACACACACAGTTATACATACTTGATTTTTCCCCTTAGTTATCTTAAAAGTTATAAACACATGACACTTCACAACCTAATATCTTCAATATTTAATCTCCTATGAATAAGGAAAATTCTACAATTATTGAGGACGTAGCCATCATAAGTTATAAGACTATCAAAAGAAAATTCCATATGAGAAAAACAAATTTTTAAAAGCACTTCAATTTTGCCTTAGAATTCTTCTGGATACTAGTATTTGAATATTCACCATTCCTAAACACAATAATAAGAAAACATGACCCCAGAGTAGATGAGATATTGGTTAAACTGTCCAATTCCCAAACTCGGATCCTCACTGCCATATTTTTATAAGGCCACTCCACTGAGGCTGCAGAACACTTGTCCCCTCAATCCAATGAATATAAAACACAAAATAGGAATGCAAACCCTCACAATCTGTTATCTGAGCCAGTATCCATGCATGCCCCAGGGAAGGTATATTAATTAAATGACGAACTTTTTTTTTTTTTTTTTTTTTGAGGGCAGTGTCACTGGCCCTCATATGTGGGACCCGAACCGGGGCTGCTGGCTTCCCAAGCCAGCTCTTAACCACCGCACCACTCGGCTGGCCCAAGGTATATTAATTAAGAAATAAATAACAACACCAAGAAATCAGAAAAATCTTCTGGCAGATAAGAACTGCTTATACCAATACATGAGAAAACATATTACAAAATTACAATATTAAGAATTAATATCATCATAATTTAATACTTTTGATTTAATTGAACATAAAACCTTTCAGATTAAAAAAATCTGTTTCTTTTCCTGCCCTAGAACATAATAATACCTGTTTCTGATGGTTTATTGGCTTAACCCTCCATCAGGCGCAACTGATCTCACAGAGTCATTGCACATAAAGGTGCCACTATGAAATACGGCTTTACTAAGTCACAAGCATGACTGGCAATAGGTTACAGCAGAGGGGGATGATTCAGAAGCAATGAGTCATGATGCTTAACTGTTAGATATTTGAAAATTTGTGTGCAACGAATCTGTGAGATAAGTTGCGCCCGACCAAAGTTTAAAATAGAATGTTAATGCATTTGAAAACTTGTACAAATTTTAAATGGAGAAAGGAATCAACTGAAACTACAAACTTATTTTGTAGCAGGACTGTGAAATGCTAAAAAACAATCATTTTATCAGTGTGATTCAACTTACCCTTTCTGTCACAGAAAACTGATGGGTGTCTGCTGAAATTTTATATGTATGTAGTTTTGTTGGCACAACTGTAATAAAATACTGGAACATCTGGTTGTCTAAAATAAAAACAAAATGTGCTTTTATTTTTCAATCCATTAGCAACAAAACTACTGTCAAAAATATCCTCCTCCTATTAAATACACTTATGAAGTATACTCAACTTGGTAAAAACAAGCTCTCAGTAAGCATAAAATAGGGACACACACAAACACAAACACACACACATATACATAAACTGATCTTTTATAAGATGTTAAAAAAGGTGAATCTAGTCATTTAGATACCTTTATAATTATTATCATCCTTTTATTGCATATGGATAAGCAGCATTTCTTTATAGTACTAAAACTAATAAGACTAAAATTATATTCAGTGTAAATACCACAAGACACATTTTCAGAGCCTACTAATATCTTATGATATGTAAATATACCAAAATTGAATTAGCCAACCTTTGGATAAATAAGGAACTCGTAATACAGCAGAAAGATTATCGAAACTACTTAATGATGGCCTAGGGTTACTGTGTACTCAAGATTATCATATTTATGTAGTTATTAGGAATTTCTAAATTTAATACAAGTCATAAATACCAGTATATTACCAATCATTAATTTTAAACAATTAAAAGTTCACATAATACAAAATGCTAATTATCTTAAAAATTTAAAATCAGATATTTCTATCTATAGTTTCAACTAGGTAAGTAATAGGGCTTCATTATGTTTGGCCTGAAAACAAATGTACTTCACACCACATGGTAAAAATTTTCTTTGAAAACTGTGTACATAAATAAAATACATCAATTTTATTTATTTATTTATTTATTTATTTATTTATTTATTTATTTTTTGAGGGCAGTGTCACTAGCCCTCATATGTGGGACCTGAACAGGGACCGTTGGCTTCCCAAGCCAGCGCTTAACCACTGTGCCACTCGGCCAGCCCAAAATGCATCAATTTTAAATGTATGGTTCGATACACAAATGTATGCACCCATAGATCGCAATGACAAGCAAAATACAAAGCATTTTTATCACTTCAGAAAGTTCCTCTGTACCCCTCTACAGCCAATCCCGTCTATCTCTGGCCCTGGGTGACCATAATCTACCTTATATTGTCATAGATCAGAATTTCATATATGTGGAAGCATACAGTATATACTTTTGTGTATCTAGCTTTTGTTGCTCAGCATGAATGAATTTTTATTTCCATCAATCCAGTATCTCTGTGATTCAGAACAGGGGAGGAAAGGATAAAACTGTAGACAGGAGGAAGAGAGGTACGAATAATGGTTTCTTCTAACACTAACATTAAGTTTCTAATATAAAAAAGCAAAGCCTATTTCAACTTCAGCACTTCTTACTTCTACTATTTGTACCATTTACAAATTTCAAAAAAAAAATTTCTGCCAAGTGCTTCCATTATTAATTTCAACTTAATATCCTGAATATTATCACAGACAAGATTAGGGCAAAAAGGAATGAACTTAGTTCACAACCAATCGATAGCCTATCAGTTGTGAAGCTCTAATGTAAGGTGAACTGCTCTATCTGTGTTTAGTTTTGAGGGGCTTTACCAATATACTCTATCACGTCAGCGAGAGGTGGAAGTGCTAGGAGGACAAAGGTGTTCAGGTATGGTTTATGAAAAAAATATGAAATTGAGACTCATGAGGCAACAATAATGCTTTACACATGGGTAGGATCATTAGACTTGGGGGAAAATGAAAGACAAAGGGAATCTCATCACACATGAGGAATGAAATGCCAATGCAATGCATAATAATCACTAAGGGTCAAAGAAACGTGACAGGAAAAATTAGAACTCATTTAAGCTGAAAATCTGTTTGTCTAATGTTAATTCAAGAAAGGGCTTTAAATTTGTTAAATGATTTAATTGCCTGGCAGGGGGTGGGGGTGGGGAAGGGAACTGAATGAAATTTTGTTGTAAGCCACAAATTGTTCTGAAGGTTTAGGTTGGTCCAATATGTATAGTAGTAAAGATGTAACCGCTAATCCCCTCAAACTTCCTGGAGGACATCTAGGAGGTGGTGGTTACCTAAACACAACAGATTTATAATGTTTTTTTCTTTCTGGAAAAGAGGCCCAATAAAAATATATTAGGAAGGAGAAAAGTATATCTGCTTTAAAGTTTTGAATAACCTACTGACACTCATCTGGTGGCATTTTGTAATATAACTCTAAATACCTCTTAGTCTTTTCGCATTTAGGAACAAGTAGACTTAAAAAGAGCCTTTCTAAAATTAATCTGTTTATAGTTAAAACCACTACAGAAATTCATAGTTCATTTTAGCATCTTGAAACAAAGTATTAACCAACATGTTTTCAAATGAGCATCTCTTAAGTAATATTCAATGCATTTTGGTATAGAATGAACATATACTTAGATCAAAGATGAGGTTATAACGAATAGAGTTTATAGTTCTCGGAATGTTTCTACTCACACATTTCCAAATTTAGTACACTCCAGTGTCCTTAAGTGAAAACATTCCCATACAAACACAAAATACTCATAAGTCAGTATTCTACATAAAGCTTCTTTAATGTACCTGATTACAGCAGTATGCTAAGAATAAAATACTGAAATGAATATTAATAAATCTATTTGAATTAATAAAAACTGAAATCCCGAATTACAGTTTTGCAAAGGCTATAATTCCTAGTAGCATAGGAAGCTTTAGATGTCCTTAAAATGTCCTATAGGTGGGGCATATGTCTATTTAACAAGAAGAAAGGCAACCAAAAACAATCAGAAACTCAAGGATAGATTATTGGCTACAAAAGTAAAAGTAATAATAATAATAATAATTACAACAATAACAATCCATTCATATTTGGATAAACTGAAATTTTAAATGGAATAGAAGGATAAAACAAACAGCAATAAAAGGTATCTGTGCTATAATGTACCACTTGTATCTTGAATAACCAAACCATTCTAGAATAACTCTAGGTTTCTGATGTTTGTAAAGTTCTCCAAAGAGGTTTCTAAAACAGTATGTTAGAACTTTGAACAAAGAAGAAAATTCTTCTTAGAATGTTGAAACTTTCTTTTGTTCTTATTCTTTGGTTGGTGAATATGGGAAAGCAGTTATGCTCTATTAACACATTAACCTTTCATATATTTAGAGACCTTTTAAATTCTATTCCTTCTCTAGCCTACATTGAACTCTAATTTCTTATTCTGTTCTATGGCTCATTTTTTAATATGCAAATTTTATCCACTCCTAGGACAGAGTCTTTCCACATACATTTTCACTTAAAGATTATCAACCACTTAAACCACTTAAAGATTTATCTGTAACCCCTGTTACTAGGGGTTTTAGAAAGAGGATTATTAAAAAATTCAATATTAAAGATATAAGAACAATTGCCTACATGTAAATTCCAATAGTAACTATTAAGTACTTACGATCTACAGCAATTTTTTCAGTTCCATCTAAAGGATTAATAATTCCTGGAACGACCTCTCCAAAAGACAAATGATCTATTCTGTGAGAAAAGTTGTATGCTAAGACACAAAAAATAAAACAATTAAGCAGAAAATTATATTATTCAAAACATATTACAGACTGGTACACATTCTTATCCTCTCTCAAATGAAAACATCTAAAATCTGCAGGTATAATCATATAGTATTTAAAACCACATTATTTTGAGAAATTTATGTGGGAATTAAATGTATAAGGGTAAGTTAATTCTGATAAAATGCTATTATCTCAAATTTCATGATTACATACAAATTAACATCTAAGAAATAATATTACATCTAATCTTGATAACCCAAAAAATAAGTCTTTCTTGGTCCAAATCATCACATAGTAATAGGATTGTGTTGTCTGAATAACTAGGATGATGTCCTTGAAGCCAAATAATGAAACTGATCAGGTACATTTTTAACACACTGCTAAATGTGACCACACTGACTTTTTATGGAATTTGTTCCTTGTTTTTGTTCTTTAAAGCAAACTTTGAAAATTAAGTTTTATGACAATCATTACAAGAAATTAACTTGCATACTTTATATGTATATGTGTATATATTTGTATTTAGTTTTACATATTGAAATAAACTTCAAATATATTTCCTTCCATATCCATAAAAATTAGCAGAAACGTGCACAAAGTGATATAAAACACACCAAAGCCCTCTTCCCTAACTTCAGCAACTTCTGAGCCATGACTAAATAGAAATTCAGGTAGCTTAAAGACAAAAGAAAATGGATTAAGGTCAATCAATTTAATCATTTATTTCCTCCTTTGGATATCTGTTTTCAAAATAGTCTACTTTCAAAGTCCTATATTGCGCCTGCACTATAACTTAAAAAAAAAACAAAAAAAAAAACAACACTTTTTTTCCCAAGGACATATTAATGGAAAAAAATTTCAGAAAAGGCTTACAGTCATGGTTAACAAGCGCTGCCAAATGTGCATGACCTCGGGGATGTGGAATTGCCCTGAAAGGAGGAAAAAAAGATTAAAGTAATAACATTTAAATATATAACTAATTAAAATCAGAAAAGGGATCTTTCTTAAGTCATATAATTTTCTTAATATAAAATTAATATAAGAACATAGTTAACCTATGATTTAAGTATGTATATCTACTCATCTCAGCAATATAATAAAATAGGGGTTTTAATTTTTTCTGTAAAGGGACAGGCAGTAAATATTTTAGGCCTTGTGGCCCAAGATGCAAAACTGAAGATATTATGTAGTTAGGTACACAACAGGAGAGAAAACAGATGTTCACAAACTTCAAACAAGCATGACTATGTTCCAGAAAAACTTCATTTTTGGATACTGAAATGTGAATTTCATATATTTTTCATGTGCTATGATATATTATTCCACGTAATTGTCAGTGAAGGAAAGGTTGTTTGAAGGGCACTGGGGGGAGGCATTTTTTGTTATAGCAAATGCTAGGGAGGCACTGCTGTTGGCATTTAGTGGGTAGCAGCCAGGGGAACACAGTATTCTGCAATGCAATGAACACAATATTATCCTACATCTTGCATGATTTCCCAACACCCTAAATGGCATTTGTGTAGGTAAAAAAACCTATGTAGAATGATCTGAAACTAGAAGAACTAAACTCCGTTTTGTTATACAAAGTACTTTGCTGTAGTTGCAATATACACTAAAGTTCCCAGGAAACAGAGGGAATGTTATATTTTGTTATGTCCACAGTATTACACAGAGTTGTTCACTATTTCAGAATATTTCCTCAACAGAAATACGATTCATGATATCTGAGCGGCCAATACATCTGTTCTAGTCTGCATTTACAGCTGTTGTATACCTAAATAATTCTACATATAAGTGACAAGCATCTGACTACTTCATTACCTTATCTAATGTACTCATGCTCAAGGATTTGCATACTGAAATGAATAGTATGTAATAAATCATGTTCTTTTTATTTCTCCTTTATAATATAGTTGACAATGATATTGTGCCTGAGAGGTAATGTGGGATCTTCAAAAAGATCAACATTGAACTTGATGAACCTAATAACAAAAAATGAGGGGTGAGTTTATAGGATATCTGAGAGATGATAAGGACAAGACACAAACCAAATGCTTTTCCATTTGGCCTCTTATTGCTGGTATCACATGAAGAGAAAAGTGAAACTAGGAACAAAGGCCATATTATGGAGGCTCACATAATATTTGTCAAAGTTGCCGTCTTTCAGTTAGTCTTGGATTAGGATATTGTTTGTATCCAAAGGTGCAATAAAATCTAAATTTCTTTGAGCCAACTATTATTTGCCTGTATGATACCAAGACATTCTAAAGTTCCCAGGTTAAGGATGGGGAGAATAGGTGCCGGCACAGTAACAAAACAAAGAATGAATGTTAAGAAAAGTGGGACAACAAAGACAAATAAATGTTTGATCTGATCACTGTAAACACTGAAATAATTTTGCATAAAAGTCTAATTCTCTCTCTCTTTCTCCCTCCCTCCCTACACTGTCTTTCATGCTTTGTAACCTTTCCCTCAGCCTGAATGCCCTTCTCTCCTTTATATATGTACATAAAATTCCTAATCATCCACTAGTTTGAACACGATTAAGGTTTTCCACAATAAAGCTTCTGCTGACTTGCAGAGTAGGTCAGGTACCTTGTTATATAGTTTCTCATCAGCCATATGTCTCCTGTATAGCTTCAATATAACTATAATTAAATAATTAGTGTAATTCACTGTTTAAAGTTTAGATTCTCTCACAGAATGTCAGCACCATAAGGACCAAAAGCCCTTTTTCTTTTTTCAGTTTCATACTTAGTATCTAGCATGGTACTTTGTGCGTAGCAGTACTCAAAAAATGTCTTCTACAATGAAGAATTATTCAGCTTTGCAACTCAAGGTGGATAAAAGGAAGGGAGAGAAGGAGGGAGAATCAGAAAATCTATATACTCATTCAGAAATTTACCAAGTGTTTATTGTATAACAGTTTCTGTGCTGGGTACTGCTTATGAAGGTAGGTGGTCTAATATTTTTCCTTAACTTCTACCAATTTAACTTTTATCCCAGATACTATGAATATCTACTACATCAAAATACTTGTCTCAAATTAGCTAGGGATTACATTTTGATCACTGCCAAGACAAAGCAAGACAAAAAACTAATATCATCCAATAAAATGAATAAATTAATGAAATGTCTAGGTAAAAGCTGTCTGGCTACTAAAATTTGGCAAGTAGAATTTAATTCATATTTGCCTATAGCTCATTTACTTTAATATATAAAAAATGGCATGACTGTTTAACTTCTGTTTTAAAATAGTTTTTAAAGTTAGTAGTCTTCTCTATCCTGAGATCAAAGCCCTGAACATTAGTCTCAAGGTGTGAAAAATACAGATACACAACAGTTTATGCAGTCCTTTAGTAGTAAGTGATATATTATCTGATTAGCAAAAAATTTACTTTTAACCAAGCTCCCAACTTGTCTAAAGTATTTTCAGTAGGTGAAAAGAACATACTTGCCCACAGTTATGTGAAAATTCCCTGCTACTTTATTGACATAGAGATGACCATGAATTCTGCAAGCATCTGGAGGCTGTGATGAATCATCTTCCCTATTACAATAAGATACGTTAGAATTGCTTACAGCACAGTCAATGGAGTCACCACTTTGTGGTGAAAACACTTAGTAGAGGGAAACAAAAGCCCTACAGATCAATTTTTACTTAATGTTATAAATATTAAATGTAGAAGTATAGTTTTTTGAAGTCTATACATTCATAAAAAAGCAAAAATCTATAAAATGAAAAAAAAATTACATAATTATCTTATATATTACATTTACACGAATCTAAAATTCTATGACTCTTCAAATCTAACCAGAGGACTAAGTCCAATCATAGAAGAAAGATTAAAAGTAAAGAATTAGTACAACAAAGACATACTCTCGTTATCTATTTTGGCACTTTAGGGGCAGGGTAGGATGAGAATAAGAATGAGGAAAGGGAAGGGCATGCCACCTAAGTTCAAATAGCAATGACATTTTCCTCCCAAGCAAATGTAAAGCCTCTATAGAGTTTTTTGGGGTTTTTTTTTGAGGGCAGTGTCACTGGCCCTCACACGTGGGACCCAAACCGGAGCCACTGGCCTCCTAAGCCAGCACTTAACCACCACGCCACTCGGCCGGCCCGCCTCTATAGAGTTTTACATTGAAATGATCCCTTTCTATGATTATAGTATTTCCAAACACTAGCTATTCTAATCTAAAAAGGAAAGAGAACCCACAGAATTCCTAATCAAAATTTGTACATAATTATAAATGCAATTAATTTGTTCTTACAACCTAATACAATTTTATACAGAGGTATACCAAACACGCATAAAAGAGAAAAATTAAATAAAGATGAAATACAGTTATACAGAGACCCTTGAACAATGTGGGTGTTGGGGCACTGACCACCACATAGATGAAAAATCCACACATAGTTTTTGACTTCCCCAAAACTTAACTACACAGTTGTCCTTTGAAATCAGTGGGGGATTGGTTTCAGGACTCCAGGATACCACAATGCATGGACGCTCAAGTCCCATATATAAAATGGTGTAGATCAAGGCATACAATCAGCCCTCCTAGTCTGTGGACTCCCAACCACATATAGAAAACAGTACAGGGAGCTACTGAAAAAAATCTGCATATACGTGGACCTGCATAGTTCAAATCCAAGTTGTTACAAGATCAGCTGTAATATTATTTGTGATAATCTTGATGAACATCACAGGCTATAAATTTAGGAGTAGAAAGAAATTTTTATCATACAGATAATCGTATTTTCTCTGAAATCTGAGATTCAGAGAACTAAATCAATAATAAAATTATGTCAAAGTAAATTCATACTAAATAGTTGGGTATATAAGATATAAATCTCACCTTGGTGGAAGTGCTGTTGATGAACTTTTAAAAGCACTTTTAAATATCACATCTTGAAGTGAATGTTCTTCTTGCAATCTACTCTGAATCAGGTGCAGCATCCTAAATATAACACAAACAATAGTTTATAAAACGGTAAGGTACACAATGAAAGCCAATGCTTTTTAAAAATAACAATGGTTAGCTGCCTTAGCTAAGCCATATATTTACTATTACAGGACTTTATTCTAAAATAAAGTACCAAGTTTTCTTTGGTCATTTTCCTTGAAAGCAGGAAGAGTGAGGCAGGGTGGCTCCAGGTCTCAACAGCTGGGCTCCATAAGCCTGTCTGATTTCATCAATAACGGATGTGCAGTCTCAGTCACTGTAAGCAGGTTTGCTCATCTGAATATCTAAATTCATCTCTCAAGCATGCATGCAACAATTACAAAATTCTTACTTTTTGTCAGGCATTGAATAAAGTGGTATAGATAAAAAAAAAAAACACAAGACAAATAAGGGGCCACATAATAGATCTCATAGACTTAAAGTGGGAGATTCCTGAGGTACAAACCCATAGCACAAGCATCCAATTCTCATGACAAACCAACCACAGTGTCATTTAATATCACCTGATGTCTACCTTTCCAAAGAAACCTGAACTTTATTCTATGACAAGACTATTCTAAACAAAACATTCTATTCTACCTATAATTTTTAAAAATAATATCATCATTTAAGACATAGGGTTACAAAGAACAAAGTATACGTTTGAGAACCCATGTTTAAATTTCTATTTAAAAATACCTAGACACAAAGATTGCTTATTTTTTTTTACAAAATTCTTATGTTCACAATAACTTATGAAATTACTTATTTCAAATAACAAAACCAAGAATAAAAGCTTTTCCTCTAACACTTCCACCATTGGGCCATATTATCTCTGACCATTTTTAGCAATAACTTTGTATCTTTAAATATAATCCTATTTTACCTCCTTTAATTCTGTAACTTTAATATTCAAAGTTATCTTTATTAAAGTTCAAATTCAGTAAGTATAAAAATTATACACAGAGAGTAAGGAAGAATGAACAGACAAAACACAGAGGATTTTTAGGGCAGCAAAACTATTCTACAGATGCTATAATGGCTACTATAGTACTGCATGTACTATAATGTACATGTCATTATACATTAGTCAAACCTCATTGAATATTTAGAGTGAACCCTAATATAGACTATGCACTTTAAGTGATAATGACATGTCAATATAGGTTCTAAGAGTATATGAAATGTACCACTCCACCATCAGATATTGATAATGGTGGGGGCTGTGCATGTGTGGGGAAGACAGTATTTAGGAACACTACTTTTCTCTCAATTTTCTTGTGAACCAAAAACTACTCTCAAAAATAAAGTCTTTAAATAGATATATAAATAACTTGGAAAAGATTATAAACAAATACAGGCACTTAAAAAAGGAAGCTAATGTAATCTGATAATACTTCACATCCCACGATAATGATAAAATACACTCTTTCTAGAAGTGCAAGTGAGATAAAATACTTATGCGCCATTCCCTAAAAACACTGGTAAAACAGGTCTATTTAAAATAACAAGTCGTGGGCCAGCTGAGTGGCTCAGCTGAGTGGCTCTGAGCAACAGGGTTGTCAGTTCGATTCCCGGCCCGAGCTGAGCTGCCACTGAGCTGCCAACAGGTGGCAGGATGGCTCAGCTAAACAAATAAATAAATAAGAAACAATAAAATAAAATAACAAATCATTTTAAGACTGTAAATTTAGTTCAAAATAAATCTTAAATCTAGAAATAAAAAGCAGAAATAAGAAAGGCTTGGATTTACTACAACTAGAGAGAGATTAATTAGGATACCAAATATTTTAAGAAAGCAGAACATCAATTGAGAGAAAACTTAAATCTCTTTAAGCAAATTCTAAAGGTAAAGAACATGGTAAGTACATTATTCAGGATGCTAGGCCTTGGATATCTCTAGTCCATTCAAGAATATTTGTTTACAAGCAGAACACCATTCTCTAGAAGCTTCAAGAAGCCGGGTACCATGTTCAGATTTATACATCTAAAGACTTAAAATCTTTGTATATAATGCTAGCAGAAATTGAAAGCTTCATATTTTTGTATGTCTTATATTTCCAGAGTTCAAATTTTACTGCTCGGCATTGGGAAAAAGAGGTTGATGACATCAAATTATATGCAGTTAAGTGTAAGTGTGTGTGTGTGTGTGTGTGTGTGTGTGTGTGTGTGTGTAATTTCTACCTCAAATATACTAATAAATAGCCAAGCTTATATTCTATATATGAAGATACATGGAAAACTCTATGATGAAAAAAGTCTAACATTTTAATAGTAAAACTACAATCTCTCTTCCACTTATTACTAGTCTTGAAAAACTTCCTGATGAAAGTTGACTCCTCACCTTAACATATGTAAATTAAAGTAACTCATTTCACCTCTAGATGGCTTTCTACTAAAAGCACTAGAAGCCCAAGGACATCTAACACTCAGTTCTTTTGTTCAGCTACATTTGATTTCAACTTTAATTTCAATATCTCCCCAAGTGCTGAAATGGGAAATTAAAAAGAAAAAGGCCTCTGAAATATACTTATGGACTAGAAAGAAAATTTTTTTAAAAGATGGGTAAAAAGTATTTTTTTTGTAATAATCTTAAATTAGGTCAAGCCTTTCTAAACACAAGACACAGTCTAGAAACCAAAAAGAAAAAAAAAAAAAATCTATGGTAGTGGGAGTGGGGGTACTATATATAACAAAGGACTAATGTATATTAATATACAAAGGATTCTTCAGAATTATTAATAAAAAAATCAACAACCAAGCAAAATGGGTACATATGACACAACCAAGCAATTTCATGAAACATGTACAAATGGAAAAAAATACCATGAAGATATTCAGTTGATTCATAAAGAAATACTAATTAAAATAAGTGCAGTAGCGTTTTTCACCCATCAAATTGGCAAAGGAAAAAAAAATATTATGCCCACTGTTGGTGAGGTTGTATAGAAACAAATACTCTCATATAGTTTTGGAGTATAAGGTATTTGGCATTATCTATCAAAATTGTTTCCAGTTTATTGAGATATAATTGACAAATAACACTGCGTAAGTGTACAACATATGATTTGATATATGTATCTATTGCAAAATGATTACCACAATAAATTTAGTTAACAATCATCACTTCACATAGTTAAAATGTTTCCTTGTGATGAAGAACTTATCAAAATGTTAATTAAACTACACACATACACAAAGTATATAAGGAATCAGGTTCAAGAATTTCCATTGAGCATTGCTTTTAATATTAGAATCTTACAAGCAATCTAAATACCCAGCAATAACAAGCCAATAAACTATACTTATACATAAAATAAATGACTATACGCATTGAAATGAGAAGATGTACAAAACATCACATTAGATGAAAAAAAGCCAGTTACAGAACAAATGTGTGGAAATACTCTATTTGTAATAGGAAAAAATGACAAAAGCAAATATACAAATATACAGAAAATTATATATGAAAAGAAAACTCCTAGAAAGCTACACAGGAAACTTAACTGGTTATTATTACCACTAGTCAGTAGTACTCGATTTATGGAATGATGAGGAGGCTTTTACTTTTACTTTATATCCTTTCTATTCAAACTGAATTTTAAACAATGATTATATGTTGCTTTTTAAAATTTTTAAACAGTTAATAAGACTTTATGAAAACTATGTTCATAATTCAAAGTATACTAGAGATAATATTATACACGACTTTCCTAAGATCTGATAAAATTTTTTAAAGTATAAGGATTATATTATATGCTATATTCTGCTAATATTACATCCAAAGAAATGCCTAGAGAAATATGTAATCTATGAATAATTCACAATAGACAAAATAGATAAATGTGATCCTGATTTCAATGGACCACAGTATTTTGTTTACTTATTACCTCTGCCACTCTTTTTGCCGTGGTGAAAGATCAAATATTACCTGAAATAAAGGAAAACATAATCAATAGCATTATCAATTTCTCTTGGCTTTTATGTCATAATTTTTAAAATTATTTTTTAACAAGAGACAAATTTATAGTGTTACTGAAAACAAGTATTCATGATTTACATTTAATCATCTATAAATAAACCTTAAAAAATTTAAATATATACTTTTACTCAAAAATTATATAAAAAATTTTATTAATCACAGATATTTTCCTACATTTAAGGGAATGGATGCAAGTTGGTAATCTATCATATGTACAAAATGGTATTTTAGGACTTAAAATCATTTAAATGATGCCAGCATGAAATTTACAAGATTTTAAAAAAAAGAGGCCCACAGCTTAATATTCAGGCTTACAAGTCCATATTCTTGTCGGGATAATACCATGATGAAATCAACAATTTTTGAAAATGAGCTAAACAATGACAGTGTAATTCTTAAATGTATTAGTCAAAAACGAATAATTCAAAAAATTTTATCTAGGCACTATCTTCATCAATTTAAAATGAGACTTGGCTACTGATAGAATAAGAGGGAAATATGCAAGCTCCTCATGGTTTGTGGCAATATCCACAATTTAATTTGGCAACAAAAAGTCCACTTTTGATTTTCTTAAAGGCAATTCATAACACAGCACATTAATTCTACTTTTTAACTTATTAATATTAACTATTCCTATACAATCAGGCCCTAACCTACTACTCTTTCTTTATAAATCTTTGCTCTTTAATCAAAGTGGAAGAATTCCTCCTTCTATCAAACAGTGCCTTTGGTAATCTAATTCTACCATTCTGGAACCTTTCCCTCCTGTAATTTTGACCCTCATGTCTATCTAAATTCTATAAACAATATGCTTCAGGCTAAATTGCCCCCATCTTTTTTTTTTCTTTTTAATTTTATTGGGAAACAGCTATGGTCATTGGTTACACATTGCTTTCATGCTACAATGGCATAGTTGATGCTTTTTTAAGGAGGGTACAGCTCACAGTGGCCCATAAGGGGATAGAACTGGCAGCCTTGGTGTTAGCAGCACCATGCTTTAAACAACTGATCTAACCGGTCACCCTCTGTCCCCATCTTTTTGATTAAAATGAAATTATTCTGTTACTCCTCTGCTTAACTTGTCTATAACATGCTTCCCAAACTTTTTCACACCATAGCACTAAAAGAAAATGCTAATATCTGTAAATTACACGATGGAAAACAGATGAGGCTGAATATAACAGCTCAGTTACATTGTGAATAAAATGATTGGCAGCGGTTCTATGTGATTCTTCCTTTGATTTTCACAAACCGCTCAGAATGCTTAGCACCAGGGAGTAAAAGAACTACTTTCTATTAGGCACAATACTACTTAATTCATTATCTCATTTAACCTTCATAGGAACCTTATGAGTTTGTTGTTATTCTTTCCCTTTGGCATATAAGGAAGATGCTCAAAAAGTTAAAAACCTTTTTTCAAAAATCACAGATGATAAGGGTCAGTACATGAACTCAGTTCTGCCAGATTCTGCCCATATTTTTTAAAAAAATGCTTTTATTTAAATAAAGAAATAGCGATGTCATATAATAGCAAATAGCAAAATAGTAACTATCACGGTATATTGTGAGATCATGGTTTGGAAGCGTAAAGTTATTAGGGTTAAGTTTTAATATTCAGAGTCATATTAAAGCAACAAGGTGAGAATTTGAAAACAAGTTAAATTATCTTTGAATTCATTTTATATTAATAATATATTTATTATATTAAATACACTTACTTAATATTTTATATTACTTAAATATTTTCATATAAATAAGAACAAAGGAATGAATACATATCAGACACATTGTTAAACATTTGAAAAATTATTGATAAAAAGTATAAAATTAAGTATTTTTAAGTTCCTAACATTCTAGCTAAGACATGACTTTTAATTATATGACAGTTAAATAAAACTTTCCTATTCCACAAATGATTGGAAAAGATGGCAGAAACTGTTTACAATGGAATAATCAACAATCTTAACACAATTACATAATTCTAACATATTCACTAGTGCCTAATCCCTACAAGACATCATGCTTTACATTTTGTGAACTTTGAAGAAGAAGAAAGTTAATGCTTCTCAGGAGCTTAAAATCTAGCTGGAGAGACAAGATATCCAGAAAAAAATATATAAACAAAATCAGGGACTTAATACATGTGAAGAAAAGAGAGTGAGAATGACACTCAGAATATGAAGAGAATGCTAGAGAAAGAGAATAAATAAATTTTAAAAAATAAGTTCAAGATGAGTAAGTCTCCTCATAACCAAATTCTCACAATGTCTAAATATAAAAATTAGGACACAATCTATATCATTTTAAATCATTCTAAAGTAGCATCCACATGCTGGAAATTTTAAAGCAATTATACACACAAAATACAAGGAAAACCAAACTGAGAAAAGAGCCCAACACATAACTTATTTCATGGAACAAAAAAGTCGATGTAGGCAGCAAGTAAAATCCCCAATTCAGAGGAACAGAGGGAACAGGTGATAAAAGATACAATAGTAAGACATGTGACAAAGAGGCAGTCTCCATCCTAGGGACATTTTTAGGAGTTCAGCCAAGTGCCACAGACCACATGGTGCAGACATTCCACAGCAATATTATTTCCTTGCTTATATATGGCCTACACAATATTCTAAATTAAACAAGAATACTGCCACAGTTGGCTGCCAATGAAGAGAGTCATACCAGTTAAAGAGTTACGCTAGCTAAATTTATTCTGTCAAAACAAATAAAGAAAAGGGAATTTGGGGTACCCTGGTGAACTGCCATCCTGGACCCATTTGTGATTTCCTCCTTCCTTTTCAAAGCCATCTGAGGCTCTGATTTGACTTAGAAACAGTGTATCTTAACTACATAGACTTTTCTAATCCAATTCTGAAAACAAAGGGAGTGGAGATAGGAACTGGCATAATACTCTATTTCAACTCAATCATTTAATAGGCCACTTATTTTCCCATTCTAAAGATAAATAAGAAAATCAATCAATTGATCAATAGATATATTAAAAGAGTCACTAATTTAAGGAAGTGATCAGTATGAGGTTCTATGGCTCATCTTCCTCTATGATACCATTTCTAAAAAAAACCCAACAAAATGTTAAGTTATTCTAATTATTTCCCAATGAGATTTAGCATCATGAAGACAGGGGGGAAAGAAAAAAGGAATGATCTGTGATATATTAGAGGTGGAAAATATAATCACTGAATTTCAAAACATAATGAAGGCACTGAAAAGATTTATCCTGCTAGATCAAGCTAATCTAGAACGAAGTGGCGAAGTTCAAAATATGTATCTAATGTAAGAACTGAGAAAGATATTGAAAACCACTCCACAAAATTCAACATCATCATTTCAAAAAGCAGAGGTAGGGGCCGGCCGAATGGCTCAGTTGGTTAAGAGCTCGCTCAAGAGTGCAAGCTGAGCTCTGAGCAACAGCGGTTCGAGGCCAGCCGGAGCTGAGTTGCCGTTAAGCTGCCAACAGGTGGCAGGATGGCTCAGCTAAAAAAAAAAAAAAAAAAAAAAGCAGAGGTAAAAGCATTGCTTTGAACATCACTACAGCAAACAAGCTAAAAAGACTTAATTTTTAAATTTATAAAGATCTTAATTTTTAAAGATCATCAAGGGCCAAAAAAACAAAAAAAAACAAAAACAAAACTAAAGCAGAATCACAGGACAACTATTTGAATTTGAAAAGTAAAAGAAAAAAAAATTCAAGTAGATAAAGTAAATATGTTAACTACGAAGGAAAAAAATAATTTAGTCAGAAGATAATGAAAGAATGCCTACAAAGCTCTGAGTGCAAAACACTGTAAGGGCAAGATTTCTATCCTCAGCCGAACTTAATATATGAAGACAGAATGACAGAGGGGATCACGTGAGAGTTCATAAACATAAGTCACATATTCTTGCTGATAAGTTTCAAAAAGTCCCTCCATAAAATGATAAACAAAAATAAAGAAACTAGGAATGTTAGAAAATAAAAACAGGGCGTGGTGGTTGAGTGCTGGCTTGGGAAGCCAGCGGCCACAGTTCAGCTGCCACATATGAGGGCCAGTGACACTGCCCTCAAAAAATAAAATAAAATAAAAACAATAACACATAGAGGTAAAGTTGAATAATTTTTCTTAAAGTAATATTAAATGTAATACAAATGTTAAAGTGTTTAATAATTGTCTAGATCTAAATTTCCCAATTAACAGTTTAATATGCAGTAACATGGTACCTGAATTCGTAAAGTACCTAACCTCATAAAAAATTACACTGTGAAATCAATTTTTTGTGTGGGGATATAAGAGTTAGAAACAGAGAGGTGAAGAGTGGCAATAACAAAGTTACTCTTTATTTAGAAATTTCTATTTAAAAAGTATGTATCAAAGGCATGTATTTTGTTGCTGTAAGCTAAAAATAATTTTTGTATTAAAACTGACCTAGGAGTTTCCTTTTTTACCTCCACAACATTCAGTTACTTCTAATTCTTCTCCATCATTTTTTAGTCTTTATTTTGTAATTCTGCTTACAGAAGAATTTGCAATGCTCAATGGTAAACAAAAGAACTCAGGAATGCATGGTAAATGTAAGTACCACTGCCAACAGAGCAGTCAGCAGCTCAGAGTAGCTCAGAGTTCTGTGCTTTATGCTCTGTAACTTCTTTTGGGCTAGTTCTCTGGTCATAACTTGTTATCAGCAGCCCTGCCCCTGTAATGTGATGGTGTTTTCTGATAAATCAATTACATTAAATACAACTTGTGCCATGAAAACAATAAGAGAATGTCAGTATTTCACTATCTTTGGGAAACGGAAGGTGTAAGAGAGAGAAGGAAACAAATGTGTATGAAATTTCTTCTCTTAGATACTGCTTCATTCTTGAGTACGATAAGAGAAATTCAACTCAAACATTTTTTTTCCTCACATGTGGGACCCGAACCGGGACCCCTGGCTTCCCAAGCCAGCGCTTAACCACTGCGCCACTCTGCCGGCCCCAACTCACACATTTTTAAAGACTTAAATACAAATAGAACATAGAATTACCAAATCATTAGAAGACAGAAAAAAATTTCATCACTATAGTAACTACATGAAAAAAAAAGAAACTTAGAAAGCATTAACAAAAAACATAAAGTAGGAATAAGGTTATAAAACAGTGAGCCTTATTCAAAATGCTAACAATGGCTATCTCAAGAATTTGTCATTACATACAACTTTTTACCCCCTAAATTTTTACAAAGAATATAGATTACTTTTCAATTAAGGAAACATATTTTTAAAACCAGCTGAGACAAAACTAAAAGCAAATGTCAAAACTATCTTCAAGGGGATCACTTCTCAAATCATATTATTAAAAGAACATACAAATAAAACTTACTGGTTCATAAACTAGACCATCTGCAGATGCAACCATTGTTTCTGCTAAATCCAATACATCTGCTCCAACATCTACATAAAAAAAAATTAGAAGTTTAAAAAAACGATTAAAAAAAAATTAGAAGTTTTACATGCTTTGCTAAGAGTCAAACTATATCTGATATAAACTAACAAAGTAAGATGACTAACAGAAAACTCACTTTTCTATATTGCTTATTTGTTCAAAAGTTTAAAAAGTAGCATTGTATAGTTTTGGTAGAAATTACGACAAAAATTAATAATGCTTTTTCTATTTCTTGCTCAGTAAAAAGATGACTCAGAAACTCATGGTAAAAAGCATAAACTTTAGTGAACTGAAGAGCTTTACAAAAATTGGCAAGAACTTAATCACAAGTACTAACTGGCTGCTAACCAAAATATTAATTACAACAATTATTTTTAGAAATTAAAAGAAATCTTAAAGCAAAGCTACTGATAACTTTTACAAATCAACAAATGGAAAAAGTTTATTCTAAAAAGACTAAAACTTTAATGGTATTGAGACATCTAAAATAAGGTAAAATATGACATATTCAGTATTAACACTAGCTCATATTTTAGATACAAAGTATTTCTTCTCTCTTAAAACCACTGACATAAGGAAAAGTAAATAGAAAAGGAAAATAAATTTAAGGTTGTTCTGAGATTAGATGTCCCAGAAATTAATTTCTGTAATTGGATACTACTACTTCACACTTTAAAAAATATTGTCTGCATTACTGAATTTTTAGTCTCTACTTTTTAGGCAGTAATAATTTTCATGCAAAGGCATCCTTATTTTTGAGAGCTATACTAATTCAAACATTATCTAACATATTATGTTTTTTCACTTCGAACAATATAATCAAGTGAAGCTAGTGAAGAAAATAGAAAAGGGTAAGGTCACTATTAACTTAAAAGACTTGGATCTGTATTTTAATATGCAAGAGTAAAAGTAGAAGGTGGTAAACTGAGAGAATGAAACAGGATATGTTTGTGGAACATGGGTATAAAAACCAGTATTCCAAACAAGAGAGAAATAAAGGATATACCTAACCTAAAACTCTGATTCACAAAAACTTCTAATTTCTTTTATTTTAATTATACTAATGTGAAAGTTAAATCTCTTTATGGAGAAGAAATTTAAAAAACATAAGCTGGGGAGAAAAACAACTTGCATTATTAAATAACACTGCAATAGCATCATAAATGAAAAATAAAGTTAAAACACAACCAGTGGTTTAAACTAGCAATTGTTTGAACCATAACTACAACTACATATGGATTCAAGTTAAAGGTGTACTTACATTGACACTTCATGGCAACAGTAATATCTATATTGATTCTCAATTTGCTAAAAGGCAAAAAGGAAACATTAGTACCTACCCATTAATCAACAAAACATGAGAAATACAAATCGATCTATGAGAAACTTGGATTTCAAGGAGAATAAAATATGTCAATTAGAACTTGGAAAGCATTTCTTATGACCAAAACAAAGGCATTTCAAAATTCTATTTTGCAATCATTCCAAAAGCCTTTCTGATTTCATAGGTTTAATACAGTACCTTTTAATTTAATAATGGCCACTCTACAATTAATAACTCTAAGCAACTCAGGAAAAAAGTCTTAACCTTTGTTTCCATAAACCTTATGAAGAATATTCCTTTAAAACTTTCAAAATCAAGGGTTAGGAATTGCAAGTCTATCTCCTCTATTTATCAAGTAGACACCATACATCCGGAATTATGCCCGATTCCCTGCAAATACTATCTTCTTTATTCTTTATCAAGGACCTATACAGTGGATAGCTTCACAGTTCTGTAGATAAGTCAGTGGTGCTCAGCGCAGTGTAAATGCCTGGCTTAAGATCACATAACCACTGAAATGGCATACTGGAAACTAGGTCTTGTGTGACTCAGGATAAATGCAACCAAACTGCCAAAAAAAAAAAAACAAAACCCTCTGATGCTTAAAGTTTTGTATGGCCTTTTTAAAAGGCTGGACCAATGTTTTATTTTCTAAAGATGAGTTCAAATAGAATTAACTTTGAACTATTAGAATTAATTAAGCATCATGAATAACAATGAGTAAAATCAATCAGTCTTGTTCTGCGCTTCCTATCAAAACTTTTTCACTCTAATAATTTGCATCTGGTTTTAACAGGAATTATATAGATTTTTAGAGCTTCATAGAGTTTTAGAGTTGTCTAGAGTTTAAGCTGTGCTCCAAACAACCCTGGAGTTTAGGCCCAGGAGGCGATATAGAAACCAGTAGATATGCTTCTGGGCATCCCCACTATGCTTACATGGTAAACTACTTAAGGCTGCATTTGAGAAAAAAAAAAAAAAAAGTGCTTCATTAATGCTAAAAACAAACAAGATAAGAAAAACAATATATTCCTTGCAAACTAATGTTATCAAAAATAATACTCAAGAGCTGGCCAAGTGGCTCAGTTGATTAAGAGTTAGGTTGGGAGAGGGAGCTCTGAGCAGCAGGGCTGCCGGTTCGGATCCCACATGGGCCAGTGACGCTGCACCCTCTACAGCTAAGATGGTGAACAACAGCTCGACCTCAAGCTGGGCTTCCGTGAGTCGCCGGCAATGGCGTAGCTGTAGCCCCTTCTGCAATGGGCTGCCATAAGCTACCATGAATGGCCAGCAGCTAGCATGAGCTGCTGTGAGCCACCATTGAGCAGCAGTCCAATGAATAGCCAGCGACCGATCTGTCTCATTCAGGAAGAACACAATGATAATACCAACATAGGCCAGTGAAGCAATGTCCTCCACAACTAGACTGAAGAACAAAAGGACAGCAACTTATCTGTTCCCCTTCCCCATTCCATTTCCCAATGCTGTTCCCCTCCCCCAATTCCCCAATTTAAAAAAAAAAAAAAAAAAAGAATAATACTCAAGTTATAATGGAGAAACCGAAGCCCAAAAGAAGTCAATTGTGTCACTCACTGAAGGTTACACAGCAATTTACAAATATTGACTTATTTCTCATTAGCAACATGAAGGTACTGTAATTATTATCCCCATTTAACAGAAAAGGAAACTGAAGCACATGCAGATATAGATTTAGGAACTTCCCTAATGTCACACAGCTTGTAAATGGAGGAGCTGGAACTGGAACAGAGAAGAAATGTCTCTTCTATTTAGTACAATATTAATATTATAACCTCATTATCTTCAATCAATAACGCAAATTCAATTTAATAATACAAATAAAGTATAATTTGTGTCCTAATTAAAGTACATCTTCAAAGTTTTAAGTGATGTTATTATATACATTACAATTTAATTTAGATATAATTTATAAAAATCAAGTTATAAGCATATACAATTTTAGACAATTTATTTTCCAACTCACGCTGATCAGTAAGCTATTTCAAAATCTAAAAAGTAAACAGTTTAAAAACATTAGCCAATTCCCACCATTTCAACATTTAAGAAAACACATATTATGCTCTCCTAACCTTTTTAAACAAGTGCATATTAAATCAGAGAATCTCCCTTTTAGAATTTAACCAGTATTCAAATGATTCTAAAATGTTTCACCTAATGAATGCAATTGATAAGAACTTATCAGGACTATTTCTTCAGAACTAAAATAAACTAAGTATAAAAGGTTAAACTTCTTTATAAAAGGTATGCTATCTTTACAATTTATCTTTATAACAATACCTAAAAGTATTTCAAGAAGAAAAAAAGTTACCTAGAAAAATCCTTATCTACTTCATATTCATACTTCATCCATGTATCTTGATATACTGAAAATTCCATTATGGTTAATAAAGCCATAGTGGTAAAGGCTATTAGAGAAACTAAGAAATGAAACAAAAAAGAAAAACAGAATTAAAACAATTTTTAAAAGGTAAACAACAGGCAACTATTTTCAGTGAGATTAAAATTATCAAAGAATGCCTTAAGATGATTGCCATGTAAATGAATACTATAAAAGGTTTTCCTTAAAATGTTCATTATAGATATTTTTTTCTACAACAGCTCAAAAAAGAAGATGAACACAAACATTTGTGCTATTGACAAAGCATTTTAGTTCTTCAACGTTAAGGACATCTCTCATTAAATAGATTTGCCAAAATTTTACAAACCACAAAACTTTTACTTTCTTATATAATAGTGTCACAGATATAATAATCAAAGTACGCATAAATTTTGCAATATAAATTTGAAAGTGGTCCCCTCATAATTTAAAATGCATCCATGCTTGCAACCCTCCACCCCCTAAGAAAAGCCTATTTTCTTAAGTTACTGAGAAGTGAGAAGCTACAACAATCTGTGTGCCAGAAACAAAAAGCATCTCCACACTGCTAATAAAACCCTCTTCTCTCATCTACTTTGGAATCTCCAAAACATATCATTTCATATATAAAAGCAAGTCAAAGATCTGACAAAAAAGAAAGAACTATCATGTACTGTATCAAATACACTTAAAATGGCTTCTGCAATAAGAACGTGCACTATTTTTGTTAACAAAATTTAAGCACAAAAGATTAGAAATAGAAAGCACCTTAGTACACATTTTACCAAATGAAATGTCAATCTTATGTGAAACCAAATTTAGTAGCTCTTCACAAGGAAAAAAATAATAGTAGATACTGTTATAGTTCCACAATATTCTTATATATGTCATTACTTATTTACTTAACAAATACTTCTATTGGTACCAAGCACTGCTCTAAACATTTTATAAATATTAACTTAATCACTACAGCAACCCTACCAGGTAAAAATGTTATCATCCCCATTCCATGGAAGAAGAAACTAAAGCAGAGACAGATTAACTTCCTCAGTCAAGTAGTTGGGAGGGTGAAAGGGTGGGATTTAAATCCACACAGTCTGCTTCCAAAGTCTCCAGTAATGCGAAACTTAATAATTTTTATTGTAATGTCTAAATTGATTTATTCTTAACCAAATAGGACTGAGGCAGTTTCACATCATTAAATAACTTCTTCCAAGTTCAATTCTATTTATATGTTATGATCTTCTTAATACATAACACCACCAAGACAGTAAAATTGGATTATTTTCAGTAATGGTTTTTTTTTTTTTGAGGGCAGTGTCCCTGGCCCTCATATGTGGGACCCGAAACGGGGCTGCCGGCTTTCCAAGACAGCGCTTAACCACCGCATCACTCGGCCGGCCCTCAGTAATGTTTTAATAATCACTGCTAAATGCACAGACTGCACTGAGTTAGATGCCAAAGAGTATATAATAAAATTAGCACAAATAGCGTGACAGGACAGACCAGTTACATATTTACTGCACAATTCATTGATGAGTTAGTTCTTCTTCATGGCTACATTTCTGCATGTTGTTGCTTGGAGCACTCGGAAGTTGCACTTAATGAAGGAGTTTTCATTTGAATTGATGCTCACCTGTACCCCCACTGGCTGAAGTCTCTACATAGCTGTCAGGAACTTTTGGAAAGGCATCCAACTCTTTAACCAAACTTAGGGTTTTTTTCCGATTCAGTCGCCTCATCTTCAGGAAAACCTTGTTTTTTCATATAGTCATGCTAAGGAATAAATAATAAATAAATGAATCCTCTAAAAAGAAAATAGCTTTCTTTTATTATATTTTTAGATAGCTGACAATTATCTTTGAAACAACATCCTCATTCCTCTTTGAGGAAAAAAGAGCTTAACACTTATTCACAGCTTTCCTTTCTCCACTTCCACCCTCACAAAAAGTACTAGTGAAAGGCAATTTACACACATAAATACATTAAATAGCAAAAAATAGTGAAAAGGTCAATCACATTCATACTTAAATATACAAATTAAAATAAGAAATAATTTTTATCTTATAAAATTTACAAATACATAAAAATAACACATTCCCACTAATAAATGACAATGAAGTACAAAAGCATGCCCATACATTGCTAATAAGAATATAAATATTCAACATTCACTCCCCTTTTGACTAAGTAAATTCTTTTTTTAGTAATGTATCTTAAGGCAATAATCTGGGTTGTGCACAAAAATTGGATTAAAGGGATATTTTTCATATTGTTATTTTAAAATAGTAAAAATAGAAAAAAATTCGGGTACCCAATTTATAAATATGGTGAATTAAAAGCTCTGCATCTATGCAAACACTGAAAATCTTATAAAAGAAAACATTTAATGACATAAGAAAATACTCATAATACATTAAGAAATGACTAGAAGGCCATATGGATCCAGAGGAAAAGATATTCAAAGAAACAAATTGAAAGTCTATACACAAAAGTGTTCAGAGTAGATCATGGGAAGATTTTAACTGTCTTGTTTACAAAATGCTGGACTTAACAAAGTATCTATTTTTACAATAAAATGTTATTTAAAAATTGACTGCTATTCTTTTTGATCAGCATGCCAACTATCTTATTTACACTGCCATAAAAATAACTGAATTTTCAAATATTTTATATAACATTTATGACTGATTTCTATAAATGCTATAGGTGATATTATAAAGCGTAACCAGAAATCAGTTGTATTAATACATTCAATACCTAATAGAATAAATAAAATGGTTGCAGAAGCCACGAAAAGACAAAGAATGTCTCTAGAAAAAAAGGAGACTCATCTAAAATCCAATGGATAGGATTAATACAGAAAGAGTAGGCCAAAAAGGGGCCGTCCTGGAGAAAAAAGGCAAGTTTGAGAAGTCAAAACTGGAAGCAATTATGCACACTGTCCAATAGGGAGCTGACCCCAAGCAGGGGCACACTGATTGTCCCATGAGGGAGTTACTGCCCTAAAGTGAAGTTGGATGTGTTATTAACAGGTTGATTTCATTTCCCATTAAAAATATCCAACTAACTCCCCTTGCTGATTCCATGCTCACAAAGTCATCTTCAGATTATAATTTTGCTTCTCATGTATACGGTTTTCCTAAGGAAAAAAAAGAACATATAGACGAAACATGACATTTTCTAATCCCCAGGACAGTTATAAAATTGGTATTTTCATTTGTAAATTAAGCTGCCGAATGTTTGTTAGGCCTAAAGCCATGCTCCTGCTCCCTAAATTTGTTCAGCTGAGAGAATAATCATTTATTTTCTGTACCTGCTTAGTTGTAACTGCACCAAGATTGATCCTTCTTCAATCTTTCAATTTCTATCCATTCTTTCCTATTGGAGTTAAATATTAAATATGTTCAATCCTCTTATCTTGAAAACAGAACTCTCCACTAAAGGTCAAGTCCAAGTCCAACTATAAATCTCTGGCCGCACACCTACCTCTAGACAAACTTAAAAGAGAACTGTCCCCATTCATTCACTGTGACTGCTTCCTCACCTCTTAACTATAACAAATTTCTCTCAGCAAGATTAACAATTCCTTAATAATAAATCCAACGGCCACTTTCAGTCCTTGTCTAATTTTGCCTGTAAAAATCACAGTGGATCACTTCTTTTTCTTTTGAAACAGTCTCTTACCATGGCATAAGTGATACCATACCCCTGATTTCCGTTCTACCTCTACCTTTGTCTTACTTTGCAGATTCTTCTTCCTCTCAGATTCTGCAGTAGGCCTTCCTCCCAACTGCCAAACGTGCCGTAAGTGATCTCCCATCCCTTCAATTTCCACCTAAATGTTGATTTCTCCCAAATCTTTATTCCCAAGCCCAAGTTCTCTGCAAATATGTATTATCTTCTTGTCTTCTATTACATTACAATTCAGACTTAACAAGTCCAAGAATGAATACTCCTCCCTACTGAATCAATTCCCAGAGTCCCTATCCTGGTTAATGATGATACCATGTACCCAAAGGCATGAGCCAGAAACACGGGTTACATTCTTAGACTTAAGCTCTTCCTAAATTTCTCTCAAATCTGTCTTCTCTTTTCCAGGCCCACTGAGAAGTTCCTTACAAGGACCCTGGTCCCAACTGCCACCATCTATGTCTGCATTGCTTTTACAACCACCAATCTTCAGTCTTTCAATTCACTATCCATACTACAACCAATAATATTTCTAATACATAAAACTGATCATATAAATTTTCTTTTAAAATCTTTGTATATGTTTGCATTACATTTGAAGAGTTTGGACTCTATCCTGACACTGTTTGCAAAAGCCTCAAAACCAGGTCCTGCTTCCATTTCTTCAAACCCAATCCCTCAGTCTCAATTCCAGCAAAACTGAATCACTTTCTAGTCCATAAACATGCTGTTCTCTCTGCCAGAAATATCCTTTCTCACCCTCCCCCACCTCTGTATTTGGCTAACTCTTACTTACTCTTCAAGTCTCAGTCTACACATCTCTCTCAAGAAAAAAAATAAAATAAAATAAAATAAACTTCTCCGACCTCAAGGATACTGGTGAGAGTATGTGCTCCTAGAACACTGTGTCCAACTGCTTGTTTAATTTTCTGTTTTCTCCACTGTAATGCTACAGCAGGAAGCATGCCTAACTTTATCTTTGTATCTCCAGTGCCTGGCATGGCAGGCATTTGGTAACTATTTGTTGAAGGAAAAAAAAAGGTGGGAAATTTCCCCAAAGAAGGAAGGAAGGAAATTTCCCCAGAAACACCCATGGTTGCACAGCTTTCCAATCAAAACAATTATACTTAGATAAGTAAGTATATAAAAATATAAGATCCACAAAGAAGATTCTTCTGTTTTGTTCACTACAATATCCCCAGCACCTAGAACAGTGGTTGGCATATAGTAGGTGTAATATTGTTAAGCAAATGAATAAAACTGTGAATTTTATTTCTTAAATTTTCTATATTTTTATAAGCTTTATAAATGCTTTTTAAAAAATTATATAAGTATAAAGATATGGCAAGCAGATAGCTAGTTTTCCCAACCCTCTAACAATTCATACAGCCCAATCAGCACTCCTCCCTGAAAAGTCTAGCTAGTGTATCCCACTTGGCTACCACGCAGCCCCTAGCTTCTTCCATTCCTATTTTTCATAATCACTGTTCTAAGATGCAGTACCTTCCACTCTGCTGCTACTCCTGTCCCATTCCTGTTAGCTCAACACTAACCTACACCCAAAAAACTCATTCCATCTCTAATGTTTGCCACTCTCTTCTATAGAGACAGTGTTCTGATGACCAAGTTATTCAACAACTAACTTTTCTAAAAGAAATCCTCTTACCTGCTCTGTCCATGAAACCTGACATTCTACTGGTGGGAATTCCCTTTAAATCCTTACTTCATTTCTGAGATTTACAAGGTAAAAAAAAATAGCATGTTTTATCATGATTTCCAACCACCTCTCCCCCTTTCAAGTCTACCTAAACCTCATCATCATCACCACCACCACATACTCCATAGAATTATGGCCTAACTTTCATATTATTATGTGCTAGGTATTATTTGAAGCACTGTATATACTAATTCATTTAATCCTCTAAATGATTCCACGAAGTAGATACCATTTTTATTCTCATTTATAGATAAGGATAGTGAGGCACAGAAGAGTCAAGTAATTTTTGCAGGGCCACACAGCAGGGGGCAGAACCTGGATTTAATCCCATGCAGCTTGGCTCCAGAGTGCACGCTCCACACCACAGTGTACACTGACTCTCACTTCAGTACTTATCATCTGGATATATCTATAATTTCCTTAATGGCTCTGGCATCTGGATCACTTAATATGCTTCTCTTCTTTCCCATTCCATCACCATCATCCTATGGCATTCATTCACAATGGTAATCCTTTTACCATGGAAGAGTGACAGGTCTTCCACTCCAGTGACTTCCATCTTAATTCTCTGAAAAACCTCACATTAGCAAGGTCAAGTCTTCACTTCTAAAACTTCCACCTCTAAACTCCAAGGTGCTAATTTTCCTCTCTGAGCAGAACCAATTATCCATTCTTTAATGGGCTGACTAGGACAGGATCTGCTCTTCACTTTCCCTGTGTCCTTAGGCTCTTGGAACTCCTTCCTCCCAGTTATCCAGTTCCATTGTTCCTGTTCCCACTGTATTTGCCACCCCATCCAGCTTAGTCAGCCGTTTTCAAAAATGCATTTGGAAATACCAATATCAGTGGTTTCCAGAAGTCACTGCCATTCTGTTACAAAATTTTCTAAGTCTGTATCTAAATGAAAAAACCAAGGACTATACAGGAATTTTTTAAAAGTTAAATTTATTCAGTTTAAAAATCTGTCCTTTATTCTGAGATTATCTTTTTTTTAAATGTCAAAATGTCTTTTCTTATATTAAATGATAAAAGTAGACAACAAAGTTTTGTTGTTCGTTTTCTTTTTAGATATCTTTCCTTAATAAAATTAAAACCTGAAATTCTGTGTCAGTCCTTAAATCCAGCCCCTTTTCCTCTCTTTTTCTATGCATGTTTTGTACTGGTCCACAAAACCCTAAAAATTTAGAAGCCATTGTACTAGATTCTTTTGCCCACTGGTTCATTCTGCTCTTTACACTTTGACATTCTCCAATAACATATATGTTTCCTCCAATTTCTCTCTTAAACTGTCATATATAGTAAAAAAATAAAAAGAACCAAAAAATTCAGGGAAGTCATTGATGAAGTTGAGACTGAGACAATACACTGAAAAACTGAGTAATAAGAAACCACCTTTCATGCCAGAACATAGACATGCACTATCAACACTCAATCTAAGTAATGTCATACAACCCATATTTCATCACTGTGTCCATCTGAATATCATGAGATTATCAGATGTTTTGCCAAAATTAAAATATAGAATTCATGACATGTTTTACAATCTGTCTGCTCAATTAAATTTAATTACTTCTCCAAACAAAAATGGAGAGAAAATTTATTTCCTGCTATGTACATTTTTATGAGCTAACTTCTATTTTTAAAACACATTTGGCACTATGAGAAATATTTAATGGGTTAATACATATGGCCATGTGTGGGTTGAAATGTGTCCCCCAAGAGGATACACTGAAGTTCTAACCCCTGATATCTGTGAATGGGCCTTATTTGGGAATACTTGGGTCTTTGAAGATGTAATTTAACTAATGATGAGATCACATTGGATTAGGGTGCCCCAAAATCCAATGACTGATGTCCTCATTAAGAAAGCCATGTGAAGACACACAGACATACAGGGGAGAATGTTATTTGAAGACAGAGGCAGAGATTATAGAGTGATGCATTCACAAGCCAAGGAGTACCAAGGAATGCCCAGATGCTAGAAGAGGCAAAGAAGTCTTCCCTAGAGCCATCAGAGGGGGCATGGCCCTGCTACCCGATTTCAGTCTGCAAGCCTCCAGAACTGTGGAAGTATAAATTTCTATTTTCTAAGGCACCCAGTTTACAGTCACTTGTTACATTAGCCTATAAAACTAATACAAACCTTTACTAAGAATGAGAAATGAGATAGAAAAAAAAGTACCCAGGACATCACTGAACTTAAAGAAAAAGCAAAACTACAACTTATCTGTAATTTTAAATTACTTAATTGCATTAGAATATAATAAAAAATTTTTTATGAAGGATAGCTATAGCTAAGTTACAGTTTGCAAACACTAAATGTCCAAAAAATTACTTTTTACTTTAAAATTTAGACTTCTTACAAGTTAAATATGTTTTTTAAATTGTTTACCATAATATAATACAAATAAATATAACAGCCTTCTGAGTGATTAAAAAAGGTTTATTTGAAAGCCAAGTAAGACAATACAAAATGTAAGTTTTGTGATAAAAAAAATCTGGGTTACTATTCAGGCACTTA
Organism: Aselliscus stoliczkanus; assembly: GCA_033961575.1. Lineage (NCBI taxonomy): Eukaryota > Metazoa > Chordata > Mammalia > Chiroptera > Hipposideridae > Aselliscus > Aselliscus stoliczkanus. Next base: position 166,895,364 of record CM066727.1, on the reverse strand, counting down.
TTAGCTGCGTAACAAAGGTGAAAGATCCCCAACCTCTCAGAATCCCCTATTATTGTTTTATTTTAAAAGAATGGAGAGGATCATCATGGCTACCTGACAATTTTTATTCAAGATAAAAATGAGTTATTTTACAAATGTTTCTAATTCTCAAGAGAAATGCAAAAATTTGTAGGTTATTTGAGAATTATGTTAAAGTCTTTGAGAAAAGTGGGAGAGTATGTAAGATTAGTAGGTAATATCATGAAAAGACTGAGGATGGTATAAAATGATAGAATAAAAGCTAAGAGCAGATGCTATAGTGATGACAACACAATTTGGAAGTGCCTAGCAGCAATGTGAAGCAAGAACAAGAATAATCTTCCTCAAAGAATGGTTTGACTATAGTAACTACTCAATAAAGGTGTACAAAATTGAAGTAAAGACATATAAGGAACATGTGAGGAAAAGGTCAGGGAGACATGAAATAGATTTACAATAAATGAATGCCCCAAAAGCAAGGAGAATGAGGTGACAAGACACCTAGGGCAGTAGAACTGACCTAGATTGCAATAAGACAGTATGGAGTAGTAGAAAGGTGGAATTTGTACTTTATAGAGGATGACAGCTTAAGAAAGCAAGCAAATGGAAGATGGAGTTTTAAAGACATATTAAGCATATAAAATAGTATTTAATTATTTTGGGGGCCAGAAAGAAATTGGTTTTAAAAAGCATCTTCTTCAGTCTGTATTTTGATTAAATACTGAGGCAACATTTTGTGAGTAACCACAGAAGTTAGAAAACAAACATTAAAAAATAACAAGAGCTAACACAGTGTTTGTTAACTGCACGCCAGGCATTGTTCTAAGTACATTCCAAGTTTTAACTCATTTAACCCTCACCAATCACCTTAAGAGTTAAGCATTATTATTATTATTCTCACTTTGCAGATAAGGAAACTAAGACACAAGAGGTTAATTTGCTCATCGTGGCATTTAAAAGACAGAATCAGAATACTGAAAAACTGTTAAATAGGATTAGCAGTAGGAAGAGACTGCCCAAAAGTAACTTCTATTAAAAATAAGTTTCAATATTTCTTCCAACGAAATCACTAAACCCCAAACTAAATAAAATTTTTTTCTAATTATTTTGTGTTGTTGTTCCAGACTAGGCCTAATTTCCTTTGCAATCTTTCAAGCTTGATATATTTTTATGATTTGTACCCTCAAGCCACTCAGTTGGGCAGTCCAGTTTATTCTCAGCAAGAAAGACATTCCTCCACTCCCAGCCAAAAAAAGTGGAATTTTTTTCGTGTTTTCCCTTCAAGAGAACTGGAATAACTGCATCAATTTAAACATATCAATAAACAAATGAGGTAAACAAGCAGGAGTCTTGAATTATTCAAGGAACAAGCCTGACTCGTTTCTTGATCATGGCTCTATACTAGAGTTCAATGTATCAAGGTAGGCAATTACTTGAAATACTTAAGTACAACTTCAAACCAATGAACAAAAAATCTGGTTTTAACTGTATCTTATTGCTTCCGAAAGAAAACAGCCTTGCAACATTTTAACAGCTATGTAACTTCGCGTTAAGTCTCCCGGGCACTAAAATTCTAAATGTGTAAGTTACTGAAGCGTGCTTTCTCCAACCAATGACCTTTCAACTCTGTATACCACATTTACCCAAGGCTGTTCGTGTCCACCACGAGTTGACAAGTTACCTTCCAAGGCTCGCTTAGCCCTGGAGGGTTTAAGGAAAGCAGTGACATTCGGACCTGGGTCTCCGGCACCGTCTCGCCCTGCTCTGCCCCTCTCCCAGTTTCCCAAGCGGCGTCTGAAACTCGCCTTCCAGACCAGGCCAAGACCTCATTCTTAAAAAGAGACGACTTGCTGCCAGGTTGGTATTTGTCTGAACGGCGGTGGGGAGCCAGACACCCAGGAGTCTCGGAACACGATCCGGACGGTCTTCATCACGCCGGACCCCTCCTCGCCAGTGGGACGGGAGGCGCCACCGGGGCTCGCGGCACAGGGAGAAGCACCGGGGCCGGGGCCGCAGCTATCGGGGGAGCAGCTGCGCTCCACGCTGCAGGGCAGCGTTGGGAAGCCCGGCAGGGCAGCGGGCAGCTCCCCGGGGGAGCGCTGCCCAGGGTCCTGCCAGGGACGCCCCCGGAGGAGGTGGAGCGGCTCCCGGTCCGGCCCGCTCGCCCCATCAAAGCGACAGGCAGGGAGCCAGCCCCATGGCAGGGTCTCCTCTCCCCTCGACCACGTTCGCGCCCTGCACAGCCCGGGAACCATCGGGCGCGCTTTCAGTATGTTACCTTCTCTTTCGGCACCAGCCGGCCGCCATGTTTCACAGAAGCCCGGTTCGCCGAGGCTCCCGTGGTCCTGGAAACATCGCGAGAACAAAAAAGAGCCTCCCACCGCTGGAAACGTCAGAGTGACTGTCGAGCTCTCGCGATAGGCCCTGGGCTGACGCAGGGCTTTGTGAATCGAGAGGCGTGGTCGAGAGGAGGGGGGCGTGACTACGTAGGGGTTGGACTTATTTTAAGCGTCATCACCACGTGGCCAAGTCAGGAATCAGCCTCTCTAGGAAAAGATAGATTTCCTTCTGACTGACACAGACCACAGGGCGAATCTCCCCGCTCCGCCCCCCGTGCTTCGTCACTGATGAGAGGCTGGAGCGCTGGAGCTCTCATTGGGGCGCCTTTGCAGCCCAAATGCGCATCCCACCTCCAAACCCTGCCCCACGTTTTGTGCCTTCTCTGATTTGCCTCCCTATTTTCCCCCCCCGTTGAGAATATTTAAACTTTCTTTTTCAAACATAGATATTCGGTGTTTTTCTTGTCTTCCAGAGAGTCAACTCCGTCAGAAAGCACAGCTGCCTTCCTCGCCTTTATAGTGTCAATACCTCCTATGCACTCAAATATTTGTTGAGAAAAATTGATAGTTCATCTTTCCCTAACACTTCATACTATAAGAGGTAATAGAGGGGACTTTGGAAAGAAGTTTAAATGGGAACTACTTGAGAGTAAGCATATCTGTTACCAGATTTTCCAATCAAACCCTGACTGAGATTTTTATTTTCTGATGGACAAAAAAAATTCCATAAAGGCATGAAGACTGTTGTTTATACAGTAGCAGATTTTTGTTTTTGTTTCTGTTTTTCCCCCAGTAAACACTGTTTTACATGCCTTACTTGCCTTATCTCATTTAATTCTTACAACCGCGTAAGACGATACCATTTTTTACCTGTTTAAGAAATAAGAAAATTGAGTCAAGTGGCAGTTCAGTGATTTACCCAAAGTCAGGTAGCTGGGAGAGGCAGAGAAATCTTGACCACAACACTAAACTGCCCTGGAGCAAATAACATCGTTTTATTTAGTGAATTAACATTTATTGAAAACTAAATTTTACTAAATTAAAACTATCCTAGAATATAAGGACAGGTAAAGAGTTTCCTCTGATGCAATTTCATTTCCGTACTTTCATGTCAGCGTTAGTCCAAAAACTTTAAGTCAATTTTAAGGTGATTTATTTTTATCTCCGTCACATTTTTTAAAAGAAGGATAGTGTAGTGGTTAATGTCACAGACTTAGTTACTTGCTCCCGAATTGTTGGTTACAGTTTAGAGAGAGGGTGTTGGACGACTGAGGTGTAGATAAATTAACTGTTTTGTAAACAATTGAAATATCCTAAAATTTTATCCAAAAGGTTAAAACTCAAGTAATAAGCCTGATAATGTTTTAAATGTCCATCGCTCATTGAAATTGTGAAATTTACAGGGATCTTTCCTATCTAACTGGGCTCTGTTTTGTGTGAGTAAAATTTATAATTTTATAGACTGAGTAGCATTTCCCTTCATATCTTCCAATGTTTACCAAAGTAGAAAAAAATAATAAAAGCATATATGATGGTGTTTAAATATGACATATACATGACACACTAGATATGACCTTAATGGCATTTCAGATTGTAAATTCCCAGGAGGCATGAAGCAACACTGTCTGTGACCGATGTTTAGTACTGAACATGTATAACACTGCAAATCCATGCTCCTCAATACGAGGGTTGGGAGAAGTGACACTGAGTTTTTAGCACTGACAAGAGACTTATTTTTCACATATACTGTTATGTATTTCCTTTCCCATTTATAACACAATTCCACCCTGCTGCTGTCTGTCATCATGCTTCTCCTCCAGTGACAGATGTGATCCAGTCCCTGTAGGCAGAAATTCTGGTGAAGACCGTTGGTGCAGCAGGATGGCAGTTACTGCTTCCCCAGCTCACAATACCGATGAGCTTGTACTGCTCAGACTGGGTGCACTGCAGTGGTCCTCCAGAGTCTCCCTGCAACCAGCAAAAAGAGAAGTTCCCCGGGTTGTTTGATTCATGATTGAAGCTAACCCCAAGTACAGCGGATGCTCAGATATGCACTCTCATCTGTGATTTCTGCTCACAGCAACATAGAGAACCAAAGACCCCTGCTGATGTTACAGATATCTGAATCACATTAAAATCTGTGGCTGATGTTATAGATATCTGAATCAGATTAAAATCTGTATTTTCAAGGAGAGGCTAAAAGATACATTGAGCATCAATTCATTTGATGCTGACGGCTATTGTGCCATGCAGAAAGTTTCAAGCATCTGCTACATAGAATGACTAAATGATGACTTTAAGTTACATGAAAACATCTTTGTATTTTCAGTGCTACTAAAAGTACTTTGAGCTATCTAATTCAGCTATGAAGTCAAACCATAAGAAATTATTTTTTGTAGATCAAAAACAATTGAATATGACCAATTTCATAATTTAACCAAGCAAAGGAATGAGCAATTCCTTCTGAGACTGAGTCTACTTCAAGTATCGAATTAATAATCACAGTATATCAACTTAGCAATGTACTTATTCTTTTCATGTTTCATTTTAAAACTATTTGCACCTCTTATGGTCAGCCAACACCCATTCATGAGACACACTGAGAAGAAAACTCCTACACTCATTATGCAATCCTTGAATTACCATGCATGAGGATGATCCTGCTGCCCCTCCACATATATTGGTGTTTTTAATATCCAGTCCCCAGTAGCTTCGACAAGATGCACTACTGATCAGTGGTACCTTTGTCTGCTGCACGGTTTTAGAAAATTCATCTTCTAGTAGAAAAGGAATAAAAACACACATAACCTAAGCAAATGCTTTTGAAAGATAAAACAAAAAATAGCCCTAAGACTCCTAGGATGAAATCCCACTCATTCTCCCCTTTCAACACTGTAATGATGCTAAGAGGTGATTTGTCCACAATGTATTACCCTACAGTGGCTTATACAACAGGAACAGCAAAAAAACAAAACATTTTACGTGCAGTCTTTTCTCTGTACTACAGTTCTAAGAAGATAGAAAAATAATTGCACTTTATAGAAGGTAAAAGACAACATTTACACCCAAATCAGTTGTGGATAAAGCATACTATACAATTCATTTTCTATGTATTAAGTTTATACTTCACTCCATTGTTTTCACAGTGCTCTCATTCTTTTAACTTGGCTTTGGCTGAACAGACATCATTTTTATGTGCTGACACTGTGTGTAAGCTGACAATTGAAATTGCATTCTGCATCCTGACTTAGTCTTTAGTTTACTGTTTTTTTGTAACTTGTTAATTCAGTTGTAGAATACAGTGGAAGTGAGATCACAGTCATGGGTTGGATCTTTATATAGACTAGTTATTTTCACATAATCTTTTTACCCATTTACCATTTATGCTAGCCTATTGTTTCAAAAAAAATGTCTTTTTTTAAGGCTCATACCTTCAAGTATGGATTTTCACAGTAGTGCTATCTATACTGCTATGACAACAAATGTACGTGTAAGTATATGTGTTCACTGTGCAGTTGGGGAGTAATTACATATAAATGGAACACACAAATATTTATTAGGTAATAAAATCAGTAGGTATTCTCCAACACAAATTTTTTACAAGTATCAATGAACTGACATCAATAAATGTGATGGGCTAAAACTCAAAGTCAACTTTAGATCCATTATGAAAAAGACTTCTTCTACTATCATTCCTATTAAAAATACAGAAAAATTGAAAATGAGTAGACAGTATCCTCAGGCTTCACATGAATTTGTTTGGATTCTAATCTTGGAAGAGGTGTGAATATACTCACGATATGGTTCAGTGAGTCCCCATCCAGCAGTCATACATTTGGAAAGTAAATTTATTTTATCGTCTTTCTCTGGCAAACAGATTGTAGATACAAACTCTCCTAAGTAAAAGGATAAGGAAGAAAAATGCAAATATCATTTAGTCCATAGGATTGATATTAACATTGTTCAGTTGTCAGGGATGACTCTAGAAATAGCTACTTTGACCTGCCAGTGCCCCTTTTTAACCCTATAATGTAATAAATAAGTCTTCTAGGAGATGACGTCTATTAATTACTCAGCAGGAATCATCCCAATTTACATGTTACCACTTTCCTCCAGGTATTTTCATATAGAAACACATACCCTACACTGATATTTGGGTTCCTGGTTTCTCTTCTACAACTGTTTTTAAAATGCACCTGCCTTTTAGTCCATGTGCCTCTAAGACATCACGTTGTTGCATTTAAGATGAGAGTGGAGAAAAATATAATTATTCTTTCTTCAACTATATCACATAAAGAGTGGGGAAAACCATATTTATACCAATTTAAACGTTTTAAGTATTTTTATATATAATTCATTTTCATAGGTGTATTATAAACCATATTGATACTTTATACATTTAAACATTCACATTTTTCTTATTACCAAAGTTTGTGTGTGTGTATATATATATATGTATATATGTATATATAGTGATTTTATATGCATCTGTGTGTATACACTACACACACATGTACACTGAATGCAGTGCCCCTCTGTGTGTCTTCCCATGCTGTTTCACTTCACTCTAATCCAGACTTTTACACACTTCAATGATTTGCCATATCTGCTACCTAGACCGTTTTTAAATGATTTCTTTATTTTTAATAAAGAATGTCTTAATAAAATCATATAAAGCTCTCTGTAACATGTCTATTCTTTTCGTACTCATGTCTCTACAGATGTACCAACTGGTTCCACATCTCATGTTATGCTGCCTTTACAGGTCATCATTGCTCTATCATATCATTTCCTGCCAATTTCCTTGAGATCAAAAAACATTTCCCTTCACCAACATATTTTTTTAATTGGTCATTTTTATTGTTCTGATTTTCTTCATTTACTAAATTATGGTTATGTCATTCATATCATTACATATAGATCTACCATAACATTCTTTTTAATAGCACACAGTATTCAGATAATGAATATACCACAATTTGTTAAACATAGAAGGGCAAGAGTACAGAGCCTTGTGGTGGTAGAAATGTTCTGTATCTTTACTGCATCAATATCCTGCAAGATGTTACCATGGGTGAAAGCTGGGTAAAATGTACATTGGTGTCTCTGTAGTATTTTCTTCAACTGCATGTGAATTTACAATTATCTGAACAAATAATGTCTAACGAAAGTAAATTTTAAAAGCAGGATAAGGAGAAAGAAAATGTCAGGTCTCCTAAAACTGTGATTCATTGGTCCAGAATATATCCTGGCCTACAGTTTGGTTTTGCTTTACAGCAACTCAAGGGATTACAATGCATAGCCAAGGTTAAGATGCACTGTTTTAGATGCTCTCACTGACTCAGAAAAGTACAAAAAGCAAATGGTGGACTAAACCATAATTGGGGGTTTACAGGGCTGTGCATTAAAAAGACATATTAAAAGGGAGGTGAAGCTATTGTAAGGGGAATAGTTGAAGAATTGGCAGGAGAAGAGTTGGAATAAAGGCATAGGTATGAAAGTAGGGATGATCTACAGGCCTTAGTTACATTCCGCCCAATATACTTTGCCACTGAATGTTCACTTGTGCTATGCAGGTGGGTGGGCTACTGTTATTCCCATTGTACAAATGATAAAGCTGAGGCTCAGAACAGTTACACAACCTGCCCAAGGCTGCATCACTACTACGTGACAGAGCCAGATTAACAATTCCTCACTACAACTTCACAATAGCTTTGGTTTAAATGGACATTAAAAAAGGACAAGGTTTATTAAATCATGAAGGTATGGAAAATTGAACACCTGATGGTTCAAACTCCTAAGTATTTGGGCTAACCTCACAGGATACAAAAGTCTCAAAAGAATAAACAGGACAAAATTAAAAATGTATTTCTTTGACACCTTTTCTAGATCTCCATTAATTAAAAACACATAAAAGTACAATGTTTATGCAGGTTTAAGGGAAAATATTTTAAAATATAAGAAAGTTTTAAGTAATTATTTAACTTCAAAAGTACATAAAGGGGGTGACCAGTTAGCTCAGTTGGTTAGAGCATCGTACTGATAACACCAAGGTTGCTGGTTCGATGCTCGCATGGGCCACTGTGAGCTAGGCCCTCCTTAAAAGAGTCAACTGTGCCACTGTAGCATGAAAGCAATGTGCAACCAATGACCATGGCTGTTGCCCAATTTTAAAGAATTAAATTTTTTTTTTTTTTAAAGTACATGCAGCACTTCTAAACACGATGGAAGGTATAAACTATATGGCAAATGTTCAAAAGGTTGAAAACAGTTATCCATACTGACCTAGTTCCACAGGCTTTTCCAAATGTAACAAGGATAGATCATCCTTAGGAGGAAAGTGTGTGAAGCCAGGGTGAGTGTATACAACTTTCACTGGTATCACATCACCATTTCCAGTGTTTGAGAGGTAACTTCTTCCTATTACCACATTGTCTGTGGCAGTGCTTGTCATAAGAAAAGGGAGAGGGGAAAGATATACCACTTTTAATGCCATAATTTTTCAAAATTACTAAAAATACATCCTCTAATATTTCTAGTCTACATTGAAATCTTTATTATCTTGAATTCTTAGAAAATGGGGGTTTCTCATTAATTAAATCCTTGAGAAAATTTTTTAAGGGTCTACTCCCTTGCCTTCATAACATCAAATAGAATGATTTAGTATGTCTTTGACAATTAAGACTCATGATGCCTCAAGGCAATGATTCTACATGTTATTACAATCATAATATTATATAATACATCATATTATATATTTCTATAATGGTCACTGAAAGCTTTTCTGAAAGTTATAGTTACCCTGCTCCCCAATACAATGTCTCTCAAAGAAATGTCTAAGGAGTACCTGCATTAAATCTGGCATGTGCAGTAACAATGCAGACCCTTAGGCATAACTCGTCAAATCAAAATTCAGATCCAAGATTCTAAGATTCCATTTACAGCAAACTCCCCAGGTAATTTTCAGAACATGAAAGTCTGAAAACTGTCTTAATGAGGATGCCCTCTTGTGATTTAAGAGTAGGAGTTGGGGATGGTAAAGAAAATGAGTTTTTGATTAGTTGGAGGTTCCTGCTCAGCAAGTTATTTAAGCAGATACTTTTATTATAAAGCCTATTTTAGAGACACTGAAAACATTATATCTACTCACTTAGCTATAGAACATTGTGTCATTGTGTCAACTGTCTCACTACTCCTGGGAGACTAGTATTTAAAACATCAAGCTAATACTTCTGAGGAAAGTGTTTTCGGGTATCTCCATATTACATTGACACAAAGATTCAGATAAATCAAAGAAAAAAAATGTTCCTTTTAAAGGCCATTCTTTAAAAATTAAAACTAGAAGCACCATATGATCCAGCAATCCCACTTCTGGGTATATATATCTGCATAACATAAAAACATTAATTTGAAAAGGTATCTGCATTCCTATGTTTACTGCAGCATTACTCCCAATAGCCAAGATATGGAAATAAACTGAGTGCCCATCAATGAATGGATAAAGAAAATGAGATATATATACACATGCATGCATGCATATGTGTAATGGAATATTATTCAGCCATAAAAAAGAGTAAATCTTTGCTATTTGTGACAACATGGATTGACCTTGAGGGCATTATGGAAAGTGAAATAAATCAGAGAAAGATAAAAACCATGCAATCTCTCTTATACGTGGAATATAGGTAAAATACACACACACACACACACACACACACACACACACACACATTTAAAAAAACAAACAAGCTTATAGATACAGAGAACAGTTGGTGGGTGCCAGAGGTAGGGCTTGGGGGATAGGAGATATGGGTGAACTGTGTTTTTTAAGTTAAAAATTTTTATTTAAAAAATGCTGTTCTTGGACTGGCCGAGTGGCTCAGTTGGTTAAGAGCTCACTCAAGAGTGCAAGCTGAGCTCTGAGCAACAGCAGTTCGATGCCCAGCCCAAGCTGAGCTGCCGCTCAGCTCAAAAAAAAACCCAAAACAAACAACAACAACAAAAAGAGAACTAAAATCTCAAAGAATTTTAAAGAATGTCCTTTTTAACTTGCTGATCAGACAAGATAGACTAAGAGACCAAGAAGGAAAGGAATCCACATTTCAGCAGCCCGTGTGCTCTGGATATGGTGTTAAAGTGATTCATGAGAAAATGTTAGGAAGACATCATTATGTCCATTTTATAGAGGAGAAAAGAGAAGAGAGTATTGTTAGTTACTTATCAACTAAATTATTCCATAGAATCAGGGAATGGCTTTTAAAATTAAAAGCTATTAGTAGTAAGTAGATTTGTGAAGTCCAGAAAGTTTCATCCACCGAGTACAATATGCGCATTCATTTGCAAGATGGTGACTGTATCAGTGAAAGCTTGACACTTAGTGCTTAGCGTTTCTTGTGATATGGGGGAAGCAGAAGGAGTACACCCACTGGGGGCCCTCGCACAGCTGCAGCACCACCTGCACCACACAGGCACACACCTGAAATTACAGTGTGCTGCTGTCAAGACCCACTGTTTAGCAATCAGAGCACCACCACAGTAATGTTGTCCTTGATGCTGCAGACTGACCAGCCAGGGCCACGACATTGCAGGTGCAGCATGGCCACCAACCACCCTGGGCTCCCTAAGCTCGGCTGGCCGCACGTTTGTGTTTCTCTCAGACTCCTCCATTACAAATGGGTCAACAACTGGAATTCCACATTTGTCTTGAGTTGGCCATCTTTCAGTATTGTTTTCTACTTTTCTCCCTTAGAGAAGTAACAATAAAACATTAGATGGAAATACTTAAGGGAGAGTATTAAAATCTCAGAATGGAGGCATTTATCCCTTTTGTAGGTTCAAAATTAGGATTCTTAATAAGAGATGAGACTTGTCTTTTCTTCCACTGCTTTTAAAAATGAGCAAAAGTCAGTTAACTAATGTGTTAATAGACACATCATTAGACAAATCAGAACATAAATTGAATTTTTAAAAAATAAAAATATTGCACTTAATTATGAAATTATTGAATATTGTTCTTTCTGTGGCATTATTTGTTATCCCTGTATAACATAGTTACATATATCAAAATATTTTGTACTACACGTATTCAAAATACAATGTATATATAAGGGAAAATTATAAGGAAAATTTCTAGCCATGCATTTATTCCATTCTCAGATTTTTAAAAAAATCCCCCAGGAAATTAAAAACAAGAGACTTATATAACTATTCCCTCAAATATGAAGAAAATTAAGCTTTCTCCATGGCCATATAATTTGAGAATTATAAGACATGCTCCTTTGTTAAATTCCTTATTTGAATTTTCTTTTTTATACCAGAAATCTATTTAAAACTAAAAGTTTCTAACACAATGGATTTGTTTATCTAATACTTATCAAAATTCAATTCTACTTTCTCTTCAGATACGTATAAAACATAGATTCCCTCTTTTTAAATACATATTCCAAAAAAATATGCAAACTCCTCAAAATTAAGTCTATCCTAGTCTTAGAAAAAAACTCATAAAAGGTATTTATTCAACCATATTTTTAGTACATTAAGGTTTACTGCCTTACTGTATGTTTTCACTTCATCTGTAGTTCACATTATATGTAGTAATACATGGTTAGTCTTACAACTTTGAGCTGTTTGTACACATGCATAGCAGCAGTATTTTATTAGTATTCAACTTACTTCCAAAAGAAAAGTCTTAAAAAAACAAGTAAGGCAGCCTAAATATTTTTACTGTGAGAACAGTCAGTTTAGAGATGCAGAGAAGGAAAGATAAAAGCAACAAGACAGTAGGGTCAATTAGGTGAGCATCCTTAAACATTTAAAAATCACACCTATTGAATGATATGGTTCACTAGTTTATGGCTCAAATCAAGGACTTTCAGAGAGCGCATTCATTCCCCATCATAAAAAGACAAAGTGACATTAAAAACAAAAACAAAAACCCAAAAACCAAAAAACTTTGCATTGCAAGTTTATTATTAGAACTCTTCACAAAATTACACTCCAATCAAGAAATCTTCTAATAATACATTCCTGAGGCTTTAAATCTTAAGCACAACTAATGAAATTCTGGCTTAAATAATAGATTGTATAAGTAGAAACACCATTAAATTTGCTTTTCTTTTATGCAGAGAGCTAGTACATGTTCAGCTAAAATATTCTCTTTTGGGCCCTTTATAGGGGTGAGGGTGGTTATTTAATGAAAGAGATGTGGTACAGACATGGAAATACACAGATCTCTACCCCAGTTTCTATTTCAATGTTCCCTGATGTTTCAATGTTCAGTGTTCACTGATCTTTTTAAATAGTAAATGATTTTTATGTATCATTCTTGCTTAAATAAAAATAACACATATACATTAATCCTATTACCTCAGATGATGCATCGAAGTACCGAAGTCTCGTACTCTTAAGGAATGGTTTGAAATGAAGTTATTCTGTTTTTAGTATTAAAGCAGGGTGACTACCAGTGAGCCTTAAGCCAGTGTCCCCAAATTCTACTTCAAGACTTATATAGTACCTGCTTTTATAAACATTTTAAAACAATTACTGGGCTGGCCAAGTGGCACGGTGGTTAAGCGCTGGCCTGGGAAGCCAGCTGCCCCGGTTCGGGTCCCACATAAGAGGGCCAGTGACACTGCCCTCAAAAAAAACAAAAAACAAAAAACAAAAAAAACAAAAACAATTACTTACCATTGATTGGCAATTTGGTCCCAATATTGCTTTTCTGTGATTGTTTCTCCATAATATCTTCCAAAATAAGTTTAAAACCTCTTCCTCCCACAGACTCATCAGTCTTAAAATGCACAGTCAGGTAAGCACCACTGGATAGCAAGACAACTTCTTTCTTGGAGCCACATAAGTGAGCTGCAATGTAAACTATACTCAATAATTAAAATACTCCTCCTGTGCAATAACATATGTAAAAGGGGACAAAGAGGGGACATTAAAACCTAAACTGTTGATATTGACAAATAACTGATTATCAGTAGTGTAAGATCAAGATTCATAGGATGGAATTCATGATTTGATTGCAATAATGGAAGGGGATAGATTTTAAAAGATCAAAGGGAAAGGCTGGGTTAGCAATTGCTATGAAAATGATACACTATTGTAAGCCAAATCTGTGATTGTAAGGATGGGAAAGGAGGCATTTTAGTGAAGAGAAGTGGACGGAGAAATATACAGTGCTATGGACGAAATGCTTGTGTTCCCCAATCAAACCCCTATGTTGAAATCCTATCCCCCAATGTGATTGGATTAGGAGTCGAGGCCTCCAGGAAGTAATTAGGTCATGAGAGTAGAGCCCTCGTGAACAGAATTAGTGCCCTTATAAAGAGATCCCAAAGAGGTATCTTGCCCCTTCTTTGCCATGTGAGGACATAGGGAAAAGACAGCTATCTGTGAACCAGGAATTGAGCTCTCACCTAACACCAAATCTTGGACCTCCCAGCCTCCAGAACTAAGAAATCCATGTTTGTTGTTTAAGACACCAAGATTATGGTATTTTTGTTATAGTGGCCCAAACTAAGACATACGGGTTGCCCAAACATAGAATAATGTGGACCCTTTCCTAATTCAGAAACACAAAATTTGACACAAAAGTCATCCTGACAGTGACAGGCCATTTGCTGTAATTTATCTGTACATGCTATAATTTAAATTCTCCTAAATTAAAACAATGATACACTATTGACTTGTCTTAAAGATAATGTTATCTCAGAAATCTAAGAAAGGTGGGGAATAAGGGAATTGTTATATTTTACATCATTTTTATTCTCAAAGAAACTGTTTGTGTTCTGGAAGTGATGGGGAATTGGCGTACACCATGTCAAATAAAGGGATTCTGGGTAGAAACAACAAAACCCCCAGAAATTGTAAAATAACAGAAATGGGAAAATGTTACCCTGTTTATAAAAAAGATTTGGGGTTAGAGGGATGGTAGGAGACAGAGAAAACAAAGAGTTGTAGGGGATTTCCAAGGTCATGCATTTTATCGTGAAATAATGTAGTTTAGTGCTTATAGGCAGATTCTATCCCCAAACTGCTAGTTTGAACCAGCTCTGCAATTTATTAACCATGTGGCCCGGGTCACATAACCTCTCTCTGTGCTTCAAATTTCTCACGTGCATAATGGAGACAAAAATAATAATATAAGGGATTAGATGAATTGGTATTTATACAGTATTGTGTTTGTTAAAAATAAACCTCAGCAAAATTTTATAGCTTATTAGACAGATGGTTTTTGAACACTTGGAGAAGGATTCAGTGGTCATATGAAACCAGCACGGGATCCTTAATATGCCACATTAAATTAATCTAATTTAATTTTTTGAAAGAGATAATTAGATGGTGGCTAGGGGAAATGAGATCAACTTCATGAAACTTGATTTCAGTGAAGCACTTAATAAAGTATCTTATGATGTCCCTGTGAACAGATATAAAATGCAAGTGGATAATTATACAGCTAGGAAGTTTCACAGATGATTAAATAACCATACGATGTTAACCTGGAGGGAAGGTCTTAATGATATGGAAATACTCTATCCTTGGTCCTGCCAAGTATAGTATTTCAATTAATGACTTAGATGGAAATACAGACAACACATTTACAAAATCTGTAGGATTAAGATGAGTGATGGCTAGATGAGAAGGGACTAGTTTAAATATAGAATTTAGAGATCTTTTCATCTTTCTACTAACACTGAATTCATTCTAAAATAGCACTAGACATGATTACTAGCCTTGAAAATATGACATTGATCTTATGCACATTTTCTCTTTTTGAACAGTTCTAATTGCTAAATTGTTCTTTTTCATGTTGAATGAAAAAGCATCAAAGTAAAGATTGCCACATGGGCAAAAGTATAAGTTTGAATCAGAGTGCTTAGGATGCATCCTATTTTCTCTACTTATTATGTCACTAGGGACATTACTCAGTCTTTTTGTGACTTGCTTTCCTTATATTTAAGATGAGGATAACTTTCTTCCATAGCATTGTTAAAAAGATTAAGAGAGTTGTAAGTTCTTACAACTGTGTCTGAATAGTAAATACTAATTAACTATTAGATGTTATTAGGCAGAACAAGTTCCATACATAACCTAAGAGCTTCTCTGAGAATTCTATAACTATTTGAAAAGAATTACAATCCTTCTGTCTTTTCTCTTCTCCAAGGTAAACATGCCCAGGTGTCCACACCCTTCAGCATCCTGGTTATTATGCTGTATGGATGTGTTCCAGTTTGTCAGTGTTACTTAAAATTGTTGCTTGACCAAGGATATTTAATAACCAGTAAGGCAGGGCAACAGCCAATCAGATCGGACACTGACTGTGAAGATTTGTGAGACTGAGCTACTGCATGCCAGCTAAGTGCCAACACTAAATGTGACCGTACAATGGAACTATGGTTCCCTTTATTTTATTTTTATTTTATTTATTTATTTTTTATTTTTTTGAGGGCAGTGTTACTGGTCCTCATATGTGGGACCGAACTGGGGCCGCTGGCTTCCCAAGACAGAGCTTAACCTCCACGCCATTTGGCCGGCCCCCCTTTATTTTTTATTTCCTTACTAACACTGCTCTGAAAAATTGCAATCATTTGACACCTCTGAAAGTTTGATGTCAAACATCCTACTTTCTAAATCACTGCCTCCTATCTATTCAAACCTATTAGTATTTCCCTGCTGTAACTGTTTGATCTCACCATGTTTGACTTTCTAACCATTGATCCCATTAACTTTAGAAATCCATCAGCTTCTAAGTGAGAGATTTTCCTGTAAAAGGGAAGCAGAAAAAATGGGCACTAACTAAATTTCTTGTTTAACTTTGTTTTAAATGATGGGTAATACTAGAATATGTTTGAAATTGATGAGAATGATAGAAGAGATTGATGGTGTGGAAGAAAGGATAACTAAAGAAAATTTGTGAGATGATAATAACTCTCAAATTTATACTTCAAGTCCAAACTTTTCCTCTAGCTCAAAAGTTCCACCTTTAGCTACCTATTGCCAACTCCATCTGGATGTAGCATAACATTAAAAATTTAACATGGCCAAACAGATCTCTCCCACCTGATCTATTTCTCCCTCTAGTATTTCCCATCCCTCTAAATGCCATCTCCACCATAAACATGCCATCTCACACCATAAACCTTAGAGTCATCTTTGATTTGCATATTTAATTCCGTATTCATCTATCAAGAAAACCCATCAGTTTTATCTCCACATCTACCCACTTCACATGCACACTACTATTGTTATCTACCTGTAAGGAGGCATAATGTATTGTCTAAAACTACTAAAAAACTTCCTGCAGTGATGGGATTGCAGTCTAGTATGATAGTCACTTACTACATGTAGCCACTGAGCACTTGAAATATGGCTTAAGCCACATTTTATTTCATTTTAACTAATTTAAATTTAAATGGCAACATGATTGGACAGTACAGGTCTGGAATACCACAATAGCTTCATAACTAAAGATATAATTCATCCTGTCACCCTAAAATCCACTCCCAACACAGCAGCCAGGGCAACCCTCATATTACTCCTCTGACAGAACTTTAATGGCCTCCCTATGGATTGGAATCAAATTCAAACTTCTTACCATAGCCTGAGCTGCACCACTGGGCAAAGCGCCCATCTCCACAACCTCACCTCATTCCAGCCTGTCCTCACTCAGCCTCCAGCCACTGTGACCTCTGACAGTCTGTCAAGTTACGAAGATCTGCCCACATTCAAGACCATTTTGTTTTTCATCAAATATTTACTAAGTGTGATACAGCAATGAACCAAAGATTCTAAGACCTGCTCTCAGAAAATTTTCATTCTGGTGGAGGGAGAAAGATTGTAAACAAATAAATACATATCTGCCAGGTCCTGATAAATGTCAAGAAGAAAAGGTGGAGGGAGGCTGTTTAGATTATGTGATAGAGGAGTTCTTTGATATTTACTGTTAAGTAGTAATATTTTTTTCCTCTTTTTCATCTGTCTTCCCAAGAGGAGAAGGCAGTGATCATCCGACTTGTTCACAATTGTGTCTCCATGTGCCTGACACAGTAGGGAATGCTTGGCAATGAACACATTTAACCTGGACATTGAACATGGTGTTTACTATGTACTGGTGTCTTCCTTTCACAGGGCAAATGGAAGAAAGATGACCAGATGAACCTGAATTTTGCTAACTTATTTCCATTAGAATAATGCAAACGCATTGCAATGGAAACTATTTGGTGGCTACCTACCACTCCATTTACATTAATATAAATTAAAAACAAGCTAACAATGGGTGAATTCTACTTAAGTGAATAAAAAGATTTAGTAAGAAAAGATAACTAAGACAATGTAGACAATGTGGTTCTGTACAGAGGATAGCTCTTCTAACTAGCTGAGAGAGTAGCAGTGAGGCCCTATGTTCAATAGTTAAAAAAAAAATCCTTATAGAATTACATGTTTCATTGAGGTAAAATTATATTAGTATATAAAATTCCATGAAGCAAAACTGTATAAACTACTAAACAAATGGTAGTTTCCTCACTTTTATATGGAATCATATAAGCTGGATTATAGAAATACCAGTCTCATTTGTAATCACTTGACACCTCTACATTTTTGATTAATCAGAACTTTTAAAGAATAATGTCACCAGATTGAAGAGTATTAAAAAAAGAAAAACAGAAAAGCAGCCCTGGACAACCAGAAACCAGCCTGAAGTTCACAGCTAGACCATTTTGTTCTCCTGTTGGATATAAACAATCTCACAGAACACCAACATCAGACAGGACTGCATTTGTAGCAAGATGAGACAAAAACAAAGTCATGTATAAGTATCGAAATATCCATCATCTCCCCTCCCCTCCCTTTCCCCTTCCTTTCCCTCTTCTCCCCCATTCCCCCACCTCTCTCTCATTAAAATGAGGGATTGCTCCTTCTTTAGCAATTGCAGGTTTATCCTTACTCCAGTCAGGTGTGATTGGGATACCCAATCATAAAATTGCCCCATATCCACTAAAGCAAAGTCCATTGCCTTAAACCCTCTTCAAAATTACCCAACCAAAGCTGAAATCCTATAATAGGTTCTTCCAAACACCCTGAGCCCCCATGATTTCTTATGATGTGTGTTCCCCCTCTTCACAGTGAGTAATAAATTCAACTTATTCAACTACAGATGTGTTCCAGGCTCTTTGGCTAACGGGCTTTGATGGAAATTAGAGTGGCAGGGTGTGATACTAGAGATGCCTCAAATTAATCTTAAAATGAACTAATAGTTTGGAATTTTGCATCTTCCCCTCCCCCATATTCTAATTGCTTTAGAATTCTTGATAGGAACCAAATTTACTGATAAGAAAAAGTTAGATAACTTTGAAATTTCAAAGTAGATTGCTGAAATATAAATATAAAAAGATTATAAATCCTGGAATATCACAGAAGAGGTCAAGGTCCCTGGAAAAAGATAGTATCAACAATTCTTCTCTTGCCCTTGTGACTGGTGGATCATAATGATGTCTGTCCTAAGTGGCAGAACTGGGAGGAGACTGGGGAAGGTGATGCAATATTGAATTACAAAATTGTTGGGAAAATTTTCCTCTATGAGTCAATCTCAGAACAGGATATTGACTGACATTAAGCATGATAGACATCATGTGGTCAATAAATCTCTAAAGATTATTCAGTCTAATTGGAGAGGAAAAACTCTTTAATTTACCCTCCTGGGTCTAAAATGGTTGCCTTTCCTGTGAGGAGAAAAACCTGAGTAAACAAATTTTCAAACGCAGTTTAGGGACTAAAACCTCTTAAAACATACGATCTCTTGACCAAAAACAAGTTAAAATGCTCCCTAATGGTAAAAAGGAAATAGGAAACACTGGACTAAGATCAAGAAGAGTTGAGATTAAAGGTCAAGATCCAGCAAACATGGTCTCATGCTCATCCCATCATGTTCTGAGATTCTGATTAAAGATTAGATGAAATATCACTGACAACAAATTATATTGTTCTCAAGGTAATTATAGGTCATGTTTTCCACATATATGGATTTTAGAAATACTTAGTGACACTTGAAGTAGGTCATTTGAGAAAGATCAATTTACCAAGTAATCTTGATTGCTGATCTGGTCCATCATAAATACTGAAGTAATCCCATTCACAGTTCCAAGAGTCTTCTGTTACCAAGTCTTTAATCACTGTCTTAATTTTATTTCCTGACATGGAATAAAAAGTCCAAGTACAGTTCAGCATGTTTGGATAAATATTAGGATAATTGGGAGATGTGATTTCAACAGAACCAACTGGAATTAAATCCAAAATGGGACATCCTTGAGGGAAAAAGAAAAAAAAATTATTTAACACAATAGTCAAAATGCTAAGTTACTTCTGGAGTCTAGGTTTGATGTCTGTAAGTAGATAGGTAGGTCATTAAAACTTAAACTATAGTGTGCATTTACTAATTTCTATCACTTTTTCTTTGCATCCATAGTGCCTTATGTATAATAAGATGCGGTTTAAATGACTTTTGTTTTGTAAAACTGCCCTCCTCCCTCAAAGAAGATGGACTGAAGTTTTTTACTTTAACTCACAAACTGAATCACTAAATCATCAGCTTCTACTTTTCAATGTTCTGTTGCTCATATATAACACATAATCTTACTTAAGGTTCACAACCATAGGAAATAAATTTTATCATTTTCAATCCAGAGATGAGTGAACCCACTCTCAACATTCAACAGATGTGTCCTAAGATTTTTAGGACTTCCCTAGATTTGCAAATACCACAGTAATATTTCATTTCCCCAAAAAATGCAGTAAAAATTAACTTTGATATCACAGAATGTGAGTAACGAACAAGGCAAGCAGGCTGAGCAGTATTATCTGGGCACTTGGTTAGACTAAATCTGTGAGTAAATTATGCACTCCTAAAATTCAGCCTCACAGCATGTAAAATTCAAATTATAAACATATATTAGGTAGGGAAATTGGATCACTCTCATAGAGTTAGAAGCAGGATACTAAGGTTTACAAGGGCCAAGGAGCTACTATACCAGAAAACAGCACTGAGGAATTCAGTCACATTTGAGGCCTGCTCCAAATGCTCTATGGATTATACAACCTGAAATTAATGTCTTCGAAAAATTGATTTATGTCATCAATAATCTTAGCTCTTTAGTTTCACTATACAATGGTCCAGCAGAGAAAGAGGGGTGAGCGGGGAGAGAAAGGTAGAGAGGGGAAGAAACGGGGAGAGAAGAGGAAGGGAGAGGGAGGGAGAGGGCGGAAGAGAGAGGGAAGGAGAGGAAGAGGAAGCGAGGGGGGGGGGAGAGAGAGAGAGAGAATCCAAAAGACATGAAATATTTGGAAATAATGTCAATAAGTAGAATTAAAAAGCCAGGGGGTTTCCACAAACATAGCAGATGTGTTTCTTCTCCATTAATTGGATAAGGTGCTATTTCCTTACTTACTCTCCACTCCCTAATCTGCCCCATGTCTCCATTACCTCCAAAGTCTAACACTGAGAAAATTAATACAAATCCATATTTCACTATAAAACAATTAGAATCAGGTCACAAACATCAGCAAGTTTTTGACAGAAGTCAGAGTGCACTTCTTATTAAACAATGTTTAGCAGCAAGAATATTCCCCACTCTATTTCCATAATATTACATAACCAAATCCAAGCCAAGTGGATTCCTTACCTCCTTTATGGTCTTACCTTTAACATTACCCTTTCCTCTCAGGGAATCTAGGATAAGAGAATATTCAGGGTCAATACATATAAGTAAATACTTTATATTTTTAATCTTCTGATTATAAAAGTGATACAAGCACATTGTAGAAAATTTTGAAAATACAGAGTTCAGAGAATAAAATAAAGTCTCCTGTAGTTCTGTAGTTACATCTTATAAGTAGCCAATACTCATGTTTCAATGGAAATCCTGCCAGGCCTTTTTCTATGGAAAAAGAAAAATCTATATCTATATATCTATATCTATCTATATCTATCTATCTATCTCTCATATGTGTGTGTGTGTGTGTGTGTGTGTGTGTATATATATATATATATTTAATTTTATGCAACTTTATACTTTAAAACCTTTTTTGTCCCATTTAATTTACTGCGATTATTTTTCCATATTACTAAATATTCCACATAAATTTTAATGGCTGTGTATTTTTGATTCACATTTCCATTAAGATTTTAATTTGTAATTTCAAGAACATGAATAATGAGTAATATCTTTAAAAAACCTCACACACAGGGTATAAGTCTTTTAATTTCTGCTGTCATCAGGAAAATGTCTACACTAAAGATTTTCTGCATTTATCTGAAAAACACTATTGAATATGTATAATACCAGTCTCCTGAGTTAACGCTCACTTGTAATTAAGCTCTCAGCCAGGAGGATTACCATAAATAAGACATACATTTCTTACCTATTCACTGGATAAAAAGCTACCTCCTATTTTTATATTTTATTTATTTTTTTATTAGTTTCAGGCGCATAAAACAATATAGTGATTAGACATTTACATACTTCACAAAGTGATCATCTAATAAGTCTATTACCCATCTGGCACTTTACATAGTTATTACAATATTATTGACTATTATATTCCCTATGCTGTACTTTGTATCCCATGACTATTTTTTTTTTATAGTTGACATTCAATGCTACCTCCTTACTCTTTACTCCCTAATCTGCTCTGGCTGAAATGTCATTTTTTTTATATAAGTCATTATTGAGCACCAACTATTTACTAGGCATGGTTGTCATTTTCGAAGGTAACAGCAGTAGGACATGTTTGGTGTGATGAGGAACAGCAAAAAGGTTGGCATAAGTGGTGTGTAGTGAGTATTGAGGACAATGGTACAAGTTAAGACTGTAGCCTAGAGATCATACAGCATCTTGTAGGTCACTGTAAGGACTTTTACTATGAATGAGTTGGGAAAACATTGGAAGACTATAAGCAGAAGAGGAACATGATCTGAATTATTTATTTCAAAATGATCACTCTAGCTGTTATGAGTAAAATAGGCTAAAGGAAGACTCGTATCAAAATGTTATGCTGGAATTGCTGAGGACTGGTTCAGTTCCATATCTATTTTACTGAAAGGCCCATATATTAACTATATTCAATGTATGGAGAAAAGTCAAGGATAACAAAGATTAATGGCTTGAGCAATTAATTACTAAAATGGAGTTGCCATCTACTAAAATAGGGAAAAATGGTGGAGGAAGAATTTGGAGGCAGGGGTAGCTATGAAATCAAGAGTTGAATTTTGGTCATGTCAAGTTTGAGATGCTTACTATATATTGAAGTGGAGAGGGAGGCAATTGCATATACAGTATTGAAGTTCAGTAAAAAAAAAGTTGGGACTGCAGGTAAATATTCAGGAGTTATCTGTGTATACAAGATTGTATTTAAAGCTAAGGGTTGCACATTCACTCACTTAAGAGTGAATATAGGTAAGGAAGAAAAGAGAGTCAACATTCTGGGTCCTGGTACACTTCAAACTTCAGTGGTTGAGAGAATGAAGAGCAAACAGTCAAGAGACTCTGAAGGAGATCAAGGAGGTGAGATGAGAGGCAAGGGTAAGTCATGTCCTAGAGACCAAGACAAGTGAGATTCCAAAAGGAAGGAGAGCTCATCTGTGCCAAATACTGCTATTAGGACTGAGAAGTGATTACTGGCTCTAGACTTGTGGAAGTGAATGGTAGCTTTGGTAAGAACAATGTCTGTGGAATGGTAAGAAACAAAGCTATATGGTAACAGATTTAAGACAAAATGGAGGACAAAAGGGGAGACAGTGAATAAAAATAAGTTTTATGGAGTTTTACTATAAGGGAACAGAGAAATTATTTTCCTAGAATTCCATCCCCATCCCTTACCAAACTTGGCAAGATCCCTCTGATACGAGGTGTGATCAAACAATATGGTGAATGTTTAAATTAAAACAATTTGGGCCGGCCGAGTGGCGCATTGGTTAAGAGCTGGTTTTGGGATGCCAGAGGCCCCGGTTCGGATCCCACATGTGAGGGCCAGTAACACTGCCCTCCACAGCTAACAACAGTTCCACATGGAGCTGGGCTGTGCGAGCCCCGGCAATGGTGTAGGCTGCAGCCCCTGCTGCAGTGGGCTGTCATAGGCTACAGTGAGTGGCTGGCAGCCAGCGTGAGTGGCTGGAAGCCAGCGTGAGCTGCCAAAAGCCACAGTGAGAGACATCCAGAGGCCAGCGACCGATCTGCCTCATCCGGGAAGAGCGCAATGATGACACCAACAGGGGCCAGTGAAGCAACATCCTCCACAACTAGACTGAAGAACAAAAAGACAGCAACTTGTCTGTTCCCCTTCCCTGATTCCCCAATGCTGTTCCCCTCCCCCAATTCCCCAATAAAATCTTTAAAAAAAAACCACACAAAAAAAAACAATTTACTACAATGAAAGACACATTGCCATTAATCGCCCTCAAAATACTCGCCCTCACTTCAAACACACTTACCCCATCATTCTTGCTACTTTCTGAAGCAATTCTGAAAGTCCTCTTTTGTGAGTGTCTTTAGTTGTGCTGTCATGGCTGCCTTGATGTCCTTAATCATTCTGACTTTGGGAAAGAGCCAGAAGTCACACGGTACCAGATCCGGTGAAGAAGGTAGATGAGGACACACTGTTATGTGTTTTTTTTTGTTTGTTTGTTTAGAGGGCAGTGTCACTGTCCCTCATATGTGGGACCTGAACCAGGGCTGCTGACTTCCTAAGCCAGCACTTAACCACCATGCCACTCAGCCAGCCCAACACTGTTATGTTTTTATTTGACAGAAGTTGTCATATACCATGCAATGTATGACATGGAGTATTGGTATGATGGAGTATTGGTATGATGGAGGATGATTTATGGTACTCTTTAAAACACACCTTCTCTTAACCATGACTCACACCCAACTGACTGCACCGAACAAGTTGAAACTTTTCATACACTGTTTATTACTAAGGTTTGACACACTGCTTCCCATATTGAAGATCTCTGCCTTTTCACTGGATGGCTCTAGGCTGCAGCATTCAACGTATTTATTTATTTATTTATTTATTTATTTATTTATTTATTTATTTAACAGAAAGTCTCCATGTAACACATCACTTCTGATACAGCAATTGCTGTCAAATAAAAACATTACAGTGTGTCTTCATCCACCTTATTCACCAGATCTGGCACCGTGTGACTTCTGGCTTTTCCTCAAAGTCAAAATAATTCAGGACATTGAGCCAGCCACGACAGTGCAGCTAAAAACGTTCACAAGGGCCAGCTGAGTGGCTCAGTTGGTTAAGAGCTCACTCAAGAGTGCGAGCTGAGCTCTAAGCAACAGCAGTTCAATAGCCTGAGCTGCCAACAGGTGGCAGGATGGCTCAGCTAAAAAAAAAAAAAAAATGTTCACAAAAGAGGACTTCCTTAACTGCTTTAGAAAAAGGCAAAATCGATGGGATAAGTGTGTTCGAACTGAGGGTGAGTATATTGAGGGGAATTAATAACAATGTATCTTTTACTGTAATTTTTTTTTAATTTAAACATTCACCATATATTTTGATCACGCCTCAATCATATATTTTCATTGTACTCCATATGTTTTCTTTCAAACTTAATATAGTTGTTTTTTTCACTCTATATTTTTCTGTATGATTATTTGATTATTGACTAGCTCCCCTACTAGACTGTACATTCTACATGGCAGGGACTGTCTTGTTCACTACTGAATCCTCAGTGCCTTAAACACCACATGGCATCAGTTTTAAAACATTTGTTTATAGTCAATAATTAAAGGCTTAAATGTGAGATTTGATTCAATTTGTTTAGAATTCTATTGTGAGTCCCAAAAGGTATACTTTGACATATAATTTGAGCTTGATGCAAGTCTCCTTCGTTATCTCCTACCAACACTTCTCACATTGTACCAAACTAAATTAAGAAAACTAGTTTTAGTAGAAATGCCTCACCAATTGTATTTCAATTAACATTTTTAATGAGTATGAATTGATTAATTTTAAGGACTGAAGCAATTCTAATAATTGTTCAGGATTAAACGTAACTGCAAATGTTTTCTCCATCACATCCAATTTCTATAATTTGCAATAGTTCTCAATTTTCATAATGCTATCAGTGCCTTCTTCCAAACCACGGGAATGTTAGTTCAGGCATACTTTTCAATTATTTTGTTGCAACTAATACATATGAACTATCCACCAAACAATTAAAAAACAACTAATTACTCTTGATATTAGCACATTAAGAAAGTTAATTTCAAAAACCTACTTGATACTTTTATGTTAGGGATAAAATAGTCCTACTGTATTGTTATAATATTCCAAGTATCTAGAAATATAACCAAAATTCTTAGGTGCTATAAGAAAAACAGAAAAATCTGATCAGTCTTCTTCTTTATAGAAATTTAGCTTGAGGGCGCCACAGATTACCGAAGTCATAACCTTAAATATTATCTTTGTCTTCTTCCCCTAAAGCTGACAAATGAAATAAAGAATTACAATCTATGTATTTGGTGACATATTCTTCCCAACGAAACACAATAAAACAAACATGTAAACAAATATGAAAAAAGCACAATAGACTTACCAGAAATATGAAAAGAATATCTCAAAGAAAATTCTTGCATGGCCAAACTGACATTGTATGTAAAAATTAACATCATAAGAGGACCATGAGATTTTAATGAAGGTGAGTCCCCTTCACATAATTTTCCTAGCCCAAAAAAAAAAAAAATCTTACTATTCATCAAGGCAAAGTTTATTGAGCAAAGTAAGAGAAAAAAAATCCTATTTTAAAAATTACAAATTTAAACTATCTATTCCCAACAATATCAAAATCAGCAAAATAAGCAGAATAAAATCCAATTACAATAGGGAGAGAGAAGTTCCAGATTCCTGAGTCTAAGCAGTTCTAAGGAAGGAGTTCTCAACCAACTGGGACACAGTACCCAGTTCTTAAAATATCTCAAATAACCTTGGAAGATCTTTTAAAAACTATGTATTATAAGAGAAGGTGACATGGTCTAGCTAGTTCCTCAAGGAACTAAAAAATTATTCTTGTCACCAGATTTAAGTAAAAATAATCATATATAGGGAGTGTATTTGAGCCTTAGCTACACATATGACATGTGTTTCTTCACAGCATACCCAGATGAATAAGAAGCATGTGGCAGTAATTGGCATGCAAGTCAAAGGCCTTAGCTGCTCTAAATGAAATTTCTTAGGCAATAGTTCTTAGAGAGCCCTGAGACTCAGAATCCTAGGGTCAGTTAAAAACGGTGCAACCTCCCATGACCCCAGGATTTCTAAAGCATCTTTCAGAAGATGACGGAGTCTGAACCCCTTCAGCAATGGTTCTCTTATGAGGGAGGCTGTTCATAGCCAGATGGCTGACATGAAGTTCTCCCCATGAGGCTAGTTCAACTTCTAGAACAAAACATTTTTCCTTTCGCTTTTGCTTTTTATAGTTTTTTTTAAAGATTAGAATGTTCATTCACTGGAGAAAATGTAAAGAATTTCAAAAATAATTACTCATAATCTGGCACTCTAGAAATATCCACTTAACATATTGGTGTATTTTCCTTTAGATCTTTTAGACATATGCAGCAATTTAAAAATTTTTAATTACACTATGTAGTTTTTCATCCTGATCTTCTCATTATTACATGTAGGATTTTCCAGTTTAATAAAAAATGTATGTGAAAATATTTTATTGTATAACTCTTACTTATTGTACTTGCTTTTTAAATTTTTTATGTTAGGGATCCTCTTAATTCTAAAAGAACAAACTTACGCTGAATACTTGTTGAACCAAGTAGAAGCATATTAGAAAGGTCATAGTTAAGGGTTAGTGATCATAAGGTTGATGATTCAGATCTGCTTCCTAGGACAAACCATTTCAATTTTGATCATACACAGTATTTCTTGAAACAAACATTCCAACAAAGGCAGTTTGCTGTAACACTCATAGTTTCAAGGTTTAGAGTAAACAATCCTAGAAACTATTAAGCTTTTCACTATTACAGGAAAACTGCCTTCTTAGTAAACAGATGCCCAGAATATCAACTTCATTGTGACAACATACAAAATAAGAAAAGATTTAGAGTAGAGTAACTGATATGTAAACATTCATTCACCTCTCTTATCTATTAAACGAGGCTAATGGTTAATCCAGAGCTTTATGCTCTCAAAAAATCACTAGATCAATAGTTTTCATTCTCTTTGGGGACAAAGTTTGTCAAAGCTTTGGGGACTCAGATTTTAACTTGAAATTTAATCAATGCCAACTCAAAGATATTGAGACATACACATTTTTACAGATTTGAACTTTTCTAATACTGATTTATGAACATAAATCCCTATGTTAATTACCCTTCTCAGAGTTGTTGAAAATCCCATTTGATATTAGCTTTTAAAATTTTGTTTTGGTTAGAGCAGAAAAGGTTTTCATTCTGCACGAATTTATTGATAATTTCCTGTTTTCGTTCATTGCTTTTATATGAGAAGGTCCTGCTCCAACCATAGTTAGAATAACTATTTTTTCTACTTTCAATGGCTTAAGAAAAATGCATAACTCTCTAATAAGATGTTTTATGATATGATGAAGAATAAAATTTACTTTCCTCTCTGATTTGTATTCCCAAGTTTATCACATTAAAAACGCCTTATATTTCTGATTTCCCTTCTGGTCTATTTATTTCCATTCATATGTGTCTCTTCTTGTGCTAGCACTGCTCTATTTTAATTATCATTGTTTTCAAGTATGATTTAATATCTGATAATTTGCTTTTTCATCTCATCATTTTTGCCCCCAAACATTCTCAGCTAGTGCTATTTATTAAGGATAAACTTTAGAGTTATCATCAATTTCCTCCTTACTCTCCAAAAAAAATTCCCACTGGAATTTTATTGGGAAATATACTATATTTGTAAATTAATTTGAGATGAATCAATGTTAATGATGTCTTCCAGTATTAGAGAGCATGATACTTTTCTCTATTCAGATCTGTGTGTACGTGTGTGTGTGATGATAAATCTCATCTCATTTTAAGGTTATTTCTAACTTTGTGGTTTTTGTTGCTAATTATAATTGAAATAACTTTTCCATTATGTATTTTAATTAATTTTTAGTAGTATGGTTTAAAAAATATATTTGCTGTTTAATTAATTTATATATATATATTTCCTAATTTGCCTTAGTTATGTGATATATAATACATTTTTTAATATTAAAAAAAACTATCCTCGTATTCTAGGAATAAATCATAGTACTTGGTTATGTGGAATATTCACTGAATAACCCATTGACCTCAAGCATTCAGTTAGCCCCTGGAGATTGTAAACCTTAGTTGCAAAAATTGAAAGAGAATCAAAAACTTTTGCGGAGAGGAGATAGGAAGTAGTATGTACTTTTTAAGAACTGATTCTAAGTAAAGAAGAACGGGTATGTAGTTCATTAACATTATAAATTATAACTGATAGAGCTAATGTACCCTTTCCCTTTCTTCTATTATTTTTTTGTTCTTCCAAACTGTGTAAACTCTAACATCCTATCAATGGAGAGACATTAGAGAAACAACAGTCTAATCTTTTCTTCTAAGCAGTACAATTTTAAGAATAGGAATGAAAATGTATATTTCTAATTCAAACACAGCACAAGCTTTGTTTCTTGTATAGCAATTAACATGCATTCTCATTAAAGTCTTAAAACCAACTTATGAAGCAGTAAAAGTAACTGGTATGCTGTAAGTCAAGAAAGGGAGAAGCACAGATAATTTCCATGGACACTGGGCCCAGATCCTGCATTCTCCCCAGAAGAAGCCATGACCCTTTTGATGCGAAATTGGCTCAGGAACCAGGAAAGCTCTGTGTTGATTAACATTCCTTTAAGCAGAAACACGAAGATTGTCAGTGTGTCTACTTATGGGGTAGTAATATTGTCCAGAGAATAAAAGGACAGTGGTTGAACAATTGGCTGTTTTATCAACTCTGGCAGGACCCTACTGACACCTGGGGTTTTTGGTTTGTTTTTTTTTGTTTTTAGGGAGTCAAAGGCCCTCAAAATGCCATGCATCCTCTCTCTCTGGGCAATCACCTTGTTTCAGGGGACATCTGCATCTCTCACTAAGTAAATTGGGAATTAGTGCACATGTATGAGTGTGTGGTGGTGATGGTGGGGTGTCTGTTCTCATGAATCATGTGAAAATCAGCAGGTAGACATTACTATTCTCATGTCACAAATGAGGAAACTGAGTCTTAGAAAGCTTTGGGAACAATTCCAAGTCACTGAACTACTGTGTGGTAAAGCTGAGATTTGAATCTAGGACCACCCGATTGTAGGACTCTAGGCTGCTATATCCCATCACATAGAGCACTATTGGTCCACCAGCCCAAGCCTCATTTCCATTTTCTTTCTCTCAAGTCATCTATCAGTCAGCTGTGGCCATGTGACAAATCCAGGCAAAGAGACTTAAATCTGCTACAGGGTTCTTGGAAATGTGCTGCTTTCTCCATAGCTATAATACTTCCCCATACCCCTTCTTCCTTTTGCCTCCAGTGTAATGGCAAGAACTGAAATACCCATTAGGGAACCATTAGAAAATTGTAGTAATTTCAGTCTTGACAGGGTTGAGCTTTTAAATTAGTGGTATATTTACATACCTCTAGATTTCTCTCTTTTTTTTTTTCAGAATAATATATTTAAATTACTATAATCATGTTTCTGGTTACTGCCTAACTAATAAATCCATTTAATGCCTTTCCTATAAATATTACTTTGTCTAATTAATAGTATAGCCTCAATTTTCTTGTGTTACGTTTGTC
This sequence comes from Aselliscus stoliczkanus, assembly GCA_033961575.1. Lineage (NCBI taxonomy): Eukaryota > Metazoa > Chordata > Mammalia > Chiroptera > Hipposideridae > Aselliscus > Aselliscus stoliczkanus. Next base: position 166,865,164 of record CM066727.1, on the reverse strand, counting down.
TAAAATTCATGCTTTATTTTTAGTATTTCTGGGTAAGTTTAACTTAGGTATGTGACCCAAGCAGCATAGAGTTGGATTTTGTTTTCAACTTAATTTGAGAAAGTATTAGGTTAATTTCAAGAATAAATCTAAAAACAATAGTAAGGCTATTTCAACATCATCTAAAAAGAGACTAATTTACAGCACCTGTAAGTCACACACACAGAATATAAAACAACTGAAGAATATTTCATTAAAAAATCAACAGCATAGTTCTGCATAAGACATTAGTTACCTATTAATTTTTTGCTCAATCCAAATCCTTCATAAACCCACAGATGACCCTGACAGGCCAAGGGCGTCGGCTTCATCTGGAAGTTGATAATATCTAGGCGAATGATGTGATTTAACGGGGCTCGTAACCTCCAGTGGCAGCTATAGCACAGATGGAAGAACATCAGAAATTATTTCTAAATAGCATATACCGTTTTTTAATATGTTCAGAAGTTAATGTATCACTGTGATTGATTCTTAGAGTGCCTTAGTTTTTATATCTTCTTCTTTGTACTTGGCTGAAAGATTTCTACTTTAAATGATAACAAGTAAAAATATTCTCTAATATTTAATTTGTCAAAAGGTTTTAAAATAAATTCACCCATCTTGGTGAATGGTTGGTCAGTCATGTGAAGTACTCTAAATTCTGATTGGCCATCTGTAAGAGTTAAGGATTGCTCTTGCCTGAATTTGCCCCAAACTTCCTCACATCACATAAATTTACTTAAGGTTGATATTATATCAATCTTAACTTTTTCATTTCTCCTTTGAAATGTATTCTATTGTTTAGTTCGAAGAAAGCTCTTTCCATTATGTCAATTTAAGAACCATTTATTGAGCACCTACTAAGTGTCAGACTATCCTACACACATTATTTCAATCTCCAAAACTCTTTGATAGAGATCTGACTTTCCACTTTGCCTGATAAATGATCCCTCTTGTTGAAAAAGTACAGTTTGTCAACAGGTATAATTAAATCAGTTTATGTCTATTGAAGGCCTCCAATCAGAGATTATCTCAAAGTCTATTATTTAAGGAGAGAGGTAAAAATATGCTTTAGGCAAATATCCAGTATTACTGCATGTCAAGTAATTACTCACATCTTTCATCATAATAAACTTTCCTTCCTTACCTCATAGTTGTTCTGTGAGAATATCTTGGTATCTGTATGATTCCTACCGGTTTGGTGAGAATAACATCCTTACAAGTGACCACATGCTCGTGGTTTGATCTCTGAAGAAACTTGGTTATTTTACTGTCCTTTGGACCTGGAAGTAAAGAAAGAAAAGGAAATGAGAATAAAACTAGGCTTTAAGGGGCCTGCTATATGCTTTTCAGATCAAAGCAGTCAGCTTTCTTCACTAATTGTTGTAAAAAAAAAAAAAGTTAATAGGAGGTGGTTAGTGTCACTGAAAAGGCTCTATCTGAAACATTCAGAGATACAGAAAACCAGCAACTCTAAGAATGATCTTTGGCATAGCCCACAGTCTATGGAAGATAAGGTTGGATGACTGTAGATAATGCTGGTTCCAGGCACAATTCCATCTGAAAGCAACATTCTTAATATAGTTCTTCAGGAAAAAAGTTTCATATGGTATGCATGCTTTTCTTTATTTGTCACTTAACTTTTCCCAAAATATGTCTTTGCAGTGGTGTCAAGGTTGAAAAACAAGCTTTCAGTTACTTATGCCTATTAAGAGTGGAAAAGCTTTACTAATTATATATTCTAAAATACAGTCTGATAACTGAATTGCATATAGTTTACATTTGTAATCCTGGCATCCAATATTTGTGGTTTGCTTTCAAAACTCATTTTAACCTTTTATTATTATAATATCACTATAAAGAAAACAAAGATAAGTGTCCAGAGCTAATCAGCCAGCTAAGATTTGGAACCCAGATCTTTTAATCCATGAGAATTAGAGCTGCAGAAAAGGTTCTCTGTGGTGTAAAAACACAATCACATTCAAAAACGTTATTTTGCAACCGATGTATCTTCGCCATGTCCAAAAGTCACAATTCTGAATGACTTACAGGTCAATCAAGTTATCCACTGAGCAGTTTCTCTTTTGGACCTGGCCCATCTCAGATCATCTCACACATAAACTCATTCTCCACAGAAACACAATTTCTTACAAAACAATGTATACGTTTTGAGTATTCCTAAAAAGAAAATCATTAATTTTTAACTTTATAAGTTTATAAAATGACTAAACATACCTTGGACTCTAAAGACTATATAACTTATGCCAAAAGCACCTTGCACAAGGGAACGAAATGTCACCCTCACCAGTGGTCCAGAGCTGATGAAAATCATTGGGTAAAGTTGTCTTCCACATAATTCACCTAGGTCAAAAAAAATCAAATCTAGAAAACAAGAACTCAAAATTTTTAACAGCTTTTCTACTTTAGGCATAAGCAATTATTTATTTTTATTGAAATATACTTGAAATGTACTATGGTGTAAATTTAAGGTATACAACATGTTGATTTAATACATTTATATACTATAATATCACTGCAATAGTAGCAATAGTTAGCATCTCTACCATATCACATAATTATTTCTTTTTTGTGGTGGGAATAATTGAGATCTAGTCCCTTAGCAAGTTTGATGATTATAATACAATATTACTGTCTACATTCACTGTAGTGTGAATTGTTCGATTTCAGGAATTTGTCTATTAGTTGCAAGTTTGTAACCATGAGGTAGGGATTTATTCCACTTCCCAATGAGGAAACAGGGCTCCAGAATTCAAGTGATTTACCCAAAGTCACAGATTGGTAAACTGGGGAGTCAGGATCTGAACCCAGGTCCATGTATCCAATACCCATCACAGTCTATTGTGTCACATTGCTCCTTGAAGGACAGTAGGTAGCAAATTATTTTAACTTTAAAAATATGCTGATATGCCATTTTCCTCCTAGAAAATTAACCTACTTATTAAAAATATCTCATAAAAATCCATCATGGAAAACTTTTTCTACCTGAAAATGTATTCTTTCATCAGTGTCAGCTTTTTTTTTTTTGGATTGCTTTACTTTGAGAACCTTAAGTCCTAGATGGAAGACAAAATTACAACCATAATTCTAAAACAATTTAGAGGGCTGATTAAGAAGATATGGAAGAACCTGTGAATTTCTTAGAATCAAACTCATCTAGTATTAAGAATAATTGAGTATCATTCTGTAACATTTATTTAAATATCTCCTACTCAAAAAGACATTTGCTGCTTACACGACATACAACTATATGGTACCTAATCCTAGATACTACTTCTCTCCTTTCCCACTTCATTTCCCCCCTGGCTTGCCCATCTATTCATTTTGTTCACTAGTGGATCCCTACAACAAACAAGAGTCAGTCCCTGACCCATCATAGGTGCTCCACAAAACTTGTGGGGAGGAAGAAAGGGAGGAGATTATACCCAAGGAGAAAAAAAAAGAATTAGTTGGCATAACATATTTGGGTAAATGATGTTGAAATACTATTTGAAGAATAACCAAATGTTTATTCGTAGCAAGCAGAAATGAATGCAGCTCTCAAACGAACTGCTGGCTCCCACAGGGCAAAAGATAGCATTTTACAGTGTAGAATATTATCTAATTTGAATAAGGGGTAATGTTTCCATTAGAGTCCTGCAGTTCTGCTAGTTATCATCTGAAGAGAAGGGACAATTCCACAAGTTCAAGATGACAACTTCAAATCAAAGAAATGCCAGGTTGGAAAAATACAGTGGCTTCCCAGTTAGTTCAGAACCAAATCAAGCATGGCTTTCAATATGATGATAAAGGAAAGTGTTCTTAGAAAATGTTTCTTTCTATATGAGAATCTAGTATATAATAAAGACAGTGCTATAAATTAGAAATAAAATAACTTATTTTTTTAAAGAAATAGGTATAGCAATACTTTACAATGTAAGAAAAAACATTTAGCAGGATTAAAGAAGTAATTATTTTTAATTAAAGTTTTTTCCTGAACTCAGAATAAATGATTTTTTAAATATAAAAGCAATGAGATAAATCAAAGGCCAGAGATATATATGGATAAATATAAACAATTTTTAAAATATTTGCATCAACATATAATAAAATTTAAAGGTAAATTACAACCTGTGAATGAGCATTTGCAACTTATGACAAAGGAAAATACCTTTATGTATAAAAGATTCTATAAACCAATAAAAAGAATATTCAAAAAAATGGATGGCAATGACAAGAAATAAAAAAATACAAATAGTTAACCCAATATGTGAAAAAAATATTTACCCCCATTAATGATTTTTAAAAAGTAAAAGAGCTCATTAAATTGGTATATTAGGTGATGGGCATGGTGAAAGAGGCTCCCATGTGTTACTAATGGCAACAAAACCTGCTTTAGCCTTTCTGAAGAGTAACTTGGCAGTATACATTCATGCAAAAAAATGTACTGAATCTCCAGGCATTATTCTAATTTGGGGAGATTTCAGAGGGAAAAAAATATCAAGATCCCTGCTTTCATGAAGCTTTCATTTTAGTCAGGTAAATGAAGAAGGTGGTTTCAAATAGGACCAAGACTACAAATGAAATAACCAGCATAATATGATAGAAAATGAATGTGGGATGGAATAAATCATGCTACTTTAGACTGACGAGGCTTCTTTGAGGAACTGATCATTCATTTATTTAATACCTTCTATGTGTCAGGTACTATTCCAGGCACTGGGAATTCTTGTGGTGAAGAAACAAGTTTCATCCCTAGGAAACTCACATTAAAAACGGAAGACACAGGCAAACCACAACATAAAAAAAAAATCAAAACAAATTGGAAGACAGTGAGTGCTAAGAAAGGGCACTATGAAATGCACAGGTAGGAGATGATGCACTTTACATCAATCAAGGTAGGACTTATTATGAAGGAGACATTCTAGTCAAGATTTAAGGGAGGTGAAGGATAAGGATGAGAAGGAGCTCTTTGAAGAGCTGGGAGTAGATGGACCAGGGCCCTCAGGTGAGAATGAAAGTGCCTGGAGCATGGCAGGAGAGAGAGAGAGGAAATGTCATGCTAGGGTTTTATCCCAGCTACAAGGAGAAGACCTTAAGCAGTTTTAATCAAAGGGGATGGATGGTGAAGGTGATCCTGATTATAGGGGAAAATGTGCAAAGTGGACAGGCAGTTAATAGTTTTTTTGGAACTCTAAATGGAACAGTATTTTTATTTGCATTTATTTATTTATTTATTTATTTATTTTTATTTTTTATTTTTTGAGGGCAATGTCACTGGTCCTCATATGTGGGACCCAAACCGGGACTGCTGGTCACCCAAGCCAACACCCAACCACCGTGCCACTCGGCCAGCCCATGAAATAATATTTTTAAAGAAAGATTCTTTAATCAAATGTTGGTGCCTTTTAAATCAATGACTTAATCTCTCACCTTAACAGTAATCCTAAAAAAAACTACCTCACCTTCAAAGCAATCTCCCTGGCGTCTATATACTCCTGAATCAAGCATGTGTCATGTGTGTGTACCATCCACACCATAACACACACAAACTTATTTCCCTTCCAGGTTTCCCCATCAACCAAATTATTCCCAACACCTTCTCACTTCCCTCTTTACTGAGAGACCAAAAGCCTGTATTACACCTATACAAACAAGAGGTGCCAGGTTTGTTTTGTTGAAGAAAAACAGGTTTGCCTGTACATGAAATGAAATGATAGCTGGCATATTATTAGCAAATCTTTTTAATTCTGCCATTTTAAAAGCCTTTAATGTATTTTGCTTTATTTTAAAATTCGGCATCCCTAGCCTCTGCCTGATATTTTACCATCTCAACTCCTCCTCTATCATATATACATTCCTGGCATTCTGGCATGGTTTTAATATGTTTGAAGAAGTTGGGCCCTCCTGTTTTTGTTTTTGGGTTTTTTTGTCTCCCAAATACACATACATACAAACACACATACTTGACCTTTAGTATACCTGTTTTGTAAATTCAAATTTTAAAAATATTAGGTTTGTCTGGAAAAGAAGGCATGCCTATTACATGAACCAACATTTTGATGCTATTACTATCAAGTCAAAGTCTCTCTTGATCATAAGCTGCCTCTACAAAAATGGCTCCCAGCACAAAGTTTACATGCCAGTAAGGATTACCTGACATCCTTCTTTTACTGGCCCTTTCTTCATAAATAGTCAGAACTGAATCTCGACACATATGAGACCCAGGGAGTGACAGGTACTCAACCGTCAATTTTGCCATACTGCGTGGTGAAACTCGGAGCACCCAAGAACATTCCAATTTTCCTCTATAATCCAGTGGATATCTTGGAGTTGAAAAGAAGCCTCTGGGCTCTTCTAGCTCCCCTTTAGAGTAACAACCTGCAACTTATAACACACAGACACCAGGAAACAACATAAGCAAAGCAAAGAACAATGAAGCTCTATCACAAACTTGAAAAATGTAGGGTTATGAGAAAAAAATTAAAACTTTATTCCTATCAGTTTCACGTTCTTGGGTAAAAAAGATCATCCCATTTAATACATCATATTTTCTTGAAATGAGATTGTAAGATAGAATTTAAATAATTATTTAAAATTTAACTGAAATTAGAAATTTTCCTGTAAAATGCACAATGGATTGCATTTTCTACTCCCAGCACGTTTTCATTTCTTCCTTTCTTTGAGATGCAACTGAAGATCTGTCTCTAAAATCTTCACTAATTTCGTGGAGCATTTATCCTGCTGGGACAAATGATTATATTCATGGAGTTTATGACTGAGGCCAAGAGAAGAATTTGCTGAATGTACTTGAATGTCTCTCACTTCTTAGAATTGCTCTTAAGTCCAAGGGCACCTTGGACCTGCAGAGCTTCAGATGCCAGTACAACCTGGCCCACTGACCCCGCAATCAACTTCTCCTTCTTCAAGTTATGTCCTTGACTCTTCTTTCTTCCCCTATGTTTATTCCCTTGACAAAAATCTTCTGAGCAATTACATATTGAAATATTCTGCATTCAAATTAACATTTTAATGTATGAGTTTGAATTAATGTATGCATTATTATATATGCTCTGCCATAGAGAAGTTAAGAATCTAACCAAGGAGACACATGCATAAATATATTTTGATGAACAATAGAGATGAAGAATGGCAGAAGGGAAAAGAAATGCAACAAGAATTCAGGATTCTACTCCATTGCTTAGTCCTCTGTTATTTCTTTGCAAATCCTCCTCTTCATATATATGACTACTCTGATGTAATTTAAATATTTATTAGGTCTACTGTGATTTAATAGTAACCTAACTGACTTCTCAGTCTCTAGTCTTTCCCCACCATGCCATTCAATCTGAGAATATTGTATGAAACAAAATTATTTCCTTTCTCCAACTTGCAATGTCTTTCAAGTCTGGCCCCAGCATGTCTTTCCAATCTTTTTTTCCTCTCTACATGAATCCTCTACCTATGGCAAATCTACCTGGGGAAGGAGCCAATCCCATAAAGTCATGAATTTCCAACCAGTCACTGCTTTTTAAAAATGGGGTAACAACTCAAAAAAACCATAGCTAGGATTTGTTAATTCCCTTGTGGAAAAAGCAAGTAGTGGGAGTGGGTGGGTGTTAAATATGGCATAGACCTAACATTTTATTTTATAGAATAATCATAGAGCTAAAACAAAGCAATACCCTTTCATTATGTATAATTTCAAAGTTCTCCGGCATGCATAAGTATTCCTGAACATATACAAATGAGAAATATTTTCTCTAAGTTTTAACAATGTTCATTTTCTAATAACCTGAATGGGATTATTCAAATAATACATTAGGTGGTCACTATCACATTGACCCTTCTCATTGGCCATGTCATCCCTGTTCCAAGTGCTTTACATGCATTAACTAACTTACTTGGGCACTCATTGAAATTATTAATTTAACTCAAACCATTGAAAGCATTAGGTCTTACCATCTTGGACCTAACTTTGCTCTTCATCTCAATCACAATTTAAGATTTCCTTTTAATTTAAATATGACTCTTTGACTCTTGTTTTGTGTTGTCAGACCACACCATCCACAACTGGCTTCTGAGTTACTTCTCCTTGTTTCTAGATTTTAGCAGACATTCTTCCTCCCAACACTATTCCTCCCTTAAATCTTGCTGATTTCAGTAGCCATAAAGATGATAATTCCACCATCGAAACGTCTCAATTTTTCAACTTTCTCTCACATAACCTCAGCCACTCAACCCAATGATCAGCCTCTAGAGACCTGGTCATTAGCCAGAGCCCCAAGCCTTCCATAAACTCAGGTTCAAGCACCACTGCCTCCAACCACAATCTTCTGTCTTTTCAGCTTCCTCCAACACTACTTCCACCTTTTGAGATTCGTAATTCATCTATCCTGTCACCTTTCCCTTGTCTCTAAGTCATCTCTCATTCTTGTTTACTCTTTTTCTAATTTAAATTCCAATGATGCACCATTTTAATCCCTTCCTCACACACACTCTCAATTCCTTTATGCTCTCTCATACTTAGGAAAACCCACTCTGATTGAATGTATTCTTCACCTGCTCTGCATCTATGTGGTACCCCTCAAAGGAAAACATACAAGTAAGCTAACCAGTTGGTCTCCATCTAAATTTATGATCATTAATCTCAGAGGCTTTTTGGCTGTCCAATAATCCTACTACATTTTCCTAGTCTATGCCCTTTGTGATTTTTTTTAAAGAACTATTTCATACTTTTCTCTTAAAACCCTCAAACCCTCTCCCACAGCTCCATTTCATCTAGTGAGCATAAGGAAACAATTAAAAGAGACCTGCCAGACGCTCCCATCCCCACATGTACCCACACACCTGCATCAGCGCCTAATATTCTGCCTTCCATCTGGCAATTATGGATGAACTGTACTTTGTTCCTACCCACGACCAAACCCTCCATCTGGGCACTAGATCTCATCCCTTTCTTCTACTGAAATCATCACTCTTAACCATTCCCCACCCCTTCTCTCTTACATCCTTTAAAATTTTCCTCCAACTCATCCTCATTTTCTACCGAGTTGAGTATATATGGGAGCAGAGATAGGTGAAAAGGGAATGACCCTGACCATTTGGAAACCAAGAATGATGGTATCATAGAACTTTCATCTCCCTATAAGTCTATTACAGATTTCCAGTTCTCCATCTGCTGTTTTATTTTTCACTAAAAATCAAAATCCTATTAGGAAACACATATGGACAATTGTAGGAGAATTAAGAGAGACACTAACCCTAATGCTGGTCTTAGTTACCACACATCTAGAGTCTTTAACTAGAAAGATACCTGAAAGTTTAAGGACATTTGTTCATGTATGAATTAATAGCTCAGAGCTCAGAATAAATTCTGTGCACTTCTCCACAATTCAAGCAATTGTTCACCACCACAAGATTCTTTTTGTTTGTTTGTTTGTTTTTTACCTGCAACCACTGTATCTATGGGGTAGAAAAGATCCCCAATCACAATAACAACTCTCCTCTTTTATCTTAAACTACCAACCAGAATGAAAACACAGAGTTTATGGTGTTCCAAAGAAAATAAAAGCCAGCATGCAATGCTTTTTGCTAAATTCTTAATAGCTATATTGATGAGATAACATGAATATCTATTACCTGGCCCAGGAGTACTGTCTGTTGAAGGTGTGGGTAGTGGCAATTGTTTCCTTATTAAGGTTTTGCTTTCATTATTTATCTGAAGTGAAGCAGCATCTTTATCTGGAGAGAACATGTTAAAAACAGATGAAAGCCTGAGGACAAAATGTAGTTTGTACCAAGCAGCTTTTGTTAAATGAGAATGCAAATCTAGGATTAAAACAACTTCAGGAAAAGACAATTTTAACCTAACTCTGTCCAAGGGAAAACTTATTCTCAACAGAATTTTAATGTGTTTAAAAATTAAAATAAATAAAATACTACTTTATGATCTTCATTTTCATAATGTTGATAGAAATCTAAAGAAAGAGGCATTGTTTTCATAGTATCTGAAAAGTATTTACCTTTGATTTTGGATTGGATCCAGTCCAAGAAGACACTCACCCTGGCAAATACACCTGGCTTCTTTGGCTGGGCACAGCCAGCTCCCCAGCTGACGATGCCATAGAGGACAAAGGGATCTTTCTCATGTCTACACACTAACGGCCCACCAGAGTCTCCCTGAAATACCATGGAAATGTGTTCTAAAAATTTACTTTAATCAGGGCTCCTGTTTTCAATTTTGGAACAGAAATAACCAATAATTTATTCATAATAAATTTCTTTCATTCTAAAAGACTATTCCTTGTCAATCTGTATAATTTAGAATACTTAGACTCAAATAAATAAAATCACAAATGAATGAGGAGACTTTACAACTGACACTACAGAAATACAATTATGAGACTATTATGAATAATTATACACCAAAAACTGGATTAACTAAATGAAATACAGTTGTACACCATGACATGATGACATTTCGGTCAATGACAAACCACATATACGATGGTGGTCCCATAAGATTATCAAGAAATTTAAAAATTCTTATCACCTAATAACATTGTAGCCATCCTAACATTGTAGCATAATGCATTATTTGTGTGTTTATGGTGATGCTGGTGTAAACAAACTCATTGAGCTTCCAGTCATATAAAAGTATAGCACATAAAATCACAGTAGTAGGCTATACCATCCAAGTTTGTGTAAGTACACTATGATGTTCACAAAAAGACAGTCACCTAATGATGCATTTCTCAGAATGTAGCCTTGTCATTAAGCACAGCATGTGACCTAGAAGCATACAACTTACCAAGACTGAATCATGAGGCAACAGAAAATCAGAACAGACCAATATAAGTCAGGAGACTGAATCAATAATCAAAAACATCCCAACAAAAAAAGCCCAGGACCAGATCACTTCACTGATGAATCTACTAAACATTTAAAGAATTAACTCCAATCCTTTTCAAATTCTTCCAAAAAAAATTGAAGAGGAGGAACACTCCTTAGCTCATTTCATAAGGCCAGCATTACCCTGATCCAAAGCAAGGTAAGAACACCACAAAAAAAGGAAATCACAGGCCAGTATCTCTGATAAACATAGATGCAAAAATCCTCAAAAAAATACCAATGGTCCCTGACTTATGATGGTTTGACTTATGATTTTTCAAATTCATGGTGGTACAAAAGTAATATGCATTAAGTAGAAACTATATTTTGAACTTTGATCTTTTTTTGTGCTAGCAAAATGCAGTCTGATACTCTCTCTAGTGATCTAGAGAGTAGCAGTGAGATAATTTTGCCCAACTGCAGGCTGAGGTAAGTGTTCTGAACACATTTATGGTAACCGAGGCTAAGCTATGGTCTTTAGTAGGTTAGGTGTATTAAATGCATTTTTGACTTGATTATATTTTCAATTTAAAGTGGTTTATCAGGATGAAATCCCATTATAAGTCAATGAGCATCTTTACTAGCAAACTGAATTCAACAGCACATTAGAAGGATCATACATCATGATTAAGTGACATTTATTCCCGCGGCACTAGATGGTTCAACATATGCAAATTAATAAATGAAAGTTAAAAATCAGATCATGACTAGTACAGAAAAAGCTTTTACAAAATGCAACATCCTTTCATAATAAAAACTCACAACAAATTAGGTATAGACAGACCACACCTCAACATAATAAAAGGCACACATAACAAACCCACAGCTAACATCATACTTAACAGTGAAAGGTTGAAAGATTTTTATCTAAGATCAGGAACAAGACAAAGGTGCCCACTCTCACCATTGCTTTTCAATATAGTACTGGAAGTCTTAGCCAAAGCAATAAGACAAGAAAAAAAATGGCATCCAAATCAGAAAGGAAGAAGTAAAAATGTCTATTTGCAGATGACATGATCTTACATATAGAAAATCCCAAAGACTCCATCAAAAAAAAAAACAAAACAAACTTTAAAACTAATAATTAAATACAGTAAAGTGTCAGGATACAAAATGAACATATAAAAATCAGTTTGTCTCTATACACTAACAACAAAGTATACATAAAAAAATAAAGAAAATGGTCTTAGGTACAAGAGTATCAAAAAGAATAAAATACTTAGGAATAAATTTAACCAAGGATGAAAGCTCTCTACTGAAAACAATAAATGAAACAAATTGAAAAAGACACAAATAATAGGAAAGATATCCCATGTTCATAGATCAGAAAAATTAATTGTTAAAATGTCCATACTACTCAAAGCCATCTATAGATTGAATAGTTTATATCAAAATTCCAGAATTGTCTAATTTTCCCAGAATTAGATAAAAAAACAATCCTAAACTTCACAGGGAACCACATCAGACCCCAGATAGCCAAAATATCCTCCAAAAAAAACAAAGATAAAGGCATCAAACTTTCTGATTTCAAAATATATTAGAAACCCATTATAATCAACACAATAAAGTAATGGCACAAAAATAAACACACCAATGGGACAGAAACATGGGTCCAGGAGAAAAACTTCACATATATAGTCAACTAATATTTGACAAGGGAGCAATGAATACTCAATGGGGACAGGAATAGTCTCTTCAATAAATGGTGCAGAAAAAAACTGGATAACCACATGCAGAAAAATTAAACTGGACCCCAATCTTACACCACTCAGAAAAATTAACATGAAATGAATTAAAGATTTAAACATGAGGCCTCAAACCGTATAACTCCTAGAAGAAAACACAGGGGGAAAAGCTCCTTGACATTGGTCTTGGAAATGATTTTTAAAAAAATGTAAAACCAACAGTAAAAGCAACAAAAGCAAAAATCAGTAAGTGAGACTATGTTAAACTAAAATGCTTCTGCACATCAGGAGAAACAATCAGCAAAATGAAAAGGCAACCTATGAAATGGGAGAAACCATTTAAAGCCATGTATCTGTTAAAGGATTAATATCCAAAATATATAAAGAACACATACAAATCAATAAAACAATGCAATTTACAAATGGACAGAGAATCTGAATAGAGATTTTTCTAGAGAAGACACACAGCTGGTCAACAGGTACATGAAAAGGTTCTCAACTCACTACTCATGAGGGAAATGAAAATCAAAACCACAATAAGATATTATCTCACACCTGTTAAAATGGCTATTGTCTACAGGACAAGAGAAAAGTGTTGTCAAGGATATGGAGAAAAGAGAACCCTTGTACACTTTCGGTGGGAATGTAACTTGGTACAGCCATTATACAATATAGTATGAACATTCCTCAAAAAATTAAAAGTAGAACTACCATATGATCCAGCAACCTGACTTCTGCATATGGATCCAAAGGAAATGAGAACAGGATATCAAAGAGATACCTGCACCCCCATGTTCATTGAAGCATTATTCACAATAGTCAAGATATGGAAACAACCTATTTTTCTGTCAAAGGATAAATGGATAAAGAAGATGTGAGATATATATATATATATATATATATATATATATATATATATATATATATATGATGGAATATTACTCAACCATGAGAAAGAAGGAAATCCTGCTATTTGAGACAACATGGATGGTCCTTGAGGACACCATGCTAAGTGAAAAGTCAGACAGCAAAAGTCAAATATTGTATGATATCACTTATATTTGAAATCTAAAAAATCTGAGCTCACAGAAAGAGAGTAGAATGATGGCTACCAGGGATTGGGGGTGGGGAAATAGAGAGCTGTTGGTCAAAGGTTTCAAACCTCTAGATTAAAAAAAATTAACAAGTTCTGGGAATCTAATGTACAACATGGTGGCCATAGTTAAAACTGTTATATTATACATTTGAATATTGCTAAAAGAGATCTTAAATATTCTCAGCACAAGGAAGAAATGATAATTATGATAAAAATGATAGAGGTGTTGTATAATCTTAACTGTGGTAAGCATTTCATAATACGTAAGTGTATCAAATCAATTGTGCATTCTAAACTTACACAATGTTATATGTCAATTATATCTCAATAAAGCTAAAAAACTTTTCAAACCTTAAAACACAGGATTTTCATTTTTTAAGAAAGCATTTCTGACTTTTAATTCCCCCCCCCTTTTGATACAAATGTATTTAGGACTAAACTAAATCCTTCATTTGTCTTCTTATAAAATAAACTGAGCTGATGATACAGTTGACATACCTATTTATTTTATAAGAAGACTTTTACAGAATAAATCCTGAATTGTGAATAACAAGATAGATTCCCTAGTCTGTAATGTAAAACAATTAGCATCTTCTCTGGGTCTATTTTTTTTCCCCCACATAAAATAAGATTATACTTACGACCCCTTTCCAGTTTGAAAATGGTCCTATGTGGCAAGTCAGGTTTGTTTTCTTTTAAATCGCTCATTCATTCAGTACTAACACATACCCAATATAGAATCTTTTAGACAATTGCAAACATCCCATGATACAGAAAGAGCCTGTCTATTTTATCTTTATTGCCAGTGCCAATCACAAGGCCAACCATATGGTATTCAATAAACAAAGGGTATCTCTGAATTATTTAAAAAATTATTCGGTGCCTATTGTGAACTAGGCATTCTGAGAAAAACACACTATAAACAAATCAGAGGGTGATAACAGCTATAAAGGCAATATAAAGTGAAATATAGAGTATATGGGTAGATATGTGTGTGCGTGCTTACATGTGCATGTATGTGTATGTGTATGCAGTTTCCATAACTTTTGAGCTGATATATGGAGGATGAGATGGAGCCATATTTTCAAAAACCTGGAGGAATAGCATTTTATGTAGAATTGATACCTGGGCTAAGTCTCCCAGATGGGCAAGTATGTGGCAAGTTGGAAGGTCAGAAGACAATCCATATGGCTGAAACATAATAAGCAAGAAGGGAAAAGCATGAAATCGATTGGAAAAGTAGCAGGAACAGAACCTATACCACTCTGTTATGATAGAGATCACTTTGTAGGTCAAAGAACTTGAAACTTAAAAAATCTAAAATCTAGTATTTGTTGTGGGCAAAGAACCACAGGATTCTACATTGCATATCTGAAACTCCCACATCTCTGCATTCTGACATTCGTATTTTCACCTTCCTGGATGAGAAATTACATTAGCAGGTCCATTACCTCTGAGCATACAGAGGAGGGTAAAAATCAATTACCAGATAGAAATATCAGAGTCCATTTTATCAAAGCAAGTTTCTGAAGTCACCCTTTTGTAAAAGAAAGCTAGCCACATTTATTCATCAGAATCTCAACTCCCTATTTTCCTCCCCTTATATTGGCTGCAGCCAATAAATTTGGTCATGCTGAAGCCAAAGTGACTAATGGATGGAGCTGAAATAATCCAACAGAGATCATGATATTTGCGTCACCTCTGACAGGAAACTGTTTCTCCTACCTACTTCTTCTTTGCTCTCTTGATAGATTTAGGTCTTCCCTTAATGTTAGATGCGGTCAAACATGACAAGAGACAGCAGAGCCATTTGTGATTTCCTTGATTCAAAGCAGAGAGAAAACCATCCCTCAAAAAGGGAAGAATGAATACAATAATTCAGAGTACCTTTCTATTTGATTTTTATAACATTCATGTCTGCGAGCAGCTGTCGTAGTAGTGCCTGTCTCATATTCTTTACATCTTCCAATCTACATCCTGGCTCTGTGCCTAACAGCTTCTGTCCATCCCTCCATCCCACCCATGAAGCAGGCCAGAAGTAGGAAGTGCTGCCCCTGAACTATGACCTTGGGAGAGTAGTGTATAAATATTCCAGCTCCCTCACCCCTCAGAGGGAACAAGTATTCCTAGTGTGTTTTGCATCACTGCCAGAGTTTTGCTGCAGGATTAAGCTCAGTCCTTCCTGGTGGTAGCTGGTTTAATGGCACATCTTAGATTGGCAGCCTTCCCTTCCGATACCTCGTCCTCATTTTCCCACTGGTAATATTTGCACTTCCTGAACAAGTCATTGCAACTGAGTCCTTGTCACCAGGTCTGCTTCTGGGGAATGCAAATTAAGACATGCAATATATAACGGAATTTGAGTAGTGCTTGGGGTTTAAGTACAATATATTTATATTCAGTGTTACTAAGTGACTTCCTTCCTTCTCTCATGTTTTCACATGGAAAGACTTATATCCAGGTTAATGCCCAGGGTTATCCCCATAGAGGTGACATCCATTGGTTCATGTTTCTTGATTGAGTGGGTTGGGGGAATTATCAAGAAGCAGTGAAAGTAGAGATTCATCCTTTCTTCCCTCTACTGTAGACCTGTATGAAACAACAAATCTGGAGAAGTGTGTCTGCCCTGAAGATCACAACTCTCACGTAAGTGGGCTGCTTAAATCCAGACTAGTATTGAAGATGGGCTACCGAGTGTTAGAAACCCTTTTTGGTTGTATATCTAGAGTCACACTCAGGTGGCTTTGTGATTAAAACTGGTGTTTGCAATCCATTCATCCATATTCTATCTTTTTCTGAAGTGATTCTGAACTTGCCAATAGTATGCCTGCCCAGTAGGAATATACCTATATAGCTTTGTGCCTCTATAATATCAATGAAATTAAACTACTGCTTTATGATTTGTTTTCCACTGCACACAAAAATCATTTTTCCAAGGGTTCCCATTTTCTTCATGATTCCTTTCATCTGTGCTGAAAAATCAGGTACGAGTACACTGAAGATTGGTAACAATTGAACACAATAAAACTCAATAAAAGTCATAAATAGGATAGACAATAAAAGTCATAAATAGAATACAGTAATTTAAAATCCTTATTCGTTCGTTCCTCTTTTCCCAAAGCTTTGAATATATCTGAACACATCTTTTCACCTCAGACGAGTAGTTTAGTGGTACTTTCATCTACCTTCTCGTGTCTCCTGTATGTACCCACCTACTTCTAAAACTGTCAGCTGCTTCCGCCCATCCTCTGCCATCTCAGCAATTTTGGATAAAATAACTCCCTCTTCCTGCTGTCCTACTGGCCTTTGGGTGAGGGGATGGGGCCTGATGTTATGAGGCGTAGGCTAAGATGGTTGTCTGTGGTCTCCTCCTGTCTACGGAAAATCTCTAGCCGATGATGACTTTCTACCTTCCTCAGCAAAATCATAATTTTCTCACCTGATGAAAATCTTTCCCTCCAGCCGCTGCAAAGCCAGCACAGATCATCTTCTCTGTGATCCCTCCTGGGTGAGCAGGATAGTAAGTGTGTTCACAGATCTCTCTTTCTAACACAGGCACTTGAAGCTGCTGCAAACGACTTGCCAGTCCACCACCTAATTAAGAAACAGATTCAGAAAGAGATGAATAATAAAGTAAGCAAGAAGCTATCTTAACAATAGATATTTACGTTCAGACTGGCTCTGCACCAACATTTATAATATGTATAAATCCCTTCATTCCAACCTAATAAACTCACAACTACGCAGGCTATCAGTGATAGCCCATATGAAAAAGCCAGGGCTTTGAAAATTTCATCTCAAAGCACTGACGGGACAAAACCAGGACTCCAGCCTAGGTCGGAGACTAAATGTTGTCCTCTTTTTAATGTATTCACTTCATGCACAGATAATTTAATGTATTTAAACTCTCCTTCCCAGGGAGAGTTTGCTTACCATATCTCAAAATCGAGAACTCATTTTCACTGAGATTGAAAGAAAGGGTTCATCTTGTATTAGACTGTAACCACCTCTCAGTGGTCTGGTGGTTATGGAGGTGGTGGAGTTTGAAAGTGTTAGAGAATGGGCACATTTATTCAAGGGCGTTGCAGCCATTCAGGCAATAAACATTGACTGAATGTTTCCTCTATGCTAGGTAGACTTCTAGTCCTGGGGTTGGACTGGTGCATTAGACAGAGATCTGCCTCCAAGAGGGTCCCACTTTGATGGATGAGATGTAGAAAATGATCATATAAAATAATGTCAAAACATTTATGTACAATGAGATGATCAAAGTGGGAGTGCAGAACGTGATGGAAGGACAGTCCTGCTGCAGCAAAGTGATCTGAGAAGGGGAATGACACTTGAGTTGAAAATGGGATGATGAGCAGGCAGCTGTGAGACTAGAATGAGAGTGTTCCAAGTAGAAGAAAACAAAGTGCAGAGCTTCAGAAAGCAAAACAAGTTTGGTGTATAAGAGAAAGAAAGAAGACCACAGTGCCGAAGGGGACAAAAAGGAGGAAGTGAAGTTGGAGAGTTAAGTGGAGGCCAAATCACATAGAGCCCAAGCCAGGTTAGGAGTTCCAATTGCATTCTAAGTATAAGAAAAAGCCATTCAAGGATTAGCAGCTGACCCTATTCCCTATGCTGTACTCCACATCCTGTGACTATATATATATATATATATATATATATATATATATATATATATATTAAATTATAGTTGACTGTCACTATTATTCAGCTTCAGGTGTACAGCACAGTGGTCAGGCATCTACACCATCCAATGGAATTGTAACAGATATATATGATGTCAGAGGAGTAGTAGATTGGGGGAGGGGATTATCATTTTGTGAGGGGTATAAATGTATAACTATTACATTGTTTTGTACACCTAAAACTAATAATAAAAAAAGAATTATCAGCTGAGCCATGGCTGATTTTAAATCCTAACTGTGATATTATTTATTAACCATGGGATATTACTTTAAGCTTGGGGCTATAACCTCCTCATTTGCAAAATGGGGAGGATAAAATGTCCCCATATGGTAGTTGCAAAGATTTTAGCAAAATGCAATTGGGCTGCATGTGGTACAGTAAGTTGTGAATGTGGACACTCTGTGCAGAGATAAATCCCCTCCTTCAAGTTCACAGATTCCAAAAAAATGGCATAGAAACAGAAGGAAAATGTAAAAGAAAATGACCTTGAAAAAAAGTAAAACACAAACATCGACCCGTTCAGATCTTTCAATATTTCACTATGGCTTTAAGAACTCTATAACTGAGTCCAGGAGTCAACAAACCACAGCCAGATGGCCAGTTCTGTGCCAGCAACCCCCACCCCCCGAACCGCTGGGCCTGTGTCATACAATCCAGGAACTAATAAAGGTTTGTAGATTTTTAAATGGTTGAAAAAATCCAAAGAAGAGTAACGTTTTGTGACACATGAATATTATATGAAATTTAAATTTCATGAAGGAAGCTCTACTGGAACATACCTACAGCCCTTCTGTTACACATCGTCTGTGGTTGCTTTGTGCTACAATCTCAGAATTAAGTAGTCGTGACAAAGACCATATGGACTGCAAAGCCTAAAACCTTATTATTATCTGGCCATTTACCAATCGAACCTACCTATCATCGGTCACACTAAAAGAAATACATAAAACAGCTCGTTCTCTAATTTGATCACCTAGTACAACTAAATTAAACATGGTTTCGATCTTTTGGAAGGAAGACAGGGTAAAACAGACACTACCTGATATCATTTCCAAGCCACTTTTTAAAAATGAACAACGTGCAGTAATGTTCTTGCAAAGGTAAAGTGTTTACCTTCATGAATGCTTCCCCATCCAATCACAACACAGATCTCAGAGGAAAATAGAGGCTCCGTGCTGCGCGGGAGACACACAGGCCTCACTGCAGAGCTGAACTCCAGAGGTGAGCTGAGCTGCATTAGGGCGATGTCAGAGTCATAGCTCAGTCTATCAAAGTCTTCATGCACCACGACATGCTTTGCCCTTCTCACCTGTGTCAGTGGTGAGCAAGAGAACGACAAGGTGACGTCAATGAGTCAAGCTACTTCCTTGCATAATAGTCCAAAAATAAGCCTGAAATCTCTACATTTCCATATGTCAGCAATGAAGATGACTTTGTATGAAATTGAAAAGGGTAATCCCTGTCTATAATTTCCAGTCCACTTTCTGAGGACTGGCAGTCCTTGAGAAACCGGACTATCTGGATCTGTGCACACGGACCTGAATTTGTACTACCTCACCAAACTTGCCCTAATTCTCAGATTAAAAATGTAATCTCAGGTTGTATCTTTAAATGTTGGTATAAACGATAAATGTAAAGGAGCAGTAGGAGTTGAATACCTAGTTACATAGTTTAGCTAAAGGAATCCCCTGGCATGTGACAACACTTAGAGTATAGGCAAAATGACATTCAAAAACATATCCCACCTGCTCGGTTGATTCTTTCAAGGTTCTGTCATGGTCCCCAGCAACAACAGTCCAGAAGAGTGGATTATTTTTCCTAAAGAAAGAACAAAGGTTTGACAGGAAGTGAC
This sequence comes from Aselliscus stoliczkanus, assembly GCA_033961575.1. Taxonomy (NCBI): domain Eukaryota; kingdom Metazoa; phylum Chordata; class Mammalia; order Chiroptera; family Hipposideridae; genus Aselliscus; species Aselliscus stoliczkanus. The sequence continues at coordinate 166,844,928 of CM066727.1, read as the reverse complement.
ATTGTTCACCATTTGGCCATCTTTCTCTGGCCCTACCAACATGCACTGCTCAGGCCAGCCAGGTGCCACCCCGTCCCTTGCCTGGCACCTTTGTGTGGTCTCTCACAGGAGAAGGCACACTATGCTTCCTGATCTACCTGAGGAGCTCTCACTTGTGTATCCTGCTCCCTTCTTTTGGCCATAAAAAGATTTTGGAGCCCTGACCAAATGTCACCAAAGGCTATTTGTAAGTTGAGAAGGAAAAAAGAAAAAATAGAGGTTATTTTAATCTCACAGTGATATTAAGAATACATGAAACAAAAACTTCTTTCAAAATGAGGTAGCTTTTGGTCTATGTTTTACTGTTAAAAGCATCAAACATTATCTTACAGGACTATATCTCAAATTGTCTTTTATCAAATCATGATAGTTGATGAGACTGACGTTAAAAAGAGATTAGCAATATAAAAACGGACAAAACTCACCTATGATTTTAGAAATCAGGACACTGATCACTTTTTTGAGGGGAGGGGCTGATGACTGGAAGAGGCATGAGAGGGTGTTGCTGGGTGTTTGCAATATTTTGTTTCTTAATCTGAGTGCTCACTTTGTGGAAACTGCTCTAACTGTAAGTTTAAGATTTGTATACTTTTGATATACTTTAAAAAGATGTTAAAAAAAAGAACTTGAATCAGGATTCATTAATTTGCCACGTCAAGATCTCCAGCTAAAAAAAATATCTGAGGAAACAGTCCCTTAATTGCTACAAATTTCTACAAATATTCTCTTACTTCAGCTTAGAGATTCTTTCATTTTTCAAAAGTGTTTATTCAGGAAAAGTAAAGTTATTGAAATTATTTTTTAATACACTTTATCAAAGAAGTTTCTTAATACATATAGGCATCTTCTTTCAAGTCATAACCATGCTTGTTTCAATTCCTTGCATGATGAGTCTGACTTATTCATGTATTTCAATATGCCTTTATTAAAGGAGCTTACTCAGGTAAAGTGCTTGGCAAGTACCTTGCAGATGGTAATGACTCCATAATGGTAGGCATTATCATTGTTATTATCTGCCATGCACTCTAATGGAAGGATTAAACTTTATTTTGAAAGTCACCCTCTAAATTATTACTTGGTAGTAAAGAAACTTATTTCTTAGTCACTCTACTTCTTTATATAGAGGCTAGTGTATACAGTACAATTGAATGATAAAAATCATGGTAGATTTGATAATGTAGAACAAGTTCTAGTGAAGTTTTATGTGCATAGCCATCAAATATCCTTTAATTTGGTAGTGAACAATGTGTAAAAAGTATATGGCAGAGCAACAGGCATTTTATGAATCAACAGAGTCTAACATTTTTCCAATACCTCAAGGTATCACTTGATGAATTGTCCCATCCTTTATTCCCACTTGCCCACAATCAAATCTCATTTGTTATATTTTTAGGGTCTTATCCCCAGTCCAACAACGGAACATGTGTCACCGCTATGGGTAAATAAATAGTCACTACTGAATTTTTGGAAAAAAAGTGGCTGAAATTGAAAAAATCCTGCTGATTTAGTTTGAGACAGAAAGATTCCAATCTATAATTGCCAAGTGAGTTTAGTCCCCTAAAATGTGTAAAAAATTCCACATGAGCACAAAGGCCAATACGGAGTTAGCAAGAGGAGAACACCAGGCTTTCCCAAAGTGTGGAACACCATTACCAGGGTACTTAATAGAAATACAAATTCTCTTTAAGACTATTCTTAAAGAACAAGGTGATCCTGGTGTATGCTCAAGTTTGAGAACTAATACAAAGGGTAACCAATGTGAGGTAAGCTATGTGGGAGGTGGTGCAATGGAGCTGCCAGGTGTTATTGTCTTTGAAGCTCTACCCAACGATGTCAGCTAGCCTGGCTCCTGATGACCTTCAGCAAAAACGATGTTTATTTCAGCTCCCAGATTTTGTATATTTCCCCAATTGGCTTATCCCACATGGCAAAGTTCCCTTTTCAAGGAATTTGGATACTTGAAGCTCCCTTCAGTGGAGGGTGGAGCCCTGGATGTCTATAGGGTTGATGAAGATAAGGCAGGAAGAAACAAGCCCCTGAAGGAATCAGCTGAAGAGTTCCCACAAAGGCAGAGATGAATGGAACACATCACTTCTGTTATACAAGCATTTCAAACACTTCTGGTGTTAAGATCCATACTCTTCAAGGAATAGCTTCAAAAAAGACATTCCTCTAGTCAAATAAGTTAGGCAACTATGATGAGTTAAAAAAATAACGAGGCACACAGACGTTTTTCATGTGCAAAAAATGTTACAATAGATGTGATATATACAAATATTATTAAATGTATGCATAAATATTAATATTAATGGGAAAACAGATAATTAAAACATTTTTAATATTACTTCACATAAAAGAAGGATGGATTAGTGAAATGGATAGGGTAGTTTAGATTTGACATCTGATACCTTTTTTTCTTTGGTAACTTTCTTGAACTGTCTTTTTCTACTATAATAAAATTTTAAGAAAGAAATCAAGAAGAGTCACTAATAGAACTGCATACAAATAATTTTTGTGGTTAACTGAAATGGTTCACAAACATTTACAATGATTGTATGTATGAGTCTCAATTGACTCACCAAGTTGAATATTCACCTTGGGAAGAATAGTTTTGCTATGGTCTCCATCTTGCTGTAAGGTGTCATGATCCACCATATACATTCAAGGATAGACTATACTATTTGCCAAAGTTTCTTCTGTCCCTCTAGCATCAGTAGTATTTTTCTTTTCCAATACATTAATTTTCACTAATTAATCAGCTATTACTAAGTCTTCTTTCCATAAGACATAAAAATGCACTTTGATAAAATTCTTGTAAGATAGGCTTCTTCAAGGGGATGGGAGAGGCCTAGAATGAACCATGTAGTGCTGGGCTGAGTTGGAAACACCTATGTGAACTCATGTTTATATAAATATGTTAGTATGTATTCCTATATGTTCTAGTTCTGCCAGTTCTGCCTAGAAGTTTACTAGACTAAAACCCTAGTAGCAGCTAGTATACCCAGCACCCAGATCTTGATTTCTCATACTATTCTCCAATAAAATAAATCAGGGTTCATTGGGAAAATGGCTGATTCTAGGACTGATCAGGAAATATATTAATTGCATTATATATTATATAATAATATTATATTATGAGCCTGAAGTGTCGTATAGTGTCACAAAATGATGGGGACATGCCAAACAAGACAAGAAACTGCCCTGAAGAAGCTCACAATGGTCAAACCTAGAATAATTTGAGTGACAAAATAAATATGTAGTATTATATAATATATATTCCTGAGTCCATGCCGATATAAAGAAATGATTAAATAAATAAATAAATAAATAAATAAATAAATAAATAAATGGAGGTGAAAAGACAAATATCCTATACAGAAGAATTTCCAATAATTTACATAGATATTCCCCACTCAAGAAGATGGGACTTCACATCCAACTCCTTGAGAGTGGGCTACCGTTAGTGACTTGCTCCCAAAGAGTTAAGTATGGAAAAGGGGAAAATTTTACAGTGGAGATACCTGGAAAGGTATCTACCTTGGCCAATAATAAAAGTTGACATCATCAGTGGTAAGTTATGCTGATATCATGTACCCTTGATATGATGTGATAAGAATGGTATGCTGCCTCTGTGGGCTTCTTCCTCCAAATCTATAATCCCAGTATAACCCTGAGAAAACTATCTGATCAAATCAAATTAAGGATCACTCTACAAAACACCAGATAAGAGCTTCTCAAAATTGTCAAGGTCATCAAAAACAAGGAAAGTCTGTGAAACTTACAGCTAAAAGGAGCCTATGGAGACAAAGACAGCTAAGTGTGATGTGGTATCTTGAACGGCTATGGGAACAGCAAGTACAAAGATACTGAGACAGGAACAAGCTCAGCATGTCTGAGGAACAGGACTGGCCCACTGGGAGCAAGCGGTGGAGTGGTCAAGGTGGGAGGAGACTGGAGGAGTTCTTGACCTTGATGGTACATTGGAATCATCTGGGGAGTATTTACAACTACGGTGTCCGGAGGTGATGGACTTAACTTGTCTGGACAGAAAATGAATTACAGTTACACACATCCACATGGCTTAATCTACATAATGTGTGGTGAGATGAAAGAAGAATATAAACTATAATTATTTTATGTTAATCCCCAAACCAAGGCAAACCAAACAACATACTGTTGTTAAGGACTTATAGATTTTAAAACCACAAGTTTTTTTTAGAAAGCAAGGGATTTATGAATATAAAATTTAGCATAGTGTTTAATTCTTGGGAGGGGCACAAAAGAGTCTTGAAAGGTAAGTAAAAAGATTCTTCCTAAACTGGGTGGGTGGTAGGGACACAAACGTATAGTTACTGTTCTTTCAATTACATAGATGTTACGTATATTCCTTCATATCATGGCATAGTCCACAATTTAAAAACATTGAAAAAGGTAACCAAAATTTTAGTTCACTAGGTCTAGTGATCAAAGTGTTGGATTATCTACTGTGCTCTCCACTGTTATGAACCATATTTAAAGGACACTAAATCAATCCAAGGGAAGGTACATTGTATGGTGGGGCATCTAGAATTGCTGACAAACACTAGAACGATGAGCCTTTACCTTATTTTTTTTTTTTTTTTGAGGGCAGTATCACTAGCCCTCATATGTGGGACTGAACCGGGGCCGCTGGCTTCCCAGGCCAGCGCTTAACCACCACACCACGAGCCTTTACCTTAAAGACTAAATTAAAAGGCAGTGTGAGGGGCCAGCCAAGTGGCGCGGTGGTTAAGTGCTGGCTCGGGAAACCAGCGACCCCGGTTCAGTCCCACATATAAGGGCCAGTGACACTGCCCTTAAAAAAAAAAAAAAAGGCAGTGTGAGAGGGGTCTTTGAGAACAGGGAGTACTGTTATGTGAAAGAAGAAACAGACTTAGTTCTTTTACGAAACTATGGTTAATTTAGATCAATAAGTTCCTGCTACAGAGAAGCATACTTGAACTCAACATAATCATCAGAGATCCCCATAAATGGGAGAAGCAATTTCAGGATGTGAATAACTTTTCCCTCACAGACACTGTCTAAATAGAAGCTAGATGGCTATATAGAACACTGAAAGAAATTAATCTGGAGGGTTTAGTACTTAGACAATGATATTTATGACCTAGATATGGTCTATAAACCCATTAGTAAAATATCATCAGTTTCACTCACAATTGCAAACAATGGGCCGCAGTTATAATCCAGCTTGGGCTGATGATAGCACCTCCACACTGGTGGCTGCCTAGAAACCTCAAACCCACCTGCCATGGCCAACAGTGGGGACAGGCTTCTTCCCCTCCTGCAATTCTTCTGGAAAGCCACTGGGGACTAAATGGAGGGATGCCACAGACGCCTACAGCAAAGAAAATGAAACTAATGACCTCTGCAGCTGAAATCATGAAAAATACCCTTCTCCTCTAATGGCTTGTCATGGCGGACAACCATAATTCCCAAACATCAGATCGGCTTTATAAAAAATATAGATGCCTAAGTCCCACTTCTGGGGAAATCTGATTTTAAAAGATTGTCCAGGTGACACTGTTAAGCAATTATATAGGGGAATTTATGTTATGTGGAACTTATATTCTCGTAGAAAATTTGGTTAGCAGAGCATACAAAGTTTTCATTATATGTCCTTGTTTTATTTCTTTCTCACTGTATGAAACTATTTACAAATCCTCAAACACGCCAAATTCGCTCAGACACCCAAAAGCTGTTCTTTTATCTGGAATACTGCTAGGACTCAGTATCTTCTACATGAGGCCTTCTCTGGCTCCCATGTATAAGAATCAGAGTTTTTCACCTCTTCAAATGCCCTGTACAACTGTCTATTATTGTCCATCATGCAGAGCATATTAGTACATGCACACAGAGCAATGAAAGATCAGAATATTTAACCAAATACTTCAGATTATAAATAAGTTAACAGTTGCCAGTGTGTGTTAAAAGACAAAAAGCTTTTTCCCCCTTTGCCACAAAATGTATAATCATATTAAATACAGTGTCTAGGAAAATATTAAGCTTGCCAGGAATAGATGAGGATAAAGGATTGCCCTCTGTATCCCCCTTTTTTTCCATCATAAAGCTTATTTCTTTTTCCCTCTTTTTATGGGTTTTTATGCAGACCCAAACAGGATTCTGGAAGTTTCATGGTTTTAATTATAAAATGAATTCTTCTTCACTGTTGAGTTATATCAGTGTAAGATGAGACTTTTAAAACAGACACCTAGTTAAAGAAGAAAGGAGAATAAATAGGTAGTAACCACATGGCCACCAACTCACCATAGGGAACAGCTTTTGTAGAAGATACAGGATTGGTTTTGGGAGGTGATGTTGATTCAATTTTGTTTAAAGAGTCTACGGATAAAAATTTTCATTGAAGATAATTTAGGGCAGCCTACTCTAGCTGACCCTGCTTGCTTAACCTGGTCAACTAGAAAACACTCTAATGTTGATCTCACTAACACTACCTTTCAAATGCTAAATGCCAGATCTCATGGATATGACTTGTACATCTCTTAATATCCCTGTTGTATCTGAGCCCTTCAAATATTTCTTCCTTTCTTGGCTCCATGAAATTACTCTCTTGGTTTTCTTGATATATCTAAGGATAACTCTTCTCAATCTCAGTCTTTTCTTCAGGATTCTATTCTTCAGCCTGAAAGATAACCCACAAGGTACTGTTTATAACCCTATTTTTATGCATTTACATATATATGACTTCTAAATTTGTCTCCTCAATCTAAATCCCTTTCTTTCCTGAATTCTAAGACAGAGCACTGCTACATATCTCAATCTAGATCACAAGTTGATTAAAAAAAATCCACATGTCTCAAATGGAACCAATTGATTTTAACAGTCAACATTGTGTTATTATGTTTCTCTGTATCATTTAGTGCTCCACTATCCATTTAACCACACAAGCTAGAATTCTGAATATCATGCTAGAATTTTTCTCCTTCATATACCCCTCCCCCAGAACATATTTAATGAAGCAATGTGTCCAGAATAAATTCTTCCAATGGCTTCCACACTACTCTCTTTGCATGTCAGTTCACCCCTAACCTCCCTGTCCATCTTCCACATTACAACCAAGGTTAGAATTCTGACTGCATAGTTCTCTGCCAGCTCTGCATCTCTGGAAAAGTTACCTCTCTAAGCCTCTGTCCCTCATCTGTGAAAAGTGGAGCTGTGTACAAACATTTAGGTTTTTAAGGAGGATTAAATGTGACAATGCATGTGAAATTCTTCGTCTATACCAGGTACAGAGCAAGTAATTAATAAATGTTAGCTAGCTATTCTATCACTGTGATACTTAAAATTAAAAGACCTATGTCCATCTTCATCTAACTCTTAGGGGAATGATGGAAAAGGCAAAAGTCAAACAGTGTTGAATTATTTGTAGTTTTTGCACATCATCCATTCTCTTTCAAATTGGGGTCTTGGTAGATGATATTCCCTTTGACTGGGCAAAGACTACTTTATCTTCTAGAATGCCTAGAAGCCTATAAGTCTTTCAAAGCCTTCAAACATCTCCCAAACGAAGCCCGTCAATCTCATTTCTGAATTACATTCTCTAATCTGAATTATCTACTTTTAACATAAGGTGCTCAGAATATTTGACCATCTAGTGCATGTAGTTTCTTGGCTTCACCAGAGATGCTTGTTAAAGCACAGGTTCCTGGGCCCTATCCCAGATCTACAGAATTTAAATCTTTGGGGGTGGGCCCAGGCATCTGCAATTTTATGTTGCCACTGCGATAATTTAAGCACCCTAAATGTAGGTAAACATGGCTAAATTATCTTTCCCAGAACTGTTTTCATAAGCAAAAGTCACTATTGCACAAATGTTTATACTGACCTGAGAGCAAAAATGTAAATCTAGCCTTGAAGCCTGGGAAGGTATTTTCACCATCATTTTTGAAATGAATCGCCATCACGTTACCAGGACTGAAGATTGGAGCAGGATTGAAGATTCCACAAAATTTAGCTGCAAAAGTTTTAGGAAATTGTGATTTATAGTTATAAAAATGTTTTAAATTCAGAAAACAGGGGTAAAACATCATCCATTAATTATTTTCCAGCAACTTTGTTTTTCTTTAGCTTTGGCTTGTAGGCACACCCTTTTATTTCATGTGGGAATAAAACACTAGTTTCAAGATAATAATGTATTACAGTTTTTCACAGGAAATAAAAAAAAACAGTGGATAGGGTAAAGGTGTCTGATTTTTGGTATGCATAGAAACCTCAGTGGATTGTTAATTTGTAGACCATGAGGAGAGGCAAGTTATAGAAAATCCCAAACTTAGTATTCCCTCCAAACAGAACATGGTTACACTGTATGTGAATAGGGACCCCTGAAATCTGCTGGGTCTGGGGGCTGTGTTTCCATTCACCTGCCCTAAATATACAAATAAACATTCTGAACCTACCTCCATTCCTGGTCCCCAACACACACTAACACCCAGCTAAGGGACAAATAGTAGGTGTTAACAAAGTGGCTGCATGGCTGGATGGGATCATTTTTTATACTTAGCAAACTGATAGGTCCAAATTTGAAAGCATATTTGAAGTTTCAGTTCAAAATATTAACTTTTAAGCCTCCATTAGAAATTATAGCTTTTGGTTACCCTTTTTGCTTGTTGCTTTTCTTGGGCATAAAATTAACAATATCAGTAATGGAAGGTACAGAAAAGAGGAAGCTTAAAAATTGACTTTAAATAACTGTCAAAAATTTGGGATTTCCTTTTCACCTTCCAAATATTCTGAAAAATTCTTCCAATTGTTCATGTTTCTACCAAAAACTTTACTGGCAAATCCATTGCTGGCTGGTGGGTTCTAAAGCTGAAGTTTTATGACATTGTGAGTTGCCAGTGTAAGAAATTCATATTCTCACTTGACCTCTAGGAATCCAAGGAAGCCAACCAATGCTGCAACTACTCTGGTTAGTCCCACGCTTTTCAGATTAAGTTTACAGGACAGAATGTGACCCACCTAATTCATGTGCCTCTTCGGAGTCTGCATAAATCACAACAGCATCATAAATACAGTTTTGGTTAAATTCAGCAGTGAAGTCCTCAAATGCCAACTGTACAGACCAGAGGAGTGGTCAAGGAAGGGAAGAGACAACTTTAAAAGTTTCCCTCTATAAATTAAAAGGCTCTTAGTAATTCCCTCATAGTCCATTGGCAGAAGTATAAACTATTGCAGCCTCTTTGGGGGCAATTTGACAACTGACTATGAGATTTAAAGGCATAAACCCTTTGACTCAGCAAGTCCACTTCTGGTAATTATATTCATCCATGTGTGTCCAAAAGCAGTGACACAGGAAAGTACCAGCATTGCCGGTAGGGGCAGACCGGAAACTCACCAAATGTCTGTTAATAGGAAACTGGTTTAAGAAACTATGGGACATCACACAACATAGTTTTATGTAGTTGTTCAAAAGAACTCTGTGGACTCATCTGGAAAAATCCCGGAGATATTTTTAAGCAGGACAAGCGCTGCCATACAATATAAAGACATATACTCGTACATCGTTGTGAATGCTCAGAATCTCTCTCGAGAGATGATCCAGAAACTTATCTGTGTTTGTCACCAGGAAGTAGGATGGGAGTTGGATGAAAAGGAAGCATACTTTTCATGGTGTTCTCTTTTAAACTGCTGAATCTTTTCAAACTACATACATAGATCCCCTTTAAGATTCAAAAAATAAGGCCAATAAAAGTGCCTAGTCATGATGGCAATTTCACAGTCCAGGTGATGTACGTTCTGCCTCACTAACATAGCTAAGTTCTCAATGAAGTAACGAACTTCCTTTGTTGCTTACCTTTATAATGTGTTTCTCGGGAGCATGAATAAGCCAATGACACCTTACATTCCTGGGATACAAATCAGGGTAACTAGCCAAGTGAATCGTTCCTTCTTCCACCAACACAGCCACACTCCCACAACCTGAACCTACGAAGTGTTGGGGAAATCCAAAGTGAATGGCCAAAGGCATTCTCTCTTCTTCACCCCCATACCAAAGAAAGCCAGCGTGGAATTAATATATCTAAAATACCTGCTTCTGAGTTCTTCTGTATGGCAGTAAAGGTAAGCTCAAAGCCACTGCCACTATTTGCTGTATCAGAAGCAAATGTAACTGCTTTCAGCCATTGTGAGGGCAATAGATCTCCACAGAACTTACCTCAAGAAAAAAGTAAATTGGAATAAGATTCCTAAAAACTGATGGAAGCAAACTGATATATAAATTTGTTTTCCTAATATTATCTTCCACAACTTCTGCTCTAAACACCCCAAACTGTTTAGTGGCCTCTTTAATCATTCCACACTTTCTGCTTCCATGACCTTATGTTCCATTCACTTTCTCATACCCAATCTCCGATGTCCAAATTCTACTCATCCTGCAGGGCGTAACTCAATGTCCAGTTCTCCCATAAACCTTTCCAGATACTCAACAGAAATCAGAGCTACTTTTCTGAACTGCCACAGCCCATTTCCTATTCTACGTCATTTCCTACTTTGTGGCACACCTTTAGTTACCTCAGCAAACTGCACATTCATTAGAGCACAGACTGCTTTTACTCTATATATGTCCAGGACCTGATATATCTGGTGCATAGTTGTTGTTTAACAAATGATTGGTTGAAGGAATGATTATTGGGTAGGTAGCAGGCTTGAAGCATGAAATTATTTAGTTGAAAACTAATACAACCCTTAGCGCAATATTTTGTCGATAACATCCTGTCAAACATTTGTGAAAAGAGATGTGTCCTAACCACTGGCGTTTTAGAGACCTGGAGACTAAGGTCTATCCCAGCTCTAAAGACTCTCTACCATGCTTAACACATAATATTTCAAATTAATACATATATCAGCATGTGTATATAGCTTATGAGGTATTCAATTAAAGAAATTTAATGACATGAAATAATCTATTGTGCCATGAGAAGAAAAAACATTATAATACAATGTGTAGTAAAGTTCAATGTAGTTAGTATGTATAAATAAATATACATCAAAATGTTAACAGCGTCTAACTCTAGGTGGTAGGATTATGATTGGTTTACATTTCCTTGTGTTCACTCATCTGTCTTTACCAAATTTGGCTAACATGCTCCTGTTTTTGTGGAAAAAATAAAAAATAAACAGTGCTTTTAAAAGAACTTTTCTGACAATTGCAACATCAATTTTATTCAATACTGTTATTAAACTTGAGAAAGGAATAGAGAAAGCTCAGTCAATATGCTGGTCATTGGTTCTGCTCGTATTGCATACACCCTCCCCCTTCAATAAGAGCAGAGTATCTAAGATGAAATAATTGCCTTGTATGTAGAAATCTAATTTCAGATCCTTTAGCACTTTTTTGGCCTCTTCAGAACTATAAAATGACAAACTAAAATAAATGTAACATACTTACTAACAAGCACTCCTCCACTGCTTGATTGCAAAGATACATAGTCATGGTCACATCCACCTTGATTTTCTACATCTAAGCTTGTAAATTTCACCAGGATAATTTTATCTTCTGGGTCCATTATTTTCCAAATATATAAGCTAGGCAGGGGAAGGTGGACAGTGTATAATAAATGGCAGAGTCAAGTGTGACATATAAGATCCATTAGCTAGACTTTCGCTCATAACTCACCAATAATATTTTACAGGATATTAGAAGATAAAAAGCAGTGGAAATTCCTTATGTGAAAATAAGTTGTTTATGCTTGAATTTCTGACATCTCACCAATAGAAGAGTAATGCAATAGAGAATGGCCAGAAACCACCTTTAAATTTTCATTTAGATATAAAATGCTAGAATTATGATCTATGTATATTGATAAAAAACCTGATTCATCTCTCTGTTCTAAGTCTAATTGAAAATTCATAATATTCACCCAGAAGTTGAATTATGGATTATGAATTGTGGGCTGATCATGCAGCATATGTTACCGCTAACCAGCCATATCCTCCAAGGTCATCCTAAGTCACAATCCCTGTGGTTGCAATGTCGTTCCTCTAGCTCCCAGTAAGGTCAGTTGGGTGACCTTTCACTAACATCTTTAGAAACACGTCTAAACATTTTGAAAGTAGTCTTACATAATTTAACACATAATCCTTTACACCTTTATTTTCCGACATGAATTCATATTATTAAAGTAAAGAAACCTCAGCAGGCCATAAATCGTTAGCATCTTTCCACGTCTCACATTCATGAGTGCAGGGCAATCTCATCTTGAATCTGTCAGAATGAACTTCTTTCTAAAACTTGATACTCTTTATCAACAACCTTAGACCTGTTCACAGTCCCACTGCCTTCTGAACAATAAATGTTCAGGGCTGTAACCATTATCCAACTCTTTTAGGCCCAGTTTCCAAAAACCAAACACAATGATTCATCTTACTATGTATCTCCTCCTTAATCAGAAACTGTCTAGCATACCCTTGCTTTATTCTTTTTTCTATTCAAGTCCATCATCCTGAACATAGATGTAAAAATAGGCTGCCTAAAATATCTTTAAAATCACTTTTAAGCACTTCAATTTAAAAAGCAATAAGCTACCTAAAATATTATAAAGCTCAGTTGTTTAAGCACGCCAATTGGAAAAGCACCCCACATTTATCATCCTGCCTGAGATTCATTACGCCCCTCCGAAGCAGGCAGGAGAGGAATTGCTCCCCTTCTCCAAATGGGAAAACTGGCATTGATATTAAGGGACTCATCACATCTCATATAATAGGAAATACAGTTCAGGTTTTATGATTTCAAAGGCCAGTACTTTCTCCTGTTTTCATCAAATTATTTTCTGCCTCAAAATCACTAACTCAGAAATGGAAAACAGATTGCAAATTATATGCCAACTTTGATTTATTGTCAGTGATTGCTATATTAAAAAAGGATTCTGAAGTCTAGTCAAGCTAAGTAAAAGACAGGAGCCAAAATTATTGATTTACTTATTCAAATATCTACTGAGTATTAATTAGATGCTAGGCACTCTTACAAGTTCTAAGAAATGCAGTGTCTCCCATGGGCATGGAAGGAAAGACACCACCTGAGTGCCAGGTATCTGCCATTTCTTAGAGCCTAGCTACCACCTGCCAGAATAAAGATGGACGTGGAGGGACTGTATGACTCCCTCCTCCTCTTCTCATTATATTTCTCCCTTTCCATTAGCTAATTGACTATTAGGCATTTATAAAACCCTTCCACCATTCAATGCTGCTTTAGCATGCTAGAGAAGTCACTAAGTATGCAGATTGGCGCCAGGCCTGATTACATTTCTAAAACACATGTCTCTTCACATTTGAACATTCTACAATCAGAGGGATTTGACATTGTAGTCTTACAATTATGTTAGACTTAAATTGAAAGAATTTTTCCAGAAAGGACTTTTGTTAGCTTTAACCACTCACCTGGGGGCACTCGCAACTGCATACTAAAATTTTCTGCTTCAAGTAGTTTGGGCTATACTGGTGTAAAGGATTTTAGACTGTAGGCTTGCAGGAGTGTTAGCATGGGATTCAAATTCTCAGGTAAGATTTTTACTACTCCCTATGTCCAGTGCTAAAGGTGAGGTAGGGAACTTCCCATGTGGGTGTGTTGATGCTTTGATTAGCTGAACACGAGAGGCCTATGGTGTCCCAGCCTTACATGGAGAACTCCCAATCTTGCATATTTTGTTTTCTTTATTGGTGGTTCATAATCATAAACATTATAAGCAGTGTATTTTAGGCTTGTTGAAACAGAGTACAAATTCATGCTAATACTAAAGAGGTTGTAATGTTGCTGAAAGTTGTCATTCTCTCTAGTTGACTCCTTACTCTAGTCCCCTATAAACTATTTAATGTCTTAACCATTTACTCTCAACTTTATTCCATAAACTTGAATCAATTAAAACCTTACAGTTACTAGGACAACATCAAGTGTCAATTCCTTCAACTTTCCTATAGATTGATTACCTTAATATCTTTTGTTGTTTTCCCAGAAAAGAAATTCTTTCTTTCCAAAGCTAAACATTCTTTGTTATGTTTTCATGAAACTTTCTTCACATATATATGTATTTCTACTCTTATTCTCTCCCTGCCCATAAGGGCAGCTAAGCCTACTCTTCCAAAAAAACAAACAACAACAACAACAAAATCCCTGCATCTTTTGACCCTATTGCCCTATTACCCAAAAGCATCTTTCTCTTTATCTTCATTGCTTAACTGTTTTTCTCATCTCAAACAATGGCAGCTCCATCCTTCCCATAAGTAAAAGACCCTCAAGTCAATCATAAGGCTCTCTCTCTCTTACAATTCAGATTTTCAACTCATTAACAAATCTTGTGGTCCTACCATTTCTCACCACCAACCTGGTCAAAGCCAGCATCATCCTTTCCTGGGTTATTGTGTAGCTGGTCTCTCAGCTCTTGGTCTTATCTATCTACATTCTATTTTCAATCCAACAGCCAAAGTGATCCTTTAAAATATATCAGGTCATGTTCTTCCTCTGCTCAGTCTTCCAATGGCTGCCACCACTAATCACAACCACTTCTCCCCTCACGCATTTAGCTCAAACTCTCTGATCTTGCTGTTCCCCAAATATACCAAGAGTTTTCCTGCCTCATGCATGCCATTCCCTCTGCCAGGAATGTCCCTTCCCAAGATGATGATATTATTCCCTCTTTTCATCTAATCCAAGTCTTTGTTCAAATATCATCTTTGTAGTGCAGTCTTCCAATCACCCTCTATTTTCCAGCATAGTGCTCACCACTTTCTACTATTATATGTAACATTGTTTGTATGATCCCTACTCTCTCCACCTTCCAACTTGCCCCACAAAGGAAAACATTTTTGTCTGATTCATTCATGCTGTATTACTAGCACCTAAAATAGTGCCTGACACATCTTAAGGCTTCAGTAAAAGAATTTTATTATTAGTTAGTGAAGGAGAGATACCAGATCTTAAACAATCACCTAACCCATTATGAATATAGCTTCGGAGCCTACAAATCTACTGAATCAGCTCCCAAATTTTGAATTTCCATATCCAGTGTATTTTGTCTAAACTCATTTTGACTTTTGCAATATGCAATGGTACTAACCACCCCCTTTGTTTTGAAAGTCATTCTTGCAGATTTCTTCGATTCTTCATTGTTGAAGCTGAATCACAGGCTCTCTGTGTTTAAGGGTAAATTGACTGTCATCTGCATGTTCCTTACCTAATATATAAATGCTTTCTCTAATCTCACCCATAGCCACCCATAGCTCAAATACCCACTTATTTATACCTGCTTCATTATATCCTGAGGCAGGCTCAGAAATCTCTCAGATTGGAAACTATACTGGATTAAAAATCTGCCTCCTTCTAATATCTACCTTCTGCTCTTTGTTCTCAGCTCTGTAATTAATCAGAATAAGTCCAATTATGTTTTTCTAATAGCCTTTCCCATCAAACAAAACAGTTCCTTCCTCCTATCAAGTTTTCTTTGAACCCCAAATATTCCTAGTTCCTTCCAGCTTATCTCCTAAGACACTGTTTTGAATTTCTTTCCATCTTGGTCATTGTACTTCAGGTAATTTCCAGCTTGTCAATGTCCCTTTCTAAAGGTTGTACCAGGAGAGCTCCTCCCTACTCCTCCCACCCTGGACTCTAATAAAACAGGACTGTTACTCTTGTTCTGGATGATATTCTTCTACAAGTTCAAGCAAAGATGGCAAAGGCTTTACTGGTATTATATTATTACTAAGTTCACTCATAGAAAGTCAACTTAGACTCTTGAACCTTTTAAATGTGGGTTGCAATTCAGCTATTTCATTTCTATCCTATACTTGTAACACATATTTACATAAATTTGACATTCATTTTATAAATTATAATCTCACCACCATTTTAGCTTCCCACTGACTATGGCATAAAGTCTGAGCTTCTTCTCATGGAATTCAAGGCCCTCTACAATGAAGGCCTTGCCATCTTTTTGATCTTCAAGGCCCACTGCTACCCCAGTTTCTACTGTATTTACATCAGCATTGCTCTCCAGCTGCCCCGGGATACACATTGTTCAAACAACCCTGAGATTCTTCACCTCTATGGCATTGCTTAAACATAATTCCCTCTGCCTGGAGTGATCTGTAGAAATCTCAGAGATAGTAGCGCTACAAAAGACTTCATGAACTATAAAATCATTACTATCCTTCAATGCCTAGCTTCAATACCACCCCTTCACTAAAGCCTTCTGACCCCCACCTCTCCCAACCACAGTATACACACACAGCTCACAAATCGCTGCAAGGAGAATTCGTCTTTCCATTTTTCAGTCTCAACATGCATGGGTAGGGTGGAATCTAGAGTTTGTTTCAGCTTGTTTTATAGTATAGTTATTTTTGTCCATCTCTCTCCTCCTACCAGATCATAAACTCATAGAACAAACATCTACCTTTGAATACATTTCAATGCTCAGCACAATTTTGAAAAGCAATGTAAAATACTTAAGGAAATGAGATACTTGCAAAACTAGCTTCTAAAGCTTAAAAAATCTTTAGCCACATGGAGGACAGGGTATGTTGAAAAAATATTTAAAGACACTGAAGTTTATAGGTGAAGTAGTTTCCATCTTCTGGGCAACACGTACCAAAATATTACCATTATTACAGAAATAAGTAGAAAAGGATTAACCACTAAATTCCCATAACAATCTCACTACCAAATGCTGTTAATATTAGACATTTGAGTACATCAATTCATGTAAGCACCAGCCTTAATATCACTTGTGTTGATAATTTGTATTAATGGGTCTCAGAAACCACCAATTAGCAAATATTTGCCAACCATAAAATATCAGATCAAATATACAGACTTTGTATGAATCAGATAAAGAAATTGAGATACTAGATGAAATTGCCCAAACATAACCCCTTAAACAGCATGATCTTGCGGGGAAAACCCAGGAATCACTCCTACCTGGGATACATACCAATTATGAGAATAGCTGCTCTCTTTTGAATGGGGGTAACGAATCTTCCCATTTTCTCCAAATAACACTGTTACCTGCGGTCCACGAGCTCCAAAACGTAGGGAAAAAGTTGATTATTTACCTCAGTTATGGACAGTATTTCCAGACATATGGTACAGAGTCAGCCTGAAGTTGTACGCTTTATATTATATAACTTACATTTCTGGGAATGAATATGTCTTTAGGAGCTATGACCTAGACATTGTATTTGCAGACTTCATTAGGAAAATTTCTAAATCATGTTTTCTTTTTAAAAATAGAATAGTTTTATTAACCATGTGACATACTTCTTCAATAGGTTTTTCCTATAATTTTTATTGTTAATATACATGATATATATATGTATATATATATAATGTTATAGGACATATATTAATTTTAGACATACACCATAATGATTCAATATTTATTTATTTATTTATTTATTTATTTATTTTTTAGCTGAGCCATCCTGCCACCTGTTGGCAGCTCAGCGGCAATTCAGCTCGGGCTGGGCATCGAACCGTTGTTGCTCAGAGCTCAGCTCGCACTCTTGAGCAAGCTCTTAACCAACTGAGCCACTCGGCCGCCCTC
The DNA here is from genome assembly GCA_033961575.1 of Aselliscus stoliczkanus. Taxonomy (NCBI): domain Eukaryota; kingdom Metazoa; phylum Chordata; class Mammalia; order Chiroptera; family Hipposideridae; genus Aselliscus; species Aselliscus stoliczkanus. Next base: position 166,827,304 of record CM066727.1, on the reverse strand, counting down.
AATATTTATATATATTGCAAAATGATCAAAATAAGTCTAGTTAACATACAACACTACACAGTTACAAACATTTTTTCTGTGTGAAGATTTTCAAGATCTCCTCTCTTAGCAACTTGGACATATGCAATACAGTATTATTAACTAGAGTTGCCATGCTGCACATTACAACCTCATGACTTATTTTATAACTGGAATTTTACCCACCCTTTTTTTACCCAACCTTATTCCCCAACTTTACTCACCAATTTTATCCACTCTTATCCCCCAACTCTGGGAACCACCAATCTGTTCTCTATCTATGAGTTGTTTTTTTAATTCCACATACAAGTGCACTCATATGATATTTATCTTTCTCTTACTTCATTCAGCATAATGCCCTCAAGGTCCAGCCGCATTGTTGCAAATGGCAAAATTTCATTCATTTTTATGACTGAGTGGTATTCACAATGTTCTGTTCTTTATCTGAGTTCTTCAGATTTAACATTTATCCAGTTTCCTCAAAACATGAGTCATACTGAAGCTGTTAAATTTATAGCATATGGAACTAACATGTTGTTTTCCCATCTCTAATTAGAATGTCTTGGGTAATAGTAAAATACCTTTGTATAATGATACTAAAGTAAAAGTACAGAAATTTTAGCAATGACATGGCAAGTCCCTATCAATCACTCAGAAATTTCAGGAGCCAGTGTCACATTTAAATTGTTGGAAGTTAGAAGAAATACACAGCTAAGGGATTAGAGACCTAGAAAGTTGATCTTAAGGAAGTGTTATTTAAAAAAATTACTAGTCACATTCTGATATTCATTTGACTATGGAATTAATGGTTATTGCCTGATTTCATTGTCATTTAAAAATATGGTTATCATCAACCTTTGTTTAGGGCTTGTTAACCTTTTTAACCTTCTCTTGCAGGTGATAAAGTTTAAATAGAATTGCCATCAATGTCTTCTAGCAGTATCGGCAATGAACAGAACATTTACTCTGAAGACCAAATGAAAAGGGGCTTAGAGCCTGCTCTCGTCTGAGGGAGTGCTGGTAGTCAGCTGGGCCAACAGCAGCAGTGCTGGGCAAATCCTCAGCTAGGTGGCTGACCTTGGACTACAGTGAGGGAGGGATGGAGGGACGGAGACAACATCATGTTCAGCTGCTAAGGTCTGGGCTGGCCTTTAAAACATTTGGTTCTTGTGCTAAACTATTCGTTCTGTGTACTGTATTTCCTTATGTCTCTATCCTGCAGAGGCTGCCCTTCATGCCATTTTCTTTTGCAAATGTTGCCCCTTTGCATGGCAAACCTTCTGGTCCCTCAGGGCTACACCCCCTAGACTCCTCAGTGATCTGAAGGCTCTCTAGGCTTACCTGTACTTCAGCTCTTATCACAACTGCCCATTCACTTCTTTGCCTCTCCCAATAGTTGGAATGTTGGATTGGCCTCTCCAGACCCATGTTTATTTTCCTAATCTAGATTTTAGTGCCACAGAACAAAAATAACTCTCCAAACACTTCATTAGTTCACCATGTTGCCAAGTAAAATGAACAAGGGTGAATGGGGGAAGTGGAAGAGGAGTGATTTATTTTTAGTACCCGTAAGTAGTTTAGAGACCAAAAAAATATCAACTGGATAAATGAAGAAAAAATCCTGTGATGAGTCTATTCTCAAAAGCTATTTTTAAATCTCATAAATATATATATAAAAAATTTCATGAACATCTGGATGAACATAAACTTGAGGATCCAGTCAATGTTCAAGTTAGTAAGTTCAAGTTCAGTTGCTAGATATCAATGTTCATGAATTCAGAGACAGAAGTTTATATACATTGGATTCGGAATTGAACCCCAGCCATATTCTTGCTTTGTGTAATTCTGATTGTATCTGCAACATATCAGAGTGACTGCCCTTGAAATACGCATGCTCAACTTCGAGTTGCAATAAAAGGAAGAAGAAAAAACTCACACATATTACACCCACCTGTGATCATGTTCTCAGTGATAAAATCCATCAACTCAGACACCTTAGAGAAAATGCCAAGTGATGCTTTTCTATTTCTTAAAGGATCCCAACCTCTAGCACAACCAGCTCCCCAGGAAATTATCCCAGCTAGAATCCAGATTCCATTGTCTCTTCTACAAACAAGTGGACCTCCAGAGTCCCCCTTTGGTAGCAGAGAGAGAGAAAATTTGAAAATATTCATGAGTTAAAAATATTTTACCAGGTCCACAAATATCACCACTTAGCTCAAAGAGAGAAGTAAAGGCATGTAAGCCCAATGGTCATTGTCCATCAATATTTTTTGTTCATCTTTTTGTTTCTTCGCCATTTATTTCAAGGTACTCTGTTTTCACCCAGGTGTAACATCCTTCCACCTATAGCCTGCAGTCTTGTCAAGCTAGCATTTAATTCTTCCTCCTACTCTTTTTGGGAACAAACATATATGTGTATATGCCAAAATCAATAAAAAGAAGAGGGAGAGTTTACAGATACAGTAAAACTTTGGATTGCGACTTTTCCACAAGATGAGCAAACATTTCTAATGTATTTTAACATGGTAAACGAGTGATGTTTTGCAATATGAGTAGTTTGTTTCCGGAACGAATTATGCTCACAAGCCAACGTATTACTGTATATGCTTCCTCTATAGCTTATCATCTGAAATTGCTGGGAAAAACTGGGTCATATCCCAAGGCTGTAAGACCAGTGAATGGAGCTCTCAAGGTCATGCAATGGCTCATGACCTTGAAAACAGAATGCCTGGGAAGTCTAATTTTGTTCTAAGGACTACACTTGTATATAAAGGACTACTGGATCTTTATATACCAGATAAGGAACACACAATTTCTGGATCCTGTCTTTAATAATTCTTCAGAATAATATGCTTCTTTGAGAACATGTCAATTTTGTGTCAGACTAAGCCTCCTCAAAATGAATAGAATTGTTTGAAGGCTTCCTCCAAAAAAGGATTGCCTATAAAAGAATGCAGACAGGACACAGCACCCTTAGTCTACCTGTGATCCAATTTAGAAATTGGCATGGTTGTAAATTTCTATGTCCTCCCTCCCAAACTCCTCCTGGTCTTTGTTGTGTCACCCTCTAGAAGAAAAATTAAACATTTTTCCAACAGATAATTTCATGGAGCTTCCCACAGCAGTTTCAAGCTGCTTGCTGGCAAAAAATCAAGACTCCCTGCTCTTCCACTTAAAAAAAAAGAAAGAAAAATTGCTTTCCAAGTAAATCATCTTCATCCAAAACAAAACGCATGCCTTTTTACAAATCAGTCTCCTTCTTCTCTCTTTTTAGTTTATAAAAGATTAGTCTTCTTTGTCAAGTTGTTGTGAAGGCCTTGGGAGGTCATTGTCATTCACAACATCTTTTATCCAACAGTAACTACAGATATGTTACCTATGGTCACACTTTGTGCACACATTGCATTCTGTACTAAAGGCTTGAAAAAACAATCACAATGTTTAACAAAAGGTGGAAAGAAAAATAATTCACAGTAAAACCTAATTAGTTTGCCAAAGTGGTCGTTCTGCTTGATTCTTTTGGTTGGAAATGTTGAGACTGTCTTCTCTTACCCTCGCCCTCCCTGACCTCCCCAAAAAGAAGTGTGGGGATAAGAATGGGCATGGAAAAGGAAGAACTCTCTCAGCCAAAGTCAAGAAAACTTTTTCATTTTTCAATGGAAAGATGAGGGAAAAAGGCATTTTGAAGCAGTTACCCTACAAAAACAGCTCATGGGGAAAGGCAAGAGTAACTAGGCTGGTTTTCTGCTTTTTACCTGACAAGAATCCTTTTCCCCATCAGGAAAACTGGCACACAACACGGTCCTTCCCAGAGGAAGAAGGTTCATACCCCTGAGCACAGTATTACATGTTCTGTCATCCATGACAGGAACTTCCACTTCTTGTAGGACATTTGAATATTTGGATGCTGTGGAGAAAGGACTGGTAAGTTAGTCAATTGCCCTCACTGAAACAAGTTAATAAGACACCTACAAGTTTCAACCGATTTCAAGAAGATGTTTAATCAAAATGTAGAAATCCTTTTGTGTGTGTGTGTGTGTGTGTGGCATGAACTGTATTCTTCCCTAAAATCGCATATGTGATAAAGAATATTTATAAAAAATTCTGCAGCTCTTTAAGGTAACATAGGCAATTGTGGTTTCTCTGAATATATGCTTGAATGTTTTCCCAATAGGAAAACTTTAGTCAATAAAGCAATATTTTGTAAAATTTTTTATTAAAAAAACCCACAATATTAAAGACAAGGAAGCCGAACAATGGTTACTATTTCCTGATTATCGCTTTACTTATTCTTCCTCATCTATTATAGTTACCTCTGGTTTCTTTATCTTACTATTTAATCAAATGGCTGCAGGAAGAGTTTTTTATGTAAAGCCATAAGTATAGACTTTTTTTTATGGTAAAGACAACCAGAAATCTTCACTCAGTCAAAACTTAGGGGAAAAAAAAAAAGTTAAATGCATTATGATGGCCAACAACATTTTTGCTTCCACTGGTCCCATAAAGGGACCTAGAAGAAATTATTACATTCTTTTGATTCCTCTTACTCTCTGAAATCTTGCCCCATCCACTGGCCATACAAACAATCCCATCTTCAAATTTATCATCTCTTTGGGGAAGACAGATTGGCTGAATATCAGTTCCTGAAAAAATAATAACAACAAAAAATCATAAAGTTCACAGACAAGTGATGCTGAATATATTTTGAAAGTGACATCTGGTTGATTTCATGGCTGCTACACTTTCTTCATTAATGTAACATTGATATATATTTTAATTTTTCCACTCTCACAAAAAGTATTTCATACATGTATTTACAGAAATTTAGAAAAATGTAGGAATAGTAAAATAAGAAAAAACATAATCCGGGCCGGCTGAGAGGCGCGGTGGTTAAGTGCTGGCTTGAGAGGCCAGTGGCCCCAGTTCGGGTCCCACATATAAGGGCCAGTAACACTGCTCTCAAAAAAGAAAAGAAAAGAAAAGAAAAAACATAATCCACTGTTCTACATACCACAATGAATCCCCTCTGCCCCCGCAAACTACTAACATTTTAGAGTGTGCTAACATTCATTAAAACTTTATAGGACTACACTGAAGCTGAGATTTAAGTTCATCTCTTCAGAGAGCATTTACTTTTGCTTCTGCCAGAGGCCCTGATTACTCACCGGGAACAACTTTAAAGCCTTTGCTTGGAGTTTTTGGTGACAGGTGATGTAAATTTCCGCATCAAAGCTGAATGAGGGCTTGCTCATGATTACAGACTCTGTTGAGAACCCTCCATCCAGGGCCCAAGTTCAAGCAGGTAAGTTTCCTTATTCTCTCTCTCCATGTGGCATATTTCCCTCTTTTCCCCTATCTTCCAAAACCTTTCAGAAACTCCCATGTCACACAGGAGGCTCCAATCAGACTTTGTCATCTCCCATCCCTACTCCCAGGCAGCCTCCTTATACAACCATTTAAAGCTCTAGGCTCTAAAGATCAATTAGATGCCTCAAGGACAATCACTTCAGTGCCTGGCTAACTCCTCTACATTTGCCCTTTTCATTGTTTTTGGCCACTGGGATGCTTATATTTCTCATATTTTTAAAAAACACATTTTTAATATTTTATTCAGATTACTTAGATTACCTGTGCTGACAGAGTATCACATTTCTAGTCCATAATAATGACAAAAAGGACAAGTCTCTGAGAAAATGTTCAAATGTCCCAAACTCCTTGGCTGGAGCTGAGTATATGTAGATGGTCTATATTATAACCCAGCTAAGACACTGGAGCATTTAAAGTGCTAATTAAGTTAAGCAGACATAATGTGTGGCTGGGACTTATGAGCCTGTGAAGTGATTTTTATACATTAAATAAAATTACTTTGAAAAGAAACAAACTTCTAATGTTCTAATATTAGAAGCCATTCTAATGTTATTAGATATATACACAGAAAATAACTAGTACAGAATTAATATAATTTTCTTCATTACATTTTTTTTTTTGTATTCTAACTCTCCTTACTTACCAAACTTAACTTTGTGTTTTAGATACAGCAGTGCCATATCAGAACTCATATATCCAAGCCTGCTGTATTCAGGATGGATAATAATTTTTGAGACCGCAACAGTCTGTTCTTGCTTATCCTTCTGAAAGAGGTTGTACTCCCCAGCAGTCACAGTCAGACTCTTAATTTGCTTCCTAAAGCCAAAGAAAAATGTTTTAATAAGTAGTTGTTTCTTCCAGGAAAGACTGTCTTGGTTTCATGTAATTAAATGAAAAGTGATTAATGTACCTGGAAGCATTTCTAAATCTTAAAAAGAAGACTTAATCACTTTATTAGTGATTACTACCAATTGTCACAATTCCCTATATGTTATAAGGATCTGTAAAAAGTCATGGTTTTCAGTCACAGAGTGTTTACGGTCTATGAACTCCCCACCACCACCATCAATTCTCTTTCTGAGTAAAATATTTAAGTGTGGCATCCTTTTCTTCTTTTACACATAAACCGGACTATACATGCTTTATCATTTTCTTAAACAAGGTATGAAAGTTATTCTTAATCCTTCTTTTCCTCTTATTGGTACCCTCTTTTAATCCAGCCAAGTATCTGTTGCTTCCACAGAATCTTTTCCCCTTCTAATGACTGAAACTCAGGTTATTACAACCCCAGCATCCACTTAACATTTCATGTTAATATTTAATTAGAATAGGTAATTATCCCCTTGCCCCTCCCTTATCCCCCCTAACTCCACAAATTATAGATGATGTCTGGGATCTGTGGGTTCTCTAATTAGGAAATGAAGAAGCATGGAAAATCTTGGAACAGACCCAAGTTTCTGGGGATCAGGAAGGTCAGGGGGTGGGTGGGTAGACCAGGTGGCAAAATTAACAAAGGGATTGAGATTCAACCTTGGAAGGTATTTAAAGCATCAAATCTCCCAGTTCAATCACCATGAATCAAAGTTTGACAAATATTGGAAATCCACAACTTACTCCTGGAGGCTAATCAGGCAGTGTGCTGCTGTGACCACCAGGTCATCCTGAATCAAGCTTCCTCCACAGAAATGGCGCTCAACTAGTTTTAGGGAGACCTGCTCAGAGAGAAAGTTATGAGCACAACACATCTCCACATGGGTATTGTCTCCTTCCGAAATATTTAAAATCAACTCTTCTAATGTGATAGACCATTCTTAAGATGCCGATATAAATTGGTTAGTAAGACTTTTAGGCATACAGGTCGACTGGGGTCAAGAGAAAATTACATGTGAGCCTGCAGTTTTTATATTTGAAACCAAGGAGGTAAGTTACCATTTTCTCATTAAGAAATAAATGCCTTCATTATACTGACCTGCCACGGATGTCCACCAACTGTTGAATTCCTCCAACTACTAATTCTAGAAAAGAACTCTGATTCCAAGACAGTTTCCATGCTTTTCAAATCAGCTGCTCGAATTCCACACGTCAGTCCTATGTGGGAGAGCATATGTGTACACACACTCACACACAGCCCCTTATTTGCCGGTTCACTTGATCAAAATTTCACGTGCAGATTTTCTTGGCCTGGCACAGGTGTCCTGATATCACTCAGCCAGACTATCCCCTTACTTTCCTCAAGGTATTCCTGAGACCGCCCCACAGGCACCCCGAGTTGACCAGAACTTGCCTCACAACTTCCCTGCCCCTTTTCAGTCTGAGCTGCTCTCGTGACAAAAGACGTGGGGGCAGGATGCGCCAGCTCCCCTGGTGGTGACTGATTCGGGGACTTACTCTGGGAGGGGGAGCGTTACATGGTTTCGGTTCTATTAAAGATATGGAGAACACATAAGCTACCCCGGAAGACAGATATTTGGCTAGAAGTAACTTTGACTTGGTTATTTCTCCTCAGAGGAGGCTGCTTAGTACAAGCAGGGTTAGTAGGTGTGCCTAAAAACTTGAACTCCAGAATTCGAGAATTTCAAAAAGAAACCCTGGCCCAGGCACTTCTTGGGGGGCACGTGGGCCTGCCCTGTCTCCCCCCGCCCCCGCTCCCTTTCTTCTTCTGGCCTGTGGAGCCTGCAGTCTCCCTCCCTCCTAGCATTCAGCCTTCAGCAGCCTGGGCGCCCAGGCCAGGGCTCACCTAGGCTAGTGGGGACGCCCAGGGAGAACAGCAGCAGCACACCAGCCCCTGCCATCGCCCACATGGCGCCTACGCGTGGGGACTTCGTCCGTCTTCTTCTGTCTCAGGTTGAGAAAACCGAGCGAGGCCTGTAGTTCGCCGGCCACAGGCCCTCTCGCTCCTGAAGCATCCGGCCGCGCTCTTCATTGCCACGGGCTGTGCGATGGGCCACACCTGCCGTGCAAGGCCTGACCTCACAGCTTTTCCTTCTCAGGATCTTCCCGAGACGCTGCCACCCTCTGGCTGCCCGGAGTTTCACAGGGTCCCCGCCATCCGCCCTACAGACAGGTGTGAAGTGTTCCCGTGGCTGGTGGGACACTCACACATGTGCAGTGGTCCCTACTGGCAGATGCGGGCCCAAGGTGATCAGTGATCTAGTGGGACCTAGTGGGACAAATCTGTCCCACACCAGAGAGTGTGCCCCAGGCCTGGGGTCAAGAAAGCTGGTCACCCAAACAAGACAGGGAGGCCTACTGAGAGGTGCACAAAAGCAGTGCACCTGCAGACTTGAGCATTGTCCACGGAATCTCCAGATATGGGAGCTGCTGGACCAATGGCCCTCATCACTCTTCTCCTTGAGTGTTGCTTTCACTGTAGTGATCTCACAAAGATTAGCGGAGCCATCCCTCGCCCCAGGGGCACAGGACCCTTTCATAAAAGATCAGACTCTTCAAATAGACTCCAACTCCTCTCTCTCTTCTTAGCAAAAGGGTGTCAGATTAAAACGACTACAAAGCCTTTATAAAATGAAATGGGAGAAGGAAAGAAAAAATGAACACATGCTGTGCAAGTACAGTTGGACCCCCAATGTTGAAGTTCCTGGCTCACCTCCTCATAAGGCTCACAGAGCTGTCCCCTTGCACTCTTCTGCATGTGGCGCCCACAGCTTTGTAGGATGTTCGTGGTTTGTTTTATATCCAGAAGTCTCCATGGGTTGGGTGCTGTCTCATTTCCTGTGACAGCACAACTCTCTGTTTCCTGAGTTCAAAACTCACAGCCTCCAGTGAGACCTAGTCCTTCTACATAGAGGACCCATCTCTTGCAGGCCTAACAAAACAATGCCTTTACATTAAATGGGAAAAGAGGCATTCAATATAAATTGCATAATAACCAATAGCCAGATTATTAGATTTAGATTTAAACATGCTAGTAAGATGATTGTTTAGGTATAAGTTAAGTTTATGCAGATGATGAAGTATCTGAATAGAAGTATTCTCTTACTGTTTTAAAAAAGTAACTTTAGAAGAGGAAGGATGTCAGGAAAGGGCCGAATACCCTAGATTAGACTTGTGATGTATGGGGAATCTGCCTTTAACGTGTCTTTATTAGGGCAGGATAATAGTGATCTGGTCTTAGAGGCCTTCCAAGACTCTTAATAAAAGCCCCAGCTCTACGATAATTGTACAATTAGAAGTGTTAGGTGACTAACACACAAATAATGAGAAAATTATGGGCAAACAATGTTTTGTATGAAAAATAACTTTTTCCATCTCAGTTAAATCACTGGTCTAAACTATAGAACTTTCTCCAAATTCCCAGAAGGCCTAAGGTTCAGCACAAAGGGGATTATCGGTGCTCTTACAAACAGTGGTTTCATTTGAATATTTGTTGCAGGGACAGATATCATTGTGATGAAGAGGGAATATGAAGGATGGAGGTGACAAGAATGGTGAAGACAATTCATTCAAATAGTTCAGCTGTGAGAGACAGAAATAGAGGTGGTGGCAGCTAGAGATGAAACAAAACAAAGGGAAGGTATTTTTCTCAAATGATTTTGATGGTGGTTACCTGCATATGTTTTAAAATAGAAGAAGAGAATTGACAAGAGCCAGCAAAAGAAAAAAGTTAAAGTTGGAACAGTGGTTAAGGAATGGAATGAAGAATTTCATTCTACAAGAACTTCATTGCAGGAATAAGAGACAGGCAAAAATTGGGAGCAGGCAAGTTTGTAGAGAGGTGAAAGCATCTACTCAGCAAGGTGAGGGGAGGAGTTACGGAATAAGTACTGAAATAATTATTTTGGGGTATGGAAAAAAGAGCAGACTGGTAGCACACAGAACAAGGCAATGCAATGAATGAATACATGAATGAATGAGGGAAGGAAGGAAGATGGTCTTTTTTATTCTTAAAGCTGACACCTACTAGTGACAGATTTCAACAGGTACTAATCACAGAGCACTTGAAAGATTGAAACAAGACATAATTACTTTCCTCATATTTTATATAAAATAGACATTTACATAAATTTTATTTTGGAAAGGCTTAGGCAAAGTATACATAATCAGACTTACATGGAAAAAATACTTTATGGGAGATAGATTTTTAACTGGCACAGCAAAAGTAACAAAAATGTACATTTATATACAACTAATCAAAGAAGGAAATCAAAGCATTATGAACAGAGAACACGATGCAAGTCTCATTTCCCTCTGACAGGAGGAGGGATCAGTGTGGGGGTTACAGCAAGGCAAATGAGTTCCACATTAGAAAAGCAAGCCATGGCTTCTACAGATATTTTCATTCCTTAGGAGGAAATTTTTAAAAAAATCCTTTCCCCTCCAGAAACAGAGCAAAATCACTCATTTTTATGTGTACAGTCTGTAAAATAAGAGTAGTTACCTCTGCCACATTAGAGCACTCAGGCAGTTTGGTCACTTTTAGGGTTTTTGCGTATGTGTGTTGTGGTGGTGATTATCTTAAGAATTTCTAAAACAAAGGGGAACATTTATCAGTCATGTCTTCAGATGGAGAGGGCTTTCAATCTGGATTCGGGAGAACCATACGGCTTGATAGTTCCATAAAAGTAACCAGTACTTTAAGGAGCAATAAACATGACTGAGACGTTTGGTAACTTGAGCAGGGTGGCGCTCCTCCACGGTGAAGGAAAGACTGAGAACCCAGGTCTCCAGATTTCCGAGCTGGTGTACCCTCCCTGTGGACCAGCAAGACAACCCCAGAAGGACACTGTACACCATGGAAACTTCCAAGCGTGATACACATATACACCACATGCACCACTGAGGATGAGGGGGACTCCTGGATTTCTGGATAGTTTGGGGTAAATGGTGATCTAAACTTACAAACTAATAATGATGGTATATTGTGAAGGGTGCTACTTTTATGAGTTACATACCCTAAAGTTTTTAACTGAAAGCCTCGTTGGCGATAAAAGTGGAACATTTTTTATATGAGCCAATTGATAGATATGTCATCAATTCTGTTGTGCCATTTTATTTTACTGATATTAAACCATGCCTTTGATTGCAGTTACTTTATTTCTTCTCAAGTTACATGGCTACGAAGAAAATAAAAATAATGAGGAAGTGCTGTTTTTGGAAAAATTGTTCAACATATTTTTCTTTTACACCCAAAACTTCAAGAATAATCATAAAAAGTAATATTTCCCAATGTATTTTTGGTGTTGTAAGCTTTTATCTTATTCAATTGCAACCTAACTGCAAAATTTGAAAAGTATTTGCTCTTTTAAAGCATCAAAAGATGCTACTTAGATAAGTTTTGCTATTATTGGGAAATATCAACATATGGTTTAATCAAAGTAAATGTGATGTGGAAATCAGGAAAAAATTAAAAACAAACCACCTATAACTACACGTGGCTTTGAATGCTGTTACTAATATCTTATAGATTTATTAATATAAAGTGTAAATCCACCAAAAATCAGAGCAAAAACATCTTTTTTTTTTTTTTTTGAGGGCAGTATTACTGGCCCTCATATGTGGGACCCGAACTGGGGCCGCTGGAGTCCCAAGCCAGCGCTTAACTGGCCCCAAAAGCATCTTTTAAACTGATTCTAAAGAATACAATTAAGAAATAACTAACAAAAGCTGACATGCACACAACCCCCCCAAAAAGAGACAGACACAGGTGGAGGTATAAACTCTATGTCATGGACACCTTCTCTGAATCATAAAAAATGTGTTTTAGATACTGAGCTGCTTGTTTGGGTATGTGCAAATGGCAAGGCTATCCCTCTCCACCTGAGAACAAAGAATGCTATAAATATAAGGTCAAATCATAGTCCAATTGCCACAAGTGCAAAACCACCCCACCCATCTGTTTGTCAGTCTTGGAATGATAGCCTCAATGAACCAACTGTGCCATACATCATTTCTTTAGAATTCCTTAACTCATTTTTGTCTAGATTTAAAAGTAATAAATGTGAAAGGTTATAAACATCTCTTATAAAAGTCATAAACTCCCATTAAAATTGTTAGACTGCACTGGATCTTCAGCCTAGTTGCAAATTAAAATCAGGATTAACGTAAATCAAATTTCTTTTCCTCCTAGGTATTTGAGTCTTTGGTTTAGTTCACCTGTGTTACATCACTGAACCATGTTGTATGAATGCCATTCACAAATTGAGAAACATCTGAATTGTTTATAAAATCCTGAATAATTTTTAAGGTTGAAATAGCTTGTGAAGCCATTCTCGTGGCTCCTGTGTCCATGGACATGCCAAAGGACTGCCACTTACAGGGATTTTGAAGGCAAGGAGAACTGGTTCCAGGGAGGACGGAAGGACAGATTGGCAGTAGGCGGGGGCAGATGTGTGCACATGGGACTCTAATGCAGCTGAGGAAAAACACATCGCTTAGGGGAACCCAGTCCCAAACGAAACTCTGCTCCCTGGATCAAGTGTCCAGCCAGACTGAAGCAACTCCTGTCTTGTCCACAGCCACCTTCCCTCCTACTGGGGACCTGCTACATACTTAAGGACCCAGGGAAAAATGACATGGCAGAACAAGAATTTCAAACAGAGTATTTAACCAAGCATAAGGTGCATCTGAGTGCAAGACCCCTACAGACTGTGCAGACTGCACATCCACAAAGCTGGCTCTGCGATTCCAGCTCACAGGGGCTATCGCCTCACTGGCCAGCGTGCTTGCTTTCTTAAGGGCAACCTGGTGCACCCCTAGGACTAGCCAGGGCACTCAGTTTTTATTTTGATAAGCATGAAAACCATGTATCATTTCATGTTACAAAGACCAAAAGAAAAACATTATAAAATACATTTAATATCTTTGAAAAATAGTATGTGATTTATTTTTTTTATAGGCACCATTTCAACTATGAAAATTATTTCATTGGCCACATCTCAGTGAAGGTATCAACTCAGGACAGAAACATCTGATGCAACAGTGTTAACTTTTAATGTTTAAAGAGATACCAGGGTGTGCAGACAGAATGAGTGAACGAGAGAGAGAGAGAGAGAGAGAGAGAGAGAGAGAGAGAGAGAGAGAGAGAGAGAGAGAGAGAGAGACACAGTGGGGAAAAGAGAAGAGCACCCAAAAGAAGGCAGAAAATGTTTCCTAAACACCATGTGACCCTTCCTTTTTGGAGACTTTCAGGCTATAATTGCCATTTCAATTATTCCAACAAACGTACTCTCATACCTTTAAAAGAAGAAGCACTTCAAGTAAGGCATAATTGCTTTCAAAATTTGGGGCTCAGTCCTTTGCACCAACTTTCTAAGTGTGCGTTTTGGTTACAGAGTATTCTAAAAAGTTGTGATTAAGAGTCCTAGATACTGGTTTTAGCTAGAGCTTCGTATTCATTTTGGGGGCGGAGTGTAATACAGTATATCATTCAAATGTCCTGCAGTAGGTATCATAGCCTTAGGACTATAGGACTATATTTTGGGGGGAAGAAAAATATCTTAAATAAAATTTTAGATAAATTTATGATACACAACATTAAAAGACTATTAGAAACAAAAGGTCATAGTGGTACTATACACATTGGACTATTGATGCACACAAACAGATGTATGCTACCACAAATTCTCTAATCCTTTGCATGTAAAACATTCCTCACATTATCTCTTTCTAAAGGAGTTTTTCCTTTCTTTTATTTAGATTTACTCTGACAAAAAAATAACAACAGGTCAGGGCAGTGCTTCCTGATATTGGGAAAGAAATGGAAGGTTTTTTACTGGGCCCTGGCCTATGCTTCAGAATATGTGTGACTATATTTTTCCATGGAACCTGGCTCAGCACCATGAACAGCACTGCCCAGAGTGGGTTGTTTCTATTTTTTTTTTTAATTATTATGATGACCAAATGAAAATCAGGTGTTCCAATTTCAAAATCTATACCAAAATACAATACCACCCAAACATAGAAGGTTAATCCCCAATTTCTTTAATTTAAGCAAGTAATTATGCAATACAACTTTTTAAAGGAGCTGTTAAAACTGAACTACTTTGTAATTAGATTTATGATTTTTGTATGATCAGGTTTGAAAGCTGCTATTAAAACCACTATGTACAAAGAAAGAACTGTGTGTGTGTATAATATATACATATATATTAAATATTTTATAAGTTATGAAATAAATAACACTAAAAAGCAAATGTCAAATTGTAAGTTCAACTTTGCCTTCCTTATTACTAAATATAAATATATATTTTTTAAAATTATGAATTTAGACTTTCTTTCCTGGATTTTTTGAGCATTCACCATGAAATCTCCAAAATTACATACACAGAGCCAAGAATTCTGGGTTTCCACCAGTCATGTTCTAAGCACAAAATTCTCATTAAGCCTTGGAGGCAAGTCAATAAAGCTCTCTTTCCATTTAGAGTCTATGAAGATTTCTGTGATATACTGTAAAGATTCCTTAAAGATTAAATATATCTTTAAAAAAAATAATAAATCTCACAATGTCTAAATGTTAAGATAATAAAGTAGAACATTTCTCTCCGTTAATATCTTTAATAATAATTCTCATGTAGAATATACTATGTTTTTCTCCACCAAAATAACAATATATGTAGAGGTGGAAACATTTATGATTTTGAAAGCACTTCTGAAATCTTAGAGCAGAACCACTACTCTAGTAACACTTGTAATAAAATTTAAATAATTTTAAAATTTTTCCATAAAGAATGAGAGGTACCCAGATCCTTGGTTTCCCCCTAGGGATAAGAATATCCATACACAAGACCAGAAGCTTCTCTTTTGATATGAGATGTAATGGGAAAAGCTTACATCATGGTGGGATTTAATTTATTACTCAATAGGGTTCTAGCAATATCCTTAGGGGAACATTAGGTCCAGCTCACTTACCAATAGCCCTTTTCCCCACATACTCTGGAAGGTTCTACAAAAACTATTAGATACTCCTTTCTGGTTCTAGGACATAAAATGAGCTACCTCTTGGTAAAATTTCCCCAATGGCTTATCTCAGAGGATTTATCATCTTTGAACTATCTCATCTCATGAAGAAACAATGCTCTCTCTGCCTTCACAGCATTTCCAACCTCTGTATTTTTGGGACATAAACATCTAAACTAAGAAATAGAATCAGATCTCTGGGTTGCAAAGCACAGAAATATATGACGGGAAGTCTGGAGTTAAAGCCAAAAGAAAAAAAAAATCTGTAAATTGTGTAGTTATTATTTGTTTTCTTTCCCTCTTACATCTCCTTGCCCTTGCTTGCTCTTTTTGTCTTTTTTCATGGAAATGCAAGTCCCTCAGTGCAGGGTTACCAGCAGGTGTCCCCGAATGTGCCACCCTGAACTGGGAAAGCGTCACTGGGTATGAAAGCAAGGCCTGCATCACTTCTTCCTCTTCCAGAGGTGCCAGCACTGTCCTGGAGATTAGGTCAAAAGCTGCTACGTTTGATCCTTTTCTCGAACTTCTTGTAATCGTTTTTCTAGGCGATCCAGTTTGGCGAGGTTTTCCTGCAGCAGTTTGCTGTCTGGAACCAGCTGTAAGGCTCTCTCATAATAAGCTCTTGCAGACACATAGTGTCCCTATCAAGAAAAAGGAAGAGAAAAATTATATCATGATCCTTCTGAACACACTGTTGGTGCATGGGGAGACTAGGAAACAGAACTTCTCGTCCAGTTTAACATTGATGTCCTCATCAGGAAACCCTGAATGCATGAGCAATTTTATCCTAATTTGTTGGTACTTTTGGGGGACCATTAAAGTGCCAGACCAGCTGGAAAATGTAAAGGGTAAGAGTTATACAGTAAGGTGAAATGGCAGAAAACAGATTTTCAATTCTACTAAAGCGGGGCATTAGGCTATCATTTCATAGTGTTCTCACAGGGTTAGCACCACTCCTTTATAATCAAATAGAGCCATGGTGGGGAGGGTGGCCAGGGGAGAGAGACAGAGAGACAGAGAGACAGAGAGGGAGAGAGAGAGAGAGAGAGAGAGAGAGAGAGAGAGAGAGAGAGAGAGAGAGAGAGGTGTAGAAAAATGTTTTTGAAACTCCAAGAGTAATGATTAAAAAGTAAATAGTTTAGGAATCCACAACACCTCCTTAGTGATAGGAGTTATTTTAATCTTCAACTTGAAAATAGAAAAGCAACTTTTGCCTAATATAGGCTAGTAATTAATGCAAATGTAAGTTTTTATAAAATGAAAAGAATAAGAGTATGGAGTCAAATGTATCCAGTGCTCAAGGTGTCTGACAATATGTACCCATTGGATACTTTTAAAGCAGAAAGGCAAGTATGTCACTCCTGGCCTGCTAAAGACTCCTGTCTCTATTCTTTGTTGTCCCCCATCTGGTTTGTTCAATGCCTCCCCAACTGACAACCATGGATACCTGGTCCCAGACTGTCCCTGGCAAATTAGCCACAATTATTAACTTTTCCTGGCCCCCTTTCTGCTACTGAAAGTCTTACCTTCCTTATGTGGCCTACCCTCCTTCAGATCTGTGTACTACCAAGTCTCAGAAATAAGACTGTCAGAGATCTCCATTCCCAAAACATGTGAATTTCCTCTACTTTATTCTCAGCTGCAGTTCCATGTGGATGAAAACTGGTTACTTTCTAAATTTCCATCACAATTTGAAATAGTATTTTTTGGAGTAAAAGTACTATATAGCAATAGCAATTATAATAATAGCAGCTATCTTCCAAATGAGTTAATACATGTCAAGAGCTTAGGTATTACCTGACACATAGTGAGCACTCAGTCTGATACATCATTATCGTTACTATGAAATGACTAGCCAGGCTCTGTGGAAACACTGTCTGGCTCTTGTAACATTTACTTATCTGGGCGAAAAGGAGAGTGGAAATGACAGAACAGGTAACTGTTCATGGGGAATCCAGGCTCTGGCATGTGCACAAATGAAGATGTTTCTCATTACTAACCCTGGTTCTGGTAAGAGGCTAAACAGAATTCTGAATAAGAGAACCTGGATTGGTTACATTAAATTATTATTATTTTCAACTCAAACATTTATCTTCCAGGTGTCTTCAGATGTTTATTAAGCTGAGCACATACATGCAGACAAATGAACATTATGGTTCTCAAAATATGTTTCTGCTGCAGTTGATTTTGAAATCGGTCTTCTAAGAGGTTTCTCTCAATTTAGGCTTCAGCCTGGTGCCTCAGCATCTCTTTCTCTAATCACAAAGTTTCTCTCTTTTTTTCATATAAAATGTAGCCAGGAAGTAATTTTGTCTCCCTCAAATTGCCCTTTTCTTGATTAAGCTGGAAGCTTTATTTTAAGAAACAAGTTATATCCTTTATTTAATTCAATGTACCCAATTCATAGATGCTAGGTAAGGAATTTGAATTATCCAATTTCTAGAAATGTGCTATCTAGTGTGATAGCCACTGGTTATATATGGCTATTTAAGTTTAAATTAATTATGATGAATTCAGAATTCAGTTGCTCAGTTGTACCTACCACATTTCAAATACTCAACAGTCACATGTGGCTGGCTAGTGGCGCCTGCTTTGGACAGATCAGCCATAGAACAATGCCATCATCACAGAAAGTTCTTTCAGACAGTGCCATTCTAGAAAATGCATTAATGTCATAAGGCAGTATTGAAAATTGTACTTAGTGACACGGCCCAGCTGATGCAACTCTTTGATTATAGACTGTATTGCAACATTTTTGGTCCATCCATTTCATCCTATATTCAACTTAATAAAAAATGTTATGTTTTATTACCAAATGGTATAAGTAAGAGACAACTCCCTTCCACCCATTTCCCTGTGTCACCTCCTTGCAAAGCCTTTCCAACTCTCACCACAGCCCCCAGTCCTTCCTAAGCTTGCCCCAGACTCAGGCAAAGAGTGAGGCTCAGGAATGGGATAACACTGCCTGATGCACACACTACCTGGCAATGCAAAAACCACAGAAAGTTAAGGGCTGGTCTTGAAGGCTTCATAATGATCATCTTGCATCCTAACAGTGACACCAAAATAAAGACATCCACAGGGAACATAGTCAATCATATTGTGATAAACTTGTATAGTGACAGATGGTTATTAGGCATGACAATCACATTGTAACATACATAAATGCCATATCATAGACCTGAAATATAATACTGCATGCCAACTATTCTTAAATAAAATAAAATAAATAAATAAAAAATAAATAAATAAAAACATCCAAGCCACGTGCCTGGTCTATATATGTATATTGGATTGCATCATATGATTCACTGGTGTTAAGCCATTTTTAAACTACAAACATGGCAATTTTATATTGTTTAACCTAACATGTGATGTCAACAAAGATGAAAAACAATATATACTAACTGTTTTTCTCAGTGTGTTTATAGCACTTTAAAATAAAACACTCAAAAGATCCTCCCTCACTTTTCAGACATCTTTTCGAGGGGAAGTACCTCTAAATTTAAAGTAATGTGTTCACTTGTTAACCTGAAAGAGCACAACAAATGTACTATTCTCTCTGGATTTACAGATCTTTTGGACACTCTTGAGTATATTTATTTTACTTTTTCTAATTAACAATGGAACTCATTACTTTAAATGCAGGTGCACTCCATCTAAAAGCACATTGAGTACATTATTTGAAAACATAACTATTTAACATACTATTAAAATATTTAAAAACATAATATTACTATTTCAAAAGTAAACTCTGTGACAGCCTAGAATATTAAGATCAGAGCTCTGGTTATTTGGTTCTGATAAATGTCTTGCTTGGATTCACCATCTATGTCACTCTATTAGATTAAGGGTAATAGTTTCAGAGTAACCATCCCATTATTCCCTACCATCTATACAGTCATGGAGCACCTTTATTTGTGTGTGTGTTTGTGAAAGTGACCAATTTCTTCTTAATAGTAAACCCTATTAGGGCTTTGTTTAAATTCTAATCACCATGTTGTTATTTTGTCAGGGTAAAGACTGATACAACTCTGAAAATAAGTTAGCTAAGAGTGTTCCTTTAAAAAAATGTCCTACCGTGGTGTTTCTCTGCTCAAAGTCCTCCAAGGGACCCAACTCATTTGGCATAAAAACCAAAGACCCTGCAGTCCCCTTCAAGACCCTGCATGATCTGGCCCTGGGACATCTCTAGCCCCAGCTTCTACCATTTCTCTCTCACTTGCCTCCTCCCTATTCTCCAAACACAGCAAGCACACGTGTACCTCAGGACCTTTGCACATACTCTCTATTTTGCCCCATGGCTTCCTCTGTTTAAGTCTCTGCTCTAATATCACTTATTAACTGAGCCTTTCCCTAACCACCTTAATTTAAAATTTTAGCCCTCACCCCTGGACACTCCCACCTTCTTTCTCTCTTTTTTTTCCTCCATAGCACTTATTACCATCTGATGTATTTATATATGCATGTATGTATATGATTATTTAGTTATTGCCTGTCTCCCCCTACTAGAATGTGAGCTCTGTGAGGACAGGAATATTTGCCTTGTTCACTGCTATATTCCCAGTGCCTAGAGAAGTGCCAGGCACATAGGATATTCTCTATAAATGCTTGTCCAATGAATAGGTGAAGGAATGAATGACCATGAATCTCTAATTTCCTTAGTTATAGATAATAGTCCCCCCAAGGTCATTTTCAATAATTCACCTAAAAGTAGCTTTTTCTTTTGAAAAAAACAAAACAAAAAACACAAACAAGTAAACTTGTTTTTCAGTAAAAGGTTAGGGAATAAAAGACATTAGGTATAAGAAACAGTAAAGTAATATTTAAAGTAACACTTTCTCTTAACAGCGAGTTAAGCAGCAGGAAAATAAGCTACACTAAACTCCAACAAGGCTTTAGTTCACATAGCAGGTTTTATCTGCTCTATGATGATATTTCTCTTAAGCACATATGACTTTCTTTATGATAAATAAAATCATGGAATTTAATTTATATAGATTTATTTGTTTGTTTATTTATTCTTGTTCATTTTTTTCCTGTTTTTTTTTCACCCTGTCCCTCAATCTCCTCCTATTATCACCCAAAAAAATCTAGCATCCATCTGACACCATACATAGTTATCACAATGTTTATATAGATTTAATTTTAAATGGCTTCATGATATTAAATGCCTAGATAATACCAAGTGAACATAAATGGTGCTAATTTCACTTTTAAACAATTATGGGTTCGGTATTCAAACAATTCAAAGAGGAAATTAACAGTAGTTTCTCAATCTTTTCAGAGAGAAGGAAACCAGAAAGAGAAAAAGAAAACCCAATTTGAATGGAAGTGAATTATTCTCCTACCTTGATGTGTTCGATTCCACCCATATTCATCCAGGCCTGTGCTTGATCTGGATTTAGTTCCACGGCTGCTTTATAACTCTAAATAAATAAGAAATAGCTTCAGGTTGGAAAAGGAGAACCCATCTTTAACACTACAGAATTAATTATGGAGATCATTTTCTTCATATGTGAAAATTTAAATGGTGAAGAAAATGAACACCACTTCTCGTCCACAGGTGTTCCCGTTTATTTCTATTATTTTTAAAGTTGATGATTCTAGAGTGGAGGAAACTGAAATGTGTCATTTTCTTGCAGAGCTAACATTTGGACTCAAAGAGATTGTAGACACCTGCAGGGAATCCGGGTAATTCCTATTATAGTGCATTATTTCCCACTGACCTTGATCTGCAAGAAAATGGTGCTTTTTGGCCTTTTTCACTATAACAGGAGTTGGTAAGAAAAAAATGTATAATCACAGAATCTTAGAGTAGTTTCCTAATAGCTTAAGCCTGCTGCCGTAGCCCCTTTCACATTATCACTGAGCTGGTTATTCAGCCTCTGCTTAAACTCGTGCAGTGACAGGATGCTCATTGCTTGTTTAAAGACATCTATTTGACTAGAAGATAGTTTTAATCATTAGAAAGCTTTTCTTTTTCTTCATAGGAAAGGCCATAAGAAAGGGCTTTAGTGTTTGAAGAGAATTACCTAACCCTTGAATACTTTTTTTTTTGCCTCAATAACATGCATTCCATTAAATGTAACATCTGTGAGGTATGTTTTTAATATATTTGCATGCTGTTTTGCATCAAAGGCAAGCTCACCACTGAGTCTTGATTTTAAGAATGGTCACCTTAAATAAAACTAAAGGCTACTGGTGTTGTCTTTACAAAGTGTTCAATTACAAAGCTATGTATAAATATGTGTGTCTGTAGTTTAATGCTCCTTGCTATTTTCACTTGCAAGAATTCAATGGAACAGATCCATAAAGTAACAAGAATCTGTCCATCCCTCCTGTTATTTCAGCTTTAGAAGAAAGAGCGCATGTTAAAAAAAAACTATCTGATCTTAAAAAGCTGCTAAAATAAACCTGAAGAGTATGTCTTAATTTTTATCAGCAGAGACGGGATGCAGCATAGATGGGATGTAGAGTCAAATCCTCACTCCATTTCTTATCCTCTGTGTGACCTTGAGCAAGTGATATAACCTCTGAGTCTCAGTTTATTCAACTATAAATGGAGAAAATGGCCATGCCTTTCTTATATGAGAGATATGAAGATTATGTTACTTAACACATGGGAATCATACATAAAGGTGCTAACACATTTCAGCTACTCTTACTAGTCAATGGCCCTACACCTACTCTTCATCCATATAGCTACTCTATGATGCTTATTTGATCCACTGGTCAGGCCACTAGAATACACTGTTGATTTCAGTACAATATGTAAGATACAGATAGATATAGACCCCATATAAAATATTCATATTTAAATGATTAATTAATCATTAAATTGGCATATTAGTTATAAATAATTTAAGAATGATGGTACTGAAAATGTGCACAAAGCAGAGAAAAATGCCCAATTTCTGCCTCAAATATGCTACCACTTTTGTTTTAAGGGTTCACATGAAATTAGGTTTTCTAAATACCATTACATGTGTTTTCTTATAATATTTCAAAGGCCACTCACTGTTTATTTTCAAAGACAATTACATCATTTGAAATTTGACTTTCCCATGGTATATTTAGTGTAATTTTTTTACTTCATTAATTCTAACTTGTGGCTTTATCAGGCACAAAGAGAAAGTACAGTATTTCTGTAACATTTCTATCTGTTTATAAATGTCTTTTTATTTTAAATTGTATATCAATTGTATTCCAAAGCTGTAGATACTGGACACTTACATACCTACAAGATACAACATACTATGCTTTAGACACAGAAGGAAAAGTCTGGCTTAATTGGGGAGCTAAACCACATGCATACATGTGTGGGGGGTGGTAAGAATACGCTGCAATATATAACACTTTCAAATGACTGTTAGAGATGGTGCTTTAGAGTTCAGAAGAAACAAAGTCACTGGGAGAAAGGATGGTACAGAGGGCTTCCTAAGGGAGGAGGACACAAGCTATGCTGGCGGATGAGCGGGAATCTCAGGGGTCTGAGGTGGGGGTGGAGAGGGTGTTACAAGGGGAGGGTACAGAAATGCCCACCGCTATTCAGGCACTAGTGCAGCTGGTATTGAAGCTTACTGATGACAGAGAGAGAGAGGGCAAGAGAGGGAGACAGAGAGAGGGAGAGTAGTTTGCGGGCAAAATGTGGAATGCTTCAAACATCAAGTTAAAGGTGACAATTCAGAAAATAATGCAGAAATATTGCAGGACTCTGATTAATCAAAGAACTAGAGGCTCAATTATAAAAAGTAAACATATAACATCCTGTCAATTAATAAAAAATTCACAAACTTGCCAATGAGTTTAGATTTTATTGTATATGCTTCGTTAAAGATTGAGGGAGTATTAATTTTAATCTATGGATTTAATAACATAATTTTATTGTGTTTGTACCTCAAAAGCTTTGTCCAGAAGGTTCTGCTCCCTTAGTTGGTTTCCTTTTGTAAAGAAAAGTTCAGATGTGACTTTTGGGTCCTTTGGTCTCAGCTGGAGAGCCTTGTCTATAGCCTCAAGTGCCTGCACAGGTTGGAAATCAAGACAGTAAATGTAGACTAAAGAAAAGTTGGTTTAAATGATAAAATGTACACTTTTTGTTCTTATGTATTAGCTAGTGTGATGAGTGACAATCAAAATGCATTCTTCATTCTCTCTGATGTTCTCACTGAGAAATAATGTAGCCCTAACAAAATAATTTCCTTTTCACCCAGGTTTCCCATTCATATTAGCAACGAAATCTCCCTGATCACTTTAAAGGAAAGTTTTAAAATCCAGTTGAAAGAAAACAAAATCGGGGGTTGGACGTCTTGCGCTAAGCACACCTCAGTCTGGACCGCTCTGACAGCTTCCTCTTAGGTCACTGGTACCCACTCAGCCCCAGGATCCATTGCTCTACCCCTGCAGCCAGAGATCCCTTCAAAGCACAAATCTGATAATACTGCTCTTCTCCTTAAAACCCCAAAGCTTCTCCCAGGATAAGGTCCCAAACCTTGGAGTCTAGTCCCCAGCAACTTTGGCGGCTGCATCTCACAGTGCACCCTGCTCCCTCATGCCCATCCCTCAGAAAGGCAGGCCACTCACTGTTGCCATTGCCACAGGGCCTTTGCACAAGCTTTTTCTTGCCTGGAACTCTCTTCACTGTCCCTTTTTGCCTAATAACTCCTATTCATCACTCAGCTCTCACTGTCACATCACTCAGCAGGGAGCCTGATCCCAGACCACTCAGGTCTCTTAATTATATCCTCGTTAGGGACCATGTTGCTCTTCACAACATCACTGAGCACAGGTATAATCTACACAAGTTTTGTGATTACTTGTTTCATCTCTGTCTACTATAAACTCTATGCGGACAAAGGCAATGACTTTTTAATTTTTTTATGCCACTTTATTCCTGGTGCATACCAAAGTGTCTGGCATATAGCAGGCATTAATATTTTGTTGAGTCAGTTCATGAATTTACTGGTTATGTGACTTTTAAAATAGAGATAAACAATAACAGTTGCCACACAGGGTCACTGTCCTGCCTTATAGGGTTGTTATCAGGAGTCTATAAAAATATATTTGGAGGAACATGGAAAATGACAAAGTATACAAATGTTAGTCTTTATAGTTATCTGAAAACAAACTGAGATAATACCACATAAAATCTTCAAACCAAGGATGAGACAAGAAGATATTATTTCAAGTGTACCACTTAGGAATTAAGGGGGTATCTTATCTTAAGGTAGCCATAAAATAACATAAGCCAGCTGATGATATTCAAGACTGCCAGCTTTGTAACTGTGCAGACTGGAGAGCCACGTAGGCACACCCCATTTTCTGCCCATAAATCTACATTCCAAACAGCGTTCTCTTTACCTTGTCGTGGAGCTCCTGCTTGCTGTAGATGGCTGACAACAGGCGATAGCATTCAAGGCACCCAGTCTCCTCTGACACAATGTGATTGGTCATCCTTTCAGCTTCTTTCGTCTGACCCATCATGGCCAAAACCTGAGCCTGCAAAACCACAGTGAGTTGGCTTAGAAGACACTTGGTTATTAACTTATCAAATAAAGCATCCCTGAGAAGAGGCATTCAGGAAACACCCCAGACAAAAGTGCTCAGCATTTTTTTGTGACTCCCAGACAGGGTTGAATTACCAGAGCTTACAGGCTTTAAATTTTGTTTGTTTGTTTATTTATTTAGGTTCTTGCATGCATTTCTGCATGAATGGCAGGAGCATCAAAGATATCCAGTGAAATGACTGTGACTTTTCTAAAAAGTTGACGAACTATGGCAAAAGAGAAATGGTTTTCCAGGGTTTCAACAGAGCACTGTTTGTAATAAGTTCGATTTATTACAAATCTAAGGAAAAGAGTAATGATCTAAAAATTAAAATAAAAAATATTGTTATTAATTTTCCTGAATTGGATAACCATGGTGTGGTTATGTTAGAGAATGTCCCTGTTCTTAGAAACTATATGGTGAAGTATTTATAAATAAAAGTTATGAGACCTATAAATCTCACATAGCTCAGGAAAAAGTAATGTGTATTAAAATGTATATGCACACCCATACATGCCTAAATATGCACATACCAGGGTGCCAAAAAATTTAAACAAGTGGATACTTTTGTCAACATTGCTCAAGCAGTAGTTTGCTGTAATCAGAAGTGTCTGGATATTGATGGTAACCACTTTGAGCACCTCTTGTAATTGCAGAAGTCAAACGTGACTTGTATTCATCTTTTGTTATCTGTATATATTGGGTATTACAATTTTAATACAGTTTTCCTTTCTTAAAACGTGTGTACATTTTTTGGCACCCTCTGTATATACATATATGTACATACACCCAAATGTATGTATATGACAGGGTGATAAACAAATGCATTAACATGCTAAAAACTGATCCATCTGGATGAAAGGGTTCATGGGAGTTATTTAACATTCCTGCAAATTTTTGTGAGTTTGAAATTATTTCAAAACAAAACCTTAAAAGTATTTTTAGCATCCATGTCTTTTGTGAATAGCTCTAAGATTGGTGATATGAATATTCACAAATGGATATATTATTGCATTCCAGTTCCAGTTCTGAGCCTTACTGCCTACTGCTCCTCATACTGTACGTTGTGCTTCATTTTTTTTTTAAAGATTTTATTGGGGAATTGGGGGAGGGAACAGTGTTGAGGAATCAGGGAAGAGGAACAGACAAGTTGCTGTCCTTTTGTTCTTCAGTCTAGTGGTGGAGGAAGTCACGAAGTCATTTCACTGGCCCATGTTGGTATTGTGATCATTGCACCCTTCCCGGCTGAGGCAGATGGCTCACCGCGGCTCGTGCAGGCTGCCGGCCACTCACGGTAGCTCACAGCAGCCCACTGCAGCCCACGCCACCGCCAGCGACTAACGGCAGCCCAGCTCCAGATTGAGCTGTTGTTCACCATCTTAGCTCTAGAGGGCAGTGTCACTGGCCCTCATATGTGGGATCCGAACCGGGGCCACTGGCATCCCAAGCCAGCTCTTAACCAACGTGCCACTCAGCCGGCCCCCCAGCTTCATTTTCTTTAGTCCGTCTCCTCACCAGAGCCAGGCGGAGTTCCCTCTGAGAAGGCTGAAGTGCTGCAGCTTCCCGGTAAATCTGCAGAGCCTCTTCATAGCGGCCAGTGTTGTAATACAGTGCTCCCAATGGTGACAATATCTCAGCTTTCCGTGCCACCTGCAGAGCACTGAGTTTTGAGAAAGGCGAATTAACACTTTTGTTCTAATAGGTACATTTCACAAGGTCAAAACTTAGACGAAGGGATGACTGTGTCCAGGTTTGATACTTTGCTCCAATATGGTCTGTGTTTTTATATAAAGAGGAATGTTGGAAAAAAAAAAGATCAGGGAGCCACCCTCCAACCATAAGAATGTCTCACCTACAATATGGAAACTGAGTCTCAAGGGTCTTTTCCATTAATGGCGATAAACTTGTTTTGGTGTATGAGCAGTATTTCATCTATATCCACGTTAGAAACTGCTATCTATGGTTTGGGTTGCAGTCCATAATTTCTGAAAACAGTGGACTAGCTAATGTGGGAATAAATTCCCAGCTTGGTTTAGCACCATGTTCCAACCACCAGGCACAAACGTCACTCGTTGGGATACTATTTGAAATGTTGCATTGTTCTCTTTGGAGATGAGAATCTGTATTGCCTGCACTGGCATAATTTACTAGTGTTCTGAGAGCATGTCTGTTCCAGTTAACTAAAAATTCAATGATACAGTCAATATATCGTAATAACTTAGCAGTGACAGACGGTTGCTAGACATCATGGAGATTACGTCGTAAGGTATATCCATGTAGAATCGCTATGTTGCACACCAAAACTGACATACAATAGTATGTCAACTATACTTAAACAAATAAAATTTAAAAATTTTATGGGTAATTGCAGAGGTCTTTGGACCACTTACAAAGTAAAGAAAAACAATGTTACCGTTTATACCATTCTTCAGCCACACTGTTGTCTCCCAGCGATCTGTAGAGCCTCCCCAGGTTCACCATAGCTACGTGATGACTTGGGCTAAGTTTGATGGCCTGTTGGTAATGGGCCACTGCCTTCTCTGGAGAGCCTGTAACCAGTGGTGGGTCAGTAAGAGTAAAACATGCCTTAATCATGAAATACACAGGTTCTTTAACTTCTCTTCTGCTGTATATCATTCTTCTTACAGAGTCACACCATCAATTATGCAGTTTGTAAGTTACCTTGCATTTTGGCTTCTTCTCTTTGTCACTGCTTAACTTTGAACCATTTCACTATTCCAAGGAAATGAATGAAAAACAGCAATAGAAACTAAAGCCTATTTCTTTTATTATATATACTATTTTTGTAAAAGTGTTTTCTGGCCATTGCACTAGCTCATACGACATTTGGAGATTATCAGTGATTTTTATTTACACAAAATATTGTTGCTTCTCAATATACAAAAAACAAGAAACAGAATAGGCTATTATGCAAAGAAAACTGTTCTGAAGCAATTTCTAAGGGTCTATCTCAATTGCTATACTGCAACATAGTAATTGGGGCACTGCTTTAAATAAGTATGTATCAGCTGTATCTTGAAAATCTTTTTAGATCATACTTATTTGTTTAAATGGTATTTAATGGGACTTAAATAATAATAATGATAAGAATAATACCACCTTGCATTTGTGCAATACAGTGTGTATTTTAAAACACTCTAATTAAGTGATATCATATGATTCTTTCAGGTATTTTTTTATTTTAAATTCTAAGCTGCCTCTTGGAATTTAAGAGCTATTTTAAAATAAACACAAGGATCGCTTTATAGAGACACTAAAGCGCAAAGACAGTAAGAGACTTGACACAAGTCCAGGGCAAGTGAAAGTGAAGGCCACAGGGATCAAGTCTCTCTGGCCTGATAAGGTTCCCCAAAGGAGCTGCCTGGTGAGATTATATCTAAGAGGCTAAACTGTAGGAGAGTCTGAAGTCCTTATGGAATGGAATGTCTTTGCCTCTGCAGACATCTTCTCGAGTGCACCTTCTCTGAATGCAAGTTTGACCAGAAGGTGTCAAAAAAGGCTCTAGGACTGTAGAGATCCATGTATAGGTTGCTGGTGACAGGGAAAATTTCGCCAGTATAAAAACACAAATGCAAAGGAAGTGGTGGGAAGATACATATCGTGGTCAGCAAGATTTATTGGGGTTGGGGATTAGGGTGTTATTTTTCTGTTGTTGAAGTAGAAGGAAGAGGATTAGACCAGGCAACAGGAGGTCTCTTCTGGTTTTTACATCTGTATGATACCGAATTTATCATTATGTTCCTAATGAACCAGCAGGTGGCACTACAAAACAATTTTACATGCAGACAAAAGTGATGTTTCTTAAGTGAATCAGAATATACATTTAGGTTCTATAAAACAAGAATTTTCAACTCCCTGGAAAATAAAGACCCTTTCAAGTATTTCATGTTGATCAAATAATTAAAATTAAATTTTATGACAGAGCAGGCAATATAATAGTCAACGAGAACAATGTGGCGCTTTTTGCATTAAATTCAAATATTTTTTTCATTCTTTATCAGTGTTCATAACATGTCAACAGTACATGGGGCACAAGTCATAAAGAAGACACAATTCCTGCTAGGTAAAATTTCGCATTAAATAAGATGGAGTAAGTGTATTTTAATATATAGCACTGTTGTCAAAGAACACTGTAACAATTATGATAATACAGTTTCTGGAATGTATATCATGTGAGGAACAGTAAAACAATTCTGGAGGCTTTTTCTTTAATCAGTTGTAGAAAAGTACTTGCCATCTGCCAGGTAACTAGGGGCAGGTTGTGCATTCTTGCAGAGGAACAGTTCATTATCATCGATTTATCAACTTGCATAAATGATACTCTAAGAAGGCTGCTACTCATTAAATCATCAAGGCAACTTCCTGCCACCTGGGGAAGTTTCCTTAGAGATATGATTATAAGAACTGGGTAGATTTTACTGAACTGAGCCTCAAGATTTAAAAAAATGATAGCCCCACAGCATAGTGTATGGGTCGGCAAACTGCGGCTCGCGAGCCATATGCAGCTCTTTGGGTATGTTCCATCTCAAAAGTTTGCTGACCCATGGAAGAGCCAATCCTGTCCCTCACAATTTAAAAATTATTCGAGACCCATAAATATATTTTTACATATAAATATATTTTTACATAATCACCATTATGTGAATAATATCTTTTAAAAATGTTATATATGAAACTAAGGTAGTTTTATTTTCATTTTCAATTTTACTTCAGAGCCACACGCTTGCGAGCCACAAATAGCTGACCCCTGGCGGCAATTCTGTCTCAAAAGTTTGCTGACCCCTGGTATAGTGTGACTGTCAATAGTGTGAGGGTCCCGCCATGCCTCGTGAATTTTACTTCTGAGGCATGATTTGGGTGGTTGCCATTTTGCTTGTGAGAGAGAGACAGAGAGAGAGAGGGAATTATTGAATCTCAACAGAACAGGCTCTCTTGAATTTCACTTACCAGTATCAACTAAGAAAACTCCATAGTTGTTATGTAAGTCAGAGCTGTCTGGACAATTCTTTATTCCAGCCTGGTATATTTCCTCAGCTTCCTTAAACCTCTCCTTTAAAAGAAAATAAAGAAAAGTAAATGAGAATGTTTTTAAAAATTAACAGTAAACTGAATAGTAGAAATGGAAAAGCAGAACATAATTTATTGAACATCTACTATGCAATAGGGACTGAGATCAAACACTATGTACTCTGAATTCAAATCAGTGCTAACTGCACACAAACCTACAATTCATATCTTCCTTTACTTCCTTTAGGGCAAACAGCTGATGTTTACTAAGAAGTGATATCTGGAAGGCTTTGCCCTAGAGTTGGAAAAAAGCTCAAAATGGTTGTCAGAAGGATGCTCTCCACCCAGTAATTCTCTGGATGAAAATGGGTGGCCCATCTATATAGGACTATCTTCCCAAGTGATGATCTGACTGGGAGACAGGGAGGCCTGGGATACTTGTCTCACAGCTGCATTTGTAGAACTAGCATTTTTTTTATATGGTTTAGTTGGGGAGGTTTTGGGGAGAGGAAGCTGATGCAAATTATGAGAGGACTTTGCCTTATCTTTTCTTACTTGAAATATTTATATAGCCCCCCAAACTGTTTGCCACTTCCTGTATCCAATCTGTGCTTTCCGTCTCTGAGTTCTTCCCTCCAACAGGAATATATGTCACCTCAAAGGCAAACCTCCAACTCCTAGCTCTGTGGCAAGGCCCAGATCAACTGCCACATCTTCAATGGAGCATTTCCTAATTGCCCTGGTCTTTTCCACTCCTCTAAAGATTCATGTTAACACACTTTAGTAGTTCAGAATTAACTTCTAGGCACATTTTTCATAACCATCTGAGATTGTCATGTCACACACACTTTACAACATAGAAAGTAACACCTAATTAATGAATCAAAGCTACCCAGTTCTAACAATTAGTCACATGTAAACAATTTCATGGTTTCCCAGGACTGCTGTGAAGATCAGGTGAATGGAAATTATTTGACATAAACACATCACAACTTTTTCTTTAATGTGCCCAGAGCATGGATATTGTCCAGCATTTTATCACAAGTTACTAGTACTAAGCATTCAACCAGACAAATGAAAAGGGGATTCACAACATCTGTTTTCTCAGACCTGACGCCTGAAGTTTGTGAATAAAAATGTTCTGAGTGCTCAGCAATAGGCCAGGAAGCCTACATCCGATCTCACCCAGAAAGGTAAAGTAGGTTTTATCAACGGTAGGATGACCAATGCCATCTCTTTCAATCCACACATTAAACACCATTTTGGGAACAACATGTGGTTTGAATTTGGCAAATTTCACTCATTTGAATGATAAATTCATAGTCCAACAAAAATGGAGATCCATGTATCTAAAAATATCTCATTGCCAAATTCAACAAATTGTCAAACTCAAACAAGATAAAGATGAATGAATATCTCAAAATATCTCCTTTCAATCTACTGAAGAAAAGCTTTATGAAGATTCCATCAACTGAAGGTCCAGCAAATTTGTGAGTGTGCACGAGTGTGTTAAATGGAGACCGCAGAACACAAATCATATCAAACTCTAACCAAAAAATAGTTCGGGAGGACCACTGGACCCTTATGAGCTGTGTATTAAAGAGGTAAGTACAGATGCTCTGAGCTCAGGTGAGTTTGTACTGCAGCCACATCAAGCATCAGGACCCTGTCCAAGGGGCATATTAGTCAACAGCTTCAAGTTCCTCTCCCATCAAACCTCTTTAAATAGTTCCATATGAGAAATAATTAGCTAACTCGGATGTTTTTCTTTTAATTTTCCTTGATCAACTTTCTAATACAGAGAGCAATAAACAATATCTTAGAGGCAACCAGAGAAAGGATTCCCTGGCTAATTCAAAACTGGCTACTCAGTTCCTGAAAACCTTGAGTTCTCAGTGTTACCATCTGACCAGTGTTAGTGTTTAACACTATCTTTCTTTTTATAGGATCAAGGTTTCCACTTTACACGGCACTTTTAAAACACACTAACATAGTTATGGTAAAATACAATTAAAAAAACAATTATTAAAAATACAATGAATGAAGGGCCGGCTGAGTGACTCAGTTGGTTAAGAGCTCACTCAAGAGTGTGAGCTCTGAGCAACAGAGTTGCCGGTTGGATTCCTGGCCTGAGCTGAGCAGCCACTGAGCTGCCAACAGGTGGCAGGATGGCTCAGCTAAAAAAAAAAAAAAAATACAATGAATGATATTTTCCACACTGGAAATAAAAGAATATTCAACCTGCAAAGAATATTAATAGATACTAATTAATCACCATTTTTAACAAATGAAGAAACTTGAGTACCAATTGGTAAGAGACTTGCACAAGATCTTATAGATAGAAGGGGACAGAGGAGAACCTAGGTTTTCAGTAGACATACAGGGAACTGGTACACGCTGAATAAAAGCAGTATTTCTGGAAATAAACAAGGGTGTATCTGGCATGGAAAAAAACAATTACACTTTTGGATATCCACCCATTCATCTATCCATCCCCTTAACAAATATTTCGTGAGCATTATCCATGTGCCAAGTATATAGTTGAGACAGAAGAGTGAATGAGACAGACACATCCTGCCCTTATAGACAATTGAGTAGGATTCAGACAAGAAGGAGATATTGCAATGTATGGTGACAGTGTCATGGGAGGAGAAGCACAAGGGACTTGGGAAGCAATCAGAAGTCACACCCAGGCTTAGGGTTGGATAGACATTCTATGCCTATCCAAATGTCCAAGGATACTAATTACCACTAACTCCAGTAGCTGTATACCATAAAGATGTGCTTGAAAAAATCCATGAGTACCTGAGATCTTAAAAGCATCCTCATTACTAAACTGTGGAAAACTTGAAAGGTGTTTTTCCTGAAAAGGAGTAAACTTGATGTCTTCACATTCCAACTTCCTAAAGTCAAATACAACACTTAACAGTTTTCTTTTTCTTTTTCTTTTTTTTTTAAAGATTTTATTGGGGAATTGGTGGAGGGGAACAGCGTTTGGGAATTGGGGAAGGGGAACAGACAAGTTGCTGTCTTTTTGTTCTTCAGTTTAGTTGCGGAGGATGTTGCTTCACTGTTGGTATTGTCATTGCGCTCTTCCCGGATGAGGCAGATCGGTCGCTGGCCTCTGGATGTCGCTCACTGCGGCTATTGGCAGCTCACGGTTGGCTGCCAGCCGCTCACGCTGGCTGCGGGACACTCACTGTAGCCTATGGCAGCCCATTGCAGCAGGGGCTGCAGCCCACACCATCACCGGGGCTCACACAGCCCAGCTCCAGGTGGAGCTGTTGTTAGCTGTAGAGGGCAGTGTCACTGGCCCTCATGTGGGATCCAAACCGGGGCCGCTGGCGTCCCAAAACCAGCGCTTAACCAATGCGCCACTCGGCCGGCCCAACACTTAACAGTTTTCAAGTGCAACTACAGTTTTATCCAGTTTACTTTTACTTTTCTTTTTCTATTTTCTTGCTCCAAAATAGACAAAGAGATCACCTTTTCATCTAAAACTTCTCTTACTTTTGGCTTTACGAGCTGAATTTCCATTAGAAATTCAATTTCCAAAGTCCAAAGAAGTAATGGGATTTAAAAGACCATGTGTATCAGTAGCAAGTAATCACATCCCTGTACCCTTGGTGAACCCCAAGGGCTTTCTCAACACTCTAGCGTTATGAAAAATGTCTTCAATATCTGTCTCTCTTTGCCTTTCACTTGACTATAAATTTCAAGGAATGATTAACTTCATTTATTAAAAAGTGAAAGGGAACCACCAGGAGAAAAATACCTTCTAGGTTTAGTTAAAATAAATCCCACCTTCTCAGGAAGGGCAATGCATTTATCTTAAACAGGAGTTGTAGTTAATCTTTGAAGCTCAATTTCATGCACATACTTTCATTTACCTCTTCGGGATAGATGTCTTGACCTAAGCCTGACCATTCCTAGTCTCTACTGATTTGTAAGACCCAGGGAAAATGAACATAGCTATTTAATTAAAAATGCTTGGGACCCAGAGGTTGGTTCTGACAAAAAATATTTTCTGCTGTACATCAGTCTTCAACCAACCGCCGTCTCAGCATGAAAACAATCTTTGGGGGAAGTGGCAGCATGCAACCATGGGCTCCTCTCCAAGGCTCGAAGCATTTTCAGCGGGGCTGAGCTAAAAATGGGCCTTAGGGGAAAGATAAAACATACTCAGCAACTCCACTTTTTACACGCTGTAATTACCCAACCTGGTATGCTTTTTACCTCAAGGAACGGAAAGTAAAAAGATCTTCTGAAAAATGGGCCCTGACTGTAAGTTACTCTCTGGGACCAACTGATATGTTCGGAAAAATTTCTAATATCTCAAGTTGCAGCAACCAGGAGGGCAAACGGACATGGGCTTAATGTAGCAACCCCAGACTTCTAGGTTTTAGGACTCTAGCACTCTAAAGAATTACTGAGGACCACGAAGAGTTTTGTTTATGGGGGCTGTAAGTACTTAAATGTGATAGAAATGAAGCTGAGAAATGTTTAAAGTGTTTATTAGTTTATTTAAAATGATAATAAACTCAAACATAACAAGTTTATATGAAAAATACATTCTCTAAAGCAAAAAAAAATTAGAATCATGGCATTATTTAAATATTTGCAAATCTCTTTAATAGAAGACAGTTGGATTCTCATATCTACTCTTGTGCTCAATCTGTTTTCGTATGTTTTTCAGTTGGAGTCTACGAAGACAATCGGATCTCATGCAGACATTTAGTTGGAAAAGGGGAGAATATTTTAATAGCTTTTCCATAATTGTGCACACATCATGTAGCCTCTAAAAAACTACTGTGTGCTCATGAGAAAATGGGGATGACAAAGGCAAATTGCTTGTTGGTACTATTATGAAAACTGTATAGACCCTCTTGGACCTCAGGGATCACCAGTTAATACTTTGTGATCAGCCGGCTGAATAAGTGGCCTGTAACAAGGTGTAGTCAGTCACTGTATGGAAGGTATAGGGTGTGATAGTCCAAAGTGGTGAAGGACCTGTAGAGATGGGGTTGGAAAGTTATCCTCATGCCCTGACACGATGGTCATGTGTCTGAACTGTTTTCTAGAAGTACTTCCACTCTAGTCAATGATGTGAGCACACAGTCATAAGGTTTCTCCTCATCCATCAAATGTCTTTATTTTGCTTATTTAAATCCAGATCTCTTGAGAACAAGTCCCAGTGTACTTACTAGCACACCACATAGCATTGGTTACTCAATTATAAATGGAGGCAAAGCCCTAGGGAGTATTTGTTACTATCTTGCTATACCCTTATCAGATGTTGCTGACATCTTGGACAGAGATCTAAATTCCTGAAGAGAATAGAGATCCAGTAGTTACAAAATTAAACATGGGGGAAGATCACACTAAAGATCTGCCCTTTTTCAGAAAATGCATAATTTTATTATGACTAATAAATGACTTTATTTACTATTACAAACCTCGGAAGTTTAGGATCAATAAATGTGTTTAAACTCATGTCAATGACTTCTCTGAGAAGCTCTTCAAGACACAACAGTTCAAAACATAAAGCTGAAAGCGATAAACAAACAAGACAAACAAATGAACAAAAACTCATAGACACAGACAACACATTAGTGCTGACCAGAGGGTAAGGGGGAAAGGGGGATGGTAGAAGAGGGTAAGGGAGTCACATATATGGTGATGGAAGGAGAACTGGCTCTGGGTGGTGAACCCACACAGAAAAACGCATAAAGCATTCTCAGCTTCTTCTTTGCTTTTATTTATCTATTTACTTATTTTACAAAACAGTTCTTCCACCCATCAGTCATTATCTACTCAACATGGACATTTATGAGAAATAAAGTTTCTTTCATAATCAACTGAAATGAATCAATTAACTTGGCATGTCTTTTCACCAAGGAAATGTCAGATATTTCTAATCCTGAATTTTCTTGTCACCCAGTGGACTATGATCAACACCATCCTGTGACAATTTTAGTAAGAGAGAGACACTTTAAAGAGGGAATGCCAAAATCATAAAGGAAGCTAAAGAGAAAGTATGAGTACAAGAATAAGTAACCACAAGGGTATAACACTGCCAGGAGACTGGGAAAAGCGAGAAAATCCACACTTGCATGGAATCGCAGCTTCTTTCTCACGCCATTTCATCTTCATTCTCAGTACTTATAGGCACAAGACTTTCCTTCTATCAGAGGAAGGCACCTCTACTGTTCTCCACTTCAGAGCCCTCAAGTTGTCTATTCCCTCTGGCCAGAAAGCTTATCCTATTAATTTTTACCTAGTTAATATTTATAAGTTCTTCCAAGTATCAGATTAAATGTTATGCTTTGCCCCCCACTCCTCATACATCCCTTCCTACATTAGGTTAGGACCCCTTAACATTCTCACTGGTACTTTTCCTTTGCACATTTGGCACAATTGTGTTAGATATGGGGGGAGTGTGGGGGTAATGTAATTCCTTGTTTAGGGGTAGCCTTCCCTTCTAGACCCTAAGTTCCATGAGGATAAC
Organism: Aselliscus stoliczkanus; assembly: GCA_033961575.1. NCBI lineage: Eukaryota > Metazoa > Chordata > Mammalia > Chiroptera > Hipposideridae > Aselliscus > Aselliscus stoliczkanus. The sequence continues at coordinate 166,790,922 of CM066727.1, read as the reverse complement.
TCCCATACCTTGCTACTCCAACAGTCTCTAATGCTTGGTGGTACCTAGATGCTCAATAAATGTGTGATGAATTATTAAATCAATGAATCCAGTTCAAGTTACGTTGGCCATACATGCAGTGCTATACAGGGCTGAATGCACCCAAAAGGTGGCATGTGTAGAAGAGAAATTGACCCTGAGCCTCTCACCCTTGATCTATACTTCTAAGTTCTATTTTATTATTCCAATTTTCCTTTCATTCTTGTATCAGGTGGAGTCATATCCCAAAATACATGAAAGGAAAATATTTTATTTTAAGTGTGATCAAATTAATTAAATGAGTTTTTCAATAGGCTATAAACCTGGGGCTAGCCATTATTTGCAGTGGGTCAGAGTCATAAACAATGTTAATTTTATTTCCATTACTGCTAATGTAATGCAAGCTGTATAATCTATGGACAGAGTAAGCTGGTTAAAAATGATGGTGGGCTTGTAAATGTTTATGATTCTATCTGCAACGCTGGAGGACAGCCAGTTCTGAATGCTAATGGAGAACCAGAAGAGAGGAGCACGTCAGAGACCACCCTGACTTTGAATCTAGGAGTTTATTTTCTGTTCTCAGTTTTCTTCTTTGCTGCAATAGACACAGAGGGGTATTAGCTCTCTTCTGGATCCTTTCACGTCTCTAACTTCTATGACAACTCACCCTCCTGGGTTTCCTCTCTCACTTATTTACTCCCTTCTGGCCCCTTGCACACACAATCTCATTTTCTGTGGCACATTGTCATAGTCCAATCATGGGAACTCAGCATCATACAATGAAAGCACAGTGGGGGAGGTGTTAAGAGACCAGGCTCTCATCCTGGTCCTTACAGTATTTATTTGTATGACCTTCATTCAGCAGCACTTAATTCTGTACACCTCAGATTTTTATCTATAAAATGAAAAGGCTAAAAAAAAATCGTTAAGTATTTTTACCCCCTAAACTATTCTTCAAGTTTCCCCTTAGGAAACTTACCTACTCATACTATGGTTCCACTTATTAAGTCCAAAATCTCTGTTTCCAACCCTGATCTCTCTCTCACTGCCATCTTTCCATATGCTTTTTGCATTTAAATGTTCCACTAACATTTAAGATGCAAAGGTTTTACAAGGCTGGCGGCAGAGAGTATTGGTACCACTTTTTTGGAAAGCAATTTAATAATGTACCACAAGAGCAATCAGTAAGGTATGTCTATGAAACATACTGATACTCTTTGATATGGGAATTCTGCCTCTAGGAATCCATGACTAGGAAAGGATTCAAAATATTATTTTTAGAAAAGCCATAAGAAAGGAAAAGTTCACACACACGCGCGCACACACACACACACACACAAACACACACACGCACAACCCAAATGACCAACAGCTGGGATATTATTATGTAAGTTATAGTGCATCATTTTGATAAACTAGTATGTAGCTCTTAAAATGGTACTTATGAAGGCCATTTAGCACCATGAAAATACATAAAATATTATGCATAATTTAATGGCATGTGAAAAAGAACAGGATACAAACTATATGTGAGTATAAGTATGAAACAAAATAAGTTTATTAAAAAGACCTGCAGGAGACTGTTTCTGTTTCCTTTGCTCATTCATTCAGTTTTTCAAATTCCACATATAAGTGAGATCAGATGGTCACATGTTTTGTTTGGAGACCACTTCATGGATGGAGCAGAGGCTTGATTACTGCACTGTGTACCTGAAACTGATGTTGTATAATACTGTATGCCAACTGTAATTGAATATATAGATAGCCACGGGATGTGGATTATATGGTGGAAGGGAGTCAAAGGAATTGTAATAGATAGTATGATATGGGGGAGGAGTGCGGGGGAGAATGGGGGGGTAGTCAGTTTGAGGGGTAAAAAGTATAATTATTGCACTGTGTTGTACACCTGAAGCTAATTAAAATAAAATAAAAACAAAAACAAACAAACAAACAAAAAGGGTGAATTTGAAAAGAAATAAAAGACAATTAACTTTTTTAAAAAAAAAAAGACCTGCAGGATATTAAAAAATGGTAGTATTTGTTATTTCCAGATATTATATTAGGTGTAGTTTCTTTTTTTTTTTTAAAGATTTTATTGGGGAATTGGCGGAGGGGAACAGCGTTGGGGAATCGGGGAAGGGGAACAGACAAGTTGCTGTCTTTTTGTTCTTCAGTTTAGTTGCGGAGGATGTTGCTTCACTGTTGGTATTGTCATTGCGCTCTTCCCGGATGAGGCAGATCGGTCGCTGGCCTCTGGATGTCGCTCATCGCAGCTATTGGCAGCTCACGCTTGGCTGCCAGCCGCTCACGCTGCCTGCGGGCCACTCACTGTAGCCTATGGCAGCCCACTGCAGCAGGGGCTGCAGCCCACACCATCACCGGGGCTCGCACAGCCCAGCTCCAGGTGGAGCTGTTGTTAGCTGTAGAGGGCAGTGTCACTGGCCCTCATGTGAGATCCGAACCGGGGCTGCTGGCGTCCCAAAACCAGCGCTTAACCAATGCTCCACTCGGCCGGCCCTAGGTGTAGTTTCATTATATGAAAGGTGTAGTTTATTTTCTCTGATTTTCTCCTCACTTTCCATTATACTTTTATATTACTGTGTAATTGGAAAAAAAATGCTGAAGCTGATCTCAGCTCCTCCTTTCCTAAAATCCTGCTTCTGCCTGGCTTCCCCATAGCTAGCAGGGCTGTGTCTTCTTAGTCCTTGAAGCAGTCTGCCCTGGAGTTCCTAATTTGCTATTTTTCTCTTCCTTTCAGTCTGCACATGCAGACAGTCTCAAAGTACAAAGGGGAACTTTTTCCACAGTAGAGCTCATCCATTCCCGTACTTCCTCCTGGAAACACGGCTCTCAAGTACTCACTAGGGCGCAGTTACAGCCTCCTCTATATTTCCACAGGATTCTCTTCCTCACGTTTTAAAACCCATTCCTCAAGATACTTAACCTTGGCTTTCTATTATCTATCAATTTCAAATTTGGACTCCATTCTGGGCCTTACTGTGTTCTACCATACAATGTCTTTTCAAACTTATTAACCTATTTTTCCAATGTCCCTTTCTCAGATACTCTGCTGTGTCCAGACTTACCTTCCGGTCCCAATAGAGTGAGGAACACAAGATGAGTCTCAGGCAAATCCTAGAAAAGGTTATTAAACTCATGGCTTCATTGGGAGTGAGGATGGAAAGGGGTAGCCACAGATAGTGTGTCATGCTTACAGTAAGCACAAAGCATGCCAAATGAACCTTCTTTCCCTTTTTTGTGTGGATACAATCATAACAGTAGATCAGGAGAAGGCTTTCAGAAGGTGTCTGACAAGTGTCTGACAACATTTTTGTAGACAAGTCTGACAGAGGTGAGCCAGACAATAACATAATTTGATAAATTAACCAAAAGTTAAATAACTGCACCTTAAGCTTCTTGGGTAAAATAGAGGTCACCCTGAATAGCAGATCCTACAGACACAATATAGGATTTTCTACCTGCTATTGATCTTGGCAACATTTTTTTTTCTTTTTTTTAGCTTAGCCATCCTGCCACCTGCTGGCAGCTCAGCAGCAGCTCAGCTCGGGCTGGGCGTTGAACTGCTGTTGCTCAGAGCTCAGCTCGCACTCTTGAGTGAGCTCTTAACCAACTGAGCCACTCGGCTGGCCCTTTGGCAACATTTTTAAATCAAAAATGTAAATAAGTAACTAGAAGCTATTCTTACTCAATTTGCCAACTGAAATAGCTGGAAAGGGTAGTTAATACAATGAATTAAAAAGTCCTAGAACACCTGAAATTTCAGGCTGTTATAAAGAAGGTGAATTTAAATACAGATAAAGATGAATCCATTCATCCAGGTTATAAAAACTTGCCTGCAAAATGGGTGAGAACTGGAGTAATGGACCTTTAATTTTTTTAGGTATTTCACTTGACTGTATCTCTAACCTGAGCCAGAGCATCATGTGGATGCTAAACAACTAATATTATTCCTCTTAGGGTGTCATATAGTAGATACACAGGATCTCAAGACAAGAAAGTATTTCTATTCCACCCTGAACTTACGAATGACAGTTTCGAAAGCCAGTTCAATTTGGGAGCCATATTGTCAGAAAGAAAATGGACAATTTAGATGCCATGCAAAGCAACATGGCCAGAAGTAAAGCACAGTAACACCTTGGATTGAGAGTAACTTGGTTTGCGAGTGTTCCACAAGATGAGCAAACATTTCTAATACATTTTAACTGGGTAAACGAGCGATGTCTTGCCATATGAGCAGTTTGTTTCCAGAATTAATTATGCTCGCAAACCAAGGTATGACAGTATTTGGAAATCAGGGTAGAAGAGAAACAAGTTGAAAGAAGTGGGGTTAGCTTAGAGAAAGTGACAAAATAACTATGCTTCTAAACTATGCTCAACCAGCTCTCCGCTGGGCCATGCCCAATGGAGCAAATTATAGGAGTGGAAATTTCAGCTCAGTGCAGTAAAGAATTTCCTACTATTAGATTGGCCAACAGCCACAGTAAGCATGGGTTGTGCATGTGCATAGGTGGCACTGGAAGGTGACCTGTGAGGGAAGAGTTTCACAAGTGTGTCACAGCTTGACTAAGGATTGTAAACATCGCTTTCATATACCTCCAGTGCCTGAAATTGCAGAATGCTGTTAACTAAGGTTGTGTCGCCAAGAAATGTGTTCATTTGATGCCACAAAATGTGAAGCTACGTGCGTTCTTTTGTTTGTTTGTCTTTTTGTAGTTTTCCTGTGCCTTGCTCGTGTGTCTGAAGCATTCTTTTTATTACTAAAGAATTCAAAACATCAGGACAAGGTGTTGAAGGGGAGGGAAGGCAGTCCTATGTTGTTCCCAATGGCTGCTCCGCCTCTTTCATGTTAAAATCATTTGCCCAAAGGAGCAGAGGAGAGAACCTTTCTGTCCTTCAATTACATTCTTAGATCTCACAGCATTTTACATTCATATCTAGAGTAGGAAAGACTGGCAAAAAATGTGACTTTTGTATGTAAGAAAAGATCATGGTCATAGCCATAATTTTCTTAAAAACAACTCCTGACAGCGTCAACTAAGAGACATGCAATAATAACTGTATATCAACTTGCCATTGTGGTTCACAAAAATTAAATGTATCACATACTTGATTTTAAATAAGGCATTGAGTTCTTAAACAAAACTGAGGAAAATGTATACATGCTGGCCTTTTTAATCTTCATCTTCTATAAAATTTGTTAATAATGGAGTAAAAAAATTTCAAGGTCACTAAACATCTCAATCATTTTTAAAATAATATAGTAATTTTTCATGAACTTAGAGTTCATCAGTGTAAGAAAGGAATGCAACTGAAACTTTTGAATAATTATTAAAGCAAATCACTTTCCACAATATTAGCATAGTAATATTGGCTTGTCGGAAAAGTCATGACACACATTCACAACGAAAAACAGAAAAAATACGTCATGACTTTTCCGACAACCCAATACTTTATAGAAACAGTAGCACTAATGACAGTGGAGCCTTAAGTGATTCATTAAAATATTCATTAGCATTTAATTGATGTTAAACGAGATAGTTTTAGACACCCTAAAAAGACAGAAGCATGAGATACAGAAAATATGGAGTACTTATCAATGTTCAGATGTAGGAACTGAAGCCCAGAGAGGTAAAGTACTCTTCTTCATCCAAGTCTGTGCAGCTGGTTACTATGAAGTGAGGTCTAGAACTAGGTTTTTCCCATTTCACTGTCACATGCTCATAACAGCACACAGTGGGGTAAATGAATCCAAAGGGAACTGAAGGTAAGACATACTGTATGAATGCCTGCTGTCTACAGTGAACCATCCTCAGCCCCAGAAAAGGGATATGAGGAGCTATACAAAGAACTCACCACTTTTCTTAAAGAAACTTGCAGTCTTGTTAGAAAGATAAACATGAAAAACTGTTTAAATTATAGTTTAAGATATTAATGCAAGAAATAAAAATATATGATTAGCTTGAGAATTGATGTGTGTTCCCCAAAATGGTATAGGAGCTCCAAGGAAATACAACTCACCATGAGATGGGAGGTGGAAGAATGTTGGGAGAGGAAGTGGAAGGTACCCTGGATCTTGAAAAATGAAGAGGATTTTGAAGGTGAGAAAGAAAAGATAGCATTACAGAAACAGAGAACTGTGTGGAATATCTGTAAAGAGTTTCCCCCAAACGACATAATGTTATTATTACTGGTAAGTGATATTGTCATTTACTTTAAGGGTAATTTGCATCCAGAAGAGCAATTTAATATGTATCATCTGCCCTGTTAAGTTGTGTAAAAAAGATATGAATGGGAACTATAACACAATGCTTTATTTATTTACTTACTCCTACCTCATGATTCCACATAAAAACTGAGGCAGCTTCCAAAAATGTAGAACATAATCTGAATAAAATAAATTACATAGGAAAATAATAAACTCAGGAGTGACAGCAGCACACACAGAAAAGCAGACTATACAGTCCAGGTTGGTCGTTCGTCAGAGGTGGGATGGAAATGGAGTTAACCTTTCTAGCATTTGCAAGATTTTTCCTGCATCAGATTAAGAATAAAACAAAGATCTAATAATTCAGAAGCCTAATATTTTCTAATACTGAGACATGACAGAAATTCCTCCCTTGAGTCCTCATAAAGGAGCCATTGAATGATGTAGGGAGTGCTGGCCTCAACTCCATCCCTGACCCTGTCGTTATACAGTGACAATTTCACTTGACTATTCCTCATATGGTCCCTCAGTGGAAGGCAAGAGCATTGTGCTCAGGGACAATTTAGTCACAAAACAGTGTGGCCCACATGTCCAGCCCTCCTTGTAATAGAAGAGTAAATTTAGAATAAGTGCTGGATGGAAGGGACTCCATGCTTTTTAGTTTGCCTTGATTCATTTAGTCACTCAAAATCTACTGATTGCATACAACATGAGAGGTATGGGGATATGGCCATGAATAAAACAGACAGCCAGTCTCGTGGAGTTAAGCATTCTAGTAGTAGGAGAAGGATCACAGACAAACAAATATATATTAGATGGTGATAAATGCTATGGGGGAAAGTAAGGCAGGGCAAGGTGAGAGAGAATGTGGTGGGCAGTGTGAGGCTGCTATTTAGAAAGCGTGTTCACAGACAAGCCCTCCGATGTGGTAATATTTGGGCTGAAACCAGCATGATAGGAGGAAGGAAACTAAGATATCTGGGAGAAAAGTGTTGCATGCAAAGGGAAGAATTAGTGCCAAGGCCCTGAGAGACGCATGCTTGGCATGTCTGAGTAGCTGCGAGATAACCAGCCCGGCAGAGGCAGGGAAACGGTCTTCTGAAAATAAAGGAGCCAGAATGAGGTGAGAAAAGGAAATAGTGATGGAATTCCATGTCTTCTTCAGAAAACTTCCATTGTGTCTGCTTCAACACAAGCAGAAGGCAGCTGCAGACTGCCAGTCCTAGAACACGGCCATCATTAATTTAGCTTAAATATTGTGCTAAAACCGGCATTAAAATCACCCTTTATAGACATGGGCTTTTCTCTAAAGCCCACCTACACTAAATGGAGACTATGAGAGTGACAGCTAAGCTTATCATTTCTGACACTTAAACATCCATAGAATGTCCTAGTTTTATTTCCTGGTGAAACCTTCGAAGTTTTTCAAGTGCAGATTGCACCCCTATGTACCTGACATGCAATATCAATATCATTACATTCAAGCCAACTGAATATTGCAGGGTATCTTTCAAAGGTTGAGTTTGATTTTAAGACAATCTGGCAGTTGTGTGATAGCAGGATTATTGAGGGCACTTACATGTGTCAACAAAACAATATCATCAATTTAGAGAAGACAACTTATATTTGTTTTTGTTTCCTCATAGCTGGGGGCATGCCTCCAGGTCACTGAAAAGTGGTATCAAACCATTTAGACACAGAGAAGTAAGGGAATCAAAATACTCCTCTATTGTATGCCGTGAGAAATGTGATCTCTTAGGAGCCTGTCCTATAAGCCTCTGTGATCTTCTAACAGGCATTAAGACATAGGATTTATAAGATGATTGGTAACTGGTTCCACACTGAGTTTAGAGATCTTAGTACATTGATAATTCCCAAGAAAAAAATATGGTAAGTAAATAGTAAGAAAACCAGCAAATACCATGTATTGTTCTTGACAGATTTTTGTCCCAAAGTGATAGAGAATATATCAATGGTCTATAATGGACCATATTTATCTAAAGACCATGTACACTACACAGAGAATCCTGGGGTAAGAATACTAGGCTTATAATTTCTGTCAAGAAGAAAACTGACATAGACATTAGTTGTCTAACATGAGCTTATAAAGTAAACCATCAGTATCAAATATCTAATATGTAATATTAATTCATACAGTGAAAATAAAAACATATGGAAATCATCACCTGTTCGGCCAATAATGAAGCTAAGCTTGAATATGCATCTGCAAACTCTGGACCATATTTAATGGAATCCTTCAATAAGGTGATGGCCTCTTCTTTTTTCTCCTGGGATCTATAGATTATAAAGGGGGAAAAAGAGCATCTTTTAATAAAACTTTGTTTAAATCCTCTCATTAGACTTTAAGGTCTTATTTCTTTTAGTAAAGATTCACCGATTCACTCTGGATTTTATTGCAAATTAATTAATTGAACCACACCACCCCAAGTTAACTGTTCACATTTTCTGTCTGAATTCTCAGTGGAAAGAGATGGTAAGATGTAAATGATGTTGCAGGATATTCACTGATTTTTCTACCTTCTAGTTCCTGCTATGCACTTTTAGAGAGTTTTATTTAACATTTTACAAGTTTGTTAACCAGAAAGTTAGACCCTCAGAGCAGCAATTTGGGGGCATTACCTGGGTGGCAAGAGAGGCAGTTTGCAATGAAAGGTGACGAGTGACTGCAGTATTAGCTGTACCACTGCAGGCTGGTCTCCCTCTAGTGGCTGAGTCACCACCAGGGACAAGCCTGCCAAGCAGCCCATCTTAGTCTTTGTTGATAGAACTCCGAGATACATTTTATACATAGTTTGCAAAATTAAAAATACTGTGACTACTGGCTGGCAAAGAATCATCACCTATTGTATGATCCCATTTTTATTGAGGATTGAGGCCGGGTCGTTGTACGTCATTTTCGTCTTCTCCCAGTGATTACACTTCTGGTTTCAAAGAGGACTTAAGGCCCCCAAATTATTACCATTATTTTGGGTGACAGTTCTATTTCCTGTTAGTGCCATGAAGAAACCCTGGGTCGTTATCCTGATATCAGTTATCTTTGAAGCCAAAAATGCACACCGGCAACCATCAACTTTGCTACTAGTAAATTCCACAAACACTGATCACTTACTAAGTGCTAGACATTGTAACTGACCAAAGAAGTGGAATGAAGAATAGAACCCCAGGAAATATAGAAAGCACACAGCTGAAAGGTACCCCCATCCTTACCCATTTCCAATGTTGTGTTGTGTGCTTATGTTTATACTACTTAGGATCACTAACCATGTATTCGGCAATTAATATCTACCCTATACTCTGGTAAATTTTCACATAACATTGTTAATTTAGTTCTCACAACAATCCCATGCAGCAGGTATTATTGTGCCATTATACTCATTTCTCTAATGAGAAAATTTGGATTCAGAAAAGTCAAAAGACTCATCATATTCACATAATCAGTCTTCTGAGTCAAGATCCAGTGCTCTGCCATCACACCACATCTGTTTATTCTATCTACTTAGAAATACATCTCTTTCTTCTGACCTTGCTGCTCAAAATGTGATTCATGGACCAGTATCATCAACATCATCTAGGAGCTTGTTAAAAATGCAGAGGCTCAGACCCCAGCCAGACCCAATGAATCAGAACCCTGCATTTAAAAAAAGATGCTCAGGTAATTTGTACACACACTGAGATTTCAGTATAACTGCTCCATGAATTATCAAAGGCAGCTGAGAGCAGCTCCTGCCATAAAACCGCTATGGCTTTAAGTCTCTGTAGGATAAAGATCTATAGAAGGAAAACTAATATTGACGCCACATGTTTGAGTTCCAAGTGCTAGAAGCAGCATATTATAAGGTGACTTTACCTAGAAGATAGTCTTTTATCACACACCTAGGGGAAAAAAACAAAAGTCACATATCCAGCACAGACCTTGCTTAACTATTCAGTTTAGCAAAGATTTATCACTGCCTATTATGCGTTAGCTATTTCCCAAGGAAGATGGTTGTCCAGACAATCCTCTCATTATTGGGCCTGCTAATTCCTACTGGACTCCTCTCGATGGACAGTTCCATCCTTGGTATCAAGAATAAGACCTGTGTCCTTAAATAAATCATCCTTGGGATGTGGCCTGAAAGTTGCATGGTTATAAGCAATTTGCATTGCTGCTTTCTTTCTGATTTTAGTACTCTTGAAGGAAAACTACTTTCTTGTTGATTCATTCAGTCAACAAATATTGAAAGAGTTTCTGTAAGACTCTATGGAAGCCCACAATGTTTACATACTCTTGGGTTTCTAATCTAAAATATACCTTGATGTGTTTCTTCCATGGGCACATGTTTTTAAATAAAAACGTATTTTTTTAATCCTGGTAATTTGACTATTGATTTCATGGTTAGCAGAACTCTTTCTCCAAGGATGCTGTAAATCTTTATTAACAGTAATTTGGAACTCTGCCCCCAAATCCAAAGGAAGATACGGACTTAGGAAATAAGGGCTGAAAAGTCCCTCAGGACATAGTTTAGCTTGGATATTCGTCAAAATCAGCAGGAAAAACCCACAACAATTTGATAGTAAAATTTAATGATTTTCATTTTTCATGGTTCACATCATGTTAGAATGGCAGCTTACATTTTTATATCTGAAATCAGTGAGATTAATTACGAATTAATACAGTCTGTGAATCTAAATACTTAAGGTCACCCATTGACATTCATGTGACACAATGGAAAAGTTATATCAAAGTTATTCATAGGCGACTCTGATCCTTTGTGGAAAACTGTGTTTCCATTAATCTTTTGAGGGACTGACACACTTTCAGAAAAAACATCGTTATCTCGTAATTTCATTTAGTATATCAGTTTTACAAGATGCAAATACAACCAGGCAGACGGGACATTTCCTTGTAGCTTAGCACTCTTGGATGACTCTGCTTTTCCGTGGGAGCCTTTGAGAGCAGTCATTAGACAACAATAGGGTTCAGGCATGTGCAACCTCAACAGATATTTTAAAATGCTTTTCACGAAAGCCAAAGAAATTGATGAGTGGCAATTTTATTGTTTTGTTTCTGAGAGGTAGAGGAATAGTAGAAAAGATATATTTTTTCTGTAGCCTCTCTTTTGCTCACCCGTGGTGGAAGTTTATGAAACCAGTGTGGCTTTGACACAATAAATTATAGCAGATAATTCATCTAAATGGAACCTTCCCTGGTCATATAGTAATGTAATTACCATGTGAGAATTGAACTTCATTTCGTCCTGTTTCTGAATTCAATAGCATCCCTTTTCATTTTTATATTACGGCCCATGTTTTCTCTGATAATTATCCCATATTAAAAAACAGGAGCAATATTCCTACACTTTTGTTGGGTTGTTGCAGTCCAGAGAGCACCTTACTCAGTTTTGCTTGCTAACAGCTGAGTTCACAGCCTCAGTTTATAATCAGTTTCTATTCCCTCTCTCTTCTCCTTTTCCTACAGACAACTGAAAGATACATTTTTTTCTAGAGCATTCTTTCAACACATTCCTGTATATAAAAATTTTCATTAATGCCCTACTATACTGCTTACAGATAGACTCTTAGTTTAAAACCCTCTATGAATGCTTTTGACCAAGGTTTAAACATACTCAGAAACCCACTATCCAGCCAGACTAGGTGGCTTTCAGCATGTACTTTACAGAACCTAAGAGATCACCTACTACACTGCTTCTCTAACCTCATTGTACCTTACAATCATTCCGTGTGCTTTTAAAAGGACCTTAGTGTTCTGGGGTTGGACATCTTAATAGGAAGTTCTCCACAGGAATATGACAGCCATCTAGATTTGAGAACTGTGGATCTAATCTAATCTCCTTGGTTGGCAGTCATGGAAACGGAGACTCGGGGGGCCGCAGTGATTTGCCCTGGTGCCAAGCAAGCAGGAAGCTCTCCTCCAGGTCTCGTGCCTCGCAGCCTGGCACTCTCGCCATGCCCCTTCACAGACAGCTTTCCCCTCCGCCCCACTCAACTCCTGCTCCCCTGTGAAGCCTGACTGACCCAGCTCCCAGCATGATCCCCTCATCAGAGCTCATAAACATATAATGAGATCAGAAACCACGCATTCCATCTTTCTTAGATTTCGGTTTTCTTTTTGTATCTGCATAACCAAAAAGGCGGAAGGGGAATCACCTTTAGAAGCCCTGAACTGGCTTCCCAGGAAGAGCTGCTCTTTGCTCTTGAGCTCAACATTCTAAGGAGTGACTGGGCCCCGGAGTCCTTTGCTTCTCCGAGGCCCTGGCACAGCACACAAAGGGCTCCCGCCTCGGTCTCCTGTGGGAGGGTGCCAGCCTACCAGTACCAAGTGGGCAAGTTTCTGAAGCATCACGTTTTCCAATAGCTGTTTGTTGAACATTTATTCTCTGTTAAGGACGGAGTTTTCCTTTGCATCATTTACGTTAAGCAGTATGAATGAGGCATAATTATCTCTAATTTTAAGACCTAGAAAACAAAAAATACTAGCAACCATCACCCCAACCACAATAAAAAAAAAAGCCCTGAGATTTGGAGAGCTCAAGTGACTTGCCCACTGCACACAGCTACTATAACACTAGGATTCTAATTTACACCTTCAAATACAGCCTGGCCCTGGACAGGCCCCGCCCCACCCCCTGCACCCACCCTATTAAGTGTTATGCACCCTGTCTGTGATTAATTCTAGGTTTTAATCTCCTCCAAGAACAGGGCCCTTGTCCTATTTACCTTCATTACTTCTGTTATCCCAGTGGTCTGTACATAGTAGAAGTTCAATAATTGCTAAATTAATTTTTTAAAAACTCATGGTTTTATTATTTCCTTTGTTTCTAGATCTTTGTAAATCTCTTGAAATAAGCTTTACAGTATTCTAATAAAATTTGGCAGAGGAGAATAATATGATTATTATTCACTTTACCTCTGTTTCTACACCTCTTTCAATATTATAGAAGTGTCCCTAAGGAAGATGAAGTACCCAAGCCTTAGACTCATAAGAAAATTTACAAGTATGGTTTCCATTTACTGTGCACTTTTTACAGACCTGGCGCTGCTAAGCAGCTTCTTGACCATAAAAAAACCACAGACTCAAAACTCAGAAGCACTGAGTTCAGGGTCTACTTCTACCATTTACTAGCTGTGTTTCCTGAGGCAAAGTATCTGACCTCTCTGTGTCTCAGGTGCTATATATGTTTTGGATCTTATTAGCTCCTTTAATGTTTCTAAAATCACCCATTAAAATCTATCTCCCCATTCTTTTTCAAATTACTTTTTTTAAAAAAAAAAAGATTGTGGTGTTTTTGAAAGTCCCTTATAAATAATATGCTTCCGCATTTTAAGCGAGTCACAAAACATTTAGGAGGGACATCAGAGTGATTTTTCTTGTGCCTGACATCACAATAGTTGATCATCTTTGAAAATACAAATATATAATATTGTTCTAAATATAAAATAACACCACTAACAAACCTAGGTGTTATACTCCTGGAAGCTTCATTGTAAGGCAAGCACCAACCTGAGGAGGCCTAAATGGCAGATGGATAGTTCAGAACCCACTCAGCTAACACTGAGCCACACAAAGGAGCAGGTCTGCATTTTGTAGGGGTGATGGCTGAAGGTGAATATTAGGCAAGAAAGAATCAGGAGCAATTCTGAGCCCCTTTTTCAGCCAAGCAGGGGAAGCTTAGAAAACAAAGGTGTCACCAGTTATTTCCATGTAAAAAAGTATAACAAAAGAGGCAGACAATTTCAAATAGATATTATGAAATTTGTTAATAATGGGAATTATCTACATATTCTGACATTACAGATCACCCCTGGGCCAGCATGAGACAGTATTAACATTTCTAAATGCATTCATTTTGGCTCTGTGATAAACTATTTAGGGAAATCAGAAGCCCATTATCAATGTCAACTCCACTTATGAAGGGCTACTTTGTTAGCCATTGAGATGAATTGACAGGTCAGTGAAAAAGGGGGAAATAGGAAAATCACATTTGCCTCTCTGAATTGACTAAGCATGTGATTTAGGTAACCAAATCCACGGGTTATTTCTCTGCATGACACAGAAAAAGATTAAATTAAGTAGCCCATAACTGGTGAACAAATTGATAAAAAATCAACCTTAACACATACCCCATCCGATTAGCCATGGGCACATGGGCACACTTTCAGTTTGGAGTCACAGAAAGGAATACAGTCCCTTGGGAAACTCCGGTCCCACTAAGGATTCTGAGGACTGTCAGAGCTTCTGTTAGTGGGTTCAACTGGCACAGATGGAACTATTAGTGATCCCTGGGTAGGTGAGAGAAGCAGGTAAGAGTAAAACTGCTCCAGGGTTAGGTCATATTTTTTTGCCTTTCAGTATTCTGTGTTTCCTTATCTGCCAAAGAAGTCACTAGCTGATGACTGATAAGCAATCCCCCATGCCTTAAAATACTCCATTTTTACTTTTCCCTTAGATCAACAGTCTCAAATTATAGTGCTTAAGAATCATTAAGTGGTAAACTGCAGGACCTGTAGGCCTCCCATGATTCAGTAGGTCTGAGGTAGGGCCCAGGAATCATTATCCTTAACAAGCCCCTCAGGCAATTCTGTGGAGGGTGGCCCTCTGTCTATGCTTTAAGAAACTCTGCCCTGATTTCTCCGTGAGATTTGCCTGATCAATGGATCCTTGATGTGAGGCTAAATGTTAACAGGAGGTAGAAAGCTACAAAAAAGAGAAAAAAGGTTTCTTGGGACAATCTGAGCAGAGAAAGGTCACAGTGCCCAGCTGACTGGCCTGGACGATCAATACCTTTGGATTCCAGGTCATGGGGGGAGGGAGGGAGTGGGGGTACACGGAAGGTGACACTGGGGATTACCGCAAGTGGAAGAGGCAGTTTTCACAGAAGCTCTGTGGCCAATGTCCGCTGTTGTGCAACCAAGTCTATCTCCTGGGTTATCCATATAGGCATCATGACATAAACTAAAACCTCCTAATATTCTAGAAGCAAAATTCCACTCTTTTAAGTCTCCCCCAGGAACTTCCAAAAGGCTAAAATTCCTGACAAGGGGTTCCTGGAACCAATAACATCTTCATCATTCATTTCAAGAGAAACATCAAGTAGAAATTAGATCTTGTTCACAACGTGCAAATCTTGCCATTAAACATTTGTAGTTTCACAGGGAATTTCCCCTTTGGTTAGACAGCAGTGAGGCTGCTTTTCTTGTGTGTTAAGTAAAAACATTTGCATTATCTCACTTTCCTGGCTCGGTCTCAATGGCAGATATTTAGCAAAAGCAAATAAAGCTTCACCACATTTTCTTTTAGTAATTAAGGACCTGTTAAGTGTCAATTTAGAAAACTTTCTGGACTCCTGTCTCAAATCTTATTGCACATTCATTTAAACTGAAAGCAGATGCTTTCTTTGAAAAAGTATTGACATTTTGGGAGAATTTAGGAAATGCCAGGAACAGAAATAAATGGATTTGGCAACCCACTTGGCAGCAGTGAAATTTCCCATTAAACCATAGTGTGAACTTGGGAGTGCTGGGTAGCTCTCGTTATTTCTATTTCTTTGTTGGGGTGCTTTGTTGTTGTTGGACCCCAAAATGATGTCTCTCACAAAGGAAAAAGAGTATGATTTTTTTATGTGGTGTGTATGTGGGTTTGGGGGTGGGGGTCGGGGGGTTGACAGACTTTACCAGCTCACATGAGAAACTGAATTGTGAAAGTCAAATTGTAAATGTCTGATGGCGATGATCTTTGCAGGGCGCACTTTTTTCTGTGCGTCTACCATCTTTCCTATACAGTAAAAGAAAAACATCTGGGTAGCTTTCTTTACATTCAAGTGGACCGAGTCCATCTCTGCTCAATGCCATAGAAATAGAGTATCTGGTTTACTGGCGTTCACCTTCGTTTTTCTGCTTGACTTTTTACGGAAGCCACACAGGAAAGCTATCTGGAGGAGCCATTCATATTGTGTGGTGGTAAAGAATGAACCTTTGCTTCAACCCCAACACCACACTCACTACAGTTTGCATTAAGAGAGTAGATCACCAGCCCTCCCTCCATGGTGGGTTTGCAATATCAGATTCAGGTCACTGGGGCACCAATAGGAGGCAGTTGAGGTGCCCACTCGGTGTGGTGTGAGTGAGTGTCAAGCTTTGGTTGTCCTGAACACCTCTCTCCCCAGCTGAAATCTGAGGAAACGAATGATGGAAAGTTCTGAGACTGTCTAGTTAGTCACAGAGCAGCAGGGATGGAGACACAGTTCACATAAAGACCTCACTCAGGGGCTGGCACAGAGAAGATCCTGAGGAAATATTCGTTCTGAGTCTTCTCTGCCTTCGCTGTTTGAATGGCTTTTAGTATCTTTCTCATCAGTTCAGTGACTTCGTTGTCCTAAACCCCAGCAGCAGGATGCTTGCCCCACGATGGCCTTGCTCCTGTAAGTAAGGAACCAGCTCTGCACCACAAGTGTATAGAGGTGGGCTGAGGGACCGGGGTGTCTCCAGCCAGCATCACCTCAAAGCACATGCAAACGTTTATGCTAAGCCCTTCTGTGATTTGATGGAAAAGCATGGAAACGGTGGTCCCAGGTTGGGACCTGGCGGAGAAGGCAGCTGAGATTAGTCTGATTTAGCCAGGATTGATTTACCCCTAGGTCAAGGGCCAGTTTGATGATGCAGGTGAAGGCATGTCCCTGGTTTTGGGCTCAGGCTGAGTGCTGTTGAAATCCTGGCTCTGCCCTCACCAGCTGTTGACTTGAGTTAGATGCTGCACCTACATGAGCCTCAGTGGCTGGATCTGTGAAACGTGCACTCATCTCTATTTTTCTGGGTTCCTGGAAGGGTGGAATAAACATACCCCAGCAGTGTGCTCAGCAGTGTCTGGCACTTGGGATGATGCAGTCAATTTCAGCTCCATCAGCTCCTTCCCCTCTCCAGCTATATTCCCACCTGGAATTTCTACCAGAAGCCTCACTGACTGATTTCTCAGCAAAGGCAGGGTTCTGTTCGAATGCAAGTATTGCCTTTGAAGAAAAAGGGACTTTGAAGTTCCTTTCTGGTCTTTGACTTCCCCTTCAGTTAAGTGGTGAGAAACTTGGAGCCATAGTTAAAACCACAGGTTCTTGCAGCCCCAGCACTTCCCAGGATCACCTGGTCCCGAACAGGAGCAAACAGAGTCTCAAGGAAGTTGAAATTTGCCTGAAGCAGTTTCTCTGCAGGGAGAGGAAATGTATTACCTGCTTCTGATTCATTAATCATTTGATACTAAGATGTTGGGCTTCAGATTGGAAGTGAGAAAGCACGTCTCTGGGCTGGTAATAATAATTGCTAAAACGTATTTCATCTTTCTTGGGGGCGAGGTCGTATGTCGAGTACTTACATGCATTCTTGTATTTAATACTCATGAAGGACGTAGTTACGAGTACCATCTTCACTTTATAAATGAGTCATTGGAGGCACTGCAGGATAAAACCATTTCCCTAGGTCATACACTACTTACTACACAGCAGAGCTGATATGCAAACTCAGTAAGCTCTAGACTTCCTGGGCCTCAGAAGAACACAGGGAGGTGGTTAGTGTGGCAGCATGATGGGACAGACCCAAAGCACAGCTCTAGAAGTCCCGATTCACAGCTTCCTGCTGAGGACTTCCCCTTGCTGGTGTCCCTGTCTGTAATGGGGGAGTGATGGTGCTTCCCTCTGCGAACACTGAGCGGGCAGGTTCTTGAGACATGAGGATGCGCCTTGTAATGTGTCATTCAAGTGTCAGTTACTATTGTTCTTTTCACTTGGAAGGGAGATGGCAGGAAGGTTAAGAACAGAGAGCTCTGCAATGTGGCCCAGCAGACAGGTGGCACCACACAAAAGCACCACACTGGGACTGATGGAGGGAGGAGAGTAGGAGAAAGAGGCTGGCAGAACTAGTAAGGAGTCACCAAGAAGGAAGAGAGGCTTAAAGGCAAGTGTGGGCCAGAGGAAACATAGAGAACATGCATTTCCCCTTTCTGCCCTTCCCTGCTTGGCCTATGTAGAGCACTTTCAGATTTTCCAATGATCTAAACATTGATGATCTCTAACAACTTATATTCCAAATTTAGCCTCTATGTGAGGGCAAAGCTGATCTATAAGATTTAAGATAAAAAGTTGAGATGTCTGGTCCCCTAAAGTCAGATAATATGTGCAAGAAAAAATTTCCAAGAATAACCCTCATTTTTCTTATTCTTTTAATTCAATGGTACTTTCTTAAAACTACAGCTCCAGTCAAGAATTGTTCCAACTCATTCCCAGCACAGGAGCTTAAGGGGACTAAGTTGCAAATGAAGTCAGGAAAGACTGAGGGCTGAGGGGGTAGAAAAATGCTTTTCAGAACAGAAGAGACCTCTAAAAACTCCTGTGCTTGACAAAGCAGTCCAGCCTGTTTAATTATCTGTCAGAAATATTTATGCAAAGAAAGAAAATGATGACATTCCAACTTCTTCAAGAGAATGTAAACACAACCAGGGGTTCCTTAAAGCTCACTTAAGGAACTTCCTGTGCAGAGCTGTCTTCCTGCCTTAGCAGCGCTGGTTGCAGCTATCTGGGCAAAAGGAAAGATTGAGAAAACGGACCTTCCTTGCAAACCACACTACGGATTTTAAAAAAAAAACTCACTCATGACCAAGTTATTAGTAATCACAGCATGGATGAGTAGAGTTTTGGTGGGGGAGGGATACCTAACAAAAATATTTTCACAGTTAGCAATCTGTTTATATACAAATAACTCCCAGATCTTGAGGAACTAGGTAAACATTCTCATCATTTCCCAGATAATTCAGTTTTGGAAGACACTGAGTATCAGATAAAATTGCAAATAAAACATATTTCAGATGCACTGGAAGGGTTCTCACTTTAAAACATTTGTAATATTTTTCTCAAATGCAGTTTGCAGGCTTCTATTTCTCATACATTGACAAGTGTTCAGTTTGGCTGAGCGTCTGGGTGTAGCAGTATGGGAAAATAGCAGAAAAGATACAAGAGGAAAATGGCAGGATTATGGCAAGTTCTGAATGCTATGATATGTGGACTATATGTGTGCTGGTAATGAATAATCAATTTTTCAGGTGCCCATAAATTTGGGGGTGGTGGTGGAAGAAGAGTAGATGTTGGACATAGAAGAGAAACATAATGTATTATAGCAATAAAATAAAGAGCTTCAAAAGCAGTGGGAGGTGGTCAACTATGTCCCATTCTTCACCAGAGACATCAAGGGGAATGAGAGCTGAGGGAGCCTTCAGAACTCAGGAGGTGATGTCCAAGACAGCGGCTCCACTGCAATGCTGAGTGAACCATCAAGGACAAGCACCAAGTTTCTTGCCAATTTGATCAGAGAAAGGAAGGGGTTAGAAGAACAACTGGAAAGAGCAGCTGAACTGAAGAAGCTTCCCTAGAGGATCGGAAGTCTGTAGATTGGGAGGAAGCTGACAACCTAAGGAAGGGCCTATGATATGGATGGGGGAAGGGGAAAGAAACAGAATCAAGAACACATGCAGATTTTACAGCAATGATTACTGAGGGCTAAAATACAAAAGACTGACAACAGAAATGTTAGGGTGTGAAGCAAAGGGATCTGTCACATTGTTGATGGAGTGGAAAATGGTATGATTACTTCGAAGAACTGTTTGGCAGTTTCTTAAAACATTAAAGATAAAGCCACAAGTCTACTCCTAGATATTTACCCACCCCACAAAAGGAACATATAAAGACTGAGACGTCAACATCCACAACACAAATATTCATAGTAACTCAAACCTGTACACAAACCAAGTATTCATTCACAGGAAAATGGATAAACGAAGTACAGCATATTTGCACAATGGAATACTATTCAGCAATAAAAACAAACCAAAAAGTAACATGTAACAACACAGATAAGACTCAAAAATTATGCTAAGCCAAAATACCCAGACACTAAAAAAGTACATAGGAAATGATCACCTGTAAATAAAAGTCTAAGACAGGCTAAACTAGTTTATGGTGAAAAAAAAAAGAAAAATCAGAACAATGGTTGCCTCAGGAAAGGGAGAAATTTACTGAACGGAAGCATAAGGGGTCTATCTGGGGTGATGGAAATGTTCTCTAAGTTATTTGGGGGGTAATTACAACAGTACATAAAATTGTCAAAACTCATTGCACCAAGCACTTAAGATGTGTGAATTTGTTTGCATGTTAATTATGCCTCAATTAAAAAAAAAACACCACATAAACCCTATATGTGTGTCTGTAATGGCTAAACAAATTTTCAGGTGCTCCTACGTTTAGACGGAGGGTAGGAAAAGAGGGAGGGTGAGCACTAGTCTTATGAAGGAGGCAAGACAATTCTTCCTCCCATGGAAGAGAAAGAGGAGAGGGAGTCTGTGAACATGCAGGAAATTGAGGTAAGCAGAAGGGAAACCGCAAAAGTTCACCTTGAATAATTTGAATATTCTCAGTAAAAGTAAGGGATGATGTCATCTTCTGGGTGTGTGTATGGGCACTGAGAAAGGGGACAAAGGATTCAAGTGTTAGGAAGGCAGAAAATATTCAGGAGATATTGTAATACGGTGAAGGATGAATCTCTAAGAGCTCTAATCCCCGATCCTGTTTTTTCCTACAATGCTGTCTTCAGAGTCTTATAAGGGTCCTAGTCTACTCAGATCTGTGCCCTTCACCTCCAGCACTTAACAGGAGTAGAATCTAGGGCATACATTCTTGATGGAGGTGAAAATTGCTTCTTGGAGGACAGGTGGTGCCATGAAAAATCATCTTAGATATTACAGTGACTTGTGGTCTCCCAAAGCTCAACCCTACCTAAGAAATTTTATTCTTGAGTATTTAATCGGGGTGAGAAGGGGTGATTAGGAAAAAAATAAAAGGTTTCTGGGGTGGCAGGGTTGGTGTGATAATGAAAAAGGTTGAGAAATACTGGTCTAGGAAAAGCAAAATGCAGGCAATGGGGGTACCTTTGGTTGGGGGTTCTGCTCAGGCATGTAAGTGACAGTTCAGGTGTGAAGAAGTCTAAGTTGATGTCACATACATTACTGAAATAGATCAGATAAATTATAAATTATGAACATGACAATCAGAGAGAACAGAGGTTCTTACAACAGTAAAGAGCAGGGCCAGCAGGAATGAGAAAAAACTCGTCATGAAAAGCAGGTCAACATTAAGGTCTTTAAAAGCCCAGAGAAGAGCTAGGAGGTGGCAGGTCATCATTTTCATCCTGTCAGCAGGTCAGCAGGAATGACACACAGGGGGATGGGAAAGGTGGGCAAGGGTTAAGAGGTTAAGGTCAACGAGGAACATTTCAGGATTCAGGGACTAAAGAATGAAAAGGTCTGCATAGTTAAAAAGCCCATGGCATGGCCATGTTGGTGAATGCCCTGGGCAGGGCAGAGCTGGGGGACCCTGGAGTGAAGATGGTGGAAGAACCGGGTGATTGATGTAATTCTTGAATTTGTTAAAGGTGGCAACACAGGTTGGCAGAAAGGGTAAGTTGTTGCTCTGGTGCTCAAGTCCCTGAGGATGATGGGAGAATGTACAAAAGACTAAGATACCAGTGATGAGGATGGAGATGGTGTTAACGAGATGCTGGATGGAGCTTCTAAAGAGCTGGGGGAAGGAGACCCGGAGAGAGATGGGGATGAGTTGAATAAAGATAAGGGGGAGAAACTGTAATAAAACAGATAAGTAAAGTTGGAGGTCACCCGGATACTAATAGGTCACCACGGGGGTGGGGAGTAGGTTTTCATTCCAAGAGGAGGATGCAGATGCAGAACTTGCCCACTCAACGTTGGTTGACATCCTAATGTGGTGGGAGGAACCTCAAAACGTTTTTCTTTATACAGTGGGCTAGCATTTTTTGGATTCTCTGGGGCTTCAGTTAAAAAATAGAGAAGGTGGGTAATCAGTTAGCTCAGTTGGTTAGAGCGTGGTGCTGATAACACCAAGGTTGCTGGTTCGATGCCTGCATGGGCCACTGTGAGCTGCGCCCTCCTTAAAAGAGTCAACTATGCCACTGTAGTATGAAAGCAATGTGTAACCAACGACCATGGCTGTTCTCCAATTAAATTGAAAAAAAAAAAAAGAAAAGAAAAGAGAGAAGGGGAAAGCTACTGTCTTGAATGTATAAACTTCCTTTTTATGAAATAAAAGGTGGTGTAGCTAGTGCCGAAGCTATAAGAAAATTTATTGCTAACATTTGAATTTATTTCAAAGATAATGGTTACCCTTCTTTCTGTGTACTTGTGTTCTCTACATATTCAATTTTCTATAAGGAAATCAAATGTATGCTGTTATCAAATTCATCTTCTATATAGTTCAATTATTGGACATTCTATTTTCTTCTGAGTTTTGATTACAAGATTTATTGTAACACTCATATAACTTAACCTCTATCTTATCATGAGTGGAAGATAGTTTTGGCAATGAGGGGAGTCTATGATTCTTTAAGAAGTTCTTTTCATATTCTGTTTTAGTAACAAACACCAGCAACTATTTTACCCAAGCAGTCACAGAAATATTTTCCGATGCTCTGAGTTTAAATATTCTATTATATTTTTTGAGCCATTAGGGAGTCATGCTCTTTTCATCCATGAAAAGTTTATGCTAATCTTGCCTATTTTCTTCTACATTTTAGGTTTCAACCAAGGCCAACAATAATTAATATAAATTAAAAATACTGGCATAGAAAGCTGTTCCTTATCAATCTGTCACACTGTAAATGTGCTGCACAGAATCATAATAGATTAGCTTCAAAGTCCAGTGAAATGGTCTCGAAAGAGACCAAATGTATTTGGGTAATACTCAGTGGAGCTTGCTGTTATGAATAAGTCTAAAGCTGTCTGTCATATAATTCCAAGAATCCAAAGGAAGTTTGTCCTACGATTTCTGAGATGGTCTGACAGAATCACATCTTATTTAGAGCTTCTGGCCTGGACACAGACTCACAGTTCTCTCAAAGTCAAGGTCATTAATAAGGGTCTGAGCTATTAATGTGGCTATTGAGCCCTTGAAATATGACCAGTCTGAGATGTACTGTAAGTGGAAAACATACACTGGGGTTCAAAGATAAATTATAAAAAAGAATGCATACTATCTCATCAATATTTTTACATGTTTGATTTTAAAGTTAATTTTAATATTAATTACACATTAAAAGGATAACATTTTGGATATAGTGGGGTTAAATAAAATATTTTATTAAAGTTAATTTCACCATTGTACTGCGTCGACCCATTGCTACCTGCAAATTTTAGATTTTGGCTCTCATATTTCTGTTGGGCGGCACTGCTCTAGGCTGTATCCCAGTTCTGATGTGAGCCACAAGAGGGCAGTCGAGTGTGGTGATGAGGGGCAAGGGCACTAGGTTAGACAGGTCCAGGTTCAATTCTGTCGTCTATTTCCTCTCTAAGGGATCTTGGCACATTGTTTCTCCAATCTAAACTGCTCATATCTAAAGTGACAACTTCAGTTCTTAGAATGAGCATTAACTTCTAGATTATAGAGAGGGGTACAATTTTAAAAAGTTTGCTGCCTAATGAGAAATAAATAGGGCATACATCTTAAATAAAGAGTAAAATGGATCAAATTGTACCAAATTTAAAATATTACCTTCTTTTAGCCTTTGACTGATAGCTGCTTAGTAGAAAAAATAAACTAAGGAAAACAAAACTAAAACTCAGTGTTATCTAAATGTGGATTAGCTCTGTTGTTTTCTGGGTCATCTCTCTGTTACTAAGGGATATAATGTAACAAACTTTAGTGTTTCCTTAAGTAAAACAGAAAGGCAATCACATGCCATTAAATAGCTAAATATTAAGTAAATTTTGGATAGGATTGCTACCTAGGCAGCATGGGTAATGGAAAATCAATAGGACTGGAATCCAAGGGCAGGGAATCAATCTTGGGTATGCCATTGCCTAAGTCAAGGCACATGAGATCTCCGAACCTTGGTTTCCTCATCTGTAAAATGGGGATGAGGAGAATCACACCTCTCACAATAGATTGTTTTCAGGATTAAATTAAATAATGCATATAAAAACACTTATCTGTAAACTGGAAAGTGTTACATAAATATTAGCTATTATGATGATTTTCTTCTACTGGATTCTAAGAATAATGTCCCCAGATATGGCCACTTCGCTCTCTGGTGTAATGTGAAAGAGCAGAAGGTAAACAAGGGTGCTGTAAAGGCACTTAACTGCCCTGGACCTTGGTTCCCTCTTCTTCCCCATGTACTTTAGTCATTGAAAGGGCTGCTTAAAAAAAAACAATGCACTCAGAAAACTACAGTCTTACATATATAAAGGTACATCATTGTTGTTGGTTCAGATAATCAGCAAGAGTTGATTTTACTGAAAAAGAGAGGAAAGCTTCTATGTTAGGTATTCAGGAGTCTCCCCTGCTGTGAAAAGTAGCCATGGCCATGCTCTAGAAGCATTTCCTTATACTTTTAATTCACATATACTAATCCAAGATAATAGTGGCAATCATATATGAATTGAAAATAGAATGTTAGAGTGTTCATCTCTTGTTCAGGTCTTGTCAGGATGATATTTAGAAGAATCTCTGCTATGGCTTTCAAGTAGAGCCACATCAAGCACAATATGATAATCATAATATCAGGAGATCATTCCTAACAAGGAACATCATTTCAGGGCAGCCAAGTGGCTCAGTTCGTTAAGAGCATGAGCTCTGAGCAACAGGGTTCCCAGTTTGATTCCCACATGGGCCAGTGAGCTGCGCCCGAGCTGAGCTGCTGCTGAGCTGCCAACAGGTGGCAGGATGGCTCAGCTGGTGAGAGTGCATGCTCCTAACAACAAGGGTGCTGGTTTGACTACCACATGGCATGGTGGGCTATGCCCACCCACAACTAAGATTGAACACGGCACCTTGAGCTGAGAGGCCACACCATGGCCCGCTGGTGACTGGACTTAAAGCTAAACTAGCTGCGCCCTCCATAACTAAGATTGAAAGACTACAACTTGGCTGGTCCCCTTTCCCAATTCCCCAATAAAATCTTTTTTTTAAAAAAAAAAGAGGAAAGAAATATCAGTTCATATACAGGCTATTAAAGCTATTTTTTTGGGAAAAAATACTCATCTACGTGATTTTTGAAATTCAGGTACCCCAAATGACATTGACAGGATTTTATCCAGGTATTAAGTTATTCGGGCCCTAAGTTAGGACATATACAGATACAACAATGAGTTTAAAAAAATTAGACCTTAGAACTTCACATAAAGAAATAAGCGCTCGTGGGCTGGCCTAGTGGCGTGTTAGTTAAGAGTTGGCTTGGGACACCAGCTCTGAGCAGCAGGGCTCTGGTTCAGATCCCACATGAAGGCCAGAGACACTGCCCTCTACAGCTAAGATGGTGAACAACAGCTCAGCCTGGAGCTGTGAGTTGCTGGTGAAGGCATAGGCTGCAGCCCCTGCTGCAATGGGCTGCCATGAGCTACTGTGAGTGGCTGGCAGCCAGAGTGAGTGGCCAGCAGCTGCAGTGAGTGGCCATCCAATGACCGGCGACCGACTGCCTCACCCGGGAAGAGCGCAATGATCACAATACCAACATGGGCCAGTGAAGCAACGTCCTCCGCAACTAGACCGAAGAACAAAAAGACAGCAGCTTGTCTGTTCCCCTTCCCTGATTCCCCAATGCTGTTCCCCTCCCCCAATTTCCCAATAAAATCTTTGGGGGGAAAAAAAAAAAAGAAGTGCCCATAAAAATAGTAGAGTAAAATAAAAGCACCCTATTGACCTGTAAATAATTATTTATAATAATTAGATTTCATTCTACAACTTTTGATTTGTTCTTATTTTTAAAGGGAGCTTACTAGTACTATAATGGCTTTTCTGTCATAGAGTTTACTTCTTCATTCTTATTGTTTTTCATCATTCTCGATTTTTATCAAGTTTTAACAATAAATTATCTAATTTGAAAAATTAAGTTTGTTTAGCTTTTGTTGATTTATACTTTTATTTCTTCCATTTTAATTGTACTTTCTTTGCATTTATTTATTGTGTGTAGTAGTCCTTTGATTTTGTGTTCTAGTGTACGGATAAAACCATTCCTAAACATAAAACTCCATGTTCAGGATGGCACCTTATACATTGTTAAATTAACTCTAATGTGATTAACTCACCCCAATGCTTCTGTTCAAATTAAATGAGATAAAAACATGCATTAACACACACATTAGGGAGAAGGACTTATATGTGCATGTAAAATTCAAGGAGCAAACAGATAGAAGGTACATCATGAGTTACTGAGGTAATTGAGACAATCATACTAGGGGGTGGATAAAAGAACAAATCAAACTGTTAGCCTTCAAGGTTCCAAAGGTGCTTTCTAGAAGGATAGTGTCATTCAATAGTACCCCTTTGTTTTAGGCTTCTTTCTGTGACACTAATTGCACTACTAACCTTTTATAGGGCAGTGAGGGAAAAGCCAACACCAGTGATTATGCCAGCGAGGTCTTCCTACAAGCAAGAGCTCCTCCAATCACTATGCCTCTCTTTGTTTCTTACCCATAGTACAAGCTGGCACGTGTTTTGGTTATGTCACTTGGTTACACCTTTAGAGCAGATTTCTTTTCCTAGGCCAGAGCATTCCCCAAAATATATTCAGGAAATACTTGGGAAATAACCTATTTAAAAAGATTTATTTGGGAAATGCTGTATTTTATTCCCTTCTTGAGGATTCACAGAACATTTAGCATATTAGAGTTTCTTGCAATAAAGGAACTCTCTGCTCAGCATTTCCTAGGTTTATTTGACCATGTAACCCTTCCCCATTCCCACCCCTCTACAATCTATGAACATCTCTCGCGACTAACACGTACATAAATACTCTTTTTGGCTGATAAGGGATAGAATTAATTTACATGTATATTACATCCTCCGAAAGCTTGAAATCCCTAATTGTTCTATTCTTGGAAGAGGAGACAACAGCACCACCAAGTAAGCATTGAGAAGGAAAGGATTTCTGGTAACCTCAAGGCTGTCTGATCAAAGGTACATGTTCTACTTACTTAAGGAGATTCCCAAGGTTGAAAAGAGCCCGGTTGTGCTGTGGATTTAGCTGGAGAGCCTTCTGATAGTACATCTTTGCCTCTGCTGTGTCGCTCATCAGCGTGCCAAGGTTGTTCAGGGCACTTGCATGGCGCGGATACAACCTGAAACATTAGAAATACTAAGCCACGGTATTTCTAAAACTTCTAAGTTTGGCACAATTTGCTTGTTCCTCACTGCCCTCCTGCAGGCATGCCACAACCCAAATGAAATACCGAATCTTCCTTTATTTTAACGGTATGTGTATGCCAAATCTTTTTTATTCAGTTTTATTGAGATATAACTGACATAAGTTATATATCACTGTATAAGTTTAAGGCATGCAGCATAAAGATTTGACTTACATATATTGTGAAATGGCTGCCACAAGAAGTTTAATTAATATCTATCATCTCATATATATTAAAAAAAGAAAAACAAAAGGTTTTTTCCTTGTGATAAGAGCTCTTAGGATCTACTTTCTTAACTTTCATGTATACTATACAGCAGTGTTAGTACTTATTTATCTTACAACTGGAAACTTGTATCTTTTCACCACCTTTATCCAATTCCCCAACTTCGGTAACCATAAACCTGATCTTGTTTTCTAGGAGTTAAGGTTTTTTTTAGATTCCACATATAGGAGGGATCATATAGTACAGTAAGTCCTCACACAGTGCTGTCAACAGGTTCTGTAACTTTAAGTGAAATGGCTATAATGAGACAAATTTTACCATAAGCTAATTGCTATAAACAAGAGCTAAATGACACTAAATGTAATGATGTCGAGGACCTGCTGTATTTGTCTTTCTCTGTCTGACTTATTTCACTTAGCATGATGCCCTCAAGGTCCACCCAAGTTGTTGCAAATGGCAGGATTTCCTACTTTCTTATGGCCAAATAATATCTTAGTGTGTGTGTGTGTGTGTGTGTGTGTGTGTGTGTGTGTATTTTATATATATATACATATACACATATTCATATATACTTCTGTATATAAATATTTATACCACAGCTTCTTTACACATTGTCTTCTGTTTCCATGTCTTGGCTTTGTAAATAATGCTGCTATAAAAATTGGGTTGCAGATACCACTTTGACATAGTGTTTTCATTTTCTTTGGATATATTCCAAGAATTGAAATTACTGGATCATATGACAGCTTTTTAAAAAAAAATTTTGAGGAACCTCCATACTGTTTTCCATAGTGGCTGCACCAATTTACATTCCAACAGTGCGTAAGGGTTCACTTTTATCCACATCCTCAACAATACTTGCTATCATTGTTTCTTGTTTTATTTTAATACTAGTCATTCTATTAGATGCAAGATGATATCTCATTATGGTTTTAAGTTTCTTTGACGATTAATGATGAACATCTTTTCATGTAACTGTTGGCCATCTATATGTCTTCTTTGAAAAAATGTCTGTTCAGATGCTCTGCCCGTTTTTTAATTGGATTGTTTTCTTGTGAGTTTTATGAGTTCTTTATATATTTTGGATACTAAGCCTTTATCAGATATATGATTTGCAAATATTTTCTTCTTTTCTGTAAGTTGCCTTTTCATTTTATCAATGGTTTCTTTTGCTGTGCAGAAGCTTTTCAGTTTGATGTAGTCCCACTTGTTTACTTTTACTGTTATTGCCTGTGCTTTCGGTGCCAAATCCAAGACATCATTGCCAAGACATTGTCAAGGAGCTTATAGCCTATGTTTTCTTCTAGGAGTTTTGTGGCTTCAGCTCTTATATTCAAGTTTTTAATCCATTTTGAGTTAATTTTTTTTGTATATGATGTAAGATAATGGTTCAGTTTCATTCTTTTGCATGGGGCTGTCCAATTTTTCTGATACCATTTATTGAACAGATTGTCTTTTCTTCATTCTTGGCTCCTTTGTAGTAAATTAATTTTCCATATATATGTGAGTTTATTTCTGGGCTCTCTATTCTGTTCAGTTGTTCAGTATGTCTTTTTTAATAACAATACCATACTGCTTTGACTACTATAGCTTTGTAATATAGTTTGAAATCAGGGAACATGATGCCTCTGGCTTTGTTCTTTTTTCTTATGTCAAATCTTTGGCCAGCTATTTTTGCAACTGTACACATATGAATAAAATTGGGGAGCACATATATGCCACTTAGCGGTAAAAGTAAATAACTCCCAAACAATACAAAAATAAATAATATCTGAATCTACCAGGGTTAAATACATTGTAGTTCTTTGGAACGTATAATTACTTTCAACTTCCTTTGATAGAAAATCCTCACAGCCTCAGATGCTGAGCTTTTGTCCTGGTGGGACTGCTGATCAGCTACCTCTCCAGCACCCACTATTTACACCAGATGCTGGGAGTCCCTTGGATGAAGAATCTTCATAAACTCATTTGGACTGAAGCATCAGTTAGACCATCATTTTTGAGAAAAGGTGACACACAATGTCTCTCCATAAAAATAAACTTTATCCCCCAAGTGGCTCTCCATCTGACTCCCTTTTCCTATTTTTATTTGCTCTCCCCCTCTGACTGTAATTTGGTACTATCTGGTCTGATAGAGTTCACAGAATGAAAATTCTGACAAACACTTAAAAATCAAAAATCAAATAATTCACGATCAAGTAAAAATAACATTGCTAACGTTCAAAAGCAAATGTGAAGATTTGATACCTATCAGTAAACCAAATTTATGCTGATTAAGAAAGGAAGTGAATTAATTTATTTCTTTAAGGCAAAACTGTGAAGGCCAGTCAGCATGGCTACACCATTTAGCTGTTTCCACTACATGTACCGCAGACATATTTAGCAGTCTAAGAGGCTCTCTCCATCTCTGTTACCCAGAGTACTCTGAATAAGCCTGTGGAGGTGGCTTTTAATACAGAAAAGCCAAGATAATGCCCAAGTAATCAAAATAGGATCTGAACTTGTCAAGTCTCTTGACAATCAGATGCCGTGCTTGCCCCCTCCAACCCTGTTCTGTACCTTCTAAGGAGATCAATTTAAGGTTGGAACAGAAGGGGTTGCCATCAGAAGGCCAAAAAGATGAATTGCCTAACTTTTTTTTTTTTTAATCTTTGCACCACCAGAGCTTCCCAAGTTTATTTGCCCATGTAATCCTCCCTTCCCTACTTCCTTACTGAACAGTCATGAACATCCCTCAGAACGAGTATTCTTAAGAAGACAGTCTGGCAAATGCTCCTCTTGACTGACAAGGAATACGATCAATTCAGGTGAATGCTATATCCTCCCAAAGCTTAAAAGCCCTAAATTTTCACAATGGCTTTGGAGGCTGTAGGGAAAGATATATTATGAGAGGAAGTCGGGGAAAAGAAAACCCACCAGGCCAGACATGCACTGTCGTTTGCCTCTTTCTGGTCATCTTTAATTAGCAAAGGCAACTAGAGGGTCCCTGGTATGACCCCTGAAAACCCAATCTCACAGTTCCTGAGGGATAGCAAGTTCTGGGTGCTTCCTCTGAGATGACTCTACAGGATATCAACGTTTATGAAGGGTGATGAAAAGAAAAGAAAAGAAAAGAAAAGAAAAGAAAAGAAAAGAAAAGAAAAGAAAAGAAAAGAAAAGAAAAAAGAAAAAAGGCTCTTCTACCTGTACATTCACTCCATGCCCAGAAAGGCCTCCTGGAAAGCTTGTGTCTAAGAATTAGTTTGGAAGTGGTTACAGAGAGCACATCACAGTGAGGGCTCAAATTCTTCTATAAACATTTTTTTTTCTTTGATGTTGAACAAAGCTCTCTGACTCCCATATGATTTAAGGGGTGTCCAGTGAACATGGTGAGAGCAATTCTCATTGTTTCCCTGACAACAAATAGTAATAAAAAGCATCCTGGGACACCTGCCTTCTCAGAAGAGGTAGTTTCTTCAAATTTGATCTTTTCCATCTTTCTTTAGGCTTTGGGGCCGTGAAATAAATGTCTGAGGTGAAGGCACAAACCATAGAAAGGACAGTTCTAAGACAATAAGAGCTTCCACAATGGGCTCCCCTACGTGTAAAAGCTCCTGTCCGCTCTGTCAAGCAGCTGGCCCTCTCCGGCTGGTTGAGCCCATCATTTTGGACTTTACATTCACTCACGACCCCACTGCCATTTAAAGGAATGGCATGTATTTTCAAAGTTCACTGACTATAAGCGGCTTCCTTCCTCCCTCTCTCTTTCAAATCAAAAACAGAATGTAGGGGCAGCCAGTTAGCTCATCAATTAGTTAGAATGCAGAGAGTGCTCATAACACCAAGTTGCTGGTTCCATCCCCACATGGGTCACTGAGCTGTGCTCTCCACAACTAGATTGAAACAACTACTCGACTTGGACCTGATGGATCCTGGAAAAACACACTGTTCCCCAATAACAAACAAACAAACAAACAAACAAAACAAAACAAACCCCAGAATGTAAGGCCACACTGAACGCCCCAAAACAAAAATAAGTACTGAGAAGGAAAAGAAAGAGAAACAAACATAAGCACTATGAGGGAATATGCCTTTAGTATGCCTTGTGCTCCAACGATTGTAGAGGGCTTCCTGCCCAGCTACAGTCAGAAAAGAGGCTCTGTGTTAATTAAACAGAGCTCATCCCTTCCAAGAAGGAGATTTCTGGCATTTACAATGATTTGCTGAATCTATTACCATGCACAGCCCTCCACCTGGAAAATGAATAGATGCTATTTATTCCTAGTAATAATAGTAAGGGTCTACTAGCAATATCCTCTCTCACTGGTTATCTGATTAGGTTCACCTAATCGCAAGTGAGCATTACATTATTTATGAAACAAAGCTGAATTTCATTAAAAGGATTCTTTAACAACCAGGTCAGAAAAAAATATAGCACTTGTTATTTAGATTTTTTTCTATAGATGTAGATATTTTCTTAAAACAGATGCCTCTGTGTACTGAAGACTTATGCAAGGACAAAACTTATTTTTTGTGTTTACTTTTTAATTAAACTTGTGTTTGAATTAGCTTGGGTCTAAGTCAATTCTGAGGTCTCCAGGAGGGGAATTTTCTATTGGAAAGATGAATAATTTAAGAGATGTCTACGTTGCTAGACGAATTGTCAGAATAAATAAAGGCCACCTTGACTTTGAATTCTACAGATAGGTTTTATGAAAGCTCTTCCCAATCTCAAAAAAAACTCAACGAAAGCTTCACTGAGCTGCGGCAGCGTGATGCTGGGCAGGCCTACATTTTGAAGACCAATGTGAACAGTCATTGGATTTTCTTTCTCACAGTTTTATTCAACATTTGCATTGTTTATAGGTGTTTTCTTGTGATTTTTTAAATTATTATTTTGGTGAGTTAAAGTCTTACAATTTATTATTGAGAAAATGTGTTGTGTTGACAAATAGTCCTGGGGTATAAGGACATTTATTTCTTTCTCTTTAAAAAAGAAATCTAGGTACAGAGATACAGTTCTATGAGCTAAAGAGAATTTTTTTTTTGATGTATTTGGTAATTTACATTCTTGATAAATGCACATCTATTTGAGGATTTAAGGGGTTCTTAATTTTTATCTATTGGCATTTCCTTAAACAGAATTAATAAAGTAGGTAGCTAAGAACATTAATATCCCCCTCCATTCTGAGTTATCTTATCTGGGAAGAATGAACATCAAAAACATGTTAATAGGAGGTAGTCACTGAAAGGAACTGTAGCCTAAGTGGAAAACAGAAGGCAGGAACAAAAGAAAATGGGTCTCAAAGCACGTAGGATATATTCATGATACCTTTACATTTTAGGGTGCTTTTTCATACATTATCTCATTTAACCTTCCTAATCTTAAAAGTAGAAGTACTGTACTATTTTACAATTGAGGAAATGGAAGCTGGGAGAAATTAAGTAAATAATAGATTATTGAAAATCAAAGACGTATTTCAGAAGTACTTGTGTTTTTAAGAAGGCAGATGGTTCCTGTCAATCTATTTATTTTTCCAGATAACACCAGTCGTTCCATCTTCAGAAAATAAATACGAATTAGAGCTTCCAGTTAGAATAATATATCCTTTGTTGCTTTAACCAATCCATTCAACTATGATCTTATAGAAATTGATTTTCAGTGACAGAAGTAAAATAAATCAGGAAACATGGATATTCAGATTCTTATTCACTGAAAAAAATTTGTCTCCTGTTATACAAAATAATCATGATATCCCTGAAAAGCACCATATTATGGAAAGCAATCTAGAATCAACAATGTTCAGTGAGTGTAAAAGACGTATATACTTGCTCTCTTATACACTGTTTTTAAGCTTTAACCACAACTAAAGATCCAAAGGCATATGATATACGACTAAAGTTTGGTTTTATATTTTCTTTCAGCCATTTACTGTAAATTTTGTACAATCTGTTCAAACATTAAGGATGCTGTTAATTTTTCAGCACTTGAGTACTTTTAAAGGCATTTCATTGTTTTAAGTAACATTGAATCACATGTTCTAGTTGGCAATTTCCTTTCAGAATATACACACCCTGATTTACTTGTCTGATTCTCATTCCACACATTAATTTATTTCAGGTTAATGTAAGGTCACATGTTTAGTTTCTATTTCCTGTTGAGAAAAAAAGAAGTCCAAAAGAAAAGCATAACTGGGAAAAAAATTCAACTATAAAACCTGAATTCCATTGGACTAAAAAATACCCAACATAAACTTCATTTTAGGAGTCAGCAGCATATTTTCAAACATAATTAGTGTCTAGCATTCCTAAGTGCCTGGTTCCTTCGTGTTATAAAATTTGAATCATCATGTCACTAAATTCCACCCAGGGTGAAATTGATTATTCGTCTGCTTCTTGAGTTATTTGAAATCGCCATTAACACCCAGTAAATGTCTTGCCAGTTCCTTTTTGCAACCTACTTCTTCCCATCCATTACACACAGCCTTGGAAAGAACCTTAAACACAATTTAGGGAAATGTGACACACTCTCCAATGAGAGGCCAACTAAATCATCTGACCTCTCACAATGGATGACCTCTAAGCAGTGATCCAGAAGGACTCCACCCAATTGATTTTCTAAGACAATTTAAAGTCAAGCCTTGCTTTCTGATGCCCTCAGGAAATGAGTCATTTTAAATGGCTGAAATTTTCCCGATTCCTGAGAATTGACCTCTAGAGTTTGGGGAATGTATTGAATGAAACACTTCTCTGCTTTTTTTAAGTTGAAAATGATAAATGTAATTTCACCTTTCTCAGAGGCATGGGTGATTGTGGTGAACTTTGGTTTTTGTGGCAGAGGGATGGGTATGGCTTTGGAAAAATAACTACATGAAGCCAGAAGTCATGGGTGACTTTGTAGCTGTGTGGTTTTGAATATAAGTCTGTGCTTTAGGATGCCTTCTCTATAACAATACGGTCATGAACATACTGACCTTCTGGGAGAATAAGTTGGCTTGGATGTAAACAAATGAGATCATACCATCATACCTGTTACACTGCACACCTTTAATGTTTTGGGGGCCAGCTGCAGGATGTCTGGCTGGTTTTACTTAGCTCCCTCCATAGTCGTAATGAAGCCATGGCAGGCTGAATCTGCCAGCTCTCCTTCTCTCATATGGATTGCTTATCCTTCACAAAATCATTTTCTTCACTGCTGTTTGTGGCCTTTGACTGCCCCCATCAGTCAAAACAACATCCATTATTTCTTCATCACTAACCCAGTGAACATTCACGGCTTCTCATATCCGTCTGTTTCTCCCATACCTGTGGGTTCTCAGATGTGAAGGACGCATGACCCTCTCCATTTTAAGAATGTAGGAATGTTCTTTGTCAAGCACTCACTCCAAAGCCTGTCAATCCTTCATCGTCTGAAGCAAATGATCCCCACAGGCTCCAGAGCAATTTCCTTAAGGCTTTTTTGATATGCTCAACACCAAATGGAATTCCAGACACGTGCAATTTTAAAAGCCACATCCAAGGTTACAAGGAGATTCAAAGTCCTATGTGACAGATCAATGAGCTCGTGGAATCCTTACGGTGACGACAGTTCATAGCATGAATAACACTCTGGTTGTTGGATCAACTTAGACAAAACACAGTCGTGGGCAGAAAAAGTGTGTCCATGTCCCTAATCAATAGCTACCAACCAAGGAGATCATTGGGGAGGGAAGGAGGTGCATTGCTCCGATAGCCACCTCAGGAATTGGGGGTTACACCTGACATAATAGGCAGGAGCTAGGGGTGTTAAACATCTTGCAATGCATCCGACAGTCCTGCATAATGAAGAATTGTTACATTTAAACTACTGACCACTCTCCCGGTGAGAAATACTGCTTATCCTAACTGAGTTGTCCTCTGAATCTAAGGGGGCCTGTGTAGGAGATTTCATGCTTATATGAATTCAGTCTTCTTTCAACAAACATTTATTGAACACCTACAGTGTGCCAGGCCCTCTGCTAAGAGCCCACAGCAGAGGTAAGTTTATCAGAGGGTGATCAATGCAGTGGAGAAAAATGAAGCAATGAAGGGGAATAGGGTATGTTGGGGTGGCTGGACCTTTAGGTAGGGTGATCAGGAAGGCCGCACAGACAGGATGACATTCTGTGAGGAGTCCTGAAGGAAGGGAGGGAGGCAGCCATTTAGAGAAGAAATGCGTTTTGGGAAGAGAGAACGACAAATACAGAATCTCCAAAACTGGAATGTAACATGACTGGTGTATGTGTGAGCTCTACCTGGCTGGAGTAGAGTGAAGAAAAAGAGTAGTAGGGGTACTAAGAGTAGTAACAGCCTTGTTGTTAAGAGCATGTGCTTATCCACTGTGCCATGGGGGTGGCAGCTCAGCTCAAGGTACAGAGTTCAATCTTTTTTTTTTTTCCATTGCAGGTGGGTGTAGCCCACCATTGAACAGGCAATCTTGTTGTTACACCAGCTGAGCCATCCTTCCACTTGTTGGCAGCTCAGTGACAGCTCAGCTAGGGCGAGTGTTCACTAGCCCATGTGGGAATCGAACTGGAGGCCCTGTTGCTCAGAGCACGCGCTCTAAGCCAACTCTTAACCAAATGAGCCACTTGGCCGGCCCCCAATTTTGTATATATTAATAACACTTACTGAGTTTATCATTGCCAGGCATTTAGATGCTGCTTTAAGCCTTCATGAATTATCTTGTAATATTCTACCCCTAGGAGGTAGGTAACACACTATTCTCATTTTAATAGGAAATCTAACTGGTATTTACTTATATAAGAAATCAAAAATTAAGCCGGTATAGTGGATGCTGTCTTCCACCACCCAGATACGTCTAAGGCACATGTTCCCCCAGCTGCTGAGAGCTCACAGTCCATCTCTGGGCATTGCTCTCGGCCTCAGAGAACTGCCTCACTCAAGGTTAGCCTCCCTGTCCGGGGGGCAGTGAGTAGTTGCTAAGCCAGTATATAGGTTCCATCTCTTGCCTCTATTCAGGACAACCTGAGGACCCATCAGAGCTCCCTATGGGATCAGCTAAAGTCTCCTGGGAAATGCTCTGCATCTCTCCCTCTGTGTCTCCCTCTGCATATCTTACTTCCCTGGCTTCCTTCCCTGGTGTTCTAGAGAGCACTCTTTAATAAATTTCCTGCATGCAAATCTCTGCCCTCAATTCTGTTTCCTGGGGAACCAGAGCAAGTTTTTGAAGTCAAACAATGGTATAAAGCAGAGAAAAGACAGAGAGTAAAACATTTTAAAATATAAATTATGGAACTTTTATTTTGAAATTTTGTCCATAAGTATTTCCACAACGTGACTAAAATTGTATCTTTTTTCTAAATGAAATAATGTTGAGTTTCTTAAATTTAATGAATAAAACTGAGACAATTAATACAATTTATATAGAGTGAAAATACAACTTCATCAACAAGAAGAATCAAATATAATTTCGAGTGTCAACTTGTAATACTGGAAAGCACATTTGGACTTTTATAAATGAAAATACCACACCAGCAGAAGGACCCATCTCCACTTGTTAAACCTGCTAACAAATGGTATTGGAATTTTAATTCTTTCCAGAAATACACAGCAGCTGGTATCCAAGGCCACCTGTAGTCATGAGAATTATTTTAAATGTTCATTCAAAATTGGGTGTGTAGAGGACTTTTGAAATAAATCCTGATGTTAAAAAACAATGCTCAAACTCCACCAGTTTTACTGATAGTATTTTTCAAAGGAATTATAATAAAGTAATCTTATTGATATACTCAGGACATCAATGAACAGTGGGCTAACTGGACATGGGTAGAATTCTTTAGAATCTAATAGCATGGGATTTCTTCCATTTTTATTACTTCCTTTTTTCTCACATATACTGATTGTAGTCTAACAGAATCTCCTTGTAGCGTTCCAGTTATCAAAATAAGAGTGAATATAAAGAATGATGTCAAGGGATACTACAATCATGACAAGTCTATCTTATGCATTAAACAATTCCAAGCAGAAATCTTTTAGTTCAATCCTTTCCCAGGTGTTAATCAATTAAATAGCAAGTGGAGATTTCTTCTGTATGGGGGCATTGAAAGCACACCCCTTCCCTTGTAGTTACGCCCACAGAAAAGAACCTGGTAAGGGACTTCAATTCCTTTTGAATAGCTTTCTCTCCCTTGATATTTCCCATTTAAAATATCAATAACTGACATATTAGGAGTGGGCAAGGAATCTCTAAGTGTCCCCTGGCTGCCCAAGCACACTTGAGTATCCCCAGGGCAAAGTAGTGCATTTCCTGCTAAGGATTATGGGAAGGAGTAAATCTTAGATGGTTTAACATGCATTTCATGTTGAAACCACACTTGTGAAAAGAAAATAGTCATCTGGGTGACTGAGGATCATGGTCCTTTTATCAGGATGGAATCCTGCACCTGGTATCCAAGAACCGGGGACACATCAGCAAATCTGGGCATGGGGAGGGATTAATATAGTAGGGTGGGAGGAAGAGGGTACCTAAGTGAACAAATGTTCAGGGAACATGGGACAATTGGTTGCTGACAGTGGAGAGACCTTCCTGACCCACCTGAACAAAGGCAAACTCTATTTTCATTTCCAGGTGCAGGGCTCTTGATGACCAGACCATTAAGCCAACCAGTAATTGAGTCATGCAGGGAATTTAAATACAGTAAAACCTTGGATTGTGAGTAATGTGGTTTGCAAGTGTTCCTCAAGATGAGCAAACATTTCTAATACATTTTAACATGGAAAAAGAATGAAGTCTTGCAATATGAGCAGTTTGTTTCCGTATTGAATTATGTTCGCAAACCAAGGTATTACTGTAGAAGATTAAAAACAGATCCTGTGATTCTATCACCTACAGTGAAAACTGTATTAAAAACAGTCTCTAATTGTGTTGTCAGATTTCCAGACATTCTCTATTCTCTGTAACACATATTGAGATACCCACAATTTAACAAACTTCCTCTGTATGCCTAGGCCCTTGTGCTCCCCTGGGTTGAGTTGCATGACTGACTGCTAAGAGTATGTTGTGTTTATTAACAAATATATTCCAGTTGCAGTTTTTACTGTGAGTATACAATATAATGAAACATTTTGCAAACTGATAAAATAGAAATGTAAAAAAGAAAAGTTGTTGGGCTGGCTGAGTGGCGCGGTGGTTGAGCGCTGGTTTGGGAGGCCAGTGGTCCCGGTTCAGGTCCCACATGTGAGGGCCAGTGACACTGCCCTCAAAAAAAAAAAAACAAAAAAAAAAGAAAGTTGCTACTTCTATGAAAATTAAGCAAATACTCTTGAAATACTTAAAAAAGGGAAATTATTCAAAAACTGCTATTGAATTATTAATAGATGTGAATGGGTCTGTAAGGCTGGAGGAGAAAAATCTCAAATAATCTTTAAATTTTATTCTTTTTAAAGTGTCAAAACTGATCATTATAGAAATGAATTATGGATGTGGTTTTGCAGATTCTAATCTGAAGACTCTTCCTCAAAGGAAAGGATTTGGTTTGCTATTAGAAGATTGGTGAATGGATGTACCTGTGACATTTTAGAGTACAATACATCATTCAAGAGTGTGCATACTTTGTCTTATAACTCTCCATTTTTAACTGACTTTTTATGCTAATCAACAAACCATGGGCCAATCAAATACACATGCAGTGTCTTCTGCGCTTTATCCAGGCAGGACAACTGTGTCTCCTTTTGGATTTATGGGATGAGGCATTTCGTGGGAGACCTTGTGCAGGAAGGGCTGAGACATTGGGGAGTCTCTAGACTTCCTACTCCTATCACGTGAGGCGGAATGGTAGAAACCTTCCTCAGGGTAATTGTGTGGTCAGGAAGCTTTGGAGGCCTCTAGCAGATCTTCCGGTGGTCTTCCGATTCTCCAGTCTATAGAATCTTAAGCTTTATAGAACCCGGAATAAACAGGAGAGGTGTAAACATGAGAGCTGCCTTTCTCAGCAAAGCAAACATGTGTTTGTTAGCAAAGATAATATCACTTTTAACCCCGCATTGTCCTAATCACTCTCTTTCTATGTGCAAATAGAGGGAACAGAAGATACTCTAAAGCTGAAATAAGGGTGGAGAAGTTGGGAGGGGGAGGAATCCCTGTCTCAGCAACTTTCACAAAGAAATAGCAATATCAAAATCAGGGCAATCTTCCAGTCACCTCAGAAAAATAATCATCAAAATGATGAACAGTCCTGGATTTTCCTTTTCTCTCTAACACAGGGTGACGATTTATTTCAATAAAAAAACACCCACGTCCATTGAAAATGGAAATATCCACACAAAAACGATGATACTTTAAATCAGAAGTATACTTTCAGCTTGGCTTCAGAGGGTGAAATATTTCACTAATTGCAATGCAGTATATTTATAGCTTTAATTGTTTTTCCCCATTTCTCAAGGGACATGTTTCTTCCAGAAGCACAGTTGCTGAAGTAAACATTTATTTTGATTGTTTCAAGGGAAAGAGGAAGTACCCAACAGCTACTATAATTTGGTAAAATCAGCTGCCAGAGAATTCTGTGTAATTTATACCTTTGCCCCAAGCTGTGCCTTCGAGTCTGCCATATTTTTCTTTCTGAACTTGAGAAAAAAAGAGTCTGGTAGAATAAAAACAAATTTAGGAAGATACTGATACACTTCCTTCCATCCATTATGTTTCATGCAAACTTACTGCTCTTTTTTTCCTCCCTTCAAGAATGCCACCTAAAAATCACTGAAACATTAATGGTTAACGCCAAAACACACTTTATGTGTATCCTTGAAGGAATGTGCCCTTTAAAAAATGATATTTCCTCATTGTAAAAGTAATACATGTTCACTGTGGAACATCTGGAGCACAAAAGTATAAAAGAAAACAACATTAAACCATAATCTCACCAACCAGAGATAGGCATTATTAACATTTGGGTAAACTGCCCTCCAGTAAAAGAATACAATTCTTTAAAATCTTAAAAAACTACTTCTATTTCTTAATAAACATTTATCTTCCTCAATAAAAGCTTCGTTACAACTATTCTTCTAGGACTTACATTTTCTGTAATGTTTGGAAAAGTATTTGATAGGAAACTTGACATGACAGTTGAAAGTTTTTGCCATCCTGAATATTAATTAACAGGTCCTAAAGTCTAAAAAGTTTTGACTGATGACAGTACAGTTATGTAGAACATTGTTCAAAAAGATAATTTTAAAAAACAGTTCAGTTGTTTTAAGAATGACAATTTCAAACTAAGCTTTGAAACAATCCTAGTTGGCGCTTCAGTGAAATACATGAGTGGAGCAGTACCAAAAAATTCAAACGAACGTGGGCCAATCTTTGGGTGCATGAAAAGCTCTTCAGAAATCTTCTGTGAGTCTCACAGCATTCAATAAAAGAGATGATTCACATTGCTTTATTTTGCCCACATTTGGAGATTCCATGTTTCTTTATCAAGTCTCCATGGGTTCCAGGTTAAATATGTTTATTATTTGGGACCTTTTAGAGAAAATCATCTGAACGTCAGAGTTGCAATTTAAATGAGTACTGAAGAACAATATAGATTGCTGCTGGTAACACAGACCTTAAATTTGTGGTTTCTCTTGAAGTCCTATCCAAAACCATGTTTGGTATGCTCTCTTCTAGTGGATGAGTACAAGGCGAGTGTCAGGGCTGTTAATACGTAAAAAATATTTGTGCATACACACACCTTCTTTAACATATTCTCAACATGGCAATCAGTGCCTTCTCATTTTCTTTCTATTTAATACAACTGTATGGATATTTCATTTCTATACCCAAATGTCTTCATATAAATCCTTTCACAGTGGAAAGCCTAGAGTGGGAACAATTCGCTGGAGTAAATTTCCTGACAACTTGCACGTATATGAATATTTCTGACAACCAACTCCTGTGTACCGGCATATATGTATTTAACTGAGCATTGCTTCATTGCATCAAGTGTAGCAATGGAAATTTTACAGGAAAACACCAAGAGTTACAAGCCAAGTAGAGTTTCCACTCTTATAACAGACTTAAGCACTGATCCATAAGACTCAGAGTCCAAGATCAATACCACTTCCAAAGAGAGGTTCCTTGTTAAGGAAACAAAGAACTCCCTGCTCCCCCACCCCCGCCCCCAATGCTGGGAGGGGTGAGTAAGACAGAGCAGGACCTGGAAAGCACAACAGTGACCCCCATATGGCATATGGTGCTTACTTGAGGGCCGTTCTGTAGTGGTAGATGGCTCCCTTGTTCCGACCTTGGTCCTTCAGGAAATTAGCGTAGTTGTAGTGAACCTTGGCATTGTGGGGTAGAGTTTGAACTCCAGACCTAAGATTAATAATAATAAAAAAATGAGGCACAAAGGGTACTGCTTAGGAATGTTATCAATTTCTTTCACGTATTACTGAGTTTCATGACCCTGCCTTTGAAATGTCCGTTGCATCCATCTAAGCCAAGTCTTCCCAAATTTGTGAATTACATGAGTTGCTAAACATGCTTCTATGAAAAACAATGACTGTTGTGCACAACTATATAAACATGCTAACTGCACATAAACAGAGGTGGCAGGACGTGGTGACAGATAATTCTCGGGAGGACAACCCTGCATGCTCAGGTTAATTCAATTTTTCCTTCCTTGCTTCCTTCATTCACTTATAGCCTGCCTTAAAAAAAAAAATTGAGATAGTCTACAAAAATTAATCATTCCTGGAGGGATGCTTGCAGACTGGCTTCCCTACTAAGTTTTATTGGAAATTAACATGTTCCATGGACTAAGTCTGGGCTAAGTGTTTTTTAAAAAATAAATGTGGGTATAATTATTTTATGGCTTGCAGAAAGGAAATGAGGTTTTGCTCAGAAAGTTTAAAGACCTTGCTTATATGGTCACTTATAATTCTGCTTGGCGTGCTGTAATAAAATACCTGGGGAACCCCTAAAGGGAAACACTAAAGCTTTGAAGATGATACACAGAATGGGTGGGGGCAGGAGGGATCACTTTATCATTTGTAGCTGCCTCACAAATAACCCACACAGCTGAGAAGTGGCACGCGTGGGATTCTGAACCAAGGAGTCTCGTTCTAGAGTTCCTGCTCTCTCCCCCATACGGAGGTAATGGCAGGGCAATGATGAAAGTAGATGGGTTTGAAGGTTATTTAGAAAGAAAACTGGAATTTATACGGATTAAAAGGCAGCTGGTGACAGAGAGGGAAGAGAAAGGATGACAACCTAGTTTCTGGGCAATTGCAAGTCAAGGCACCATCTCTTCCACACAACATAGTTTTATTTATTTTTTAATTGAAAGGTAAGGTTAATAGGGGAACTTCATGCAAAGTTGCTGGGGGAACATGTTAGGGCATTGTGACCTTTGTGGAACTTGTGTTGAAATGATAGCCCCAGGACCAGCAAAGACTGTGCCACTTAAAGTCCACACTGGCTGGACACTTGAGGAACTCTCCAAAGGAGAGAATTTACAGGGAGTGCAGAAAGCTAGAGATCAACCCAAGGGCAACAGGTCATCTAGAAGCAGCAGACTTCAAACAGATACAGCTGCTTGGGTGATTTCCAAGGTGCCCCAGGTAGCTGGGGTCCTTCCTTCCTTCCTTCCTTCCTTCCTTCCTTCCTTCCTTCCTTCCTTCCTTCCTTCCTTCCTTCCTTCCTTTTCCTCCCTCCCTGCCTCCCACCATTTCTTTTATTTTTGGTAGGGTGTAGCTGAAAACAGATGGACCATACATTTCTAGCAGGAGCCATTAGATCCTTGATCCTCTTCCCTACCCTGCACATGCAGGTGACCTCCTTAAACTATTCTTTCCCTATCCCAGCAGAAGGTGGGTTTGCTTTCTAGAAAAGTTGAATCAGAGATCCTGCTGTTAGGAACAAGTACAGTTGAAATTAGGTAAAAGGGCTGTACCTCAAAGATAGGTTAATTGAACATCTATATTCTAAACATTGGGAGCTCCCCTTTTCTTTTCCTGTGTAAAGCTCTCTGAATATTGGGAGCCAGGATTAGACCCCCATAGAGAAGACTGGAAGAATCCTCTCCTCTCAGTGGAAACTGACCCAAGACAAAAGATTAACAAATCCTGACATTTGGGTGCTCAGCGAAAATATCAGTTTCCTTCAATCACCCCGTGGTGAGGCCACCTGCTGACACACAGAGCTAGGATTTTGATGTAACATTTAAAATGGACATTGCTCACA
Source organism: Aselliscus stoliczkanus (assembly GCA_033961575.1). Taxonomy (NCBI): domain Eukaryota; kingdom Metazoa; phylum Chordata; class Mammalia; order Chiroptera; family Hipposideridae; genus Aselliscus; species Aselliscus stoliczkanus. Next base: position 166,747,017 of record CM066727.1, on the reverse strand, counting down.
GTGAATTTAGTCACAGGGGCAGTATCTGGGTCAGTGGGATAATAACGGTTGAAAAACAATGTAACTTCTATCCAGAAAAATTTCTGATTTTTCTATCCAGAACTAAATAGTGCATGATAACAGTAGATTTTTATAGACAACTTTGATTTCAGCATGGCTAGAACTGGCATATTTATAGGACTTGATCCTTCCCTCTGTGGAGTTAGCATAGTTGCTCTAATTTATGTCTCACTGAGAACAGGACAATCAGACATGTGGAAACACAGCCTTGCTGAGATCAGGGCATTGTCCTGTGATGGCAAGAGGAAGTAATGATATTCATAACAGGCAAGCAGAAGTGGGTGGAGTGACCAAAACCCTAAGAACACCCTGCTTCTCCCATTGTTGTTTATGTTCTTTCTGGTTTTTTTTCTGCTGTGTTTTTCCAGTCTCCTATTTTACAATGAACAGTTTGTTTAAAAAAAAAAAAAAAAGGCAAAGAAACAGCCGGCCAAAGGCAAAAGTTTCCACATAGCTGTAACGGGTTGCTCTTCCCCCAGGGCCAGTCTTCTCGGTGTGCTTTCTTGGTGCTATGATTTAGTACTCCCAACTGTTTTAATGGAAACATGCAGTCCTACACATATTTACTCCACAAGGAAATGTAGTAGTCATAAATTATATGGCTGGATCCCAAGCCCTATTAATAATTACAACAATGATTATGAGAAAAAGCTCCCTTTCAACTCAGGATGAAGTTAATTCATGCACATTGCATTTTCCCTTCACACCCTGCATTAGTGGAAGACTTGAAAAGTAACACAAATCACACACAAAAAAAGCCACTTCTATAGGGTATTTCTCCAAGTGTGTAGAACATCAATTTGTTTTGTTGGCATCAGTGGACAATAGGTCAGGAGAACCATTCCCAAATTCCTAGTTAGGAAACAAACAATAAAAAAAAAAAAAAAAAAAAAAAAAGGGTAGTGTTCAGCCAGAGGTTAACAGGAAAAGAAAGAGGAATTTGTGGTTCCCAGTTTTGACCGGCTTTAGCCTGAGGTTCCACATGCCACACTTCAGATGTGCTCATTTTGAATCAAGCACTGGGCTAAGCACCCATTTCCATGGATGATCTCATTTCATCCCTTCCACAATCTATCAGGTGGATAATATTAATGAACCTCCTGTGTTATAGATGGGGAAATGGAAGCTTGCAGAAATGAAGACCTTTCTCTAAAAATTACAGACTTAGTAAGTAGTTGAGCAGAGATTTTAACCGAGGCTAGTATAGGGTCAGAATCCTTGCTAAAGTTGATGGAGGGTTGATGCTAAACTGCAAAGGTACCACAGGATACTAGTAACATTAGAACTTCACTACACACACGTTTACATCGTTGGTAAGCAAACTCCAGCCCTGTGGGCCACAGCTGCATCAATGTGTTTACCAGCTGTTTCTGGCCTCCTTCCCAAGACAACAGTAGAAGGTAGTAGTTACGAAAGTAAGCCCACAAAGCCTAAAATATTTACTATCTGGCCCTTTATAAAAGAATTTGCCACTCCCTGGTTTATATTCTCTGCCCTGGAAGGTCTGCTGATGTCTCTGGTTCAGCAGTTCAGAAAGCAGGAAAAAGAAATGTGTTTCCTAGAGAGGGGGAAGATGATATAGGCCATAAATTCTTAATTCATGGTCCATGGATCACTTAAATGGTTCATGGATGGGGTTCACCAACACCCTTAACTGAATGCAAAAGTACATATGCTGTCTCTTTGTTTCCAGTTATTTGAAAGATTGGGGGTGTGGAGTGGAGAGATTTTATTAGACTGGTGACACAGCATTATTTGTTACTAAGCCTGTCGGGAGCTACGCACTTAGCCTCTTCTCAGGTTAGGATATCAGTGTAGTTTTTTTATTTAAGAATTAAAGGAAATATACCATGCAGCTATGATTATGAATCTCTCAATCTTTCTTTCTCTCTCTCTCTCTCTCTCTCTCTCTCTCTCTCTCTCTCAATGGGCTTAGCTTAAGTTAGAAAATGTAAAGTAAAAAATAAGTACAGCAAAGTTTACTTAACTTTTACACCAGATTTGGGTTCAAATTCTGATTCCTCCTCTTAACAGTTATTTTGGTTTGGAAAAATGACTTTCTTTGGGCCTCTGATAAGACATAAGTTCTGGGTTCTTGTGTTTTGGTGGGTTAGTTTTTTACCAATAGAAATGCAAAGCTGTGAGTCCTAAAACTACATCACACAGTGGGATCTTTTTTTGTGAGTTCTCAGCTGGAAAGAATGGAACTTGACTAAAATTTGGATTTTCTCTAACACAAAGGTCTGCTTTAAGATATTCTGTAACACTGTTCATAGTATTGATAAGCAAAACCATCCCACATAATTAGAAAGGCCTCAAGGAGACCATATATCCTAGGGATAATCAATGGGTTTATTGTTTGGAATAGAGGAGAAAACTGAAACAGGGCCTCCGTCCAAGACTTCAGCTGACGGGTATATGAGCTATTGCAACTTTTCCTTACTCAATTCAGCCAGCCCTTGGTTTTGGCCATAAAAGCTAATTTAGGTATTCCTCATTCTTCCATACTCAACTCAGGCCTACAAGAGAACAGCCCTGATGGGCAGGTTGGTCTTAGTCACCTGCTTGCATTTATACAGCATCCTGCATTTCCCTCCGACTACCACTTGCTGTGTTATATTAAAATGTCCATGTGTCTGACTGCCATGCAGACCCCCAGCTCCTCTAAAGACAATTATTCAATCTCTCTCTCTCTCCCCCTCCTTCCCCCTTTCTCGCTCCTTCATATCCTATAACACAGTGCATAACAATCATTTGAAAACCTTGTATCGTGTTCACCATACACCATCCTATGCATCTTTCACATACTTGTTTATTCTAATACTATTAATACATCCAGGAGATAAAGACTATTATTATCCCAATTTTAAAATGAAGAAACTAAGGCATAGACTGGTTAAGTAACTTGTCCAAGATCACACAGTTATGAAGTGGGGGAATTTGGAGAAGAGCCAGAAAGTCTAATTCCAGACCCCACATTCACTCACTAACCCTATCTTGCCTCCTACATTTTTGGTAAACGTTTATTCAGCTGATTTGAACATTACTTAGCACAGATAAATACATATAAACATCTAATCTTGAGGGTAAAAGAATATGCTTAAAGTCTCAGATTCTTAAAAGTTTTCTCAGGACATGGATAAATTATAATCGGCAAAATTTTTTTCTTTTTTAAAAATTATACCTTTAATTTGCACATTATACAAAATTCTACCAATCACCAAAGGCCTCTCAGGCCTACCTAATCACCAAAGTCTCTTTAAGCACATATGTGGAATGGTGGTGGTGGTTTTTTTTTTTTTTTTGAGGGCAGTGTCACTGACCCTCATATCCTCATATGTGGGACCCGAACCGGGGCGGCTGGCTTCCCAAGTGTTTTTGTAATCAACTGTTCACCTTCTACATACTTCCATCTCAAAGAACAGAAGCTTCTGGATGTAAGGTCAATGAGCTTTTTCTTTTTCTTTTTTTAAATGGCTGGCATCAGTTGAAGAGGGTTTGAACACAAACCTGTTATCCTTGAAATAAACTGCTGACTGCCAAAATCTGTTCCCAAAGTTGCTCTGATTAAGCAGTAAAAATCATTGGAAGATACAACTGCTGCTAGTACCTTTATTCAAGGAAAGGGCTTAATACAGGGCAGAACCATTATAAAGTTTCTCATTAAGGCACTGACTATTGGAACAAAAGCAAAAAAAAAAAAAAAAGCCAACAGAGTCTAGGAGGAAGTTATATTACTGAACTTCAATGCTCCCATATTTATAGAATGACCTCAGCCCTGAGTAGTAAGAGGGAACGAGTCCATTGTGCTGTGTGAGAGCCGCATTGAAGGTGGAGGGATATGACTGAGACTACAAAGAACCTGAAGCCAAAAAGTGAAAAAAAAAAAAAAAAAATCCACACGAAACCTTACATAACAGCAGGTTCCTAGAGTGCCTATAGAAATAATGATGATGACATGACATAGTAATAATAAATCAACTACATGCCAGGCTATTTTCTATTAAAAAAAAAAAAGTTAAATTGCCAAGTTGCAGAATCAGATAAACTATTTTAAAATAGTACAAACATGCAGTGAGCATTTGTCTTATTTGTTCCTTCGTTCATTTCTTTATTTATTCATTCACTCACTTTTGGCAGCCCAGAGTCTATGACCCTCTTATAGTTCCTGGATTTCCTGTGGGGAATCCCCTCTTGCCTCCCTTTGTGATGTCTCAGTGGAACCCCAAGATGCTCTGCCCGCCCTAACTTGACCATGGAAGTCAGAGGGGCTTCTTCGGCCAGATCAGTCATCTCAGTGCCGTGGTGGGGACAAGGGGCAGGAACATGACCTGAGCTTAAGCTCAGCCAGAGGACTTTATTTTCCCAAAACTTTGATGTAAAAATAGGAAAAAAAAATGGCATAAGTTTATCCATTTGTTTCTGTGAGAGTGCTCACGACAGACTATCCACACTCCCGTTTCCTGTCTGCTACATGCCAGGTCCTTCATCTGCCCTTTAATTCTGAGCACTTTCTTATATTCTTACAATATTTTCCTTTGTTTTTTTTTTGTTTTTTTCAAGTGATCCCAATTCTGTTTTAGTTGTTTGCTTCCAAAGAATAAATGCTGGGTACCAGCTGAGCAAGGAACCAGGTAACAACAGTGTTGATTGAATTGGCCAATTGTTTCGTAAGTGGGCACAAAAGCTAGAAGGGGACACAGACTGGAGCATGGGAAAATACTATGGGATGCCAGGTATGGTAGTGCCAGGGGAGCCCAGGTGAAGGTCACTAGGGCTATGGCATTAGTGAGACAGGCTAAGCCCCAGAAACACAGTGTGCTGAGCGGCAGCCCCAAAGAATGTTTATATTATGCTTGATGATGGTTTAGGTCTATAAGTTGACATTGTGATATTCAGAAACAGCTTCTACACCACATAAAAATGTATCAGGAGATGAAAAAGTCTTCCATTTCCTCATACACAATTAATGCTTAGAATAAAGCTACTAGATCACAGATCACAACTTAATATCCTGGACTATTCCGGAGAGAATGTATTGCATTTCTCTCTCTTCCTGCTGTGTGCTCACCTTTCCCATTCACTTGTCTGAACAAGGAAATTAAGCCATCATTTCCTTGTGTTTATAGCTGATTTGACAGCCCGGCTCATCATTAAGGCTGTTTCCATCTCAATTCAGACCCCAAAACCTTCCCGCGAGTCTTATTTTCATGAATTCACTGAGCACAAGCTCCCGGAAGACTTTATAGCATACCATTTTCAAAATCCAAGTTAAAACTGAAAATAAAACTACATCTTCCATTTAAAGCTTCACTAAATTTTTTTTTCTGGGTTAATAAAATATTGCCAGACCCATGTTACCTCATGTGTTTGGAAACAATATGTAAGCCAAAGAAATAAATGGCAAGAGATTTTGCTTCCATCCATTGAATCATACCTGAATAGGGACTCCCTCGACAGCCAAATTTCATTCTGTTTTACGGTTTTCCAAGAGAAAAGCAGCAGCAGCAGCACAGTGGACACAGTCAGGGTGGTGGCCCCACATCGATGCAGACAAGCACAGAGCTTGCTCAGTCCGTGCACAAAGAGGATGCAGTAGCCCATGCTGGAAAACAGGGTGGGAGAAGCAGGGTTACTGTGGGGTGCAGTGGGGACCCCTGAGCATTCTATCCCATATAACTATCAAATAAAGCTTGCTCCATGACAGAGCAACAAAGATAAATGCTGCTGTCTTACACAACATCCACACGTTAGTCCTTCAGCAGCGACACCAGCCCATTGGCTCGTCCTTTGGCATCTGTGTGGAGAATAACAGGTTCATCCTATAGGCTCAAGCTGCCCTGGATTTTGGTAGTTCAGGCACCATGAGAAGTCCCTTCCGTACACTCTTGGGTCCTGAATGGGTCCTCTGACCCTTGCTTCCTTGATGCTGGCACTGTATCACACTATGAGTACCCTGTGACCAAATTTGGACTGTGTGCTACAGCAGGTCCCATCACAGCTTTGTGGAAGACAGTCCCCCAAGAGCTCCTTATCAGGTCCTGAGAGGGATGCTGGTAACCAAGGGCCATTGGTCTCTTGTCTCCAGGAATGTGCCATCTCATATTTCCCTACTCTGGCTAGTCAAAGTCCTTACCCTGAAGGAAAATTTACCCACAGGCCAACTCCTGGGCCATGCAGCTTGGAGCTTATGACAGACAAGCTGTATGGATACAACTCTCTTCCTGACGCTGACTCAGCTTCCCAAACCAACACCAAAAAACCCTCATGTAATCAGAATGGAACTTTGGCACATTGATATCATGTCTCTAAAAGCCTTTGGCTTGGTGAACGGAATGTGGTCCCTTACATTATCTACACACCCATGGGGATGCTTCCTGCCTGCCAACTGGCCTCAGAAAAACACAAACATTTAGTTGTATCCATTACTGCAGTGAGCATTTTAGTCAAGACCTGCTTCATTCCAAAGATGACATCTGCAAATTATTACGGAATATTTTAAGAATAAAGCAAGCTTGTGTAAAGAAATCCTATATTAGTCAGATGCTATTGCTACAGGAAGCCCCAAATTAATATAGCCCACTTACTTATTCAATTATTTATTCATTCTCTATTATGTACTGGCAATATGCCAGGCACTACAAAACAATTATGAATAAAACAGAAGCCCTCCCTCAAAGGACTCCAGTGTAGTGAAGCAGGTTGATTTTGTAAAAGAAACACTAGAATATTCTCATGTCCAAACACGCCTCCTTAAAAAGAAACATCTCTACAACACTTTCCTTCTGTTCTCATTTCTAAATGTTTGTGCTTTGGCATCAAGGGTAGAAAAACGAGAGAGAAGCATGAGGGTTATGACTTGGAGACCCTGGGAATCAAGTTAAAGCTCTAACTGCCTACTTCAAGTTCCATGAGTTGGTTGGGCTTAAAACTCTCCAAGTCTTAGGGCTTACTGTTTGGCCAAAGGAAAGCACCACCCTACTCACCACCGAGGGAGGGTGGTTTGAGCCATGGAGGCCCATGCCCCTACCCAATTACAGAATTTGATTGTCACAAGTACCTTGGAGAGCCTTGCACATGCCGGAACACAGAGTCACTAGTGAAAACAAAAGAAAAGAAAACAAAAAGACCTCCCTCTACTTCCATAGTTCTCCATATTTAGTCTTAAAGGTATTAAAATTTTCTAAAAACCTCCTACCACATTGCACAATTGACCATGCTGATGTCAGTACGAACCACCATGGCAGCTGAAGTCTGTGGAGAAAAATCAAGCAGGGAAGACAAAGGGAGTCCAGGGTGGGGAGGAAGTTGAGGTTTAATGTGGGTGGTCAGAGAAAGCCTCACTGAAGAGATGACCTATGAACAAAGCTCTGAAATGCACCATGCAGACCCCCACATCTCCAGTGGCAGGTGTCTTCTCACTCCTGCCTTCATAAAGCAGCACCACAGAATGCCAACATCTACCGCGCACATTAAGTGCCAAGCACGTTCTATATGAGCTCAGTTCACCCTCGCATCCCTGTAGGTCACTGCTGTTAGTATTTAACCCCTGGACATGGGGTAAAGAAGAGAAAGGTGAACTGATTTGCTAAATTAGGTCATTCGGCTCGTACATACAGAGCAAAGATATAAAGCCAGGAGTCTCAGATTCCAGAGCCCATGCGCCATATGCGATCCTGTTGTTGGGGTCTTGACTTGACTGGCTGATGCCTGTGTTCCTCACACCTTATCGCACAGTTTTCCCGACTTCCTTCCCAACCACTCCATTCATGAAAGCTCAGTTTTGTTTTCTGCCTCCTTGTAGGAAACAGAGCTGCCATCTGGCTGAGCAGTGGGGAAGGAAAACACTGATTACACCAGCTCCAGAGCAATGGCTCCAAAGTGGCAGAAGATGAGAAGGAGTAGCAAAAACAGCAAAAATAATCAGCTAATTGACATGTTTACTGAGTGTCTCCTATGTGCCAGGCATTGTACTAAGTGCTTTCTATGGGACTGTCCACAATATTTGTAGGGCCTGGGACAAGGACAGTACTGGCTTGACATATATGATCTAATTTAAAAACAATCCTCAGTATCTTCCATTCATAAATAAGGAAACTAAAGCTTGGAGGATTTAAATAACTTGCCAGTAATCGAGTTAGATCAGAAGACCCACAGTCCTAATACTGCTGTAATCAGAGCTGGCATACTTTTTCTACAAGGAGCCAGGGAATAAATACATCAGGCATTTCAGGCCATAAGCCCTCCTACTCAACTCTATTTTTGTAACAGGAAAACAGCCATCGACACTACAAAAAGAAGGGCATGACTATGTTCCAATAAAATATTATAAAAACAGGTGGTGGGCCCAATTCTACTCATAGGCCACAGCTATAATCAAGATGAAGGGGAACACCATTTATTTCCACTCAGTACAAGTATTGAGTAACATGATACTTTTTTTTCAAAAGTCCTTGTATTGACATATGGTTTAAAGAGACATTAAACTACATAAAATAATCTCCACTTAAGGTTTGCAAATTTCTTAGAGAGGATCACCTTCTTAAAAACCTGAACACAATATCACAGAGGTTAAGATGCTTCTCTATTACAGCATTTCATCTTTAAGCATCTCAACAGCAGTAGCCAGAATCGTTCCCTCTCCATTGCTAAGGGCAGGCTAAGTCCTCATTTTGAAAGGGGAAAATCAAGCAAATGAGAAACGACATGCTTTTCTGGCCTCCAGGGAGACGAAACCAGACTGCAGTTAGCTCTGGTTTATCTAGTTAAGGAAAATCTGGGCTCTGACCAGACAGCTCTACACAGAGCATAAAGGAGTCAGTGCAAACCACTGGCAGTTGACAACATCATAACCTGGCAGACCGAGAGCCAGACTCTGGCTGCTGGCTGTCTGGCTCAGCTCAGGGCTGAGATGCCTTTTCAAAGCACCCTTGAAGAGCACCACTGCTGTCTCAGAGAATGGAGTTAATCGCTCATGCACAGAGATGCTCTCTCCTTCACAGGCAGATGCCATCTCCAATTTTGAACGTGATTTATAGACAAGCCGCAGTGCATACAATAACTAAAGACACTTGCATCTCTCCTCTCTACTTTTCTGATGCACAGCCAAAGGGAAATGAACAGGAAATGCAAACAAACAATGTTTGTCCTTTCACATTAGAATACAAAATATTTGCAACCTGTTGTTTGAGAGCTTGGTGAGCAGTTAATCATTGTGTAAATAGTACAAATGTACTTTCTTGAACCTTGTCCAGAAGCTCTTAAGTGATTAACAACACAACACTTTCCCTTCCCATTTACATCAACCTGAAAGATGGCAATTTCCTACCTCTGGGCCAAGCACTTTATGGTGTTTGCGATGGCTTTGCTTTTGGTTTAATTATATTCAGCAAAGGGAATCTTTTTGCTATTAAGTGGAACTGAAATTCTACCTTTTCACTTAAGCTCAAAGAACCCATCTGAGCGTTTATCTATAATATCAACGATATAAGATAGATACAATCTTCCCATGTTAGTACTTTAAAGAAATCCTATCTTTAGGTTGCTTAAATGAACCATATCCCTAGCCAACTTCATTCAGATCTGGTGAATCCCCACATGGCAAATTATCTGATAGTAAGATCTTATTTCAGTGTCATGGATGCCGAGCCCAAATGATTAAACAGCAAAGCCCCATCACTGAGCTCAGGACAGGTGCTTGGTGCTGGAGCCGGGAAGCAACAGGAAATCCATGGTGACATCTCAGATCAGATATAACCTGCCAGCTGCCAGCTTCTACAAACCAAGACTCATCGATGTCCCCATTCCTGCCTTGTTCTTTTTAAATCTCAGATATTTGGTGTGTGGGAACATTTCTCAGAAGATCAAATGTATTTGAATATGAGGGTGTATTCACAGTCCAAGAAAAGGACCCCCCAGGCATCTCTTGTGCATTTCTCTAGCACCCCATCCTAAGGGTGTAGAGTTGATAGGAAAGTTTCTTTATATTTACTTCTCCATGAAATAGATTTCCTTTTTCCATTCCTTTCTCAGCATATCTAAGGAACAACTGGGAGAAAAATGCCATTGCTTTCACCTCCTGAGAACTCCCTAATTATCTTTTATCTCTTTGAAGATGAGATGCTTCCTCAGCCTCATAGTTCTAACTCTGATGAGACCCCTACCGGTAAAGAAGGCAGGGCTCTGGATTCAGGAAAAAAAAACCCATTTGCATCTCAGTTCTGACACTTACTATTGCTTGATCTTGAACAAATTATTCAAGTTCTCTACTAATTCATGTGCTTATTTTGTAAAAGGAAGTCATAATTTTACATTGTGTAAAATACCTGACACACACCAAATAAAAATGATAATGCTAATATTATTATGCTATGCTATAATTTCTAGGGAATTATTTTCTGCCAAATAGAGTATGGGGAAGGAAATGTGTAAATTTGTACTCCAGATAGAAAGAGATGCCTATACCAGCATCCTGTAAATGTGCTAACTGCCTAAAGCCCCTAGGACACTCCTAGCTGCAGTGAAACCAAAGTGTTCTAGTACAGGCTGTAAGTTTGGGGGTTCACAGTGAGGGAAAGCAATTCATTGGAGAATAAAGAGTCTGGAACCTATGTCCCTCATGAGTTCCGTGGCCACAGAAGGTTGGTTCAGCCTTGGGAGTAAAGGCTTAATATTACAAAGGCTTAATATTGCCTGCCTTAAAGGCAGCTTAAAACACAGCTCCCTTCAATGACTGTTATTTGGAGTCAGTGAAATAATGTATATGGATGTGCCCTGTGAACTGATTTACAAGGTATCAGTGCTACCAAGGGCAGTGTTTATGTGGTTCACGCGTATATTTAGTAAGCTAGTCTCTAATACTTCAATAAAATGCACTCTATACATCAATAAAATGTGATTAGGTCTGTAAATACATCTCAAAAATCTACTTTATCAAAGTCCAGACTGACCCAAACTGTCTAATTTATAAGGTAATTATAAATCTTCTAAGAGCATTCATAAAAATGCCCTTAAAACTGCAAACTTCCTTGTACAACATTGTTTGCTTCAGAAAGGTTTGATGCACACATCACTTTTATAGAACAAAATATTGCAGAAAGTAAGACACACTTGTAGGATATGAAATATATGGAGCTGTGTATTTATGTTACTGTGAATTCATAGATCTTGAACACATAAAGCACTAAGCAAATCTTCCCTTCTCCCCATTTCAGATTTTTCTCCATCTTTGTGAATGGGAGGAAAATGCAAAACACAATCTTTTGAGTGAATTAATACCCAATGAGGAAGGCTTTATATCAAAATTTGATAAGAAATAAAGCATTAACTGTTTGGATTGATTTCAGGCCGATTGCTGGATTCATTTTTGTACCCTGAGCACCTGGGCACAGGATAGGGGCTGCCTCCTAAGTGTGGGTGAACATAGCAGTTGAAGGTATCAGAAGCTAACATGGAAACAAAATGAACTTAAAAAAGAAGCAATTCAAGTCGGGCCTGAAGATAACAAGACACACGATTACTTATCACCAAGAGACCTGTCCAAGCTCAGGGCATGGAAGAGGGGTCTCCTTACAGGTATCTTCACCCCAGGCCTGGCTTATGTCCCTCCTCAGCCCGGTGCAAGTCGTCATAGCCACCGTTTCCATCTGGGCCTGAGAGGCCTTTTGGCCAAAGGCAAACACCTCTCATGAACTCTAAAGCTATTTCCTTCTAAAGAATATTGATTTCTACAACCTGAATTCTGTCATTTCTCCTTCTGTAATGCACCATATTCTAAAGGCAGCTTCTCTATTTCTGAAGCAAATGCATAATGGGCAATCTACTGGCTGCTACCGTTCCCTCTGCTGGTCCGTTGATTAATACAGACCTGACCACAGAGGCCTATGAGTGTTACCTGTGTCCAATGTTCTTTAATTCTCAACAATACTCTTTTTTTTTTTTTTTTGAGGGCAGTGTCACTGGCCCTCACATGTAGGACCCGAAACAGGGGCCGCTGGCTTCTGAAGCCAGCGCTTAACCACCACGCCACTCGGCCGGCCCTCAATAATACTCTTTTATGAAGCATCTACTGTGCTGGGTATACTATGAGAAAACAGGCACACGAAATGGTGGGCCCCACTGACACTAGAGCAAGACAATCCAGTGTTCTAAAAGAACATACAGGATACTTTCAGATAACTAAAAAATTTGTATAAGAAGTCACGCGTTTGAGGTATAGTTAGTTCCCTGTGCAGAACCCAACGAAAAAGAAATACATTCACTAATAACAGCAAAGGGCCTTGATGGCAGGGAGGTTGAAATGACAACACGTTAAGTCCACCTACACCATCCAGGCAAAGCTACAGCCAACTGCAGGACACTGGGGGTATGGCATCTCCAAGTCAGCCTCTCTCCTCCACTCACAGAGGCATATTTCAAAGCCTCCTTCGGTGTGGTGCTATAGAACACTAATCTGCTAAGCTAGGGTTGTTCACTTTTGAGCACCTGAGGTTAGAAAATAAATGAAGAGCTCTGCAGAACCAAAGGAGGAGGAAGGAAAAGGCTGGGAAAGAAGAAGCCTGTTACAGCTCCTTCGCTTTCATTTCCTTTGACTTTGATTGACCTGATCTCTGCATTTGCATAGGGTAGATTGAAATAATGACTTACAATGACCTAGCACAGCTTACGATATTTTTCACGGACATTATTCCCTTTAGCCCCATCTGAATCCAAATTATACTCCCCAACTTTTACTTTCAAATCCTGGTTTCTGAGACATTTGCTGTTCACCATTTAGGACTTAACAGACATAAACACTCACTTTATAATAGGGCTCTGTAATATTAAGGCCATGACTGCAGTCCTGTAAATAACTGTGCCAACTGATCCTCACCTTGCACCCTGGGCCCAGCGAAACTTACTGAGCACATCAGTTTGGCCAGTTGGTCTTCAGCCCACGAGCACCTCAGCCTCCTCTCCGCTCACTTCATTCCCACCACTGCTCTGTTCTGTGTTCTATTTGTCCATTATTTATTGTTTTGTTTTGTTTGTGTTTTTTTTTGGCTGAGCCACCCTGCCACTTGTTGGCAGCTCAGTGGCAGCTCAGCTCAGGCTGGGCATCAAACTGCTGTTGCTCAGAGCTCAGCTCGCACTCTTGAGTGAGCTCTTAACCAACTGAGCCACTCGGCCGGCCCCTATTGTCCATAATTTATAATCTCTCGTTTTATAACACATTCAGTTGAGTCCCTCAGCAAAGTCCTCCCACTTTCCTTCCTGGTCATGACCTTCACACAGCATTCACCCCATTATGTCTTGGTGACCGACCACCAGTCTGGTGCAGCCTCAGTACCACCCTTACCTGGGCACTGCCCCAGGGAGGAACCCTCACTGGATGAGGTCTGGCTCCCAGATCTAACACCCTCATCTGAGTTCAGGTCTCAAAGGGCTGGATTGGACAGTTCACATTCACACAGCAATGGCAAAGAGACAAAGACAACTCCCATCTTTACTTACGGTATTCTGAAAAATCACTTTAATCTACTTTTGAAACCCCAATGTAGGTGATTAACCAGTAGAAAGCCTCTGACTCCATGACACTGGAGGTTTGTCCTACTGACAACTGGAAACACGGGGAAGGGTGGGAAAGCTTGACAGGCTCAGCTTCCTTTTAAAATATAATGCATGACACGAAAGGTACCACATTTAAAAGCATTAGAATACATCTCTAAGGTAAAAAAGGCTTCTTTATTTCTTTTCTTACCCAAATCTTGGATTTCCTTTCCAAGAGTATCATTGATCTTTACTTCACTCTTTGTATTCAGGTCACATGGTGACCTCACTTTATTGTCCCCTAGTGTAACAATGCACAGCATTTCTCCTTTCCTTTTGTCATTCTCATTATGACGAAAGAACACCACATTCTTTTAAGATGGCCATGATAGAGATGCATATAAATGAATTCACAGCTAAAACTAAATAATAATTATGTGGACTTAGGTAATTTAATCTCTCTCTCTCTCTCTCTCTCTCTCTCTCTCTCTCTCTCTCTCACACACACACACACACACACACACACATTCTCAGAGCGCTGGTACACTTGACCTTGTAACTACCTATTAATCTATCTCCTAGGTTTTTAGCTGAGTGTCTCTGTGACAAGCCCCAGTTGCTTTTACTCTCCCTCTAACAGGAATTTCAAACAAAGGATCAAACTAAGAAGCAAAGAAACTGGGTATCTGGCTCTGCCCGGTTCCTGGGCTTTCTATTATTTCTGTGACTTGGCCCACTTTCAATCACTTGTGTATTCTCAGGGGCTCAACCTTGTCGCAGCCCTACTAGCCATGGCCTTAGACAGACAGACTGAATGCTGAATTCAGTATCAGTCAACCTTGTAGGCTATCTTACCCATGCTTTGAGCCCCTATTTAGATATCAGGCTTTGGCCCAATTCCTGATGTCTCTCCATGAAGGTCCTGTTCTCATAGACTGCAGCCTCTCCTAACAAGCTGCCTGTACTATCGTCCCTTGAAGAGCAGAGTCTGGCATTACTCTCGTCACCCTGCCTCAGTGGCCAGAGCCCCACCTTCTGCAAACACACATTTCTTGTTGCTGCTTGCCCCCATGCACTTCTCAGCATCGCCTGTGCCTGATGCTCATGAGGACACCTGTTATGTCACAGTAGAGGCCCCACACCAATGCCTCTGGTCCACTTTCAGGCCCTTCAGAGAGCCTGTCCTCATGGCAGATGCACTCCTTTCCTTCCCTGCCTTTCCCCAGGGAGCTGTCTCCCTTTTCGTACTGGGCCCAACCTGGAGACACTGAGCAGACATAGGTGGTCCCATTCCAATGTGAGACAAAATCTTTGCTTAAGATCTAAGGTGGGAAAAACCCCTGCTTTCATCAAGGTTATTCTGAATCACAAAACAGTTGAACTTTGGAGTGGAAAGGGACCTTAGAGTCCATGTAGCAGTGTTTACTGGAGTGTTAGATTTCCCAAACCAGTAAAATGTCCAGAAACAGGAAGTTGGGCACGGGAGGGGAAACTGACAGAGGGTTGTGTACCCCTGCTGCTCTCAGTGGTTGTTGGGGCCTATTGAGCAAGGTCAACCCTCTGGTTTCACAGATAGGAAAACAGTTTCCCCAAGTCTGCCAGCCAGTGGGGAACAGACTGGGCTATGCTATTCCCAGTTCAGTCTTTTTCCTGTTGGATTTGCTAAAGCAAGTTTTTGTTGATATTAAAAACATTTCTCTGCTGATTTTAATATTTGGCAAAACTTTGATTCACTCTTAAATAATAATCATCACTCTCCTCTAGCAACCTTGAAGAAGCATAAGCATAGATGGCTCATCAGAAGGTATCCCCAATATCAGGTAATAGAGGTTCGGTTACTTCCAAGGTAAAAGTTCTCATTTGGGTTCAGTAGCAACCTGGGTAAGATTAAAAATTTCATTTCACATTGATAGGTATGATTTGAAGATATTTCTTGAAATTCAAAATGAACAAGGGTCAACTTTTCCCCAATTTTTCACGTCTAGCCCGTCCACTGGATTAGGGACTATGCAATTCAAATGGCATTTCTTTCTAAGAGTAGGGCAATTTTTATTTTTCTTTCTTCCCCCAAATACATGTTATCTAACTTCTCCCTCTGTGGTCCCCAATTATTCTCAATCAGCTCTAGCCAAAATATTGTTTCTGCCTTTTCTCCTCTCCTTTCATTCATGTTTTCTTAAAGTAGCTTGGGAATTTGTTTTTTGGCACTTAACTGAACACATCACTCTTAATCTGGCATGTGAATGAATATCTAAACACATTCTATGTCTTAATTTGAGCACTTTCAACAACTATTTCTGCTTCATTGATTCTAAGAAATTTTCATCCTTTGAAGCATTCTAATGTGGTTTTTATAACATACAAAAAAGGTAGCCATAAAATTATTTGCTTCTCTTAAGAATAAGAGATCAAAATTTCTGTGAAAGAATGGTTTGAGCCCCAAACTCTCCTGTCTGTTCAAAAAGGATATTGACAAAATTGGCATTGATCACCAGAAGAAAAACTTATTCCAATTTCTTTCGGTGGTAAAACTCTGACCCTAAAGCCATGCAGGGCTAAATAGAAGCTTATTTCTGTTCCTTTTACCCATAGATTTCAAAGTGCAAGTGAGAGGAGGGTGATATTTTCAGTCTTTTTTAGCTTAGGATGGAGGGAGAATAGAAGTCAGAAGATTTAAGTGTCTTGTTCATTATTAGGCATAAAGGTACAGGATGAAAGAGCACTGTTGGCCTGATTCACTCTGTGCTTTTCTTATAAAATGACCAAATCAGCCCCCTGGGACTGACAGGATTCACCCAGGCTGCAACGAGCGTGGACATGACCTCTGTGGTGTTCATGAATGAGATTCAAAGGCCAGGAATTGGCTCCATAATAAACTGAAACATTTCATGAATAGGAAGGTCACGTTCCTCAGAAGGATCACCCATGGAACTCTTTATTCCATTTCCCCATTGTTTACTCAAGTTTGTTTACAACACAGAATTTCTGCATAAAGATGGTGACCTGTATTTTCAGGAATGCCACTGAGTACACTGTGCGTGTGTTTTCCTCAAAGCACTAGGTGCTGATGCTGTGGAAAACGGCTGTTTCTTGTCAAGGTCAACAGTGGACAGTGAGTCATGCAGACACGGTTCCTGTGTATATAAGAGACTTGGGACTAGTTCTTCACCATTGTCAAAGCCAGTGTGTAGGTTTATTAAATGCAAGGCATAATCCAGTGCTCTGACACCTTCCAAGGGGAACCTGAAGCATCTGCAAAATTCTCTGTGGCCCTGAGGAAGATGCCGGCAGCTCTGTGCCCAAGTGTCTACCATTCTCCACTGAGATGAATGACTGGTCACTGCTGGATAAAATCATTTCTGTAAAAATACCCATTTTCATAGAAAACTGTCAATATTTATGAACTGGCTCTGATGAAGTCATTAGAAATTCTTTAAATCCACAGCATAGAAGTTTCCCCACATTGGTTTAAATTCCTGACTCACACTGGGCCATCTCAGTCGCACAATTTTAGATAGCAATGGAATCCAGTGCCATAAGCAAAACAGCTCCCCTACGATGTTAGTTACAATGATGACTGTCAAAAAATATTGGCATTCACTACAGCTAGAATGTCTCACTCAAAAATTCCTAGGTTTCTTCCAACCCCAGCCTACCAAAATCTGGGTTAAATAAACTCTCAGGTTTGTGCTCAGAGCTGTGCATCTGGTCTGGCAATCTGACTCCTTCATCAGCCCTCAGGACCATCTCTAAGGGGCAGGAGAGCAACCTCCACCTCCTGTCACATGGCTTTGGCATCTGAAGAGACTACAACTCTAGAGAGGGTAGTGACCTGGCTGGGCACAGTGACGATATGGATATTAATCCAGGAGATGCTGGGTAATAAAAGGAAATCCTCAGGAAATGATGGCAGTGCCGACACTGCGATGCGTAGATGAAGGAACTTGAAGGGGAAAGGACAGTCATTTTTTTTTAATGAAGACCAGCTACTGAAATTGATTTTGGATGACTCTGCACCAAGTTTATCAAATGCAGCACAATCCGAATTGCTTCTGAGAGGCAGACAATTTGCTCTTGGTAATATTGATGTTTTCTTCATATTCAGAATTTTTATTTTAATCCAAAACAACTTATCCCAAGAAAAACAAGGGCAGGGACAATGCTTTGTCTGCTTTAGAGAAAATGAAATGAAGTCAGAGAAAGATCTATTAAAGATTTTGTGGCTGTTTGGAGGACCCACCTCCCTGGATGAAGGGAACCACTTATTTTAAATAAGATACCCCACAAATGGTTGATGACAATATTACGGACTTCCATAATGTTTACCTAAGGATCTCTTCCAGAAAAACAAAAATTTAACCCCTTGTTTATCAAGAAGTATTCTCTTGTATCTGGCTTAGAAAAGCAGGTTGCACATGCAATTCTTTGTCACCCAGAACCCCAGATTCCTGAGGATTTAGATCACAAGACTCTTGGAAGTATCAAGTCCTGATTATCGGATGGAGTTGAGTTTAGAGTACTTTACTAAGTTCAGATTTTCTCCTCTTTCTTTTTCAATTGAGGCGAATATTAAGATGTTACGATCAGAGAAACCATAAATTCTAGGTCAGTGATCTGTCAGGAGACAAGGATCTGCATTCCATCTCTGCCCCTTACCAGCTATGTCACCTGCTGCAAGGTATTTAACTTCTCAGAGCCCAGGCTTTATTTTTCTAAAATAGGGATCATGGAATCAGCTACCTCAGGAAGATGACAACAATAATAATAATACTTGATATTTATTGACCATGTACAATACAAAACACTTCCTAAGTGTTTTTTTTTAAATGATCATCTTATTTAATGTTCACAAGATCTCACTGAGTTTGGTACTAGTACATTCATTTAACACAGGTGAGGAAACAGGCTTAGGGACATGATGCTCATGTTTAAGCCAGAATTCCCACACAGGCCCTCTGACTTCAGGGGCATGCTGGGAACCACATACAGTGCAAATTAATTGATATAATAAATTTAATATGCTTATCATAGTGGCTGACATACAATAAATGTTTTGAAATAAGGAATATTAAAATAGTATTGATGAGAATAATAGTATTTTAAAGACGATGAGGACTTGGGGCCGGCCGAGTGGTGCGGTAGTTAAGTGCTGGCTTGGGACACCAGCGGCCCCGGTTTAGTCCCACATATGAGGGCCAGTGACACTGCCCTCAAGAAAAAAATAAATAAATAAAAATAAAGACTATGAGGACCCGTTACATGTTTAGAGTGAAAGATGCCATTTTGTTAATCAGCAGTTGGCAAATTCTTTGAGGGAAGAAACTGTGATTCACTGATTTTTTTGTAGCCTCAGACTCCAGTACAGCATGCCTGGCCTGCAAAGGTGCTCTATGGATATCTGCTGATGAAATGAAGACTGAATTTGCTATTAACAGTATTGCAGAGAAAACCTGACTGAAGATACTTTCAACTGGTCTAAGCAAAACCAAATTTAGAACAGACACTGATGTCCCCTGGAACCCTTCATACTCCTTATTATTGGCAAGGCTTCATAAGCTTGGTATCTTAAGGTAACACAAAATACAAAGAATTTGTGTTGTATTTTTGTCCATATCAAACAGTATTTATCGAGAAATAATCTCCTTCCCAAATTGTGGTGGAGACACATTCAGAAAATTAAAGTCTGCTCTCCCTTAACCAAGTCAAAATAGGATGCTACATTTTCTTAAGAAAGCTGCTAGGTACTTGGTTTGGGGGGAAATAAAAGGTTAAGAAATTTACTCCTCATTATATGTATTTTTAAAATTTCTAACTCAATATCAATTCATAAAACTAAACTGATATTGAAATTAATTTTATTTAAATTTAAAATGAACTTAAAATTTTAACTCAATATCAATAAATAAAAAATAATGATTTCCTTATTATATTTTGGTTTATCACATGGCCTTTTAGAAAAGTTCAGTCATAAACCATTCATGAAATTACTTAATCTTAGCAAGTTTACTAAAATCCTTATTAAAAATGAGAAAACATGGGTGCAAAAAGTTTTATGTCTTGCTCAAAATCACACAATGAGTAAAGGGCAGAACCATTTCAGGGACATATCCAGGCATCTGAAAGGAAATGTGGTCTGAGAATGATAATATTTGAATAACACACGAGAACAGACAAGCTTTAGCCCAGTTCCAATATTTAGAACTAAGTGGCATTACATAATCACACACGTCTGAGAGTCCTTCATAATTTTATACCATTTTTTTCTCAAGGGCAAATTTTCTTAAGATTGTTCCTAGTTTTAAATTAAAAACTAAGGAAGAGATGGAGAGAGAAAGGAAGAAGATAAAAGTTAATTACAATCGTGCTATGTAACATTATTGATAATTTTAAGCAAATCAACAAATATTTCTAGAGAATTACTATAATTATGTTTAACAAAACATAGATATGTGGAAAAAAATGTTGTGGCAAATGACACATAGCCTGAATATAGCCCAGTCAGTATTTCACATTTAAGTGTCAATCTTTGAACTGGAGGTGAGCCATTGTAAACTAGAGTGAATGAAGTTTGAGCTCATCCAACCTTCTCTGTAGCTGTTTTCAAAGTCAAGGTAATAAGAACCTTAGTTCCACAAGGACCTAATCGTTACACATTAGAGAACTGTCTCTGGAACTATCAGTTTGGTGAGAGAGGGCAGGTCTCCTAAAGATGAAACCTTGAGCAGTAATTACCTCGGCATGTAAAGGACTCTCTCGGCCACCACAAAACCCACCCTGAAGAAGAGATTGCTGGCCGGAATGAACGGGAATACCAGGAACAACAAGCCCACTAAAACTTCCTTGTGCTCCAGTCTCTGAAACACACAATAGTGAAGAACAGATTAATTTTGGTTTAATTCCGTTTCAGTCAACAGTTAACCACCTCTTTTCTTTTTAAGTTCTCATTGAAAGAATGAATAAATTAGACCAATGAAACCTTTTGATCAGTGTTCCGAATTCATCAGAGAAAGCCTTCAGGCTAAAACCTCTGGCATGTCAAAATATTCACACATACCCAACACATGTTTGTCACCCAGAAACATCTGATTTTGCCTAATACGATCAGTGACCATTACTCTTTGTTCTGGGCTGGCCCTACAGCAACCTGGTTTCTTGGTCCTGGCCCCTTTCAGAATCCTTGTCACCCCAGGCAACTCATTTTCAGGGAGCAAAGCAACTGATGGACTCAAGCTCACTAAGGCATCATGGAGAATTACTGTCCGCTCAGAAATGGAATGCATAAACACACATACCACCACCACCACCACCAGGAGAAGCAGATCTTAGCATAAAGGAAATTAAAAGCAAATGGTAAAATTTAGGGCATCAATGAGGGAAATCATGTGAGCTGAGGAGTTTTTAACACCTTTCAAATTAAGCCAGTAAGCAAGTATTTATTCCATGAAATGTTTTGGAATCAAAATTAATTACAGTAATAACTCATTAAATTGACAAACACCTTTCTCTAATATTGTACATAGTAATTTGTAAAGATATTTCTGTCATTGAGAGTACACAGAAAAAAAATCCTGTTTACTACTAATATGTTGCAATGGACACTGTAAAGAGTATTTTGTATTTCCGTGAGTGTATATAAATATGAAGAAATTTGAAAAGAGGCATATTTAAAACAAACCCTAATGTACTGGATGGTATTTTTTTTTTTTTTTTAGGTTTAAGAAAACCAAGTAGAACTTCCCATATTACACTTTTAAATGTTTCTTATGAACATTTTAGCACTTTTTTTTTTTTTTGAGGGCAGTGTCACTGGCCCTCGTGTGGGACTGAACCGGGGTTGCTGGCTTCCCAAGCCAGTGCTTAACCACCGCGCCATTCAGCCGGCCCTCTTATGAACATTTTAAATAGTCTACTACTTTTTACAATTGTAAAAGTCAATAAAACAAATAAACCAATTTCAAAGACATAAACGACTCCGTAGTACAAACCACTAATACTTTAAATATACAGAATAAAAGATTTTAAACATCTTGAGATATTTGTCACATGGATTTTAATAAAAATCTTTGTTTTTTTGACAATAACATGTACAGTAATAAAATATCTGAGAGTAATTTGATATAAACAAATGTGATTTGGACAATTTCCCCTAAATAGTTACTGGTCTGTAAGTAATGATTTCATGATTTTATGTAAAGGAACCATATACTTTAGAATTAAAAGATGAAAGAAAAAGAAAAGTTTTCATAACAAGCCTTCAACTCCAGTGAATGCAACAATGTTACATTTTCTATGAATAAATCAGTAACTGAAAAACTATGCCAGGCAAGAGAAAAAACTGGGTGTGAGAAAGGGAACAGGGTAGAGAGAGGCCTTTCTGGTAGAGGTGACAATCTGGGTTTAAGAAAAAATGAATGAATGCTTACAGGGCAAATTTGGTGGTGGCTGTGGGAGACGGTGGTCACAGCTAGGCAAATTCTGGAATGCACAAAGTAGTGGAGAGTAACAAATCATGAAGGTCTGACACACTCTGTGTGGAGTTGACCTTTACCTCGAGGCAACAGGGAGCTACTAAAGGGTCCCACTTGAATAGAAGAAAGAAAAGCCAGTCAGTGTCCAGGAGTTGATGTCTAGATTTAAGTTATGGCCCTGCCACCGACACACCATTAGTCACCTTGAAGGGGCCCCTAATCAGCCCTTCCATGTGAGACAAGTGGGACTCCGGGCTCAGTGGGGCTGGATCATCAAAGATTTCATGATCAGTGCAAGTCCACGCTATTGTAGTTGTGGGCTTAGAGGCCGCCACTGCTCCCAGAGGGGCAAGTCTTAAGTGTGTTTTTCTTTGTTTTCAAGATGTTCAATGGAAGGCAGTGGCACCGCGCCTGGACTCAATGAAGTTTTGTTATTGTATTTTGAGAAAAACAATATTCATGAAAAAATCATGTATTCTCAAATTAAGTTGATTATATCCTTTGTCTTCCCTCCTCCCCATTCAGTCAAGAGAGATAGAAAATATTAAAAAACGTATTTCTTTAAGCTGTGAGTTGATCAGCCAAGCAGAAAGTTAGGGAAAAATATTTCACGGACGTGACTGAATTTCCTAGAATGAGAAAGACTGGGAGGGAATCCAAGTTTATATCCTGTGGATCACAGATGTGACAAAATTGCCTAAATAATTTATAGCTTTTTTCAGCCTAATAGAGTCAAAGGAAATGCCAACAAAATAAGAGTGAGAGGAAAAAGAAAATGTGTGGCATTTTCCAAAGTACACAAAGTACATTTATTTCTAAGAAAAGACGCAAATGGAAATTTACTTATTCCAAATTACACTGGGGGGTGAAAAAACATGAGAATTAAAAGAGCTAACAACTTGGCCATTGATAATACATGTTATTTGTCTGATTAACTGTGCGACTTCAGACAATTAATTTACTTTTCTGACCTTTAATTTGATGAGCAGTTAAAGAAAAGAAAGGGTATTGATACCTATTATATCTGTAGGAAAAAATGTGAGATTCACTGTAAGAGGTGTCAGATTTGACTTTCTTTCTGGCTTAGAAGGATACAGTGAAGCAGCCTCCTAGAATGGCAAAGAGGTAAAAATCCCTTAACACCCCTCTTAGGGTGCCCAGAGAGTCACTCAGCCGTTATGGGCACAGCTACGCATGTAATCAAGCAGCTAACAGTTTTCTCACAACCAGCAATTACCTCTGAGGAAACCCGGCTCCAGAATTCAAGTCTAGCCTGATAGTTTGCAGCTTATCCCCTCCCCTTCTTACTCCCCGTTCACCTTTCAAAGCACTGGTCACAGATGAGGTGTCTCTCTCTCTCTCTCTCTCTCTCTCTCTCTCTCTTTCTCTCTCTCTCTCTCTCTGTCATACACCATGTGCACTGTAGCCAGCAGCCTGTGGGTGAGTGTGCATGACACAAGGATGCCTCCCTGCCCCACCCCACTCAACACTGATGAACGATCCACTGCAGGCTGCTCCCTTCCAGAAAGCCAGAGACTAGGCCTCATTACAGTCATTAGCATTACTATTATCATATTTTCTCTCACCTCCAAGCAGGTTTCAGATAAATAGCACAGTGCATTGACTGTGCGAGCATGTGCTCATAGTTCTACGTGCAGCACAGCTATATTTCAATCCTAAGGATTTATTTGGCAGCCCTAGGCTCTGGCTGTCTGCATCTTACTCATTGATCTTCGGGGAAGCTGATGACACTAAAGCTCTTTGGCCCTGGGGGTGAGGCACTTGCCAAGTTGACAACTGGATGGCGACATGCTTATTTGGCCCTCCTTTTAGTATCTGTTTATGGGTCTACTTCCTCCATCAGACCACAGATTCCTCGATAGGCTCACTCTCTGGCTAACTGACTCCCAAACTGCAACCCTGCTTTTTGTGCAAGTTTAAATAAATTCTAGTTTAATCTTCACAACAACTCTGTGGAGCTGTTATCCCTGTTGTAAACGCTCATACGTCTTAGACCTCTGGGTCCTTCACAAATAGCTGAAATTACAAGCAGCAAACATGCCAGAGGGTTATTGCATTATTTCCATAAGAAATATTCCTCAAGGTGCCACAAGTCTTCAGGTTCCTTCCTGCAAAACTTGGGGACCTGGGCTCTCGCTGTGCTGCTTTTGTACATTTTAAGGATTTTGTTGTGTCCCAACACCCCTATTGCTGTCCACAGGAAATGCATCAATGAGTCTCTACTTGAGCAAACCAGAGGCTCAGGCTTATTTAAAATGTCATGAATCTGCAAAATCCCTTAGATATACTCAGAGATGATGATAATATAGACTCCATCAAATGGATGGAGAGCTGGTCTCAAACCACTAACTCAGTAACCAAGGAGGATGCTTTCAATACCAGAATGAGAAGTGCCAAACGAAAGGAAGGACAGAAAGAGCTTGACTTGTTTGGGCCCATAGGATTCTGTCCAAGCTCTGCACAAATGTACCTTGAAATTATTCCCTCTGGGCTGCTCTGCTGTCTACCTGATGTTTGCTTTTTAATTTTACAGCCGCTCCCTTCTCCACCTCTCTCTGTTGCTGCTCAGTTTGCCTGTCTACAGGCACAACTCCTCTCTGGGGCTCTGCTCCATGGTGACAGTTCTCACCTGGTGCTGGTGACAGTCCCTCCTTTGGCCCATTGGGCCATTGGGCAGGTGTCACTTTGCATGTTGGCTCCTCTAACCCTGCCCACATCACTGCACATGGTCGCTTTATAAACTCTTCCATCACCCCATTGGCTGTGCGATGTGTTTCCTGCCAGGATTCTGGCTGATAGGTCAGCTCAGAGAGAGAGTATGGGGATGGAAGCAGAGATGTGAACTCCAAAGAAGGACAGAACTCTGGCTCTTGTGAGCTGATAGGAGCCAGCTCCAGCCCACTCCTGACTTGGTCCCATCTTTACATTGTTCCATGTCCCTTCTGTTTCAGCCCTGGAGTGAACCACCCTTTCTAAGGTCATTGCAGTTACAGAAAATTTCTAATATTGTATAAAAACAGTAAAGAC
This sequence comes from Aselliscus stoliczkanus, assembly GCA_033961575.1. NCBI lineage: Eukaryota > Metazoa > Chordata > Mammalia > Chiroptera > Hipposideridae > Aselliscus > Aselliscus stoliczkanus. The sequence goes on along the minus strand of CM066727.1, from coordinate 166,721,914 downwards.
AAATACCAATCTGAGAGAGCTTTCCACCTGAGATCAAATGAGACTGAGATCAATCAATAGTTGGAGAAGAGGCAGTTTGGAAATTTTACTGTTATTGTGATATCAAATGCAACAGACTATGTATGACTCAAACAAGATCTAGAATCTAAACTCCATCTCAGCAGTATAAGGGGACAGAGAATGAGAACAATGGAAAGCTGATTCTCAGAGCTCATTACAGCTGCCAAATTCCTTGGTGATTATATACTCCACTGGGGCCCTGAGTTAGTCCTACTGGACTCAATGCCAGACTGCAAGAGGCTTAAGGACAGTCCTTCCGTGACATGAACACTATTCACATCTCAAATGTTAGCATGGAAAGGTACCACTTGCAATTTCTTTCTCCCTCATCTGAAACCAACAGGACAAACTGAGCTGGGACAGAAAATGGCTGAGGTTCAAGATCTCAACAGCATAGCTGCCAACCCACACTTTACTTGGCTCAAGCCGGTGATATCATTTCCTCTTTCATGTGATCTAAAATTTACTTATACATGCATGGGGAGAAACATTTTAAAAGGGGAAATGAATGAAGAAATTATACCCCCTCAGAGACAAAAGTAGATTTGTACAGTCCATGTCTTCTCTGAGCCAATCTAAACACAGCTTTTTCTCATGCCAAACTTTCTTCACCAAGAAGCACTGCCAGATGCACTAATGAACCGATAGTCGAAGGCAGATTAAAATCAGAGCATTCACAAACTGATATTTTCAATTTCTGGTTCTTGGTTCTGGACTTCATGTTTTGTTTTGTTTTTTCATTTTGGCGTCGAGTTTTTTTTGTTTGGTTTGTTTTCCACCGACAGTCTGAATCTTCTTGCCAACGCAAATTCCTGAGATTGGAACTCCTTATCTCACAAGAACACACAATTGTGTCTCAGGGTTAAATCTGGTGGAAGAATAAAACTCTCAGATTGCTTTACTCTAATTGTTCCTAACTTGATTTGGAAAAGTAAGTGACATTCTGCATAGGTGTGTTTTAAATGTTTAAAGAAAAATGAACGCAGAAATCTTTTAAAAGTTCTCTTTAACAGTGACATGATTGGGAAATATCAATCTAGTATAAAAATGCCATTCACTTAATCAAGCACTAGTAAGGAGTTATGAAAATTAAGTAAATCAGAAAACTGTTGCTCAAGAAACATTTTTCTGATTAGAAATAAAATGACTACAGGAATTGATGGAGGCATGAGAAGTCAGAGAATTGAACTTTCTTTATCTCTGTGTTTCTGAACACGAATGGAAAAGGCACCAGAGAGCTATGTATTAATAAAAAGAGTGAGGAAGACTAGAGAGATGGAAGGAAAGAGAAAGACAAGATCTCTTTCTAAATCACGTTCAACTTACAAATTATTTTATGTGCTATGGGAGGGGGACCTGCAGAAGGGGCAATAAAAGTCACCTGGTAAGTGGTAAATGGCAGACGATGTAGAAAAAACAAATATTTCCTATACTTATACCATATGCCACACTTTTGACTTAAATGGTCTCATTGGAATTTCATGATAATACTACAATGTAGGTAATTATCCCCAAGTTTATAGATGAGGAAATGATACTCATAGGGCTGAAGACACTTATCTAGGTTGATCCAATTAGTGAGAAGCAAGGCTTTCAAACTGAGGTCTGATTCATTCCAAGCCTGTCCTTTTCCCCCCGCAGGCCATGTGGCTTTGGAATACAAAGCTAAGGTCAAGTGTGGGGACTCGGGGGGTGGGGGGTAGATTTCAGCCCTTCACTGTCTTCTGATCTTGTTGTAGAAACACACTGACAGATAAGACCCAGTCATTCAGAGGTTGCCAAGCAAGACATAGCTGTGATAATCTAGAAAATCTTGCCCCCGAGACCTGTCACAGAGTGTACCACTGATTCACTTTGCCAGATAAATGCAGAGACAAGTATTGTACAGTCTACAGGGATCGGCAGGATGTGTGGCATAGCATACATGTTCCTCGTCAGGCATCCTCTTTGCATGAGTGGTTTCAGATGGTCTGCCTACTTCTTCTGACCATCAGCCTCTGGAAGAATGGGCAAACCCATCTCCACCAGACATAATAGTGTAAAATATGGTTGTTTATTTGACTGATCCTAGTAATTGAATTGTAAGTCCAAATTATATTTGAGAAGCCTTGAGAGGAGGATAATGATTATTCTTGATATATGAAATTAAATACTGTGATGAAACTGACCTTCTTAGTAGGGAAAATAAGAGAGCATTCATATCCTAGTGACTGTATAGGCACAAGGAATAAGCTAAGTGAACAGCTAAATGAGACAGAGGCCTTCTAAATTTTAGTCTACACATGCGCTTCACCTTGTTATTGCTCTAAGCTTCCATTTCTAATATCAACTGTTTATAAACTGTTTATGTATAAATCTTTCAGGACTGTGAAACTATGATAACCAATCTTGAGGCTTCTCTCATGAATTCACTCAGGAGGGTGGATCTGTAAAATTAAAGCAGTGGTATTGCTCTACGAGAAATGTGTTCATATGTGTTGGCATCAAAGCTAGCTGGGTGGATGGACTCAGGAGAAGGGAGAGCTGGGGGAAGGTCCCAGAAACCCCCTTAGACACCCCTAGATTCAGGGGTGGCCTTGTCCAGAGGAAGGTCAGTGGTGCACTATACAGGGTGCCTGTGAGAACCAAGGAGAGAAAATGTTAGCAGGAGCTCAATCTGGTGCCTGGAGCCCTGTCCAAAGAAGATGGTAGGAGAGATGGGAAGGGAGGGGAGAGGAGGACAGGGGAAGAGAGGAGAGGAGAGGAGAAGAGAGGAGAGGAGAGGAGAGGAGAGGAGAGGAGAGGAGAGGAGGGGAGGAGAGGAGGAGGAGGGGAGGGGAGGGGAGGGGAGGGGAGGGGAGGGGAGGGGAGGAGGAGGGGAGGGGAGGGGAGGGAGAGGAGAGAGGAGAGGAGAGGAGAGGAGAGGAGAGGAGAGGAGAGGAGAGAGGAGAGGAGAGGAGAGGAGAGGAGAGGAGAGGAGAGGCTCAAATTTTGCATCACATTCTCCTCACCTAGCTCAGGGTGACAAAATGGAGATGACGCAAGTAATGCACAGAATTCTAGGTCAAGAACTATAGCTTAATAAGGTGACTTAGTGCAGGAGGGAGGCAGGAATGATTAACCAATTGTTTCCCCTATAAAATTCAATTAGAAACCAGAATAGATTTCACCATGCAAGTGAAATGGAGTGAACTGAACTTCATGAAGAGACAAGGAGGCAGAGGAAAACTAGATGTATTTTCATAAATAGTTTTGTTCCTATGGAAATATACATGCCTGGCAGAAGTCTTCTACTTATGACTATTGCTCAAATATCTGTGTTTAGGAGATGCCCTTCTGACAAAACCTTCCAAAGCAGGACACTGTAGAGTTATTTTTGTTAAGAGATGAGATATTTTACTTTTTCACAGCGAGTCACACTCACTACAAGTATGATTCATCCATCCACTCGGGATTCCCACCCAGAAGACAGTCTCTTCCCTCTGTAACCTAAAATGAATAAAGAGAAGGGACCACAAAAATCCACACAGTAAAGATCCAAATATTTTAGAGCAGCCTTTCTTTAAAGACTAGAATTCACCATACTTTATCAAATGAACTACAGAGAAATATTTGGCTTCCTTCAGTGTTATTATCTATGAAAGCAATAAGAAATTTAGTAAGCTTCTCTCTTAACAGCTGAAAAATAGTGAGATTTACTTGTTCACTTGAACTTCTGGAGGAACTACTAATAGTGGATTAGATTCCTGTTATCTGTCAATTGTTAATGTACCCATCCCAAATGAAAGTATCTTCCATAATCAAAATATGTTGCATTTCATTGGATAAGACCCACTTGAATGGTTTAGAAAGAAAAACAAAGGGTGAACATGTTTCTCTAACAAGCCTTGGCATTGAATTATCCCCAAATAAAGACATTGTCACAGGGAACGCTTAAATCTAATTGGCAGAAAACTAGAGTTCACTGGCCGGAGCCACCCAAATCAAAAGGGATTGTGCTGCCTTGGAATGGAGAGAATTTTCAAGGCAATGCTAGGGAGGCTGACATTAATAAATGTTTTTCCCAATTAATCATTTTTTAATACCAAATGCCAGAGTCCTGGGTCACCAACTGATGGAGCCAATTTGGCCATTTTAAGTTGCAAGGTCCCTTTTGTAAAAACTGGTGGCCTCTGGAAATTAGAGCCAAACGGATAACAAAAATGAAAGCAAGTTTTAGATGACATTCTGCCCAAAGTTCAACCATTTATTAGGAAACAGTCCCACACTGGCTCATCCTGAAACTCGAGGAAGTCCTTTCTCTGTCCCCCAGCTTTCCTACAGGGACCTTCCATGAAAGGAACTATGTTCGGAGGCAAGAACAACTCACTTTGTACCTAGGTAACCCAAAATGCTCTGTCAAGTGCCTTCTTATGAAATTAACAGCTAAGCAGGTGAAGATACAATTTTTAACTTCCTCTAGTCATGAGGAAAAGTACATGCGGAGAGGTATATACAGTGTCACTTTGGTTTTAACTTTGGAAACTGTCACTTTATGTACCTATGAATCAGCCATTCTAGGTGACAGTCACTTCCTCAAACTACAGCACACTACAGATGGCCATGCAGTGTTCTCACCCTATAGTGAGTTAGCAGTCACAGTTTTTACATCAAACACCCACCTGTGCACCTCTAATTACAGCCCTACCTCAACGGGAAATATGATTCTATAAGTCTGTTTCAAGATCTTGCCTTGCACTTGCCATTGACTGGTTGGAAATTCTCTCTAAAATAAATGGTTTAAAAGGAATGCGTTTTCAGGGAGTATTGCTGAAGGGACTATAATATGAAAATTCTTTTGCTGATGTGGCGATGGTGGTTATTGTTTCTAGAGGGACAAGCAAGGCAGCAAGAACGGGCTTCCAAGTTCTTACCCACCACTTTCCTATATCTACATTAATACTTTCAAAAGCATGTATCAAAAGCACTGATCCTGCAAGATGCCCAAAAAAAGCGTTCCAAATTCAAATAAATTTGAGAAATGCCATTTACTATACACCCCATTTGGAAACTCACAAGGCTGCTTAGAGCACAGTAAAGGTTTTGTGAAATCCTCCAGTGGAAAAAAAAAAAAAAAAAAGAACAAATTTAACTTTTAAAACCTAGTGCTTCTAAAATGCAGACTCTTTATTGAGAGTAACCTTAGTTAATGACCTGTGTGATGCTAGAACATGTTTTGAGAAGTGCTGGCATAAATTGCTCAGGCAGAATGAAGTTCAAGTTTCCACCTTAGGAGGTTCTATAACCCAAAAAATCATCTCGCTGTCCAGAAATGGGAAAATTTCCCTGCATCTCAGCTACAGCCTTCCTGCTATAGTTGAAACACATTTTCTCTCGTTCATCCGTGGTAGATGTGGAATAGCTGGTCACCATTTTCTGTGTACAAAAATCACTGTGCATTTGCGACCTTCATTAAACTATTCATTGGCATCGTCTTGGCTCCAGGCAGGGTAAGTCCTGAAAGCAGGAAGGTTTCTTGGCAGGTCAGAGGCTTATTTAGATCATATCTGTATTCAGAAGGCTGATTCTGCCAGAGGTGGGGCGTGGGAGGAATGGAATGGAAGTGGAGAAAACCAAGCTCTTCAAGGCAGCTACTGGGTTTTATTTATGTTGATTTTCCATAGTCAGTATATTGTTTGGAACCAGCGAGTGGGAAATTGATTAAATATCTAATATTTTATCTTACTGTTTTCCACTAGGTTTTTCCTCTCCAATTACACCCTTTGGCACCTATATATTCCCTGCAGTTATTCTGCTGGTCTCTAAATATTTTGCCAGCTTTGAAGACCAGTTTCTATTTCCATCACACAGCTGTATATGTGGCTGCTAACTGACTGCTCATGCTATTCAGGCTCCTACAGCCTGGGAGAGTCACAGAAAGTACAGAAGCACCAAGGTATATGGGCCCTCCGCCCAAGTCATTCGCCTTGTCAGAGTACTCTTGAAAACTTGCCCATCTGGGTAAAACATGGTCACAGCTTATTCATTCATTCAGCACGTACATATTGTTGCCCTCTCTTCATAGTCTCCTTGGGCATTTTGCTTATAGGCAATCACTTTAAGAATTTAGCAATCAATAACTTCCATCTCCTTTGTATTTTCTAGGCAGTAGTATTCTATGTTCTTTGGACCACATCAGTTAGCAAAACAGACACACACACACACACACACACACACACACACACACACACACACACCCTCTGCTCAGAGAAAGAGAAAGAGAAAGAGAAAACGAATGCCCAGTAAGCGGTATCTGCTGCATAAAGCGGGTAAGAAGTGGAAAGGCTTCATTGAGAAGGTGGTAGTTAAGCAAAAACTTGCAGGAGATGAAAGAGTCAGCCACAGAACTCATTTCATAGTAGGCACCGATTTCAGGAAGCAACAAGAAGCAAATTTTTATTATATTTCAGGTGAGAAAGATGTTTGAAGACCTTGTCGTCAGGGCCGGCCGAGTGGCGCAGTTGTAAAGTGCTGGTTTGGGAAAGCAGTGGCCCCGGTTCGGGTCCCACATATGAAGGCCAGTGACACTGCCCTCAAAAAAAAAAAAAAAAAATACCTGTCGTCAACATTTTGATGTGTAATAGATATAGACACATTAAATTTCATTGTACAAAAACGTGTTTTCTTTCTAATACTCTATTGCTGCCTTTTTAGGCAAAGCATGTGAAAAAATAAGGAATTTCATGGGTTTTATGGGAGGGGATTGATTCTCTGCAGGTTGTACTTATCCCAATGGCCATCCCTTTATAAGCTTCTTGGGTATTGTACTTACAGCAAACCACTTAGAGAATCTGGCCGTCAATCGCTTCAGTCTCCTTGATATTTTCCAATACAATACATCATTTCCAATGGGCTTTCTGTTTACAGGGACTTGTTTTAGCTGCTTTTATCTTTGGGAGTCCTAATTACATATTTCTTTGTTTACTTATAACAAGATAAAAAGAGGTGTGTTCCTTTAAACAGAAATTGTATGTTCTGAATGGAAATAGTAAGGACAGAATGGCCTCAGGGGTTACAAAAATGTCTTTTGACTTATTTAGGACTTTAAAAATAATCAGAAATATTGTAAGGCTAAGTGATAATGAGCTGCCTTTATGAGAATATGAATCATTAAGTTAAAGGAAATAAAAGGTTAAAAATTAAGATTATCACTCAAAAGGTAGCAATTACTATGAGTAAAAGCAAGTAATAACATAGACTATGAAACCTTGCTGAGAATCATAAAGGATACTATCAAGAAAAAGAAATAAGGTCTGAAAATTCCCTTTTTCCATTATGCAACTAATTCTTCCATTAATAAATTCAGTGAGTCCTACCACTAAGGTATAAACATCAGAGGGATAGGTAAGTCATTTTCTTATTAAAGAATGTGACTTGTGAAAATGTAATTGCAAAGAATAAAACAAACTATTTAATGATGTGGAAAACTCCTGCCAGGCACTAGATCAAAAGCCAAGCAGAGCACCCCAGGTACAACTGAGTTTCATATTCCACAGAACATGAGGAAAAAGGATTCGTGTAAGGTTCAGATATAGCACAAGGAGAATGCCTTCCCAGGTGACGTATTAATAACAGACAAAAACAGGTGTCTTGGGGAGACTGCTTATGGGCCTCTGATTTTCAGGTAGCCACGGAATAAAAAGTTGCATTTCTGGTATCTGTTTTGTTCAAATACTAAACATGGAGTGGGATGGAGAAATCCAGCCATGACAGCAAGATTGAAGCACAAAAACCATAAAAGAACGCGATTACTTTCTTATATCCTGAATGTTTTTGCTGAACTTTCAAATACCTTTAAAGATGTCTCTAATATTTTTATAGTTCGGAGTTTTAGCTGATAATTTCAATGTTCATTTGTAAATAAGTTAGCGATATTTGCCACTATTTTTTTCCCTTGATAAACATTCATTTTTTAACTAACAGACTAGTTTTATGTTAGGTTTCTGCCTTTCTGTTACCCTTGAACGTACCTACTTCCATATTCCAAAATATGCTAAAACATTAAAAACTTGAAAATATGTTACTACCATTAGCTCATAGGTCAAGAATTTAACCTCTGTTACTTAGGATGGGGGATAAAAGGAGTGGGGGGGGGATTAATCTTCAGTAGCATTACAAACATTTTGGGTCATGGCAAGCAAGATTATATATTAAAATATATGGAATCAAAAAAGGCAGTCAACTGCATTATGTTTTTTCCAGTCTAGTTTTCCATACACAATGAAAACAGGAGCCCTTATTGTGCTCCTGGATTTAAGGTGTGACAATGTCATGATGATGGTGATGATGATGATGACAACAAAGACTATAGACAGCCGACAGGTTCTGGATGCTTCCCACATGCCGGTCACTGAATACCTTATGGGGCTTGCTCTGGTTCACCCGCCCAGTGACCCTACACTATGAGCAGGAACAAGGCTAAAGGAGGTGGGCTCACAGCGGGTGAGTGGCAGAGCCTGGCCTCAGGCTCAGCTCAGGGATACTCACTCCACTCTACGGCCTCCCCTCCTCCCGGCCCCAGGACTCCTGAGACCTGGGGGTGCTCCAAGTGCATAGCTGGGCTGCCTCTAACACGCATGGGTCTGGCCCCTACTGGAGGTTTGTGGTCATAACCAAGTGGATAACCAAGTGAAATTTGGGTGACAGAACGTAAGTCACAATTTGTAACACAGCAAAACAATGACCTCAAAGTGTGTAGGAAAGGTAGTCACAATGGATATTTAAATATGTTCCATTTTACACGGCAGTACAAATCCAACTTCTCTATTTTCCAACATTGCAGCTGATGAATTTTTAAGTCTTAGCAGAAAAACAACACAAACAAAATTCTCAGCTTTAGAGCATGGCTTAAGGGCCAAAGTTAACTACAGCTACTGACTGGAAAACTATGACCCAAGCAGCAGGATCAATGGTTATCACCATTGGTAAAAAGGTGGCAGGTGGAGAAGCCAGCTGAGCACAGCGATAAGAGGCTCGGTCAACTGGTCTGGCCAACTCTGAAACAGAGAGACATCACAGACATGGTGTTTGTGGTCAGGGACAAATGAACTGTGTCAGGGTATCACTAAGGCCTCTTCTGTCAGTAACAGCAGTGGTCCCAGCGCAGCACAAACTGGGCGGATTGTAAATAGGCTAGAAAAATTTAAACTATAATAGTATGAGGAGGATTTTCATGAATTGAGGTTGGAAAAAGGGTAGAGTACATGGAGTGTGCAGAGAATGGGAACTGAAAAGAGAAATACAGGCCAGAAAACAGAAAACAAAACAAAACAAAAAAACCTTGGCACAGAGCCACTCACCATTAAAGACAATTTTTATTCCTCAAGTTCAATTTTATTTTACCACTTGGTGTATTAAAACAACATGCTTATTTTAACAGGTTTCATAATGGCTATTCTGGAATTTAAAAGAGTTATTCCACAGTAATCGGTGTGCCACAATAATAACTTAACCTAATATTTAGCTAAACGAAATGCACAATAATTACCAGAAATCTGAAAGCATGTTCAGTTCAACTGTATGGATCTGTGGTAGTTCACTGTTCCATACTAGAGGTCAGGTATAATACTTTATGCTACAATGGCAAAGCTGAACAGTTATGATGGACCACCAAAACCCTCAACAAAAGAAGAGGAAGGAGAAGGAAAAAGAGGAGGAGGAGGAGGAGAAGGAGGATGAGGAGGAGAAGGAGGAGGAGGAGGAGAAGCTTTTCTATCTCCTGGTCTATCTCACTGTATTGTATTGTATTTATTCCCATAAGCTATTCCAAGTCCTTTTTGGAATGAGGTAAGAATGCCTATGACCAAATAATCACTTTCCAATAGTGGCTCTCATTCTAATCTTACCCCCTTGTTGAGATGTGGGGGGTCTAATGTAAGAGATCTACAGCTGACAATCTCTGTTTGTCCACCAAATAGCTGTCCTTTTACTCAGTAAGTTGATGGGGTTATGATTCAGACTAGCCTGGAGATTAATCAAGGCAAGGCTGGGACATACATGAAGGGAGATGCCTGGAGAAAAACATCTCCCCAATGAGGAGATACATAGGTTCCACCCATCTGACCTCTCTATTTCACCCCATTGTCATTGGTGGTCACCTCCTCAGCTCAGACTGCAGGGTCATTTCCATGTAGACCTGAGAACTTGATTCATTTTCCAGGGTCCAGAGATGTGGCCTATGATTTGTGTTGGTTTCAGGGGTATGATGTGGAAGACTATGAATTGGTAGATAGATTGGGACAAAGTTGTGATCTCCCCTAAAAAAAATTTAAAAAAAAAAGTGACCCTGAAAGACCAATACTTGGGTAAGTGGACCTCCACTGACTAATGTTCATTCTCAAAAGACACCTCATTGTTGAGGTCATTATTAGGAAAGTTGGGTGTTATTAACTGTCCTTCTTTCCCCTCAGGTTTTATTTCACTAGTATGCCACAAGGTTATGAAAGCTATACAAATGTCTTAAAATTTCAAGACACCTTGTGTGAACGTAATAAAGAATCAATAACAAAAAAATTATTCTTAAATATAGTTTAGTTTTTCCTATGTAATGCAGGAAAATCACATTAGAAGATATGGGAGAAAGGCAATTATAAAGAGTAGGGCTGATTGTATTAACTCCTCTAAACCATCCTAATTAGACTGGCTGCGTTCCTGATATACATCACTATGTACTGCAAGTCAACAGTCTGACATACAGTCTGTAAGAGTCATAAAGAAAAACCTGAGTGCATCCTCAGCCTACGGTTCTCCTGGTGTCAAGACGTTCACTGTTCATAGAAGAGAATGGAGTAATGAGACTTCATGGCTTCAATACTCTTTATCTCCACTGTACATTCCAACAGAGTGATTATCCTCATCACAAAGAGTAAGAAAAAATTAAGTCACCTTAAAATTCATGGTTAAAAAGAATTCAATCTAGGGCCGGCTGAGTGGCACGGTGGCTAAGCGCTGGCTTGGGAAGCCAGCGGCCCCGGTTCGGTCCCACATATGAGGGCCAGTGACACTGCCCTCAAAAAAAAAAAAAAAAAAAACCAGAAAAAGAATTCAATCTAATAATGAATTTCTAGATTGTTCTCTATGTTATATAATATAAACTCAGCTATATTCTTAGTGAATAAAGTGTGTAACCAAAAGGAGGAGATGAAGAGGAAGCACAAAAAAACAAGACAAATTCTACATTTAAATTCTCAAAGATGCCAAGTGAGCTCTTCAATGATAAATAATAAACTACTCCTTGAGGCCTTAAATTTCTAATGCCATGAAAATAGGACAAACTAGAAACAATCTCTGAATTAATTCTGTAGTTACTTCTAGAGAAAGAAAACTCTTAGATGCTGTGTCCTTGTTCTCTCACTCAGCCCTGGACAAGAGCTTGTCAAAAGTCAAACATCTCTTTGAGTTGCCTCTCTACAGGGATATTTCACCAGGATGTACAAGTGACCTGGGAGAGCCTGCAGTGTATGATGGCATCTAACTTAACTTATGTCTGCAAAGAAAGAATTTGTTTTTGTTTTCAGTAAGTATAAAAACACATAAGAACAAATGTTCAAAGGAGGCCTGTGGTATGGAGGGTGGAACTGAGTGGGGGTTGGGGGGTGGGAAATAGCACACCTGCTGTTTCATTTATTACATGTGTTCATTTGTAGCTTTGCAAAGTCACTTATTGAAATATTAATTAAGAAGTCAAATATGTATAAACAATTGTAGCAGGGTTGATTAGAAGCCTGTCCTCTGGAGCCCTGGTTGATAACAAAGAAGGATGACAGAAGATTGTGGTAAACTGGAGAACAAACAAAGAGTGTGGGTATAAACATCACTGCCAAATTATGCCAGCCCCAAACGTATAGTTAATAGTAGCAAAAGAAAGATTCATATGTCTTATAGATCCTATGGACTCTTCAACCCCCACCTCCTACCCTCCACCAACACACAAAGAAGCATCTAAATTCTTTAAAGGCAGTGAATTCTTTCCCCCAGTTTCCCTTCCACGTCCTGGTCTTATCAATAAGAAAACCATACAGAATCACAGGGGTGTAAACATAGCCAGAAGCCGAGTGGAAGAAGCATGGCAGGAGAGGGGAAGTAGGCTTAAAAGATCAAGGCTTAATCCTGTTCTCTCTGGTTCTCTCTCTCTCTTCCTGCCTCCCTCTCTTTCTCTCCCCATTATCTCTTTGACATCATTTCATTTGGCTGTACCCTTGGTCCACTCTGCTCCAGCCATGGCAGCTTCCCTGCTGTTCTGTGAACACGTCAGTCCTTTCCTGATTCAGGGCCTTGGCACTTGCTTCCCTTCTACTTGAAGTGTTCTTCCCCCAATAGCCTCATGGCTCACTCCTTCACTTCCTTCATGTCTCTGTTCAAATATCACTTTATCTGTGAGACCACCCTTCTTCAAAACCCTTATTAACACTTGGCATACAACAACGTATTTTAAGTGAAAGACCTGCATTTTGTCACTGCTCTAATCCCAGCACCAAGTAGGCGCTCAATCAGTATTAGGAGAATTAAAGAGGAATAAGTGGCGAGGCTAAGGCGAACATATTCTCCCCCGGATACAAGCCAGGGTGGCTTTCATGTGACTGAAAATCAATCAAAGGTGAAAATAAAAGATGATTCCCTGGGCTCAATGTCTATATTTGTTTATTCAATAGTGGTTTTTTGTTGGCTGTTTTTTTTTCTTCTTGGTAATATATTACATGGCTTCCCTATCTCAACATTTAAGGACATAACCAGGGATTATTAAACAATTTCAACCCAACATTTCTTGATTCAGTAACAAACATATCATCCAGGAAATATCCTGGATGGACAGAGCTGTGTTTATTTTGCTGACATTATCACAAACCTTTCATCCATTATTCCTTTTAAGCACAGAAGATGTCTACAAAGCAAGCACTCTATTTTCATAGAAGCTTAACCTTACTTTTTATTGTCTTGGAGTCAGAGCTCTTAAGATCATGTCCTTAGTAATTAATCATCATATAGAAAAAAATAGGATTATCCCCCCTTTGAGAGGTTACTAACCGGTGGGAGTATCTATCCAACTTTGAAGACCTGATTCCTATCTCCCATCTACCTAGAAGCAGATCAAGAACAGACAGGCAGGCCACAAAAACACAAGCTAGTCACCAAACCTGTTTCCAAACTCTGAAAGAAGAAAACATGGAAAAAAACATGGAAAGTGCAGTGTCCTCCAAGAATTGCCAAAAGCTTTAGTTAATGTTTGCAAAGAATTCTCAAGATGAAAGCCACCACACAAGAGCTAAATCTTACTATTACCACAGCTGGAATGCTTTGCTCAATTTTTTTTCATTTGAGTGGTTGTGTAGTGATCTCTCTTTGTGATTTTAATTTGAACTCCTCTAAGGATTAATGACTCTGAGCATCTTTTTCATGTGTTATTAACATTTGTATATCTTTTTTTGTAAAGTGTCTATTTAAATATTTTGCCCATTTCTAAAGAGCTATAATATTTATTATTGAGTTTTAAGAACTCTTTATCCCAGATACAAGCTCTTTGTAGATATACATTTTGCAAATATTTTCTTCCAATTTGTGGCTGGCCTCTGATTTAATTAACATTATCTTTTGATGAGCTCAATTTTTCATTCTGATGTCTAATTTATCAACTTTTTTATAATTTGCACTTTATGTGTTAAGAAATCTTTGCTCAACAAAAATTCACAAAAATATTCCCTTAGAATTTTTGGTGTTACTTAATCTTTTGTTTAGAACTATGGTCCAGTTAGAATTAATTTCTAAGTGTACAGTTTGAGATAAGGATTAATGTTCACATACTTTCCTTACAGATATTCCATTATTTCAGTAGCTTTTTAAAGAGACTTTTCTTTTACCATTGAATTAGCTCAGTAACTTTGTCAAAAGTCAATTGATCATGTAAAGGTGAGTATAGGTCAAGAATCTCAATTCTATTTCATTTTCTATCAACTATTTTCCCCCTGAGTGTGAGTCACACTCTCTTCTTTCTTTATATATTCAGTAATCCGATTAAAAACGTAGCATTATATGTCATACATTATGGTGACTCTTTATTCTACTTTGTTCCTTTTAAATTTGCTGGTTGTCCTGTTTTTTTTTTTAATCTGATGAACTTGCCTGGACTCAAACTGAAAAACCTGTTTCTCTGTAGAGAGCTGGAATTTTTTCTGCTTTTTTTCTCCCCTTTTGCCTGGATCTCTGGGGGAATCTCTTGTGCCTGCATAGCTGTGTGATCAGCCGATGATTACAACAGAGGTTATACACAGATAAGTCAAGTCAGTGAAGCTTCCACACTCTACTACCCAAACTGTGCATGGGATCAAGAATTCATTTAAATTTGCAGCAAATAAGTAAGTATCCCCAGGTGTTCAAGTTTGCTTGTGCTCCCTAGGGAAAACCATGTGCACACCGTGTTTAGCAATCAGCCTTGAATGAGTGAAAGTCATTTGATCTCAGCCCTTCTAGTGCTCTCTGCTTCCATAATCTGCCCCTTAAATTTCTAGCCGCTTTGATACTCTCCCAAATCAAATCAGCCACCACTAACTAGTAAACCTGTGGGTTTTTAACACCAGACAGGTGGGGTGTGGGGGATGGGGATGGGAATGCCCTCAGGTAGGGCATCTCAGCCAATGCAGTAGCAGTTTTTATAAATACACATTTTCAAGTTCTTTGATGTCTTTGATCATTTTTGAAATGGTTGCCTTCAATGATTTTTTCCAGTTTTACACCATTTTTTTTGAAGTGAGACACAACTGAGGCAGGCAGTCACTAGTGGAAACAGAGTCTTAACCATATTTTAAGCACTTAAGAATCTATTATCATTATCTCATATATCATTACATGAAATCCAACAAATGACTTCAAAATTTAGCCAACCACAGCAGGAAAAAAAATCTTTGATTGCAAACATTAAATTTCAGATCCAATTTCTATAGGGTTTTGGTAGACGCAGTCAAAGACATCATATAGTTACGGTGACAATGGTCTGTCAGCCCTACTACGGTCTTTAAAATATATATTACCTACTAGGAAACTTTGAAATACATGAAGTTTTTTAGACAAAAGAGTAGATTCAATTTTGACCCAGACCCCCTGTTGAGGAAAAAAAGAAAGTGATATTGAAAACAGAGTATCTCTCTTCAAATGCAGAGTTCATTTAAATTTTAAGAAAATTACCTTGAAGGCTGCTAAACAATGAAGGCCCAGTAAGGCCATCACAGCTGCCAGGAGGATGGTGGCTAAGTTCCGTGTGTCCCATATGGTCTCCACCAGGGGAATACTGCCAACCTGCCAGTCATAGCACAGCGTGACAGGTGCCAGCAGTAGCCACACGTTGAAGGCCAAGAGGTAGGAATAGGTAAGGAATCTACAAAGAGAAGAAGAGTCGCTGAAACATAACTCAAGGTCCATGACATTTTGCAAACATTCGTTCACTCTGTATTCAATAGCAGTTTTATACTGTCAACATTATCTTATAGGAAAAGGCAAGGTAAGATGGAATGTCAGTCATTCCTTTACTCATTAAATTGATCATTTTGGAATATGTCTAATAGGTTCTTGTCATGGTGGTACATGCTGGCCTTTCAATGGGGAACAAGTAAAGAACTAGTTTCTATGACATATCCTTAAAAGTTATCATACAAATAAAACCATTATAACCTGAGATCAATGCTATTAAGGAAAAGTGTGATGAAAGTATATGATAGAAGTACTGCCCTGTTGGGTATGATTTCCTGGGTAAGAGATATTTGAATTGTTCCTTTTTAATACTGCCCAGAATTCTGTAGTAGATATGAAAATATTCATTTTCATAACAGACTGATTATCGTTTTATAGCAGACTGATCCATATTGAATTATTTCCAAAAAATCAAAATATCTGTGATAGGGAGATAAAGTCTCTTATTCATCAATAAAGGGACTAGCCTTCAAGAGAAGGCAACTATAGCTAGTTGTTCTTGCTCATAGGAATAGCCTGGCGGACCTAACGAAGGAAAATAGTGAAAAGAATGGAAATGAAAATAAGGAAAATAATATCCCGTTTCCTGACTGTGTCTAGGCACTAAGGTAAAATGGAAAGCATTCTAACTGACCCCCTTTCTTTCATGGGAGAAAAATTGAATTTATTTGAATTTGTTCAATCAACACAAACTCATGACCCTTGAGAATTTCAGAACTCTCAGCACATATGGAACTCCATCCAAACCTCGGCACTAGGAGATGACCAAATTCTAGCGTGACCAGCTCCTAGGAATGTAAGGCCATGTTCCTAGGATGATGCTAGCCCCCCTCTCCCCGCCCCCCCCAACTAAAATGCATGGAGAGAGCTCATTCTTGCCAGGAGAATTTACTGCTTGTTCCAGCTAATACCTGATGAGAGGCCCCTGACCTCCCTGCCTTAGAGTGTTTACTTCATAGGGTTTACAACTGTCAATATGCATCTCTTACAACTCAGAAAAGTCTTTCAAAAGGACCTGAGAGCCATTGCATTAAAATGGAACCACCAGGGAGGATAGGCGCCTATCTTCCAGTCACAGTGGGAGGACAGACACCGAACTTCGAATCCTGTCAACCACAGTAAGCCAGCCTAATCATTTTTAAACTGGTCAACGCTTTGTAATTTTTCACTTCTCTGGCTCTGTTGAGCCCCAGCTTGTCCATCTCTCTCATTCTCCCTTAAAAATGTCCAGTCACCTCTGCATAAATCAGAAGGCTGCTCAGCTCTTTCCCCTACTGTCAGCAGTTCCTGAATAAAATCGATTTTTACTGCTTTCACAGTGTGCAGCTGTGTTGATCTTTGACATACTACATGGGGTTAAACAGAGTAATCAGATATATGCCTTGTCCTCAAGGAATGTACAGTCCAATGGGGAAAAATAAGATGTACAGAATTATAGAAGCAGAATGAGATGAGAACCATGAGTGCAGAATGGGATAAAAAAAAAATCCTCACCCATTCTTTGGGAGGGATTCTTGGATTGGCAAAGAGGTCAGTTAGATCAGAGAATCTGTAAGTTACCTTCCAGTGTGATGAGTCAAATCACCTCGAATTCCTCTCAGCAAGTAGCTACTGGTTTGGAACATCCTTTCCAGACCTTCCCAACTAATCTCCTTCCCTTTCCTTCTATCCCTCCAAGGTTGGCCATGGAAAACCATGAACCGTGAGCAGGTGAGGCTCAGTGATGGGGGTTGGTCATCGGCCTGACTCTCAAACCCAAACAGAGAAATGGGTTGAAGGAGTGGAGATATTTCAGTGGTGTTTTCCAATGCTCTGCTCTCTGTTGTTATTTTTAATAAAATATTAATGTGCCAATAGTATAGTATATACTGAAATCTTGATGAAGTCCAAGCTTTGTATTTAACAAAAATGAAAACACCAAAAGTGCCACATCTCTTCTAGGCTTGGGCCTGAGGATTGTCTCAGGAGAACGCCAGCTCTATAGACAGAGGATTGGGTCACTTGGGGCTTTTTCTCATAAGGCTTCTAAGCTGATACTACCTACTTTTTTCCTTTTCTATTCTTTTCTTTTTAGCTCAGTGAGATTCTCTGACTTAGCTTTAAAGAATGCTGAACCATCAAACTTAGCAGGAAAATCATGAACTTTGTCTCTCAATTACACTACAGGTCTTAAAAACTACTTTAAAAAGTGTCTCTACTTCTTGATATAATAGTTATAAGCAATGATTATATATGACTGCCAAAATTATTAGGTGAAAAGCTGGCAGAGTACTTTATAATTGATGGATCAGGCTAAATCAGGTGTCTGGAATTTACTAATCAATTTTAACATTACAGAAAGGGAAACTAACTGCCAGATGTCCTCCTGATGGATATACACACCACCACCTATGAAGAAGTCTTGTCAAAAAATAAATAAATAAACTTGGATCTGCTCAAGCGCTTTATTACCAGTTTACATCAAACAGAAAACACCGGAACACGCTAAATGAATCCACAGGGATACAATGTGCAAAATCCAGGTTGTTGCAAATTCCAAAGAACAAATGATGGCAATTTCTTCAACAAATAATAGGGGTGGGGGTGGAGGTGGCCGTGACATGGAGGGTGGCAGAAAGAAGGTATCTATATATTAAGAGAAACTTAGAGACATATTGAACAATGTGCAGATTTTATTTAGATGCTAATTCAGACAACTATTAAAAATTACTTATAAGACAGAGAAAAATTGAAACACTTTTGAATATATGATACTAGAGTATCAATGTTAATTTTTAAAATGTGATAATAGTATTTTAGTTATATTTTTAAGGGTCTTCATCTTTTAGAAATATATACTAAAATATATGCATATGAAATGAGATGATGTCTGGGATTTGCTTCAAAATGATGGACTGGAGGCAAGGGGGAAGAAGTGGGTAGGGATATGAATGAAGCAAGACTCGCCATGAGTTATGGAAACTGGACAACGGGCATGGAGAAGGTCTTTAAGCCATCTTCTCTACTTCTGTATATATTTGATACTGTACATAATAAAAATTGTTTTTAGTGGAAAATACTGGAAAAGGCAACAGCATTGCAAAAGAACAGTTTGTCATGTCTTGCTGCATCTTGACCATGGAACAGCAGTAAACACCACGCAGGGCTTTTTATTTTAATGTGAAGTTTACATTTATTCTTGCCATGCAAGTTGTCCTCAGAGTCTCATATTTTCCAGACTTGCAATACCATACTGACAAAAAGCAAATATAAAGAATCACATTTTTTTAAGTACAATCTCAATGTAATTATTGAGATTCTTTTCAAAAACTGCTCATTGTGGCTTTTTACACAGATTGTAACCCAAAAAAGTTTTAAAAAGTAAAGTAAACCACAGACTAACAGCCACTTCCCCTTCCTATTAACATTAGGAAGGTCCAGATTATTAACTTACCCCAAGACTATTAACTCATCCCTTTTAATGCATATGTATTATCTGCAGAAACCCAGACATATCACCTACCTTCTAGTGCATAGGAATTCAGGTTAATGTTGCTTAAAAACTACTTGAAATACTGAAACAGCATTGGAAAATTTTTGCAATTTAAACATAAAAAAGCCCCTTGGAATCATGCCAAAAGCTAATTACATTGTAGGGGACTAGCTGAGCTAGCTGTAATCAGCAGCTAAAGCATTTCTTTTTAAATCATTGACTATGAATTACATTTCAAACTCATCATCTTGTTTATTTCTGCTAAAATTTCAGAAATGAAATACGTTGAATATCTCTGCCCGGCTGGGTTCTCTTTTTTTAAAGCAGAAGGGAAATCAATGAATTATTTACTAATTTTCTACCATGAATTCTGCTAACAGGACGAAAACCACTAGACTATCTTGTCAACAAAATGGAATTACAGGAAGTCAGGAATTCAGCTTAAACTATTTAGTCATTCATGTATTTTCTTCGATAAGCCAGGAAATACATGAAAGGGAAAAGGCAGAAGAGGCTAGGGGGGAATTGGCATGCATCAAATAGCACCTAATGAAAGTGGGTGGCTCTTTAAATCCAAATCTTCATTCTTATTTAAAAAAAAAAAAAAATTAGAGTGCTTTAGGTGCAAAAATATACATAGATTCTGTCCTTTGCCTTTGAAAACAACCTTTTTGGCTAAGAAATAAGGTAAGCCTAATATATTTCCTTGTCCTAGAAAGGTTGTCTATGATAGTTACATATGAAAAAAATCACATACTGGAAGCATAAATATACAGCACTTGCTTGTTTTACATAAAATTGTTACTGCTCACAGGATCCTTCTTTTTCATTCACCAAAAGGTGCTTCATTATTTCATAATACAGGACATTGGGTTGACTGTACCCACATCGCATCCTCTAGGGAAGGGCACCAGCTACACTGTCTATACACCTGCCAGGGTGTAAACCACCTTCACCACCACAGTGGAGCACCCCACCTTGTCCTGACTCTGCCTCTACCACTACTTTCAGTGTTCTGGCCTGCCCCTCCCTAGGTTGTCCCCTATTTTCAATTCCTGAATTTCTGCTGATGCTTCAAAAGGGTCTCCACTGTCTCACTGTGTCTGGGCAGTAATGAAAGGCTTTTTCCAGGCATAACCTGCTTATATCACCATCAACATCTTCTTCTGCCTTTCACCTTCCCCAGCACTAGCCAAAGAAAGCTACCTCCTACACTACCCTTCTCCACAGACAGCAGAGCCTCCCTGGAATTCAATAAACGTTGAATAATTACACTTTGCAGTTTTCTGGGTGCTGAAGGGTAATAAGATCTAGTCCCCTCCTCTCCAAAAGGGCATTTTCACAACATGGGTGGTGAGAACACATACGCACATTCTACAGTTGGGTAATAGGGAAATATAAATATCAAATTTTAATGACATTCCAAGAAATGCTAGATTAATGATAAATGGAGGATTAAGGGATGACGTTGTAGAATCTGTGCAGAATTTAAATAGGTGGAAAGATGGGAAATGGAGAGTTCAGGCAGGGCTACCATACAAAAACGGCTTCAAACTGTAAATGAACATGATTTTCTCTGAGGACAGTGAATAATAGGGGTCATATCAGAGTACAGGATTTAAAATGTGTCATATAACCATTTTACATGACTCCTTCTAAAATGTCTAAAATGAAAAATACCACATCAAATGTTGGTGAGGACATGAAGAAAGTGGAACTTTGAAACACTACTGTAAATTAAACCATTTTGGAGAATGGTAGGCAGTTTCATGAAGGCATAATAAATGCATACTTCATGACCTACCACTCCTACTCCTAAGTTTATACCCAACAGAAATGCGTACATATGTTTACTAAAAGACATTTACAATGTTGTTCATAGCAGCACTATTCTTAACAGTCCCAAACTGGAGGCAGCCTAGATGTCCATCTATAATAAAATGGATGCATACATTGTCATATATCCAATCAGTGGAAATCTATTCAGCAGTAAGAATGAATGCAACATGGACAAGCATCATAATGTTAATGTAGGACAAAAACAAGACACAAAAGAAAAGGAATTCAAGGAAAATCATCTGTAGATATGGACAGGGTGACTGGAAGCAGGACTTGACCCCCAAGACACAGAGCTGGGGCTGACAGCCACAGGCAGTCCCAGTAGAATGGCTGGTGCAGATGGTGGTCTGCTGCCCCCATCCCCTGCCCGCTCTGAACAACAGAGTAGAAGGTGCCAGGCAAGTGCTGTGGCCCTTGCAGGGCATTCCAGGCCCAAGCCCTTCAGTAGCAATGAATACTTGCTGCTTTGGCACTTGGGGAAAGAGATGGCAAGACACTTAGGAAATAAGGAAAAAAATTCAAAGGACTCTCTGGCCAACTTCTCATTGCATTTTGTTTCTAAAGCACTTCTGGACTCTAAGAACCAGCGGTCTAATCAAACCAGTTCAATTTAAAGGCAGGGGTGATTTTTTTTAAATTTCCATAAGAATCTGAAGACAGGAAAGTAAGAGTAAAGCAGGCTTTTTAGGAACCAAAACCAGTGGCTATAAGGGACACAGGCGTTCTTCACAGCTGTCCTGCTTCTCTTAACATTTGCTCCGTTTCCTCTCTGCTCATGGGATTCTCATCCAGGATCTTCATAAGTGAGGCTGGAACATGGCCATGTGGCTGCTCCAGCCTCTCCCTTTCTTTTGTCTTCACACACCTGTCACTTCAGTCTTCACAGCCAAATGCCTTACTCTCAGGTTTCAAATTCCTGTGAGCTGCACCTCATTGGCTCATCTCATCTTTCAGAATCAAGTTCCAAAGGTCACTGAACTCTAACTGCTCCTAATCCTTCAGCTCCCAATGTAGATGTCACTTCCTCTAACAACAGTTCTTGTCACAGTCCCCTCCCTAGACCACGAGGTGTCCCTCCTATAAGCTCCCACAGTCCAGGGTTGACATACTGCCCTGTAACTGCTTCTAAATGTGCCTGTCTTCCCACCAAAACAGAAGCTTCTTGGGGACAGGACTGTGTCTTGCGTATAATTATTTCTCCAGCACCCAGCTCTTTAAATGGGTGGGTCCTGTGGATTTTAAGAAATCAACCTGATATAAAAATAATGCCTAAATATCTGGAAATATTTGAATTTTATACTTTTATAAATATTTGAATTTTATACTTTTGTTTGAGGCAAACAAAACATATATTTTTCTGCAGTCTGGTGAAAGACACCTGCTAGGCCTCCAGTTGTCCAGGCATGTAGCCGAAGGGCATAGACTGAAGACTCTGATTTTTGTGGAGACTCTCTCAGCACCCAGCGCTGTGCCAGATTGTGGTACACCATCAAATAATGAGGAATGTAGGAGTCACAGCACTGCCCCTCACATGTCACAGAAGCATCATGATAGAGATATGCCAGGCTAATGTTTTCTTATTTTGCATTAAACTGCAATGAATACAGTTTAAATGAGAGCTCTTGTTACCATGGATGAACTATAAAGTGAATTTGAAATCTCTCTGACCTTTTTAATGCACCATTAATACAGTTAACTTTTTTAACAGAGATAGCATCGTTAGAGTAGAAAAAATGAATTTCAGCATCTAAGACTATCAGCAACAACTTCTTATCCATTTATCTTTATGAAAGCAAATAAAATCTTCTGCAAAGTAAAAGCTTTGTTCATTTCTTATCTAAGATCTGTTTCTCTCTGTAAAGTAGTTAACATCTTTATTTCAAACCAATATTCCTGTCTCATGGAACACAAGTTTAGCTTCCATTGAGAAGCCATGTATGGACCACTTACTACGCAGGCAGCACAGGTCTCCCGAGTTCCACAGAGGAACCCCGTTGCTATCCTAATGAACTACACCCAGTAACATTAAAAACTCTTTAAACATGTCCAGCATTTTCCAGCTTATGGAGTATTTGCATATATGTATTATCTGATCCCAACACAATCTCTAGGAAGTGGGTATTGCCCTCGTGTTTGCAGTAAGGGCAATAGCCTTAAGGAAGCTATGACTTGTTCAATGTCCCACACAACTCCATAGCAGAGCCTGCACACAGCACAGGGTTTTCAGCTCCACATATGATTCTCCACTGCATCATCTAGCCTCCCACTGCCACTTCCTTATTAATGTAGATAACTGAAAGGAAATCTGATGGAGCAAATATTGATATTTCATGGAGACCACCTGCCCCAAACCCTGAGTGCTTATTCCTTAAACAGGGCAGCCCAGATAATCATGATCTTTTATTTAAAAAAAAAAACAAACCAAACAAAAAAACCAAAATCCTTTAGTTTTTAGTTAAAGCAGGCTGACATACATTTAACACCAGTATGTAATCTCCTATACAGCACAGTAAACAGAGGATTGCATTGATTAAAACGTTTGTTAGAGCATCACACAGCAAGAAATAGAATCCTTAAAGAAAAGCCTGGGCTTGGTATTTTATTCATTATGAAAAGCAATTTTTGCCTTTCAGTTCTAAGGTTAGCAAAAAAATTGAAGACTTTCTTTTTCTTGCATTTTTATCAGCTTCTCAGGGATTGATGACTGGAATGAAAACAGAACATGTAGATTTAAAGGATTGCATAGTTTTCTTCAAGCAGTAAAGTATCAACAAGTGACCCAGACCAGTATTCTCTAACAACTGGTCCCTAGTCCAGAAATGTAATTTGCTACCTCCACAAACTCCCTCTTCTGACTCCCTCCTCTTTCCTCTTCCTTGTATTTCTCCCCCTCACTCCCAGGGTCCAAGACAAATCAGATAAATTACTATTACATAATGTCATTTCAGTTGGGAAAACTATACTCATCGACCCTGATAATCTCTTCCATCATTTTCTACTTTTCTATGAACATAATAGAAAATACATAATGGGGACAACAGCCCCTTTGTAGAGAGCTATTTAGCCACAGAGGACACAGTTTATACTTGAAGATTTCTAAAAGGGTGACATGTGACATACCCTGCCCTCCAGACACACTCAGGTCGCTAGTCAAACGAAGATTCTCTTACCCAACCTGGAGCCCAATTCAATCAGAATGTCTGTGACATGAACCAGGCTATCATAGTTTTACACGCTTCCCTGGGTGATGCTGATATTCACCCTAGTTTGGTAATTACTGATTTAAAAATCAGAATAATTCAGTTTCATTTCAAAAAACACATGTATGGAGGACCTCCTAATACAAGGCCTTGCTAGTTGCTAAAGCAAGAACAGAGCAGCTTATTGGCATAAATCTCTTTAAATACACAGTGCATTTTTTTAAAACAAAAATAATTTAAATTTAAGTAAATTTGTTCAGAGTTTATTATGAGATAGACCCATAATGTTCGGGGCTTTAAGAACTATAAATATTAGGAAGACAAACAAAGTGCACTATGGCTGTAACCATCAAAACCTAAGGTTTTTGTGGTTTGAAACTATCAACTGAAAATTGAAAAAACAAGAAGCTTCTTTAGAAGGTGGATGTTGAGTTCCATCTTAACATTATTTCATATTTTTTTTTTTTTGAGGGCAGTGTCACTGGCTCCCACATGCGGGACCCAAACCGGGGCCGCTGGCCTCCCAAGCCAACGCCCAACCACCGCACCATTTGGCCGGCCCTATTTCATATTTTGATGTTTTCCTATAAACTAATATAAGCCTTTGCCTATATTATTATGACAAACAGATCTACCCACTTAAGCAAATACATTCCACCTTCTTATCCAAGACTACATCTCATGAAAAAAACTTGATGCTGATAGGAGGACTCTATATTCCTTCACTGTGAATCCTATTTTATCTATTTCTTGGATTTGAATACAACCCTTTTCAATATTATGAAAGTTATACTTCTTCCATCACATATACACTGCTTTACATTCTGTCCCCTTCAATTCTGGTAAGACAGAAACCCAATGACCTTGCAATCTAGAGGCTTAATAGTGGAAACATATGATCTCTTCTGCAGGCTTCTGCCCTATGCTCAAGCCATACTTAACATGGGCTTTTGTTTTTATTTTTAATTCAAGATTGGCAAGGTTGAATTCTGAAGTATCACATTTCTAAAGAGACATGTAAACAGATGAGTAAATCCTGGGCTAAATGACAATTCTCTGACAGGACAAGTTACACATAAATCTATTTCATCACTTCTCAAATGCAAGACCACCAAAACCAGAACCTTTGGTTTTGGAAACAGAACCTTTCTTTGGGCCTTGGAGTCCAGAATTGCATATTGGGCCTGGGGAACTTGCTTGTCAAGGAAAGTTGTGCAATTAGAAGACAATATTTCTCTGTTCTTTAACTTTCAAGTAAAAAGTAGAAACATTTATAATTCAATGTCATGTCATTCAATTGATTCACACAATCCTAATTACAGGCTGAAAACGTTATTGATCAATCATACAGAATTGTTGACAGCTAATACGACCTAAATGTTTGGATTCAAATGAAGAGGTAAAAGATTAAGGGCCTTGTGGGCCAGCCGAGTGGCGCGGTAGTTAAGCATTGGCTTGGGAAGCCAGGGGCCCTGATTCGGGTCTCATATATGAGGGCCAGTGACATTGACCTCTCAAAAAAAAAAAAAAAAAGATTAAGGGCCTTGTTCCGAGCATATCCTGAATAATGCTCACCTCTCTACCTCCCCACCCCCAAATCTGTATTGATCTACTTTGTGATTTGACATACCCAATGGTCAAAAATAAAAGTCAAATTCTAAATGGCTCCCAAACTGCTAAGATAAACTGTATGAAAATATAATTTAAAAATACTGAAAACATAATCTTCCTAAAAATACACAGTGAAACTAAAGTTTTATATAACTTATTAATAAGGGAACAAGAAACTTGACAAAACCAGTTAAACTGCAAGACAGTTTGAATTAGGCAAAGCCTTCTTAGCTATAACACCAAAAGCACAAGCAACAACAATTAAAAAGCTGATAAACTGGACTTCACCAAAATTAAAAACTTTGTTGCTTCAAAGGACACCATCGAGAAAGTGAAACAACCCACAGAAAAGTAGAAAATGTTTATAAATCATATATCTAATAAAGGGCTTATATGTAGAATATATAAAGAACTGTGACAACTCAATAATAAAATGATAAATAACCCAATTAAAACCTGGACAATTGATCTGAACCGACATTTCTCCAAAGAAAATATAGAAATGACCAATATGCACATGAAAAGTTGCTCAACATCATTAGCCATCAGGGAAATGCAAATCAAAACCACAATGAGATACCATTTCACATCTACTCACATGGCCATGATTAAAAAAAAAAAAGATTGTCAAAAAGACAAGCGTTGGTGAGGATGTAGAGAAATGGAAAACTCAGATACTGCTGGTAGAAATGTAAAATGGTGCAGGTGCTTTGGTAAACAGTCTGGCAGCTCCTCAAAAAGTTAGATATAGAATTAACATATATGACCTGGCAATTCCAGTCCTAGGTAACTATGCAAAAGAAATGAAAACATACATTCAAACAAAAACTTATACGTGAATGTTCATAGCAGCATTATTGATAACAGCCAAAAAGCAAAATAACCTAAATGTCCATCAACAGAGGAATGGAAAAATAAAAAAGTGGTATAGGCATACAATGGCACAGTAATGCGGAATAAAAAAGAATGCAACATGGATGAATCTTGAACACATGAAAGATGGCAGTCACAAAAACTGGAATCATATGATTCCATTTATATGACATATCCAGAACAGGTAACATTGTAGAGACAAAAAGTAGATCAATGGTTGCCTAAGGCTGGGGGACTAGGGTAAAATGGGGAGTCAGCGCTAATGAATACAAGGTTTCTTCTTGGTGTGATGAAAATGTCCTACAATTGATTGTGATGATGGTTGCACAACTCCCTGTGTATACTAAAAACCATTAAATTGTACACGATAAATAGGTGAACTGTATGGCATGCAAATGATATCTCAATAAACCTGTTATTAAATATGCACATTGCATATACATAACAAATATATATATATATAAATTTAATTTGGAAAAACAGGGGTTTTCATCGTTATTAAAAAGAGAATGAGATTGGTAAATTAGATACAAATTTGCTCAATATCCTGCAAGGCAGTATAGCTATAACATTTTAAGTTTTATTTTCTACTAGGGAAAAAAGAAATAGTTACAGTTACATGATTTATATGTGTTAAATGCTAAGTTGTAAAATGTAAATTATAAGTCAACCACAGTTGCATTCTTCTAGGTTTGTTTGATTAACACCCTACATGACAGTGAAGGTCACACAATCATCTTTTGTCTTAGTCCCATGTCTCAGATAATTTTTCTTAACAAAGGTTTCTTATGAGCATACCACAATGATTTTATACCTCAGTTTTGTTAAGCAGAAAAACACGAGTATTTCCTCCTAGCTAAACACATGGAAGTAGATAATCTAAAAGAGAAGGAATTTCAGACCTAAAGTCACAAGAAATTATATGAAACAAAGGAAAACTTGACCAAGCTACTCCTGAAAGCTGTTAGAACATTTTAAACTACATGTAATTAATAACTACAGCAATTATTGAAGGGAGAGGAAGCTAATCTGAAAAGTCTCACCTTATAATAATTTATTACACATACTTTAAAAGAGGATCTAGTACTTGCAAGATGGAAGCAAAGATTCTATAAATGTTGTTTGGAGTTTACAAATCCAGTAAAAGACATAAAGCATTAATGAGGTAGAGTGACCGCTGAATGACAAATCTATGATTAGTAAAGACAGACTCACAGGTCCAGCCAAATCATCACTAAATTGCACAGCTAATGAGAAAGAAAGACAAACCAACAGAACTAGGAAACAGACCAAGCGAATCCAATTTAAGAATCATAAGCATATCAGAGGTCAAAAAATTATGCAGAGTAGAAAGTTTACTCAGGAAAGGAATTAAAGACAATTTTCTGGATGCTCAAAAGAGTCAATTATGATGCAGCTATCTTAGAGGAATGCAAAAAGCATTTAAAAAACAATTGTCACTGACATGTCTCCTCATATCTGTGTATTTTAGGTATGAAATACAGGAATAAAAAGATTTTTTTTTTTCTTAAAGAAAGAAGAGGAAGAATATAAAGGTGTAATGGGATACTCTATTCTATCACTTTATACTGATGGAATTGCCTGAGCATAGTCACTCAGATGGATTTATAGACAAAGGGTCCTGGATGTGTATCGGACTCCTCTGAAAAAGTGCATAGATGCCTTGGAAGTCAACTGCAGAATCTGACAAATGACTGTCCCGAGGTCCTAATTTTGCCAGAAGTTCCAGAATAAAAATGCAACCTAACCCCCTTGGCAACTAATATGGTACAGATGGGAGGGCAGTGAGTCAGAGACCAAAGGCTCTTGTCCTGACCCCAAGGACTTTGGAACAGGCACTTGTTTACTGATGCCAGAAGATGTGAATGAAATAACTGATACAGGGTTTGAGAGAAGTCTGTTCTTGTTCTCACCCATCTGTCTCCTTTGGCTGTGCATCTTGGCTTTTGGATACTGGCAGCCCAGGAAACAGGCTGCACCTAACTATAAAGATAAGAATGAAAGCTCAAATTCAGGAGACAAGAAAGCTTGGAGGAAAACCAACCCAAAGCTAAAGGGAATGGAACCATTAAGCAAGAACAGGATCCGGCAAAGCTGATTTTGCTCTTAAAAGCAGAAAGTAGCTATTTAAGGAGCTACAGAAACTGAACAATTTATCAATGAGCTAAAAATGTCCAGACAAGGAACCCTGGAGATTTTGAAAGCCAGTGAGAGACACCTAAAAAGGACAAATAGATTGCAACATTAACAAAAAGCTGATTTAGACATGTCAAGCTTAATTAAAGGTTTAATTAAACAACATTTTGAAAAATACAGGCTATAAACAACAATTTATAAGGCTCTAGACTGCCTCAAAGGAATAAGCCAATGCTACAGGTTGGATACTATGATTTCTGATGCCACATTCAAGATTTTTAAAATACATATATATATGTTGTGAGTAATGAAAACAATTGTAACATAATATCAATTATAAAAATGGGTTAATAAGATGGGAAGGTCTCCTTTCTGAGTGAAAAACAGTTTTGAAAGAAAGGAAGAAAAGGCTAGGAACTAAAGAAAAATACACAAGGCAAAGAGACGTAGAAGTGTTGCAAGAAAAACATAATGTAAATGAACGGAACAAAGAAAAGATCACACTGCCTGGCATAAAAACAAAATCCAACAATCTGTTGTCCTTGAGAGATACAAGAAAAGCAAAATACAAATGGGCTGTAAGTCAATGTTTAGTTTAAGATTTATAGGTCTTTGCAAACTTAAAAAAGTGAAGGTTATTATAAAAATGATATTAGATGTTATGTATATAAAATTATGAAAATTTAAGAGCAGTGCATGTTAATGTTTAAACATTATAGCAACAATATATCATGAAAAAAATATTAAAATTGTCAAATATAATTATATGTGAAAGCCTTAGCAGTACATCACAACAGATTCAATTGGTAAGGAATTAAAAACCTTCTCAATGAGCCAATCCACTGATCAACAGTACTTCTTGATTAAATATCTCTAAATCTCTTAAGGATAAATGGTAAGATATAATTAGCTGTATCTTAATAAAAATTGCTGTTCATTTTTGTATGCCACTTTCAACCTCCCCACTGATTTTAATTGTACTAATAGGTATGATGTCTAATCAACTTCTACACACCTCTCTGTACATTATTCTGTAACATTTGCTATGTGGGCCACTCAGTAGGTATTTATTACTGATGATAAGGGCTCAATAAAATGCTTTTGAATAAACAAATGAATTCCAAATGTATGAATAGTAGTTTCTTTCTTCCCTTACTCTGAACAGAACACAACCCTCCTTTCTTTAAAATACAAAGCCAACCTATCATTTAAGATTACTTTAAACAATCTGATATATACCTGATAAAGTTTAAACAACGGATTTCCACTGACCTTGTAAGAATGTAAGGCGAAAATGAAGCTGGATTATCCTGCTCTGAAAAGAGGGGCATGGATCCTCCCATTATCCATAGACGGAAGTACAAAATAACAATCACCTTCAGAGAAAAGAAGATTTGGTAAGAAAATCATCACTTATTAGGGGTAAGCCCCACCTTTCTGGAGGATACTTTCAGATGCTTTACAAATATTGGGTTCTTGGAAAAGTCATGACATATTTTTGCTGTTTTTCTTGGCAAAAATGCATCATGACTTTTCCGACAACCCAATATTTCATTTTGCAAACACTTTTTCTAGTGATCATGTTCATAAAATTCTAACATTCAAGATGAGTAAGAAAGATGAAAATAACTGGGAAGGAGAAGAGTAAACAATGAAGGTGATAAGGGAGCAGCAAGCATATTCTTAAAAACACAGCTGTCATCCATTGTGCTGAAGGCTTTCCAGCTCACCAGAGGCCTCACAATCCTAGAGGTACATGAGAAAGCTGAGGCTGAGAGGTAATTTGTCCCGAATCCCGCACCGAGTAAACTGCAAGAGCCAGGAGTTGAACCCATGTCACTGGTCTCCAACACCCAATTTCTTAACCATTCCATGCACACAGCTCCATGAAAGTTAATTTCAAATATGATACATAATACTGCTGTGTCTTCAATGAATACAATCAGAAATGTTCCAACCCTTGAATGCCCTGACAGAAGAACACTCATGAAGGATCATTTCAACAACCCCAGACATTTTTTTGTATCACTCTATGGAATTTTATCACTAATTGATGCTATCATGTTGCAAAGATACTGGGGAATTCTTTAGAGAAATGTTTTGCCCCTTTCTGCTGAAATTGTCCAGTCAAGCCTCCCTACCTCATTCAGTTTTTCATACTCATCTTCTTCCATAAACATGTTTTAGTGTTGAGGAAAAAAAATCATATTAATTGTTAACGTTACAATTCAAAGATATTTTCATAAGTTTCCTATCAAAACTTATTGTAAATTTTGACAGGGAATTTACGAGAAACAGAAACAGCATAAGAGACTGGTCTCCCAATCTCCTTGAATAGAAACATCCAACAACATAAAAGGATGATGAATATGACAGAAGCCAAAGATAACCACCAAGAATTCCTACCCTCTTTGTATGTGCATTCTGCTTTTTCTATCAAGAAATGGAGTCAAGGGGCCGGCCAAGTGGAGCATTGGTTAGGAATTGGCTTGGGATGCCAGGTCTGGGCAGCAGGGCCCCGGTTTCGGATCCCACATGAGTGCCAGTGATGCTGTGCCCTCTACAGCTAAGATGGTGAACAACAGCTCCACCTGGAGCTGGGCTGCCGTGAGTTGCCAGCGACGGCGTAGGCTGCAGTGAGACTGGCCAGCAGCTGGTGTGCGCTTTTGTGAGCTGCCCTGAGCCATCATCCAATGGCCGGCGAGCAACTGCCTCAGCCAGGAAGAGCGCAATGATAATATCAACATGGGCCAGTGAAGCAACATCCTCCACAACTAGACTGAAGAACAAAAGGACAGCAACTTGTCTGTTTCCTTTCCCTGATTCCCCAAAGCTGTTCGCCCCCCCGCCCCCCACCAATTCCCCAATAAAATCTTTAAAAAAAAAAAAAAAGAAAGAAATGAAATCAAGTGCTCTGCCCCTTAAATCTGGGTTGGTCTTCTGACTTGCATCAACCAACAGAAGGTAGCAGAAGATACATTGTGTTGGTTCTGGGCCTAACCCTTGAGGTCCTGCAACTTTGGTTCGTTCTTTTAGAATCCAGCTGCCATTTTGAAAAGAAGTCCTGGCTTTCCTGCTGGAGAACAGCGGCCACAGGGAGGGGCCCTAGAGGATGAAATGTCACAGAGAGACCACCTAGCCCAGCTGACAGCTACATGAATCTGCTTGAGTAACCCCAGCCCCAAATCATAATGAGCAGAAGAACCATCCATCTGGATGCTGCCTAACCTAAAGCATTTAGAGCAGATATATGGTGGTGGTGGTTTTAAGGCACATTTTAGGGTGGCTTGTTATGCAGTGATAGATAACTGAAACAGCCAGGGTTGTGCTGCTGAGACAACTGCACATCAGCATTAGGAAAGAAACTGGTAAAATGCTATAGTTCACACTGTCTGTGTTGCTGAGTTCACATATCATTAGAATACTTTGACACATACCTTCTAATGCTTTGTAACATTTATGGCATGTTAACTCTTTGATCCTAAGATCAAGCTTTTAGAATCTATTGCTGATTCTTTTAAATAATCTGGATCATAACTCTGAGCCAAGTTACAGTGAAACATCCCTTATCAGATATTTCAAAAGCGTATATGTACTTACATAACTTATGACCAAAACGGCCCTTTTGAAGAATGGCCTCATGGTAAGCAGGAAATTTCTATTGCTGCTTGCTGTCAGATACCTGAAATAGGAAAGAAAAAAAAAAAATCTTAAGTGTCAGAGTCCACCACACATGAACTCTTCCTTTCAGTGTGAATATGGTTGCAGCTCTGAAAAAGGCTGGGAAAGACCAAAGCTAGGAGTGTGGCTTCGGGAGCCAGCCCACCTGGGTTTCAAGCCCCCACCTCTACTGCTTACTGCCTGAAAGACTGTGGGGCAAGTTTATTAACATCTTTGTACATCTGTTTTTCTCCCATGACAGTATCTCCTTCATAGAAAAGTTGTAAGGAATAAATGAGATAATCCATGGAAAGGACTAGCACTACTAGCTATACATATTACTGTCACATCTAATCCCAAATAATCCAGGCATTCTGGCCACTACATGGGTACACTGGTCACAGGGATGACCTTGAACAAAACAGGAGTTTATTTACCTACTTAATTTGAGAAGCACAGGGTATCTCACCTACAAAACATCTCACCAATGTCTTACCCATAAAAACGGAGGCCGCCAAGCCTGTGTGAGGGTAAATAATTTATCCAAAGTAACAAAGTTGGTAGGCACCAGTGGTGGGATCAGAGCTCACACACAAGCAGTGGACAGTCTCACCTGCCTGTGGCCTTTGGAACCAAACCAGGTTTATAAGAATGTCAACTTGTAGCGGGGCAGGAACTTGTGTGGACCCTGTATTGCCACAGAGCACTGGCTTGTACAAAGTGGGAGCTCCATAGATCCACATATAAGACTTGATTGGCTGGCTTTACAAATGACAATGAAAGGGAAGCAAGAAGGGGCTATTAACGATCCCCAAGCAAAAACCTAAACAAAGCATTTTCACCAACATGCAAATTTCTCTATTTTAAAATACAGAATGGAGGGAAAAAAGCCAAATTGAATCACGTAATCCAGCAATTATGTCCCACTTCATCTTTATTTACCCTACCCTTTTTTCTTTTTTCTTTTACTCTTTTTAATCCAATTTCTCCTCAAAGGATTTCTCCCTAGAATCTCTTAAAATTTGCATTTGAATGGGGTCTCCTTTCACAACGGGAATATTCTACAGACCAGAGATCTTTTGGCAAAACTTGAATGGGTTAGTATCACAAAGAAATGTCCACCTTGACAACCGCTTACAAAATATATGTAGTTTTCTGTTTTGTTAGCAGTTATATATGTCCAAATGGCACTGTAAGGCGGTGACAGTGTCACTCCGAGGCTGGTCTTTTCCTTCTTGCTTCCCTTTTCCTCTTTCTGGTTCATAAATAGCTGAAGATCTGACCCTTGAAGAATTTAATGAGTGGAGAAAAGAGGTGAGTTCCAAAAAACACTACAGAGAGCCATGCATTTCACAAGCTCTGGACTGGATCCATCCCCAAGCACTACATTTAAATTCTTTTTCCTCCCTTAGCTCTCAAAAGAGAGCTTGGCAAGGAGGAAGGCCAGGGATACCATCAACTCTCACAATGCAGGTGCATCACTAATGTTCCAAGGTAGGCTTAAGGGAGTCCGCCACATCCTGAAACTGTACACATTTACGTATGTTTCCATCTGTGTATTTCTCTGAGGCAAAGTCCTTGGCTGTGATATTCAGTGTAAACTGGGTCTGTGATTCCAAAAGGATTAAAGTTCTGCTGAGCATGTTCTCTCAGCTCTGCCTTGACTCTGACTATCCTTGTTAGAATAACTTAACAAAGACCAACTCTAGGTATTTCTGCTATTCCTTGATGTAAGATAAATAGCTGCAGAAAGGGGATGACAATGTGGGAAGGAAAGGTACTGGGGTGGGCTGAAATGGAAAAACACCTGAATAAAAATGTGCTTCTTAGGTCGTTCTGCTTTTGGAAGCTTGATTTCTCAGATTACCTCTGTGGCTGGTTTATTTTAACACAGTATAAAAGTTAGAAGTGGTTTCCTTTCTATGAAACAACCATAGTGTTTATGATTTTTTTTCATTGCTAAACTTTGGGAAGTTCCTGTTTTCATTTCACTGCAAGCCCACTATAATGGTAATTTCAGTGAGTTATATTTATAAAATGTCACTTTATTTAGAAATTCTTCCTCCCTGAAAAACTCCATTTCCTCAAGAAGTTAAAGTTCCTTTAGGTGCCAAGTAATTTACTCTTAAAATGTAGCATCCAAAAACAAAGGAAGCCTAGAATGACATAGAGAGCAGTGGTTGAAAAATTGACCTCTTTTCAAGACTTTTATTTTCATTGTTTACCAACCGAAAATAAGAATAAATCAGAATATAAGCCAAAACAACATGGCCCCCTTTTTTTGGTAAACACGAGGCTGAAATCTCTGCATCCCTTCCTCTTCCCTCACTCACAACAAAATTAGACAATGGAATTTTCCCCATTAATCAATGATGTATGTACACTCTGTAAGCAGAACCAAAGAGAAATAACAAATAATAATATTATTAACAATAATAATAAAAATAGGAACAATATGTGCATGATGCAAATCTAAGTGATTACATTGTAGTAATTCATTGACCACTTACAACAATTCTGTGAGGAAGAACATTAGAATTCCTTTTTTAAAGAGAAGATGACCAAAAAACCAGCAGCAATACTTAACTTATTACATAAGATTTTTCTCAGCTATTCATTACAATCACAAGCTAAAGTATCTGCAAGTGCCTTACAAGGCACTATGCAAATGTCATCACAAATCATTTTCAATTTCAGTCAAGGTCTCTATTGTTTTTCCTGCAAAGCGAGAGAAAATCCCAACATCAAAACCAAACATCTGAGTAAACCATTAGAATTGGTACTAAGGGTTCAGGGTTCTATTACTGTACTTCCAACTAATTTGTTATGTGACTTGGAACAAGTCTACAGGAGGGTTTTTTTGTTTTGTTTTGTTTTTCCCTTTATCAATGAGAGTTGGACTAAATGGTTTACGATTCCTTTCAGGTCTAAACTGTTGTGATCTTTGGATGTTTCACCAACTGGTGACATCATACATGACAACTGAAGAAATGCAGAGGAAAACCTACTGAAAATTTAAAAACGAAATGCCAAGGGATTTAGGAGCAAGCAAATATCAGCTGATTCCCCCACTTGAGAAGATGCTTCATAATCTGCAGCTGCATATGAAAAAATAGATATTTTACTTACTTTATTTTTGAGGTAATATTGGCTTATAACATTATATAAGTTTCAGGTGTGCAACATTATAAATCAACACCTGTATGTACTACATTAAAAGTCTGGTCTCTACCAAAAGTCTAGTTTCTGTCTGTCAGTAACCACACAATTCAGCCCCTTTACCTGTTTGGTCTTCCCGCCGCCCCCTTTCCACTTTGGTAACCATCAATCTATAGCCCTTTTCAGAATCTATCAATCAATCAAACTCTGATCATTTTTGCCTTAATATCAGCTCCAGGAGCAAACAACTCAGATACAATGAGTTGTTACTATTTAACCTTGTATCAAGAAATTATAAAAGCTATATAGGAAATTCCTTCTAGAACACCAGTCATACTAATTTAATTTCTCCTGCTTTTTCAAGGTAATAAAAGTTAATAAAGAATCATACACTGTGACCAAAAAAAAAAAAAAAAATCAAATTCAGAGCTTTTTAGAATAAGAATTCAGAAATTTACTTCTCTTTGAAACACAAGAAAAAATATTTTTCAGTTGACCAAAGCAGCAAAGACACAGCTCACATTAGAAAAGATTATAAGCTTAACCAAAACAATAAAAGAAATTTAACTGGAGTTGGGTTCTCTCTTTAATGCACTCTCCTTGAACCCATAAAGTGCTTCATCTAAACCTTAATAACCAAAGGCATTCTACAGAGGGGCAGAACACCCTTTGATGTCCCCTTTGATGTTCAAAGGCAGAGTATGAAGGGAAGGAACTAACTAAGAAGACAATCATACATTTCTCAGTTCTATCCACTCAGAAACCAAAATTGGTCAATTTCAAACCAAAATCAATCAATACCTGATTCTGTGGCTGCGGTAAAATTTTCTTCCAGAAATATGAAATTCTTAATACAGTATGTTGCTTACAAAGAAATATTTACTTAGATTATCACACATAGAATGGTGAAAATAAAGACAGAAGACATAGGGGAACATAATTTCAGTTCTCTTAACCATTCTGAAAATCAAAGTTAGAACTGGAAGGGCTCAAACCAGCTCAGGTAGTTTTACAGGTGAGGGAAAAAAAAAAAAATAAGAAGTCCAGAAATGTTAGCTGACTTGCAAAAAAGCTCATGGTCAAAGGTCAATGAGTTTAGATTTCATTAATTTAGTCAGAGGATCTAATTTCTAATTTCTATTCCTTCTGCAATGAATTTAGTCATAAGCCCCAAGTTTTATTCCTTCTGCATGAGGTAAAAATTCAGTTTTGGTGATATCATCCTTTCCCTCATTAACAGTACCAGGTAAGTTTCAATTCATTAATAATAGGGAATACTTAATACACTTAATATGTGCCAGTCACTGTGCTAAGCACATTGCCTTCTTAATTTCACTTAATCCTCATACCAGCTCTGTGAGTCCATACTTGTCCCCATTTGTGAGTGAGGCTGAAGGCAGTTCTTACTCAGGATCTGGCAAGTGGCAGAGGTTAGACCCAAATCCAAACCCAAAGCATCCACTACTCTATACAGCATAAAAATAAAACAGAGCTAGGTTTTTCAGCACATTTTCAACAAAGATTATTTATTAAGTGGCAATTCTGCACATAAATAACACAATGACTTCTATGTATTTAGAAATAATAACATTCATCTTCAATATCTTCTTCAGTTATACATATCTATAATAAGAATTATAATAAAAGTATTTTTATACAAATGTATGGACTGAGGCAGTACACAATTCTTACAGTCTGTTAAGATGTATCCTTTAAAGGGTTAATGTATATAGTGGTTGCTGCAGGTTAAAAGCAAGTTTCACATACAAGTGAGCTCACTCAGAAATTCTAAGCGAGAAAAGATGTCTAGGAGGGTGGGAGCAGAGTTGGGCAGGTGTCACTGCCCTGTGAGGTGACCACCTAGCCGGCCCCACAGAGAGAAGCAGAAACAGTGAGTAGGAGATAAGGATGCCCAAGACAGTAATGATAAAGCTGACACCTGAGGAAGATGAGAAGTGAATTAGGTGAGAAGGAATAAGACGTATATACTGAGGCCTAGGATAAAGGAGGGCAAGTATAAAGAAAGTGAAAAAAGTTCATTCTAGCTGCAGGATCTAATACTAGCAGAGTGGTAAGCAGGGAGGCTGGAGAGGCAGGTAGGGGCCACTCCACCACAGGTTCTCACAATAACGGAGTTTGGACATTATTCTGACAGCAATGAGCCACTAAAGGCTTTCTGTGCAGATGACCCAATCCGATTATCAGCACAGTGGCATCAGCACTGTATGACACTGGTACGGTGCCTGCTCTGAGGTCCATGACAAAGGGAAAATAGTGGGCAGCAGTTATTCTGGAAGTTTCTGTGATATCAGATTTAGAAATGGATGAGAGGTTTTAGTCTACATGGATGAAGAGACCTTATCATAAGGATAAATAAGAAAAGCATGAATTGTTACATTTATTTAGCAGTATGATTTAGGTATGAAGTTTTCCTTACTGTCTTTTAATTTTGTGTTAGTTGGTCATCTATTTGGTATATGTATAAAAACTTTCTACTAACCAGACGATTTAATTTGCCAGAATAAGAATCCATTACAAGAAGATGCATATTATGTATTTGTATGGCATTTTCTTGTCAAAGGCCTTTTCAATCTAGTCTCACCTTTAATCCTTCAAAGATCCATATAAGGTCAGCAGAACAGTGAGCACTGACCCCATATTACAGATCCAGACCTAACAGTGAACCCCAAACCAGGATGGAGCCATCTGATGGCCAGTTCCACGCCTTGGATTGCATTGTGTGGGGTCCTCCCAACCATGCCATAAGACAGCATTTGCTGTGAGTTTTCCCTTTATTACCAGTCCAAACTGGCTGCACTCCAGAGACTCTAAGGAACCCCTGCCAATCAAATCACTGCTACTTGTAATACACATTTGTACAGGTACATAGTAAACTTTTACACTAAGACAAAGATTAAAATCAGCCAATAATCATATAATCATATTTTCTGAACCTCTGACTGGGATACATGGACTGATCATTTCAATTACAATTAAGCCACTGAAAAAAAGTACTTAATATTGGACCGTCCTGGTAAACTGGAAAAGACACTTTATGTTAAAACAACAATAATAGCTACCATTTAGTGAATGCCTACTGCCCTTGACACAGTTATGTGTATAATCCTTAGCACATTCTTATAAGATGTGCACTATTAACATCTTCATTTTACAAATGGAGAAACTGAGGCTTTAAAGGTCAAGTAATTTGTCCTAAGGTCCCACAGGTGGCAAGTGAGGGAAGTCAGAATATAAGTCCAGACTGCACAGTTTACCACCACTGCTCAGCTACCTCTCACATCATTGCTAATTAATTTCTGTCTTCACCTTCC
The DNA here is from genome assembly GCA_033961575.1 of Aselliscus stoliczkanus. Classification (NCBI taxonomy): domain Eukaryota; kingdom Metazoa; phylum Chordata; class Mammalia; order Chiroptera; family Hipposideridae; genus Aselliscus; species Aselliscus stoliczkanus. Next base: position 166,683,077 of record CM066727.1, on the reverse strand, counting down.
TAAAAGAGTGCCTGCATTTCAAATACTACTCTCAGAAGTACAAACATATCCCTAAACAGGATGATTAAAAGGATGATATTTTGGGACATCAATATATACCTGATCAATCTAGAAAATTAACAAAAAGACCACTATAATGTTAGCACTATGAGAAAAGACAAGCTAAACTAACAGCAATATTATTCAATTTAACAAGCAAAATATTGGACACTGAGTTAAGTCCTAGAAGCAATATATAAAAGGGGTAAATGCAAACATTTAATTTAAATATCAGCTAACTATTATTGAGTGTGAAGGGGTTCCGAACAGGTTTCCCATGATGTGCCACCTTGCCAAGTGGCTTACTTTCAGCTGAAGGCAACTGAGACCCTGAGGTTTCAAGAGAAACTTTTACCTCGCCATTAAAGAATTTAAATTTGGACTCTTGCCCATAATGAGAGTTATTACCAGAAATAACTTTTTACGATCTTCCTGTAGTGCAGGGCAAACTTCTCTTTGCTGAACTTCTGCACCTCTTATTGTCCTTCAAATGACCTTCCTCCCTCTGAGGCCCGGAGGTGCCTTACCTCATCCTTAGCTCAGAATGTCATACATACCTCATTGTCCCTTTCTCTCTCTGAGCCTCTCATGTATGTGGGATCTCTGACTCTCTCATGTATATGGAGTTCCTATACATATGTATGTAACCAAAGTTGCTTATTTTCTCCTGTTAATCTGTCTCATGTTGATTAGATTATTAGATCAGTTGGAAGAACCTAGGGAAGATAGAGGAAAATTTGTTCCTCTCAACAAGTACAAACTGGGGGCCAGAAACTGTTCTAAGCACCTGTATTTATTCTTTAAATGCACACAACAAGAACAGCAACAACAAAGAACGACTATAAAGCAGGTGTTATTTCCATTGGCATTTTAGGGGAAGCTGAGGCACAGAGCAATGAATAAAGCTGCCTGGTATCCTAAAGCCAGTAATCAGCAGAACTGGGGCTTGAACCTGCGCAGACACTCAGCACTTCACCAAGGCCTTTCTATGCTTTCTGCACTGCCCCAAGGAGGGGAGCACACATAAAGGACGGAGGCAGTTCAGAGAAGGAAGCAATCAACATAGGCTAGAAAGGGAAGGGAAGGGAAGCTGCGGGGGAGAGGGGAGACCCGACCTGGACCAGGGGGACAGAGAAGATGGGAGAGCAGGGCAAGTCAAGAGGGGCCAAGAGGAGAGGCACTCAGCCAGCTACAGGGATTAGAAGTGAGCACAGCCAACCCTGGGCAAGGAGGGCTCCCTGCCAACACCATCGGCAAGCCCCGTTCCTGTACACCCCTCACAATGTTTCAGTCAACTGTCTGACATCTAAATAAAGGAATGTTCAACTGGAGCTTCAAAACCCTGAAAGTTTGAACAGCAGTAGACTATCCCTAAATATGACTGATGTTGATTCCATCTCCTTTTTGCTCAGCCACATACAGGCCAAGTGATCTCCCTGGGGCAGCTGCCTTTGCACTAAGCCTGCCCGGTCCTTACCTGGTGTCCCCCTTGTCACAGGACTCTTTGGGTACCATAGGGGAGGGAGAAATGCCCCCCTCTACCCTCTTAAATTCTCATGACTGGGCTAATAATAAGATTGACACGAGACCAGATTAACAGGAGAAAAATCAATTTACTATGTGCACACGGGACAGCATAAATGATGCTCAGAGAAATGACTGAAGCAGGAAGCTTTTTATACTATTTAGGCAAAGAAATAATAAATGTGTAAGGATTTGTCAGCACAAAGAGACTTAGGTTTGGATGCTCATTAGTGAGGAATCTAAGCAACCTTTGGGCTTGGGCAGTAAATTAGTAAAGAAGTAACAAGGTTTGTTTATATAATCTCTTCAGCCTTGAATTCCTTAACTATGGTGGTCATAAAGACGTCTCTCTCAGGTCCCCCACCCCACCCGTGGAGCCAGGAGGGTACTTTCACAGAAGACATTTATTTCCTGCTTTCAAGGAGACAATGGAGGGTCAACCCTTGTGCGCCAGCTTCTTTTCAAGTAAGTTGAATTTGCAATAACCAATATGCTATAGTGGGGGTATTTGGGGGCTGCTTGCCCTGAGCCTCAACGGTACCGGGAAGCAGGGCTGCTTCTCCCCAGCATCCCAACGCTGACCTGCTCCCTAGGATTTCCAACCTTCTGGTCAGTACCCAGGACACAGATTAGGTCACCACTGCTCATAGGAGAGGTTGCCTTGTGCTCCAGGTCTGCGCCCTTTCCCCACCACTAGCTGCATCCATGGAGAACGTAGGCCAGGCGGGTCCTGCTGCGTCTCTCCCTATCCCCGTTTATGCTTGTAACTGGGTGAGTAACAGGCTGGGCAGACCCAGGCAGCTTCGGTTTAGGGCACGGAGAGGAGGAAGGCTCACTTACACCTTTACGAAGCCACTTTCTCCAATCTGGCTTTCAACCTCGGGCCCTGCATAGCCCTCTCCCCGCATCCTCATGGGCATGCGCAAAGCAGCTCCTAACAACAGACCATGAATCCAGAAGCTCTCAGACACACGTGGTGTTTGTGCAGAGTTCACACAGAGGCCAAGAACATTTGGCAGGCTGGGCTTCCTGCAGACCATGGCTTCTCCTGAAACAGGTCACCTTTCTGTAGTGCTGGACGTGCTATGGGCAAAAGCCTGCAACAGAGCAGGTGGCCCAAGAAAACACAACACTATTCACAGGATGTAAGCACTGTCCATGCCATGCTGGAGAAGAGAAACCTTTACTTGGTCCAAAAAAACAGCATCCAGAGAGCAGCCCATTTCCTGGGCACCGACCCCTTAGTCCCCTTTCTGTTTAAGGTGGAGCGGGGAGCACTGACTGTCAAAGCTGCAAGGACCAGAAAGGGGGGAATCCGTCATTCCTGCATAATCTTGACAAACACCTTTAAAATTCACTTTTCCTACAAGAATCTTACTATGGGGGGATTCAACTTTTATTTCACTTGAACTCCATTTGTTGCATTAAAGACAAGTATGCTCTGTTTTTCAAAAGGGTGAAATGTTTAAGGCTTCAAGTCTAGGCCATTTGGTTTTATTCTAAATTCCAATGCTCACACACACTGAGAGCTCCCGTGGAGAAAGCTATCACGAATATTTTAGGATAGAAACAAGAATCACAGTGAGTGGGTCTTAGCACAGTGTATACCAATATAAAATCAATCATTATTCAGGTAATTGGCAGGGTTTTAATGTTTGTGTAAAATGTCTATCAATATTGCAAAAGTCAGGAATCCATAATAATTAAGTCTATGTACTTTTATTCAAATGCATATACTACATGGTCATATAATATTTGGTTATGTAATTTTTAAAGCTTCCTCCTAATTTCCCTCTAGACCTATGCATCTGATTTTGAAACATAATATAAAAAAATCTAAGTAGGGAGTTTGCCAAAGGAAGTAGGAATTCTAGTCCCAGTCATATTCATATACTGGGGTTCCAAATAAATGTATATACATGACTTGTATTCATCTTTTTTTATTGGTATATATTGATACCAATATTCTGGTATACCAGTATACAATTTCAATACAGTTTTTTCTTGTCTTGAAATCTGTATGCAGTTTTTTGGCACCCTCTGTATATTCAGGTATTTAATTTTATTTATTTATATTTTGCTTATATCTTTCAAAGTGAAATTCAAAAAATAATATCACAGTTTGCTAAGTTTTAATGATCTCTCTGTATGATGCTTTGGTTGCCAGAGGAGTCTCTAAGGTTCCCCCATGCTAAATTCTTAAAAGATGGTATCCTTGATGTTACAGAGACAGCCATGGATGGTGAAGTAACCACAGTATGGAGTTGTACAGAATCCTGGCTCATTCAGGGTCAAACTGGGATACTAGGCATGCCTTTTCATCTCCTTGGGTCATAGGTGCCTCAGCTATAAACTGGTCATCATAATTTCTATCTTATAAGGTTGATAAAAGGGTTTCAATGAGACAGGTATGTCAATGACTCAACACAGTGCGCAGTCCAGAAAGGAACCCAAAATAGCCATTATTGGAACAGTGATGAGAACTCCACTGAAAATACCAAAACCCTATGGTTTATATCCTTCATGGCATGCACACACACACACACACACACACGTAAAGGAATGCAGCTAGGATAAGGATAGAAAAAGGACTTCATCTCTTTCAAGTTTTATCAAGCTCCCTCCTTCCTGGAAGGAGAAGAGAAAGAACAACATATTTCCTTAGAAGACAAAGCTTTAATTTGGCTCTCAACATTCTTCTTGTCCACTAGGCTCTCTGAATTCAGCTAGGATACTTCAGTCAGACACTCAGATGTGTTGTGCAGGCTGTGCCTGCCCAAGGGAACCGGCTGAGGAGGTGGAATTGAGGTGACCTGTAAGAGATGAAATCCAAAGCATGCTCTGTTCAACAAGCCCTGACTTTGAAGCCGGCTGCATCGGCCCTGAGGAATGGGAGCCTTTTCCTGATTCATCCAAAAGAGCAAAAGGTATCCTGACTTAAGCATCATGCACCCACTTATTCCTACTTCATATAAATATCCACTACTGGCCAGCAGGAGCCCTGATCCATTAATACCAGCCATGCACCACGTAATATATATAATATAGATGGACAACATATACACTAAGGTATATATATATATATATATATATATATATATTTTTTTTTTTTTTTTGAGGGCAGTGTCACTGGCCCTCATATGTGGGACCTGAACCAGGGTTGCTGGCTTCCCAAGCCAGCGCTTAACCACCGCGCCACTCTGCTGGCCTGGCGGACAACATATACAGTGGTGATCCCATAAGATTCTAATGGAGCTGAAAAATTCCTATCGCTCAGTGGCGTCTTCGTCATCATAATGTTGTAGTGCAACCTGTTTCTCATGTATCTGTGGGGATGTTGGTGTAAACAAACCTACTGTGCTGCCAGTTGTATAAAAGCACAGCAAATACAATTAGGTACAGTCCATAATACTTAATAATAATAAATGACTATGGTACTGGTTTATGTATTTGCTAGACAATATGAGTAATTTTTATTATTGTTTTAGAGTGTACTCTTTCTTTGCCTTGTTATACGGCAGCAGCCTCATACATCTCCTGTTTACACACATCTCTTGATTGCATATTTTCTCTCATGCTTGATTTAATCTCATATTGTACAGTAACATGCGGTATAGTTACATGCTTGTAGCCTAGGAGCAACAGGCAATACCACATAACCTAGGTGTGTAGTGGGCTCGACCACCTTGGTTTGTGTAAGTGCAGTCTGTGATGTTCACACAACAATGAACTCACCTCACAACGTATTTCAGAACGTATGCCTGCCTTTAAGCAGCACACGAATGTATTTAATACCCACCATATAGCTTCATTGTCCTAATGACTTTCATAGCAACTTGTTTAATCTAACATTTCCATTTTCTTTGCAGCCAATTTCATTTGCTCACTGACTTATTATCACAGTGCTATTTTATTCCCAGTCACCAAACCATGTGCAAAGCAACTTAATGTTCAAAGGAGGAATAGCATTTGTTTCTGTCTTAACTCAACGGAGTTTTCCTTGCAGGTCCAGCATAGTGTTTTGCATAGCAGGCACTGAATTCATCAAATGGAATTTATAAAAATTCTAATTATATGTCTTAACACTACCTTTACAAACCCCACTGACTGGAGGGTGCAATGTGAGACTGGTATTTTAACAAATGCATTTGCCTGTCTTAACCTGAACTCAATCACCACTAAAAGTCTTCCGAAAATTTTCCAGCGCAAGTTTCCAGATCCAAGAGATGTTCATGTATGAGACTGAACTGTCATTAAGGGTGTGCAGTCAGTCGGTCTGCTGGGACTGAGGAGCCTGCTGGGATATGGGACTTTTGGTATTAACCTTGGAAAGTCCTGGGAAAGCCAGAAAGATGTGGTCACCCAGTTGTGTCACTCAGTATCCTCCAGCAGGTTCATAATGTACAGCAGAATAAACTGCTGTCAGCCAAACCGTACAGTCTATAAAATTCAAAGAAAAAAAGTAGTTTCTTTTTCTTGCCTTGTACACACACACACACACACACACACACACACACACACACACACCATGCCCCTCTTGACCTATGACTTGCTATTCCTTATACATAAGAATTTAATCAAAAACAAGTGTTTCTCTGGTGGAAGATATCCACTAATTGGCAAAGCATGTTAATTCAGAAATCATGAGAATTAGAATTTTCTCTCCCACACTGTCCAGCTGTCAGATAATTTTTTTTCTACTCAGATAAGCCAATATAAGGTATTCTTTATAGCATAATTTATTAAAGTAACAACAAGGAAACGAAAGCAGGAAGGAAGAAGAAATAAGGATTTAAGTATTACAGTATTTAACCACTAATACTGCACAGTGTTTTCTACATGTGCTGCTATTGACCAAAGAGGAACATTGAACATCAACAAGAATAAAACTGGCAAATAAAGTGAAAGAATCAAGCATTCTCTCATGTTCTGTGTTGCCTATATAAACTGTATCCCCAGGGGAACCAAATATTTCATGAAGGAATGTTTCCCTTGATAGCTCTATCTAATAAATAAAGAGAGAATGATAGAATTAGAATAGCACAATTTTTCAGTCCCTACTGAAGTAATGAATCTAGGCATATGGCAACTCACTTCACAAAAAGAAAAATAACCAGAATTATTTACTTTCTCCTGGAAGTACAAAACACCATCTGTGAATTATTCTTGACTACAACAGAAAGCCTGAATGCAATCAAACCTCTAGATCTAGCTATCAATTTACAGGAAATACAGTGGATCGAAGAAAACATCAATTGGCATCATGGATATGCAATTAGCAAAATACAAACTGTGGGAAGCATCGCAGGACAGAAAGACAAAAAAAAAAAAGAAAACAGACGAAAAACAAAAACAAAACCCAAGGCAAAAGTGAAAACTGCAAAAATTCTCAGCATGAACACTGCATTCCAACTAAAAGACCTAACCAAATTTTTTAACAAGGCTTCTAGCAGCCTTCAGCCTATTTCCTGGAATTATTCAGCCCCCTTTTGAGTCCTTGCCTAGAAAAGCTCAGGGCTGTCAAAAGAAGTTACAGTTCTGTTCTAGTCAATACCTGAAGACAGACCCCATTTCCCTTTCTTAGAGCATTTACTAAAAAGGGTTTATAACTGTGAATCCTTCCTCAGTCCTTTTGAGATGTATATGTATCTCCTACAGTCCAGGAGTGTCTTTTTCAAACATCTGAAAGCCATTCCTTTGAAATGTAATTATCAGAAATGATAGGGCCTCTGTCTCCCAGTCTCTGTGGAAGAATAAAATCCTCACAGCAGTAATTACCAGCTTGGAGACACAAAGAGCCTAATCACGTTTATACAGACCAACCTTTGTCATTTTCCACGTGAGTGTCCACTCTCTCCTCCCTCCCTCACTTTCCCTTTAAAACACCCAGTCACCTTTGCACACACTGCAATGGATTCCCCTACCATGAGTGGTTACTGAATAAAATCTGTTTTCATGGCTTTAACTAATGTCTGGCTGTGTTTATTTTTGACAAAAGCAAAAAAAAAAAAAAAAAAAAAAAAAAAAGTAGCACAGGAAGGGAGAAGAACCTATGGAATAATACAGACTTAAAGTATCAACGAATTGCAACGTATACACATTATTGGTATTCTGTTTAGAACAAACAAGTGAGAATACAGGAAAAAGGGAGAAATGTAATGACTAATTGGGTACTTGCAGTGTTCTTTCAGATATGGTCGTGCTATTATAGTTGTGTTTTAAAAAAGAATCTTTTTATTTTAGCATCCTATTGACATCTGAAATGATATGGTGCCTGGGACTGGCTTCCAAGTAATTTGACAATGGAGAAGGGGCTGATAACTGTCAAAGTTGAAAAATGGGTATGTGAGGGTTCATTATGCTGTTTTATCTAACTTTGTACATGTTTGGAATTTTCCATTATGTATACATAATTTTTAAAAAAATTAGGATAGTTATCTGACAAGGCACTAGTGTCTATATTAAATGAAAAACTCTCCAAACTCACCAGTGGAAAAAAAATTAAAGAAAACAAGTAATCCAATTAGATAATAAGCAAAGGATATGAAATGACATTTCATGATAGGCTGTGTGTGTGTGTGTGTGTGTGTGTGTGTGTGTATGTGTGTATGTGTGTGTGTGTGTATGGTTGTTGGGAAAGTCATGACGCTTTTTTGCATTGAAAAACATAGAAAAATACATCATGGCTTTCCCGATGCCCCAACAGATGGCCAATAAACACATGAAGAAATGTTCAATGTCATTAGCCATTAGGGAAATTAAAATAAGACCACAATGAGAAAACACTGACACCACCACAAATTTATTAGAACAGCTAAAATAAAAGATAGTGACAATACCAAATGCTGGGAGGACCCAGAGAAATTGGATCTCACTTCCATTCCTAGAGAGAATATAAAGTGGTACAGCCACTCTGGAAAACAGTTTGGCAGTTTCTTAAAAATCTAAACATACACTTACCTTATGCCCAGCAATTTCACTCGTCAGCATTTATCACAGAAAAATGAAAATTTATGTCCACACAAAACCTGTATATAAATGCTCATATTGGCTTTATTTGTAATAGCCCAAAACTGGAAAAAAAAATCACACCGCAATTAAAAAGAACAAATGTGATATACACACCAATCTGAATGGATCTCAAACATTATACTGAAAAAAAAAAGAAAAGTCAAGCTCAAAAGGCCCTATAGTGTATGATTCCATTAACATAATCCTCCCAAAGTGGCAAAATTACAAAGATGGAACACAGATTAGTGGTTGCCAAGATTTAGAGTTGGTGGCAGGGTCAAGGGGTAGATATAATTACAAAGAGACAGCATAGGAGACATGTTTGTTTGGATGAAATAAGTCAGTATCTTCATCACGATGGTGCTTACATGGATCTACAGGTATGAGAAAATGGCTTAGAACTGCACACCCGATTTGTACCAATGTCAGTTTCCTGGGTTTGATATTGTGCTACAGCTATATGTAAATATCATCTTTCAGGGTCACTGGGTGAAGGGTGAAGCGGACCTCTCTGTACTGTCTTTACATCTTCCTGTGAATCTCTCTGTATTCTAAAACAAAAAGGTTTAAAAATCAAACTAAATTAATTCTAAAGCCAAAGTCTTTCTCCCTGTGCCATGCTGCCCCATAATTGTTAAAAACTCATATATTCAGCATCTGCAATTACCATATTTTGAAAAGAAGCTTAGTATAGGGTGAGTTTACTGCTGTCAGCAATGGAATTATCAGAATTCCTGGCTTCCTTCCTTTACTATACCAAGTTTGGGATTCAGGTGCCTGGCAGGGGGAGGGGGCAGGCGTTAAACTGCAGAGGGTTGACAACTGAAGTCAGTAGACGCTGACTTTCAGGAAGAAAAGTCAAACTTTCTACATCACTCTTCCCACAAAGAAGCATCCAGAAACTTAACATAAAATCCTCCCAAAATAGAAGAGAAGATGTGTAAAATTGGAATAAACACTGTCATACTAAACCTGAGAGAAGTAATTTAAAGAAAACCCTCAAACATGTGAAACTAAAATATACTCATCAAAACTCCACATATACTTCAACAGCTAAAAATCTCTCTCTCTCTCTCTCTCTCTCTCTCTCTCTCTCTCTCTATATATATATATATATATATATATATATATATACTAGTATCATCTATAACCTGTAGTCAATTATATGTAACATAAATAAATACTAAATCATGATCTCTCTTGTCAGGTTGTTTCTGCTAAATGTAACTGTACAATTTTTTCTTTTGGACAATTCAAAAGCTCATGGAAAGCAGAAAGTCTCACAAAAGAAAGAAAATAAAAAGAATTCAACATACCAGAAAGAAGCAAAACTTGCAACAGCCTCTCCTGATTATTAAAGTGTTGAGATGTTCTCACTAATAGGATAGTTTATAGGTAAACGAAAAATAATTTAGTTCTTATCACTTTGAATAGGGGAAAAACAATATTGGTGAAACAGAGTGTTTAAAAATAAACACCAGTCAATTTTCCATTTGTATTCTTTTTCTGTATAAAACCTGAGAATTCCAGAGAAATTTTATTGATTCTAATTAAAGACAAAAAAAGGCTAAAAAGAAAATTTAAACCTCGAATGTTTACAAACTCCTAACAGATTGAGCAAAACTAATAGTAAATAATCTCAGACAGATTTTCTCATATCAGTGGAAAACATATGTAGTTTATCTCATTTGACTATACACATCACATGCAAAGATGACAATTATTGATAAACAACAAAAAGATGGCTTTCTCTTCCGTTTAAATCCTAAATTAGCCCTAAAATGCTTTAAACAAATTTACATCTGACTCATTTCCTAATGTTAAGAAATATCAGAACTAGGGTCATTGGGAAATGTTTCTTTTGTTTATTTATGTTTTTGACCCTCTTTCACACTCTTCTGAAGATATGCTGATCAGACCTTGGTGTGAATGGTGTATAAGGTCTCTGGTTCTAGAGTCAGGTAGACCTGGATCCAAAGATTGGCTCTGTTATTTCCTAGCTATGACTTGTAACTTGTAGTGAGGATGAAAGGAGAAAATACAGTGAAAGCACTTAGCACAAGTCCTGGGAGAGACACACACACACACACACACACACACACACACACACACACACAGTAAGAGAGCTTAGCACAAGGCATAAGATGGATATTTACACATGCACACAGAGTTGGCTATCATCCTTATTTCCTAGCACTGTTATTGCAAAAGACTGGTTATAGGGAACATACAAAAACTTTCCAACTCCACAGATACATAGAAAACGTGTTAACAAGCCCCTGTTGTTCAGATATGCCATGCTATTTTTAATAAAACTCCAAGAATTTTTTTCTTTTTTTTTAGAAACAGTGCTTTCTATCACCAATCTAAGAAACTACTTTTTAAAGAGTAATTGGGCATAGGATGATAAGATCATAATCTTTGTAATTCACATTTTTATTTTTACAACTAAAATGCATTCACAAACATGGTAAATTAAACTTAGTTCAGTTCTAAGAAAAGATATTCCTAACTAGATATCAAGCATATCATTTAGCAGAAGTAAAAGAAATTAACCAGTACAAAGCTGGCACAAAGTTCAGAAAACAAATTCCTGGGAGCAGTACAAAACAGTCCACATTCCAGAATTTAAAAACGCCCTATTTATTTTTTATGTACTTTTTTATGTGTTTCTCTGTTCAAATGTAATGGTATAGCATTCCTTGTTTCCAAATTTATTTCAAAAAAAACAAAAAATAAATCTTTCCAGGAAGGCATATAATTACAAATAAACTAATATTAAATGCAATCCATGAAGATTTTTGTGCTTCAAGATTCATTTTCACTTTGCCACTTTAATGTTAGTTTAAAAAAATACAGAAAGTAAAGGAACAAAATCCCATTTTATAAATCTATGGTGTAAAACATTTTTCATAAATCTGACCACCAAATTTTAAAGAGCAAATTGGTCTTTTAAGAAGCATTGTTTCCTATTGAAAACATAACTGTCAACCAGAAAAGACAAAGAGGCCTAGTACGTAATATAGCAAATAATGCTACTGAGAAGCTTAGTAAATGAGTACAACTATTTATTGAAAATTGTTTCTAAGTGTTATGCTATATATTCTGACAAAATTGATAGGTAGGCACAACACCAAAGTTAAATCAAGCAAATTTAAACTTTCTAAATGGGTTTCCCCTTTTATAAGCAAAGTAGGCTAGAGTACTTAAGAAGGTAACCAAATTACTCATTCACCTCATGTTCACTATGATCTAAAACTGTAGACTATTATGTGGTTGGATTGTTAAAAAAAAAAAAAAAAAAAAAAGAAAAAGTAGGCTTGGGATGTTCACTTTTCTTGGCTCTAAAAACTCCATTATTATCCATTCACCACTCAACAGATACTGAATTTTTACTAAACTCAATCCAGCATCTATTCAAGTCACTAAACTAAAACTTCTACTAAGGTCAGCAAACAATCTAACACCCTAATCCACATTTAGTCTTTATTTAACTGGACATTTTGACTACATGTCATATCGTTTATTATAACTTCTTTCTTGAAATTCTCTGCTCTCTTGGATTCCTTGAAAACCTTCATCTCTAGTTCTGTTTAAATATTTTTTCATCCTTTCTGAAACTCTTCTGTGGCTTTTCTTCTTCCACCCACCCCTAAAATGACATTTTTTCATTAACATATTTTATTTTCATATTAAACACTATCACTAAACTATCTCATTCACTTTCAAGATTTTAACTTTGATTCCTCCTCATTCATCCCCCAGGAAATCCATACCAGCTATGATGATCTCATCTTTATATAAATTCATTGAAAAAAAAATGTTTTATGTCTTATTGCTCATGAAACAAATGGATATATTTTCACCAAATTCAGAGAGTTTATGTGGTATGACCAGAATTTAAATATGGATTGTAGCATATTTTAATAAATATTAATCTATTTTGTATAAATAAATAATGGGGGAAAAGGGAAAGCTGTTCCTAACAGTCGAAAACCAACAAATAAATGTACAGGAATGATAGAATTAGAAATTCACGGGCCGGCCGAGTGGTGTGGGGGTTAAGCGCTGGCTTGGGAAGCCAGCGGCCCCAGTTTGGGTTCCACTTATGAGGGCCAGTGACACTGTCCTCAAAAAAAAAAAAAAAAAAAAAAAAAAAAAATAAATTCACCATGTAGCAACCATAACAATAATAAATGAATCAAGCAAGAAAACATTAGTGGATTCTAAAACTGGTGGGTGGGAGCATATTTACAGTCTCAGAATTTATCCCCACGATATACTTATTAAGTACAAAAGGGGAAAAGGGAGGTTTACAGTAGGGTAAATACTACCTTAATTAAATAATCAGAGTTAACATCATAAGGAATGGTGACAAATTGACACCATGTGCCTCTTAATATAATACACTGAGAAGGACACAACATCATTTTTCTGTTGTATTCCTGCCAAAAATACATAACCTGAATCTGATCATGACAAAATATCAGACAAACCCAAACTAAGGAACATTTTACAGAATAACTGTTCTTGTGCTTATAAAAAGTCTTAATGTCATGAAGAGAAAAAAAGACTGGTGAGTTTTTCTAGATTAAAGGATGCTAAGAAACACAGCAAGCAAATGCAACACGTGATCTGGGATTTCTTTTGCAATAAAAGACAATTGATAACACTTGAATTAGGTCTATAGACAACGAATAGTATTGCTTTAATATTAATTTACTGATTTTGATCATTGTACTGTGGTACGGAAAAGATGCCCTTATGTTTTAGTCAGCTAGGGCTGCTATAACAAAACACCACTGACCGGGTGGCTTAAACAAGAGAAATTTATTTTCTCAGTTTTGGAGGCCAGAAGTCCAAGGTCAAAGTGCTAAAAGGGTTGGTGTCTGGTGAGGCCTCTCTTTCTGACTTGCAGACAGCTGCCTTCTCACTGTGTGCTCATATGACCTTTCCTCTGTGCAGTTGGACAGGGAGCAAGCTCTCTGCTGTCTCTTCCTGTTCTTATGAGGACAGTCCTATCAGGTTAAGTTCTTATCCTTATGACTTCATTTAGTCTTAATTATTTCCCTCATAGACTTATCTCCAAATATTATCACATTGGGGGTTAGGGCTTCAACATATGAATTGAGGGGGTGGGAAGGAGTGGGACACAATTCAGTTCATAACACCTTGTTTTCAGGAAAGATTAACTGAAATATTTAGGGGGGAAAAGGGCATCATGTCTTCAACTAACTTTCAACAGGCTCAGAAAAAAAAAAAAACCCAAACAGATTGATAGGTAGGTAGATAGATATAAAGTGATAAAACAAATGTGGTAAAATATTAACATTTGTTTGAGAAACGTGGATGAAGTGCATATGGAGTGTACTATTCTAGAATAGTTGAAGTTTGTCAAAAAAAACATTTTGAAATCTGAGTTATAAAGCATACACACAATGCACTTTGGGAGTTTTTCAGAGAAACAAGTATAAGGAGAAAACTGCCAACTAAGAACATATGCCAGGAACAAAAAAGATAAACTGTCAGGTATGAGCCTCTAGTCAAACATTACCAGAGAAGGTACCCCAAATTACAGATTTGAGATGCTGCTGCTTGTCACTTGGACAACTCCCTGTGATGTGCTCCTGGTGCATAGCAGCCAGGAGTAGATTATTCAAGGACGGTGAGGTTTTTCTAATCAATCAGGGTTGACCAGCAAATTTATAATGGTGTCCAATTCCTACCCTCCTCTCTACATAAACATCACAAAGACTAAGTCATGACCTATACTTTATTTCTCAAATTACATTAGAACAATTGGAAGTTCCATATCACACTCTCGAAACCCCCTCTGCCTTTCTGATTTTACCAAGAAACTTGGGTCTTAGGTAACCAAAAAAAGGGGCTGCCAGACATTTGCTCCCTGCTAGGAAAGAGTTTGGCACTATGCCCGTCCCTAATGCTATCTCTGCCACTATGGGGGCAGCCAGGTGAGGTGCAGATGCTCTATGAGACCAGCCAGGTCTCAGGTATTCATGTCCCTGCCCAGGCAGTGTGGTCCCTGAGGAAGTTTCAAGTCTGGGCCTTCCCAGGGTCTAATGCCCCAGTTATGGGACAGAGCAGCTAGCTACCTGTCGGTGCCTCTTTTATTACTTACTCATAACAGTCTTTTGAGGTTAGGAGTGTCCCCATTTCATGGATGAGAACACTAAGACTCAATAATTTAACTAAACTGTTAAGTGAAAAAAAAAAAAACAGGAAAATAATAGTTATATTTTATGAGAGTCTGCGTTTCCCTCCAATATCCATTCTCCAATATCCATTTTCTTAGCAACAGACACACAATTTTTAGCTAGACTCATTGTTGACCAGCTAAAAGGTAACATTTCCCATCCTCCCGATGAATACGTGTGGCATGTGACCAATGCGATGTAAGCAAAAATGTCAGGTAAGCCTACTAGGAAATCTTAAAGAGCAGAGAACCCTATTTGCATCCTACTTCAGTCCTGTCTCCTTGAACTTTGATATAATGGCAAGAGTGGTACCAACTATTTTAGACCATACAGGAAAGGACCATAACATAAGTGTGGAAGAACGGAGAACTTGAAAAAAACCTGGCAAAACAAAGAGAGTTAGACAAGTTTATACAGCCATCATACCAACCTTAGGCTGTCTACCTCTAAAATTCATTTAAATAGAGAAAAATAAGCTACTATCTTGCTTAAGCCACTATTTTTTGTTTTATTTTTTAAAATATATTAACTGGACTTTTACCAAATATACCTTTCTTTTCTAGTAAAATACATACAATGTGGCTGGTTCTGGACTCTGAACTTTACTCTCTAAATTGTATCACTTTTATAAGGTACATAGAAGAGAAGACCAAAGCACAGAATTTTAATACTTCCCTGAACATTCAGAACTTTAAATTTATAACGCAAGTCTGGATGTTTTTAAATTAATAATAATTACCTTCCAGGATTGCTACATTGAATGAGTGGGCAAATGTGCCCCCTTCTGTGTTGCTATAATTTGTCCCGCCCTGTCCTTTGTGGAGGATCCTTCTCCTGAAGCCACTCAATTCACTGATGTCTTGCTTAATTGTCACAATAAGGGGGATTATCCTGCTTGGATTCACACCTCTATTGCATGGGAACAACTGTATGTTCTTGAAAAGGATGTTGATTATATGGGACAGATCACTGTGTGTTTAACCAAGTCCTTCACATGAACCAGACTGCATCCCCTAGCAGCCATATCCACATTACATCAAGGCTGTCCCTGTTTGGTAAGCCGATAGATAATGGAATGAATGAAACCAATCCATCCCATAAGACAATCTTTTGAAACCAACCCCTCTCCTAAGATAATTTGCCAAAGTGGCTCTCATCACAATGCAAACTGGCTCATCTCACCACTTCTTCGAGAAAATCTTTTTCTGCAATAGGTGGTAAAGGGCTTGGTGCTCAATTCTAGTGAAGAGAGTAATGGACTCTGAGGAAGGAGCTGCTGCAATCAGTGCATTCTTTGTTTGAAACATATTGCTTTTCTTATGAGATGAGATAAAAGGAAAATGTGTTCGCATCTCAAAACAGGCTAAACCAAGCACTGGGCAATATACGAGATAGGAATCTCAATTTATTTATAATCTCAATTACTAAGGCATATTGCTTTTGCATCTTATATATGAGGTGTGACAATAAAGTAATGAGATCAGTTTTTTTTTATTTGGTTCAGAAACTGGCATTAATGAAAATTCCAAAATAAGACTGAGGGACTGCAAAATAGATGTAGTAGGTTTTGAGCCAAGAACATTCATTTCAAAATACATACCTCTCATTTATATATGTAATCTCTGGTCTATTTATTAAAACTCTAGTCATAGAAAGACAATAAAATGCAGCTAAGCCATCAAAGCAAACAAACAAACAAAAAAACACTCTAGTCACAGTACTTGAGCTTCACAGCTCATATACACTCACATGTTAATTTGGTAATACACAGAATTAAAGATTGAAGAGTGTATGGGTTTTCCTATTTGAGTATTTTAAGGAAGTCTTTCAAAAGTGAATATATGTTTTATTTTACTACATTTTGGGAAAATCTTTATGCTACCCCTTGAGACCAAGATTAAATAACTGGTTTAAGATAAAAACTCTGTTTGGGGTTCTTTACCATGACCATTCAACTGACCATCACCTAAAGAAAAAGCTGAGGAAATATTCTCAATCATTAGGTATTAGCATTCATAGAGGAAATATCTCAGAAGGTTTCATAAGACATGATGATTATATGTTGTTATATATTAACAACTCATGAGCCCAAAAGTACAAAAAACAATTAACCTACTCCCCCAAAATTGTGTACTTGGGTCTATAATGAAGAAGAAAAAGTGAAAGAGTGAGTGGGTTACAGTGATGAAACTGTGTTGGGAGAAAGAAAAGACATGAAATTTGGAATTATTCAAACTCAATGTTAAGAGGCTCAGATGGACACAAAAGGCCTGATGCAATGTCCAGGAAACGGCCATTCACTAAGGGAAAGGGCTTAACACAAAGACCTTAATAAATCAAAGAAAGAAGCTGTGAATATATGAGAATGTCCTCGTTTTGTAGAGATTAGACAAGTGTAATGGGTAATAACTCAAAAGTACTCTCAGTTCATGAACACATTTTGATCTAAATGAATGACCTCAGAATACACTGTTATAACTCTCAACCAAGAATATTCAAATTGTTACCAATGGTCTTAATGTGCTCATATCTTTTTCATCTTCAGCAATATCATT
This sequence comes from Aselliscus stoliczkanus, assembly GCA_033961575.1. NCBI lineage: Eukaryota > Metazoa > Chordata > Mammalia > Chiroptera > Hipposideridae > Aselliscus > Aselliscus stoliczkanus. Next base: position 166,665,733 of record CM066727.1, on the reverse strand, counting down.
ATAATATGATTTGGCTCTCCAAACAACACAATTCTTTTTTCTTTTTAATAAGCTCTTCCTTCCCCTTTTTTCCCCCATAATCATGCATCTAACTTTATTCTCCTATCTTTCCCTCACCATCCTCTTGGTTTCATTTTTTGCCCAAATCTCACTTACCATCATTTCCTCTCCCTATTGTGTGCTCTACGCCAGTCTTGGAGACCAATGACAGGAGTTAAGAGCCAAAGTTCACCCGAGTCACCTCAAACGGCACAGTCAACATCATTAGTCATTTGTCAAAATGAGATGCCACTTTACACCCACTAGGATGGCAATAATAAAAAGACAGACAGTAAGGGATATTGGTGAAGATTGGACTAACTGGAACTTGCATGCATTACTGGTGGGAAATGCAAACTGGCACAGTGAGTGTGGAAAAGTTGTGCAAAAATGAAAGCATGAACTTACCATATAACCCAGCAATTTATCTCCTAGGTGTTTATCCTCTCCTCTAAAAAAATAATAACAGATGTCCATACAGCCAATGTATATAGCAGATTTAAAAGATGTAGTGAAAAGCATTGTATTGTATGCTTAAAATGGGTAAATTTTACAATATGTAAATTATACCTCAAGAAAATACTTTAAAAATACTCTGAGTATACCATTTTTATACAGTAGTGACAAATACTAGTATGACAAGTATCTATTCAGTGGATTCTATTGCAAAACTAGAGATATATATTCATGAAAGAAAAATCTGACAGCCTGCATTGAAAACGGTATAAAATTGCCCAGGCAGATTCATAACATGTTAGATGTTATACTTTAGTTTTCGCAGAATTACAAAACAGAAGGAAATATTCCCTTCATGTAAATCTCCCAGCTTAAAAATTCATCGAATTCAAGCCTTTCAGTTATTGATTGCATCCTTTTTTATATTATAGTCATGTGCCACATAACATTTCAGTCAATGACAGACTGCATACATATATGACAGTGGTCCCATAACCTTATATAATGGAGCTGGAAAACTCTCACTGTCTAGTGTCAGCATAGCTGCCTTGATGTCCTAGTAAAAGGCATTACCCACCTGTTTGTGGTGACATTGGTGTAAACAAACCTACTGCGATGCCAGTATATAAAAGTATAGCACATACAATTATATAAGGTACATGTTAATATATGACTATGTTTGATAATGATAATATAGGACTATGTTACTGGTTTATGTATTCACTATACTATACTTTTTATCATTATTCTAGAGTATAATCTTCCTACTAATTTAAAAAATCTGCTATAAAACAGTATGTTGTGCTACACCAACAGCCTCATACACCTCCTGTTTCCAGAGATGCCTGATTGCATCATTTTCTCTTGTGCTTGATTTAATCTCGTGTTGTTTTGCACAGTAACATGCTGTACAGGCTTATAGCCTAGGAGCAATAGGCTGTACCATATAACCCAGGTGTGTTGTAGGCTACGTCACCTCAGTTTGTGTAAGTGCAGTCTATGATCGCCTAATAACACATTTGTCAGAATGTATCCCCATTGTTAAGCAGTGCATGACTGTATTTTTTTATTTTTTTTATTTTTTTAAAGATGTTATTGGGGAATTGGGGGAGGGGGACAGCATTGGGGAATTGAGGAAGGGGAACAGAGAAGTTGCTGTTTTTTTGTTCTTCGGTCTAGTTGCAGATGATTGTATTAATCAGTGTATCAAATAGGTCTATTAAAATAGTGTATTAAAAATAGCCTAGTTAACAAAACTGCTTTCATTTACAAAGCAAGAATGGCTTGCTGGTGACCTAACTTTGGCATTTCTCAGAAAAATGTTTGTATTCTTTCCACGTTGCCATTGTTTATATACATCTATATACCTTTGCAGTAATAAATCATTTCGCATTGTACTATAATGTTCCTCCCTGACTCACTATGCTTGTGTAAGCTTCCTGTAGGCAGAAGCGATATCCTCAATGACTTGTATCACAACTAACATGTAAGACTCACTTGGATTTTGGCTGAACCCTACATGTATTAGTTTACTGTGGCTGCCATAACAAATTACCACAAGCTGACTGGCTTAAAATCACAGAAATTTATTCTCTCACATCTCTGGAGGCCAAAGGCCTGAGAAATCGAGATGGTGGCAGGGCCATGCTCCCTCTGGAGTTCTCTCTCAGGGAGAATCCTACCTTGCATCTTCCAAGGACTATAAATATTTCTTGTCTTCCTCAGCTCATGACCACATCACTCCAAGCTCTGTCACCCAAATCTCATTGTCACCTTTTCCTCTTCTGTCTCTTAACTCATTTTCTTTTCTTTTTTTTTTTTTTTAGAGGTCAGTGTCACTAGCCCTCATATGTGGGATCTGAACCTGGACCGCTGGGGTCCCAAGTCAGCTCTTAACCACCATGCCACTCAGCCAGCCTTCCTCTTCTGTCTCTTATAAGAACTCTTGTCATTGGATTTGTGTCCTACCTGGGTCATCCAGGATGATCTTATCTCCAGATCCTTAACTCAGTTTTATCTGCAAAGAAGCTTTTTGCAAATAAAGTCATATTGGCAGGCTCTAGATATTTGAACAAGATCATATCTTTTGCAGGGCCACTGAACTCACTATACTACATAACTAAAGATTAATTTAAAAATAGTTTAAAGAGCTTGACAATAACCCCATTAAAATAAAGCAGCTTTTTAAAGCCACCTACTGATTTACTTTTGTCGAGGAAAATGGTCTTTTGTTTACCTATGTCTTCAGACTAAATTCTGGTGGTAGATTTTGTGATGGGGTTGACTATGGCTTCACGGAAAAACAAGAAGCAACCTTTTCCATGACTGAATAAACACAGTTCACTGAAGTGTGAGCCAGCTAGCTGCATGTTATTCCCCCATGCTTTTACATTTTTCCAAATTTTTCCTTTTGATGGATAGTAGTTATTTTCCATGCTTCCTATAACTTTCCAATGGTGTTTTTCCAAAGGAGGTATATTTGAATGCATCTTGAATTGGAATAAAGTATTTCAGCTAACTATGAAACAATATAAAACAAAATTTTGCTCTTTATCTAGATATTTTATCACAGCTTTCAGCATCAGAGGCACTATTATCTCTTTCTTTTCCATATACATTAGTTGGTATTTGGAGAAAGGATGTGACCAGTCTCAAACACCTAGATCTGAGTCACGACAGTTCAAGAGTAGAGAGTTCTACTGCTTTAATTGGGAAGAAGGGAGAAAACAAAAGAATAATGTGTTAGTAAATGTTTTAAAAATGAGAATAAATAGAAGTCGTCAACAGACTTTTCAGCCTCACATCTGGATGCGACTAGAATGTAAAAACAGTCAACCCTGATTACTTCTACTTTGAACTAGGAAATCATACCAATATCAAAATACATTTCTATACTTTTTCATCTATCAAAAGGTAAACTGAGAAACTCAAAAGGAAATTAAAAGAAATCTTTTGGTCTGTAAAGATTTGAGGCAACCCCATCAACACCAAGGCTATCCCTTTCTCCCCTAATTATTCCACCCTACGTCACTACTTACAGATGATCTTGAATCTTCCTACAATACACATTTTCCAAGGAAATTAAATGAAAGGGCAGTCGATATTAAATTTCTTTTAGAGCTTCTGCCTCATTTTTTTCAAAGGTGAGCATATGGCCTCTTCAGAATTTGCATGATTCAAATGTTGTAACATACATTAAGATGGCGCATTTAAATAAACCTAAGAATTAATAACCATCGGTGTTAAAGCCTACAATGTAATTTTGGTTTCTCTGTTTTCTTTTCTTATTAAAAAGGGTGAACACTTAAGGTTTATTCATGTTTTATCAACCTATAGCTTTAATTTTTAAAGCTTTAGAAATACATATGCTAATATAGCCCCAGGATTATTAACATGCTAGGTGAGATACTTAAGTTTTGCTGAGGTAGGGTAGGATGACAAAAAGAAAAGAAGCAAAATTTAATACATGGAGAAGGTATTTTGTGCAAATTAATATTATCTATTTTTAAATATTTATTTTTTTCATGTTCTTATTTGCCTTAAAATAAACTTGAAGAACTTGAACAATTTATTATTAAACTGACATAGAAGAAATATATTATTATTTGAAGAAAAATGAAATGAGAAAATATAAAAGGGTTTTTGACAACTATGAAAGTCTACAGAAGTATACATCAAGTTTTCATCCTAGTTCACTATAAAAACTAGAGCTGTAAGTTACACGAGAGCAGGAAACTTTACTAGCTTTTTATACCAATTTATTCCCCGAACTTCAAACAGTGCCTGGCATGTGGTAGGTTCTCAATGACACGGGCATGGTAGCCCTAAGTTTGAGTACAGATTCCACTACCTGCTTTATACTAATTGAGTTCAACTTCCCCCAGTCACTTACCACATGACATAGCACCTGCCTGGATAGGTCTTTTTCCTTTATATAAGCATGTGTGTTCTGTCTCCCTGGGTTCTACTGCAAGCAGAGAATTTTTCTTATCATTCCATTCTGTCTTTCCATTCCCACATCCACTATGGCACATTCTCACAACTCAGAGGTCTGAGGAGGAGGATGATGATGATGATGATGATGATAACGATGATGATGATGGGGGAACTTTAAAGACTTTTCTAATATTTAAGGGGTACAGTGTCTAAAGTGACCACCTTTACAAACAATCTAGCATGTGTCCCACCACATCTCCTCAATGTCCCTCTTTGTTCTCATGTTTCTAAGGTATAAAAGAACTTCATAGAACACCAGAAAGAGACCTTTGTTCTTCAGGGACTCCAGAGTCTCACTTGAATAACCAGCCCCTCAAAAAAAAAAAAAAGTCATGCTTCTACTCTTGCCTGAAACATCAACCTCTGATATTAACTTTCAGTATATCATCCAAGTCAATATGTCCTAGTCTTGCCAGAGGATGAACAGTTCTCTGCTCCCCTGAAAATCTGAATATTTCTATTACCCATCCTTAGAGCCCAATTCCTATCTGTAAAGCCAAGAAAGATATGGGTTGGGAGAGGGTTAAAAATCTCATCATTGGAACCAACCCCACACTCTCCAACTGTGAACAATTAGGCTTGTCAGCACTCCCTCCAGGAAACTCCTGCTGCTTTATTAGGATGAATGGGAAACAGAATTTTGACTTTTTCATAGGTAGAGTTATAAATCTGCTCTCAAGACTAGGAGGGGATCAGCTGGGTTTATGTGCACAGGTTGAATCTTCAATTATGGACCCCACAAGATGTTCAAATTATGGATGCCTTATTATGTTTAAAACAGAAGTGAGAGCAGATGAAACTGGGTTTGTGACTAAGAAAACTCTTTGTTTTAATAGAATTATACAAAAGGGCAGGTAACAGCTGTGCAGAGCAAGGCCCCTGAATATCCACGGGGTGTCAACTTGGAGTGTTTGCTCATACACAATTCTCTCTTTCATTGTTAGTCATGGTTTTATGACTTTCTTTGAATTTCAAATCTAATTTTTAACTAATCTTGACATAAAAACAAGTAATCCAGCTCTGAGAAAACAGGAAAGGTGAAAGCAAGTTAATTTGAGTTTTCAAAGAAGAAAGACATGCCCAGAACCCAGATACAACAATAGATTAATAAATAAACTTTTCCAATTTCTACTTCCATGAGAGAGAGTCTTTCTATTTTTCTAAGATGAAGTATAATTTTTCCAATATAGAATTGCCTGTGCACCATTTTTTTTTTTTGGCTTCTAAGACTTGGTCATCTGATGACAGCAATATCCAGAACACAGGAATGCACAGCCCACTAAACAACTTGTGTTTGTTATTGATTTGTATTGTATAGAACAAATGAATGAGAAACCTAGCAGTGGACACTAAACAATTATTATCTCCTAGTTTCTGTAGGTCAGAAATGTGGGGATGGCACAGCGGGTGCCTGTGGCACCAGGTCTCTCTCATGAGGCTGCACTCAGGCTGCTGGCAGGGGCTGTGGTCAATCTCATGACTTGGATGGGGAGGATTACCTACAAGTTCACTCCTGTGGTTGTTGGCAAAATTCAGTTCCTCCTGGGCTGTTGGACTTGGGCCTCATATCCTCACTGGCTGTACCCTGGAGGTTTCCCTCATTCCCTGCCACCAAAACCACTCTGTAAGGTGGATGGCATCCCTCAGAGCAAGCGAACAAGAGAGTGAGAGAGAACACCCAAGATGAAAGGTGCAGCTTTCATAATCTAATCTCAGAAGTGAGGTCCCATCACCTCTTTTCCACAAAAGTGAGCCACTAAATCCAGCACACAGTCAAGGAGAAGGGTTACACAAGTTCATGAATACTAACAAGGGCCATAGGGCAGTCTTGAGTGTGCCTCCCACACTCTGACAGTAAACACTAATTTTAAGAGTTATTTTCCTCCAACGCTTAAAGATTGGTCCATGGAAATCAACACCAACAAAAATCATACAAAGCTTCTAAGATCCGTGGCCCTTTTAAAACACACAAAGAAACTGAACAAATACCAGTGTTCTGGAATGTATGAGGATGAATACGTGATGGCGAGCAAAACCAAATAAGGAAAACTGCCTTTTGAAAGCATGAAAGAGTCATGTGAGGTGCTCAGAAGAAGTGTCTTACTTTAAGGTAGCAACCTAGAAGATCCTCTTTCAAAAGGGAAGAATTTTCTCTTTCTTGATTAAGCCTAGAAAAAGCCTGAGGTTTCTCATTATCAAGAGACAGTTTATTATTATTATTATTATTATTATTATTATTTTAAAGCAACTTATTTCACTGCCAATTTCCATGATTGGTTTAAAGATTATTATAGCATTTTAGTGTTAGCAGCATCTAACTTATCCTGCAAACTATAGTAAACTTTTCTCCTAATTGATTTAAAATAATTTTATGGGGAACATGCTTAGTTTTTTTAAAGGTGTCACTAACGTGCATTAGATTTTGCTCAATTCCTAAGCTGTGTTGTTTGCTAACAAAAACCACAATGAGACTATGCGAGCTACAAAATGACAGGAACTCATTCTGCTGAGAAGGCCTAGAAATCATGCAGTCCCGCCCCCTTGTTGTTTTATGCTGCTGGCTGTCAATCTTAAAGGTTACCTTTAGTGGAGCTTCTCTTTAAACTCTCATGGTTTAGTCACTCATAAATTTGCACAAATTCTTTGAAACCCTTTTATATTTCCTGCCACCAACATGTCTTGGGAGACATTAAATTTGAAGTTGGAATTACTTTTTCCCAAGACTTAGGACTTTAGTTTGGTTGAGTTATTAATATAATTCATACTTGATATCAGTTAAAAATGATAATTTTACTGGTCTATAAAAACCAACTTTATATTGTTAATTCATTCTTGGTTTTCATAATATAGTACCATGACAGTTTGATGTGACAATATTGATATGTTTTATTAAAATATAACAGAAAGTTATACCAAGTCCAGCTTTGTGACATCAGAAAGTAAAGTGGCTCAATTTCAAACCCTGCACCTAGAAAGTCTAATAAATAAATGAACAATTTTATTAATGATCGAAAGTCAGAATGAAAAGGAATGAATCTCAGGAAATGGACAGATGAAGTCTTTTCACAAGGATATAGCCTACCTGGGTAATTTCAACATCCCCAGCTCTTCGAGATGGTACAACTTTGCGAGTTGGGGGAAAGGTACCGTAATAATTACTACGATGAGTGACAGAACCAAAACTCAAAGAGATCTCAAACAGACAAGAATAAGAGGCCAAATGTAACACAATGAAATTTCATTGGGCAATTTTTTTAGTATCTGAATTTAAGACTCTATAACTTCATAGGTGGAGGACAGAAGGGGAGAAAAATAAAGTTTAACAGGAATATAAGATCTTGGATGGGGATGTTGCTAACAGTACATTTATTATGATCCAAGAGTGATCTATCTGCCATACCAGACTTGTCAAGAGGCTGTGAAGAACAGCAGAATATGTATGGCACCCCAAATACGCTATCTTGGCATGAGGATTATTTTGAGCTGAAGACAAGTAAGAAGAGGCAAACACAAGGAAGGCTTCCTGATCTCCCACAATTTGCCTAAAGGCAGGACATAAATTTTGAAAAGTGTCCTTCCTCCCCTCTCTACCAGGAAGGACAGAGGTTTAATCACCGGAGACAGCCTTAGACCCTATCAGCCTGGAGAAGCACAAGTGGACTCTACATAAAAAACTTTATTAATTAGCCTTTATCTACCATTAGTTTCCCTCATATATTATCTTCTCATGGTTTGCCACCCTTGAAAGCCTAAAACTGTTTTTCCTTGTTCTACCATTTCTCTATAAATTTACATCTTTGTTGAAGATGCTATATAAGCAAGAATTCTAAGCAACCACCTGACCTACTCACTTTTCCCTGGGGATCTCCCGTGAACACATGAGATGTACATGATAATAAACTCCTTCTGTTTTTCTCTTGTTAATTTCACTTTTATTACAAGGGTCTCAACCAAGAACTCAGAAAAGTACAGGAAAATCATTTTTCCTCCCCTACAGCTACATAAACAGACCACTCGTTCTTAAGGAGGGAAGAGCAATTCCTATTCCTCTTGGAATAGAATTCAATTCTGGCCATATCACGTTCTTAGAGACATTGATTACTCACAGCCTATCTAAAAAAGAGCAGCCAGAAGAATAAGAGAGATCTTAAAACAGTGGCTTATGAAGAAAAGGTAAGGAATGTGAGGGTGTTTATTCTGGAAGAGAAATGACTCAGAAGGAGAAAATGCTGCCTGCAAATACCTGAAGGACTATTGGTGGAAGAGGTGTCAGGCGAGTTTTCCTCACCCCAGAGGACTGGGCAGCCTCGGGAAGCAGTGAACACATGCTTGCTCAGCATTCAGAGTAAAGGCCAAACACACATGACAGTGCTCTGCTGGAGAGACTGCTGCGGAAGGGGTCAACTCCATTACCACCAAGGTGTCTGCAGACCCCAAAAATCTACAGCTGCTCCACTGGTCAAGATCAGGGAACACTTCTCCGGTCATTGGTTATTAGGTCTAGCCTGCTCTAGAGAAGCCTCAGGATGTGCAGGGCAATCTCAAAGAATAACGTGTTCTACACCTTACACGACTGAAGCTTCTACTCCCCAAGATTTGTCTTCTTTGGGCCAGAAAAAAAGCACCATATTAGCTATAAAAAGCCACATAAAGGAAAACTGTCCTTCTCATTCCAATTTATCTCATCTTTCATCTTCACTGGTTCTTCTGGAGCCTAGGATATGTTTCCTATAGTTCTCCCTATGTTTCACAGAATGGAAATCAATCTACTAGGGATGTTGGCTCAAAGAAGGGCACAGAATTTGACCACACCACACGTTACATTGGCATATGGTGCCCGAACAACAATGCCACCAGCATTTAGAGAAAGAAGCCATGAGGTACACAGAAGAGCTTTATAGAGATGGTGAAATCTGACCTGGGCCCTAAAGGAAGAGAAAGGTTTAGGTGGGGAGCAAGGCATACATTTCCCAGAGGGCAAGAGCTCTAGCAGACAGGAACATTCAAGGAAGAGACAAGAGCAAAAGTAATACAATCCCCTTCACTACTCCCTGTATATTGAGACATAAAGAAATTGCATTTTCCTTCTGCCCAACCATGGCACATTCATTTTGTCTCTGCTCTAAAGTAATGAAAAGTGTATGTTGGGTCCTGAGTGAGTCCCAATGCCAAGGAGGTGGCACCATTAGCCTCAGAGTTTAGTCTGAGGTGATTGCTTCTGTCTACATGTTGGCTTCCCCATTGAAATGTGATGTGAAGATGATGTGAAGAGGAGACTCTGGAAATACTTAACTAGAGTTTGGAGCAGATGCTTTCCTCTGGAACATCAACTCCAAGAATGTTAAATCACTTGGGAACAGACATCCATAATAATAATTCGTTTCACACTGTATGACTAGAATCAGTTCCCTGGAGCTCACTGTTAATTCTGTCACAGACATTCCACGTGGATACTTTTGATAAACTTCAGTTTCCATACTGAGATTTCTCTTTCTACAACACCATTTTGTTGATGGTGATGCATGTATATGTTTGTGTCCAAAAAACAGCTGTTGCAAGGAGGAAACAGTGGAGAGTGAGGATTGAAAAAAGCCAATGAAAAACAATATTTCATTGTTTGTGGAAAACATGGGAGTTAGGGGGATAGTAGATGAAGGCAACAGATTCAAATCCTAAAGAAGAGAAGTGGTTCAGCCTGCAGGCCTTGGGTCCTATGGGGACAAAGAGATCTGGTTGCAAACAATTACTAGTACTAGGCAGATTAACTCCTCACAGAATTCATTTCTCTTTACTTTGTGGATATTGAGAGGTGACTTGGGAATATGTTGAGGACTGTTTTCGTTTTAGAACCACACTGCAGGACACTCTACATCTACAGCTGACCCAACCCCCTGTGTAGGCATATGTGGTAATGTCCCTTCTTTGGACCTGCTTCTGCCCCGGAAACACCATTTTGGTCTTCATGGAGTGCCTGAATCATGGAGGTAGATTGGCTAACATATATTCTGCATTTCCTTCTAGAAAGGACTTTCTTAGCTACTATGTACAATTTCTTTCAGAATATTGCCTTGTACTATCTTCATCCCCCTTCTCCCCATTCCCATTCTCTCTCTCTCTCTCTCTCTCTCTCTCTCTCTCTCTCTCTCTCTCTCTCTCTCTCTCTCACACACACACACACACACACACACACACACACACACACACATCTCTCCCTCCTCTGCTGTCCAGCTCCTGGCATCCTGTGCTACAAGGCCAGGGCTCAGAGGACTACTATTATTCCCAGAAGTTCTCTTTTTTGAAAACCTCTTCCCCAACACAAATCACCAAGAGCCACTAGTCCTTCTTCACTCAAGCCCTGATTTTAAGAGAGACAAGATGGAAGGAAGACAACACTGCAATTCGGAAACTCTGCAGACTCATGTTATCCCTGAGTTGGCCTCTGCACTAAGTGGCCATTCTACCAGTCTCTCTGACCCTCTTCTTCATCTGGCCCTGAAGTGTTCTCTCTGCAGTTGTCCTGGTCCTTACGTCCTCCATCAGTCTCATCTCCACTGACAAACCTTCCTTGTTTGCAGCATACTCCCCTCCCTATTTAGCATCCCACTTAGAAACTGAATAGTTTCAGGGATGGTCCTCTCTACTCCTCTGCTGTACTACAAGCTCCCTGAAATCAGGGATCACGCTGTATTTTCTGTGTCTAGCTCCACAGCACCCAAAACCAAGTCAAGCACTCAAACTGCTGGTGATTACTTATTCACGACAGATATGTAATGAACCCCTGTTAAGATATGGACACCCTGAGGAGACAAAAAAATGTCTTCATTCAACAAGTATTGCCCCAGAGTCTTTTATCTGTCAGACAGTGTGCCCAGCACTGTGGCATACGTCAGAGAGGAAGACAAATACAGACCCTGACCTCCTGTAGTTTTCAGTTTCCTGAGGAAGACATCACACAAATATATAATTGTAAAATGGGATAGCAGTTAAAATGGAAAGGCATAAGATTGCATAACGACCATATAATGAGATGACCTGATTTACTCTGAAGAGACTTGGTCTGTGCTTTCATACACTGCTTACACTTCAAGGATTTCATCAATATATGAGAGAATGAATTAATACAGTTAAGGAGTGAGAAATTAAAATGAAGACAGCTATCAAAAACTTAGTGTACTTTATTTACTATACAAATGATTATGATAGGCACAGAGAAAATCCAGTTATAATAGACACTGAAAGTCATACGAACAAAGAATTTGATCGAAAGGTACTTCAGAAATCACCCAAAGCCACCAAAAGTGGTTCCTAACTGCTGAGTCCCTCTAAAAATCTGAAAACAAACCAATGTTGCAGACAGTTGCAGTGGGATCCTCTAAAGCCCAAGGGACCTGAATAAGGAGAAATGTAAATATGTTTTACCCATAATGCTCACTTCAGGATAGAACCACACTGCACATCTCTAAACAGAGTTCTACTGTACTCAGACTGGCAGGTCCTTTGGAAAACTCAGGTGAGTGCAATACACTCTGAAGACAAGGCATTTTCCATGTTAGAAACACACACAACACAAGCCCAAACATAAATCTAGAATCCATGTAAAAGAGCTTTAATGCAATACCTAGCATGTTAAAAAAGAAAATGATGTAGGCATGAAAGTGAAAAGAAAAAAAAGGAGAAAAGATCCCTACATTAGACACAGATAAGAAAGAATAGAATCAAAAAGCCCATGTTCTCCTTTTTAAAATACAAGTACATTGGAAAGAAAAACTAAATGAAAAATGTCACAGATTTTCAAAAGAAAGATATAAAACTGCAAAAGAAATCAGAGAAAATCTCCACTTCCCTGGGCTTGCCCACCCTTTCTCTGCCCTTTATTCCTTTGAAAGAATTAATTGCCATTTAGTAACACAGCAGATCACGGCTAGACAACACTTTGCCAGATATACATCTGCTCTCTAAAATGTGTTGAAAAATTTCACAATGCCTTTATATTTACATGTTTTAAAAAATGTTTTTACTAATTTATCGTATTCCTTACTGAGTGGACACAAAGCACACTAAAACCCTAAAGTACTCTCTGACTGTGGAATGAGTGTCCCTGTCATTACGTAGAAGGGGCAATCTGCAGCAGGAGGGCAAGACACATGGAACCATGGCTAAGAGAGGAGCTGACAAGGGGATATGACCAGCCAAAGACAGGCTGTTGCGATCCTGCCGCATCTCATTACACTCCTTGGTGTAATATGTCTCTCTAGCTCTACTCAAACAAACAGCAGTCAGAGTCTATTTCTGTGTTGTCATTTGTTTCCCACTGATTCTACTGAACAGCGTTCTTTAATCAAGCAGCTGCCACACTGCTAACTGGATTCCAGTCAGAGCCACTCCAAACGCAGCCGCATCACCTTGCTGGGGGTCTACAGAAAATCATTAGGCTTGTTAGGACACAGCAGATCCCTTGTAAGTCACTTTGGCGGCTCTGCTCCCCACAGCATGCCAATTAATCTGCGGGCTGTTCTTTCTCTGTGGCCATTGGAATCGTACTCCTGTTTCAGGGAGGTCTCAGGAACCACGTGACCGAGAAGCCCAATGATGCTGACACTCAATGTATGCCATCAACCTGGACTCCGCGTGCCCTTGGCGAAACCTACCTGAATCCTTCAAAGACCATTTTTAAAGAAGAAAACAAAAAAGTTAAAAATTACACATGGTAAGAAGGGAAAGTATTTACATAGAAACTGGTTTTATCCAATGATTTGGAAAGGGAGGACATAAGAATTATTAAAACAAAATGGGTTTCTAGGGGTTCATGATATGCATGAACACTGTGCTTTTTCCTTCCCTCCTAAACATACTGATACATTATCCTCCATGTTCTAATATCAAAAGTTAAAGGACATCAAACTAGGATATTGGTGTCACTGGTTTAATGCAAGCTGTAAACCACAAGTGGCACCATATTTCTAATATGGCTATAATGAAGTGAGGAGGACTGAATAGTTGCAGCAGCCACGTGAGATTTTCAGTGATTCAGGGCCTGGAAGCAGCACTTGAAAGAGCTGCACGAGTTGTACGTGTGCTCGGCCAAATGCTCTCAGAGGCCCTTTACAAAGCAGCCCTGTTTCAGCTGGCTTGTGTCTGGGAGGCTTTTCATGCGAGGTCACTACTCTCCAACAGCACAGGGATTTCCCCTCACACAAATCCTTCATGGAAGAGAATCCCCCAATTCACCCGCCTGCCCATTTCAACCATTCATCTCATACCAGGGGGACCCTGCCAACACTCTGTGGGGTGCGCGTGCCACTTTTATATAAAGACACATAACTATACACGCTGTCTTCATAAGAATTATTCTTTTTCCAACCTACCACCTCCTTGCTGTTAAAAGTAGCAATTATCAAATAATTTTTTTGTGTAAGAAGGACTCCTTTCATTCAAAAAAATTACTGAAGAAATGAAAGAAGTTTTATGAGTGCTATGTCTATAAAAGAGAAACAATTTTTATTTAATTCATTAGAAATAACAATATACCCATTGCCTATGAATATAATTTATTTAAAAATCTATATTTTCTAAAACCAAAGAAAAAATAGTGAAAAGAATTTTTTAAATTATTTTTGCAAATCTCTTTAAATATCTGCCTCAATAGAAGAGAATAGGAACTAAATTCCCATATTTCCTTCTACATTTAATCTGTTGCTATGTGTTGTTTTGGTGGAAGTATGAAAAGAAAATCTGTCCTTGCTCAGATGTAGTGGGAAAAGGGGGGGGCGGGTATTTTAATAGTTCTTTCTGTTAATTATGGGTATCCTTTTTTGATAATACATCATTCAATGAGTGATAGTTTCTTAAAGCTTAGTTGCAAAATGTAGGATCCACAGATCTATCTTAAATTTTGAATAAATCTTTTACCCATTGTCATGGTTATTTTTATGTGTCAACTTGGTTAGGACACAATTTCCAATTACTTGGTCAAACTCTAGTCTAATTGTTGCTATGAAGGTATTTTTTAGTTGTGATTAATGTTTAAAGCAGTAGATGTTGAGTAAAGCAGATTACCCTCCATAAGGTGGGTGGGCTCATCCAATCAGTTGAAGGCAAAATATACATATACTAATGTTCAGCTCTCTGGAGAAACATGACTAATACGCCCATGCATGATTTTGCAACATCATGCATTGGTCATATGAAAAATATTAGGTCATTGAATAATACAAAATTTCAAAATGTCCACACATTTTATTACACAATATTTTGAAAATCATATTTCCTAACATCATCACCAATCTCATCAAAAGCCTTTTGGTATCAGGAAGTCATCAAGTTCACAACAGCAGTTAAAAGATTTCCAGAATTCTAATATCTGCTTGAGAATTCGAATTCTGGCACTACTAATAAATACTGTCAGTTGTTGCCTGATGTATCAGGCTTGTTGGTCATTCTGGAGAAAACACCTATTAAAAAACCCAAGTCTGAATAAATCTTTGTTAATAAATCTTTCTGCTAATAGTGATGTTTCACTAAAAAAAGTGCCTAGTACAACTTGCCATTCAAACAATCATACGATATTTCTCAAGATGTTCTTTGGTGTGCAAGACGTCTGGTAGAAAAGCTTTGTGCATACTGCCAATTTCATCATACAGAATATTTAAAAGAGAAAAATACTCAACTGTTGGGGTTTAATACAAAAATACATATTTTTTTACTACTTCAACAAGGACATTCTTAAGTAAAAATTGAATTTTTTTGGAA
Source organism: Aselliscus stoliczkanus (assembly GCA_033961575.1). Lineage (NCBI taxonomy): Eukaryota > Metazoa > Chordata > Mammalia > Chiroptera > Hipposideridae > Aselliscus > Aselliscus stoliczkanus. The sequence continues at coordinate 166,650,493 of CM066727.1, read as the reverse complement.
CTGCAAGAGTGTGGCAGTATATGAACGAAGTTAGACAATTAAGTTGACGAACTCATCCTAGAAAAAGTGCTACATACCTCATTGCTGAATATTACTATGGTCACCTTTGAAGTGCTCCCCTTGGAAAGCTTTGCACCAAAGCCAGCACCTAGTCCACCCTTCAAAGCAATTTTGGAACCCTTTTTCTGGAATGGGCCTCAGAGCTGTCGTCATATGTCCTGAATGTCATCAAACTGTCTTCCTTTCAATATTTCCTTTGTCTTAGGGTGAAGAAAGAAGTCATTGGGGGCCAGATCAGGTGAGTAGGGAGGTGTTCCAATACAGTTATTTGTTTACTGGCTAAAAACTCCCTCACAGACAGTGCCATGTGAGCTAGTGCATTATCGTGATTCAAGAGCCATGAATTGCTGGCGAAAAGTTCAAGTTGTCTAACTTTTTTCACGTAGCCTTTTTAGCACTTCCGAATAGTAAACTTGGTTATTAACTGTTTGTCCATTTGGTACAAATTCATAATGAATAATCCCTCTGATATCAAAAAAAGGTTAGCAACATTGTTGCAACAAGTTCCCGAACTTAACTGTCCAACCTCGAATACATACAAGTCAAGCTACTTGTAAGGTTTGGTGCCACTGCCTTTCTGTTGTCAGTGCAAATGTCAACACAGTAAAATGAGTAAAAATGTGTTTGTTCATTATAATAATAGTTTTGACCTCACAGACCCCTGAAAAGGGTCTGGGGCCTCCCATGATTTGTGGAGCACAGTTTAAGAACTGACCTGCTCTCTCCCAAGCTCATGTATCAACCAGGGCCAGAAAAAAACCTCAAGCTGGCAGATGATAGGTGTGTGTTCCTGATTCATACTGTCCAGGGAAAAGGGATGGCCCCAAGAGCCATGATCTTTAAACTGGGGTACACGTATCTGGGTACACAAAGACTTTCCAAAATTGATTTCCTTCAGAAGGGGTGCAGTCCAGGTGCCACTTCTGGTTCTGTTTTCACCTTCCGTTTCACATTAGTCCTGACTCCCTCTTTGTAAAGAAATATCTCGCATCCATCCTGTTAACAATAGTGCCTTGTTTGAATGGTATATTTCCTCAGGGCACCCAACTAAAATATAATTAGAAATGTTGGTATCTGTGCTGCCAAAACAACAAACAAACAAAAAACCAGGAAGACGGGAGAAAAAGCATTTTGCAAGTGAAGGGGGGTTTCCAACTGATTGCTTTCAATAAAATTGCATCTAATGGAGTCATCCACTGAAAATCATTTAAAATGATATCTGATGAAAGATCAGTAAGTGATATTTTGGGCACATAATCCAAAAGGCATTCAAAGGATTAAGAAACTTTATTATAAGAATACTACTTTCATTTTTATCTATGCACCTGTATAAAAATTTTTCTCATTCTCAGCATATAAATAAAAAATTGGGATAGCTATGATGCTGAACCCAAATTCATTCCAGGAATAAATAATATTCATCATTTAATATATGAACTAATTTTTTAAAAATTAAAAAGATACCTCTATCTCATTAAGAGATGCATTTCCAATAACACTTTTCATGTTTAACAATTATGAACATAATAATAAGGCATTTATTATATAGCATTTATTATGGGTTAGAAACTATTCTAAGCACTTAATATGTATTAACTCACTTAACCCTACCATTCATATTAGATTAATAGCATTCTTAACGCCCATTTTACAGATGAGGCAACTGAAACTACAGAGCAACAAGAGTTACAGCTGGGATGTGAACTCAGACATTCAGGCTTGAGTCTGTGCTGCTTCAATACACTATTTAAAATATTAATACTATTTTGATAAATTATACATTAATAATTATATTCATAGCTAATACAGAAGAAAGTTTAATACTTAGAGCCTAAGAATATGGGAAATTTAAAAATCATATTAATTTATTTGAAGTTTTTATTGAAAAAAATGATATAGTGATTAATAAAAACATAAAACTGTATTACATACAATGACTTTCTATAAGCCAAATGAAATGGAACTCATTTCAACGTGGAAAAGGATAATGTATAACTTCAAGTGATAAGACAGAAGCTTGGTGATATATTTTTAAAATGTATCATGGTAGGTAACAAATCACTTTTAGCATTTATATTCCATTGGACATGCATAAAACAAGGATATGACTATTTTGTTTTAAACTGTTAACATATATGATACATGAGAGATCACGGTCTTTGTAACTACTGCAAACTTATGATGAAATTTTTAGCTGCCAACCTAACTATAGAAGAAGTCCCCATTTTTGTTTTTGTTTTAATTAATTGAGAGGGCATGTTGATCAAAATGTTTAAAGAGTACTGTTCTAGACCAGGGAATAGTTACTATCTCCTTGGCCTAAAAAATTTTCTGAGACTGGCTTGAAATCCACCACATCTGAAATGAATGGGGCCTGTGGAACTCACCTAGAATGAGGAGTTAGTTGGCCAGCCCTATCACTGTTAGTTTACCAATGATCATTCCCATGAAAATATATCTTTTCTCCATACTGTCTAACAGGAACAGCTTTATTTATGTCCAAATTTAACACACCTGTGTTCTTGAATAAAACTAAGTAACTTTACAATTTCTAAGAGTTTAAAGAGAGTCAACAATTATGTTATTTACTTTAAATGCTTCATATTACATATGAAATAGTAATATCCTGCAATGCTCACTTCCAACTTGATAGCAGCATAATCATCCACTAATTATTATGGGATTCTTACAGTTTTGTCATATTGGGATTTATAATTCCTTCTACAAATGGAAGGATATACACTTCATTATAAACTAATGGCCCCAAAATTACTCTTCAGTTAGTCAACTTGTACGGTGAACCTGCAGGTAATTTATGATTAAGCAATGACAAGCACTTAACACACACACACACACACACACACACACACACACAAATACTCTATAATACAATGCAAATCACTTGCAGTAAATTAAACCGCTCAAAATAAACACTGTTTTCTTAGTTATTATGCATGCTATAAGTAAAAATGTCAAAACAAGTACAGGAAGGTTCTGTTTGTAATAACGGTGGAGTATCTTGTAGTGCACCAAACGTCCCACAAAAAACATTTTGTATGAAATACCAAAAACAGCATCCTGAAGGCACTAGAGAGAAATCAAAAGTAGGCAGAAGCCAAAGGGGATACTCTGAAGTAGGGAATAGTACTATTTTTTATGTTTTATGTTTTTCCCCATTTTTTTATGGCTATTCATCTGAGGGGAGGGCACAGTGAGCTCCACTCTACAGGGCAGGTAAGACTCTGAAAGAAAGGCTTAGTCCTACTAGGCAGAGGACCTGAATGATAGAATACAGGGCAACCATGGTAGCTATAAAATGAGGGAGAACCCCATAAAGAAGAGATTCACAAAAGACCATCCCAAATTCTGCATATAACCTCTCCCTAAATCTCTAGCTGATTTCCAGTATCCATGTGAAAAGCTGAACTCCAAACAGCCCCATTTCAGCTTTAAGATCTGAAGAGAGATTTCAGTTGCTATCCTAGCAGAATAGACAGTGTGGAAGTTTGAATTCAGCCAAGTTAACAAAAATGAGAAAACAAAACAAAACAAAGCACTCCTCAGAGGACTATAAAAGACTCCAGAATTGACTCCAGAATCTCTATAACATATGATTAACAATGTCCAAAACACATTCCCAAATCACTGGACACATGAAGAACAGGAAAATGTGACTGAAACTCAAGACCAAAGGTAATCTTTGGATATGCAGGTGTTATTTGGAGACAAGAATTTTTACGCAATTATTATAACTATGATATGGGGCCTGTGGAACTCACCTAGAATGAGGAATTAGTTGGCCAGCCCTATCACTGTTAGTTTACCAATGGTCATTCCATTGAAAATATATCTTTTCTCCATACTGTCTAACAGGAACAGCTTTATTTATGTCCAAGTTTAACACAACCTGTGTTCTTGAATAAAAACTAAGTAAATTTACAATTTCTAAGGGTTTATGAACCCTTATGAACACTTGTTCATAATGAATAAACACATAGGAAATCTCAGCACAAAAACAGATTTTATATTAAAAAGTACTAAGTGGAAATTCTACAACTAAAAATATATCTAAAATAAAAATTCACTGAATGAACTTAACAGCATATTAGAGAGAATGGGTAAACTTGAAGAGAGGTCCAAAGAAACAATCTAATCTCAAGAGGTAAGAATAATATTTTTTAAATGAAGACTATCTCAATGATAACATGGAAAAATCAAACATTCTAAAATACATATAACTGAAATCCCAGAAGAAGAGATTGAATAGAACTCTCTCATTCTCTCTCTGTCTCTCTGTCTCTGTTTCTCTTTGTCTCTGTCTCTGTCTCTGTCTCTCTCTCTCTATATATATATATATATATACACACACATATATATGTATATATGTATGTATATGTATATATGTATGTATATATGTATATGTATATGTATATATATATATATATATATGTATGTATAGACATAAATCTAAGACAAAGAAATTCTCAGCAAGCTCACTATAGTATGAATGCAAAGAAAACCACACCCAGAAGAAAATAACACATTAAACACAGGAAAACAACAATACAGATCTCATAATCTGTTGTTGAAAACAAAGGATACCACATGACAGTGGACTACAACCATTAAAATGCTGAAACGAAACAAATAGGGGGCAATCATTTAAAAGCAACTAAGTCTAAGAAACTGAGCATGACAAAATGATTTCATGAAGATTTAAATCTCTCTCCCACAACCCAATGACACGGTGATCGTCGTCACTTCTATCCAGAGAAACGGGTAGAATAGGAACAACACGGAGGCTCTTTTTTCACTGAATGCCCTGTTGTACCTTTCATATTGACTTCTGAACACCATTCAGTTATTCAAAAAAGCTAAATATTTTTAAAGCCTAAAGAGTGAAAAAAACTTGTATCTTTAATCTGTTATAAAACTTATTTCATTATTAATTTGCTATTTCATTTGTAATGCTATGGTCTAAAGTTATTAAAATAGTCATTAATAAATTGAGAAGAAATGAAAATGAGCACCCAAGAGAGAAGTAACTGAAGTAAGTAAATATAATAAAATGAGAAAAAAACAAGACTGAGATTCAGCATAGGGAGAGAAGAGTTTCCATCTGCTATAAAAAACTATGTTCCTCATGAATTTGTTTTTTCCTTTCTAATGAAATGGCTCCAAATTAAAATATGCCTTAATAAGTCTAGAAGTAATGAAAAGAATCACCCCACAGATAAGAAAAGTCAGCAAAAGTAAGGGGAAAAATAATCTGAGTAAAAACAAAAGCTAAGCTTCATGATAGTGAGAGGTGGTCTGGAATTTGGGAGAAAAGCTGAATTTTCATTTAATCTTTTTTTTTTTTTTTTAAGAGGGCAGTGTCACTGGCCTTATACGTGGGATCCAAACCCGGGCACCTAGCATCCCAAGCCAGCTCCCAACCACGGTGCCACTTGGCCGGCCCTCATTTAATCTTTAGAGTAACTGCTTTTTATAGGGTGTATGACAGACTCAGAAACTTTTCTCAAACATACATAAACACAATGTATTTAAAGGAAGGAAAATTCAAAACTAAAAGTGGAATTGCATAATATGTGAATTGCAGTATATCCCAATAAAGCTATGTAAAAAGCATCCAAACAAGCTCTTCTTGAACAGTTGGAAATTTTGCCATTCCTTTCTTTCTTCTCATATTTTCATTCCACTTTTCCTGACAGAATTCTATCTTGATACTGTATACTTTATTGGTCAAGCTGTCATTCTTTTCTTAAACAAAAATATGTATGTAATCTAAAATTAATGTTTAAAAGATAATGTTTCCTGTGGATCAGTTACCTTATTCCAAAAATAAAAAGGTTTCACTGACAAAGAGATGTTTACTCTGTGTGGCCTAGGCATCTTCACATCACCATAATCATTTAACAACCTGTAGGAAGGTGAGTACAGAAACAAGGAATGCGTTAAATCGGCACTGATGCCATCTTGAAGTTCTCGTGACCCGCTACCATGTGGTACAGAGTCATTTCCTGACTGCAGGTGGCATTTCCAAGACGATACTGGGCCTTAAGACATAAAACCTGGGTTCAAAAGCCACTAAATTGTCATATAAAGCAGCACAGGGCTCAGCTGACACTATATCTGTACTTAGGGACAGAGGGAGGTGAATTTTTTGTTCTGTAGTCTTTCAGCTAGAGCCTCCCATGGAAAAACAAAATTGCTAGATAAAATATTTTTAAAATCCAGTTTGCAAATATATTGATGAGCTGAGTAAGAACTTCTCAGAGACCAAAACTCTGTTGAAAATGGAACACCAAAGAGGTAAGAGGACTACAAAAGCATTTGCTAAGCAAGGCTGCAGTAGAACTTTCTAGAGAATAAAAGAAAAGGGTCTAGTGATCATCCACGATGGGGGGGGGCGGTCAGTAAGAGACCCTCACGTTGCATAAAGCTGGGGTTCTAAGGGGGGTTATGCCCCCACTGTAAGGCACTCCAAGGAAATTTAACTGACCTAAATGTTGACATTGTATAAAGGGAAACAAATCTCTCTTGAGAATTTATTATCGCAAACTGGCTAGCATAAGGTTTTACAGCTTGAATTCATACCACCGCGTTCTTAAAAAAAAAAATTCAAGTTAAAACTTAAAGTTTTCCTTGGTTTTACACTTGGCATTCCCCAAGCAAATGAAGGAAATGCAGATTATGCCACGCAAGCATCCAAGTATTCACACAGACAAGTTCTAACAAGTATGTGCTCAGACTTAATCATCAAAAAATACACAAGTAAACAAAGCACCATGAGAGAGCCCATAGGGGGGAAAAAAAGATGCCAAAATCAGACACACAAAGACTTCATAAATAGGAATTATTATCTGAAACAGAAAATAAACTCCTGTACTTTATCAAATCTAAAAAGCCATCAATTTTAAAATGCACCATTTTATTTAACACAAAGAAGAAAAAAACAATAATGACGATTACAATTGTAAGGCTGCTTTCAGAGATGCCTCAGTGTGGGGGAAAAAAATGTTTATCTTTAGGAAGAGTGATATGCAGTTAGAATGCGAAAATGACTGAATAATAAGAAATTATCCAGGATTGATTACCTGAAGGCTGGCTTCCTGCAAAACTCCATAGAGTCCCTCTACAGCTGAGTGCGTTTCAGAATCAACCCTTAGGGTTCTGAAGCAACTAATCAAACCAGTGGTCTGCTACTGAGCTGCAAGCATGAGACTAGGATGTCAGAACTCTGGTCATGCTAAGGAAAGAGCTGGTGATCCCCAGTCATGAAGACTGTGGTGGAAGAACAGTGAGAGGGCCAAGGCTTTATTATGTCATTGTGCTATAGAGAAAAGAAGGCAAATAGTGTCTTGTAATAATACTAAGAATAGTTTTGACTCTATGAGCCCCCTGAAAGGGTGCTGGGGAACCCCTCAGGGTCCCTAGACAGTACTTTGTCAACTGGTAGAATATAATATAGAGTAATTTGCACACACAAGTGAAGAAAACACATAAAGTTTTTATAAATTAAGTATTGGGCCATGAAGTAAACCTAAAGAAATGTTAAAGAATTTACATGTTACAGACCATGCTCTGTGACCACAATTAAGTTGATATTCAATAACACAATCTCTTAAAGATCAGGAAATGCATCATACACATAGGGTATGTTCACAATAGCAGTATTTGCAGTAGAAAAAAATGGAAACCCATGTTTCTTTCCATTGTACTCTAGATAAATAATGATAGAGCCATTACACAGTTTATATGGTATTTACAGAATATTATACAGCTGTCAAAATGTTTGTAATATAGCTACTAGCAACAAGAAAGATAAACCTCAGAAACATAATGTTGAATGAAAAAAAATCAAGTCGCCAAATAATATACATTGTATGATTCAATTTACACTAATTTATTGTTTAGGGACACAACGTATGTGGGAAAACCATTGAATAATATGGAAAAATAAACACAAAGTTCAGGATAATGTTATTTCTGAGATGGCTGGGAGATTATGGGTTGAGGAAAGAATACCCAATTCACAAAATTACTGTATTTTCTAAATTTTATGTAAATTTTAATAACATACTTTTTCTAATCAGTACTTAACTTTTAAAGTAAAACAAAGAAAAATTCTGTAAAAGTGAGGCCGCAAACATAAGCTAACGTGCCATATAGTTCATATTTTTTCTCACAAACGACAGCCTAAAATTCATTATAAAACTCAGTTGTATCTATGCCAAATTCTTAGTATAGTAATTTCTCATTTTGAATTATTAGATCATCATATAATAAACGCAGAATTGAAAGACTACCAGTGAATGATAGTGTTTATAAAACACAGAACCCAGATAAATGACAAAAGTACTATAAAATATATTATTCATGCCTGGTTCATAATTAATTATATGCCCTAAAGAAAAAAGATGTTCTAGTAATAAAGTTTTTGTCATTTTAGAAGACATATTTATTTGATGTGCTATTTCACGATAGTCTATCATTTACTAGAGTGTTCAATCTTCCATAAATAGCATTTCAAAGTCATCACTGGAGCTGACGTCCAGGGGAAAAATGATATTTAAGACCCCCAACTGTTAAAACCCAATCTTCAAATTCAAAATGATGAGCACATGTGAGTCTGCAGAACAGGCTGCAAACTGAAAGAACTGCCTTGCTGGCCTCTGAGCTTTTTTAAGGCCTAAGCCTTTATATACACACCCACCTACACCCAGGATTCCACAGCCTGGCTGAGATGGTTGCCTGAGATCGTTGCCAAGTATTTGGCCTGGGCAGAATTAAAAACATGTACACCGTGTTCTAGTTCATCTAACGCCGCTCTGGGAAACAACAGTGCGGTCCCTGAAGGCGCCACCCAACCCCACACACAAGCCTGGGAGAGCTGCAGCCTACACGTGGGCCAGAGATGCAGAGGTAAGGCATGGGGAGGGGAAGCAGCAGCGGGGCGCATGAAAACATCCCAGGGTTGCACCCTCATTTCTGACTTCAACATCTCAAACCAGCTCACTAGCTGTATTTTTGATATCTTCCTATAAGATACAAACCAATTACATGAAACTGCTCTTTATAGACATCAGGGACATTTAAACACAGTGTTTACTCTCTTAGTTACAGAGGCTCCATGCCATCTCCCAACCTTAATATAACCCCAGAGAAGCTCTCCCTAGATTTTTTTTTTTTTTTTTTTTTAAGAGGGCAGTATCACTGGCCCTTCATGTGGGATCTGAACCGGGGCCGCTGGTGTCCCAAGCCAGCTCTCAACCACCGTGCCACTCGGCCGGCCCAAGATTTTTAATAAAGCCTTCCTCCACCTACTTCTGACGCTGTGAGTTTAAGAGGAAATAAGGCCTGTGGCCCACAAGCATACAAACAGAGGTACAGACCAACTGTGCTCCCCCAGGAGGGAGGCCAGCCCTGGCCTCTCTTCAATTGTTTTTGGAATCCTACTTTCTTCTCTCCACACTCATCAAAAGCTTTGTAACAATATCAGACACTCCTGCACTTCTTATCCTTTAACAAGCTAACAATTCCATCCCTAGTTAAGAGCTGGCCATACCAACACGATGCTATCAAACCAGACAGGTGTGATCTCTGGGTATCAGCAGCACATAAGAAAAACATTTTGCAAACACACTAAAAAACATAATCAGAAAGCCAAGTAAGGCAATATTGTCCATATAGAGATTATCCTGCAGTTAGTTATAAGGATTTGTTTATGTTGAGAAATAAAATAGACACATAAAAAATTGTCCCTTCCAAATACCTACATGACTTCTAAGTGATATAGTTAAGAGATCATGAATCGTGTAAACATGGTAACAGGACAGCGAAAGTTCTTCTCCAGGACCTTCCAGGAGTCACTGCTGAGCACAGCAGGGGTGTGACACTGCTGCTCTGGCCTGATTAGGCTGAGAGCATCATCAGATGCAATTAAATCACCCAAAGTGTCAAAATATGGCGAAGAAACCATACACATAATGTTGCAGGAGCTCTGCATCTGGAAAAATTTGAGGTGTGATTTATGGAGCGTGGGCTCTAGCATTGCATGATTAAAAAACAGAAGGAAGAGAAAGAAAAAGGCTCAGGGTTGTGGGCCCAGATTGACTTTCTGAATCACGAAGTCTGTGATTTTGCATATTGTACAGACAGCTGTGGAAACAGGAGCTCCAAATCAACGTAGGTCGCTTGGGAACCTAGGGGAACCAAAACACTTATATTTGTTTCGAATGTTTAGTAATAAGAGGGTTTATCACTTTCCATTCGCAGGTGTTCCAGGTACCAGTGTCACTCTCAGGTTATTGCAAAAGGAAAAGGAATTTGAACATTACAAGTTTTAAGCACAGAACTCATTGTGCTTAAAACTTACAGCATCCACTGTTAATTATCTTCTGCGTATCTAACAGCAGGAAACCCTTTCAAAGACAAAGAAGCCTTGGGCCGGCTGAGTGGCGCGGTGGTTAAGCACTGGCTTGAGAAACCAGAAGCCCCGGTTCGGGTCCCACATATGAGGGCCAGTGACACCGTCCTCAGAAAAAAAAAAAAAAAAAAAAAGACAAAGAAGCCTTATTAAGATGCTGGAGGTTTCATCACAGGAATATTACAATTTGGGGTGGAAGATACAGGGAGCAACATAAATGACACAATGTGGGACCTTGGATATCAGGCTCCATTTTTTTAGATCCAGCTCCTAATTAGCTGTGACAGGGAATGAGCATCCATGAGGCAAAAGGGAGCAGTTACCAGATGCTGGGAGACATCTCAGGTTTGGAAGGAAACTGCCAATAACAGCAGCCCCTGTCCATCCACAAACTCAAACACTGTCATTTGAACTCAGCCCCTGGGGATGAAAAGGCAGCTCTCTAGAGCCTCCTGGACAGTCCTGACCAGGAGATCTGCACCAATGACAGCTGACAGGAGCCTCCCACATCTGAAATCAGGCTGGGGGTGGGGGAGTGGGGGAATAGAAGGTTTTACAAGCTTGGCTGGGCCTTAGTAATCACATGACCTATTCATTTCACACATCAGGAAAAGGGGCAGCAAAGAGACTAATTGACGGAGCTCCCAGAGTCTCATCCTTAGGACTTGGCTTCCGCTTTTCTGAATCCAGGTCCTTGATCCCTCACTACAGAAAGCAGAGCAGCAGCATTTGGTAGGAATGCAGACTCTCAGGCCCCATCCCAGGCCAAACTGAACCAGGATCTATTTTTAAACAAGATCCCAGAAGAGTCCCACGCACATTAAAGTCTGAAAAACCTGGCCCTACACCACCCTGTTTAACTCTTCCAATCCAGCAAAGCAGATCTAGAGATAATCTTCCCGGGTTCCAACCTCCATTCCTTCATTTACTAGCTGTGTGCCCCTAGGTAAACTCTTTAAACTCTCTTTCTCTGCTTTCATCTGTAAAATTCATCACAATACCTATTTTATAGAGTTCTTAGGAGGGTACTCAATAATTTTTCACTATTCCTCTAATTATGTTAAAATGTCTGAGTACTCTACTGTTTCTCAGATGGATTGGGAGCTCCTCTATGGCAGGGAATTCCATTTGTGTATTCCCGATCTCCCCTGTTTATCCTCCTGCCTCCAAACTGACCCATGCGGTCTATCAGTGAACTGCCCCACTCTCTAGTTCACAGGGGGAGCCCTGGACTAAGAGGAAAGGGAGATGAGGGTATTTATTGCCCAGACTCCCTCCCTGCTGAATCACCTCAGGCAGGTTGGTCTTCTGTCAAGGTGACCTTTCCGGCAGGATTCTATCTTCTCAGATTCTAGGTGATAACAGTCCCTCTGCTGTTACTGCCCTCCCCTGTGCAAACAGTCCCTTTGCAAATAATCCTCATCCTATTATCCCCATTTGATTGTGACATCTCTTTGCCAGTGTGACTCTCACCAATACACCATGTCTTCCTTCATTCACCCAATAAATATTCCTGCATGTCAATGATGCCAAACACCGAGCCAGTTGTGGAAGACATAGAGGCAAAATACAAATGAAAAAGTGCCTGAGTTCATGGAGCTGAAATTCTGGACCTGATCCTGTATCTGGCACAGAGCAGATATCCCTCAAAATGGACATATATAGTTTCCTGTTTTCATTAAAACTGTTCCTCAATCCCGTATCAAAAGTGCTTGCCATGGGGTACACCAAGGACCCGCTGGTGACATACAGCCAATGTGCCAACCAGGACTGAGAGAGGGTGGGGAAAGGCACATTAGTGAACTGGAGCCTCATGGAAGGGCACAGATAAAACAAGTGCTTTATGGTTTTGCATCCAAATCTGCTTGTTTTTATTTGATAAAAATCAAAGACTAGAAACACTTTACCTGAGATAGTGGTATTTTCAAAATAATCACAGGAAGGTGTGTTGTGCAGTTTTTCTGTCTGATAGATCAAACCACGGCATACAGCATAACTCACATCATCTGCCAAAGAATGGTCCCCTACATAAATACCCTGGCGGCTGCTTTTTTTAAAAAACATATTTTGTGAAAAACAGCCACATTTCTTAGAAGGTGGATAGATTCAGCTAAATGTCTTATTAGCAATATATGTCATTTAAAACTCTGAGCTTGAGGTTTTGCAAAATCATCTTTTCACATCTGTTTGAAAGTTCATCAAATTAATACTCACGCCTTAGAGACCGGGAGATGCCATCAATTTTCTCCCACTCTCCCTTCCCAAAAATGTCAGATTTACTGTAAGCACGCAGAGACTCTACCCTTAGAACCACCTCCGAGAAGGATCACCAGAGGATGACAGTATTGGAGGATGGTGGGTATTAGCACCAAGATGACACAATTATCTCTCAATGCTAACCAAGGTTTCCATCTATCTGCTCTGCCTTCAGCTGTCCCCAATCTGAATAAAGGTTAGAAAATCTATAATAATGGTTTCAAAATCTTAAAGGTCAACTTAGTCCTGATTCATTTGGAATATGAAAAGGGGAAGGATCACAGTGAGAAATTCCACTTAGTATCTGTTTAAAACGTGGGAAAGATTCTCACTTTATTGGTATTTTTGTTACATGTGTTTCCCAATCCCTGTTTTATGCAGGGGATTTATGCAGAACTTCAGTAATTCCTCTTGCAAGGACCATCTTTATTAACATGGAAGGAAACAGTAGTGGATTTCACATATTATTATTATTTTTTTTTTTTTTTGAGGGCAGTGTCACTGGCCCTCACATGTGGAACCCGAACCGGGGCCGCTGGCTTCCCAAGCCAGCGCTCAACCACTGCGCCACTCAGCCGGCCCAGGATTTCACATATTCTTAAGGACTGTTCCGAATCAGAATTTAGAGGTGGGAGTACCTAGTAAGTAGTAAAGTCAAATTAATGAAAATCCATTTTCTGACAAGGAACCTCCTCCATTTCTACTAAAAGAGAATTTAATTCATCGAAGAAATGGGCTGAATAATAGTCTAAAATTCTGGTGGATTTTTTAAAGACATCATAGCAAAGCAGTGGAGAGTAAAGTTTATGTTCTTGGAACAAAATAGCAAGAAAAAGAAAGAAAAAACTAGAAACTACTCCTTTTAAAGCAAGTACTGTAAGAAAATGTAAAAAAGTCTCTGAATCTAATATTAATTTTATTCTTTCCTCTCATTTACTTGAAAGAAGATAACCACGTAATGTCATATTAAAGCGTTCATGCTTTGAATCCATCAAAATACAACAAAACAATCAAATTAAATGTTGCTATATGGCTATACAAATGTACACATCTTGGACCGGCTGAGTGGCGCAGTGGTTGAGCGCTGGCTTGGGAAGCTGGCGGCTCCAGTTCGGGTCCCACATATGAGGGCCAGTAACACTGCCCTCAAAAAAAAAAAAAAAAAAAAGTACACATCTTTCCACTTACTTTAGTTAATGCTTTTTCTTATACATTTAAAGATTTTTGGAACAGTTGACCTAATTCTAAACTGAATATCAATTCCTGTGTGTTGTCCTTCCATTACTATACAGTTTTTCTTGGCTACTATTTTCTTTTGCTCACTCCTTTTTTCCTACTACAACATTCAAGCAACTTTATTCTAATCTCTATAAGCTATGACATGTATTATGATTATTGCATTTGATCAGAATATTCTTTTCCTGGAATTAGCCAATTTAAACATTGTTGGGATTTAAAAGAAAAAGAAAAAGACTCACACCACAAAGGCTTTAAAATCTTTTGAAAAGGGAACACATAATAAAGGTTACAAATACATGGTAGTGAGCGACCATTGCAGAATCAATACTGTATTCAAGCAATAGCAAGGGCAATGGGCTTTGGGATAAGAGACAACCAGACTGAGCTGCAAGCTAAGGAAAGACTATCAAAGGCAAGCAGTTACTGAGTGAGTGGGAAAGAAGGTACAAAGGTGAATGACAAAGGAAAGTGATGGCAGCCGAAAACATGAAGTGTATTCCTGTGAAAGTGAGGAGCGCCATTTGACTGGAGTAAAACCTTCCAGTAGAAAGGCATTGGGACATGCAGATAAACAGATGGGCTTGGAGCTGAGGAGTCTATGAATGCCAAGAAAAAGGCACTACGGGGGGTCAGAGATTGCCTAAAAGGCCAGATAAATCCTGTCCTCTAAAACTGGTTCTGCTACCTGCCATCCTGGGTTTCTTCATCCATAAAATGTTAATAATCACAGTACCCATCCCAAAGAGATTGCCTGAGCAATAAATAATAAAACTCTACCACAGTGCTCAGCAGATACCAAGGGATTGATTTTTTTTATTTTTTGTTTTTTTCCTATTATTAGCCTATTTCCTATTATGAGGAGTCTGGATATTATGTCATCATTAAAAAGGTCTTGGTGTAGACTGATGTGATGAATCACTCATCTGGCAAAAAACACCCACTGTCCTGACCAGAGGGAGGAGGCCATTCTTCCCACATGCCCTTTATGCAGCTTTCTCAATGCAGCTTAAAGTCAATCCAACAACAAAAATTTGAACTGAGTTCTTACCCAGACACATCATTCCATTATATTATACCCAAGGGCCTCCAGAACCAAGCTCCTAGCTCTGTACTCAGCCAAAGTTTCCCAATAATGCCCCAGTATCTGTCCTCATAGATGCTAAGCTTCACAGTGCAATGGACATGGACGTCGATCGAGAAAGACCTGAATTCAAATGCTGACTCCATGTGTCTCTCTTGACAAGCTATTTTCTCTGAGCTCAATTTTCTCACATGTAAAACATGGAAATAATAAAACTAATCTAGGTATGTTTGGATGAGATTTAAATGAGATAAATAAAGAAAACACAACTTAAAACAGAATGCTAGGCACTGATTATAATCTAGTTAACCCTGAAAACAACTCTGTGAGGTACATGATTGTTATTCACATTTTACAGATAAAACTGAGGCTTAAAGAGATTAACTATTTTGCTAAGTCTCTGAGTGGCAGAGCTGCATCAGAGCCAGGCAGTCTGACTCCAGCACTAGCTACCTCATCCCTCCTTCTCAGTCACTTAGAACCCCAAGAGGGTAATTCCATGGACTAGTGTCAGTTTCCCCAGGCCCAGGGCCACCCTGACCTCACTGAGTCACTTGTGAGAATGTCTTTGGTTGATATATAAGCACTAATCAAAGAGAAATCCTTAATATCCTTTAGGAAATTATTTACTTATTATCACAACTTTTATTCCTAATGCCAAAAACTAACAGCTATGTTGATGACAGACAGAGGTCTTAAGAGTTCGGTAAAGGTCCCAGATGTTATGACACACATGTCTTTTTTCCTTTCACAATTAACACATTTTGATAAAAATTTCCATCTTCTGAAGACATTCAGCCTTCTCCTTCTCCCAGCTCTAACTGACAAAATTTGCAATCCGGTTGGCTTTCTGCCTTAGTGTAAGCTTGAATTTTTTATGAGCTCCTTCTCTATTTATTCCTTTTCAGTCTTCCTGTCAGCTTCTGTGCCTTCAATAATTTTTCTGTACTCAATATATCACATTCTTTTCTTCACCTGTTTCAATATTGCTCTTCTCACTCTTGTTTTTCTTGGGAGGCTTCCCATTTCTTTGTTTTGACAACTCAAAGCCATTTTTTTTCAGTGCAATTTCCATAGAATATTAAGGTACGTGAAGCTGTTTACTTATTTTTCTTTAAAGGCATATATCCAACAGTTTACTGGGAAAATAACTTGCTTCTGATATGATTTCTGGAGTCTTTGTACATTTTCATAATGCAATGATCCCCTTGTTCTCTGTCACTCCACCCAGGAGCTTAATGTGCCTTCAAATATATGTTGCTACATCTGCCTTCTCACTGAGCAGATCAGAGGTATCTATTTCAACGATGATTCATTCTTGCCTACTCCAACACTGCCTTTGTATTCTTACATTGTCACACTAAACTTCAGGAAAGTTCAAGTGTGATAACCATAGAAATGATTTATCTTTTCTGAGCACAATGTTGAGTTTGTCTGCCTCTAATAAGGACACACGCCTTTTCTAACCTAAAGAATAGCTGACATGCTCTGATTTTCTTCAGGTGGGTTCTAGGAGATGCAAGATTTTTTCATATGGATGACCCTCTGACCCCTTCTCAGAATATCAGTACTTCTTGCATTTCCTCCCATTTGGCATGCTCTTCCTTTGGGCTGTCACAGAAAGCAGATGGGTACCTGTGCCAATAAGCCAGGAGATCATAAGTTATATTAACAATTCCACAAACCAAATGGGGGGAAAATTTATATATACATTCACATATCGAAATATCTGAGCAAATGATTTTAAGCACATATTTCTCATGCTTTTCATATGAAACTGCCACTAGCAATTTTTCACAAAGCTCATTTTTCTATAATATAACTTAATTTTACTTTACTTTCAGTAATTAGTTATTTGGAGTTTTTTCTTTTCTTCTTTTGCTTTTTTACAACAGAGGCCATTATGGTAGATATATTTGGAAGGGATGAATCCTTGTGCCTCAAGACATCTAATCCACCTTAAATGGTATTATGATCAAGGGAATTACCTGGGACTTCCAAGGCTATTTCAACTCTGTGCAAACATAATGAGAACATAACTTGGTACATTTGTTTGTGTGAACTCTGCTTCTCGACAACATTTCGCTTCTGTCATGAGAATTAGCCTACCCCAGGCTGGTTAAAAGTATCTACTAACTAAACAACCTATCACATCCCCACTGTGTTTCCATTAAACCCCAGAACTAAGCTGAGGCTGGATTGGGCGAGCAGAGATAAAGGCTGCGACAGAGAAACACCAACACTCCTCGGAGGCCTGGACCCTCATGAAGGTATATATGTAACCCTTTCTGTTCCGAAAGGAGGAGCCATCCTTAAACTGACAACTTGATCACGTTTTGAAGTTATGAGATGTTCCACAAATACCAGCTTTCTCCTTGTAGAAGAAATATATAGTGAGTTGGTTTTAAGAGCAAAGACTCAGGAGTCAAGCTGTTGGGTGTGGTTTCCAGGTTCTCCACTTATTAGCTGTCTATTCGGGGCAAGTTCCTTATCCTTCCTGGGTCTCCATTATTGCATCTGTATAATGTGGATAATAATGGCATCTAACTATACAGTTCTTATGAGGATTGAGTTAATTAATATATGTAAGGTTCTTAAAACAGTGTTTTAAATACTCAATAAATGTTAGCTGTTATTATTAATTATACGTAATATACTCTGGAGGACTAGTTATTGGAATTCAGTGTTATATCCAATAAGAGAACTGTTACCTCATCATTTAGCAGGTGTTTGATCAATATTTGTGAAATTAAACTCATTGAAGTGATGACATTTCATAAACACTCCATCATAAAAGCTGATGGGCACAGAAGAAAGTTGACTGCACTTGTCATTCAGGTGCAGAGCCTCAAATGGTAAAGTCAGCATTGCTAAGAGTCATTGGTGGCTCAGATGGACCAGGGGATCGGAAGGGTGTTGGGTGTCGGGGACCAGCCGTATCCACTATGCCAGGCTGAGCATCAAAGTACAGCAGATATTCTTCCAGGTGACAAGAAAGCAGGCGAAAAGACAGCACATCTCTGAGTCAGCCTCACGTCACTTAGGGCTTTCCCAGATTAGCTCTCCCAGGGTTATTCCAGATCCAAAGATACTCCACAGGTCTCTTATAGCTGTAGGTCAAGGAGGTCAAGCTAAAGTGAAACCTAGAGATCCCTACGGGTCCATTTTCTTCCCAGCCACATAGATCTTCCAGTCCATTTTCTATGTGGAAATTGACTGTATGATGAGCTTAACCAGAGGTTGAAGCATAAGTAGGCAAGAAAAATATAGTAACAAAAAATAGCCTTTATATATAAAACCTCGAAGAACCATTGCCCCTGAGGAAATAACAAAGGAAATGACACCAATGGCAATGTTAATGCAGACTTCTGCTATAGCAACACTGTTTCACTCCTTAGGAAAAGCACCACTCCGTGAAAGACTGGAAATAAATATGACCAAACATATAATATGGGTGCTTGTTACATTATTCTTCATACTCACCTGAATACTTAAAATTTCTCAGACCAGGAAAAAAGAAAAGCAGCTTTTTAATTACTTAAATTGTCTCTCCTAAAAATAATAATAATAATAATAATAATAATAATAATGACATGAAAAATATATGACATGATAATCTATGTAGGAAATCCAAAGGAATTAAAAAAAAAAAGAACAAAACAAAACACAACTCCTGGAACAAATAATCAATTAGAGCAAGATTGCAGGATACCAAGTTAATATACTAAAGTCAATTGCTTTCCTATATCAGCAATGAACAATCAGATTTTATATTAAAAACACAATGCTATTTACATGAGCATTCCCCCAAAATTCTGGTAAGTGATGTTTGTAATAAGGGAGGCTATGCACGTGTCGGGGTAAATCTCTGATATGGGAAATCTCTGTACCTTCCTCTCAACTTTGCTGTGAACCTAAAACTTCTCTAAGACATCAAGTTTAAAAAAAGCAAAAAACCTTATGACTTACTAGTGGACTGTTGTGACCACAATGAAGCATTGCTTTGGCATGCCTGCAGTGAATGCTTTCCCAGATATGTATTAACTTTAAAACATTGCAATCAAAAGTCCACAAAGCAATATCAGCTCAACACACAACACACACACACACACACACACACACACACACACACGCACACGCACACGCACACACACACACACAGACACACACACTCCATCTTTTAGAAATATCACATAGAGAAGTTTCACCATGCCGCAACACAACCACCCAACATAAAATTCAGTAGACACAATAATCAGGGGCCTAGGAATGCATCAGTTATTGAACAGCTAGCTCACTGTCACTTGAGAGAACTTTTGAAAACTGGTATTTAATGACTGCTTACAAATGAAATGTGACACATTCCATCCAGCATTTCATTTTCAGGTAAAGAATATCCTTCTACAAAGTGCTGAGCTGGGTGCTTTAACAGAGAAATCCCCATTATTCTCAGTGTGATGATGACATGGTTTGGGATGCCAGCAGCCTCGGTTCAGATCCCACATATGAGGGCCAGTAACACTGCCCTCTACAGATAACAACAGCTCCACCTGGAGCTGGGCTGCGAGCCCTGGCAACGGTGTAGGCTGCAGCCCCTGCTGCAGTGGGCTGCCATAGGCTACAGTGAGTGGCCGGCAGCCAGCGTGAGCTGCCAATAGCCACGGTGAGCCACCGTCCAGAGGCTGACGACCGATCTGCCTCATCAGGGAAGAACACAGTGATGATACCAACATGGGCCAGTGAAGCAATTTCCTCTGCAGCTGGACTGAAGAACAAAAAGACAGCAACTTGTCTGTTCCCCTTCCCCGGTTCCCCAACGCTGTTTCCACCCCCCCAATTCCCCAATAAAATATTTAAAAATAAAAAAATGTTCCATCACAGATGTATTGGACAGGCAGCATATCTCTCCCATGCTCCCCTGCAGAAAAACTGGACATCTCAGACTAGTGCACAATAATAAGTGCAACTGGGTGCTTATGTTTACTGGGCCCTGTGCTAAACTCTTTACATGCTTCATGCCATGTATAACAATTATTACTAATAATTAAGTCTATGGTATAGATGGGGTAATCACTTAATCCCAGTTTATACTGCTACTAAAGAAGAACTCTCTACTTAAATGCACTTTGTGTGACTCCAGGATCCATGCACCTAACCAGTGAGCATGCCATTGCTCATTATTATTAAAGGTAAACAAGGAAAAAAAGCTAAAACCACATTTGGGGAAAACTGTATCAATAGAGGCCTTCAAATCAACATTTTTTTTTTCCCTTTTGTGGAAACTAAACTCTGTTTCTTATATTCAAGCTCTGAGTCTATGCATCTGATATACAAGCTTGGTCAGAATTTACCCTGGCCAAAGGGAATTCTTGGCAGTTAAGAGCTGCAGTCTGATGTTGGACAGCACTTGCTGCATCACTTATAAAAACTCAGTCAACATTAAGTTGCAGAGCTCCGAATCAATCATGCCAGAAAAAGATATTTCTTTTGCATCTGCTCATTGTCTTTGCCAAGTAGAAAAGCAGTTATGTGCACCAATACAAAATACAACAGTTGCTTGGACACAATACACATAAGCATACACATATTATGTTTTAGCATACTGAATGCATAATAGGAAGGGATTATCACTTCCATGAAGTTTCCATTAATTTATGTTCTTTGGAAGAAAATCATAAATTGAAAAGCTTAAACCCATTTACAGGCATGGATAAATAGCATAGCTTCCCCTTATCGTGGGCAAATATACTTTGGAGGCTTCTTTTAACTTTTCTAAAACATGAGAATTCTTCCCAAAGTGACAAAAATGTGTGAAGAAAAATTTATATAAGACATGGTCTTAAAAATCAAAGAAAATACTGAGCATTCACAAATATGCAGGATTAATTATGGTAAAAACCTCAGAACTACTGCTTTTTCATTATCAAAAATATAAGAATTAACATCAAATAGTTTGAATTTTTTTAAACTTCACACTTAAATAATATGCCCCATCTGGGTTTATGACCAGACTTTTCATACATATGAGTCTAGAAGATATGGATGCCACTGCACTTGTTGCCCTTTAACTACAGGAATCACAGTCCCTTGTCATCTCTCCCAAATGTTGCCATGACAGGGATCCTGACAAGCTTCCCAGCCTCATCTCCTACTATTCATGCCCTGAGCTGCTTGCAGTGATACACACACACACACACACACACACACACACACACACACACGTGCACGCATCTGTGCCCTCCCTCATGCCTGGAAAGATGGCCCTGCCTTTCTTCAGCTCCCTGTCTCATCTGTTAAGACTCAGCTCCATCCAAACTTCCCTGCCTGGCTGAGATATCATATCCTGTGTGTCCCATAATTCAGTGTACATATACGTGTCATTGTACTTGCCACCCTCAGTGACATTATCTTTTTATTTGTATGACTGCCCCACTGGGATGTAAGCTAATTCATGCTGGGCCAATCAGAATCTCCTTTGTGAGAATCTAGAGTCAGGACATAGTTCATCTCTTATAGAGATTTGAAATGAGAGGCTATATGAAGCTAGGATTGCGGTGGCCCTGGACTCACCAAATTAAGAAGTCTGTCTTTATTTATTCATTTTTCATACTGAAAGCATCATTTCATGAACCATTAAAAGAATGATATGTATTTTATTAAAAAAAAATTTTAAACATATTCATTGCTATTTTCCCTCTGTGACACAAATTAAATAAGGATCTTAAAAATTGATAACAATGAATTCGATTTTTCCTCATGAAAAGTCAGTCTTTAAAAAGAGGAAATAACAATGAGGGCCAGGGACACTGCCCTCACAAAAAATAAAAAATAAAAAAAGGAAATAAGGAAAACAAAATGGAATTTTTAAAAAAGCAAGAGAGACCATGAAGCCCTAAACAGGCAAAAAAATAAATGTTTTGACTTTGCCAGTTCCTGTGTCCAGAACTCAGGCTCAATACCGATGCTGGGGTGCTGTTAGAGTCTAGTGTAGCCTTCTAATAAATACCCCAATTGGTTTAAACAGCTTCTTCCTTTTTTTAAAAAAAAGATTTTTATTGGGGAACTGGAGGAGGGGAACAGCATTGGGGAATTGGAGAAGGGGAACAGACAAGCTGCTGTCCCTTTGTTCCTCAGTCTAGTTGTGGAGGATGTCACTTCAATGGCCCATGTTGGCACTATCATTGCACTCTTTCCAGGTGAGACAGTCACTCGCCGGCCATTGGACAGCTGCTCAGGGCGGCTCATCGCAGTTCACAAAAGTGCATACCAGCTGCTGGCCAGCCCCACTGCGGCCTACGCCATTGCCGGAGACTCATGGCAGCCCAGCTCCAGGTCTAGCTGTTGTTCACCATCTTATCTGTAGAGGGCGTAGCATCACTGGCGCTCATGTGGGATCTGAACCAGGGCCCTGCTGCGCAGAGCTGGCGTCCCAAGCCAACTCATAACCAACGAGCACTTAGCTGGTCCTAAACAGCTTCTTAAAAAGCTTTGTTCTTTGCAAGAAATGATCTCTAAGACATATGTATATAGTAAGTATTTAATAAATGTTTATTAATCAAAGGAACAATAAACTGTGACGAGTCAATAGGAGTCAGTTTGCAAATGCACAGCATTAATTACATCTATGATGGCTGAAGGTAAATATGTATAAGGCAAAATTTAATCTTTTTTTTAATACTGACATTTCCAATCAATACATTTGACTTAAGTTCCAAAGACAGCGGCAGTCAAGAATCCAGTATTAAAAAGAAAAGAGAAAATAACAAAATGCACATTTTGTTATCTTTTTAACAAAATGTATCATTTTAGCATCTACCTCCAACTGCCACACAACTTCCAACTACCTACATGCCAATGAGAATAGTAATTATGAGAAGAGGAAAAGTGACAGCACAGTTTCATAAGATCTTGACCAAAATAGGCCTTTAAAAAGAGTATCAAATGAAATGAGACCACCCCATCTTGTCTCCCTTCCCTCATTTCATGGCTACCGAAAACAGAAATCCAGGGAAGTAAAATAACTGGCTCAAGGGCCACAGCAAATCAGAATCCAAATTGAACGCAGTTTTCCCACCAACCAGGCCATGACCTCTCACACTACCCCACACTGCCCCTTGTTTCTTTACATCAGCATAATCCAGGAAACAGCTCTTCTCTTTCAAAAGTAAATAAATAAATAAATAAATAAATAAATAAATAGCAACACTACATTGCTTCGATTTTTATACACAGCAAGGAGTGAGGGACACTCGGGAAGAGTTTTAATGTTCAAGACCTCATGTTCTCTTGGTCATCAACTGTTATCACACTTGTAATTTCTGCTGAAAAATATGTGGAGATTGCCACCCAATCTTGACTTATCAGAAAAAGTTTACCTTTCCACGTGGCTGTAAATTATGTGCTGCAAAAAAGAGAAAAACAACCTGCATTGAGGATATACGTAGTCTCTCACTGACTTTGCATGAAAACCAAAAGTGCAGTTTTATAATTAAATAGACAATTCTTTTTAATCAAAATTTTTCTTCATCATAGATGCAGTATGGATCATAAGTCTTTTCATAAAGTCACATTCCTTTCACAGTCACAAAGAAAAATTACTTAAGGGAGCCAAATGCAAAGTATAAAAAAAAAAAAAATCTATGCTAAAGACAAAACTGTCAGGAACTAAAAGCTCTACTACTCAAAAGCGGAAATGTATTGGCTTTTCATTAGGTACCGAGGGCACGTCTAGCTCTTAACATAAGATACAAACATTATCCCTTCCCTCCGTCCAACTCTGGCTGGTTTGGGGGGGTTGGTTGTTTTACTTTTTTCCAAATTATGAGATATTAATTCCCTCCATCCACTAAAAAATCCATACCTCTGCTCCCTTTAAAGACTTTACCAATATTCTTGGAGGTTAAGTCATTAAGAGCAAATCTTTAATACCAGGTTTCTCATGGAGACTGCTGCTTAAGGTGATTTCAAAATCAATATGCATTTTATAGATTATATATAAAGTAATACAGATCATGGTTTGGATAATATGAATAGCATTAAATATTAATAAATTTATAATATGAAACACATCTTCCTATATGGTTATAAGGTCATCTGTCTACAAAACTAGTAAGTTAACTTTTTCTTTGATTTTCAACCTAATAATTTATTTATTAAAGTAATGTTTTATTCAATAGTAATTCTAAATACAGCAACAATTTTTACTTCAAAAAGTCAACTCTTATTCCCCAAAACTAAGCATAGTGTTTGACACAACTTATAATGAGGATGGCATTCATCACTTAAGAATAAGTGTTAACACAGGCATTCTATTATCTTCTAAACCTTGCTGAAATTTCCATGATTGCTACAAGAATGTTTTTCTTTTACAATCATTTCCCTGTAAAATATTGTAAGCTTTTGAAAAGAGAAATTAACTAAATATCGTAAGTCAAATCAAGACTATACCACTCTCATAAATACAGCAAAGAAATGGTGAATGGTATAAAAAGATTTCTAAACAATAATTCTTCCATGTTGACTTTGGCATAAAATAAGCATGATGGTGGGGAAACTAAATCCTAGCACTACCATTTACAAAATGCCACAATTAAAAGCTATACTATACTAACTCATTTATTCCTCAGAGTAGCTCATGGAGTAGGCGCTAGTTTTACTGCCATCTACACATGAAGAAACTGAGTCACAGAGAATTGAAGTAATTTGCCAAAGATCATATATACCTGGTAAGCAGTGGAGCAGACAGAAGCCAGGCAGTTTGGTATGAATCCACGCTCTTTACTGCTACTTAAACATCTATCTCACAGGTGTTTGTCCTTACAAACTTAAAATTGTAAGTTGTACATAGAACCTGTCACATGATTCCTGGCCATTGGTAAGTGCCCACTCCATGGGAGCTACTGAACTACCCAAAATGTTGATTACTGATGCACAATCCTGGTGCTTGCATCTGAATTATAAGAGAATTGTCAAATCATTTGTATTTCCACAGTACTTTTTTCCTTCTGCTGGACAAAAGGTCACTCCACACTCTTCTTGAATTAAAAAATAATTTTTTTTCAAGCATGTATATTTTTAAGATTCAATCTACAAAACATAGTACCAGATCAAAATGTGTGGCAGACAATTTTCAGAGCAACCAACTGGAAATCCCACCAAATTATCTGAAACCAACAGGATCTATTTATTGCCTGCTGTACAATAATATTCTCATGAAAGGATTTATTTATATATACCCTGAGAGTTTACAATGTTACGATGAGCTGATACCACTTTTATTACAATCACTCCACAACCTCTCAGCATGCTATATGAACAAAGAGAAACAGAAAAAAAAAATTCATCTGGATGACGGTAGCATTAACGAAAAGAACAATAAATCAGCAGCAAACTCCCTACGACACCCGAAGAGCCCTAACTATGTTCATCAAAAGAGGGGAGAAATGCTTGGTCTTGAAGTCACCCAGCCTCTTAACCACATAGGACAGAGGTTGAGTATTCCAGATGGTGACGGCTGAGCTGATGAATAAGCGTGGGCCTGGACCCTCTTCTAAGGAACCTACTCTAGCAGTGACAAAATTGCATGGCAACCAGAAATGCCTACGTCCTGATAGTTTTCTCTTTCAACAGATGTCCCTGTGCATCCGGTTGGAAAGCAGATGCCTAAGCTTGATTGCCTTACACTGAGAAAGGAAAGAACTTATCATCCACTGACTGAAATTCACAGGGGATCGAAGATTGCCAAGAACCGGTAGCCAATCAAGACTAAGCTGAATGAACCAAGGACTGTCAGCAGTTAGGAACTCTACCAACTGCTATCCATAAATTAAAAGAAATTTTTGCCTCCTTAACATGTGATTTATTTGGAAGAAGCTTTCAGGGCTGAATTCTGAAAGAAGCCAAGGAACACTGTATTGAAATGATCCATTTTAGTGCTCAGTTCAGTTCAAGAACCAAATCAGATTTCAATTAGCTTTCAGATGAACTCATCAAGGTAACTCTTGCTTTACTACATACTTCATTGAAGGCCAAAATACTTGTATTTATATGCCTCCCTGAGTCCCCTGACTTTAATTACTTCACACTTTCACTTCACTGCCAAACTGGTTCAGGAGGAAAAACATCACTCTCAACTAATGCTTAGAAAACAGTTAGAGGGGAAAAAAAACAAAAACCTCTTATTCTTTATCCACAAAAGGGAATATTCTTCTGGTAACCTCTGTATTTGAGAAAAGCTACTATAAATGAAGCTGGGAGCCTCGCGTGGGTAAATCAACCCACTAAAGAACATTAAAGGCGCATTAATGACACTACTCCAATTAACACAGTTTGTAATTAAGAAGCCTGGTAACTCTGACAGTATAGTTTTAAAAATAATCTCTTAATTTAATTTAAGGTGGTTTGTGTTCTTAACATGGATTCATCATTGAGGTTTACACTTGCATTAAACTTTAAGTAGTGGATGGGATTTATTCATATGAACTCAGAAACTTCACTTTTAACTGTTGATTATATTTTCTGTATAGACTTATGTTAACTCTACACCTTTTCCCTTTGGTCACTTCACTCTTGAAAGCAGCAGCTAAGTGAGATTTAAAATGGTTCATCTGTGGCGTGTTGGTTAAGAGCTGACTTGGGACGCCAGCGGCCCTGGTTAGGATCCTACATACGAGGGCCAGTGACACTGTCCTCTACAGCTAAGATGGTGAAAAACAGCTCCACCTGGAGCTGGGCTTCTGTGAGTCCTTGGGGACAGCATAGCTGCAGCCTCTGCTGTAGTGGGCTGCCATAGGCTACAGTGAGCAGCCGGCAGCCAGTGTGAGCGGCCAGCAGCCAGTGTGAGCTGCCAAGAGCCACTGGGAGCGGCCGTCCAGAGGCCGGCAACCGATCTGCCTCACCCGAGAAGAGCACAATGATGATACCAACATGGGCCAGTGAAGCGACGTCCTCCATAACTAGACTGAAGAACAAAAGGACAGCAACTTGTCTGTTCCCCTTCCCCAGTTCCCCAATGCTGGTCCCCTCCCCCAATTCCCCAATAAAATCTTAAATAAAAAAAAAACAGGTTCATCTGAGCTCAGTCAATGGGAAAGGTGTATAAAATGGAGATGGCGGTGGTGGGGGTAGACACAAGAGAACCTAGGTATTCATCAGTAATATAGGCTTTCCACACAGATCTTTTTCTGTCACTTGAAAATCTCACTTCACTAGCTCACTTTCTCTCAATGCAGATATGAGATTGTTAATAATGATCTGAAACACATTTCCCCTACTCATAGGATCACATGTGTGGAACAAAAGTTCAAAATCCGACCTCAGGAGTTTAATCTGCACAGTATTTCTTATTTGTGGGAAAAAGAATATAATGCAAGGTCTACAGAAATTAAGCATTAGAGCGACAATTAAAAGATCAGTTACCTATTCCATCAGTGAAGCTCATAATATTTAAATGCCTCCCTAAGTCCCCTGACTTTAATTAATTACCTCACAAGTTCCCTTTAGTGCCAAACTATTCTCTAATCCTAAACTTGTCTTAGTTTCTTGATTTGCCTGCCTATGTACTTACAAGGTATTTACAAGAAAAACTTTTAAAACCCAGTGAAAAATCTAACCATTGTTTCACCCACAAAGATAAAATATAAGCCGATGTTCAGAAAAACTACCATGATCATCATCCAGCTAAGTTCCATGACGGCAGGGCTTTGTTTACTTCACTGCCAAAAATTGTGTCTGGGACACAGTAGGTGCTCAATAAATGAATGATCTATGACAGACCCTGCAGGGTAGCAGAAAAAAGAGGAAATGAGCTAGAATTTGAGGCAAGAACTGTCTTCAATGCCTTTTGTGATCACTGTTATTTAAATAATAAATCAAATATATATATATATGAAAAGTGACTATAATATATATATATATATATGTTCTGAAGATAAGATTTCATTTAGAATTCTCTGAGCTTTCTAATGTGAAAGGGAAAGTGTTTCCATATGTGAATGAATTTGATATAATGAAGAGGGTAGGGGGAAGGAATGCTTACATACAAAACATTTCTCATTTCATGTGAAGTGGGTAAAAGGTAGTAGCAACTGAAATTTCATCTCATTCCAAAATGTATACCCTAAGTCCTAGATTTTTCATAGCACTTGTGACCTATAAGCCAATCACTAAGTCACCCTGAAAAAGCAGGTAACTAAATAAATGACTTGATAAAGGGTGTTTCCCTGGGTTGCAATTTTCCCCTTTGTTTGGTAGTTTCAGGAAACATTTTACCTGATGGTATTTAGCCAATTTTTTTGTCAGCCTAATGTCATGCATGCAATGCAAATACATACTAAAACAGTCTTGAAGTTTGACCAAAAAAAAAAAAAAAACTCCACACAAACTCATTCCCTTGATATTATAGGCTTATCATTTTCATGATGCACCCTGGTGTTCAGAAAGCCACACTAGAATAATAATATTCATCATACTGAACTACTGCTAACGATGCTGCTGGCTGCCGTGCGCTCAATGGTCACTGCGTACCAGGCACCTGATACATGCTTATTAACGTCCTACAGCTTTCAGTGCTGACAACAGTCTGAGTAAGGGGCTACTGTTACTTCCCCCTTTTGCAGATGAGAACACTGAGGCCCCCAGAGATAACTTGTCCAGGATCAATTGAGCAAAGGAGCCATGATTTAAATGCTGTTTGCAGGTCTTCGGAACTAAGATAACATAGCCCCTTTGAACTTTGATTCGCTTTATCTGATCATCTTGTAACAAAAGTACAAGCATAGTTTTCAAAAATAATTCTAATATGAATCATGTTCATACTCCAATATATGACATGCTTCCTTTCCAAAAAAGGGAAAATATATGACAACTTTCCTCTCCAAGGAGGGATAATGGTCCTTCCTGCCCACAAAGTGGTTAATTTAGTGAGACTCTGACTCAGTTCTAGCTGTGCTGTGTACTGCTCTCTAGGCATTCCTGCACCATTCTTTTTAAACTAGCCTGGTGCCCAAGGTTAAAAAAAAAACAAAACAGAACCTACAAAAGCATGCCATCTAATCGTATTGGCGCCAACACCCAATATCAAAGCAAGCCAATAGGTGCCTCATTTGCGGACTCAAGGATGGCTGCAAGAATCTTTCCACCCTAGAGAGTTCAACAGGGAGGCAAGCTCCACAGAGGATGACACAAGTACTGCCTCATCCCCAAAGCTAAGTCCTCGCCCAGGACTCTGGACTTTAGAGCCTGGTAAATGGGCAAAGCACAGGTTTTGGGGGTCAAACAGCTTGAGTGCCAATCCTGATTTTCCTACTTACTAGCTATATAAATGTGGACAAGGGTTTTTAAACTTCTAAGATCTTCCATTTCCTCCTAGTAATGGGAACCATAATGTCTACTCTAAACGAATATTGTGATGGTTGCATGGGATAAAGTATGGGAAGTGCTAGCCCACTTCCTGGTACATGGCAGATAGGTAACAGATATAAAATCATCTTCCCCCTCCTGAAAGACCTGCTTCATTGTTGTGCGGGAGCTGACTCACACTGGCTTGGAAGAGATGACTGTTAAGTTTTCAGGAATTTTGCAAGCTTAATTATAGCAATTTTGCAAGCTTAAATATAGCCGTTATTTAAAAAATAAGTGATATAAGCTTAAAATAATCATATCAAAAACAAAGGTAATAAATACTCAAAGCTCATCATTTCCTAATTAGTTTACTTCACTTAACTGTTATCTATTCTCTTAAGGTTATTTATGTCTACTGTGTATTAGGCAGTAGAAATACTGCATAATGGTGGACTATGGCACTTCTCTCTTAACTCCACATTCAGTAGTGACATCACATTTGTAGCTGGAAATCAGCCACGGTAGGAGTATTTACAGCAAAATTGGCAAACACTACTACAACCCAGGACTCCCTTTTTTGGGGAACCAGTTATTAAACATTTATCACTCCACCACTAGTATTTGTATTTGCTCTTATCCCTTTTGCTCCAGCACCTTTCATCTTAACTCTCCACAAATTATCTACGTATATACACATATCCATCAAATTTAAAATAAAAATGAAAACAAAAACCTAACACCACCCAGTTAACACTCTTTTGCCGCATTCCTTCATTATCCAATTTACTGAAAATATTCTATCTATGCTTAATTCCAACTCTTTCTTACCATTCTATCATTAATTTATGCATTTCACAAATATTGAGTAACTGCTGCTATTAGCCACCAGACACTATGAGAGGAATTGGGGATACAAATGTGAGCAAAAACTGACATGGTCCCTGCCCTCATGAAATTCAGGCACACTGCAGTCTGACTTCTGTCCCACCTTAAAATCTACAGTGCTCTATCAACACCTTTTTTTTATTTTTCTCCTCATTTGCCTCCTTAAAAGCAATTCACAATTTCTCCAAATGTTTATCTTCTTTTCCTCCACAAAAAGTCAAGAGTCCCTCAATGTTTTGGCTGTTTCTCTTTCTTCCTTAGGAATTTCATGCATCACTGTGTTTCTATCCTCCTCCCAAGCCTCAGAAACCTGTCACCCCTCACCTTTCCATCTCAGTAGCTGATGCCACCATCCACTCAGTTGTTTAAGCCAGAAACCCCCAAATGCTTGTTTCCTTCCTTTCCCTCTGCTTTTACCCCAAACATGAGCAAGTCCTGTTGAATCTGTATCCAAAAAATATCCCAATACTCCATATCCCTTCATCCCAGTCTCCATCACGTTCAGTCAAGATGCTTTCTTTGTCTTCAATCTGAATAAAAGCCTCCTAGCCCATCTCCCTACTGTACTTTTGCCCCCCAACATCATGCACCACAAAGAAGACAGAGTGAACATTTTAATGTAATCATTTCTCTCCACAATAAGAGAAAGAATGAAGGGAGGGAAGGAGGGAAGAAGGAAAGGAAAAGAAAGAAAGAAAAGAAAAGAAAAGAAAAGAAAAGAAAAGAAAAGAAAAGAAAAGAAAAGAAAAGAAAAGAAAAGAAAAAAGAAAAGAAAAGACTTTCAAAATCTCCCCATTCCACTCAGAAGAAAATCGAAACTTGCTTCCATGGCTAACATAGCCCTTCATTATCTGGGTCCTGACCTCATGCCTTTCAATGCCCACTTGCTCATTACCCCAAGTCTGGAACCCTCTGCCCAGATCTTTACTGATGGTTGCAGAGCTAGTGTTTCCTCTCATTCAGGAGGACTCAGGAGGCCTTCCCTGACCAGCCAACGCAAATTTTCCCTGACCAGGCCGATCTATCTCTCTCCATCACATGGTCCATTCATGGTCGGTGATGCAGTGTCTGTCTTCCTCTACTAGAAAGGAAGCTATGCAAGAGCAAAAACCTTGTGTTTCTTACTCACCAGGATGTCTCTAATACCTAGAATAATGCCTGGTCAACACTCAATAGATATTTGTTGATGAATGAATGAATGGAGCAAGATTAAAAAACAAACAAACAAACAAGAAAAGGTGGGAATAATGGAAGACACAGACCCTGAAAAGAGGGAGTTTTCTGGAACTGCACAGAAAAATAAGACAGCAATCTGAAGTGGTAAAGTGCTAAGAGTATGAATCAAATTTCCATCTTTATTAAATTCTGACTTGCCCATGGCTTGAGCTGTTTTAGAGGCAACCTAATTTAGTGAAAACCTGTTCTGATAAATCTATGTTAATTTTCATGGCAAGGTCAAAATATTAAAAAAAAGAAAAGAAAAGAAAATTCCATGCTTTAAAGAAGATTTCCTTGCATCCTAAAAAACATTGCAAAGAGGCAGAGTCCCTTGGGCTTCTTCCCATATTTGTGCTGTAATAAATTCCTGTTACATACACAGCACAGAGAGAACGCGGGGGGTAGGTCAGCTGCTCTCCTCCCCAAGAAAACCAAGGGTTCCGGGTATCCAAAGCAAGGTTCTTCCACCACGGAAGCAAGAAAATGTTTGATTTTCTTATTTGAGGCTTCACAGACCCATACCTCACCCCGCTTCCAATTTAACTGCAGGGGCAGGCCGAGTGGCGCGGTGGTTGAGCGCTGGCTTGGGAAGCGAGCGGCCCCAGTTCGGGTCCCACATATGAGGGCCAGTGACACTGCCCTCAAAGAAAAAAACAAACAAAACAAACAAAAAACGTGTGCTCCCAATTTAACTGCAGAAAGCAGGGCTTCTTCCAGACACTCCTTTCTTATCTAATCTAACATAGAGAAGGAAAGGAAGGAGGAGGAGGGAGGGAGGGAAAGAGGTAGGTAGGTAACAAAGAAGCAGTTCAGCGCTTCAGTTCCCATCATTCCACATAGGAGATGCTGGATGGCAATAACACTCATGGCCAAGAAGCCCAGCCCAGTACCTCATCATGGACCACACAGCTCCAGGGGACACCGGAAATCCACTGCTCTTGGGTTCTGGTGGCAATGAAGAGTGGCAGCCACCCCAAGATCCTTTGTGGGGAAACCGCGGCTGCTTCCCGTTCTCTCGGAGAGGGTGCACTGGCAGTGAGGAGGGCTGGGGGCTCCCCGGCTGCTGAGGGCTGCGCTGATGGATGACCCCGTTGCTCCTACACAAAGCCAAACAGAATGACAAGGCTTGCAACAGGTAACAGCAGTCCCCTGGTCCACCCCCGGCATCTTGCTCCTGCAAACAACCATTCTCAAACCTTTTAGCTCTTTTGATTCTGGTATGAACCACAGAATTTAAAAAATAACATAATTATAATATTACTTCTTTATTTTTTTTCAATTTTAGAACTTATATTGACTTCCTAATATATTAAACTAGGACTCAGTCCCTCTTACATGGTCACCAACACACACACACATGCATGCACACACGTGCACACACGTACATAAACACACACACCTTCTTTACCCCCATCCTCCAAATATATGCCTCTCATAATATTTCATTGAAGTGGTATTCAGGATTTACATAATTATGATCTTTTAAAATACTGTTTGCAGCTGATCCATCCAATGTATTCTGATTACATGTTTCTTTCATGAATATTCTGAGATATAATTCATACCCACTGGATGGGAAAAACTTAAAAAGTCTGATGCTACCATGTGATGATGAGAACATGGAGCTAAGGAACTCTGAGATACCACAACAATCATTTCAAGAGCCATGTTTCAGCATGTGACACAGTGAATATACACCAATCTGTGGTCCCAGCAACCCCACTCCTATGGTTATGCCCCAGAGAGACCTTCATGTATTTCCACAAGAAAGCCCATGGCAGCATAGTTTATAACAGCACGAACTGAGAAAATAACCTAAATTCCAGATCCAGAAAAATTAATAAGTAAATTGTGAGGATTAAATACTATATGACAGTTAAAATGAATGAACTATAGCTACTTGTATCAACAAGGATGTATCTCAAAAGCTCAATGTTAAATGAAAAGAAAAGCAAGTGATACCAATTATATAAAATTTGAAAATATGTTAAATAATACTCTTTGGTATTCACCAGTATATACATATGAAGTACCACATAAAAATAATCATAGAAATGAAAAATGTCAAATTCAGGATTGTGGTTACTTCTAGAGTGAGCGGTCAGGGACTGGGGTCAGGGAATGTTATTGTCTGCATGTTGGAAATGAATTCCTAATTTTAAAAAACGAAAGGGAAAAGAAATTTAAGTTTTAGGTTCTCATTTTTCATTAAAAATGTTTCTACCTAAAGGTGATGTCAAATAAAAGAAACTCCATTCATGTGATCCAATCTGAAAACTTAGGAACAATTTGCTCTTCACATAGCAAAGTGCTTCCACCATTTGTTTGTTCTTTTCTGCTCCCTGAATCACACAAGGAAAGACCTCAAGAACAACCTAGCACCAAGATGTTTATTCTAAATTAGCAGATAAAGCGGGGGGTAGATCCCTAAGAGTATGTGCAAAACTCTGTGTGTACATTACTGTAGGAAAAGGGGACACGATGTCATGAGATTCCCAAAGGGGCCATGAACTCCATATACTCAGAACTTCCGAGGTGGTTTCACGGTACAAATTGAGCCAAGGAAGACCCTGAACAGCAGATAATCTGGGAGGCCTCCAGGCCCCTGTTCTGTTACTCTGGAGTCACAGAGACTTGGTTCCTAATCCTTGCTCCATAGATAGGTTGGGTGACTCTGGGGAGGTCACTTTCTGTGCCTCTGTTTTCTCCTCTGTAAAACGATGGTAATAGTTGTTGTATTAGGTGACTTCTGCAGTCAGTTGTCCTATCCGTCTGCTGTCAATGAGGCAAAACAGAAAGAAGCTAGCAGGCAGAGACAAAGAGGATGCAAGAAGGAAAGGAAGAAAGTGGGTTGACAGGCTGTTCTTTAAAAATAAAAGTGAGCAACACAATTGCTCCCACCTGCTGAGAGGATGTAGAAGAAAGACATTCTCATATCAGCCAAGGGGAGATCCTCTGCCTCAACACTTGCTTGGCATGAGCTTGGGTCAAAATGATAACTGGGTGCCTTCCTTTCACACCCCTCTGAGATTTACAGACAGTCAACAGAGCATTAAACTCTATTTAAATTATCTCCAAGCACACCCAGGCAGGCAGGTGATCA
Organism: Aselliscus stoliczkanus; assembly: GCA_033961575.1. NCBI lineage: Eukaryota > Metazoa > Chordata > Mammalia > Chiroptera > Hipposideridae > Aselliscus > Aselliscus stoliczkanus. The sequence goes on along the minus strand of CM066727.1, from coordinate 166,615,879 downwards.
GAACTTAATAATTAATCTTAACTTGTTGCCACTCAATAATCCTGCTCTTATCTATCTGTCAAGAAATATAAAGAGGTAGGGAATAGAATAAAAAGGCAGGGCTTTTTTACAGATAGAATTCTTCCTCAGGCAAAGCAGGAAAATAAATCAACCACATTTTTAAAAGCTCAAAAGTAAGGGCCTTATAATTACTGAATAATGGGGTCTGCATGTCAAATTGTTAGTAATTATGGATTTAATAGAAGAAAAATATAGTCTGTGGTTGAACTTTTAATATACTTTGGCATTCTGATCATTTATAGTCCACAGGATGAAATGAATGAGCCTTAAATTTTCTAAATGAAAATGGGCTATTAAATAAGTTTGTTCTTGAATTTGAATATGATGTGTGAGTATCCCTGTATGGGAGACTGACCCATTGCAGAATTCCAAAATGAGACTCCTCAAACTCTTAGGTAACAGTATCATCTCTAGAGCAAGTACCAGGCTCCAATTTAGCAATGCTCTTTGATGGATAACCCTCATTTGAATGCAGAGATTCAAGGCAAGCTTCTAACAAACCGTTACCATTCGCAACCACTTCTCTGTGTGGATCAAGATTTCTCAGCAGTTTGCAACGAGAAAAGATTGCAAATACAAACTTGCAAAGAGCATGAGGTCTTTTCAATTCCAAATTTGGGGCTTGCAAAAACTTTTAGTCCCTACTGATTTTTACAGAAGGGAGAAGAGTTTGAACATATATAATAGATTTACCTTAATGAAATAATCCTGGTTTACAATATTATGGCCTGAGGTGAAGTTACGTTTAACAAAATGTTATCCATTTTTATTTTATTTATTTTTTTTTTTTTGAGGGCAGTGTCACTGGCCCTCACATGGGGGACCGAACCAGGGCCGCTGGCTTCCCAAGCCAGCGTATCCATTTTTTAATGAAAGTTTGAAAACTATTGATTTAAATAATTTTTCTCTGCACATAAACTGCTTGATATCAAAACATTCAAATGACTTACGATTTCTCCTGCTTGTGAGATAGGGAAAAGAGGTCATAAACCAAGCACACTCCAAACACCGTGACGCCTGTCTCTTTCACCAGCATTGCGCACGTCCCCAGAAACAAGCTGAGTAGCAGGAAGAAGGGAGACGATGTGGGAGGGTAACAGTCCCCCACACAACACTGGCCCACACTCCTGAAAAACAAAGTCGAGAGTCCTTTAAACTAAGGAGCAAGATGGGTCACTAAGAAATACCACCGTCTGACAATAAGATCTAATATCCATTTCATTGTACACTAAGTGAGTAATGGAACAAAGGTTTCTTCAAGAAATCTTTTTAAAATTGCAAAGATGGAAAAAAGTTAATGTCTAATACTAAATTTGATACTTAAATTAAGATATATATAAATTATGGCAAAATAGGGCCTATGACCAACAAACACTAAAAGTCATTTAAAATGCTACATTGGGTGACATGGAAAGATGTTTAAATGAATATATTTTAAGTAACACAGGTTATTAAGCTATATGCATTAACTCTGGAGCCAGGTTTCCTGGGTTCAAATCATTGCTCTGCAGTTAACTAGCAGGGTAATATGGGGCAGATTACTTTGCCTCTTTGTGCCTCAGTTCTCTTATCTGGAAATATGAGCACAGTGTTGGAGGGAAGATTCAATAAGTGATTTATCACATGTCAAGTGTTTGTCATCATTATTATTGTTTTAGTGAAGGTATATGATATGCTTTTGTACACAAAACAAATAAATCAGTGGAGGTAGAAGTCTGTACACACCAAAACATAAATACCATTTCTTGAAAATACAGATGTTTCACTCTTTTTCTTATCTTCTGGCTAATCTGGGTTTTTAAATTTATTTTCCATGAGGATGTATTAGGCAGTTTTTATTTTTCTCAATATAATTTCCAGAAGGGCTTTCCAAGAGTCCTCCAGCACTATATATTTTTTTACCTTACAACATAGAATCAGCTCCACACCAAGAAACATCACTGTGGTTCAGCAGGTGCCACACCCTGAACCACATGGGCTCCTGCTCCTTTGAAGCAAAGGCCAACGGCTCTGTACTTGTGACATCTTACCCTTACTGTTCTATCTCAGGGCAATCATACACAATTATATGCCAAGTCTGAAGTAGATATGCATTCTTCTCCAAAGCTTATCTATCGCTGAAATTGCTAGAAGTGAGAATGGCATGCACAAGAGAAACCTGTAATACTATGGCTCATTATCACACAGATATGGATACACTGCAGGTCTAATCACGTTCCCCAATGTATCAACCACACAGAAAAAGCCAGAGAGAATAAGCTTAAACTAAATGTGATTATTAATCTTGTTCTAACACCAAAGTAAATAGAAAACAGCTATTGAATCTGGGTTTATATTTTTAAGATTTTTTTCACAACACCATTTTACATGCCTAGCAATGCAGTGGGAGGTTGCAAAGCCAGGACTGGAAGACTGGTACTACACCCAGAAGAGACTCTGCTCTTCAAACCAAGACTTCTTAAGACTTAATTAATTTTATTCTTGATCCAAGGTCTAAATTGGTTTATAACAGGGTTTCTCAATTTAGGTACTATTGGCATTTTGGGGAAGATGATCCTTTGTCGTAAGGGCTGCCCTATATATTGTAGGATCCTTGATCTATCCAGTTGTCACCAGCAAAACTATCTTGAGAAATTGTCAAAGGTCCCCTGGGGCAAGGAGGGGGGAACAAATTTGTCCCATACTGAGAACCACTCCTTTAGAACAGTGTTCCTCAGAATTGCTGGGCTTTGTAAAATTACAAGTCAACAAACTGATCCAAAGATCAAGGTTCACAAATCCTGAACCACAAAGGATAGCAACATGGTTCCCTGGCCCCCTTTTTCTGGCCTATGCTCTGAGTCATCTGCCTCCATTTACATTCTCTTTTCAACCTTCCCCTTTCCCAGGTGGATATATCACAGCGCAGGTGAGAACCTGGTCACAGTGGGGAGAGAGAGCCAATGTAACAGGAAATTGTTTCACTGCTTTTCAGTCTCCCAAAGCAAGGAGCTTCTGTATTTTGAAGAAAAGATCTGTACATTGGAAAACCACCATTTAGAAATACTACTTTCATTTCAGCCTTATTGTTTTTAAGCTCTGAGCTACTTTAATGAGGATAAAAAGGAAGAAAAAAAAATTAAGACCAAAATGAAAAGGAAAAATTAAACAAACCATAGGGAAATAAAAGGACTATACCCAATATATTTTGGCTCAGAGCTAAGATTTCAAATTCCATTCTCAGTGAGAAACTAAAAGTAAGAGGAATCAAGAAGCAAGAGCTTGTCTTCCGGGTACTGGGAGGGCAGTTCCTGTAAAAGGCTATGACATGGTTCAGAATGCAGAAGAGAGAACAGCCTAGCACTTGGTAAGGACAGGGTTTCCTGTCCCAGATCCCCAGGAAGGACAGTGTATTTCACTGCCAAGAAGCCTCCCTCCTCTCTCAGGCAGATGCTCAGGGTCCACACACACACACACACACACACACACACACACACACACAAACACACAGACAGCAGAAATACCCAGGGGGCTGCATGACTGCAATCACACAGACAGGAATTCCTGGTTATACATACCTATTGTAGGAGAGAAAGGCTAACAGAAAGAGCAGGCACGCTAATACGTCAGCTCTGCCAACAATTCCGGCCACCTATGAAGTTTGAAAAAAAATAAAAGAAGTTACCTTTACAGAAAACCATTACAGAAATGTATTTGCTGTAGATAAATATAAGGTATAATAAAATAGAAACATCTGATATATGACTAACCACCTCTGGTTATCATATATATTTAACAATAAGTTTACAAAAGGAAAAAAAGAGGAAGGAAGGGGCAATATTTTCATGCTTAATTTCATTTCAACTTTTCTTCTAGAAAGTTAATTCATAGCATCAAAGCATATGCATTTATTGATTTATTAAAAAATATTTTTTGAGCAATGACTGATTGCCACTGTGCTAGTCTTTGGTCACCACTGTGCTAATGGGCAGAAGATATTTACAGAGTACTAGGCAAAAATAAACTGATGAAGCAATAGTTCTGACAAGAATGGAAATGAGTATGTACTCATGATTGCTATATGAGGTGCAATCACAAAATACAGTGAATGTTTAAATTTTTAAAAATTTATTACAGTAAAAGACACATTGCCATTAATCCCCCACAAAACACTCCCTGCTGCTTTGAACACACTTATCCCATTGTTCTTGCCATTTTCTGCAGCAGTTCCGGAAGTCCTCTTTCATGAATGTCTTTTAGTTGCGCTGTCATGGCTGCCCTCAATGTCTGCAATTGATTCAAAATGTTTTCCTTTCATGGTCATTTTGACTTTGGGGAAGAGCCAGGAGTCACATGGTGCCAGAACCAGTGAATAAGGTGGATGAGGACATACCATAATGTTTTTATTTAACAGAAATTGCCATACCAGAAGTGATGTGTGACACGGAGCCATGTCATGATGAAGGATGAAGTAAAGACACTCATGAAAGAGGACTTCCAGAACTGCTTCACAAAGTGACAAGAACGATGGGAAAAATCTGTTTGAAGTGAAGGGGGGTATTTTTAGGTGGGATTAATGGCAATGTGTCTTTTACTGTAATAATATTTTTTTAATTTAAACATTCACCATATTTTTTAATCACACCTCGTATGTGAGTGTATGTGCATGTGTGTGTGTATTTCTTAGCTCTGTCACTGAAAGGGCCTAAAAGCAAGATATCCCAGTGGCAAAGAACCATCTTGGCACTAGCTGCAAGCCATTCCTCCACTAAAGAGAAATGAACTTTAGGTCTGAGGCTGAAGAGATACAAGAGGAGCCTGGATTATCTTCTCAAGTTAGAAAGTAAGAAAGTGCTCAAAAAATGACAAGTGCATGTCAAGAAGACACAGGGCCGGCTGAGTGGCTCAGTTGGTTAAGAGCTCACTCAGGAGTGTGAGCTGAGCTCTGAGCAACAGCAGTTTGATGCCCAGCCCAAGCTGAGTTGCTGCTGAGCTGCTAACAGGTGGCAGGATGGCTCAGCTAAATAAACAAATTAATTAATTAATTAATTTTAAAAAAAGAAGACACAGAAGCCAGTGGTAAGGCACTACCACTCACCAAATATGAGACAATTTGAACATCAGAATAAATAAGCACATTAATGAATTATAAGTCATTATAAAAACTAGACATCCATGAGTACATACTGATAATAAATATATGGATGGATGGATGGATGGATGGATGGATGGATGGATGGATGGATGCATGGATATATAAGTACATACATTCATACAGTAGGCAAATGAATGGGAAAAAAGAGAGAGCTCTTCCTAACATTAAAAGCCAATTAATGAATGTAAAGAGGGTAATGCAGTTGGGAAAAAGCCATTTTGTTTCCAGAAAAGACTGGATTGAGCAAGAAACATCCAAAATATCAATGGATGCTAAATTTAGGGTGTGAAAGTTTGATAAGGTACAGGGTATTTGCAGGACTTCAAAGCATTTTTTCGCCAATTACTTAATAGCTAGAAAAATATAAAGAATAATTATGCCATGGAAAAAATGTATTACACTGCATTACATCTTGGCTGGGGAATCAAACTTAACCTCACCAATAAAAGGCAAATGGGAAAATCTTGGGACCGGCCGAATGGCTCAGTTGGTTAAGAGCTAGCTCAAGAGTGCAAGCTGAGCTCTGAGCAACAGGGTTGCCGGTTCGATTTCTGGCCTGAGCTGAGCTACCACTGAGCTGCCAACAGGATGGTTCAGCTAAAAACAAACAAAACAAAACAAAACAAAAACACAAACAAAAACAAAACAAAACAAAAGGCAAATGGATGGGCATGCCTCTACATGTGATACCGAGAAAGACACAACATCACTGGTGTGGTATTTCAGCTAGGGACATGTAACCTGAATATAGTCATGTGAAAACACAGGACAAACCCAGGATCACAACATTACATTAAAATATAGGAATAAAAGATATTTCATAAATAATAAAGTATAAAATATAGTAATTCTATATGATTTTAAAACATTAATATTGTATTATGTTTTAATATCTTCTAATTTATATTATATCATGATTTACTAATTATATCATAACTTACAATCTGTCATAATATTGCATATAATCTATATTACAGGTATAATATATTATATTTACATAATATACTATGTATGCATATATTATATATTTATATTTTAAATATATTTTATATTTACACATTTCTGTCATACAGTTACATAAAATATATTTATTTTTATTTATATATTATAAAATTAATATACTATACATATAAATCACTTATTATAAATAATATAACATGCAATATGTATTATATATTTACTTTATAATTATATAATGTAGCAAATATTGTATAACATCAATTTTAATATTATAATAAATATCATATTAATAACATTTCACATACATTTTAATATTAAAATTTAAATTGTATTTAAAGCTACACGTTATATTACAGAAAGACACGAAGACTGGTAACTGTTACATACTTAAAGATACTAAAGAAAAACGATGACTAATGACCTTAGTTTTAAAATATAAACCTAAATTATAAAGGCATAGGGGCATGAATCATGACACAATGCACTCTCAAGTGCTTCAGAAAAAAAATAATATTTTTATATATTAAGGGAGAAAGAGAGGAAGAATGATAAAACAAATATGGCAAAATTCTAAACATTGGTGAATCGGGATAAAGGGAATATGATTCTTATATTTTTTAAGTTTGATATATTTTAAGTGTGTTACTCAGAAAGGGTCCAAAAGAAAACTGGCGTACGGGACTGAGGGCTATTTATAAATCTTTGTATTATTTTGCTACTTAAAATGTGTGTGCATGTTTAATTTTTTGAATCCAAGAAATAAAACCATGAAGGAATAAAATGGGGTATGGCTCAAAGAATGCTTCAAAAATAAGGTTAAATATGAGCTGGCTCTTAAAGGTAAGGAAGAGTTCACAAGGGAAATGAACAAGGCTATCATCACCCAAATCAAACAGGACCTGAAGTCCACAGTGTATTAGAGAATCAATTAATGATTAATAGCAGAAAACAGTTTTCTGGGAAATACATCCATAAATATCCTCAAAAAATGAGCACACTTTGCAGTCATAAAGGAGAGACAATTGTGAAGGCATCAAGAAATACAAATTGGTAGTTACAAAATAGTCACGGGGGTGTAAAGTGTAGGGAATATAATCAAGAACATGGTAATAACTATGTATAGTGCCAGGTGGGTACTAGTCAGGGGGATCACTTCCTAAATTATGTAAATGTCTAACCACTGCACTGTACATCTGAAATTAATATAAAATAATATTGAATATCAACTCTAATTGAAAATTTTACAAAAAGGAGGGGAAAGATCAATAATATCATGATAATCTGGTACAGTGTCAAATAGTTGCTGGACTTGTCATGGTGATCACCTTTTTAGCATTGGGAATATAATCAATAACGTGGTGATAATACTGTATAGAGCTAGGTGGGTACTGTTGAATAACTATGATGTACACCTGAAACTAATATAATTGTGTGTTAGCTGTATTTTAATAAAATTTTTTAAAAAAAATTAGGAGAGACAATGACACACGAATGAAGCCAGACCATCGCAGGCTTGAAGACAGACCCCACTTGCCATGTGCGTGAGATGCGATTGTTATCTTTAATTTCTGAGATTCGGTTTTGTTATCTTTAAAATGAGTACAACACCCCCTACCTCATGTTACTGTTGTAATTAATGAGATGATACATATAAAGTGCCTGCTCAGTGTTGGTACCCTTCTTTCTTCCTTTTCCTGCAGAGACAGGGGATCAGACTCTTTGCACTGAGACAGGTTATTGTGTGTGGCTTACAAAAATCATCTTTTTACTTTAAGAATTATATATGACATTTTATTAGATAACCTAATACATTTATTAGTTAAAATAGAAACACAAAGTAATTCAATTATATACCTGCATATAGATAAGCAAGTCACTTACTGAGAAAATTCTAGTCCAATCTACACCAAGAGGAACATGGACGTGGCCAAATAATTTCATTGGCACTACAGAGTTGAAAAGTATTATCTCATGGGGCTGCTTGGGCCCCATACGGTTCATTTATCAGTTAGTCTATGAAACGCTTGAGTGCCAAATTAGGAAGACTGCATGATTCAAGGGAGATGGAGAGTAACGATGTGGTGTCACTTGGTTGTCAAGGCTCAGCTCAGTGTTGCCGTCTGGAAACAACTGTAACATGGCTCACCTGTGAAGCCCAAATCTGCTCAGTCACCAACACTATCTCGAGGAGCCCTGAGCTCAGCATGAGCTGCAAGCCCTCCCAAGGGTTAAACACAGAGCCACAAAGTCTTGGGATAAGGCCAGGTCTCTGGGCCCAGAGGGACGCCCATCATGGCACACCTGATGTGGCCAACTCGGACAGCAGCAAAACATGCTAGCTGATTTGGGGTGAAGCTGGAATGAGGTAATCACAAACTCGGCAAGCATAACTAATGCATTAACGGCGCCTGAAGCCCTGCTTCTCGAATTGCAGCTGGTTAATGCTGCTGGGAAACAGCAGCAGCACAGACTGTACCAGCTGGTTGTGCCCCTATGTAAAGAATGAAGTGTCCCTTGGAGCAGAAGTTCAGAGGGCTGTTAAAATGTTAGTTCTAACCGTGGTAGGCTCTGCTGCCAATATCCCTGTTGAGCTGGAGTCTCTGGGGCAAGGGGGTTATATGTGCGAAAACAAGATACTTGTCAGCAAGTACTATATGTCTACACCAGCCATTCACTATGATTCAATTAATCAATAGCATCATGTTTAGGAATTGCCTCTTTTATTCCAGTCAACGGACATTTTCCAAGTGCCTCCTATTTTTCAGGTACAGTGCCAGCTGGAGGGATATAACCTGCCTGAAGGAGTTTAACACCTGGTAAGGAGTCAAAAGAACATTATCAGTATGATACAGGGATCCTGCATGAACATAAAGAGGAGAAATCATTGCCAGAAGAAGAGTAAAGGGATCAATTTTGACTGTAGGATCTGGGAAAGCTTAATGGAAAGGCTGGCCTTAATACACTGAAACTTAAAGGACAGCAACAAGGCCCTCAGGAAGCTCAAGACATAGAACTGTGAATCCTGGGACCAGAGAGGGAACGCAGAAGCACTGCAAGCAGAGGAAAGAGAGGTCTGAAAACATATGGGGTGTCTGGAAGAGAAGGCATAAAGAGATGGGAGCGTGGAGCAAATGAAAAGTGGGCTGGAGTGGGCAATGGGAAGCAGAGATGGAATGTCATGTTGGAGGCCCTAGAGTTGATTCTGTGACAATGTCAGCTGAACTGTAGGATACTGGGAAGTACAAAAGGAGTTGTTCAGAAATACATACAGATGGACAGCATGTACTTCAGCCTCATGCTGCAGGTTTCCATTTCCAAGGGGGTGGTTGTAACCTGAGAACTGTATCCTTTAAATATTCAAACAGTGGAAAAACAGCAGTGAATTGGATAGAATTTAAATAGTGTAACATTCACATCTCTGAGCAAGCTTAAAAGAATCACATGTGCAAATTGCCAATTAAGCACTTAGTTTGCTCCCAAGTTTATTACTTCTTAGACTATCACTCACAGGATTTATATAAAGTTATACACACACACACACACATATGTGTATATATATACATATATATGTATATATATGTTTAATCATACATATATATATTCCCATATATAATGGGATTAATTATTTTATCTGCAAGAATGGTTTCATTACTGTCACACAGAGCCAGAAACACACACTTAACATATGACAAAAGCTGAAGGCAGGACTGACTGATTACATCTTAACCATTCTCTCCTATGTGCTCTTGTCCCAGTTCTGGAAAAATCGACCTTTATCTTCAACTCCATGTGTCAGCATTTCCTGCTCTTGCTTTTGACTTAAGTGCATTCCTTAAAACCAATAATGTCTGTATGATGAAGTTTTCTCATAGGAAAATTACAATAATGTTCCCAATTTTCCCCATTTCTCTATTGATCTTTCTCATGATTCAGATTCAGAAAAGCATAAATTTCCCAAGAAATATACTGTCAGGAAACCCTTCCAGGAATCACAAGGCCTCAAATGAAGAAAGGTGTGGGTCTTACCCATTTCTATATCCCCGCACTGAGGACTACATTACAGTCTCTCAAATATTAGTCTCTCAAAAAACATGAATTTGTTCCTGTCTACTGAAATTGGAAAAAATTTTCCACTGGGAGTCTTGTTTTACTACAACATATTGCTTTGTATTCTATGTATTTATGTGTATGTGCTCAGATTTTTCTAAGAGATTGTAAACAAATTGTGGGTAGGGACCCCGTTATTCACCCACATGTTCCCTGGACACCCAGCAGGATGCCCACACCAAGCAAGGACTCATTAACTATCTGTTGATTACATAATTAGTAAAGCAACTCCTTACTCATATCAACATGTTTAAACTACATCCCTCCCACACACACACTAAAATTTAAATCTTCCATTCTTGAGATAATTTATGATCCCATTCTTATTTTTGTTTAATAAAAGGGAGATACCTCCCTCACTAACTCCCCTTCCTGCCCACTACAGTCCATTTTTGTTTTTTTAAATAACTTGTCACTATGTCTTTATAAAGCACACCTCTTCTTTCTATTTCTCTATCCTCCTTCTTAGACACTTGAATATCTATGATTAAATAATAGTCTCTTGATTTTACTTCCTAGTATAGATTATTGTTTGCCTTCTTCTTTCACCTCTCTCATCTCCTTGTGAATGCAAATGGTTTCTCTAACACTTTTCCCTAAATAAATGCCCAACCTTTAGACTCCTTTGCCCCTATCATTGTGTTACCATGGATTTTTTTTCAATTAGTACAAAAGCTCTTTGAAATCCTTTCTTACAGGTCATTTTGCTAACAGGACTTTCCTTTTTTATTTAGAATTCAACTTAACTTGATCAGCTCATGATCACATTGCCAAAGATTGCCTGTGTTTTATGTTCTCCTACTCTGCAAGCATCGAATTAAGACTGGTTTTGCCCTATGTTATGTATTTGTTTTTTCCTACAAAAGTTTCCCCAAGACATTATAAATATGGATTTTCAACTACTCTTTAAAAATTATTTGTCAGGGACATAATATTGTCTATGGAATTAGATTTTAAAATTGCCTTTCATCCAGCATTACATATTCTACATGGCTAGGAATAGTAAACTTATGGATCTCTCTCATCTCTTAAAATTAATATCCAAAATTTTTCTTCATAATTTTAAATACTTGAAAGAATCTAATTTCCCATGCACTGTAAATAATGACATTTTAAAATAAGGCTATAATGTTATTGTTTTAAATGTACCAAATGGAATCTGAAATGTACGCTAACAATTTGAAGCTCATCTTTTTTCCATTTATACAACATGAGCAGGCTTGTCTTTATATGGTAGACATTTAACACCCTTCCCCTTTAACTCATATTTCCATTTCATTTCTCCCTCAGTAATTTTTCTTAATATATTATATACTGAGGGTGCCAAAAAATTGCATATACATTTTAAGAAAGGAAAAAAACTATTAAAATTGTAATGCTCAATATATACTGAAAACAAAAGATGAATACAAGTCACATTTGACTTCTGCAATTACAAGAGGTGCTCAAAGTGGTTACCATTAGCATCCCGGCACTTCTGATTATGGTAAACTACTGCTTGAGCAACGTTGACGAAAGTGTCCACTTGTATGCATTTTTTTTTGGCACCCCCGGTAGTTATGTTCAGAAATATTTTATTATCTCCCTATGTACTAAAATACATACATAAACTTATTCTAAAAATTTCCTGTGACCATAAGCTTTTAAGTGTTAAATTGTTAATTTTGTATTATTATACTAATTTCTATTGATATGCAATTGTTCAATGCATCAGAAATAAATTAAGGGGGCTGGGAGAGTGGCCTGTTGGTTGAGAGTTGGCTTGGGATGCCAGCTCTGAGCAGCAGGGCCCTGGTTCAGATCCCACATATGAGGGCCAGTGATGCTGCGCCTTCTACAGCTAAGATGGTGAACAGCAGCTCGACCTAGAGCTGGGCTGCTGTGAATCACTGGTGATGGCATAGGCTGCAGTGGAGCTGCAGTGGGCTGCCGTGAGCTACTGTGGGTAGCTGGCAGCCGACGTGAGCTGCCAAGAGCCGCAGTGAGTAGCCATCCAATGGCCGGCGACCAATCTGCCTTACCCAGGAAGAGCGCAATGATAACACCAACATGGGCCAGTGAAGTGACATCCTCCACAACTAGACTGAAGATCAAAAGGACAGCAACTTATCTGTTCCCCTCCCCCAATTACCCAATAAAATCTTTAAAAAAACAAAAAAGAAATTAGGGAAAAAAATGATGATTATCAAATATAAAACCACATCTCTAAGTAAAAGATGCAGCAGCTTTCTTTTCAATAAATTCAGTGGTCTACATGGCTTAATATTACCATTTATTAGAATAAGAAAGCATGCAGCATCAATTCTATTCCTAGCTTTCATATTCATAGATTATTCTCAGAAATGAGAACAGAATTAGCCATGTTATAGCTGTGACTTAATTCTTTCAACACCAGAGTTATACACAAAATCTACCATCTTACATATCATTTGATGATCTACCAACTGACAACTCAATCAGGCCCTGCTTTAATTTAGTTGAAAGCAAATAATTTAAGCATACCTATCACTGGAGTTACATGTCATTAGTGATTCACTTTCACAGTTTCTCAGAAGTACAGCAAAAAGGCTTTACCAAAACTTTCCAAAGGACTGTGACCTATGCCTCATAGCCTTCCATTTAGAGGCAACTTGGTCAGCCTGAGATACTCAGAAAGGGCTGGGAAAATTACCTTTAATAATGTAATCTTTTTTCTAAATAAAGTGATATTTTTCCTTAATCACTCACTCTAAATTAATTTTTGTCAAAACCTAGGCTTACAGATCTAGAAGTTTGTTTGTGGAAAATGTCTATATTATAGCTTTATGGCAAAACCAGTTCTCATTATCAAACCAACTAACCAAATCAGACTTCTTGTGACAGTTCAAATGAACATATTATTATGCATCCCCATGATAATCTTCTCACTTCTGAATTTAGAACTTCAGCACAGGCCACCATACCCTATTCCCAATGCCATGCTCTATTCTTCACAGAAATATGTATAAGACAGAAAGACATGAAACCTTACTTTCGGTTTATGATGCCTTAATTGAAGGAGGCTTTGCTGACATCAATATATCAAATTGTTGTTTTGTAAGGTTCCCAGAAGATTTGTACTCCTGGGGCATAGGAAGTTTCTGATGTATATGAGACCCACCCTTCCTCCATCCCTCCCTTCCTTCCTTCCTTCCTTCCTTCCTTCCTTCCTTCCTTCCTTCCTTCCTTCCTTCCTCCCTCCCTCCCTCCCTTTCTCCCTCTCTCCCTCTCAAAGAGAGAAAGGCATTTGAAAAGGGAAGAGGGAGGAATGGAACCAACTTGACACCTCTATCTACCCTAGGTGTGTTCTCAGGCAGATCAACTTTAGGAAAGTATCTAGGTACAAGCTGAGGCTCTGGAAGCAATCTTTTTAAAGCTGTGGTACCCAGGTACCCCTTGGAAAACCTTCATCTACTCTAGCAGTACACATAAAATAAACCAACTGTGGTTACTAAGATGTGAAACAAGGTAACTTGATAATGCCATCTCAAATTATGACTAAGTCAATATTTTAAAGGGGCCATATCTCTAAACTACCTATACTTTCTAAGTAAATTTCTTATCATCCACAAAATAGCTACATTTAATATTAGATAACTTGGATAACTATTTGTTAGTCTCTTAAGTCTATCTTTCTAACTTGAAGAATGTCAGCCTAACTTTTTAGAGTCTTCCTCCGAGCATTTACAGTTCTATATCATAAATATTATAAATATAAAGCAGAGTGAGAAAAGATAATATATAAATGGAGAGCAGGAACAATGACCTAGCATGATAAGTATCTCAAAATGCCCCTTGCTGTTCAAAATTTTCTGCAAATAAAGAACTGTGGTCATTTATTACTACCTGTAATAATAACAGTGGTTATTTAGAAAAGCAGTTAAATCCTGGTGGTGTAACAAAGGCCATTTGAACATTCAAAAAGAAAAGTTGTCAAGCAGAATGATTTATATACAGGATAAATATGTTAGTAGAGCTTTGAATTTACATGGTTTTGAAAGGGAAAAAGAAAAGATCAGTTTAGCATTTTTTTTCTTTTTGGTTCATTATTTCACTGAGTTCCAGTGACACTCACCGCCTCGGTGTGAATAGGATGCACAGCGAAAAGCAACGCTGTAACAAAAGCAAGTCCTCGGCTCTTGAAGACAGTTTTGTGACAGGTGTACATCAGCACGAGAGTCACCAGGCAGTGCAAAATTACATTTACTGCATGAAAGTAGAAGGGGTTCATGCCAGTCAAAAATATGTTTAGCCTGTACAAAAGACAAAAAGAAAAATAATTAGCTACACACAGAGCACAAGCACAAGAAAAGCAGAGGAAATTCATCATTTGTAACAAGTAAACTAGTCATGTAATTATTTTTAAATGACTTCCAACATCAGATCACGCTGCCTATTTGAGTCTCTCTTTGATCCTACCTCAGAGTTTTCCTATCTGCAGAAGTCATTGCAAATGCAATACAACAGTGTTTCAGACAGCTTTGTGGTCTCACTGAAAAGGCGGCAGAGAGGTGCTGAACCTGCTTTCCTCCCTCCATGGCTAATGCAAACACCCCACAATACTCTTGTTCCACTGCTGCCTTTTCCCGAGCCACAGAGTGTCCATAGACAAGTCCACAGTGCAGTGGGTCAGTCACAGCCACCGGAAATGAGAAAGAAGCCACGAGACTGTGACTGCGGTCACAGCTGGGACAAACCAAGCATGAAGGTGTTCTCTCACCCATGGTGCCACCAGAAGCAAATTTCCAGATTATGGACCCCAAATATCATTAATTACCACTCCACAAGGGGGTGTCAGGGCACCTATGTACTATTACCACCTGCAGCTAAAATTGAAAGGATGAGCATAAGCATAGCATTTCAAAATTTGTGTTAAATGTTTTCTAACACTAATTCCCACAGATCCCAGAATCTGAATTCTAAGACGATGACAAAGAAACCATAAAGAGAAGGGAAATTTATTGTTCAACATCTTAAAAAATACTTTCCTGAGATAGAAATGCAGAACAGAAAGACTTCTGAAGGTTGCCTTAAATTTAACAACAGGGCATAATGTCCCCAAATGAGGCTGTGGGGTTACTAAAAAAAAAAACTACGGTTGTATAGGGTATGACTCTTGGGAGATGGGGAGGGGAGACATATAACTCTAGATAATGTTACCTATAGTTATCTATACTCCAGCCAATTTCTCCAAAACAGCAATCCCACGTCTTTATGTTCATGCCCTTAACCTGCTTCTTACAGAAACACATCCTCTTTGCCAAAACAAATGAAAATATAAAAAGTCAACTTTAGCGACGACATATGCATATTCTAAATACCTGTCTTGATTCAAGCACAGCTTCAATTTACAGAATTTTAAACATCTCAAGTTTTATTTGGATACCTGAATCTAAATGTCATAGTTACGAATCGACTCCATTTTCATTCCCACTGAAGTAATCATGGTTCTAGCTAAGCTTAGAAAAATGAATTGCTGTGTGGGATCAACTATAGGGTTCTGACGCCAGCCATGTTGGCAGACTGAGTGTGTGCACACCTTAGCATCCTTAAGACAGGAACCTGGTGTAAAATAACTCACCCAAAGGGGAAGAGGAACCGGCAGTAAACTAGGCAGATCCAACTGAGGAACTGCCTAGTTCTGGCAGTTCCAACTAAGGAAGGGAGAATAGCATCCCACTCCAGATTAAGAGGCCCCACATATGGTAAGAGAGCTGCTGGAAATCAGAATGGGGATGGAGCTGTGAGAAGGGCAAGGTCAAGTGTCCATCCTCAGAGAATTTGGATGCAGTTTCCTAAGAGCCCATTACCCTGAGGCTGTTTTTACACTGTTTTCCACTTCATCAGGCTGAGCTTTCCAGACCAACTAGCCATTCATTTCAAATTCATTCAGACCAGTGATGATGGGAGAAAACAGACAATCAATCGCACATCTGGTTGGTAGGTAGCTGAATGGGAAGGTCTCGAGGTTGTCACTATGTATCGAAGGGTTTACAAAATGCATACCCACTGACCAAAAACTCCACTTCTAGAAATTTTCCATAAGGAAATAACCAGAAAAAAGTTCAAAAATGAATACATCTATGTGATATTGTTCTGTAATCAGAAATATATATGTTTTGGTTTTCATCCTGACTCTTGGTCAGAGATTCTAAAACCTTTATAATTTCCTAAGCAATAAAGGTGCTGAGAGCATCTGTTGTTCTAATACTTGGTCTTTGGCTCTGGTTCCTGACACAAAGTTCCTAAATTCCTTGAAATTTCCTGGGTGATAGAGAAATGTCTTCTTGGTGGGTTCCTGGATGGCTTCGGGATGGGGACTGGTCATCAGAAAGACCAAGCCATGATTAGAAGTTTGGAAATTTCAGCCCCACCCCCCATCCTCCAGGGTGGGATCTGTGGTTGAAGATTGAGTTAATAATCTATCATGGCTACATGGTGAATCCTTCATAAAAATCCCTGAACTACAGGGTCCAGAGAGCTTCCCGGTTGGCAAACACATTCATGCGGCAGGAGGATGATATGCCCCTACTTTATGGGGACAGAAGCACCTGTGCTCGGGCCCCTCCAGACCTTGCCCTATTGTAGCTCTCCATCTGGCTGTTCATGTGTCTCCTTTACCACAACCCTTATTATATAACGAACAAAAGCCTACGTACATGATTCCCTGAGCTCTGTGAGCCATTATAGTGAATTACTGAACCTGAAGAGGGGTCATGGGAACCCCCAATTTGTAGTTAAGTTGGCCAAAATGTAGGTAACCTAGGGACCCATTAATGGCGATTGGCATCTGAAGTGGGGCAGTTTTATGGGGCTGAGTGGTGAACCTGGGGGATTGGATGCTAATGCCAGGTAGAGTCAGAATTAAATTGAAATGCAGGACACCCAGCTGGGGGCAGAGAATTGGTCAGTTTACTGGAAGAAACGCACACATCTGGTGTCAGAAACATTGTGAGTGTGAGTAGAGGAAGAAACAAAAGTTTTCTTTTCCATGTACAAGGATGCATTTCACTGTGCTAATTATAAAAATGGCAATAAAGAGAATGCAATATATCTCAAAAGCCAAATCCTGATGTATTTGACATTTTCCACAGATATGATACTTTAGATCATAACTTTGGATTACAAATAACAGCACTATTTTTAAAAAGAGGATAAAAGACTTATTTTTCTAAAGCATTTGTTATTCAACAATTTGAAAAGTAAAAAGCATCCTTAAAGATGATGTTATTCCTATATCACCACACTTCTAAGAGTTATTTAACATACATTCCTGTCCCCTTCTAAAAATGATATAAAATGGTATAAGCCTGAGTCACCTTTATACTCCATATGTATCACATCTAAAAAGAGGCAAATGTCATCCACATAGATGATTACTTCTAGAAATGCATTAGGACAAAGTATCTGATGTTTTAAGTGAATTTAATTAGATCCCAAAATATAAAAATAAATTTCTCAATGGAGAACCACTGCAGTGAAAAGGTAACAGAATGAAAGCCTTTCACATAGTACCTAACATTGGTGAACCCAAGCTTTGAGAAATCACCCAGCATCTAGTTTAGAAAGTTCCCCAAATGTCTAAAAAGATGTAGAGTAAACTCTCTAAAATATAGATAAGTGAGTTTGAGACAAATGATAACAAAATTTTAGAACTTATCCCATTTGTGAACACCGGAAAAAAATCTCTGATTCTGGGAGCCAATATGAGTTCACAAGAAGGAGGTTTAACTGATTGACCTCACATTTTAACAGGACAGGGGATATGACAGACACATCATATCTTTATTTTAACAAAGGCATTTATCAAAATATCCCAGAATCTCCTAGCATACAAGATAGAATTAGATAGGTTTGTAGTAAACACAAAAAGCAGTGAAAAATAAATCAATGTCTCCTTGGATAGAGACCTCCAGTGTGTGTCACAACATTCTGATATTATCTTTCATCTGTCCAATAGTTTTATCAAAAACTTAAATGAATCTATAGTGTATGCTAACCAAGTTTGCAGAGGCCCGTATCTGGGAAGGAGGGTTACATACAGAGAGACTGATTGAGAGTCACAAAGAGTTTAAATGCCTGAAATTATTAGGTAATACTAACATAGAATATGGGTAAGAGTAAAGACACAATTTGGACATAAAAGAGAACAAAGTATTTGCAATCGGATTAAAACTGCACACATTAAAACTTCTCCAAAGACTGTTAATTTTCCCAAACTCCAAGAGTAATTGTGTTCTGGCTATCAAAACAGGCCAAACCACCAACAGACAGACAAACAGGGAACTGCATAAGTCAAAATATTTTTCATTTCAATTCACACCAACAGATATTTACCGAACACCTACTACATGTCAGATATGATGTAGGGCCCAGAGATACAAAGAGAGGGTATGGCATATGCTTCTAAAGAGTTAACAACATAGTAGGAGAAAGAAAGGCACTAAAGAGATAATTAGTAGTTGGTGAAATCATTCTAGCAATGGGAGAACCTACAGGTGCAGAGATAGGGAAGAAGGAGTTATTCTACCTGAGGGTGGAAGAGGGAAGGTGGGTGGTAACCTCATGGTGCTATTTAAATGCTGAAACACCTTCACATGAGAGCCCCAGAATACTAAGGGGGTTGGGGACCTCAAAGTAATGTCTCAGGAATATAGGTTTGAAGAATAGGGATGCTCAGCCTAGAGAAAGATGACAAATAGAAGTGATACCAAGTTCTCCAGGGAAAAGAATCTTTGCCATATTTATGGCTATGTCCCCAGTGTCTACCACAATGTATGGTTCATGGCTGTTACACAATGAATGGATGAACATATTGAATGAATGTACAGATGTATTGAATGAATGAATGAAATACTGAAGCAATGCACTTATTCCAAGTAGCTTCCAAGGTAGAAACTGAGATGCGATAACCATGTTGCAAGCACACTGCCGAAGGGCTAAGTTTAGCCTGCAAATTGTTTTGTTTCACCTATATACTTTCTTTTTTCCTTTTAATTTGCCAACATTTTTAAAGCAGTGATTTCATATAAAAATGTCCAGCTTCTCTTGAAATATCAGAAGACCTGGCAACTCTGGGTCTCCATGGCTACATGGAAATACTTTGGTGCCATTTGGATGGTGCAAGTACTCACAATTTGCCATAGTGCCTGCCAACTACTAGGAGGCAGACTTCAGCTCAAAGAAAGAAGTAATATTTAAAACTAGGACAGGTGTTTGGATAAGCAGAAATGTCCATGCAGAAGTGTGAATAACAGCCCATGTTAAATAACATAAAAAAAAAAAAAGGTCTCTCAGATTCCACATCACCCTCAATGTTTCTCCATGACAGCATTTAATCAATTTTCTTAAACTCTTTTACTATATTCTTCAAATATTCATATATTGCATGAACTTAATTTAGAAAAGAAATTAATTTATTTTCATCATTATATCCATCTTGCTTAGTACCCAGTCAATTCTAAATGAAAGTTTATTGAATGAAATAAAACTTACAGTAATTTAGAAGTTGGAAAAGATCACTTTTCAACTCTAAGAATCTCTTATTTGATTTCGCCTTCAATTCTCATTTAAAGCTAGGTGAAGCAATAGGAAATAAAACATTTTTTTCTGAAATAAAAATTTTAATATCCATGTCTGACTTGTTGAAAGCCTTCCAGAATTTGGCAAATATGAACATAAAATGCCCCTTCTCCATCTGAACTTCTGTGCCTCCTTGTAAAACTTCCCAGAAAGGTGGGACCATAATGAGCTCATGGCAATTGGAGGGCACCAGTCCCCAGGAAAGGTCACAGGGTCACACAGTTCGGCACCAGGAAGTCTCATGAGGGGGGTTGGGGAAGGGAGAAGAAAGAGCTGTTGGCTGCCCCTCTGTCTCCTCACACTCATGGGCCACAGCTCTTGATAAAGCCTATTTCTCTCATTTAATTTTCTTCTTTGAAAAATAGCCCTGGGTTAGTAAAACAAAAACAAGTGTATCCCTGGAAGAGACTTCTACTAGGTACTGTACGAGGGTCCTTCCTCAAGGCCCCACCTCAGTGAGACAGCTCTATGTCAAGGAACTGGCAAAGGTCTGGAAAAGGCATAAGAGGTCATGACTCTCCATTGTGGTGACTCAAGTCTGTTTTTTGGCCCTGAACCTGAAGTTTTCCTGGTATATAGATTGAGCAACATTTAAGAGGGCTAACCATCTACTTCATTCCTAGGGACAAAGTGATTAATTGGCCACCACCAATGATCCCTCGGGGTCAGGACATTCTGACCACCACTGCATCCCTGCTGCCTTCGTGGTAAATGCCCTCACCTTGTCTTTGACAGCCAAGCTATGCGACTTGACGTCTGGTACTCTAGGATCCCATCACCCCTGATGAAATCAGAAAGCCCACCTCAATGGCAACATCTCCCACCTCACCCTTGGCCTACATTGAAGCGCCAACACAGCGCTTCTCAAAGTTGTAGGTGCTCTCTCACCAATGTATTTCTCAGTGAAGGGAAAAGGTAATTAGCCCTCTCAGCAAAGGTGGTAGTGGGGCGGGAGGTGTGTGCAGGCAGCACATGATAGATGCATCCCAACATTCCTATCTCAATGGGCTTTTGGATTCTTTTCCCTACAGTATATAGGGAGATTTTGGCATCTCAACCTGCTTAAACATAGGTTCCCATTGAGTCCCAGTGGTACCCAGGATTCTGAATCACCTGGTGTGCTAGCTACAATTGCTGATTCTTTGATATTCTCAGTCAGTAGACCTGAAATGGGGCCCAGAGATCTGGCCCAAGCAACTCAGTGATTCAAGACAGGTGATACTAAGAACAATGAGAAACACGGGTCTCAAAGCTTAAAAGAAGGCTGCATATGGTTGCCATGCTTACCAGAAAAATCAAGTCTTCTCAGCAGTGACACAACATACTTTCTTTTCCAATAAGAACTAAAAACCAGGGAAAAGAAAATAATTGAATGTACCCCTTATCATCTGCTTCTGGTGTCTGAAATGATGGGTTCGCCAACACCACCCTGGTGAGTTTCCATAGCTCAATACTAAACACATGGTATATTCTCCTGTCTTCCTCTGTCATCTCTGGGTTTTCTTCTTCCCATCTCTTGCTATCATCACAGTTCTCCAAAGCTTGCAAGTGGTTTCCATAATCATTTTAGATTGTTGAACCAATAAATAACATCTGGTTCTTCTCATTTTTCTTCTAAGGTGACTCCCTTTGGCCCTTAAGCATTTTGATTGCTCTTCTTCTGCATTCCCTTCAGTACCAGGAACAAATCGGCAAATCATAATCACTTCATGTATCTAAAGAACCAAAGATATGAGTCACAGACACCAATGCAAACAACAGTGCAGAGAAGAGATTGGTCCTCTGAGGCAAAAGCAAAATTCATGGTTCTACTTTGAGCTTAAGGCATCACATCCTCACCGGACTGTGAGGAAGCTATAGGGGGGGAACAGAGGAAGGGGAGCTAGCTGGTCAGGGGTAGAATATGCCCCATGCAATGGGCAGTTACTGCCACTATTAATAAGTACTCAGAGTAACCACTGCACCAAAGACAGGAGGAAAAAATGGAGGACAGAAAAATCAGTTACCATATCTAGAAAGTGGTGGATCCCAGAAACAAATATTCAAAAAGACAGTCAGCAAATAATAAAAATTAACAGATCGACACCCAATGTGTCAGTTATATAATTGAGTGGTCAATCCCCTCACTTCAGACATCAGCTGCAAGTTCAGTGGTTCCCAGGCCACCTGCACATCTGACAAACTGGCCACAAACTCGGCGCTCCCACAACTCCCACATATTCAATAATTTTCAAGGACAACTCACAGAATTAAAGAAAGACTTATGCTTATGATTATAGTTTTATTATAAAAATAATACAAATCAAAAGCAGTCAAAAGAAAAGGTACACAGGGTGAGTTGTGGAGGGTCCTAAACAGGAACCTTCCGTATCTTCAGGATACATCACCCTCTGGGTACTTTGATATATAATTACCAACAAGAAAAAACTCAACCAAGCTTCAGGATTGAGTTTTTAATTTGGGTTTCCTTATGTAGGCTGATTGATTCAATCATTGGTCATGTGACAGAATTGGGTCTCCGGTACCACTTTCCCTCCAGGAAGTTGGAAGGTAGGATTGCAATCACATGTCTCAAAGTCCCAACTCTCTAAGCACATGATTGGTCATTCCATCATGGCCAGTCCCCCTTCTGAACCTATCTGCAGGCCCATTATTAGTCACCTCCTCTTTAGCATAAACTCAGGTATGGTCCGAGGGGCCAACCACGAATAACAGAGACATTCCTATCACTCAAGAAATGTCAAGGTTTAGAAGGTCCTTCCCAGGAACCTGGGACAAAGACCTGACACTCAGCAGAGGAAGTCACAGTCAGCATAGTTCCTTTGAAAAAGTATTTTCATGAGCTGGCTGAGTGGCGCGGTGGTTAAGAGCTGGCTTGGGACGCCGGCGACCCCGGTTCGGATCCCACATATGAGGGCCTGTGACACTGCCCTCAAAAAAAAAAAAAAAAAAAAAAAAAAAAGGGGTTTTCAGGTCCTCATACTCCATTTGACCCAACCAGAAATGATATTTCATGTCTATCTCACTGACTGGAAAAAAAAAAATGACCATTTTTTATAAGCAATACGGCACTGGCATGAATGAACTTAAGTTCCTTGAGAGTGGAGTGTGGGAAAAACCTCGTGTAATTCTCGGGTTTTCCTCAGAAGGTAGGGCTGCTGTGTCCAGCCTTAAGACTTAAGAGCAAGCATCCACCATCACACTTCAATATGCCACACAAGAGGAGTTTGATCCCAAAGTGCTAAGGATTCTAATTCTCTACAGTCACCGTTGCAGCAAGTTACAATAGAACCACAACTGCCCCTTTCAGTATCAAAGCCCTCTTCACCTTCCATTAAGCAGAACCCACTGCAACCACCTGTGTGTGTCCAGGAAATTCCTTGTCTGCCTCTACTTTTCTCTTTGACAAAGGAAGAAAAAAAAGTATATAAGGCAAGGAATAAGTCAAGTCGACTTTTTTCCTCCACATTATAAAGGTGTAGCTCTACCTAAATATTTACCTGAAAAAGTTGAGTATTCATAAAAATAATTGATTCATTCATCCTTTCAACAGTAATTTATTGAGTCCCTACTCTGCATGCCAGGCACTTTCCAGGTGCTCAAGATATACCTCATGGAGCTCACATGGTGGTGAGAGGAGATAAAAACTCACAATAAACATATGATTCCAGGTAGCAGTGAGGGCTACTGAAACAAAGAGGGTAACAGAGTAAGAATGAAACATGGAGGAGTGTTAGCTATTTTAGATCAGGTAGCCAAGGAATGGCTCTGGGATGAAGTGACACCTGAGCAGAAACTGAAGGTGGTGAGAGAGCAAGCAGTGCACAGATCTGTGGAAGAGCATTGCAGGAAGAAGAAACAAGTGCAAAGACCTGGTGGCAGCGGGTGTGGCCCGTACAGGAACAGGAATGCTGTTCATAGAATGATGACAGAGCGACAGTGAGGTGGAGATTGACAGGCTGAAGGTCAGAGAGCTGGCCAGGGGTCAGATCAAACAGGGCCTCGTACAACAGAAACCATTTCTTATCATTTGGAAAAGGAACACTGCCATTATTTTGGCATGATCAAGCGATTCTAACCACCCTTTTTAAGTGGAACAGCCACATATTCAAAGTTAGGAAAAATATGAATGAATGTCGCTCCCAAGAAAGACAGAAAAGACATTTGTTATTTGAAAAAAAAAAGGCTGCTTCAGAAAATATTCTCCAAGCCTTCATTCAGAGACTTACTTATACAAACCCTCATGATTCAAAAACATATTCCTCTCATTTTACATCCCTCCTATACTACCAGACTATTATATAATCTAAAGTGTCTTACGTCTAAAGCACATCCTAACAGGCAACAATCAACTTCCTCCCCCTGGGGTTTTGTTTTGTTTTAGCTGAGCCATCCTGCCACCTGTTGGCAGCTCAGCGGCAGCTCAGCTCGGGCTGGGCATCGAACTGCTGTTGCTCAGAGCTCAGCTCATACTCTTGAGCGAGCTCTTAACCAACTGAGCCACTCGGCTGGCTTTGCCCTGGGGTTTTTATACTAACCTTAGTTCAGCATGAAATTTTCAGAAGCCATTTTTTTAATTTTGTCTCTAGAAAATCTTTCTTGCCCCCAATCATATTTTTCCTTGGCTATATTTATCATTGAACATCTTAGACAATCTAGTCCAATCTCCTAAACAATCTTCACTTGTTTCCTATCACAGGCTCAGAAAATAAACTTACCAGTCTTGTAGCAATAAACTACCTCAAAATGAATGCCCAGACAGGTCAATTGAAAGGGACAGAACCTGAAGCAACATGCCACCATTTCTTTTCGATTTTGGGAAGAGACTAGAGCTGATTTTCATAGTTGGCATATCATTTGTGACTAACAGATACAAACTGCTGCAAAAATCTCTCAAGATCCAAACATCAAAAGGTTGCAAATCCTCACAGCTGCACATATTAAGATATTCTATTTTTTAACTCTGACATTTTAAACCACCCACTTCCACTCTTATGGCTGATATTCCCATCAGAAGCCTTCCATAAAATGAAACTTTATAGCAAACAAGTAGAATACTATGATCTAATAACCTAATCGCAGACAGAATGAGTTTCAGGTCCTTTAATGTGATTTAATTTTTCCATCTTTAACATGGAAAAACCATTGGTTCTTTCTTGTTGAAGGCCACTGAATTGCTTCCTGATATGGAATGGCACTGCTAACAATCCAATAGGAATTTGTCCTCAAGATGAAGAGGGTAGTGAGGAAATAAAATAAAAAAGCTAAGTACCTTTTAAATCAATCAGGGCCACTGTTCAAGGTGGAGGTTATGGGCACCATGGGTTTGGGTTCTGTGTCAATTCAGTGTCTACAGAATGACTTAATGTGTTTTTCCTGATTCTAAAATTAAAAACAGGTCACGGCCAGTGAGGGATAAAGAAGCAAAATAAAAAAGGTTACTGCTGCAGATTAAGTTTTCACAGATGTTTTGATTCTGCTCTACAATGGTCCAAAAATATTCCTGTGTGTCCTTGGAAATGATCTTCCGAAAAGACAAAATATAAAATTTGACTAGAAACTGAAATTCATTAGAATTCTAAGTTCACTTCTAGGAGCACAAAAAGATGACCATTTGTATTAGTTAATGTTTAACCAGAGAAGCAGAACCACCAGGAATATAGCAAAGGAGATCTACTATAGAGATTTGACCTTTCACAATTGTGGGAGCTGGTTACATAGCCTCTGTAAGGCTGCTGCTTCTGTGTCCATAACAGAAGTCGAAATCCAGCAGGGCAGGCATTCGGGAAGGGAGGATGGATGGACTTGAAGTAGGGGAAAGGAAGGATGAGCTGGAACCCACGAAGATGAACTGGAATATACCTCTGCTTCTCGTAACCTCTAAGGCTCCAACTTTAATGATGTGTGTAGCTTGCAAACAGGCTGGCACTCTTCTCCCACAGAGCTGCACACACACCTGCCCCATGATTTCAAGTAGTTAAAGGAGATCTGGCGAGTTCTCGAGCAGCTGCAGGCCTAGCTGTGGCTGCAGGTCAACCAGAGTGCCTGTGACAAGCCACATGAGGCTGCAACAGCACCAAAACCTACAGGAACCTTCTGAGTTCTTGCAACATGGCCACTTCACTTTTACTCTCCAAATCTCAAAGAAATTTCTTGCGTCCAACTTTCAGCTACTACAATACAGGAAAGAAATTTCCAAGAAGCAGAGTTCCAGTTTAGTGAAATTGACATTGTACAAAGCTACCATGTCTTGGTAAGCTACCTTCATTTTCCATGGCACCCTGCCCCCCAAACTGGAAAGTAGACACCCTGATAATCTATTTATTCACTGCAACTTCATTCAACCCATTTCTTGTTTGAGAAACAGTGTGAATGATATCTTTCTATGCAAGTAAGCACCTTCATTGTAACAATCATTATGCATTTTTACTAATTAATTAATTTATTTATTTATTAAGGGAATTTCTAACTTTTAGTATGAGTTACATTCATTCAATGAATCAAATATATGAGTAACAAACTACTTTTAATAAAAAATAGGTTTGAAGTTCACACTGGGAAAAACTCTGTGAAGAGGATGAAAGGACAATCTATAGAAGAAAATATTTGCCCACCACATATCTGACTTGTACCTATATTATATAAAGAAAATTCAAAGCTCAACAATAACAAAATGAAAATCTACTTAGAAATCGGACAAAAGATATGAAGAGACATTTTAACAAAGAGGATATACAGAGGGCAAATAAATATGTGAAAAGATATTTAACACAATCAACTCTTAGGGAAATGCAAATTAAAATCACAATGATATGACACTACATACCTATTAGAATGACTAAAATAAATAATAGTGACAATATCAAATGTTGGTGAGGAAGTAGTGAAACTGGATTACTAATATACTGCTGATGGGAAAGTCTGGAAAATAGTTTGTCAGTTTCTTAAAAAACTGAACATACAACCACTGTTATGTCCCAGCAATTACATTTCCAGGAATTTATCACCAGAGAAGTAAAAACTTAAGTTCACATAAAAACCTATACATGAATGTTTATAGCAGCTATATTTATAATAGCCCAAAACTAAAAACTACCCAGATGTCCTTCAACAGGCAAATGACTAAAAAAATGATGGTACATCCATAAAATGGAATATTACTCAGCAATAAAAAAGAATAAACTATTGATACATGCAAAAATCTCAATAAACTCTAGAGAATTATGCTGAGTGCAAAAAAAACAAACAAAAATCTCACAGATTATGATTCCAAATATAACATTTTGAAATGATAAAATTATACAGATGGAGAACAGATCAGTGGTTGTTATGGATTAGGAAGCTATACCTATGATAAGGAAGCATGAAGGATCTTTGTGATGGAACTGTTCTATATCTTGACCATGGTAGCAGCAATCTCAGGAATATATACAGATGATAAAACTGCATGAAACTAAATACACACTTAACAAAAATCAAAATAAAAGAAATATGTAAAACTGCTAAAATCTGAATAAAAGCTGTGGGTTGTATCAATGTCAATTTCCTGGTTCTATTGTACTAAGGTTACACAAGATGTCACCACTGGGGGAAATGGATGAAGGATATAAGGGATCTCTATATTACTTACAATGGCAAGGGAATGTACAATAATCTTAAAATTAAAAGCATGTATGTGTGTTTTTTTTAATGAATTTGCAAAACCAGACAGAAACACTACAAAAAAAGTACAGGCCAATAACTCTGATGAACCTGGCTGCAAAAATCCTCAACAAAATATTAGCACACCAAATTCAACAGCACATTAAAACAATCATATGCCATGAACAGGTGGGCTTTATCGCTGGGATGTAAAGCTGGTTCAGCATATACAAGTCAATTAATGTGATACATCACATTAACAAAATGAAGGATAAAAATCACGTGATTATCATAAATAGACGCAGAAAAAAACATTTGATGAAATTCAACACCCTTTCATTGTAAAAGACTCCAACAAACTAGGTTTCAAGAGAATTTACCTCAACATAATAAAGAACACATGAGAAGTGCATAGCTAACATCATACTCAATAGTAAAAAGTTGAAAGCTTTTCCTCTAAGATCAGGAACAAGGCAAGAATGCCCACTTGAGTCAATTCTATTCATCATAATACTGGAAGTCTTAGCCTAAACAATTGTGCAAGAAAAAGCAAAAAAAGGCATCTAAATCAGAAAGGAAGAAGTAAATTTTCTGTTTATAGGTGACATAATCTTATGTGTAGAAAACCCTAAAGAATTCACAAAAAAAACTAACACTAATACATGAATTTAATAAAGTTGTAATATACAAAATCAACATTAAAATATCAGCTGCATTTCTATACACTAATAATAAACTATCCAAAATTAAGAAAATAATTCCTTTACTATGACATCAAAAAATAATAAAATACTTAAGAATAAACTTAGCCAAAAAGGTGAAAAACGATACACTTAAAA
This sequence comes from Aselliscus stoliczkanus, assembly GCA_033961575.1. NCBI lineage: Eukaryota > Metazoa > Chordata > Mammalia > Chiroptera > Hipposideridae > Aselliscus > Aselliscus stoliczkanus. The sequence continues at coordinate 166,587,538 of CM066727.1, read as the reverse complement.
CTACAAGATACTGGTGAAAATAAATAAATAAATACATAGAGAAATAAATAGAAAGACATTCCATGTTCATGGATGGAAAGAATTACTATTGCTGAAATGTCCATATTACCCAAAGCCATCTACAGAGTTAATGTAATCCCTATCAAAATCCCAAGGGAATTTTTTTACAGAAATAGAAGAAATAAATAAATTTCATATTGAACCATAAAAGATCTTCAATATACAAAGAACAAAGCTTAATACATCACAATTCCTGATTTCAAATATATTTGAAAGCAATGGTAATTAAAATAGTATGGTACTGGTATAAAAGCAGACATACAGGCCAATGGAAAAGAATAGAGAGCCTAGAAATCAACCCATGTACAGATGGTCAAATATATAGATAGTACCCTTCAACAAGAGTACCAGGAATACACAATGGGGAAAGGAAACTCTCTTCAATAAATGGAATTGAGAATACTGACTATCCACACACAAAAGAAAGAAACTGGACCCATATCTTATATATACCATACACAAAGTCAGCTCAAAATGTAGTAGAAATTTAAATGTAAAACCTGGAACTGTAAGGGCCGGCCGAGTGGCGCGGTGGTTAACAGCTGGCTTGGGATGCCAGCAGCCCCGATTCGGATCCCTCATATGAGGGCCAGTGACACTACCCTCTTAAAAACAAACAGAAAAAAACAAAAAAACCTGGAACTGTAAAACTCCTGGAAAAAAGAATAGGGGAAAAAAAAATCATGATATTAGGTTTGGCAACAGTTTCTTAGATAAAGCACATTCAATAAAAGGAAAATTAGACAAGTGAGACTACATCAAACTAAAAAGCCTCTGTACAGCAAAGGAAACAATCAACAGAGTATAAAGGCAATCTATGGAATAGGAGAAAATATTCCAACCACATATCTGATATGTTATTGGTACCTATAATATATAAGGTAATTCTACAGCTCAAAAATCAATAACAAAAAAAACAACCTCACAAATAACCAATGATTTAAAAATGGGCGAAGGACTTGAATAGATATTTCTCCAAAGAAGATATACAAATGACTAATATCACTAATCATCAAAACTTAATCATGCAAATCATACACTAATCATGCAAATCAAAATCATAATGAGATATTACCTCACACTTGTTAGAACAGTGTTTACAAAAAATCCAAAAGGTAACAAGTGTTGGCAAGGATGTGGAGAAACTGGAACCTTGTACATTATAGGTAGGTATGTAAAATGGTGCAGCCCCTATGGAAAATAGGATAGTGGTTCCTTCAAAAAGTAAAAATATAATTATGATATGATCTAGCAATCCTACTTCTGAGAATACATCCAAAAGAACTAAAATCAAAATCTTAAAGAGATGTGTGCGTTCCCATATTCATTGCAGCATTATTCACAATAATCAAGATTAGGAAACTACCAAATGTACATCGATGGATGAATGGATAAAGAAAGATGGTATAATACATACAATGAAATATTATTCAGCCTTAAAAAGAAGGAAATCCTGCCATATGTGGCAACATAGATGAACCTGGAGGACATTATGTGGTTTTTTGGGGTTTTTTTTGAGGGCAGTGTCACTGGCCCTCATATGTGGGACCCAAACCGGGGCCGCTGGCTTCCCAAGCCAGTGCTTAACCACCGCGCCACTTGGCCGGCCCTGAAGGACATTATGTTAAGTGAAATATACCAGTTGCAGAAGTCCCCTTATATGATGCATCTAAAATAGTCAAGCTCATAGAAGGAGATCCTAAAATAGTGGTTGCCAAGGGCCAGGTTGAGGGGGTGAGGGGGAGCTGCTCTTCAACAGGTGTATAGTTTCCATTATTCAAGAGGAGTGGGTGCTAGAAATCTACTGTACAACATTGTGCCTAAAGTTAACAATGCTGTGCTGTATACTAAAAATTTTGGTGAGATGGTAGATCTCATATGGTGATAAGTGTTCTTACCACAATATAAATAAATAAATAAATAAATAAATAAATAAATAAATAAATAGTTTCGAATTCTCAAAGATTTGTGCTCAAACAGGCCTAACTTAAGTTATAATACTTTGCATGTAACTACAAGGCCACTTTGTGTTTTCAACAACTATGTCAAATAAAAAGTCATAAAGACGTAATTAACCTAACACATAAAGTACCTACACCATTGCTTGGTTCCCAATGAATAGCTAATAAGTGATTTCCTGTTCTTCCCTGCAACAATCTTTAGGGCTGTTTGGGTCTAGCATCGTCGTCGATGTAGCCCCTCACACATGCCCAGCTTTGCTCCACAGCATTAGTGGTGCAGTTTCACCTGAGGTGACTGTGTAAAGAAACCTTCCAGGTCTGATTAAAATCGACTCTTGTGAGTACAGAATGATTAGTTCATTTCTGATTCTGAAGAAGCATCCATCCCTTCCCAATTAGTGCTCTATTTCACACTATATTTGCAACTTAATCTTCTCAAAATAATTTTATTTTAAAGCATACCTCACATCGCCAGTGAGATACACTATACCGAGAACAATGCAGCTTAGACACCAAGCTGCTTTTCATAATCAGTGATTACCGCAAGAGTTGCCCCCTGCCCCTATCTCTCCTCCTTTGCCCTGTTCTGCCAAAAACCTGCTAATTTTCCTTTGCATTAATGGCCTTGCCGCATTGTCTACTCCTTCCCTCCACACCCCTCTCTTCTGTCCCTGCAATTTTCTGCATGAATTAAAAAAAAAAAAAAGTGAAGAACTAAAAACACGCTCCCTCACCCTCCATCAAGTAGGCAGAAGTCTTTGACCCTGACCTTTGAAAATGAAAAATGCTCCGAGCAGGGACCTAGATGGTCTCCATGGCTGTTGTAGTCCAGCACACCTCATGTTGTGGGATTCCACATCTTAAATTAACCAATAACCCTCACTGTAGTCAAAGAAAAAGAAGGTCAATTAGAAGTTAAACATTTATATTTGTGCCATCTAAAGAGATTTTAAGAAACATTTGGAAAACTGAAAGTATGAGCAGCTCACTCAATAGCTGCAGTTAGTTATCTTTCACCTGAAAGCCAAAATCACTTTCCAAGAGGACAAATGTTTATAAAATATTCTCTTCAGAGTCAAATGTGCAATTTCCTCACCCTCCTTAAAACATTAAACTTTCAATGCAAGAATTGTTAAAAGCCCATGAATTGTCAATTGCTATGTTTCCTTTTCTAAGTCATCAGAGCCACCTGTCAGGAGACTTTGGTCTCCTAACCAGAGCAGGCTTTTTGAGCTGCCTTTCTCCAATGATCATTACCATAAAGACGGGTTTCATATTACACCCATTAGAAAAGTTTTAAAACGCTGATGATACTGAACCAACATTATTTCAACGGTTTTGTCCAACATATTATAAGCTTCAATGTTGAGCCAAATTCAAATTATAAAAGGTTGACTGAAGCTCGTGACTGAGATAGCCCTCAGGTCAGCCCTTCTCCCCGTCCGTCTAAAGCTAGCCTTCTTTTAAATTCAAGAAAATTCTCCGCCCTACAAAAACCTGGCGTTCTCTTGGGTCCCTTTACACTTTATCCACACCAGAAACGCTGATTCATGACTCCGAGGTTGTAAAAGAAAAACTATTTCGACTGGGACGCCAGGATCCCCAAAGGATCCCATGCTTCTGCATTCCTTTGCTTATCACCTTTTAAAGTCTAAATCGGGTTTGTTTAGGCAGACTAGAGAGGCTCCCCGCCAGAGCGGCCAAGGTCGCAGGTCCGGAGGGTTCCTCTGCTGACTCGCCTGCTCCTCCCCAAAAGCCAAGCAGCCCTAGCAGCTCATGGCTCCCGCCTCGTCTCCTCGGAACTGGACCCCTAAGGAACTGATCCACTCCCCATCCGCAAAGCTGCACAACAACCTCCGAAAAAGTCCCAACTTGGAGCATCACTATCACAGCCACCAATCCGGAGCACCTTGGGCTCACACTGGTCTCCCTTGGCCAAGGTCTGGCAGGAGTGGGGTATGAAGAGGCACACCCCCACCCAGCCCTGGGGCGAGAGACGAGCCCATCGAGAGTGCAGACTCCTGAGAAACTCCATCCCAACTCCCAAGCCCGCACCTCCGGAACCGCGCCTGGAGTCCAGAGAAGAGGGGCCGAGGCCCACGGAGCAGAGTGGCGTGGACAGCCAGGAGACCAGAGAGACGTGGAGGGGAAGGGGCAGCCAGAAAAGAAACGCCGCTCAAGCCAGTCCCGCAACTTCTCTCTGAGCCCTGCTCGCGGGGGGACAGAGAAACGGCGGCGGCTGCGAGCGCGAGGTGAGGGACTCACTTGAAGGTGAGGACGCAGAGCGGCCGGTAGGACTTGTGGCTGGTGTTCTCGGCCATGCCCTTGCCCCAGAAGTCGTTGGTGAAGATGCCCCAGCGGAGCGGGGCTCCGGGCTGCACGTCGGGGTTGTTCACAATTGCCCACACGTCGTCGTGCACGAACTCGCCCTGCAGGGAGCGGCCGTAGCACAGGCAGCTCGCCCCGGCCAGCAGCGCCGCAGCCCCAGCCGGCGCGAGTCCGCAGCCCCGCCGCCAGGAGGGCGCGCGGTCTCCGCTGCCGCCTCGGGCAGAGCTTGTCACTACCATCGTGCCGCCACCGCCACAGCTGCCCTGGCCTCTCCCGGGCGTCTGGCATCCTCCCCGGCCGGGGCCCCGGCGGCGCGCAGCGGCTGCCCGGAGGTGGGCTCGGGCATGGTGCGGCGGCCGCTGGACCCGCCGCTGGCGCCCCGCGCTCTGCCGCCTCCTGCGCCGCGGAGTTGGCCCAGCTGCAAATAAACAGCAGTCCCCCCGCCTCCCCTGGCCATCGCCACCTCCTCCGCCTCACTGCGCATGCCCTGCTCCTCTTGCCTCCACCCACCCCACCCCCTTTCCCAATCCCGGGACTAGGGCGGCTCTCCACACACACACCCCAGCACCCCAGCTCCCGCCTCGCTCGCCGCGGTGCTCAGCCCGCAGGGGCTGCGTCTCCCAGCGACGAGAGTTCGCGCGCAGGTGGAGCGAGGGTGGCAGAGCGGAGCTGCCCGGAGAGGGCACCCGAGGTCCCGCCTGCTGTGTCCAGCGATGCCCACCTCTACTCTCTGGAACGGGACTAAGGAGGACCTCACCCAGAGGGCAGCTCCGGGCCTGGGGCCAGAGCGCAGCAGAGGCGCAGCCTGAAAGCCCGCACCCCACCCTCTGAGAAAAAAGTGACTGCCCTCCGGGAAGTTCCCGGCCTTTCAGCACCCCGGACAACAGCAGCGGCGGCGCCAGGGGCCAAGCTCGCCCTCCCACGGCACCCGCGCTCGCGTCCGGTCGCCCTCGCAGCATTCCCTTGCCGGGGCTTTGTGTCCCCCACCCGGTGCCGTGTCCTATGGTTGCAGCCTCGGGTGGAGAAGACCACGGAGACATGGAGCTTTCCAAGCCCCTCTCCGAAAGCCACGAGTAAGGGTCTCCCTGGCGGAGGGCCTCCTGCCCGCCCTGCCCCGTTTGTTCAGCGGCGCCTCTGGCTGTTTTCCTTTGCCTCCCATTGCTCGGCTCGCACTGATAAGTCCCAGGTTCGATTTTGGGTTTGGGTCTAGACGGTGATTTCTCCTTGTTTTGTTTTTTGCTGAAACTCGAGATAATACGGGAGATGCAGAACAAAATAGTTTTTCTTCCCATCTGAGCGGATCACTTGGATCTGATTATCATTTCCTGGGCTGTGGGCGTGTTTATACTGTTCCTGCTAAATCAATATGATTTAAAAAAAAGAAAAGAAAAGAAAAACTGCGTTAGGCTTCTGACTTTGGCTCCCAATCTTCCCATTTTTCTGAAAGGTTTTCTTTTTTAAAAATACTAATCATAATACGTTAAATAGGTATCCGAGAGCGATGATTAGCAGAATTTCTCCAGGTTTGAAAATTCTGTTAACTCTTTGCGGCCCCTTGTAAATTCCCATTGCTGTGTGTTATTAAAGTTACTTGGAACTTGACATATCGATAGAAAAACATAAAATATAAGATTTGTCATTTTATTTCCATCCCTCCGAAATCGTTAAGTTCCCTCGATCTAAAAAAAAAAAAAAAGAAGTAAAATAAAAGGCAGATATTGTTCTTATATTGACTGAAGATCTTTACTACACCAATTTATTTTTAAAAAATTTAAAGATATATCTGAACAGTTGAAAACTCAATGAATTAAGATAAACATATTCCAAGGTAGGATGCATTTCATCCATTGCACGTGTGTGTGTGTGTGTGTGTGTGTGTGTCTTGAAAATTAGTGACTGAGAGAAGTGTTTTCATCCTTGCATCAAAATTTTCATCCCTTGGTAGATTTAATACCCAGACTCCACACACACCAGAAGCTACCATCTCCCCACAGAACACACTAGACTTTCCTTTCCTCCTGCCCATTAATTTAATAAAAATATATGAAAGGTATGCTTTGTGCAACAATGTGCTAGTTTTGCACTGGGTTGGATGACCAAAGCTGCTCCAAGTGTGTGTGTGTGTGTGTGTGTGTGTGTGTGTGTGTGTGTGTTTAAGGTTAACAGTGTCTTAATCCCAAAGAGTGATTCTAATATTAGATTTTTATGGAGAGCAGAACTTTCCTCCTTCAAATCATCCTTAATTCCCCCTCAGAGGAAGCACAGCTCTGCCTACCATCTTCTTATCTGAGTTGCTTTCTTTTTTAGGAGAAAAGAGTATCAGAGTTCTCTATGACAATGGAAAGCAGTGAATAAAGACCAGAGTTGGGACTCCAAAAGGAAATAGAAAAGGGAAGGCATAAGGGAAACCTCTAAGTGGGATTCCAGGTTTCTGAGCAGAGAGAGTTCATTAAGCTTTCCTCTATGTTCAGTGCCATCTCAACCTTAGTTCAAATGAAGAATTTGGGATTCATTTACTTGCAAATAGTGAGATACTTCAAATCCTTTTAAACCAATAAGGAAATGCTTTTTAAAATTAAATAGTTCCTTGGCAGCCCCATCCTTTCCTGATTCTGTACTGCTCTGTGATATGGGAAAATGTCAGGTTTACATTGATATGCCAGCCCATTATTTCTTCTGCTTCTCTCTTAGGGTGTAAAGCACTCATCTTGGCTAATAAAGGGGCCCAAAAGAAAATTAGATTTAATTCTTGTTACTCAGTCTCTGATTATTTTTAAGGATTTATAATTAGAGCAATACTACCTTCTAAGACACCTTTTGTCCACTCAGAGCAACTTAAAACAAATTATTATGGAAGTACCTCTCTAAGGCTCATACAGATTAAGTCACTCATCCAAATTAAAATGGACCAGATTCCTGAAAGAATTGAGGACACAACTAAAAATAAATCAAGGACAAGTAGGTATTTTAATAAAATAAATTTCAAATTACTGCCCACTGTGATTTTTAAGACTGATACATGTGTTCAGGCATACCCTACCTAAAGGAACAAAAGCATTGTTATATATACAGAAATTCAGGAAAAGGGCTGATAAATAACTTAAATTACAAATTTTTTTTTGTTGTTGTCTAGTTATTTAACTATTACTTATTCTAGAATAAAACACAGAAAACGAGAAAAAAGAAGAAAATGAAAATATACCACCCCACTGCGCCAAGGGCCTAAGCTAGGACAGGCGACCTGCACTCTAAGAAGCTGGCCCAGCACCTGTCCGGACAAGTGTGAGATAGTCTAAGGTGCCATGTGGTCTGCACAGTGGCTATGCCCAGACGAAGGCCCAGATTGGTGGCAGCAATGGCAGCAGCAGTAGCAGCCCTAGAGAAGGGGAGATGGCCCCTCAGAGGTAACCTGGCTTCCCCTTCCATCTCTGGAGCCCATCTCTGTGGCTCTGCACAGAATTAGATTAAAGAATATCAAAAGCTGATTGTGATCTTGCAATCTCTGGCTCACAGGCAATAAACTTTGTCAGCAAATTACTACAAGATAAAAGCATACACATATACATTGCAATAAAGCATATCAAGTACTTACTAGACTTCTTCAAAGAGTTTAGAATCTCTGGTTTTGAAAACTGCTATAACACTGCAAAGCAAATGTCCACAGTCTTAGAAACAAATTAAAATTTAAGATTAGTATATACAACAGAAAAACAGTATTTTCATATAAATGAAATTTTAATTACGTACATTTTTTTAAATTTCATGTTTCAATTATTAGCAAATGAAAATGCCACTTTTAGTTTCTTGGACAACCTCCACAATTTACAACAAATGTCAGAGGAAACACTAAAATGTTGTTTTATAAATTTACAATTAAAATTAAATTCAGACTTACACCAAAGTGATTAGTGTGGTGTTAATCTTTTTAGAAAATGTATTCCATTAGAATCATCAGCTCTAGAAGTACTATGGTTGATATTTTGAAATAATTTATCAGAAATTCATCCCAATGTTATCAGAGCCTACTCTTTACAGCTCTAATAACAGTTGGATCAACAGAAAGATGCTTCTCAGAATTAAAGAGTATCAAAAAAAGTCTTGATTCATAGCACTTGCTGGATTTCATTGTGTAAATAAATGTTCTTAGTATGGTCATTGTCAGACTAGCACTGTGATACCACTTAACACAGACATGGGAAGAGATGAGTAGTAACGTATCATTCTACAGTATTTTCACCATACAAAGAATTAGACCAAGAGCTTATTAATAGTAAAATATAGTAAATAATTAGAAAATGATGAGTTTTAACCATTTATCTCTGGTTTTAATCTAATTTATAAAATTATAAGTTTGTATAACTTAATTCTTTATAATGGCTGTGTTTAACAACCAACTTACAAAATTTCTAAAAACGTAACAATCAGTTTTTGTGAACCAGTTATGAGTTGACTCTAGCACACTATCTGATGAAATAACATAAAATAAGATTGGCCATTATTGGTATGACAATTTCAAATTTGAGTGATAAGTATGGGCAAGGGCAGGGGTAGGGGGTCATTATACTTGAGTAGTGCATAATTAACCTTGTTTAAAGAGAGGTCTGGCCTTTGCCCTTGGCTACTGGGAGATAATCTCTCTAAGTCCCTGGAATGTCCTGCCTGACAGAAAGGTTTTTGTTTGCTGTGGACTTTGGCCACTGGACAGTCTAACAATGTGGTTTATGATGGGAGCTTTGGGCCACACAGTATCAGCTCTGACTTCCAGGGAAACTGGATACCAAAGATTTGTGCCTGACCTAGGGAACAGCTAAAGACTAACTGTCAGCCATGCAGGCAGTATAGGATGAGCACCAATAAAACCTTTGGACACTAAAGCCTACGGTTAGCATCCCTGGTTGGCAATACTGTGTGCATGTCACACATTACTGCCAGGAAAGTGACATGTCCTGACTTGATGAGAGAACACAGCGGGGGTTCTGTGCTGAGGACTTCTTCTGGACTCTGCCTCATGCACTGGCTGTTTTTCACCTGTATCCTTTCCCTGAAACAATCCATAACCATGAGTAAAATAACAGCTTTCAGTGAGTTCTGCGAATCCTTCTAGCAAATTATGTAAGCTGAGGGTGGTCTTGGTAACCTACACTTGAAATTGTGTCGGTAGTGAGTGCACTCTTGTGAAGACTGTGCTCAAACTCTCCTTAATACTACTTTTCTACTTTTAGATTTTTCTATAATACAAAATTTAAAAAAACAAAAACCAAACAACTGGATGGCCACTCACTCCAAGAAGAATGGAAGGAACAATAGACATCCTCAAAGCTATACTGTTAAATTCTCTTCATTTTCTCCGTTTAAAATCTTTGGCAAAGACTGCAAAAGTAAAACAAAACTAGAAAGAAAAGAGAAGGGGAGGGGAGAGGAAGGGAGGGGAGGGAAGGAGAAGAGGGAAAAGGAGGAAGGGAGGGAAGGAAGGAGGAAAGAAGAGAGAGAGAGAGAGAGAGAGAGAGGCAAAGACAGAGAGAGAGAAAAAGAAGAAAGGAAACCATAAAAACCTAGAGCCACTGCATGACAGCTGCTGAAAAGTTACCTTCAGAAATTCATATGTAGGGCCGGCCAAGTGGTGCGGTGGTTAAGCGCTGGCTTGGGAAGCCAGTGGCCCCAGTTTGAGTCCCATATATGAGGGCCAGTGACACTGCCCTCAAAAACAAAACAAAAACATTCACATGTGATTGTCAGCTTGTAGATGATGAGACTCCAAGCTAATGACTGTTTTAGAAAAGAAAGAACAAATAATGAGAAAAATCTAAAAGTTTGGTTGGTCTATATAAAATATTTATTACAATCATTAATATTAAGTGTTTGCTGTTCTATGTCATGCAGTAACATTTTGTTTTAATATGTTTAATTTAACGTGTCACATTTATTTTTGTTTTATGGGATTATAAAAATGATTTTGTTAAGGAATTAATTAATCAGCCTTGCAGATGGTCCTAAGGTCCACTCCACCACCACCACACCTCCACCTCTCCCCCACTCCTCTTTAGAGGGTCCAGCTACACAATGTTTGGGGCTCAATGTAAAATGAAAATTGCAAATGAAGAGGCTCTTTGTTCAAAAACGATTAAGAGCTTCAAGAGAGTGACAGCAGGTCATTAAACTACAAGTGGGGTCCTTCCAAGTGCTGGGTCCTTCTAAGAACAGGGCTCTATGTGATTGCACAGGTCCACATCGATGAAACAAGACCTGCATCTGAGAGACAATCCTGTTCATATAATTCCGCCAAGCTAGTTTGAGTACTCTTGGCAAACAATGGTCTGGGGACAGCCAACATTAATGGGCTTGGGGCACAAGAGGCCTAATAAAATACCTGCCTTAAGCCAATGACATCATTTGCATCCTATGTTATTAAAGAAGGGGAGGGGGCTACCTACCATGGCAGTTTTTCTTTGCCAAGAAGTAAAGATTATATCTGGAGATAATTTCCCTTGAGAAATAACAATTTCCCACCTTTTCTCACAGCGCTGTAAAGCCTTATTTCTTGGCTTATATTTCTTGTGAGGAACACAAGTGAATCTTCTCAGGCCCCACTATAGCTTCCAAAAAAAAAAAAAAAGGAAAAGAAAAATGTCTTTTGGATTTTCTTTTTGGCCATGTTTCTGTGAATGAGACAGCCAAGGTTTGTTTTTAGTGTGTGTGGTGGTGGTGTTGTTTATAAATAATTTTAAGTCTTCTTTGCCCATCTTGGTAAGTGCTAGATATTGTGGCCTTTCCAGTTACACAGAAGCAAAATAGAAGCAGATTCTTGCTTCGTAATCTGTTTCACATACTCTTCCTCTTTTATTTCCCATTTGTTCAGTGATTTCATTCTTTCCCTCTGATATAGTGTGAGGGATTAGGATAGCATTTTTTTCTAGGTGACAACCTTTTTTAAGAGAATGAGCATTATACTTACCTTCTAAGAGTGTCCTGACAATGCTGTCATTGCTGACCTATTCGTATTTACGGACACACCCAAATGTTTTTTGTTTTGTTTTTTTTTCCTTCGGATTTGGCCCCAATTCAGATAACAGTTACAGAGAGGTGTTATCAGGAATGTCAGTGATAGCAAACACACAAAACATGACATAAACCCTCTTCCTCTCTATGCCATATAATACTTGACTAATCAGCTGTGACTGTCTTGCACATTACTCCAGATGCAATCTTAGAATTCTTCTCAACACAGCCCTTCAGGCTGCCACTCTCTGTTGATAGGCTGGCCTGTGAGTCAGAACCCCTCTACTATCCTGGAGCCAGTGGAAGATGGCTACCAGGAGATAGGATACTAAAGCAATAATGCTTTCCATAAAAATAAATGTTTAGCGGGCCAGCCGAGTGGCACATTGGTTAAGAGCTGGTTCTGGGATGCCAGCGGCCCAGGTTCGGATCCCATGTATGAGGGCCAGTGACACTGCCCTCTACAGCTAACAACAGCTCCACCTGGAGCTGGGCTGTGTGAGCCCTGGCGACGGTGTAGGCTGCAGCCCCGGCTGCAGTGGGCTGCCATAGGTTACAGTGAGTAGCCAGCAGCAAGCGTGAGTAGGTGGCAGCCAGAGTGAGCTGCCAATAGCTGCGGTGAGCGACCATCCAGAGGCGGGCGACTGATCTGCCTCATCCAGGAAGAGCGCAATGACGATAACAACATGGGCCAGTGAAACAACGTCCTCTGCAGCTAGACTGAAGAACAAAAAGACAGCAACTTGTCTGTTCCCCTTCCCAATTCCCCAATGCTGTTCCCCTCCCCCAATTCCCCAATAAAATCTTTAAAAAAAAAAGTTTAAAAAAAATAAAAAAATAAATGTTTAGCATTATAAAATGTCTCTCATTCTGTCTCTCCTCTCTCTATATCTATATATGTATATAGATATAAATTTTTTTAGAATAGATGTTAATTCTATTTGAATAAATGTATTTCTGATAAAATTTTAAACAGATCTAAGAAGATTACATCTTTTGCATTTGGGGGTATTTTTTTAGCAGGTTTCCATAAGAATGTTCAATATTGTGCAATTATATTACCAGATATGTGGTGAACATTGTGACACAAAAATTAAATTGCCTTATCAGAATATTTCTATGAATAAGATGTCTAGAAAATGTGAAAAATCCATTAGAAATGCTATGAGAGCCATTCATAAAGAAAGTCAATAATTTAGGCACAAATAAGTGCCCTGATGGCTAATATAGTTTTAGCTATAAATCATCATCACTAAATCTAGTCTTAATTTTTTTAACACTGCTTCGCAATTGAAAATTGCTTGTTTATGTATGAAGGAAGATTCTATTTAATCTATGCTCTTAGAAGTAGCAGAATTTTGATATTCCAACTGCTTATTCTTATTCCTGAACTACTCTTTTTTGCTTCGAATGGTTTATAGTTGAGCTGGGCAGAGAGGACTGAGCCTTTCTCTACCAGATAACGGCTAGACTAGGTTCCAGTGTCATAAAGGGTGATTGTGAAGATCAAACGAGCAAAGTCAAAAGCTTTGAAGAGTGCCTGTTACACATAAGTGTACTCAGTAAAAGCCAGCGATGATAAAAGATGATGATGATTTTTCTTTCTTTGCTCTTAGTAATTTTCTTGCTACATTTATTTCTCTCCGTTATGGAAAAATGGAAAATCTGCTATCAAGCAACAATTAGATATCGGCTTCCTGATTCTTGATTGATTGATTGACTGATTGATCATTCATTCATTCCTTCATAATGAGAAGGTGGCTATCAGCCAAACCTGATTTAGTCTGAACCACTATAGTCCATTTTGCCAACCATAACCTCACTGTGTGATCAAGATTATAAACCTTCTCAATTCCCGGTGCCAGACAATGCCTCCATTGCCAGCCAGTCACCCAGCGGCTCTGCTGGCTCTAATTTGACTGCCGAGATCAAATTGCTTCTCAAAAAAATTTTAACAATTTTTCTTTCCCAAACCTTAACTTGTAACATGACATAAGTTTGTTTTTTTGGTTTTTTTTTTTTTTTTTACAATTACTTCATGGGAAATTTTTCATATTTCCCCATGGTTATAAAAGAAACTGTTTTGTAGCAAAACAAATAGCAAAATTTATTTGGCTATTTTATCACTGTTTATCCTTTTCCTCAATCTGCTTTAACATTGTGAAGTTTTATGGTGAAAATGAACTAGCACAAACATAGGAAGGTAATGAAAAGACATTTTTATAAGGATTCCTTTTCTTAGGATTTTCAAAGATATCTTAGGTTTGTTTCCTTTGAAGTTGCAGGTCTGGAGCAGGTCTGAGTCCTGTTTGTTGTAACTCTAAGTAGAAGATAGTGAGCTAATATCCTGGTGGTACTAACCCTGGCAAAAATAGGAAGGTCATGGGCATTAAAAAAGTGAGAGGGACTTTCCTTCCCTATAATGGGGAAGTAGAAGACGCCGATCAACTCTCTCTGTGTCTCTCTGAGGATACATAGAAAACCAGATTAAACAACAAGCTTTGCCTCATAACATCATATTATTAAGGGTAGAGAAGTACCACCCAGGAGACGATGAAGGGTGAGTGAGAGGGCATGCGGAGCAGGGACACTCTCTAGGGACCAGGAAGGATAAAACACTTGGAATCCAGGGGCGACCGAGGATGGGTACCCTGGCAACACATCCTGTGCATAGCAAGGGGACCCTGGAGAAGACACCCTAGAAATAAAGAAGAACTGGAAGTCAGTCACCACTTCTGACTCCAGCCCAGTTTCCAGGGACATTGATCCTCCCTGTAAAGCTGACTTACTAATGAGACTGAAAGGGTTCATCACCAGAGACCAATGCTAAAGGAAATACTAATAGGTGGTCTTCCAACAGAATGAAAATAATTTCTGATGAAAGTATAGAGATAGAAGAAGATAAAGGAATGCAATTTAAATGGTAAATATGGTAATATGCGATTAAATCTAGTTGAAAATGATCTGCTTTCAAATCCATAGAGACAGAAAGTAGATTACCAGTTGCCAAGGGCTAGCGAGAGGCATAATGGGGATTGATTGCTAATGAGTACAGGATTTCTCTTTAGTCATTTAAATGTTCTAAAATTGATTGTGGTGATGGTTTCACGATTCTGAGAGTACACTAAAATCCATGAAATTGTACACTTTAAAGGAGTAACTTTTATGGTATGTAAATTATCTCTCAATGAAGCTTCTCAAAAAAGAGAAGAGAAAAATACATATCAATAGCATGTAAGTTAAGAGGGGCTACATGGATTTGAAGTGTTCTGGATCACTGAATCGTCTGGGAACAGGACAAACTAGGAATTGGTCACGAGACTTCACAATTATGTATTATGCACATTCTATAGGTGTGTCATCACACACACACACACATTTTTGCAAAAGAACAAGAGGCAACTAAGTCAAAGGGATTAATATTAACAAATGCCCAAGAACCTCAATAAAACAGTGATGTGGTTTCCAAGTAGACTAAGCGTGGAAAGATAAAACTTTTTTCTTATGTTTTCTTCCTAAAATGGTATATGTAAGGCAACAGTGGAATAAAGAATATGAATAAACTTAGTGAACACAATAGATACACATCACCCCAGATAATTAAAATACAAACTTTTAAATAATACAACTGACTTAAAGTAGGAAGGCTACAGCTTTACAAATATTTTTCTGCTTTATAAATAGTTTATTGTTGTAAATCATTTTCACTGGGCTTTGCGGGGGACCAGCCCCCGCTGACCAGGGTTCGAGAAGGTGGACACGGCTTAGGTGATAAAATAAAGACAGAAACGAGTTAACAGTAAAGACAGAAAATGGAGGAAGAGCTCTCCGATTTATTTCTCACAGGCTTTATATACAGTTTTTAGGTAGGGGGTACGTGCAAGGGTACATGTAGGAAAAATATGCATTACCTCAGTGAAAAGTAGATCATTAACTGTTTACCAATAGTCTAAAGGTCAGTGAAACCTTGGTTAGTTTCTTAAGCCGTTTTCTTCCATTAACCCAGATAGCCATCTTTCTTTTGTGTCCCAAGGATCCGGCCATCCTCACCACATTCCTTAGTAAATAGTGAGCACCTTCCAGGTGCAGCAAGGAAACAATAGGAGCAGATAGACAAGTTTATGATTCACCAAGCCCACTAAAGCCAGCCTGCATGCCCCTCAATATTGGGCTACACAGTCCTCAACACTGCGTGCCCCTCAATATTGGGCTACACGGCCCTCAACATCTCCCCCTTTCTTATTATTTAAAAAGCACGTCTGTGACCCCAGACGGCTGCGAGTCACAGTGCCTGTCTTAGGTGTCCCTCAATGAAATAACAACCCGTCATCGGCACTTGATCCTCTGGCGATCAAGCCCTGCCTTAGGTCAGTTACATTCAAGGAGGTCCTTACCCGTCTTTGGCTAGCCTGTCCTCGCTGAAGCTTAGGGGTAGTGGGGCTAATAAGC
Organism: Aselliscus stoliczkanus; assembly: GCA_033961575.1. Taxonomy (NCBI): domain Eukaryota; kingdom Metazoa; phylum Chordata; class Mammalia; order Chiroptera; family Hipposideridae; genus Aselliscus; species Aselliscus stoliczkanus. The sequence continues at coordinate 166,571,744 of CM066727.1, read as the reverse complement.
AAGTGGCTAAACCGGAGGCTTTGCCCTCAGTTTCATCTCATGGATGTTGGCTTGGACGTCCAATATCTGCTTGAGAAAACATCTAATGAGTACGGGGAGTAGGCACAGAACCAAACAGACACAAATGCCCAATGTAAGGAATGTCACAATGGAATGGCCAATATTGGGCAAAGACGGCAGGGTGTTTTTTATGATATCAACAAACTCAGAGGCAGCTTGAGCTGCATCAAATTTTAAAGGTTCAGCTTCTCTCATGTTTTGAATTTCATCATGAAGCTGAAACATGTCTAAAGACAGATTAGCTTTATGCCAAATTCCTTGGAGATGTAAACGAACTCTATTCCAATCATGTTGACTACTATTGTACATTTTTGGGGTTACACAAATCCAATGATATTCTGAATGACATCGTAAACGAGACCATACTTTTAAACTTTGAATTTCATCACCTAAATATTGAACCATATCATATAATGCATTTACCTTTTGTTCTAATTTTTTATCTATATCCTCTTGAGTTCCTAAGGCTAAAGTAACGTTTTTTGAAAGGGTGTTAACATACTGAGCATTTTGAACAGTTTGTGAAAGAGCCACAGCGGCAGTAGCAGCAGTTGCAATCACAGTAACTAAAGCCATAATTCCAGCAATCATAAGCCCTATAAATCTTTTTGGTCTACTTAAAGCATGTTCAATTTCTTTAAAAATCTGTAGACTTCTCTCATCGTACCAAGGTCCAGAAACATTAACAGGAAGCATAACAAAAGACGGTTGATTAAGTATCATAACACGAGTTCCCATCGGTACCCAAGAAATACAATTTGTTAAAGTACAATTATAACAGGATACATTAAACATATGTTTGTTAACATGAATAGAAATATCTCCAATCAACAGTGCATAAGGAGAAGGAACACAGGCAGATACATTAATAGAGCGACTAGTGGAGGTACAGGGGGTATCAGGCCTACAAACAGTCACGGTTTGAAAATTTTCACCCATCGCTCCCACAAGTTTCCAAAGAGAGTTTTGTTGATACTGTGTGTCTGACTTCCATATTCCAGAGGGCAGTCCCCTTATCCAACTCATTTTGTTGCTTTGAGACCAGTCCAGAATGTACCGATCCACTCCAGGAATGTTGTATCTCACTGGCATGTTGCTATGGCACATTTTCCGGGGGACAGCTTCAGTGTTCATAGACCGGGATTTCTGGGCTCTCCCAGACAGACGGATGGTGGATGAGAACTGGGTGGCCGAGCAGAAGGCCTGCTCCGGAGCAGTGGAGAAGGGATGGCTGGTGGACTGTACGGGCTGTAGCGGCCTGGGCACGGCAGGGGGCTGCTACGGTGGCTGCGGTGGCAGTGTGAGCACCAGGAGGCGGCAGCTGCGGCACGGGCAAATCAAACGATCTGGAATCCAAACTGGAGTGTCTGTGTCCTAAGGAAATACTTAAGCATACCCTCTTTCCCTGGGTTAACAGTATGTCCGGTCCCTTTTAGGTACCAATTAACAGGTCCTTTTATTTTACTAAAGCCCTAGGCTGACACAGGTCAGAGTTTTAATGTTTATACATAGATGAGTGTTTTGATGTATCTATTTTTAAAATACGACTGGAGAGTCAGGGGTTAACATTGCATTGGCTGTGGAACTGAGTCCCAACCCTGCACTCCCAGGGGTTGCTCTGAAGAGCTCAGGGACTGATTTAAATTGTTAAATAAGTTGTTGCTGCTAAATGGGTTGCAAATCGATGTTTTTATTGTTGTCTGGGCCCAAGGCTGGGGCCCTGGGGCGTTTCCCAGGTTGGATGAAAAAAGACTTTAGAGTTAAGATTCTTAGGTGGCAATAATTGTCCATTTTTATGATATTTAGAATGGCAATCTATCAGCCAATGAAATCCCTTGTTGTATCGTGGACATATAGTCTGTGGCATCAAGGGTAAAGTTTGTTGTGAGACATTAGGAACATTTTGTGGCTGTATATTTTGTGATTGGGGAGCTCGTCTAGTCTTAGGACAGTGTCTGTTAAAGTGTCCCGGTTCCCCACAATTATAGCAATTGTAGCCACCGTTTCTGTTATTACTATTGGGAGTGTCCTGCATTGACTGAGTTACTGTCTTAACATCCCCTTTAAGGGTGGCAGCTATTGCTACTCCTTGAATAAAAGCTGGAGAGACATCAGCACATTGTTCTACATAATCATTAATAGTGTCAGATTTACTGATAGGCTGGAGTGGATTTTGATATGTAGAACTTGTGTTTTCAAATGCCAACTGTTTGATTAAAATATCTGCGGCTTTATCATTGGTAATTACTCTACGAACTGCTTGAATGAGCTGAGACAAAAAGTTTTGAAAAGGCTCCTCACCTCTTTGTATTACGGTAGTTAATGTAGTTGGCTTTTCCGTGGAGGCGGGGAGTGCTCTCCAGGCATTAACAGCACAATCAGTGACTTTTTCTAGGACCTTTTTAGATAGATACATCAGGTCTTGTGTATGAAAATATTTACCTCTTCCCATAAGCATATCTGTAGTAATTGAATCATATTTACGGACAAATTTTTCTGTCCTATCATCATATTCAGTCCTCCAAAGGAGATAATCTCCGCCTGTTAAGCAGGCTTTACTAACTTGAGTCCAATCATGGGGAGTCATCCATTTCCCTGCCAATGTATCAATTAAAGAAAGAGTATAAGATGTTACAGGTTCATACTCTGTACATGTAAATTTTAGCTCTTTTAAGATTTTATAGGGCAGGGACTCCCAGGAAGGCCATTCATCTCCTTTCCGATCCATATCAAAGATCACTGGACAACTAAGAGTAAAATCAAATTTCCCGTTTGCCTCTGCCTCCTCAATGGCTCTATGAAACCGAGATGTGGATTTAGAATTACGTGGCGGCATAGGCATTACAGGATGTTTTAAAGGAGGTTGGGGTTTTACGTATTCTTTATTTTTAGCTGAATATTTTGGGGGACCTGGGCCCTTATCCTCCTTTTTAGTAATGGGAAAGTCCCATAGATCTTGTTCATTATATTTAGCTGCCTCCGTTTCCAATTTGGCAGCATCTGGGGGAGGGAGGTTTTCTCCCTTATCAAGTAAATCATCATTAGAATCAGTATATTTTTTAACTGAACTGGCCAAATTAGTTTTAGAGCGAGAGGGGGATAGTAATGGCGTATGTTTTTCAGATAGTGTCGTTGGCACAGAAATAGTCTCTGGAACGAGTGTATCTTTAATTAAGTTCCAGAAGGCAACAAAAAGTAGAAATTTAGCTATCTGAAAAGTTCCAACCTTTAAATCTCTGGCTGCAAGAGAGCAGCGAATTAAGTTAATAAAGAGTTTAAGTTTCTTAGATCCGGTTTGACCCATATCTAATGTTAGTAAGTATAAAGGATAGAAAAAAACAATCACTCGATATCCACTCTGATGCTCGTCTGGCCGCTCGCGGGACTTAGTCTGTCTTGGCAAAAGCTCTGCGGTATAAGCCCCCGCACTGGTGGACTGGGGCGACCCTGGAGAGTTCCGGAGTCGGCCATCCACAGCCCAGTCGCCGTTTAACCTTACGACAGAGAACGGAACCGCAGATTAGAGCCCATTCAAGTTCCGTAGCAAAGCCGTGGAACTATATGCATTCACTCACACAATCACACTCTTGCACACGAAATGGTTAGTAAGATATATGTGTCCTAAGGACCTATTGTTTATATTCTAAGCTAAAACAGCACCTTATTTGTGCTCTTAAAATTCTGTGACTACTCCAGCACTTCTTATATTGAGTGCAAATACTTATTACTACTCCGGCACTTCTTATATTGAGTGCAAATACTGATTACTACTCAGCACCTTCTTATATTGAGTGAAAATACTTATTAGTACTCCGCACTTCTTATATTGAGTGCAAATACTTATTACTACTCCGGCACTTCTTATATTGAGTGCAAATACTTATTACTATTCCGGCACTTCTTATATTGAGTGCAAATACTTATTACTACTCCGGCACTTCTTATATTGAGTGCAAATACTTATTACTACTCCGGCACTTCTTATATTGAGTGAAAATACTTATTACTACTCCGGCACTTCTTATATTGAGTGAAAATACTTATTACTATTCCGGCACTTCTTATATTGAGTGCAAATACTTATTACTATTCCGGCACTTCTTATATTGAGTGCAAATACTTATTACTATTCCGGCACTTCTTATATTGAGTGAAAATACTTATTACTATTCCGGCACTTCTTATATTGAGTGCAAAGATTATCCACTATCACACCTGGCGTCACCAACCAGGGGGTCTGCAGTACCCTCAGTGGAAGCCTAACCGTGTTGAAAATGTACATAACCTTTTCTCTTAAAACAACAAACTAAAATAAAAAAACTTACCTTCAAGTCCCTGTTCGGGCGGCCACTCTGGGGACCAGCCCCCGCTGACCAGGGTTCGAGAAGGTGGACACGGCTTAGGTGATAAAATAAAGACAGAAACGAGTTAACAGTAAAGACAGAAAATGGAGGAAGAGCTCTCCGATTTATTTCTCACAGGCTTTATATACAGTTTTTAGGTAGGGGGTACGTGCAAGGGTACATGTAGGAAAAATATGCATTACCTCAGTGAAAAGTAGATCATTAACTGTTTACCAATAGTCTAAAGGTCAGAGAAACCTTGGTTAGTTTCTGCCGTTTCTTCCATTAACCCAGATAGCCATCTTTCTTTTGTGTCCCAAGGATCCGGCCATCCTCACCACATTCCTTAGTAAATAGTGAGCACCTTCCAGGTGCAGCAAGGAAACAATAGGAGCAGATAGACAAGTTTATGATTCACCAAGCCCACTAAAGCCAGCCTGCATGCCCCTCAATATTGGGCTACACAGTCCTCAACACTGCGTGCCCCTCAATATTGGGCTACACGGCCCTCAACAGGGCTTCAAATTACCGAGAGCAGGGTCAGCACTCTTCTGTCTGCTCTCAGAGTTCAGCAGATTACCTGCATACAGTAACAAATCAGGTATTTGTTAATGGATGGAATGAATAAATGTTTCAATACATTCATAAATGGAAAGAAGACAGGATTTCTAAAAGCTATAATTTAGGATTTCCTGGAAGCAGGAGAGAAATATGTTTTTTATTTTTTCTATGACAATGTATATTATACGTATCTTTAAAGCTTAAAAAATAGACAGTAACACATTTGTAGAATTTTATAAATTTCTGAGAGAAATTGGATAAATTCATACTCCAGAGGTATGTAACAGTTACTACTAGATATAGGATTCACTTTCTACATTGTTACTTCTACTAAGTGTTGTTAACCCAGACTGTGGATTTAGAACCGTTTTCTACCTGCTTTCTTTTTGGAAGGAATCTCTGAAGGTCAGCGCTCTTCCTCCAGCCAGCTTTGTTTAAAACTACTGCAAAACTCTTATAACCTCCAGAGAAGTAAAGTTCACAATACCTCCAGAGAAGAAAAGTTCACAATTTCTCACTCTAAAGTTTCTCTTCCCTATGGTTCTCTTTTATCTTACATTATTCAATAGCTACAATTGAAGAGCATTTCTCTTCCCTCTTCAAGTGTGAATAGAGAACAATTGTTGGATATGATCTTTTTTTTTTTTTTTTGAGGGCAGTGTCACTGACCCTCATATGTGGGACCGAACCGGGGCCGCTGGCTTCCAAGGCCAGCGCTTAACCACTGCACCACTCGGCCGGCCCTAGAGAACAATTTTTAACATAAATGTTTGTTTTCCTAACTACCATTAAATACTCCTCTTTTTATATAGCAATGTTACTTGGATGTCAAAATGAACTTGGTCCTTTTAAAACTCAATTCATCAAGCTGTCCACCAGCTTCAACTTGAGGACTTTGAACTCAGCCGAAACTTTACAGTATCTAAATTACATCTCAGAAGAAACTAGCTGAGAAAATGTCAGTTCAGTCCTGCAGGGCTTGGCAAAATTGGAGTTCAGGCCTGGGGTCAGTGATGGGAGCCATCACCAGGCAGAGTCTGCAGCAGAGAGAGGAATGGAGGAATTGGAACAGAGAATGGATCAGCAGCCAGAGTCATAAGAGGAAATACCAGTGGTTATTCAAATACAAGAGCCAGAAAATCAGAGTCCTGGAATAAAACAGAGCTTTAGAGCATAAAGGGAGTTTATACAGACAGACCAGAGCAGAGGGTCCCCAATATCCAACACCAGGACAATCCTTACCACCTAAGAGCTGTGATGGGACCACCCTTCACTGACCTGCCAGCTCTGTGCATAAACTCTGGTTCTGGGGCGTCTCAAAGATGCCCAGCAATTTCTAATAAGCCGTAAGACACAGCCGGGATGGGGAAATTGTCCAAACAGGAAAATTTGTACCAGAAATAAATAAGAGGCATAAAAGTGAGATTTCATTCCACTGAGGAATTTGGAATCACATGGTTGTTTCTTTTTTTTTTTAATTAAGCAGAAATGCCTACTTAAGAAGTGACTAGAAAAGCAATATTAGTATGATATAATGAATAGAAAATTAGCTTTGACTGGTGCTGAGAAAAGGGGCCTAGAAAAACAACATGAATTCATTAGAAAAGTGCAATATTGTCATATGTTTAACTTTTAAAAATATTTTCTATATTTTGATATGGTTTTATTTATTATAGTATGAAGTATGAATTAATGTTATTTAAAATAACATCTCATGTAAATAATACTGATATTGTATATTCTTAGAACCAAGATTTCAAAGGGTCACATCAGAGATGATATTTAAAATTCCATATTTAATGACTTATGAGGGAGGCCTGGGCACTGACCAACCAGAACAGAGCTCAGCCTTGGTTCTTGAGTGGACTTCTAGAAGTTCTCTTCTAAGTTGGACATCAACTCAACTCTTTATTGTTAGGGAGTTAGAGGAGGTCCCAAGGGAGGGGCCAGGTTAAGGTAGCAGAGGGACCCTCTTTGCTAATACCTTAGAGAAGTAATATAACATTTTAACAACTTCCTGTGGTTACAGCTCATGTGTTAACTCTAATTAGAGGTCGAAAGGCTCAGTGGTGAAACACTTAGGTCTGTAGCCAGATTGCTGAAGATTAAACTCCTGATTCACCATGGACTAGCTGTGTGTCCTTGGGCACTGATATGAGGATCGCAGAAGTTAATCCTTATAAAGTGCCTAGAAGAGTGTCTGGCATATAGTAATACTCAATATCACCTATTAGTAGCAGTTATCAGGAAGACTGTACACAGTATAAAAAAATGATTGTAATTGAGTAGCAGTGCATTCCACAGGCTAGGGAAACGGTAGTAGCAAAAACAAGTGCCATAGTTTTGCCAGTTCTACTCTAATCCAGGCCTAAAACCCAATCGTACATATAGGTATGCTGACCATCGTACTTATCACGAGCATTAGTACATCAGCGATTAAAAAAAAAAAAAGGCAGGGTTGGGGGACTCTTACAAACCCTTTTAGTTAAGTCCCAATCTAAATTCACTTATGTGAAAACACCAGTCATTATTTTTCAACACTGGCTGTGACGACTGACAATATTAATGTCTTTTCAGGCCAGCATCCCTCAAAAAATGAACTTTGTTTTGGATTGCCATCTAGAAACCTTAAAAATTCTGTTTTTGGGCCGGCCGAGTGGCGCATTGGTTAAGCGCTGGTTTTGGGATGCCAGCAGCCCCGGTTCGGATCCCACATGAGGGCCAGTGACACTGCCCTCTACAGCCAACGGCAGCTCCACCTGGAGCTGGGCTGTGCGAGCCCCGGTGATGGTGTGGGCTGTAGCCCCTGCTGCAGTGGGCTGCCATAGGCTACAGTGAGTGGCCCGCAGCCAGCGTGAGCGACTGGCAGCCAAGCGTGAGCTGCCAATAGCCGCGGTGAGCGACATCCAGAGGCCGGCGACTGATCTGCCTCATCCGGGAAGAGCGCAATGACGATACCAACAGTGAAGCAACATCCTCCGCAACTAAACTGAAGAACAAAAAGACAGCAACTTGTCTGTTCCCCTTCCCCGATTCCCCAACGCTGTTCCCCTACACCAATTCCCCAATAAAATCTTTAAAAAAAAAAAAAAATTCTGTTTTTGCTTCTGTTCCATCTTTGTGTTCCTGAGGGTTGATTTGGGATGTGAAACTTCTCCTAAGGCCAACAATTGTCAGGTCTAAAGTCAGAGATGGCTGAATTCTGATTTGGGGCCTGAGACAAGAGGTGTAAAAACACCTGTGACTTATTTTGTCAACTCCAGTGGGATCATCTCATACCATATTAACACCTTGCGGGCCAAATAATTTCATCTGATATGTAACCTAAACTATTGTGCATATCTTACAAAATTATGATTTCACTAAAGATAATTTGAAATGTAAATGGCTACTTTGATAAACTTTTAATATGATTGAAATTATTCATCTTAGAGATAGCTTAGAGCAAAGGACAAGACAATTTCTAATATTCAACGCTTTGCTTCTTTTTAGTAGTAAGAAGCTCCTAAACAAAATTCTGACTTATAAGTAGTTTCTTTAAAGGATGTTTTTGTCCAAAGCTAATAAAAAAATGTAACACAGAGCGTTGTCATGATGGAGGATGATGTACGGCGCACATTAAAACACACCTTCTCTCAACCGTAGTTCATACCCAACTGACTGCACCAAACAAGTTGAAACTTGTCACACACTGTTACTAAGGTTCAATGTGCCACTTCCCATAATGAAGACCTGCCTTTACGTTGAATGGCACTCAGCAGAAGCATTCACCCAGTTTTGTGATAACAATGGAAAGGCTCCATGTCACACATAGCTTCTGTTATGTGGCAATTTCTGTCTAATAAAAACATTATGAGGGCTGACCGAGTGGCGCTGTTGGTTAGGAGCTGGCTTGGGAAGCCAGCTCTGAGAAGCGGTGCCCCAGTTCGGATCCCATATATGAGGGCCAGTGGCACTGCCCTCTACAGCTAAGGTGGTGAACAACAGCTCCACCTGGTTGCCTCTATAGCTAAGATGGTGAACAACAGCTCCAGTTGGCTGCCTGTATAGCTAAAATGGCTGGCGACGGTATGAGCTGCAGCCTCTGCTGCAGTGGGCTGCCAAAGGCTACAGTGAGTGGCCAGTAGCCAGTGTGAGTGGCCGTCCAGAGTCTGGCGAGTGACTGCCTCACTCTGGAAGAGCACAATGAAGATACCAACATGAGCCAGTGAAGCAACGTCCCACACAAAACTAGACTGAAGAACAAAAGGACCACAACTTGTCTGTTACCCTTCCCTGATTCCCCAACACTGTTCCCCTCCTTCAATTCCCCAATAAAATCTTTAAAAAAACCCAACAAAAAACATCATGGTGTGTTCTCATCCATCTTATTCACTAGATCTGATACAGTGAGTCTTCTGGCTCTTACCCAAAGTCAAAATGATCATGAAAGGTAAATGTTTTGAATTGATTCAAGGTATGGAGGCAGCTATGACAGCACAACTAAAGACACTCATGAAAGAGGACTTCCAGAACCGCTTCAGAAAGTGGCAAGAACAATGGGATAAGTGTGTTTGAAGTAAAGGGGGTTATTTTAAGGGGGATAAATGGCAATGTGTCTTTCATTGTAATAATTTTTTTTTTAATTTAAACATTCATCGTATTTTGTGATGACACCTCGTAAATACTGGACCCTTACACAAAACAACAAAATACTGAAAAAATAATTAAGTACAGATCCTGGAGCGAGGGACAACACAAAGTAGGAATAACTATCAGGACTAACTTTTCTGTATTTGCTATCCTTAGAGAGTTTTTGAACTTTACCATAAACTCTGTCCACCTCTAGGAAGAGGCATCTGTCATGTAAAGCAACTCTGTATCCCTAACATTGTCTATAGCCCTGCAGAGTACTACTTCTTATGTGGACATCAAGTCTTTACTTGTTTATCACATGCTAACCCAATTTATGTCTATGGGATCAGTGTTGGAGATTTTCATGTATTCCAGATACCTCCACTTTCTATGGGCCATATCTTAGTGAAGTATGTGTCCAGTAACTTATAAAATGAAGAATGAACTACACTCTGGAGATTTACTCGCTTTTTATGCACACCATTGTATAGTGAAGGGTGATCACTGGAAAATCTATCAGAAATATATTATTTAAAAGATATAAAAGGTACTTCCACAGCAAAGCAGAAAGTATTGGGTAATCTAATCACTTTTAGTTTCTTCCTAGTTAACCTAGACAGTGTCTGTGCCATTGCTAACAACTTTTGATGTACAGGTCACGTAGACCAGCCCATCTCTAAACTAAAGGAGATGGTGTCTGTGTCTCCAAGGGGACACCCAATGGATACTGGAAGAATTATTCTTGGATTGGGTTCACTAGTTTGGGATTATGTCCTCAAAGCATTCTATAAAGGGTAATCATCTTTCTGCCCTTTTCCTTCATGTGGATTGTAATTGCTTTCTGTGGACTCCCGGAGTTTCAAGTACTGCTATACAGCCACTGTCATTTGATAAAAGAAGCAACGAGGCCAGATTTTGTTCTCCCAACTCTCATTTTGAGATGCAGAATCATCTAGAGATCATGACAATACTGTAGACCTGCAGCAAGTTTGCTTTTGTGGCCAACCTCTGGGCTAGTCAGAGGTTGGCTAGTAAGAGGCTCAGAGAACTGTAAGACCATCCCGATTAGTTATGCAATTGTCATCTCAGGATGTCTTGTGGCTCACATCACACCATCTTCTTCATTCAGAACCTCATCTTGCCTGCATTAATATTGGGTTGTCGGAAAAGTCATGACATATTTTTGCAATGAAAAACAGAAAAAATATGACATGACTTTTCCTACTAGCCTGTGCTTGCCTTAAGAAATCACTCCAGGGGGCCAGCCAAGTGGCTCAGTTGGTTAAGCGTTGGCTTAAGAGCATGTGTTCTGAGCAACAGCGCTGCCAGTTCGATTCCCACATGATCCAGGGACACTGTGCCCTGAGCTGAGCTGTCGCTTAGTAGCCAACAGGTGGCAGGATGGCTCAGATGGTGTAACAACAAGATTGCCTGTTCGATGGTGGGCTATGCCCACCTGCAACTAAGATTGAACTCAGCACCTTGAGCTGAGGCCATGAGCTGCTGGCAGGAAGCCAGATCGTGACTGGCACCCTCCTCCACAATGAAGATTGAAGAACAACAACTTGGCCGGTCCCTTTCCCCAATTCCCCAACACTATTCCCCTCCCCCAATTCCCCAATAAAATCTTTAAAAAAATGAAAAAAAAAGAAATTAACCCAAATGAAGATTTAACCTGTTTCTGCTATACTGCCCTGAGAACTTCTCAGCCAAACCTATCAGCAAATTAAGCCCTAAGTTAGTAGATAAAAAGAAATAATAAAGATAAGAGCTGAAGTCAATGAAATAAATGGAAATAGCTTTAATTGACTGAATGGAATATACAATTAAAAATATTCCCATAAAGAAAACTCTGGGGGCTGGCCAAGTGGCTCAGTTGGTAAAGAGCTCGCTCAAGTGTGCGAGCTGAGCTCTGAGCAACAGCAGTTCCATGCCCAGACCGAGCTGGGCAGGATGGCTCAGCTAAAAAAAAAAAAAAAAAAAAAAAAAAGACAGAAAGAAAGAAAACTCTGGGCTCAGTGGATTTTACTAGTGAACTCTACTAAATACTTGTAGAGCACAAAATACCAACACTGTATAAAACCTTTCATAAAATAGGAGAGGAAGGAACACTTCTCAACTCTTCTCCAGAGCTATGCTATTACCAAAACCAAAGACATTACATGAAAGGAAAACTAAGACCAAAACCCCACATGTACCCAGACACAAAAATTCCAAATGAAAAATTTTAAAATCAATTCTATCTATATATAAGAAAGTAAAATATCATGATCATGTAATGTTTATTCCAGAATGCAAGGTGGACTTAACATTAGAAATAAATGATTTGATTAATGTAATTCACTATCCAACATAAAAATTATGACCATCTCAAAGATGCAGACAAAATATTTGAAGAATTTAACACCCATTCAAGATACAAAATTCTCAGTAAACTAGGAATAGGAGACAACTTCCTCAACCTGATAAAGTGTGCCTATATAAAAACTATGGCTAACATTATAGTCAATGATTAATAGGTATTTCCTTTCAACGATTGGGCACAATTCATCAATGTCATCTCTCATGATTTCAATTTAACATGACTTATCTAGTCATGTTAAATTGCAATAAGGCAAAAAAGAAGTGACATAAATATGCATTGTAATGGAAGAAGTACAAGTATTTTTATTAGCAGATTACATTATTTTGCCTATGAAAAATCCTTAGGAATTTAGAAAAAGCTACTATAAATAAAAAGCAGAGTTAGCAAGATCACATTATAAAGTGCCTAATTTTTAAAACATTATTGCTAAATATGAGCAACAAAAGTAATAGAAAAGTAAGTTAGGAAGAAAAATAAGTTTCAGTGGCATCAAAACCCACAAAATACTTAGGGAAAAATTTAACAAGATATTCCAGATCTGTAAACACACACACACATCATCATCATCATCATCATCATCATCCAGAAAACACTGCTAAGAGAAAGTAAAGACTTAAATAAATGGAAATATGTATCATATTCATGGATTGGTAGATTCAATAGACTAAGATGGTTATTTCTTCACAACTTGATCAATAGGTTCAACACAATTCCTATCAAACTACCAGAAGACTTTTGTGTGTGTGTGCAAGGGAATAGGATTTGACAAACTGATGCTGAAATTTACATGGACATATAAAAATTAAACAATTCAAAAAAGATGAACAAAGTTGTAGGAATTCTACTTCCTGAATTCAAAACATCATAAAGCAACAGTTATTAAGATGTAGTGTCATGTTGGCCTATAGATAAATATATATAGACCAAAGGAACAAACTAAAGAGTCCAGAAATAGACCCCTGCATATATGGTCAATTGATCTTTAACAAAAATACTAAAGAAATTTAATAGGAAAAAATAACCTTTCAACAAATGGTGCTGGAAGAACTTGATATCCACAGGGAAGAAAAATGAACCTCAACCCTTACTTTATACTATATACAAAAATCAATTTCAATTAGATCATAGGCCTAAACATAAAGCTAAAACTATAGAAGTGTAGAAGAAAACAAAAGAGAAAATCTTTGTGACCTTGGGTCATGCAAAACTTTTTCAGAACACAAAAAAGCATGAATCATAACAGAAAAAATTAGACTTCAATAAATTTAAGAACTCCTGTATTTTGGAAGACACCATTAAAAGAAACAAAAAATAAAGGACCAGTTACAAACTAAAGAAAATACTTTCAGGGCATATATTGACCAAGTACTCCTTTATCAAACATATAAAGATGTTGCAAGACTATCAATCTATTAAAAGTTGGAAAAAATATTTTAACACACCTCACAAAAGAAGGTTTATGAATGGCCAGTAAGCACATGGAAAAGTACTTAAGATAACTGAATCATTAGAAAATGCAAATTAAAACCACAATGAGATACTGCAATACATTCACTAGAAAGGCTAACATTACAAAGTGTTTTATCAAGTGTTGCAAGAATATAGAGCACATGATGCAGTGCTGATGGAAATGTAAAATTGTTGAAACACTTCGGAAAATAGTGTTTAAACACTTTGGAAAATAGTTATGAAATATATTACCAAGCAATTCCACTCCTAGGTATTTACCCAATAGAAATGAATATATATATATATATATATATATATATATATATATATATATTTGTACATAAATATATATTTGTACACTAATATATATATTTGTACATAAATATTCATAGCAGTTTTGTAATAGACCCAAACTCGAAGCAATTCAAATGTCTATCAATAGGTTAGTGAGGAAACAAATTGTGGTATATTTATACAATTCAATATGATTCAGCAATAAAAAAGGAATGATATGGTGATAAATGCAACAATGTGGACAAATGTCAAACATATTATTCTAGGTAAAAGAAAGTACATAGTTTATTATTTAATTTATATAAAATTTTAGAAATGACAACCCTATTCTATAGCAATTGAAAGTAAATCAGTGGTTGCTAAGGTGAGGGTGTGGGAAGTAGGGATTAGCTGGAAAGGTGGCATACGAAATTTTTAGGGTAATGATAATGTTTTACATCCTGATTATAGTGGTAGTTACATAGATGTGTACATTTGTCTCTTAGCTATATTTTTATTTTTATAAAGGGTGGATTTTATAGTATGTAACATATCTCAATAAAGTTAGTTTTACAAATAGTTAATTATTTCAACCATATGAAAAATTACAGCTATTCAGCCAATTTTGACTTATAAAAATGTCAGTTTTACAGATGGCTCAATCTAATTCTGAATGAGTGAAGATATTATCTAGAATTGATTCAAATTTAAGTCCAAAGAAAATTTTACCATACATAGAATTTGCATCATAATGGGGAATCTTAAAAATGACAGATATATGAACCCCCTCCTTTAAGAATCACTGCTAAAAGGCCACTATTTTTGAAGGGTAATTGGCACTGATATGAAAAAAATCACTGACTGCTATTTTTATTGTTAAGTTTTAGGATCTCTTATACTTAGCTACTTTGATCAACTCTAATCAAGAGTGATATAGCCCCACCTACCATAGATTTAACGTAACAAACATAATATCCACAAAAAGATGTTGGAAGATGGTTTAAAAAATCATTTTTAAAAACATATTTATATATTTGTATATTTTTGAAAACCATATTTTTACTTTCTTCATAGTAGAAAACTAGAAATACTAATTTCTTAGGATGAAGACAAACTTCAGAAAACTTTGTAATAAGAGTTCTAACAACCATTCAGAAATCAAATTCAAAACACCCACCTTGATACTATATGAAACAATGTCATTTACCTAATTTAGAAATCTCACTTTTAAAAAAACAAAATTTTCAGACACAGTTATAACAATTTGAAATAGCAGCATGAAATTCTTGTTTCTCATATTGTTTTGTTCTGTATGTGTTCATGTTTCTCCTTCAGAATGATTAAGAAATTTACTGTGGTCAAGAAGTTTTTCTGAGAAAAAAATATCAAGGTACATTATTTAAAAAATAGAATTAAAAATAAAGAGCAGCAAACTGACTGTGACAACCTGGGAAAGCAGTGAAAACATAGTCAGCATTCACTCTTTTTCAATTCCTTCATAATGTTTTTCTTGCTGACATCTAAGTGGTTAAATCAATTGTCAAGGAGTGTTGAGTTTCTAAAGGGCAAGTCAGGGTGTTTGATACATACTGATAGAAAACATACTTCAGGAGCATGTCAGGTGAAATTTGCCTCTTGGTAGAATTGCCAGATAAAATCCAGTATGACCATTTAAATTTGTATTTCAGATAAAATTTTTTACTGTCTGTCCCATACAATTTGTGTTGATTATATCACAAATTATTTGTTATTTTCTGAAAATCAAAATTAATTGGGTGTCCTGTATTTATATTTGTTTCATCTGTCAATCCTGTTTCTTGCTTTTGTAATGATTAATACAATTCAGTGAAACAGTAGTTCATTAATGCATTGCGGGTTTTGTTAAATATACTTAATAAATACCTAAATTAAAAGGGCATTGAACAAACTATCAGAGCTCTTATCTTTCAGTTAAGTTGTTGATGTTTTTGGATAACACACTACTCATTTGGATGGATAAAAAGTAAGTAATTAATAAAACTTATTTGTAGATCAAGAACTATACAATACCCCATTACTTCAGTAAAGAATGTGTATATTTCCACAGAGGAAAAGAATGGCTTCTCTGAGAAAGGTTGATGGGAAATACATTTTAATTTCCTTTGGAAAATTCCACATGCATTTGGTTTTAATAATATCCTGTGTGTGTGTGTGTGCATACAATACACACACACACACACACACACACACACACACACACACACACACTTTCTGTTTATTTATGTTGCAGTAGAGTTCCAGTTTATTTTATGTGAAAGAAGAAATTGGAAGGTAACATCCAGGCATGAAAATTTGGTGTTTACTTGTCCTATGTCATTAACATTTCCAATTTGTTGAGTGGTTTCCATGATTCTCATAGGTCTTCACCCCATAAAAACTGATGGATGGGCTGACAGAGCCTTCCAGGCTTTGGTTGGTGTAATGTGAGCTCAGGGCCTGAAAACAATAAAACAGCAATTTTCTAAGAGATTTACCTGCAAAAAAGCGAGGAACATAAAAGCTTTTTTAGTTTCTCACCCTAAGCCTCTTTTTCTCTCAGTCCTGGGAAGGGTTTGGGAGGACTGTATCCTGTCAGGTTAATTGAGGCTGACATTCAATGTAATCTCAGAGCAGCGGCTGTAATGGCTCCAAGGGAGAGGCCACTGGAGCAGGACTCAGAAGAGCTGGGCTCCCGGCTGGCCAGAGTGAAGGCTTCCTGTCATGAGCAACAGAAGCCAAGTCTGCAGGGATGTGGAAACGGCAGGTCTTTTCTCTTGAAAGCTTGGACGGAGGCATCTAGTCATGATTTGACAAGCAATGTTCTGGCTTCAGTAGCGGCTATGAGCCAAGAGAAGTCTCCTCCCCAGTTAAGTGCATCAGAGCTGAGCCAGGCTGTCTAAAACTTCATCCTGGGTGTTGTCCACACACTGCACAGAGGGCTGTGCCTTAAAACTGGGTCTTTTGGGCCGGCCGCGTGGTGCGTTGGTTAGGAGCTGGCTTGAGACGTCAACTCTGAGCAGCAGGGCCCCGATTTGGATCCCACATATGAGGGCCAGGGATGCTGCCCTCTGTAGCTAAGGTGGCGAACAACACCTCCACCTGGTTGCCTCTATAGCTAAGATGGCCGGCAACTGTATGGGCTGCAGCCCCTGCTTCAGTGGGCTGCCATAGGCTACAGTGAGTGGCCGTCAGCCAGCGTGAGAGGCTGGCAGCCTGAGTGAGCTGCCAAATAGCTGCTGTGAGCAGCTGTCCAGAGGCCAGCGACTGATCTGCCTCACCTGGGGAAGAGCGCAATGATAATACCAACATGGGCCAATGAAGCAACATCTTCCACAACTAGACTGAAGAACAAAAGGACAGCAACTTGTCTGTTCCCCTCTCCCAATTCCTCAATAAAATCTTTAAAAAAACAAACAAAAATATACTGGGTCTTTTTATGTTAGAAGACAGAAAGGGATATGTGTCCTGGACTCAGTGCCCTAAAGAGAGACTCAGAGTCAGGTGGTCTGGATGAAAGGGATGTGAGGGGCTGCCCATGGGGTCTTGGTTCCCCAAGTCAGTTTTATTAACAGTCACCAATTAACCTTCACTCTAAAGAAGCCCAAATTCTTGGTCCCCCATCCAAATCCACTGTCCATTGGATACTTTCTGATCTAAAAGGCATCGAATTATGACAATTCCATCTACCATGGCTATTTCTTATTTGGTAATCATGTAATGGTCTACTTCCTGGTTCCTCCAGCAATTCATAACATATTCCAAATGTTAAACAACTATGCATTTAAAATAAGGTCTTTCGATGGCCTATAAAGTAATGTTGGAGAAGTCTCTTTTAATGGACTTTTTGGCTCTCACAAAGAAACAGCCTATATTTTCAGGGTTTAAAATTCTAATGTGAGGTTAACTTATATGCTGTTGTATTATGACAGAGAAATTGGCTGTGTCTTATTGTCCTGCAGGGGATAGGACCCTCATTAGGGATGGAAAATGGTTTTTAGTCAGGAAGACTGAGTTCCCTTTTCCTTCAAGCACAAATTAAGGGCCTGTGTTATGCACATACTCTGGATGGCAAAGGGGAGGGGATGAGAGGGAGGAGTGCAGCCAGGCCCTGAGGAAGGAGCTGGGTTCTGAGACAGGAGGAAACAGATAACTGAAACCAGGCTTTTTAAACTCATTGGTGGACATATACATTCTTCAGTCCCACCTGGTGCCTCAGGAGGTCACAGGACAGTGAAGGATACACATGGATGCCAGGGAAATGAACTCAAAATCTGCCTCCTTGAAAGCCCAGCAGGCCCTATGACCAAGACATGAGGTGACAGAAGCAGCAGATGCCACAGGCAGCTGGGCTGTTACTATAACACATACACATCTGAGAATGGAGATATGGGCCAGAGAGGAAGACAGAATTCCCTAATCCAAAGTGCAATACTATCCAGTCTTCCATGATGCTGCTGGACCCATACCTCTGGCCTGGAGCCAGTTATCGCCCTGAAAGGAATAAAGTGCTGGATACTGTCAACTTTGCCTCACTGAAAACGATGATGGGAAGCCCAGTTGGAGCCATCTTTCCCAGCCAGAGCTAGAAGTCAGAGGACAGGCTGGCCACCAGGCAGAGTAGCGTGGACATCAGAGGCCCTGGCTTGGTGTCAGGAACTATGGAAAGCACATGAACACTGTGCCAGCTGTCGTGAGGCCTTTCCAAAGAGAAACTTAGATCATTCTGGCTCGGCCTCCTGTGTCTTGTCTAACCTTCTTCCCAGCATCATTGCCTGGCCTCTACTGGCAGCAGTGCTTTCCAGGCTGATTGGTCCCATAAAATGAGTCAGATGGTACTTTTCTGTTTAAAGGATGAGTGGGCATTTCCATAAGATGCATCTCATTTTACAAACATCACTAATTTCTCTGCTTTCTCCCATCCAATCAATCATTCCACTACATCTGTGGATTTCATTAATGAGCCATTGACTCCCTCTTCCAGATCATTAGGAAAGATATCAAAGTCTGACTGGACCTAATACCAATTCCCATGGCTCAATGTTGTCTTCCCTGAGAGCTCCCAGGGGAGGCATGCATCACTCTCATACATGGGCCTTCATTAACCCAAACCAATTTTAACCTTTTTTGTAAGAAATACTTAGCATGCTATGAAAATTAATGTTTTCCCAAGGAACTCCTAATTTTCATAGCATCAGAACAGATGGCCACATGCTACAGTCATGAAATCTCAACCCCACTAAACAGATAATGTAGGTTCATTTATCCATTTACTTTTGTCCCTGGAAGAACAGAAGGGTCATACCCTTCTGCTATATACTCTTGTACGATTCGATTCTTTTGCCTTCCCAGCATCATGCTTTTCTATTGATTTGCCGTTTCTATTAGACAGAAGCTTCTGATTTCAGTCCATCTTCTTGGTTACTCTTAGGGAGCTTTATGCAAATCAATATGTTTTAGCGTGGGTTGTAGTTTATAGAGGTGGCTAAAATTTAAGTGTAGAGATGATGGTATTGTCAATTGTTTGAAAGCAGGTATTGCTTCCTGGGTTTTTCTGACTTTTCTTTACTCTCTTCTAGTGTAAATCAGGTTCCAGTATGTGAACTGAATCAGAGAATATGATCTCGTGAATGAGGTTAATTTGTTTGTATCTTTATCCCTAGGATCCTAGCTACACACAGAGTATTCAAGTTCTAACACCAACTTTTTTTTTTTTTTTTTTTTTTTTGAGGGCAGTGACACTGGCCCTCATATGTGGGACCCGAACCAGGGCAGCTGGCTTCCCAAGTCAGCGCTTAAACACCGCACCACTGGGCCAGCCCATAACACCAGCTTTTTTTATTTTTGCCTTGAAACTTCCTTCTGAAATTCAGGAAAAGAACATTTTTCTTCTTTCTATTAAAATACTTTTTTTAATGAAAGAATATAAAATTATATTTCTGTTGTCATTAAAACATTCAAAAAATGATTATGGAGGCACACTGAAAACTATAAAATAATGTTATTGGAGTGGCAAAATTGAAGATACATTTTAATTTTATTATAATTTTGTTTAGTATGATTAGCATACTATAACCTGCAGAATACTCTTATATAATCAGATAATGTGTTTTTTTCAAAGCTGTGAACAGGAGCAATATTAAAAACCTTTGAGGAAAGAGTTTCTTTCTGCTTGGAATCAAAGCTGAAAATGGATCTTCCATTAGCCAAGTGATGTGGCACTTCCTGAGCAACAACACCATTCAACATTTTCCAGGCAACAGGATCTATGATATTACTGTTTAATCACTTTGTGCCAAATGGCAAGTAGGTTGTATTATGTAACTAAAAAACTATTCTGGAAGGTACGATGCCACTGGATCTTTGGACGCACTCCCAAATTTTAGTGAGGGTTATTTGATTTTGCAGAGTAATATAGTATTGCATAGCAATGTAGAACAAATATATAGCATAATATTAGAGCACTGACATTGGAAACAGCATAGGTTCAAATCTTGGTCCTGCCACATATTAACTGTATGATCTTGGAAATATTATTTAATCTCTTTGAGCCCCAGTTTCACTATATGAAAATGCGATAATGATACCTACCAATTACGAGGACTGAATGAGTATGTGTATTAGGATTCTCCAAAGAAACAGAAATACACTCACATACACACACACACACACACACACACACACACACACACACAAAACACACTATGCCAAACAAATGTATACACATTTTAAGAAAGAGAAAAACTATTACAATTGTCAATCTCAATATATACTGATAACAAAAGACAAATACAAGTCATGTGTATACATTTTTATGGCACACACATATATGGAGAAAGGGAGATTTAGTTTAAGGAATTGGCTCACATGATTGTGGAGGCTTGGAGAATCCTATATCTGATAGGGCAGGCCCACAGTTTGGAGACTCAGGGAAGAGTTGCAGTTCAAATACAAATGCAGTCTTGAAGAGGTCACTCTTTGTTTTGTTAAGGCCTCCAACAGATTGGATGAGGCCCACCTACATTATGGAGGGAAATTTGCTTTACTCAAAGTCTACAGATTTCAGTGTTAGTTTCATCCAAGAAAACACTATCATAGAAACAGCCACAAGACTGTTTGAGCAAATATCTATGCACTGGGGCCCATCCAAGTTGACATATTAGAATGAACCATCACGGTGAGGTAATGTTTGTGACGAGGGAGAAATAGACAGTAGTATTCAATAAAAACTTAAAATGTCATGTATCCCAGTGATCTAGGGGATGTGGATGAACTTAATGTTAAGAGAGGTTCTTTGTTGAAAGTTTCTGATGAGGATCTACTGGTATATGGCTAAGGTTAGGTGGAGAGATTGCCAATTCATTATTTAAAACTAGAGTTGTTTTGTGACCATGCAAATTGGCTATTCTATTTCCAACAAAAGAGAAGACTGGAAGGATGTGGAACTACTAACTCTCATCCACTAATGTAAAACAAAAAAGATCTTTAGGATGATTCATCAATGATAAATAGTTGCACTCTCCTAGCTCTGGGGTAATGCAAGGCCAACACTGTAGTAAGAAATAAGTGCATACTCTTCATTTTGTATTTTCCTCTTCTAAACCATACACGAAGTGCAGAACCAGATGTTCTAAAAGATATGCCCCCAAAATAGTACAAGTAGAAAATACAGAGTGCTAAAATAAAAATCTAAGTGCACTGATTAATATTGTGGGGAACAAACTTTAAGACGTTAAAGTTTTCTACAAGTGAATTCAACAGAAACTCCACTCTGACTTAGCTACTGATAATGACTGCCTATATGTGACATGTTTCAGACTTAGAGGAGCTCAGCAAAGATATCTGTATCCTACACATGCCACCCTCATCCCTGCGGAAATTAAAACCATCTATAAAGGTACAAACAGTGGTCCATAGTACACAGGCAGTGGAAGTCAAAGAGACTGCAGGTGTTACAAATGCAGTGTTAATTTTAAAAATTTTTAAATGAGCTTTAAGGAAAAATGCATTCACCTGGAGACAAAATCAACAACTGGCTGGATGTTACCTTTTAGAAACACTTTCCTCTTTCTGTTGGGAAATGTTTGAAGCCAAGTTTCCTCTCATGTAATATAGAGAAAATAATATGACCCGTTCTGCTTTCCAGAGGAGTTGTGATTGTCACAGACAGCAAGATATGTGAAAGCACTCTGAAAAATGAAAGGATGTAACTGGAGTTATTATTTTTAGCATTCAAAAAAGAGAGAAGAGACAGTGTGGGGAAAAAGAAGGGGATAAGAGCTTTAGAATCAGCCAGTCTGGAGACTTGAATATCAGTTCTGCCTTCTCTCTGCTTGTGTGCCTGAGAAATTCTCTCAACCTCTTTGAGCAAAAAAATGTCAGGCTTTATATATTGAAGTTTCCAGGTGTGTGTGCACACTTATGAGTATGTATGTGAACCTGTATGCATGAATATGTAAGAAGAAGAAAGAGGTGAAATTACAGCACTAATGGTATATTGAATGGAAGCCTACTATGTGACACACGAGACGCTAAAATACAGAGCTTTTCAGGGCCAAGAATACAATACTTTTGTGGAAGGGAGTTACAATGAGTCCTGGAAAGTGGGACAAAGAATAAAGGGGAAAATTGGGATGGTCTGAGTTTAGACTAGAAGAGAAGCTGGAAAGACATTTCAGGTAGCCAGCTCAAATCCATAGTCTTGAGCTCCCAGCATCTCAGTAGGAGAAAGATCTCAGAGCAGTGTGCAACCCCATTAGACAGAAGCATGGTAGTCTTTTAAAAAACAAATCACAGAATTAGGAAAGCAAAATAAAATAGGGGTAAAGTTCTAATGACTCTTGGGACTCTGGAATTGAAGAGAAGACATGCTTGAATCTAAACAACCCAGAGGTGTGCTTATTGGGTGCCTGTTAGTAAACTATTGTCTCTTGGCTTCAAACCCACCCACCCATAGTCAGCCTTATGATGTTGGGTCTGGGACTCTTAATCCACATCTCTGTTTTGCCAACTGATTCTATGTTAGGCTGTTTGTCAGTAGGGGCTCTAGAGGGAAACTAGAAGGTTAAAAAAAGAAAGGATTGCTCCTCTGCTTGCTGCCTGTGAGCTTCTCACCTATTTTCCTGTTCCTATGAGTATCACCCTCCAAATGGTTCTTTGCCTTAGTAGTGGCAACTTCTTCTTGTAATTCTTGTAACACTTGCAGACTCAGATTCATGGTATCGCCTTGGAGACCTGCACCAGCCAGTCAGCACCCACCCTCCTTACAGGTCTGGGTCCCAGACCCTTTCTCGGAGCTCAGAGATACTAGGCCCAAGTAAGCAGTGTAGAGTGCACCTTTCTCAAAGGATGCTTAGTCTCACCACTCCTCTTCAACATCATACTTGAGGTCTTGGCCATTGCAATAAGGCACAAAAAGAAATTTAGAATAATACAAAAGAAAAATGATCAGGAAGGGAGAAGTAAAACTTTCTCTTTGTAGATAACATGATTATTTCTATATCAATTCCTGAGAATCTACAAAACAACTAGAACTAATAAATGAATTTTTCAAAGTCATAGGATCAAGATTAGTATACTAACACCTGTTGTATTTTTTTTTTTTTGAGGGCAGGGCACTGGCCCTCATATGTAGGACCCGAACCGGGGCCGCTGGCTTCCCAAACCAGCGCTTAACCACTGCGCCACTCGGCCGGCCCAACCTGTTGTATTTTTATATACTACAGTAAACAACATGAAAATTAAATTTTAAAATTTCCATATCTACTAGCATTAAAATCTACAAAACCTGGAGAAAATATGATTCTGTCATCTAGGATTTAGTATATAATTTTGATCAAATAACAACAGATTGTGCCTTTTCTCCTATGTCTAGAACATAAGGATTGTCTAGGAATCAGTGGGTTGAAGTGAGAATGGCTCCTCTCATTATTATTCCAAATAACCCACTTACAGAGTTTTTATATCCATACTTAAAACTTTAAGTTCTACTGTTTGGAGGTCTTGGTTTCTAAGAGACAAATCCTTTGAACAATAATAGTTACATGGAACTACAGTTTGAGATGGCTATTGGGTCATTTTGAGTTCCTCATACCACTAAACCAACAGGTGAAGAAAGCGGTTGCTCTGCTGGGTGGCTGTCCCTAATTACCAAGAGGAAATGAAATTGATGCCAGAAAATGCGATCAGGGAGGACTGTTTCTGAAACCCAAAGGATTCTCTGGGAAGGCTCTTGGTATATCATTTCAATAGTAAGAGTGAACTGAAAACTACATTAACCAATAAAGGAAAGAGTTGTTGAAGATTCAGACTTTTAGGTAAAGAACCCAGATCAGACGAGGTTCTGGCTGATGGAAAAGGAAACATGAAATGTGTAATGGAAGAAGGAAGTTATAAATATCAGCCACAGCCTTGTGATGAGTTACACAAATAAGTACTGTGGCAGCTTCACATAGCCTCCTTGGTTTGTTGTTGAGTGTGTGTATGTATATATTAACTATTTTATGTTTCTCTGTATTTCTTTTCTTATTATTAACATGTTTTATTGAAGGTTAAATCTATGATTTAATATTTAGGAGACAATATATAGATGGGATTGGGATTGAAAGAGAGGTATAATTTATACTCCAGAGATAACCAGAAGTTATTTACAGTGTAGATTTTATATGCCCCATGTGTGCAGGAAAAAAAAAAAATTAAACATTATTTAAATTAATTTTTATATTATCCTTTCAAATGTTTAGAGAAGCCTATTATGTATTCATAAAATAATACACATACAATTTATAAATAGATAAATACACATATATCAGGGGTGCATGCTAAAAAAGCATGATAGGGCTACATGTTCAAAAAACGTTTAGAGATCACGAAGTTAGAGCATGGTGGTTTAGAGGTCAGGAATATAGCTTTGTTCCTTATGTGTGGGCAACTTAGTTTTGTACATTCTATTCCAAAGTTATGAGCCCTGCTCACTCATCCATTCAGTACCATCTTACCCATGGCACCGGGTCATAAATTGAAGAACACATCTTTCCTTCTTAAACATGAGTCCACATGATTGGCATAGGATCTGAAGACCAGTGCTTACAACATCCTGAATAAATGGGTCTATTGAGGTTAGCAATGTATTATAGTTGGTAAGCTCCTAGACTGCAGTGAACCAGTCTGTTGATAGGTAACTCTTACTCTCACATTCCATCTAGCAGAAATATCTATAAATGACACTTCAGAGCTCTACCAGTATAGCGATGACTGATGTTCACAAAGGTCCTGAAGGATTATACATTCTGCCTTCTCAATCAAACCAGAAGACTGAAACTTATTTACATTGCTCAGTGTTGTGTATTCTTGGAACAGGGCACCACTCTCTTAGAAAAAAAATAAATATAGTTCATTAATTTGAGTACTTCCTGTAGCCAGGCCTGACTAATTTTTCTGTATTTCTTTTGTTCCATCATCTATCCAATTTCTCCATCCATGTCCTCACTCACTGCATATTTATGTACCCAACACCTATTGAGTGAACAGGCATAGCTTACAGATGAAGAGAATGTCAAAGTCCTTACTTGCATTATCTGTAAAATAAGGGAATTGAACCAGAATGACCTCTAAAATTTTCTAACAAGTTAGAGATCTGCATCAAGTGTTCATCCTAAGTTGCCTTCATCTAAGTTGCCTTCAGATTGATCAGGTTAGCTATACTCCAAAATTAAAACAAACAAACAAACAAACAAAAAAACTAAAGCTCCCTTCCTCTCAATCCATTTCCTTCTTCTTGCCCAAGTCTCTTTTTAAAATTTTACTGGATACAGAACCTGAAACATTCTAAGGATCACTACCTATTAACAACCAACCAGGTCACCACGACAATGAGAGGCCGCTCTGTGTCCATAGGTGACCAGCAGCTGCCTGGCACTGCAACTCTGAAGATGACGGGCCCCCTTTGTTTCTACAGACAAAATTTTCCTCTCTTAAAAATAATTGATATTGTTGATAGGACTACAACCTGTAAAGGCACTGCTCAGTAAGAAAGCTTTTACGGAAAAGGCATTTCTAGATCATTTGGATAACAGAGGCTAGAAGTTTTTAGGTACACCAAAAAATGTTTCAGATGACCCTAAAGGATAGGAGAGCTTTTCTTGTTCATGAGAAGACACACATCCACTTAAATGGCTGCCAGCACACAAACACATCCATGCAGAGTTATATGCCCTAACATTTATCTTACTAATTAGACAGCCGTCTCACATCCAAGAAGCCACTCAGAAGTGGGACACTTCCCAAGTCTTTTAAATAAATCTCACTTGCAAAATCTCCTTCTGTTTCCTATTTCTGAAATAAAGCATGCCACTATGTCTTTGTCATAGATCCATTATTTTAATTACTTTTCCGTCTCCCAGGCCATCAATTCAACATTCTTCCTGATCTCCAAGCCAGGTATTATATAAAACCTCTTATATCTATTCATCTAATACTAACATTGATACTGATGACTGCTCACTTCAGTGTACTCACGGATTAACCAGTACTTCATTAAGCCTTCACTCATTGAGACGCTGCAATGGTCCATGCAAAATTCTTTTGTATGTGACCGTCTATAAAAAGGATATGGAGTTTCTTCACTGGATCCAAGAATCAGGGAAGAAAGATTGAGGAGAAAAGGCCAGGAATTATGGGGCAAAGCCGTTTCAACTGCTGTACTTACAGGGGACTAGCTTTTCCAGTGATTTTCTTTTTTAAAGAAGAGGGCTGTTTTCTTTTACATTTGAAAAGAAAAAGAGAGTATGGGTGGGATACGATTAATGCATATTTATGGTTTATAGTTAAAATGGATTATGCCATGCTGACACCCCTCATCACCTCTAAACCTGCCGTGAGAGAACTCTCTTTTAAATATGATAGAAAATAAACAGTTATGTGAGCATTGCCATCTGGGTAGGCTTTGGTGATAACTTTCAAAATCCTCATAGCATCCTCTAAAAGATACTTTAAATGCATTCAGATGGTTCTGAGTAAGTGCTGTGGGTGTTTAAAGGATTTCAGCAGTTCTTCCTCTCTCCGTCAGCAAGAATTTTCTGCGAAAAACCTCCAGTTCCTCTAGTACTTTGCAAACACTGGTGAATGAAAGCCCATCAGCACTACCCACAAGCAAGCTGCTTGCAGCAAACTTCCTCAGCTAGCACTGAGCTATTTTGTCACCAGGAGTACCACTCTTCCAGAGGCAGACATGGCCCTGATGGAGGTTCCTGGAGGTAAACAGGAAAATTGGAACAGAGTGGTTCTGGCTGCAGTCACTGACCCAAAGAGTTCAAAGATTGGCTATGCAGATGTCACCTAAACAGGAAAGCAGCCAGTGGGTTTAATAGAAAGTTTTGGCAATTAGACATTTCTAAAAGCAACAGTACATCGAGTTCAATTCACAAAACAAACCACTGAAATCCACTGGGGAATGAACCTGCATGAGTCACAGTTCAACAAGAGAAGTAGAATCAGTAGGACATATCTATATCTATATCTACATCTACATCTACATCTATCTATCTATCTATCTATCTATCTATCTATCTATCATCTATCTACAAAGGGATTTGTTACAGGGGATTGGTTCGTGCAGTTCTAGCGGGCTGCTTAAGCAGTCTTTGTAAGGCTCTGTGCCTGTGTCTGGTGCTGGAACTTGAAGGTCCACAGGACAGCCATGAAGGGAAGCTCACAAGCAGGCTATAGTCCCACAAGGGTGAAGTGAAGCCTGTGCCTGTTCTTGTTGCCCCGTCCTTGGTGACAGGGTATCCTGCAGAAGCTGGGGCCTTTGGTCATGGAACTGAAAACACACATCTTCATAAAAACGAAAGGAGGATTCAGGGAGAGGAGTGCCTCTACAGGCCCAGCAGCTGCCTCACTTGAATGAGGGGAGTCAGCAGATCAGCAGTAGTGTGTGTGAACTACAAAATGGCTGCTGCCTTCCTTCTGCCTGCTAACAGTCTTGCAAGAATTTCACCTATGACCTTCCCTATCCAGAAATATACAAGCAGAATTCTTGGATATGTAATTCAGACTAGTCAAGTTGACACACTGCAAGGCCATCTCAGAGGCCAAGTTGGAATGTAGCTCAGAGTAGGAACCTAAGGGCGCCTGCTCTCTGAACCCCTGAATCAGGCACACTTGTTTCCCCTAAGCTGGGTAGGGAAGAATTGCCCACATAGTTTAGGTGATTTTCTCTCTGCTTATGGCAGGATTGGGCATTCAGACGTTAAAAACATCTATGGTACTTGTTAAGACTCTACTGTTTTTGAAAATGACTTAATACAAGTCACATCAAAATAGTGATTGCCCTAAGTGCTGTCTGTACATTTATTAGGTTGTCGGAAAAGTCATGGCGTATTTTTTTCTGTTTTTCGTTGCAAAAATGAGTCATGACTTTCCCAACAACACAATATTTATTTAATTCTCACATCAAATGAATGTTAAAAGTGAAGAAACTGAAACACAAAGGGACTAGTAACTGGCCAGAAAACAGCTGTTAAGGAGCAGAGCCAAGATTTCAACCTGAGCATGCCGGTTCTAAATCCCATGTGCTTAATCATTATGCTATATTTATTTCTCCTAGACAGTGATGCAGCTGCAAATTGGTATCTGTCATCAAAACCCTGAAACATTGCAAAATCTTTAAAGTATACCATATTCTATTTATTAAAGGTAGAAAAACAATTAATATATTTTAAACAACTTATCCAGAACAGTTGTATTAAAGTATAATTTCCAAAATAGCCAAATCTTAATGCTCATACAAATACAAAATGAACACCTGTTAAATATTTCATTTAATTCACTGATTAATGAGGAAGCCAGTATGGTAGTACAACTGAGTCAAATGAGAAACTGACTTAGAAGTATTTATATTCTCTACTGAACAAAATTAATTTGCATCACTATGAACAGAAATATTTGCATTATCATCAGTTTTCTACATGAGTAAAACTTTGTCACTACAGATTTGTGAATAGCCTTGCCAAAGACAGTCAAAGGTCCACACTCCATAAGATCAGATAATCCCTGGAAATTCTGTTAGGCATTCCCACATATTTACTTCATGGACTCATGATAACCTCCCTGCCAATTTCCAAGGGAGCTTGGACAACTTTTCCTGACAAATGAAATAAAACTTGTTTACTAAATTAAAACGAACCATTCCTAAAACATTCTAGTTATTCCAAATTGTATTTTTTTACTGTCAAATTTCCCAAGGCTCCTTTCTATTCTAAAATTCTATGACTCTAAGAAAATATATATTCCCCAAGTTAGAAATTATAAGAATGATATGACAGCAATTTTACTTTCCTGTTTCATGTGGTATTATAATTTTGGGAGTAGTGAAGGGAGTACTTTAACAGATTTTTATCAGGGGACATTATTAGAACCAGGTGAGGAACAGAAATAAAGGAAGAACTGAGGAAATGAGAATAAGAAAGATAGATGGGTCAGGAGGTAAAAACAGATATATGGATAATATAAAAAAATGGTACACAGTGGACCGTGTTCCAAGAAGACACTGTGATTATATTTATTTCCTCACCAAGAGTCTAAAAACCATCAATTCAGTGTTGCTGAGTCCTAAATAACTGAGCCAGGGAAGTTCACCTCCTCATCTGGGGTCAGTGAGAAAGTAAACACTCTAAGATTCCTATTAGGCCACATAAGAGGAATGTCTAGTTTTGTGTGATTACAAAAAAGCAAAAAATAACACATTATGCTTTTTAAAAAAAAAGTTGCAGAAGGAAAAATCCTTCACCAGGTTCCTTCTGAAATGACATCCTTGCCAAGTTGGGAGAAGCTGAACAGTTGAATGCACTGGAAGGAGCCTTTCCACCAGTGAAGCCGAACGTAGCTTCTGTGTTTTGTGATGACGCTGGTTTCACAGGAAGCTGCACCAACTGAGGAGACCAGAAGCCTGATTCTTCCTTTGAGCCCCCGTGAGCAGGGAGAACCCATTTAGAAGTACTTATGTGAGTACACTCCGTGGTACCCTAACCATATTATGGCAGCCTTAGAATCGCCCAAGGAATAATTCACTACTGAGAGTGTTAGATGATTCTTAAAAATATTTTGAACTCCAGGGAAGATGATCATTGGATAAATTATTAATCATTTAGGGTGTCGTTATCTCTCTAATTATATGGTGAGGAATTGAAAATGGTTTAGTCCATAAATTCGCTTAACCTAATTCATAGCATCAAGCATCAGAATTCACTTCCACATTACCATGTGACAGTACAGAGGTGTTAGGCTGCTGGCTGAGCACTGGGCCAATCATCAGAAGAGGGGGCCACATCCTCAAGTTGCTTAAATTTTAGTTGAGCAGATACAACAAGCATGCACAACAAAAGGCCTGCAACTCAGGGAGTTGGGAACCAGAGCCCCAGTTTTGGATCCAACATTGAGGAACTGTGTGAGCCTAAACAAGTCACTTCCACAAGTGGTGCACATAGTTTTAAATCTGTAAGTAAGGGGATTAGACAAGATCTCGTCCAGACCACAAATTATTTAATTCTGTTTTATGAGTATGAATTACAGTGTTTAGGATGTTGTGGACTAATCAAGAAAGGCTTAGTTGTAGATTTAGTAGTCGCAGATTTAGTAGTCGTGACTAACAAGTGACTAACATTGATGATGATGCTCTTACTTTGGGGCCAAGCACTGAGTTTAGCACATGAAAGCATCATTTCTCTTTTAAGCCTTAAAGCGATTCTATGAAGCAGATTACGTTGGTAGGCTTACAGATAAAGAAACTGAGGCATGGAAGGTTAAAGTCCTCCCCATAGATTACACAGAATCATGGGTCATATATCTAGTAGGAATTTTTAAGTGGAACCTGTTGGCAAAGGTTTTGGGAGACAATTACTGAATATCTAGAAAGTCAGGTTCCGTAGCAATAGGGCGTACACAATCCCTAAACAGATTGCAAAAACAATTATTTAACTCCATCTCCACTACCGAGACCCTATTTTAAGCCATCATCATCTCCTACCAGGGCTCCTGAACCAGCCTCCAACGGACAACCCCATGGGATTTTTTTGCCACACCCACCCCAAGGCAATTTCACACGGTAGCCTGGGTGGTTTTTCCAAAAGAAGTCTGATGTTAAATATTTGCTACATGAATATATGAAAAGTAAAACGGAGTCCATCTATGTCTGAGAACTCATTGTTGGTGAAAAGATTGGGCGGGGGGGTGGGGAGGAGAGAGAGAAAGAGAATGAATAAATAGTAGAGGCAGAGCCAGGAAATTGCATGATAAAAACTGCTTGTGAAAAAGTAGTTCCAGAAGTTGTGTGTATATGTGTCGAACACAGTGGTAGAGGAAGAACAGAGGGATGGTGGCTGCCTTCCAGGGTGGAGCTGATGAGAGCAGCAGGGTTGAACTTGACAAAGGGACTCAATCCAGAAACATTCTTAGGGAAACAATCCAAGGATTGGAGAAGGGCTGATTGAAAGCAAAAGGGAAATAGAAAAATTAACCATGATTTCATGAGTCTTAGGGATCATGATCGGTTGGGGAACAAATAGGTCTTAGTGTATTATTTCTTTAGCATGTTAACTATCAGGAATTTCAAAGGAAATCTTCTTGTGACAAGCCCCAATTTTATCAAGCTCATCTATATTTATGATGTTTCTAATATAAACCAAACTTTTAGGTAGTAATCCTTTCTAGCAAACAAAAGAAGTCTACGGATAAAATTTCTAGAGCTCATTGATGAAGAGCTTTAAAGAATCTATTTATCATATGTTTAATTATTTTAGTAATCTTGGATTATATCCATCATTTTACATTTACATTATACAGGCTCTATGGGTATAAATCTTTGCTCTTATTTAATCCTCATAATATATCTAACTATGGCAATATGAATGATCACTTCACCTTAACTTTAAACTGCTGAATTACATACAAACTTTTAGAGAAATACTTTTAATCTATGGAGCATATTCTTTTAATTCCCAATTTACTGGGCCTAGAAAAGAAATGTGTAATGTTTTATTCACTATGGCTCTCTGTTTTAGGTCAAGAGACTGCCCAGAAAAACAAATATTATTTAAATCTCATGTCTGACTAGGGAAATCTACATTTTCCAGTATGTATTACTTTTGATCCAGTGAGTTTTGCTTCAATTCTTTTTCTGCTGTGTCCATTTTCATAATATGATTAATGACTGAACTTTCCTTTTATTCCCCCCAGTTATCTTGAGAATTTCCAGTATTGGTTTACCCATTTATTATGAGGGCAAAACAAAGGTGAACTCTTCAATGTAACTGTTGCTATTAAATATGCACAGATACTCATCATTAAGAGTTTTAATCATTTTTTGATAATACATAGAACAGGTCTATATGGCATACATAATTTTTACCTATAATTTTGAGAAAAAAATATTGCTTGTGAAAAGTATCAGATTAACCTTGCAAATTGAGCCCTCTCCCTAGATTAAAGACACCAGAATGGCAGAAAATGATCCTCTTTCTGATATGTAGTTTCAGTGCTCAAGGGGGCACTCTAAAAATGAAAATAATTTTGGCAGAGAAGAAAAATATTAACTACAATAGCACTTCAATCTTAAAGTCATCATTTATATAGTGAATATTGACAGCAAAAGTTTCAAATGTCCAATCTGAGAAACACCAGACATTTCTCTTCTGAATTCTCTTACAACCTGCTGGAATTTTCTATGAATCTTAAACCATAGTTGCTTGAGCAATGTTCCATTGTATATATGTACCACATCTTTATCTAATTATCTATCAAAGGACACCTTGGTTGTTCCCATGTCTTGGCCACCGTGAATAATGCTGCAGTGAACATAGGGGTACATATATCTTTACAGATAAATGTTTTCAAATTTTGGGGTAGATACCCATAAGAGAGATTGCTGGGTCATATGGTAATTCTATTCTTAATTTTTTGAGGAACCTCCATACTGTTTTCCATAGTGGTTGTACCAATTTACATTCCCACCAGCAGTGTATGAGGGTTTTTTTCTCCCCCAACAACCTCTCCACCACTTGTTATTATTTGTCTTGTTGATAATAACCATTATAACAGGTATAAGGTGATATCTCATCCACATATACTTATAAATCCACATTTGCCACTGAGCTGGCACCACATGAATGAAGATGAAAAAGACCAACAAGACAAGGATCCCATTCTTAAGAAACACTAACACAGAGATGCTGTATTATCTGTCTAGAATAACATCCTTTTTTTTTCTGGGAAATGCCTCTTTACCCATTGAATGAATTAAATGGAGGCATCACTTTCTTATTGATTCTGCTTTCTCATAGCCACTGCTATTGTCCCAGGGGTAGGTAACAGATTCAAGTTGGGACAGTCACAATAAATAAGCATAATTCTCTAGCCAGTCTCCTTAATTGGAACCAGGCGGAAACCTTTCTCAAGTTTGATAATTGGAATCCTTCTTAGAAGTCTTGAATCTCACCATAGAGAACAGGTTTCAGTCCATTCCGCCCCTGATGTTGTGCGACATAGGCCATGTGCCACAAGCCATAAGCAGCCATGTTTCCCAGTGATGGAGAATTCAGGCTGATCGAATGCTGCTATTTCATGGGTGTGTCCCCCGGACCAACAACAATTCCTAGTACATGGTATTCAATAAACGTTGAATGAATGATGCCTGCTATTTATTTAACATCCATATATGCAGAAGACTACATCAGGCATTGTGATCAGGAAAGAGAAGAAACAAGATAGAGATTAACACACAAGAACATATTTGATAATCATGTAGTGGCTGTTTTCTCCATTTTCTGATGAAGAAACAGAGGCTCAGATGGCGAGGTAACTTGCCTGAGTTTAACATAGGTATCAAGGGGCAGAGCATGGAGGACGGATTCACTCAGGTATATCTGGCTCCTAAGTATATGCTTTTTTCACTTCTCAAAGCTTACAAATTTGTTGGGAAGATGAAGTATACAACCGTTAATTAACTTGAGAATTGGGTATGCCCTCAGGATGTTTACTGATCAAACAGATGCCATTTCAGTTTAGGGTAACTTGGATGGAAAGTTAGCATGTCCCAGGACCTACCACAATTTCAAACTGTAAATTGACCAAGTTTGGAGTTAGAAGATTGGTTTTCGCCTGTGCTAATTAATAAGACCTGCCAAAAAAAATAGCTGTAAACAAAAACAATGTCTGACTACAATACAAAAAGAAAGTAATGTACATACCTCACCAGTCATTCAGAGTCTGACTGTTTGTGTGATGTCCAGAAAAGTGATAATGAAGAGGTGCTCATTATACCTGGGGTTTTTGGCAAAACTGTCACCACATTTTTCTCTGGTACACATTATATTGTTTTTGTTTCATGTGGTTAATTATTATTTCATGCCAACCTTTGTAGATAGCATGTGTGTACTCGTATGTCTAATTTTGTCTCATTTACAAATTCAGTTCCATTTACATTCAAGTGTTTTTCAGGCTTCCCCTTTTCTGCTGTGGTTTAAGCCACAACATGCAGGAAAAGAGGGTGAGTGGTGGCTTGAAGCGAGTCAGCGTGAGAGGAGAAGCAATTTCTTTAATCTTAACATCACAGGAAAAAGGAGACATGTGCTCAAGGGTTTCTGTTCTCCAGGTTTCCTTCTGTTCTCCTGTCTTCCAGGAAGGAAATGGAGGAATGCAAGAGGAGCTAGTCTACTTCTCGGCATGGTGTGTGTGTCAATCAGTGTCCTTTTGTTTCTAGCAACAGAACCAACTATGACCATCATGCAGGAAATATATCAGTAGGATAGTGGGTGGCTCTTGAGATAACCAAAATGAGTAAAGTGGGAGCCTTACAAATCCCAGAAGTCTAGCACAGCAATGACTGAACATCAGCTATTTTTTAAAAATCTTTCTAATGCCATCTCAGACCTGTTGTTCCTATAGGCATTTCCCAGAAAACAGAGCTTATCATGTCACTCCTGCTCCACCTTTTCCTCTGTGCATAGATCTGAAAAGTCCTGAGGACCCTCTATATCTCTCATAATCCTATGACTGTTCTGGGATTATGAGTCTGTGGAAGAAGGGTAAGAATCTCTAAATTTGTTCTGCCTCCTGCAAGCAACAGAATCTATTAATCTTATCAGTTGTAAGTGGCCAATACACATAGTAATTTTTAGTTTTCTATTCCATTTTTCTGCTATATGAAACCTGCGTATGGTGGCCTAGGATGGATCAATATCGCTGTGTATCAAGGACGGATCTACTTGGTCCAACAAAGATGATAGTTTTGAATGGGTAATCAGGATGTGCAGTGATTCTGCCCTAATAGACTGAAGACAGATGTCAAAAGCCTCTCTCTGCAGATTTCAGGGACACTATACCAAACACAGTCATGTCCTCTTGGTGCTCAAATCCTTTGATCTCTGTAACATTTGGCATTGATGACAATTATCTCTTTGAAACTCTTTTCTCTATTGGTCCAATTCTTTCTCCTACCTATTTGATTGGGTCTTTTCCACTTATTCTTGCACTAAGACTGTTGAAAATAACAGAGAAAAATAATTTCTAATTATGGTTTGAATAGGTTCTCAGTAATGGTGAGCATTTCGGTGGGAAGGCAGATATTGTTGTGGGGCAATGAGGTTGGCTAACGGTCAGAGGTCTTGGCAAGCAATGCTGGCATCTTACAGATTACCACTGGGTGCTAGGTCATCTTTCACCAAAAGGAGGATCAGCAGAAAGTCTCTTGCACTCCCAGACATATTATAGTGAGACACAGGGGCAGGAGAAAATTCTGGCTCTAGGAAAATTCCCAGAACAGGAAACAGAACCAAGGCAGGAAACCAAGTATCTTCTAGTGCATGGAGGACACTGGGTCTTGGAGATGAGGTGGGAGCCAGAAGAGGTAAGAGTGACTTGTCATCCAGCTCTAGATGTGAGGTTGGAACTGCTTAGGTGCTTTCTCCCTCAGAACCCTTGGGTGAAAGAAAGGTGATAAGAAGGAAGTTGGAGGGATTTGGATAGAGATAACAGAAGGATTCTATAAAATATGAAGCTGACAGGAATGGCAAAGGATAGAGACTGAGTGCAGGCAATTTTGGTCCAAAGTGTTAATTGTCTTATATGGCTTAACAAGAGCCCTTGTGACACAGACTTTGGAATTTTTTTTTTTTTTTTTTTGAGGGCAGTGTCACTGGCCCTCACATGTAGGACTGAACCGGGGCCGCTGGCTTCCCAAGCCAGCTCTTAACCACCGCGCCACTCGGCCGGCCCAGACTTTGGAGTTTTAATTCATGGTAAGCTCAACGTAAAACACTGTTATGTTTTGACTTTCCGAAAATGTTAATTTAACCATAAGTCGCATTAATGAAAATAGAAAATTATAAAGATAATGTAAATATCTTAAAGATAAGGTAATAATTTTGTTCTATTCTATACTAATTGAATCCCACTTAGTATTTCATTCAGTTCTGATTGCAAGAAAAACAACAACAACTGGATAGTCAAAGAGGGCTAAGAAGGAGGGTTGTTTTTTTGTTGTTGTTTTTTTTGAGGGCAGTGTCACTGGCCCTCATATGTGGGACCTGAACCGGCACTGCTGGCTTCCTAAGCCAGCGCTTAACCACCGCACCACTCAGCAGGCCCAACAAGGAGTTCTTAATACAACACTGTTTGAGAAACAGTTGAAGAAATTGGGGTCTTTTAATCAAAGAAGGTAGATACAAAATATTAAAAATTGCCTTCAAATATCTGAGGTTTTATCATAAAGTAGAAGAATTAAATTCTTTTTGGGTTGCTTAATCTGTAAGTAAGATGTGTGAAATTTTCAGGGAGGTTGATTTCACCAAAATATCAGAAAAAATTTTCAAAGAAGCATAAATATCTAAACATAAAATGTATTGTTCAGGAGAACAGCAACTTATGTCACTAGTGCTGTTCTACATAAATATTTGGCATTTCATGAGCATATTAGGACTCTTCTGATTGTGACAGAAAACCAATTCAGGCTAGCTCAAGCAAAAAAGTTATAAACGTAATTGTTTTAGCAAACATTTCTTGAGTTCCTACCATGCTTCAGGCACTGTTCTCAATATTGAGGATGCAATACTTATAAAAAAACACACACAAATATATATATTTTTATATATATATATATATATATTTATATTAATAAGGCCCAAATTAAAGGACAAGCAGGGCCGAAATCAGATTTGAACTTCAAGCCTTGAATCTCACTGGGCCGTAGTGTTGGCCTGGAGGAAAGGTCACTGTTTGAGAATTTTTAGCAAAGCACCAAATGTATCTCTTAAGACAAAAGAATAAAATACAGAGATTGTGCCAGTGCTGTGAAGAAAGCGAAAGCGTGAAGCAATAGGATGGCACCTGTGTAAAGACCTGAGGAATGTGTAATCAGAATGGTAAGAGGCAGGGAGCTACAGGGTGCTGTGGACCACAGCGAGGATGGTGACTTTTACCCCGAGTAAATACGAGAGACAATGGAGGAGTGATGTGATGTGAGCTACATTTTGAAAATATGGTTCTGACTGGGCTGAGCACAGAGTGAAGGGAGGCAGTGGCGGAAGCAGGTAGTCCAGGTAAGGGGGCTGCTACAGGAGGTGATACTGGACTGGACTAAGATAGCAGCACAGGGATGACAGGTGGTTAAATTATGGGTCTATTTTGAAAACAAAGCTAACAGGATGTATTTATAGGTTAAATGTGGAACCAGTATATTTAGAAAGACCAAAAATAAGACAAACATCTGGCATAGCACAGTTTACGAGCTGAAACAGTAAAGGCAGGGCTCCTTCTCTCTGTTTCTCAGGTGGCTTTTACACACAGCAGACATGATGCTCACATAAAGCCCTACACTCATTTCCATCAACTTAAAGAGAACGTATTCTCCCATGGCAAACCTGATGTTTGAGTTCTGTGTTTAACCCTGGGTCAACAACTTGGCCAAGTTTGAGATATATGTCCACTCCCCGTAAGAGTAAGAAGGTGATGGGGACAGGCAGTGTCTGTCCCAATCAAACATCAAATGAAGGTGACACCAAAGATCTCCAACTAAGTCAGGAGCCAAGCCAATGGTGAGAGTAGATAATGGAAAAGTCTGAGTAGATAGGCAGGAAAGTGGCAAAAAGTGATGCCCAGGATGGAATGAAAATGAATAAATTTACAATTCCCTCTGAAGCTATTTTTTATAAATGAAGATTTTTGGTGAGAAAATGTTTTTAGGGCCTCTCTACTAGTTTCTTATTGCTTCTGTAACAAATTGTCATAAAGTTAATGGCTTAAAATAATGCAAATGTATTGTCTCATGGTTCTAGAGATCAGAAGTCTGACACAGTCTCACTGGGTTAAAATCAAGGAGTTGGCAAGGCTGTGTTTCTTCCAGAGGCCCTAGGGGAGAATTCACTACCTGGTCTTTTCTAGCTTCCAAAAGTTGCTTGCATTCCTTGGCTCATTCCTTCTAGAGTTCTTTCCTTCCTCCACCTTCAAATCTAACAGAGTAGTATTCTAAAGTCTCTCTCTGTCTCTCTTATTTGGCTCACTCAGATAATCCAGTGTAATCTCCCCATCTCAATCTTAACCTAATCAAACCCAAAAGATCGTCTTTGCAATGTAAAGTCACATATGCATCAGTTCTGGGAATTAGGACATGGACACCTTTGTGGGACATTATTCTGCCCACCACAGACTTTTGTGCACTTAACCCCACTTTGAAGACTGTTGCCACATTTATAATTTCTTTCTTGGGATTGTAAATGTACTCACAGGTGGTTTAAATCAAAATAAATCTAGTTACACTCACCACCCAGGAATGGGCCTCCTGACTCAATGGTTGTCCATCCAAAAGACTCCTTCTAGAATTCTTCCCAGTGGAGACATTGTATCCAAAAGGAGAGAGGTCAAACTAATCTTATCCTGTCCTTTGGGGTACTTGATGCTGACATATGAAGACAATGGTCTATTAGTAGAGTGGTGAAGATATAGAGATACAGGGAGTAAAGGCAGTAAATAGAAGTCATGACTTGGAGACAAGAGTAGAGAGCCAGGCATGAGTAGTCCAGAAAAAAGGCAAAGCAAGAGAGGGAGGGCAAGAGACCCAAGAACTCATCAGAGATACAATGGATTTGACAGCTTGGGTAGGCTCCTTTCCACCTCAACCCCATCCCAAAGTGACTGTTGGACCATTAGATCTGCCATCACAAATAAACAAATAAGCAATTACAAATGAGGTTATGGTTCCTATGTATGCAGCACGTTGGCTTTCTTCCTTGTTATTTCCATCAATTCTCACAATAAACTCCCCATGACTGATGGCCTGACCATGTCTCTCCTTCTAGCAATATGGAAGAATCTGACACAAGAGTAAGGCATGAAACCTGCCCAGTTAAAGCATTAAATGAGAGACACCTGCATCAGACCACAAACAATACAGTTGACTCCCTTAAAATTTGACTACTACTTTCTAAAAAAACTCCCTCTCTGGTGGCCTGATTCTGTGTCCTAAAGAGAATTCTTACATGACCACATAGTAGCACCAAATCTGCTTACGACACTTGGTTTTTAGGGTGAAATCTCTATCACACTATGAATAAAATTAGAACAGAGGGAAAGTAAATGAAATAAAAGAAGGTAGGGATTTTATATATGAAGTAAAAAAAAGGAAGGAGCTTTAGGACCAAAGTAATTTATACTGTGCATGTGCATATGTGTCGTTATGTAGATTTTTTTTTTTTTAAAGATAGCATCTAAAGCCTCTTGTGATCCACAGAGGCCATGGAAGTAAAATGATGGGTCTGGAATGAGGCCAGCAGACTTTGTAATCCCTCCCACTTAAGCCAAAACAATACTGACAGGCATGAAATTGCTATTTATGAGGTTATAAGTCTTAAAAGCACATATTGTATATACAAAGAAAAATACCACCCACAGAGCTAACTCTTTTCCATGTTTGAATTTAGGCTGAGAAGCTCTGGGGTAAGAAAGTCAATCTTTTTGGTTTTCAAGTTGTATTTACCATCTGACCAGAGTTCAATAACCACCCATTTTATATAGTGGTTTTTAATCTTTTTGGAGCCCTAGACCCTTTTGAATATTTTATGAAAACTACTGACCCTCTCCTCTGAAAAATGAACAATACACAATTTTATCTTACATAAAATTTCAAGCAGCTTAGCATGTCCCTGAACCACCCTGGACACAAATCAAAGAAACACAACAAAAATTCTAGAACATGAAAGGGTAAGGTATATGCTGTGGGTTATTCAATAGGCCGTTAATTCCATATATACCACTTTCTTTGACCTCTTAATTTTTTTTCATTTCCTAAACCTACTCATACACATTTATGGATCTTTGTGTAATTTGTAAATTTTAGAGAGGTTTTCTGAAAGGATAGCACTGGAAGTGCCTGGCTAAAAATGCTGTGCAGAATGTTTCTTGAGAGAGGACAGGCGGACAAATGCAGATGGGAATTGAGTACACAGCGCCTTCCCCATATTTCTCTTTGCCATCCTAGCATGGAATCTGCCTCAGTCTAGGTCTTCCTCTTTGTTTCATCTTAACGAAAACACTGAAGTTAAGATATTTGAGATCACTGATTTCCAAAATTCTCAAACTTTTTTTGCATCAGAATCACATGCTTAAATGCAGATTATAAAGTTCTATCCCGATAACTTGTGATTCATTAAGTATGGGGTGTGGCCCAAGAATTTGTATTTAACAAGCTCTCAGGTGGTCCCGGTGCTACCAGTCCTAGGACTACATTAGAGAGGCACTGCTTTCATCTCCTTTAAAGAGGAGGGACTGAGAAGTGCTCAGATTTCTGCTGCCTTTCTTCATTCCTACCCTGGAGAAGGACAAGTCCACTGAGCCTTTTGTACCTACCTCATAGCAGTGAATGAGATCAGGTCGGCAAACACATCAAGTTCATTCTTAGCTCAGGAACTTGTACTTTTGACTCCTTTAGCCAACAGATGCTCTGTCCTTATCATCATCATGTGACTTCCTGCCTCACTTCATTCAGACCTCAGCTCACATTCTCTCTACGCCATCTTTCCTGACCAGCCTGTATCAAAAATAGATCCCATCACTCTCTCTGAGCCTTTGCCTCAACCTGCTTATTGGTTCACTGTCTGTGGACGTAGCTCCAGGAAGACTGCTTGTTATGTTCACCACCACAACGCTCGCTCCGAGAACTGCGTCTGTAACATGATGGGCTCTCGGGAAGTATTTTTTTATTTTTCTTCCCCCAGGAACTATTTTTTGAATTACTGAATAAAAGTGGCTTTTACGGTATAAATTTTATTCTGCTATATGTATTTATAGCCTTCTTTGAAATTATAATATTTTTCTATAATATCTGTATTTTCCAGACTTCTATTTCAAAAGTGATGATTATAATAATAAAGTTGGGCAACAATGTTTAGGCACAGGAGAAGTGAAAAAGTATTTATTGTAATTTATTTGAAATAAATTAATTTAAAATATTAAGTTAATTAATTTAAACAATGACTTTTTTTTTTTTTTTTTTTTTTTTAGCTGAGCCATCCTACCACCTGTTGGCAGCTCAGCAACAGCTCAGCTTGGGCTGGGCATCAAACTGCTGTTGCTCAGAGCTCAGCTCGCACTTGAGTGAACTCTTAACCAACTGAGCCACTCGGCTGGCCCCTAAGTTAATTAATTTAAAGTACTCTATCTTTTGGAGTAGAGGTTTGATCACTGCACTGTATAACTAGAGCGGAGGTGGTATACCTACTGTAATTGAATATATATAGATAGTCACGGGATGTGGATTATACTGTGGAAGAGAGTCAGAGGAAGAGTAATAGATATATATGACATGGGGGGGAGTGGGGTGGCGAATTGGGGGTGGGAGGTTGTCACTTTGAAGGGTAAAATGTATAACTATTGCACTGTGTTGTACACCTGAAACTAATAAAATAAAAATAAAAAAAATAAAAAATAAAAAATAAAGTACTCTATCTTTAATGCAAATGCTGCTCATTGGTCAATGTGATTGAGAGACTATGGTAGTCAAACAGAGAAGGCCAAAAATGAGCGCAGTTATCTCTCTAGAGAACTAGGGGATATTGCACTTGTTTTCATTCATTTTTGCTATAAATATATACTTATGGATGAACTGC
Organism: Aselliscus stoliczkanus; assembly: GCA_033961575.1. Classification (NCBI taxonomy): domain Eukaryota; kingdom Metazoa; phylum Chordata; class Mammalia; order Chiroptera; family Hipposideridae; genus Aselliscus; species Aselliscus stoliczkanus. The sequence goes on along the minus strand of CM066727.1, from coordinate 166,529,916 downwards.
TACATGCCAAGTACTGTTTGAGGCTAAAGATATAGAAGGTAATATTAATGAAATGAAAAAAAAAATCACTGCCCTCAAAGAGCTTTCATAGCACAGGAAGAAGAGTGGAGAAAAATAAACGATATAAATATATTATATCGTATATTTGAAGGTAATAGAGACTTTGGGGGGAAAGCACGGAAAGGGTGATAGGGAATGTTTGTTGTATGTGTGTGTGTGCATACATGTGTGCAATTTTAAATAGGATAGGCAGGATAGGCCTCACTGAGAAGGTAACAACTGAGAGAAGACTTGACTGAGGGAATACCTTAGAGAAGAGTATTATGGGCAGAGTAGGATGTGCAAAGTCCCTGAGACAGAACCATGCCTAACTTGTTGAGATCAAAGAGGCCTGAATGGCTGGGGCAGACTGAGAAAGTGGGGGACAAGTAGGAGACGAGGTTGGAGAGGACGGGCATCTAAATCATGTAGGACCCGGTAGGTACTACAAAAGATATACAGCCACTAATGGGTTCTGGAGTTAAAACTCAATTGTGATCGGCCTAAAACTGTGACTTTTAATTGCATCACATGACTGCTGTGCTGAGAAGAGCACTTGCCTCATATCCAGGCTCTGGATTCTTCAAATAGGAAGTCTAAATCTAGAAATGTTTTTTAAATACCTCCTTATTTCAAATTTCTCTCTAATAAGTTCTGCCACAATGAACTCTATTTAAAACTATTTATTGATTATCTACTAAAAGCCAGGGGCTGGGAGGAATGGACGAGGCTCCTGGTTAGGTAAAAAGGGAGAAAAAAGGACGGAGATGCTGTCTACTGAGAACTCTAGTATGAAATGAACTTGTGCTGCAACAAAGCATTTCAGGCTAACTTCTAAGCATAAGCTAACTTTTAGGTTTCATCTGTGCCAAGTGGGAATTTTTACATTGGCATGAAGGCTGTGATTAGGGGAAAATTCCTCAGGGCAGACAATTACATCAGCATATTTTTCTAATTTATATTTTAAATAGTACAAGTGTTCCCAGAGGCCTGGTGACAGACACAACTTCTATAAATATATTAAAGTCAAACAATCCACACACAACTGCCAGCCTGTTGAAGACTCCCACCCCCTCCAGATTTATCCAATTTTTAAATGCAATTATGTCTGGAAATTTTAAACTTGCAGCTAATGAGTCTAAGGAAAAAGAGTTTACTTCAATAACATTGCAAAAGAGCATTTCCCCTACCCCTTGTTCCTTCAGCATTAGAGTCTGGGGGACTTGTTCACATCACCCAGGGTGTACAGGAAAACACAAACAGGGTAAGGTACAAACAGAGAGGGTGGTTGCAGGGTAATGGAGGGAGCTGGGTGGAGTCTGCAGTCAGAGAGACCCAGGTACAAATGTCAGTCCAATCCTGTCGCTTCCCAGAGGTGTACACACACACACACCACACACACCATGCACACCATGTCTACACACAAACACACACACCCCCACACACACACACTCCACATACATACACACACAGACCAAACACCACACACATACACCCCACACACCACACATATACACAGACACATACACCCTGCACATTCCATATATATACACACACCACATACAGACACACACACACACTCAATACACACCACACACCACACACACACCCCCACATATACATGCACACACCACATTTGCACACCCCACATATACACACACACACCACACACACACTACATACACAAAGATATACATGCACACACACCCCACATATACATTCACACACCATATACACCTACATACCACACACACACACATACACACACACACAACACCACATACACATATTTATTTCTATATCGATCTATACGAGTGTGTATTAAAAACCATGAGCTCATACCAATATCTATAATTCTAATCCTACACCACAGTCTTACTTTTTTTTTTTTTTTTTTAGCTGAGACATCCTGCCACCTGTTGGCAGCTCAGCGGCAGCTCAGCTCTGGCTGGGCATCAAACTGCTGTTGCTCAGAGCTCAGCTTGCACTCTTGAGCGAGCTCTTAACCAACTGAGCCACTTGGCCAGCTGTTGTCTTACTTTTTTAAAAATTTATTTGTAACTTCTTTCTCTGGCAGTGAAAAACTTGACTCTTATCCACAACATATTTTCCTATTCAGTCCTCTTTTATACATTAGTAGTTTCTGACTTGCTAACCCATGGTCCTTTGAGAAACCAATTTACCAACTCAAGTACAGTATTTGTGTACAGTTCCAGTTCTTTTTGTTTTTAGCTTTAGGGTAAGCAGTCAAAATATTGTTTTCCAAAGTTGCTAAGATTAGTATTTTTTTCCCCCATCCCTTTTGGTTATGTTATTCATTTGTAATCCAGTTAAGTTTAATCTTTTACTGTTTGTATTCCATTTAGAGTTCCCTATGTCTTTGATTTTTAATTACTTATGTATTCTTTTTTTTTTAACTTATGTATTCTTTACATGAAACATTGTCATGGCTCTAAGAGTCAGAGCTATGTGGAGAGCTGTAATCAGAAAGGTGTCTCTTCCCATAATTCCTACCGCCCTGTTCCCATTCCCCCAACCTTTCCACTCCATGCTTTCCTCTTCCCTGTAGATAATATCATTAGTTTTCAGTTTATCCACCTTGTGTGTCTGTTATGTGAGTGAGCAATACATGTATAACTTTCCTATAACCCTTTCTTTTTTACATAAGGATAGCATACTAGACCACCCTTTGTACTTTGGTCAACTGATTTTTGAGAAGTTAACGGGGTAATTCAACAGGAAAGAACTAGTGTTTTCAACAAAAATGATGCTAGAACAACTAGATATCCATTTGCAAAATAAAAATGACTTTTGCCCTTTACCATACTGTACTATTACCTCATCTCACACACAAAAACCAACTTACAATGGATCACGTATCTAAACATAAATATGAAAACTATAAAACTTCTAGAAGAAAGTATATGAGAAAATACTTTAACCTCAGAGTAGACAAAAATTCCTAGGTAGATGACACATTTTTTGTTATTTTAAGCTGCTACAGCTGAGGTAATATGTTACAGCAGCAATAAAAAACTAGGACAGAGAGCTTAGCAAACAAACAAGTAAAAAAATCACCCCCAAAATCCTAAAGAAGCTATACTGGTCTTGTTCATGTTTTATTTGTGTTGGGATTAAGGGAAACTAATTAATAACATTCCTTTCCTCACTGGAATTCAGAATCAATTGCAAGTTAGACATAGGAGTCAGACAGATAGGAGCTATGAAAAGATGAAAATATGGCCGTACCACATTACCTGTAAAGTAGATATTGGAGGACGTGGCTTGAATCTGCTAGTCAAGAGAACTTGCTAATATTCCCTGCTCTCTTTTTGAAACTTTGGAACAGCGCATCCAATGAAGTTGTCTGTTCTTAAGAGCAGAGTCTTGTGCAGAAAGAAGAGAAAGTCAGAAGAGATGGGGCAGAAAGTGAGGTGAGAGAGATTAAAAGCATGAGAAAGATTAAACATGTTGGCTCTGAGACGTAGGGTCCACATGCAAGGCCCAGGGAGAAGTTTCCAGAAACTGAGGGTGGCCCCGGCTCTGCAACCCTGAGGATGTAAGCTGCTCGATGGAAAACTCAGTAAAACCTCCAGGGAGAGACCACTGCTTAGATGTTTATGTGGCTGAAACACAGTGCAATAAAATCAAACATAACTTGGAAAGGATTTTATTTTTAAGACTCGTTTAAGTGAAGGTTATTAGTGGTTATAGAGAAAATAATGAAAAAAATACTACATTGTGTGAAAATAGAAGTGACTTTAGGGTAGAAAATCCCGGGTGATCTTTCCAACTTGCTACTTGGTCTGGCTGTGAGTACATGAGGAAGTCTGCTCTCTGAGTCCATATCTTAAAATAGGACTTTTATGCCTAAACACAGAATTTCTGCAGTGATCTAATGCACTAACACATGTGAAAATGCTTGGAAAAATGGAGAATGCTATTTAAAGTGATCACTTTCATTAATATTATTAAGGATAATATCCTACCATTATTAAGCTTCTAGACCTATGTCAGCTCTTCACTGATTCTTGGGTATCATTTATCATATCTAGAGAGTAGTTTTCTAAATGAGAGATACTTTCTCTTTTTCCTGGTCACTGGATGTGGCATGTCTACAGAGAACTATATTTCAAATGCACAGCTGATGTGCATAGAGGCTGAGAAAATGAATGCATCTCGAAGAAGAAAATACTGCCATATCCAAGGCCAAAATGAAATGCAGCGAAGAATCAGAATAGCTCTCTTCACATCTACCTGTGGATTTGGTACAAACACATTAATAAGCTTGTAAGGTTCATTGGCAAGTCTTGTTTTTCAAGCTTCTGAGAATATTGTGAGATATACATAGGGGTTAGAAATTACTAATCGGCCAATTTTGAGGTGCAGAGTTGAAACACAGAGAGGGTGAGCTTGGTATAATTAAATCCATCTCAGCAATGGTCCGGAAGAGAGAGTCTGCTCGTTATCATCAAGGGCCATTCAGGTATTGAAGGAGCACACTAAATTTTAGAACCACAATTTTTAATTACGTATCTCAATTAGAGAAAATACAGAGATAAAATTTGCTTCTGTTTCAATGAGTTGACCTGGAGTCTAGGAAGCTGGAGGAAGAAGATACAAAAGAGTACAAAAATGCCAGATGAACAGGTGCTGGGGCCCCAGAGACAAGCAGCTGACTAAAAGAGCACCATCCAGCTCAAGAACAACAACAACAAAAATCTCACAGTAGAGAGTACAGGGTGTTCCACTGCTTATGAACCCTTTCGAGAACACTCTTTGTGATTCTTGACTTCATAAATAAGGAGTTTGAAAAGATTATTATAGTGTTGAGAATTAAAATTATGACAGAAAGATTAAAAGGAGTGCTGAGATTCAGTCTAAGGGAGAGAGCGATGGAAGATAATGGGAAATTAATATTCTTTATGTTAGTAAAGAGCTCTTACCCTACAAACAGGGTCTGGTGTTTTCACAGGAAAATCCTGAAGGAATGGTTTAAAAAAAATTTTAGGGGGTGAACAGTTAGCTCAGTTGGTTAGAGTATGGTGCTAATAACACCAAGGTTCCTGGTTCGATCCGCGCATGGGCCACTGTGATCTGCGCCCTCCTTAAAAAAAAAAAAAAAAAAAAAGAATAAAGCAGAAAGGCTGCAATTCAATTAGGTATGCAATAAGGATGGATGTAAATCTGACATGGTTAACAAAAACCATTTATCAAGTGTCTAGAATTCGACAGAGCCTTTGACCCCTTTCTTCAAGGTGCTCACCATCTGTGCAGGAAGGCGGTGAGTATAGTGTGGTTAGTCCTGGGGGCAGGCTGAACGGTCTGCTATGGAAAAAAAAGGGGAACACATCTACCCCAGGAAACATGCTACCTTTGCCAGATTTTTGAAGGATACATGAGATGGCAGTATGTTTGTAGAAATAACAATAATAATAATAATAATAAAAAGCTAGCTCAAAAGTACTGGTTTGTAGAATACAAGGCAGGATAAAATTAAAGTGGTATAATTTATTGAGAGTTGATTTCTATGACCTGTGCTATTTGCTTTTGTACATTATCTTGGATAATCTTATAATTACCCTCATGGGGTAGTTTTGATAGTCAAGGTTAATATACAAACCCTGAACTCTCAGTGGTTTAGCACAAAAGTCTACCTTTCATCTTATAAGGTCCAGTGTAGGCCCGGCAGTCTACTTACATCTAGTAGCCATGACATCTGGAAACTGGCCTCTAAGGCCACCAGGACAGAGGAAAAGAAATACAGGTGATACTCTGGTTCCTAACAGTTTACAGTCACATCTGCTCATAGAATATGGCAGCTTCCCTTCTCAAAGTGAGCAAGGGATAGAGTGTCCCAGCAAGGCAGATGCTGCAGTCTTGGGTAATATCATCATGGAGGTGACATCCTGTCATCTGTGCCATATTTTATTGGTTAGAGCATTATGTGTTGGGTGGTAATTGCTTGGACTGGGAAAGGGATTTTTCATGATGGTAAACATTCAAAATGCTTTTTCCAGTAATCCTACAAGGTAGTCTTGGTAGTTACCTGAATTTACAGTTGAGGAAAATGGGGAAGGAGGGAGTAAAGTAAGTTTCCCAGGTCATAGAGCTGACAAGTGGTGGGTCCTGGATTCAGGCCTGACAACCTGAGACCAGAGCTACCATACAACTCAGCCTCAGGAGCTGATCTCAGTTCAGAACTCATGACATGTGATTCCTCAGTGCCAGATTTATTTCAGAATCAAAAAGTTGTATAGCTTAGAGAGTAACAAAGCTAATCCATTCCTAGGATTCATTCATTCCTTCATTCATTCATTCATCCCCAAACATTTATAAAGCTCCTGTTCTGTTTCAGGTACTGTACTTATTATTTTATACTCATTAGCCTTTTTAATCCTATCAATCACCTTATTAGGGCGTTGTTGAGAGATATTGTTGTCCCTGATTTATTTTTTTTTAAAAATATTTCAGCATCTCTCCCAGTGCTGATATAAAGTGAATTCTCCATAAATTCTAGCTGAATTTACTTAACTTGAATGTGTTTATACCAACATTGGTCAAATTCAACATGGTACCAGCACAGGTCCTCAGCCTGAGGCCTTTGTTCCTTTAGCACTGTCTTCTTTAATTCTAAATACAGTAAAACCTTGGATTGCAAGTAACTTGGTTTGCAAGTGTTCGCAAGACGAGCAAACATTTCTAATACATTTTAACTTGGTAAATGAGCGATGTCTTGCAATACGAGTAGTTTGTTTCTGGAATGAATTATGCTTGCAAACCAAGGTATCACTGTATTTCTATCTGAGCCCGGCCTACAAAGAAGCTGCAAAATTCATTCAAATAGAACAAAAAAAGATGGTTCAATAACCTCTAATCCAAAGAATTTACATTTCTCCAGTCATCAAATTATAGAGGGACAGATGCTAAACTTTTATAGATTGTTAGTTTGAACAAATTAGTTTCTCTTCTCTCTGCTTGCTAAACATAAGGCAGGTTTTCTTTACCCCAATGAAAACTTACTGTTACAAGCATCAGCGAACTCCCCAAAGATACCCTGAAAACACTGTGATCCAGGTAATTCCTGTCCCCTGCATACTCTTTCCAGATTGGTCTTGGGAAGCACCTCATTATCATCACTTCCTTGAGCATCTATAGCACCTTTCGGGCCATGGATAAGATACTACATGAATCACTGAGGCACAAAGCTTTGAAGGACAGAGAGGAGGGAGTTCAATTCTATCATATCATTACTAGGCCCTGACTCCTAGTAGGAATGTAATATATACTCATAACTCGCCTATTCTTCATCCAATCATTCTACATGGGGTAGGATCAAAATGACAAATATAGGTGAGTATTCCTAGCTTTTCTCTCTGCCAAATAAAATAGGCTCTGTTTTACCACTGCTCACTTCCAAATCTCTGCCTCCCCTTGAGAAGGATTCACTGATTGGTCTTATGTTTTTTGAGCCAGAACTGAGACATGGGCTGAAGGAAAAAATGCCCCATTAATGTGAAACACTAGTGAAAGGGAACATGGAACTCTCTTTCCCAGTGGCCCTTGAGTGTGGGGAGCTGACTTGGAGAATGTGAAGGGATGTGATGGTGATTAAGGCCTTGGGGTAGAGGTGGGAAGGGCAAGAGAGGGATGACTAGAAAGGGCCATGGAGAATGAAGGAAAGAAGGCAAGTTATAGACCCTGGGAAATAGTGAATGTTAAATCATGGGAGGGGAAGGAAATTTTAGCAAGAGTTACCTTTGGTCAAGAAATACAAATGAAGGTTTGAATTCCTATTGGACTTTCTTTCTTTAAATATGGTACCACTATAGAATAGCCTATGTTATAACGCAGTCACTTACGCAACAAGAATTTATTACACCTGCCTGGTGATCCCAAACAGTATTATGCATGGCAGGGGATAAAAATAAATAAGTGACAGTAGTAGAGATACTTATAGCTTAGCTGAGGGTTGAAATAATATTTGTACATTTGTTTATAGCTTACAAAATTGTTCATATTTTTTAATGATTTGGGGGAGGCTGTGGAGCACTGGTTATATGTAGCTTATCTCCATTTCAGGGATAAGAAAACTGAAGGTCAGAGGAGACTTGACAGTGGCTGTCATCCAGCAAGAAGCAGGGTTAGGAATAGGCCCCATGTTGGGAGCACCAAAGCTGTCCCCTTTCGGCATTCTCACCCTTTCTCTGGTGTGGCGAGAACATGGAATGCTAGACAGACCCTAATGCCAGAGTCTAATTTCTGATATATAAGGCGGGGGTTTTTTGTTTTGTTTTTTTTTAAGATTAAGAGAAAGGAAGGTGCTCAGGTTCCTTTGGGATAGGGATTGTGATTTAGGGGCACATTAGCTGCACAGTTATCACCTCCTTCTTGGCTGTACAGTCGCTCTTGGTCCCACACAGTCCAGCCCCTGGCCAGAGAGCAGGCCTCATGGAGGAAGAACAATATCGCTACAAGTTTGACATAATACACTCTGCATCCCTGAGCGCTTTGGGAATTCCTTCTTCATAAAGAAGAGGATCTGACTGAGTCAGTTTATCACTATTCCATGTGCAGTGCTCTGTGTGACAGAGATTCCTGGCCTTCCTCATGCCCAACCTGCCCCATGGGTGATGCTGTTGTGGGTAACAGTCCCTGGTCAATCAGTGGTGACCAGGGTAGCAGGGTTGGTTTCTCTCCCCAAACTTGGCTCAGGCTGTAGTAACTTAGTGCACAAAGAACTCCTAGAGCTATTTTCTTCAGAAGAAAGCTAGGTGTGTGCCATGCAGATGGCCTGATGGACCTTTCTCTAGGGGCTGCACCAGTGAGGTTCAGAGAAGAAAAGACCGTGACTCACAGGCTGATGGGCCCCCAGGAGCCCTGCCACAGTGCTCTATTTTATGCAAAACTGAATGTGTTATCCTTAGTGCATACCTAAGCACAATAGAAACTCGCTACCTCATGTTCTCTTATAGTTTTGCCTTCTAAGCAGCATTATTTTTGGTTTTTATTTCCATTTCTCTGCCCCTCTGTTTTGTGATTTACAATGCGTTGATGCAGATTCTATCTAATAAGGAAGAAAGATAGCTATGTTATTTCATTTTAAATAATTATAGTTGCCATTGAAAAGCAGTACATATAAATGTATCACTTACCATTAAGGAGTGACAAATGTCCTTGAAAAAAAAGTGTTTAGAAACTGGCCCATTTGCCTCACCAGTGAATTACTTTATTTCCTATATTTTAGGGTTATATGAGAAAACATGAAACAATCTGGTCTGTATACCTCAAAGCTTGATTGCTTTCAAAATAAAAAAAATTAAATTAATACAGTACAAACAAATGAACAGTCATTAGTATATTCAGGGTAATTTAATATAATTCAATTCAATTAAATATCATTGTAGTAAACAGGGATTAAAGGCTCGACAGCTGTACTCTAAGCATAGCAATTAATGTAGTTGAAATTCAGGAACCTAAAAACTACCCCCTTCCATTTCACTAAATCAAAGATCTAAAGAGCTGTTGTTGAATCATTATTGGATTAACAGAGGATTATTGATATTACATCACTGAAATCATAGGTCTTAATCCCTATAATAAAGTCAAGCATTAGAGTGTTTGCAAAGCAGAACAAGATCCCGGGAGGGGGAGATCATTTCAGCTGCACTTTCCTGCTGTCACACTGACACCCACTCACAGCAGTCTATGGGTGTGGTAATAACGCATCTAGCCAGAGATGTCAGTTATTATGGCCCAGAGTTAGAGGCAGAAAGTGAGTGGACAACCACCTAACCGTGATTTGAGGGATTCTGGAAAGAGCCTCTTTACAAAAATAATACCTTCCATCCTCTGTCAAGATACCTGACATCCAGTCCCTGGGGCTATGATTTTTTGGATCTTAAGGGTTTTTCAGACTTTCCAATATTTCTGTTGCTAAAGAAACTGGTTAGTTCCTTTTTTAAGGCATAAGACTTGCTGTTCTGACAGTTGTCACTAAATAGATGGTTATTTAGCTAAGCATACTAATGCAATGATTTCAGTGTGGATAGCCCAGATGTGTGATGAGGTTAACAATCCAAGTTGTTAAGACTTTACCACAATCATATTACACTGAAAAAAGACATAACCAGATAAATGCAAAAGCTGCTTCAGTTAGCAAGATTGAAATGAATAACGTGATACCGCTTTACTTTAAAATTTCTTACCAACTGCAATTTGACTTACTCTTGGCTTCCAAAATGTAGGTGAAATTTTTCTTGTGATCACACAGCTCTGAAACTATATTTCTAAACCAAATTTTATGTAATTGCATATTGTCAAGAGGGTTTTTTGTTTTTTTTCTGGCTGCACTGAGGCTCAGAACCCTGTGTTTTTTGTCATCTTCTCTTCCTTTTCACAAGCTTAATGTCAAAGATTCAGTATGTTCCCTCATTCTCTGCTCCTTTGACTTCTCTCACCATGATTAACTGAAGATCACCAAAAAATCATGATAATTATGTACCACATTTGATCCCATGAAAGCACTTGCCCATTCATTCTTTTTTCTTTTTTTTCTTTTTTTTTTTTTTTAAAGATTTTATTGGGGAATTGGCGGAGGGGAACAGCGTTGGGGAATCGGGGAAGGGGAACAGACAAGTTGCTGTCTTTTTGTTCTTCAGTTTAGTTGCGGAGGATGTTGCTTCACTGTTGGTATCGTCATTGCACGCTTCCCGGATGAGGCAGATCTGTCGCTGGCCTCTGGATGTCGCTCACCGCGGCTATTGGCAGCCCACGCTTGGCTGCCAGCCGCTCACGCTGGCTGCGGGCCACTCACTGTAGCCTATGGCAGTCCACACCATCACCGGGGCTCGCACAGCCCAGCTCCAGGTGGAGCTGTTGTTAGCTGTAGAGGGCAGTGTCACTGGCCCTCATGTGGGATCCGAACCGGGGCCGCTGGCATCCCAAAACCAGTGCTTAACCAATGCGCCACTCGGCCGGCCCGCCCATTCATTCTTAATATTCAGTTTAGCCATGCGCACTCAATTCCTGCTCCATCAGTCTGCTCTCAAGCCCTCTAGAAAACAATTGACTGACTTGAACATAAGCAGTCTCAATACCTGGCTCAAGCCTCAGGCCATATTCATTTTTCATATTCATTTTTCAGACCTTTCTTTGAAAGATTGAAAACGGATTTTGAAGAGAATATAATGGCAGCCTTTTTTTTTTTCCTTTTTCTTTTATAAACAGAGTTGTAGAATTTCTGGTAGGGATGTGGTGCCAGCTTAATTCTGAATCTTGCCTCAACTCCCCTTGGAAACAGTGAAAAACAGAGAACTTTTTTAAAAGTCACAAAAATTGTTTACAATGAAGCCAGGAGACAGAGAAAACCTGCTAACTGCATTTACATTTAAAAAAAACTGTCAAGAACAGTGGAGGCCAGCAAATCTCTGTGGGAAGCCAGTGAGGAAGCACCAGGGAAGACAGGGAAGTACAGAGGGGTTAGTGGTGGTGCAAGTCGGCAATCTCCAGAGAGCTAGTTAGCCCCTCAGAAAGAGACGGTCCCACCCTCCAAGGAACTGTGCAGGGAAGGGTCAGATCAACAAGGTTAGAAGTTCTGGGAAAGGGTGAGAAGAAAGGTGTGAAAGTACCCAGGGAATCCAGAGTTGGCATATGTCGGACAGCATCAACAAAACACACACAGTGTGGGGATCACCTTGGAAAGCAGGCTATGTTTCCTGGTTGCAGTCACTGGTGAAGGAACTAAGAGAGGAGAGGGCTGGCTGGAGAAGCCATCTTGAACAGGATAAGCTCAGGGAGCCACAGAAGACGTGGCTTCACAATAGTGTCACATTTAACGGAAACATTCTTCATTATACTAGCAGAGGAAGTAGAACTCTTCAGTTGTAAGCCAGGAAAGCTACCTTACCCTTACTCCTCCTCAACTGTCTTTCCACCTCCAGCCTCTTGCAAAAGCTGGTTTAAGACCACACAACAATAAGAAAATTTTTTTTCAAAAAAGAAATGTGTAGTAGTTATCCAAAAATACGCTAAGACAATATGTGGGAAAGAACAGTGAGACATTATTACAGACAAAGAAAGTTTTCAGGAAAAGGTGCTATAAGGCAGACAAAAATTATAACTAAATAATCTAGTTCATGGGCCGGCCAAGTGGCACATTGGTTAAGACGGTTTTGGGATGCCAGCGGCCCTGCTTCGGATCCCACATATGAGGGCCAGTGATGCTGCCCTCTACAGCTAACAACAGCTCCATCTGGAGCTGGGCTGTGTGAGTCCCAGAAATGGTGTAGGCTACAGCCCCTGCTGCAGTGGGCTGCCATAGGCTACGGTGAGTGGCCGGCAGCCAGCGCGAGTGGCTGGCAGCCAGCGTGAGCTGCCAATAGCTGCGGTGAGCGACCATCCAGAGGCCTATGACCAATCTGCCTCATCCAGGAAGAGCACAATGATGATACCAACATGGGCCAGTGAAGCAATGTCCTCCGCAACTAGACTGAAGAACAAAAGGACAGCAACTTGTCTGTTCCCCTTCCCCGATTCCCCAACGCTGTTCCCCTCCCTCAATTTCCCAATAAAATTAAAAAAATAAATAAAAATAAAAAAAATCTATAGTTTATGTAAAAAAAAATTAAATGAATCCCACATATGCAAGCTGAAATAAACAAACTCAGAGAAGAGAGGAACACACAACAGAAGGTGATAGTAGAACTCAGGAGGAAAAAAAGCAAGACAAAAAGTTACAAAAATTGAAATGAATTAATTAATGAAAAGGGCACAAGAGAGATTTGACAACAGTGAGACCACAGTAAAGGATATGGAGGATAGAAATGAGAAAAACAAACAAAATAAAAGAGAAATAAAGAGATAGGATTAGCAACAAGTCACTATAGAAATGAAGCAAAGTATAGCCTTTGCATGCTTAATTGGAATTTCAAAGGAGAAACCCAAAAGAAAGCAATGATTGAATATTTTAACCAATAATTATAGAAAATTCAGGGCACAGAACCATCAACACTGAGTCACACTTTGGTGAAGTTGTTGTCTTTAAAGATAAAGAAAAAACAATCATTTTTGGAATCCTTTAAAGATGTAGAAAGAACTCTTGCCTTTTGGGAAGCCAAGCAATAGGATAAACTCGCTTTTAAGGAGAATAAAAGCGGGGTGGCATTAGTCTTCTGTACAGAAACATTTGGTACCAAAAGAAAGTGAAGAAACGCCTACAGAGCATTCAAAGCAAGAAAATGAGTCAAGAACTTCCTATTCAGCCAAGCCTTACACTAAGTTCAAAGGGATATGATTTTATTTCATTTAGATGTTGTCTTTAGAGAATTGGATTAATCGGAGTTCCTTTTATGGTCTCATCAAAGTTCAACATATTGTCTTATTTTATGTAGTTTGTATGTATGAATGCATGTATATATGTGTGTATATAGGATATGAATGTATTATATAGGTATGTTTCTGTGTACATAGGTAAGTATTATTCATGTAATATAATAAACTCAATGAATCTAACTATAAGAAACTAAAACATTACAGTAACTTATGCCTACTTATGGACTCCCCCACCATGCCATATCGCTCTGCCTCCATATACCAGGGATAAGAACTATCCTAAATCGTGTGTGTGTGTGTGTGTGTGTGTGTGTGTTCCTAAAATAACTTTATTTGTTTTTAACTTTGCGCAAAATGTATTTTGCTATATATGGTCTTCTGAGACTTCAACTCTGATACTCCTTAAATTATGAAAACTATAATTATTTTATGTACCATTGTATTAGTCCGGCAGAAGCCACACCAGTTATTTGACTAATATACAAATAATATATTTCCTCACATCTAAGGAACCATCAATTAGAAGAAACACTATAATTTTATGTACCATTAGAAATTAATTAAATTAAAAATTGCAAGATGGACCCATTGCTTTCTTATTACTTCAAAAGTATTTTACACTCACAGAAAAATATTTTTTAGGTGTATCTAGTCTTTGCTTTTTATTATACATCACTATAGTGCAAACCCAAGAGAAAAATATTAGCAAAATAATTTGTTTGAAACAGTCCTAGGGCCAGCTGAGTGGCGCGGTGGTTAAGCTCTGGCTTGGGAAGCCAGTGGCCCCAGTTCGGTCCCACATATGAGGGCCAGTGACACTGCCCTCAAACAAACAAACAAGCAAGCAAGCAAACAAACAAACAAACAAACAAAAACATTCCTAAAACTTCATCACATTCAGAGTTCAACTGTGTGGATCATGTGACTCAGACTCATTCACCCACCGGTGTTCTCCACTCACCATATTTTGTGCACTTGGGAGCTTTGGGGATGCAACATTTCTGCTGGTGTCTCCAGGATTGTGTCCCAAACTGCTGACTTTACCAGTGGTGATGTACGTGAACAGGCAGTAACAGCTACATCTTGATTGACACTGGACCAACAAGCAACTGTAAGACACAAACAAATCTCTGAGGCGTTAAAATGTGCAAAAATATTATCTTCAAATAAATCAGTATGGTATTTTAGTTATTTGTTCATTGCCTGTAACCTTGTACAAGAAGGTAGGTTAAAAAAGGGCAGGATTTTTGTCTGTTTTGTTCCATGCTGTAGCCCCCGGGCCTAGTACAATCCCTGGCACATAGTTGTCTGTTTACTCTTCTGTACTAAGAACCATTAAATTAGAGTAATGGATTGTGCTTTCAAGGCTCTGCATGACCCCTGCAAGATTATGTTGAGTGAATTCAATCCTCCCTGCCCCAAGTTACTCCTTTTAAAAACTGGCAACAAGTTAGGAGTCTTTCTTTAGACCTCTATGGGGTTCTGACTCTGAGTGAGACATTCATGCATTTTATAATTTCTAACAAGAGTAGGCCACGTTGTAATAAAACAAATGGATGAATGGAGGGCACTCTGAAATTGTACACCTTTGATAACATTCTATCTGAGAACACACCATTGCTTAAAGGAGGGGATCAAAGCATTTATACATAGAAACCGTCATTTATCAAATCTGGGGAAAAAGGAGAATATTGCTCAGATGATTCACTGGAAATTTTCTTGTATCAGAATGAATCAAACAAAACTGACTGGGTGTGATGCCCCAATTTTATTTTATTGCCAAACTAACACCTACTCAAATGGCACCAATCCTACAAAAAAGATAGATGATTTCTAGCCTGAATCCTTCACGTGCTGCCTTTAACACCTTGATACATTCAATCTGCATTTATTGAGGACCCACAGGTGCATGATGCATAAGAAATTATGGAGTAGAGGAAACAGCATAGATAAAACCAGCGTGCCTGGAGGGAAGATCATTCCAAATGCATCATTTAAATGTCCATAGACTGAGACAAGCCCTTTCCGAGAATGGTACATGGGACCTAATCCAGTAAGTAAAAAGCTTAATTTTGAATGTAAAATGCAAAATTTTCTACTTTCTAGTGTAATTACACAATAATTATGGTAACTTCATTTTATTTTTTTAACTAAATCAAAGTTTTCCAAATATTTCTTTTTTGGCAATTGTATCATTGCTTTGAATGGTTTTGGGGAGCCCACCTTTAATTTGAAACCATATTCTATTGATTTCTGTTGTATCCATGAGCAGAGTTAAGAGGGTAGATTTGCAAAGGAATAGAAGCAGTTTGCCTATTACTCTCTTAGATGTTACCCTCCCCACTTCTTGTCATTTGAAATAGTTAAATTCATAACTCTTTCATACTTTTACCCTCCAGTTTCTTTGCATTTTTAAAGAGTGAGATGCATAAGGAATGAAGATGAAGTCAATCACATGTGTATGCCCTTCAGGAAAATAGAAATGATCTCTTTCTTGGCTGTGTTCTGTAGCTACTGAGAAAAGAAATAGAATGGAAGACTCAGAAATCAGCAAGCATGATAAATACTTAGAGGGTGTGGCCAGGTGTGCTTAACATTGGAGCAGAGGGTGGAAGTCAGGGAGAGAGGTTTCTATCTGTCTATCTATCTATCTATCTATCTATCTATCTATCTATCTATCTCTTGAAAATATGTACATATATATCTTTGTATATACTTCAGTGCTTTACCATTGAATTCCCAGCATCAGCACCATTTCCAATCCCTGCATATCCAATATGATAAGTATAAGTGATTATATAGCATAGCATAGGCTATATATATATGCTATGCTATATAATCACTTATATATTATACCTGATTTTAGAGCCAAACATGCAGAAATTTACAAACTATTTTTTTTTTTATTTTAGAAATTTTGACATTGTTCCTGGTCTCCTAATGGTGTGTTTATAATTTTCACAATAACATCTTTGATTCCACATTTACTCGTGATCTTTTCCTTGTTTTATATCTAAAGTACAAATATTCAGAATGTATCAGATTATGAAACTCTCCATCTCCAAAGGTATAAGTAACCTTTTAGTGAGTTTGAGATAGATAGTTATAGTCTGTTGTTGATACAAACTAAGCTTTCAAATAGTGGAGTAGGTTGAAGAAAAGTATCCAAAGATATGTTAGAAGTATGAAGGGAAATAGATGAGGATGAACTCTGCAGTCTTACCAAAAATAGTATATATAGCCTTCATAATGCCAAGATGTCTCATAGATACACTTCTTTTTATAGATAAGACTGAACATAATAAGAGTTAGAGGCCCATCTAAAGTTTTAACAGAGTAACAAGAAATATTTGCCAGTATAAATACTTTATTAAGATTCTGGGGACAAGACAGCTGCCTTCCACTGACCTGGGTTGGTAAGGGAATTTGAAGGTGGTCCCTAGGTTAGAGATGAAGTTGGTCCCTTCTCTATTCACACACAGTGTGCACTGTAAAGGACAGAATCTGGCACTGACCTAGCTCACGACCATATTCTTATTTAAATAAATCTTGTACATTCTTCCTTAATAAAGGAAGCTCTGTCTGGTAATTTCTTTTTGTTCTGTTTTTACAAAATTCAAGAGAGAGGAAGTTAAGCAAAAGTACATTCACTCCAATATCTTTCTTTATGATTTGATGGGTTTTTTTTTTTTTAGTTTTGTTTTGTGAAGTAGGCAAATAATTTAAAGTCCAATATTTAAAATTTGCTGGAGGAGTGTCCTGAATTAAATATTTTCCCTTGGGATCACATTTACAATCTTAAGAAGACACATAGTGGGAAAATAGAGCCATTATAAAGAATTGCACTTTATAGCATTTTCACATTTATTCAGTAAAGCACAATCCATTATTTTAATTTAGTGGTTCTCTGCATGGCAGAAAATAATTAGTGGTGTCACCAAATAACTATCATGAAGTGACAACTCAATAAAAGACTTGGGGAATCAAAAGTCTGGTTATTGTTTTATACAAATAGTAATGTTCTTATATTTAAATCCATAGCTGGGGGAGGGGCAAGATGGCGGCTGTGAGGAGGGCTCCATGAAATCTCCCCTGGAAATATCCACAATTTGAACTTCTAATACGCTTCAAAGAGACATCTACTCATCACACAGAGCAACTAAGAGTTCCACACAAGGATTGCTGGAAGGCGGGCAGGCCGGGCGAGTAGGGGAAGAAGGCGGCGAGACACATGAGGTGCAGCCCGTACCCGCGGCTGCGGAGGCACGGTGAGTGTTGCCCCGGCTCGCTCCCTGCGGCCCGCGGCCCACCTAGAGTTCAGCAAGAGCACGTTGGTTTGCAGTCTGAGGCAGAAGCCTCAGGCCGGGCAAGTGCGGGAGGAGAGAGAGAAGACGACTGTGCAGAGGTACGAGCTGCACCCGCGGCTCACCGGGTCCCCAGGAAGCAGGGTGCAGAGCCCCGCAGCGGCAGGGCAAGATCAGTCCCTGCACCCTCCTGGTTCAGGGATCAGTCTCTGTGCCCACCGGGTCCCGCGGAGCACAGAAGCCTGAAACCCGGGAGCAGGGGTAAACAGAGGACTCACTCGCGGAGAAGCAGCGCGCGCTGGGCGGAGACGCAGGTTCCGGAGAGATGGAGCAGGGATCGGAGCCGCGTGGAAAGGTGCATGCAGTCCCCTGAACCCCGGCGGCAGTCCCTCCAGCAGGAGAACGGCGCGGGCGCACGCCAGCTCCGAAGCAGAAGCCTTAAACCCGGGAGCAGGGGAAACACAGGACTCGCCCGCGGAGACGCAGCGCGCCGGCCGGAGTCACAGATCCCGGAGAGACAGAGCGGGGATCGGAGCCACGCGGCACGGTGCGCGCAGTCCCCTAAATCCCGGCAGACCGTTTGGGAGAGCAGCAGGAGATCCGCACAGGCGCGCGCCGGCTCTGAGGCAGAAGCCTGAAACCCGAGAGCAGGGGAAACAGAGGACTCGCCCGCGGAGAAGCAGCGCGCTGGGCGGAGACGCAGGTCCCCGAGAGACGGAGCGGGGATCCGAGCCGCATGGAAAGGTGCGCGCAGTCCCCTAAATCCCGGCAGACCATTTGGGAGAGCAGCAGGAGATCCGCACGGGCGGGCGCCGGCTCTGAGGCAGAAGCCTGAAACCCGGGAGCAGGGGAAAAAGAAGACTCGCTCAGACAAGCAGCGCGCCGGGTGGAGACGCAGGTCCCCAAGAGACGGAGTGGGGATCGGAGCCACGTGGCAGGGGGCGCGCAGTCCCTTAAGCCCCGGCAGTCTCTTTGGGAGAGCAGCAGGAGCACCGCGCGGGCGCGCGCCGGCTCCGAGGCAGACACCTTAAACCGGGGAGCAGGGGAAATAGAAGACTCACTCGGACACGCAGCGCGCCAGGCAGAGACGCAGGTCCCCGAGAGACGAGAGACGCGGAGCGGGGATCTTGGCCACACGGTAGGGTGCTCGCAATTCCCTAAATCCCGGCAGACCCTTTGGGAGAGCAGCAGGAACTCCGCTGGAGCATAAGAGGCAAAGGCCTTAGCTTAAAACAGTGTTGGAACTGTGGCTTTGTTTATTTTTATGTTTTTTATTTTTTTTCCTTTTTTCTACTCTTGAACAGAAAGCAAAAAAAACCCAATAACTCACCCACTCCCACAAACTTTGGCCCCCGCCAAGACAGTCTTAAACTGACTCCTGAAGGGAGCAACAGGGGCAGACTAGGAAGATATCCTTACCTGCAGGGGGTTGAGAATTTCCACCCAGTAAAGGCAGCAGAGTGAGACTACCTACCCCGCCCCCACCTTTAGGCAAGGCTTGGGAGGCAGGGCAGGTTCATCTGCTGAGGCACTAATTAACAGATTCTTAGCAGCAGGCTTTTGGTAGTGAGGAATTCTTTAATTCTCCACGGCTGTCAACCCAAAGGGTGCCCAGAGACACTCATTGAGCCTTTGGGGGTGCAGCCTGCCTTGGGACAGGCAAAAGCAAAAAGGCGTGACTTTGTAAAAACCACCAATCACACATCACAACCACACTCAAGTACAGCAAACCTGCAGCGCCAGGATTACGCTAGGCATCAGGTGGCCTACTGTTCCCACAAGACGCACAGGAATTTTTGTACAGCAGACAAACTGAAGAGAGCTTGGTGGACTTTAGCCTAGACCAGCACGGGTATTTTTGGTTTGTTTGGTTTTATTCTGTTTTGTTTTCCCTTTATTGGCTGCTTATCTTGGTTGTTTTTGGTTTTTATGTCTATTATATTCTAATCATATTGTAGTTTTTAATATAGGCATATATATATAGGTGTATATAGGTGAATATATGTCCATATATATGGGTGTGTAGACAAATATATATATTTTTTTTTTCCTTTTTTCTTTTTCTTTTTCTTTCTTTTTCTTTTTTCCCCACCCTCACTTTCTCTCTTATTTTATTCATTCTTCTCACTGCTATACTTTTCCTCTTTTCCTTTTTTCTGCAAATTTTATTTTTTAAATTTTTCTTACTTTTTTTATTATTATTTTAGTTTATTTTTATTTTTTATTTTTTAGGTATAGCTAATCGGTTTCTCATGTTTATTCTATTTTTTATTTTAGGATATTGTATTTTATTTTGTTTCCTCTTCTGTTATTATTGAGTATGTGGTTTTTGTTTTGTTTCTGTTTGTTTTCTTCATTAGTATGATTGATATTTCTGTACAAGTTGACTGTAGTTTGATGGTTGGTTTTTTTTACTTGTGCGAGCATTTGGTTTCCTTTGGTGGCTGCCGAGGTTGTTCTTGTTGATCTCTTATGCTCTAAAATCACTCTGCAGCAGAGGGTCCAAACACACAGACACAAGAATCATCATACCCGGAGGCCAACTTTAGATAAAACCAGAGCATTTCTGGGTTTGACATACAAGAGTCACACCCAAAAAGAAGTTGCTACAGGTACTAAGACCCATACGGTCCAAGTTTCATCAGAGGGGTCAATCCTCTCACAGCAGCTCATAAACTGCAGAAGCTGCTGATTCTCACAGCTGATCAATCTGGGAGTCAATCCCACCTACTGACAAACCAAAAGTAATCAAAACGAAAACTTCAACAAGTGAGGACGCACGACACAAGGAACACCTCAGATACAAGCACCGGAGAATAGGGAGACTGAGTAATTCAAATATAAAGGACACACACCATATAAGTTTACCCAGAAAATACTGAGAAATCTGGGGGATCTATCTGTTATATTGAAGCAAACACAAAGAGTAAGCCAGAATGGGGAGACAAAGAAACATAACACAAATAAAAGAACAGAAGAAACTTCCTGAATCAGTGGAAATAGAGGAAATAGAGGTAACCAACCTATCGGAAACAGAGTTCAGAACACTGATTATTAGAATGTTCAAGGAAATTAATGAAAATATAAAGAAGGATAGAGAAATCATGAAAAGCAACCAGCTAGAACTTAAGAACACAATTACTGAATTAAATAACAAACTTGATGGAATCACTAGCAGATTGGATGAAGCAGAAAATCGAATCAGTGACTTAGAAGACAAAATAGCAGAGATCACCCATGCGGAACAACAAAAAGAAAAAAGAATGAAAAACATGGAAAATAGTTTAAGAGAGCTGGGGGACAACATCAGACACAATAACCCACAGGTCATTGGAGTACCAGAAGAAGAAGAGAGGGAACAAGGGATTGAGAATATATTTGAAGTAATAATGTCTGAAAACTTCCCTAACCTGGCAAAGGACATTGAAATACAAGCCCAGGAAGTGCAGAGAGTTCCAAACAGGATGATTCCAAACAGGCCCACTCCAAGACACATTATAGTGAAAATGGCAAGGGTTAAGGACAAAGACAGAATCCTTAAAGCATCAAGGGAAAGGCAGCAAGTTACTTACAAGGGTACCTCCATAAGATTATCAGCTGACTTTTCTACAGAAACTTTGCAGGCCAGAAGGGAGTGGCAGGAGGTTTTCAAAGTGATGAAAAATAAAGGCCTACAACCAAGATTGCTGTATCCAGCAAGGTTATCATTTAAAATCGAAGGCGAGATAAGGAGCTTTGCAGAAAAAAATAAGTTAAGGGAATTCATTACCACCAAGCCAGCTTTGCAGGAAATGCTAAAAGGGCTTCTTTAAGTAGAAGAGAAAAACAACCTATGAAAGACTACGAACACAAATAACAAAATGGCAATAAATACACACCTATCAATAATCACATTAAATGTAAATGGATTAAATGCTCCAATAAAAAGACATAGGGTGGCTGAATGAATAAGAAAGCAAGACCCCAGCAATATGCTGTATACAAGAGACTCACCTCAGATCCAAAGACTCATACCAGCTGAAAGTAAAGGGATGGAGTAAAATATTTCATGCAAATGGTACTGAGAAAAAAGTTGGAGTAGCGATACTTATATCAGATAAAATGGACTTTAAATTGAAGAATATAACAAAGGACAAAGAAGGACACTTCATAGTAATGAAGGGATCGATCCAACAAGAAGACATAACTCTAGTAAACATCTATGCACCTAACATAGGAGCCCCTAAATATATAAAACAGATATTGTCAGACATAAAGACAGAGATCAACAGTAACACTATCATAGTAGGGGACTTCAACACCCCGCTGTCACTAATGGACAGATCCTCCAGACAGAAAATCAATGTGGAAACAGTGACCTTAAATGACACATTAGACCAGCTGGATTTAACAGACATTTTCAGAGCATTTCATCCCAAAGCTACAGAATATACGTTCTTTTCAAGTGCACATGGAACATTTTCTAAGATAGACCACATGTTAGGCCACAAAACAAGTCTCAATAAATTTAAGAAGATTGAAATCATTTCAACTGTATTCTCTGACCACAATGCTATGAAACTAGAAATCAATTATAAGAAGAAATCCGGGAAGCTGACAAATAAATGGAGGCTAAACAATATGCTATTAAATAGTGAGTGGGTCACAAATGAGATCAAGGAGGAAATCAAAAGATACCTCGAGACAAACGATAATGAAAACACCACGACCCAAAATCTTTGGGATGCTGCAAAAGCAGTCCTAAGAGGGAAGTTTATAGCAGTGCAAGCCTACCTAAAGAAGGAAGAAAAATCTCAAATCAACAGGTTATCCTTATACCTAAGGGAACTGGAAAAAGTACAGCAAAAGAGGCCCAAGGGGAGTACAAGAAAGGAGATAATAAAGACCAGAGCAGAAATAAACAATATAGAGAACAGAAAAACAATTCAAAAGATCAATGAAACCAAGAGCTGGTTTCTTGAAAAGATAAGCAAAATTGACAAACCTCTAGCCAGGCTCATCAAAAAAAAAAAAAAAGAGAGAGGACTCAAATTAGCAAAATCAGGAATGAAAGAGGGGAAATGACTACAGACATCACAGAAATACAAAAAATTCTAAGACATTACTATGAGCAACTATATGCCAACAAATTTGACAATCTGGAAGAAATGGATAATTTTCTAGAAGCATACAACCTTCCAAAGCTAATGCAAGAAGAAACAGAAAATCTAAATACCCTGATTACTACCAAGGAAATTGAATCAGTAATTGACAAGCTCCCAAAAAACAAAATCCCTGGACCAGACGGCTTCACAAGTGAATTTTATCAAACATTCAAAAAAGAATTATCACCTATTCTTCTCAAACTATTCCAAAAAATCCAGAAGGAGGGAAGGCTCCCAAACTCTTTTTATGAAGCCTCTATCACCCTGATTCCAAAACCAGATAAAGACATCACAAAAAAGGAAAACTACAGGCCAATCTCCCTGATGAATATAGATGCAAAACTTCTCAATAAAATATTAGCAAACAGAATTCAGCAATATATTAAGAAGATCATACATCATGATCAAGTGGGATTCATCCCTAGTGCCCAAGGCTGGTTCAACATCCGTAAATCAATTAATGTGATACACCACATCAACAAAATGATGGATAAAGATCACATGGTCATTTCAATAGATGCAGAAAAAGCATTTGACAAAATCCAACAGCCATTTATGTTAAAAACCCTCAGCAAAGTGGGAATACAGGGATCATATCTCAACATAATAAAAGCCATATATGATAAACCTACAGCTAACATCATACTCAATGGGGAAAAGCTAAAACCATTCCCCTTAAGATCAGGAACAAGACAAGGCTGTCCACTTTCTCCTCTTTTATTCAACATAGTGCTGGAAGTTCTAGCCGCAGCAATCAGACAACAAAAAGAAATAAAAGGCATCCAAATTGGCAAGGAAGAAGTAAAATTGTCATTATATGCAGATGACATGATACTGTATATAGAGAACCCCAAAGACTCCATCAAAAAACTATTGGAACTGATAGACGAATTCAGTAAAGTAGCAGGATATAAAATCAATGTTCAGAAATCAGTGGCATTTGCATATACCAATAATAAACTAATGGAAAGAGAAATTAAGAAAACTGTCCCATTTACAATTGTGTCAAGAACTATAAAATACCTAGGAATAAATTTAACCAAAGAAGTGAAAGACCTGTACTCAGAAAATTATAAGACACTGAAAAAAGAAATCATAGAAGATACAAATAAATGGAAACACCTACCATGCTCATGCATAGGAAGAATTAATATAGTTAAAATGTCCATACTGCCTAAAGCAATATATAGATTCAATGCAATTCCTAACAAACTACCAAGGGCATTTTTCACAGAAATAGAAAATATAATCCTAAAATGTATATGGAATCATAAAAGACCCAGAATAGCCTCGGCAATTCTGAGAAATAAAAACAAAGTCGGGGGGTTCACGCTACCAGACATCAAAACCTACTACAAGGCCACAGTAATCAAGACAGTTTGGTATTTGCATAAAAACAGGCACATCGATCAGTGGAACAGAACAGAGAGCCCAGAAATAAATCCAAGCATTTACGGACAGTTAATCTATGACAAGGGAAGCAAGAATTTACACTGGAGTAAAGACAGTCTATTCAATAAATGGTGCTGGGAAAATTGGACTGACACATGCAAAAAAATGAAACTGGATCATCTCCTTACGCCTTATACAAGAAC
This sequence comes from Aselliscus stoliczkanus, assembly GCA_033961575.1. Lineage (NCBI taxonomy): Eukaryota > Metazoa > Chordata > Mammalia > Chiroptera > Hipposideridae > Aselliscus > Aselliscus stoliczkanus. Next base: position 166,505,502 of record CM066727.1, on the reverse strand, counting down.
AAATTCAAAATGGATTAAAGACTTAAATGTAAGACCTGAAACCATAAAAATCCTAAAAGAAAATATAGGGAGTACATTTGCAGACATTACCCAGAGCAATATTTTTACTGATACATCCCTACGGGCAAGGGAAGTAAAAGAAAAAATGAACATATGGGATTATATCAGACTTAAAAGTTTTTTCACAACAAAGGAAACCATTAATAAAACAAAAAGGAAGCCTACTGAATGGGAGAATATATTTGCCAACGATATATCTGATAAGGGGTTAATATCCAAAATTTATAAAACACTCATGAAACTCAACACCAAAAAAACAAACAACCCAATTAAAAAATGGGCAGAAGGTATGAAGAGACATTTCTCTAAAGAGGACATACAGATGGCCAACAGGCATATGAAAAAAAGTTCAACCTCACTGGTCATTAGGGAAATGCAAATAAAAACCACCATGAGATACCACCTCACTCCAGTCAGAATGGCTATCATCAACAAATCAACAAACAACAAGTGCTGGCGGGGCTGTGGAGAAAAGGGGACCCTGCTGCACTGTTGGTGGGACTGCAGATTGGTGCAGCCACTATGGAAGTCAGTATGGAGGTGTCTCAAAGAACTGGAAATAGAGCTACCGTTTGACCCAGCAATTCCACTCCTAGGTATTTATCCTGAAAAAACTAAGACACTTATTCAAAAAAAGTTATGCACCCCTATGTTCATAGCAGCACAATTTACAATAGCTAAGACTTGGAAACAACCAAAATGCCCGTCAGTAGATGACTGGATTAAGAAACTGTGGTATATTTATACAATGGAGTATTACTCCGCTATAAGGAAGAATGAAATATGCCATTTGCAATGATATGGATGGACCTAGAGACTATAATATTGAGTGAAATAAGTCAGTCAGAGAAGGACAAATACCATATGATCTCACTCATATGCGGAATCTGAAAAACTGTATGAATGAGCAAAGTAAACAGAAACTGTCTCATAGATATAGAGGAAAAATCAGGGTTGCTAATTGGGAGAGGAATGGGGATGAGGGAGAAGGGGAAGGGATTAGATAGCAAAAATAGGCAACTACAATATTGCTACTGGGATATGAAAAACAGTTTGGGGAATATAATTAATAATGTTGTAAATATTCTGTGGAATGTCAGATGATCATAGGTCTTGTTAGGGAGACCATTTCATGGATGGAGTAGAGGTTTGATCACTGCACTGTATTACTAAAGCGGAGGTGGTATACCTACTGTAATTGAATATATATAGATAGTCACGGGATGTAGATTATACTGTGGAAGAGACTCAGAGGAAGAGTAATAGATATATATGATATGGGGCGGGGGAGTGGGGTGGTGTATTGGGGGTGGGGGGTTGTCACTTTGAGGGGTAAAATGTATAACTATTGCACTGTGTTGTACACCTGAAACTAATTAAAAATAAAATAAAATAAAAATAAATAAATAAATAAATCCATAGCCTATTTAAAAACCAGGCATTTATAAAAATTAGATTTCAAGTTGAATATAAACATGAGATGATGCAAATAGAACCCAATGGCAGGAAGGCATGCCCAGACTTCCAAATACTCGTGAAAGATTCTGAGGAATGGTTTTTGCAGTAACACAAGTCCTCCACACACATTAAACTCATCTATTGAGGCACTGTCTTTGCTCTGCATTTGTAAACATTTGCAGTTATCAAATTCCATCATCTGTGGTAGTAAAGCAGACCCACTTAGTAAAGAACACACACATCTACTACTACAAATGAGCATATTAACAAGTATTAACTTGAGCTACTGCCTGAATATGTTTAAAAAAGAATCACCTATTGTTCTGAAGAGGGCTTTAAGGCCATATAAATGTAACCAATAAATTCGATCATGCCTTTTCACTTATAGAAGGACAGTCTCTGAGATCAAAAGTCTAGCAGATGTAAACCTGACTAAGCAATTGAGTTCATGTCATAGCCATTTTTAAGCACAACAGTTTGAAAAAAATGCAAGTTAGACCATGCTAGGAAAATTCAGTTATCATTTACTCTTCATATTCAGTCTCTCACAGAATCTTAGAAAAGAAGAGGAACCTTGAAGATGATCTGCGTCTTTCTCATGTCTGATACTGACTTTTCATCTCTTGTGCTCCTATGCGGGCAATTCTTGTCCCTTTAACAGCTCAAGGTTTGTATGTCTTTATGTTTCAAAATGTAGGACGGGTTATGTGACCTTAATTAAGAAAGACACAACTTCAAGCAACGCCAGCTATCCATTCCATAGTTCTCAAATAAGCACAATGAAAGATGCTAACACTCCTATCTCAGTTATCAAAGTGAAAATCACACTAGTCATATATAGAATGAATAACTTACTTATTTTCTGTTCAGTTTCTCTTTCTAATGATCTTTGTCACATGTCCTTTTTTCCAAAGAAAATAATCTGACCCATTATATTTCTAATATTGACACCTCTGTATTTCTCTCAAATTTCTACATTTCCACAAATTACTGACAAAAATGTTGAAGCTTTCATAATTTCATAGGATTTTTAAAAACAATGCGATGGCTTGTCGACATTGAATGAGAGTCCTTAAAGTAGGTCAGTTCTAAAGGAAAATAAACTGCAGTGATAGAGGCAGAATCATACCAGGAAATCATGCAGCTTGAACTTTTGCTTACTACAGACTTATATCCTAGGAAATGGGTATAGGACAGAGGGGATAAGAAGGCAGTTTTCCTCAAATTTGGTTCTAGGAACCAGAGCCTCACAGGTTGATTGAAGCATGGGCCCCTAATATGATTCCTGCGCCTTGGGGATTGTGATATTTGCAGATTCTGAGAACTGTCTCCTCAGTTCCCACCCCCACTTCTCCTTCCCTGAGATCTCAGCTTAGTGGCAGGTGGGACATTCCCTTTGGAGCACCAGCCTCAATGCACCAGCCCAGACCCGTTCTGAACTGCGCGAACCTTGTTTCCTGTATAGACACAGAGAAGCAGGGAAGCACAGTGCACTCGGGCGTCGTTTCCCACCACACACCAGATGCATGATTTTGTGTAAGTACCATAACTGCTCTGAGCTTCTGTAAAATGGAAATAATAATGCTTAGTTGACACAATGGGTGTAAGACAATAAGCTGACAGGAGACAATATTAACAATGGGCTTGTTTTATGGTCTTCCATAGATTCTTAGTGCCCTTCTTCAATGGAATGGTTCTACCCTATTCTTTAAGCTTGGCAGGCATAACAAATTACCCCTTAGAACAACATAAAGGAGATAATGCCCCTGCCTTGTCTCACTTCACATTGGGTTTAGGAACAGGGAATAGTCATTCATCTGGGGACACCCATCTAGGAGCAAAAATACCAGTATTTTCTTTTTTCCTGCATGAGTTAGCATTGTTGATTGCAAGCAAAAGAAACCAACTTTTTCTACTTTCAGTAGAAAAGGAATTTACTAGAAAGACTTGAGATTTGTTCACAGAATTAAAGGGAAGGTGAGAAACAAGTCTTGAGAAATGTCAGAAAGCTAGGTAGCAGAAACCAGCCAGCATTGAAATTGCACCAAGGGTGCCCCTGGTGGCACCCACCCACCCCTGCTGCCATCGAACATTATTGCCACAGGGCACTTGCTGCTGCAGCACTTCATACAGCCTTCTCTCAATTCTGCTGCTGCCATGAATAATTTCTAATGAGTCTTGAATTTTTGATACAGCCCCTTGAGATTCAGGTTTCTTGGTTGTCAAAATGCTAAATATCAACTACATCCCCCCAGTGGCTTTCACAGCAAAAATTAGCCAAGTTTTGAAATACCAGTTTTAAGGAGGTCTCTAGATAAAGAGAATACTGTAGTCACTGCTGTTTCTTCCAGAAAGGAAAGTCACCTATTTAAATAACCAGCTCTATCAGATTTCACCAACTAGGACAACTGCTTCTCTTCCCATGCATGATCCCAAGTTCAGAGTTAGAAAAGAATCGCCCTGTTTTCTTGAATAGTGCCTCTCAAATTTGGGTAGGTAGCAGGGCACCCGAATGTCAAATTCCTGAATAGATAAAATACTGTAGGGTTTAGGCACAATGTATGTTTAGTTCAAAACAGTAACTCCAGTGTCTAGATAGTTCTGAGCAAAGAGCAGAGACTCAGTGAATATTTGTTGAATAATATACTAAATTTGAAACACAACATGATATTTTGCAGGAGATATAGTCATGTGCCACATAAAGACATTTTGGTCAATGAGAGGCAGCATGTAAGATGGTGGTTCCATAAGATTATAATGGAATTGAAAAATTTCTTCAGCCTAGTGACATATTAGTGCAACACATTACTCACGTGTATGTAGTGATTTGATGCTGGTGTAAACAAATCTACTGTACTGCCAGTCACATAAAAGTATAGCCCATGCAATTATGTACAGTACACATGATAACAAATGACTATGTTACTGGTTTATTTACTATACTAGTTTATTTACTATTATAGTGTTCCCTATACTCTACTTTTTATCATTATTTTAAAGTATACCCTACTCATAAAAATAAAAAAAAGTTTGCTGTAACACAGCATGCCATGAGATGCCGGCAGCAGTCTCATACATTTCGTGTTTACTGCGTCTCTTGATTGCATCATTTTCTCTTGTGTCTGATTTAATCTCATGTTGTTTTGTACAGTAACACGCCATACAGGCTTGTAGTGCAGGAGCGATAGCCTAGGTGTGTAATGGGCTATACCATCTAGGCTTGTGTAAGTGCACTCTGTGATGTTTGCACAAGGAAATAGCCTAAAGACACATTGCTCAGAACATAGTCCCTTCATTAAGCAGCGCATGACTGTACACGATTGTAAAAGGTACATTAAGCAAGTACAGCTCATGGCAAATATTAAAAATGTAATTGTAATTTTATTTTTCAATGTCTTTTTAGCATGTGTTTATCCCTCTTTATTGGATAAAATCTCTGGCAGGCTTGCTGACTATCCTGGTCATTCCTAAGTAGTAGTAAATCACTTTAAACTCTAAGTTGCAAAATATGAACTTGATTCAGAAATGAGAATATCTGGGCTAATATGTTAATCGGTACTTCAGACTTTATTTAAAGGCAAGACATCCCATCTCAGCAAGGCCTGTAATATGGCAGCTGAAACAAAGAATTCCTACTGCTGATGAGAAATGAGTGGGAGGGATCATGAAAGAGCAGTGGGGAAAGAGGGCCACCTTCAGTTACAGCTGTTTTAGGATATCTCCTAACCTGGGTAGAAAGCTTGGGTAGAAAAAGGAGGCTTGTGCCCTTTTCAGGTGTGAGCATACCTGAATATGTGTGAGTGCTCTATTTAATGGTTTCTGCTTTCAGAACTGATGTACTGCCTCTTAAAGGTTTTAAGGTCAACTACAGCCTAGTGTAAATGCTGGACAACTGGGGAGTGGCCTGGGGTACCAGACCAATAAGCAGGCTAACATTTGGGCTTTTTTTTTTTTTTTCACTTTCAAAATATGCTGCTAGTTAACTCTGGTTTTCAAATACAACTAGTAAAATAAAAGTTGTCCCTGCTCCTACCAAGGTACACAATGTCCTCAAGTACAATAGAAATGAACAGGTCTCGCTGGCATACGTCAGTGCTGAATATGGAAAGACATCGACTAAAAATGAGCAAATGGAAAACCATTTCCTAAGTTGGTTTCCACTAGCTTTCTGCTCTTTATTGCAGAAACAGTCTTGAATTTCTCATGATTCCAGGAAGGCTGGTACAGAAACTGCAGACATACCTAAATCTATGGGAATAACAGAGGAAGCTTTGTACTGAATTCGGTGCTTATTCCATCATGTTTTCTGAAAATATATTTTTATAAATATGAAATACTTCCCATTGATCTATTAATTGTGATCATTGATAATCCCTATAACAAAGAACTTGTCCAATTCAAAGACTAATAGTCAAGTATAAGAATTACTACCACATACAATCCCAAGAGAAATGTAGAATACTTTCTCATCTATCTCCAGTACAAGTTCCTTGCAAGAACCTTAAGGAAAAACATTCCACAATACTCTCTTAATCATAAGGTCGCCTTACTTCAAAATAGAAGCCTGCTACAATCTGTCCCCAGTTTACATCCCAAACCAATTCCATTTCACTCCTCTATAAGAACCCATCCTTGGCTGACTACCTAAGAAGCACCTGAGGTATATTTTTTAAAACATACATTTTTAGGCCACACCCAAGACCTAAAAGCTTCCTATGTGATTCCAATGTTTAGAGTCCACCATTTTGTAACATATACTCCTTAATCCCATATCCATATTTAAGCTTGTTTTTTCCCCCATGTTCCAGAATATTCTTCCTTGTGTTTTCTGCCTTTAATGTGTGTCTGTCCTTTAAAGACCAGAGTCAGCCTCATTTGTTTCCTAATTTCCCCCCAATTACCCACACCATAAAAATCTCTCTCAGCTTTTGACTCTAACAATACATACTCTAGCACTCGTTTGACCTTTATATACAATACCATACTAAACTTTCTCTTTTTTAAAGCTCTTTTTCTTCTTAGTGCTTCTCCTTCATCTCCTCCCCTCCTTTGTCTTTCTCCACCTCCTCCGCCTTTTTAAAAAACAAAATATATAATACAATGAGGATTCCTGCATAACTACTTGGTTTATGTTTTACATGTATCTTTTCTTCAGTTTTCAGCTACCGCTTTAGAGTAGGAGTTAGATTCTCTCTTATTGCTAGTATCTTACATGGTGAATGGCGCAGAGTGGGTCCTCAACAAATATGTGTTGAAAATATTTCATAGTGAGAACTTTTTGTGAGATAACATATTGAAACAGTAGAAAAGAAAGCCTCTAACATGAAAGAACCCAAAACAAACGAACAGAAAGATCAGCAATGAAAAAGTTCAGGGAGACAAAAGGCTTTATTTAAAACATCATTCTTGTTCTCAGAGAAATAGGAATAGATATTGCATCCATGAAATAAGAGGAGAGAATATAAAGGGATTATCTATGAACCAATAAAACTTTGGATTTTAAAAATATACTAGCACAAACTAAAAATTCAATCTAATAACTAAAATATAAATTTAAGGAAAATCTCCCCAAAAATGACTACAATAACAACATGAAAATAGACACATGAGATATATATATATATATATAACATATTGGCAAATGTAAGTAGAGTCAAATTCAGAATTTGACTTCAATAGTGTGCTAATCGCTTAATTCTAGTATAAAGATTAAAGGATGGAATTATTAAAAATAACTATAGCTACAACCATTAGTTAATAGATACACATATAAAAAGTTGTAAATTGAGCAACCAGGCAAGAAAAAAAAAGGCATTCAAATAGTAAAGAAAGAAGTAAAATTGTGTATGTTTGCAGATGACATGATTTTATATGTAGAAAATCCTAGAGTCCACCAAACAAGCTGTTAGAACTAATAAACAAAGTATGTAAAGTTTCAGGATACAAAATTAACACACAAAAATCAGTTGTATTTCTATATACCAACAATGAACTACCCAAAAAAGAAATAAAGAAAACAATCCCATGTATAATAGCATCAAAAACAATAAAATACTTAGGAATAAATTTAACCAAGAAGATATACATATACTGAAAAGCATAGTATATGATGAAAGAAATTGAAAAAAAAGCCACAAAAGAATTAGAAAGACAGCCATGTCCATGGATTAGAAGAGTTAATATTGCTAAAATGTCCACACTACCCAAAGCCATCTTTAGGTTCAATGCAATCCCTATCGAAATTCCAATGGCGTTTTTCACAGAAATAGAAAACACAGTCTTAAAATTTGTGTGAAAACACAAAAGACCCTAAATGACAAATGCAATCTTAAGAAAGAACGAAGCCAGAGGCATTGCACATCCTGATTTCAAACTATATTATAAGCTATAGTAATCAAATCAGCACAGTAGTTGCATTGAAAACAGATACATAGACCAGTCAAACAGAATCAAAAGCCCAGACATAAACACACACACACATATTATAAACTAATATTTGACAAGGGAGCCAAGAATACTCAAAGGGGAAATGACAGTTCAATCAATGGTCTTGGGAAAAAGATATACACATGTAAAAGTATGAAACTGGACCTCTATCTTATAACCTTCACAAAATTTAATTTGAAATGGATTAAGGACTTAAATATATGACCTGAAGCTACAAAACCTCCAGGAGAAAACACAGAAAAAAAGCTCCTTTGCATTGGTGTTCAAATTGTTCCATATTTGACCACAGCCCCGTCAGAATTGGACCCTTTATAGTAGGACATCTCCCATCAGTTTACTGAATATTTCTATATTTTCTGGTATAACAAAACAGTGAAGGAGTATCTTATAACTACCCTTCTCCAGTCTGGAATCAGCCACTTTTACAAGGAATCCTGAGAACAAATGGTGTTAGAGATTAAGATCTGAGAAAAACACTATTGAATTTAGTGATTATGAAAATGTCCAAGGAAACATTTCTAATAATGGTTTGGAGTGAGAGTAAAATTTTATAGGAATAAAGAATGAGCAGGTGATTTTTCCCAAGTGACTGGTAGGTGCAATAAGGGCTATTAGTTCCAAAGGGAAAATTGCATTGGGAAGGGGTTTTTCCAAGAAGGCTTATGGAGCAGGAATTTAAACTACACCTACAGAATTGGAAGAACTTAGATTAGTGCTTCTTAGGCAGTGTAGGTTATTATTGAGTGTCATTGTTCCCAGCCCTCACAGGATTCATTCATTCTAGTTTTCCCCATTCTCATATTTGAAACTCCCTTCCCTAGCAGTGAAGAAGGTATTTTCTCTATTGTAAAAGTGAAGTGTTTGATGTAAATCCAAAACATTTTTCCTTTTAAGTTTTTTAGATATTTTATATCTGTACTTACTTTTTAATCTACCTGACAAACAATTTTTTCGTGTCTTGTTATTAGTGCATATATTCTGCATCTTTTCCTATATTTCCAAGTCAACATCTTCAATACTACTATAATTTAGCCCAGCAGTGAATGGTATTACATACAGCTTAACCAACTTTACATGAAGCATTTGTCTTATGTATTCTTAGATAAAGGAATCATAGCTTTGCTTGCTTGGCAAATTTACTTTGCCAACCAAAAGAAAGAAGATCAAAATAAACAAAGTCCATTTATGCTCTCTATCCACTCTGATTGCATATTAATGAACAACAATAATTTACTTCTCTGTCTTTTGGAACAATGAAGTAGACTATATTAACTAATTCTCAAAATAATTAATATTCCCTCTTGAAGACAAAAATTCTTGAAAATCATTCATCTACAGTTTATAACAAAAAAATGATATAAAACCTGGTTAACTTCCTATACATATAGTAAGATAATCACTTAATTTTTCTGATTCTTTTAACTTCTTATCCATATGTACATTTTTTTCAATAAAATAAATATAATTTAATGTTCTCTATTTTCTAATTAAGAACATTTCCCCACTTTACCATATGGGCTTTCAGGTCATTTTAGACTATATAATTTTGTAGTAGGCAAATAACAAATATTCTAGACAATTTCCTTATTGTTAGGTCTTTTCACTGCTGTAAAAAAATTTGCAATGAACATCCTCATATATAAAATTCAGAAAAAAATTGTCATTTAATACTAAAGTTCCCAGAATAGACTAACATAGATATTAAAGTTTGATTATACTAGAAATTAAGAAAGAATTCAAAGTTATTGAGCAAAAAGTCCTACTCATGAAGTTATAAGAACAGTATAATTAACTCACAGAAATGAAAAATGAATATGAGAACAGAAATTAATAAAATAGAAAAAGTTATACAATAAGATCAAACTAAAAGCTAGTTTTCTGAATCAAGATTAATGAAGACTAATGTCTTCTGCCAAAATAATCCAAAGAAACAATATCAGATATGAAATCAGAGGTATAACTCTAGGCATAGCTTATTGTAGAATATTTTTGTTGTAGAATTATATTATTTTTTTTCTTCCAAAATAACCATATATTTGAGGAGAAACATTTATGATTTTAAAAACACTTTTTTTTTTTTTAAAAGATATTTAGGAATTGGGGGAAGGGAACAGCATTGGGGAATCAGGAAAGGGAACAGACAAGTTCCTGTCATGTTGTTCTTCAGTCTAGTTGTGGAGAATGTTGCTTTACTGGCCCATGTTGGTATCATTGCGCTCTTCCCGGATGAGGCAGATTGGTCTCCGGCTTCTGGATGGCCAGTCACTGCGGCTCCTGGCAGCTCACTATTGGCTGCTCATGCTGGCTGCGGACCACTCACAGTAGCCTATGGCAGCCCAGTGCAGCAGAGGCTGCAGCCTACACCGTCACTGGGGCTCGCAGCCCAGCTCCAGGTGGAGCTGTTGTTCACCATCTTAGCTGTGGAGGGCAGTGTCACTGGCCTCATGTGGAATCTGAACCGGGGCTGCTGGCATCCCAAGCCAGCTCTTAACCAACAGGCCACTCGGCCAGCCCTAAAAACACTTCTGAAACCTTAGAGGAGAAACAATATTTAAGTGATACTTGTAATACACCTAAAATGAGTTTAAACATTTCCACAAAGAATTAGTAGTACCAAGCTCTTTGTTATTTCCTAGGGACAAAGACATCCATCTATGACTTTGGAGTTTCCTATTGATATATTGGGATAATGGAAAAGCTTGTATTACAGGGGAATTTAGTTTACTTCTTAACAGGGCTCTAATAACACACTCCTGGCTCAATGGATATAATCCCTTTCCTCCACATCATCCTGGAGTTTCTACAAAGACTGTAGCTACTTTTCTTCTAGCTCTGGAGAATTGCACACACCTCCTCTTGATAGCATTCTCCAAATGACTCATCCATGGAGTATGTGCCATTTTGAAATATCTTACTCCATAAAGAGTAGAGGCTCTGCCTCCATAGCCCTCTACACTTTTGCATTTTTTGACATAAATAACTCAGAAATAGAATTACATCTCCCATTTGCAAGTACAGAATAATGTGTGATGGTAAACTCAGAGCATATATCAGGCTAAAAGATTGTCCCCTCCTTCCTTTATCTTTCTTTGCATTTTATATATTCTGCCATAGAAATGTAAATATCTCAGCTTCAGGGTTATGGGCACATGTTCCAGAGTATACTGCCCTGAACTCAAAATTAGAAGAAATCCTCGTTGGTTTGCCCCTCCTGATCTCAGAAATAGGTTCCCCATCACTTTGTTCTGTTCCAGAGGCCCCAGCTTTGTCTCATGGGATTACATACAAGTGCTGCTATGTCTGACCCTTTTCTTGAATTTCCTGTAATTTTTTTTTCCCTAGGCATTCCATCCAGTTTGGGCAAGATTTTCCTTTAGTAATTTGTTATCGGAAACCGATGGTAAGATTTTCTCGTAATGATCCCTTACAGACACCCCTTGAGAAAGAAAACAGAGAGAACAGTTATATTCTGATTCATCAAACTGTTGTCATAATGGAATGGGGAAAGCTAAGAAAACACTGCCTGTATGAGTTATGCTATCCTTGCCAGTTCATGCCTTGAACAACTCACTGTTAGTGTTAAGTACCGAACCAGCTGGAGAATGTGAAAGAAAAGAGTTATTCCACAAGGTTAAACAGCAGAAGAACAGATTTTTCAATTCTGCTTATGAAAGGTATGAGGACATCAGTTGAACCTTCTGGAAGTAACAGCTGGGCTATCATTTTATAATGTTCTCATTAACTAGAGGCTTCGCTAAAGATTCATATTATTGGAAGAAAAGAAAGAGAGAGAGTAAAAAGGAAGGATCAAAGGGGGGAAGAAAGAAGGAGGAAAAAAAAGTTTTTGAAACTGCAAGAATGTGAGAGTTTAAGTGTATCATATGAGTGCCTACTGATTGGAGTTATACTAATCTGCAACTTAAAACATGTACATATAAGTAACTTCTATATAGTGTAGTTTAAGTGAAAATGTCAGATTTTTAAAATGAAACTAATGGACAAAAATAATCATATCATATTTGCCCAGTCCCTAAGATGTGTGGCATCACATGCCTACTAGATACTTAGTGCAGGAGGGAAGGTACGATGCTCCACCCATCTGGCTACCTCCTGACCTGCTAAACACAGTGTCCACCCTCTGTTGCCCCGTTTTGTTTAATACCCTCTAAGTAGCATCCTCAGGTCTGCCTGGTCCTAGGTCAATGTCAATCAGTCCCTAATTTTCTCCAGGCCTTTTCCAGCTATAAATCTATTTTCTCCCTTATCTGGTTCACCCTCTTTTCAGATTCATTTCCTGTCAAGTCTCAGAGCTAACATCTTTTCGTTTCCCCTATGCCAAAAGCTCTCTCCACTCTCTTGTCTTTTTAAAGCTCACATCCAAATGAGAAACGTTTACTCCCTATATTTCAATTAAGACAGAATCTCTTGGAGTGAAAGCACTTTGTGCAACTAAGGTTTGTTGTGTCCAGAGGAGGGACCACATGTAAAGGGCCAAAACAGCTTGCTCACAGTAAGCACTCAGTGTTCTGCTGCCACTATTGGTGCCATTATTACCACCCAGGCTCCGGGTAAAAGTGTCTGTTCCTTACAGCATCCCTTGTCAAAAAGGTGAAAAGGAGAGCAAGAATGAAGGAATAAAGGAACAAGGAACTGCCCTGTGTGGTGGAGTGGAACCCCCAGGCTCCTTCTGTACCTAAGCAAATTTAAAAATCATTTTTATTACTAATATTGACTCTGATGTGGAGGAGAAAACAAAATCCTGAATAAGTGAGAACTTGGGACTGCTACATTTATTTTTTTTCAACCTAAACACTTGTGTTACCAGTACTTCTGCTATTTTTTTAAGGTTCACACACATGGCAATTAACTGATAGTTTTCAACACATGTGTCTAATAACAGCTGGTCATCAAATTGTGTTTCCAAGAAGCTTCCCTGAATTGAAGACTCCAGCCTAGGGTGTTGGAAAATCCTTCTCTGGTATTGCAGGATTTTCTCTTCTGACTTTTCACTCAAGACCCAAGCCAAATGTGGCAATACGTAGTTCCCCAACTTTCCCTTTCATTGCCCCACCCTTGAGTGTCCTAACAGAAACCATGACAAATAGGTTCAAGAACCTTTGATTCAGTATCATTATTCCCTACATCCTAAGGAATTAAATTGTAGTTTCTAGGTAATATTGTTACTGTGATAGGACAGTTTTGTAAAGAAAATATGGCTTATGGTATGGCCATATTGATGGTAATTCATGGAGAGTGTTGCTTTTCTTGATCCAGCTTTAACCCCATCCCCAACTATAAAAACACTTCCTTTCATTAACAAACATTTTGAACCAAAGACTTCTATGCTCCCTGCTACCCTCACCTCACCTCCTGGAGTGGCATTCCATCTTGCACGCTTACCCTTCTCCAGCCTCAGGGGAGAAGCAAGGCTGAGGGCTGGGACAAGACAGCCTGTGCACAATGTACCCAGCAGTGGGTCTTTAGGTCAAGTAGGAATAAGTCCCATCCACTAATGGCGTCAACAAGGCCACAAAGAGGCAGTGTACCTGGTCTGCAGGTTTAGTGTCATTAAGACCTGAGTTTCAGTCATCAGCTGTGATGAAGGTTCTGCTCACATGGACCATTAGGTTTTCTATTTGATCAGGGCCTTCCAGTCACAGGGTGACACCCACATTATCATCTTATCCCCAGTGCCATGGGTCACGTTTCTGGTCTGGGTATTTTAATGTGTGGTACTCTTTAGAGTGGTCCAGTTTCCATACAATAATAAGCCCTGTTAGCCAGGAAGCCCAGAGCTCATCACAGCTACAGAAGGAAGCTGGCATTCTAACCTCTGCCCTGCCATTTAATCTGTTTACATTTTCTGGGTATGAACTGAAGAGCATAGAAGCCAATAGGGATGAAGTCTGGGAATAGCTAAGTTGAACCGGAGTGGTCCTGCTCAAATTTTCCAAAGGTCTCCAACTCATCTGATTTAAAAGCCACAGATCCTACAGTTGCCTTCAGGACCTGACATGATCTGTCCCCTATCATCTCTGACTCACTTTTTACCATTTCCCTCCATTTGCTCTTTCTCAGCCATGTAGTCCTTTGCTGAAACGCAAGGCCTTGGCACTTGCTGTTATTTTTGTCTGGAAAGCTCTTCTCCTAGATTGACGTATGGCTTGCTCCCTCATGGCCTTTGGGTCTTGACTCAAATATTTTTCACTGATGCCTTCCCTGACCATCCTAATTTATAACTGCTCTACCTCCAGCACTCCCCCTCCCATTCTTTATGTCTCTCTGTAGCATTTATTTACACATCTCTATATGTCTGCCTGTGTGTACTTAATGTATTGATTGATGGGTCCTCCTCTATTGAATAAAAAGCTTCTGAGATCAGGACTTTGTTCATTGCTGTATTCTCAGTACCTTGAAGAGTACATGACACTTAGGATACCTTTCATAAATATTAGTTGGATAAATAGATGAATAAATGAATTATGGTGAATCTTGGCTTTTATTAGGTATAAGCAATATGGTCCCACTATTTTTAGTTCTCCCGGACACAGGGATTCATCAAAGGTAGTCTTTACTAGTGAACAAAACAAGCTTGTGTACCTGGAAGAATGAGTGTTCCCTACATAAGAAATAGGAAAACAAGATTTGAAGTAATACTTTGGTCAACACTTAAGTCAGGCTGTGAAGAAAAAGAGCCACACTAAGTGCCAACACATGGTTTCTCAATTTCAGCCATGCTGACAATTGCGGGCTGGGTAAGTCTTGACTGTCCTGTGTGATTTAGGATGTGTGACCTCTACACATTAGGCTCCAGTAGCATTCCCAAGTGGTGACAACCATAAAAGCATCCAAACACTGCAAAATGTTCCCTGGAGGACAAAATCCCCTTAGCTGAGAACCACTGCGATAACAGGGCTTTAGTTCCATAAAGCAGATCTTAACTGATGTTAAATCATACCTCCCATAAGTACATAGAATCCTCTTTATGATCAGTAAAGTCACAGCACCCAATTTACACAGACACATTAAAAACAAAACAAGACAAGGGAGTCATGATACTCAGTGTCTAGTTAGCACATGCAAAACACAGCTGCACTAAATTCACTTTTTAGAAATCTCTTCTTTGTTTTAAAATAATTCAAGGAGAAAATAACCTATTGCTCTCAATTATTTGAAAAAAGAAAGATATAAGGAAAAGAAAAAGGAAAACTCACTCCATATAAAAATTGTTTGTTTCTGATACCCTGATGTGTGGGAGTCCACCTATGTTAATCCAGGTCTGTGCTTGCTCTTGATTTATGCATATTTCCATGACTGCTTCGTAGCTCTAAATAAGTTTTTAAAAACCTAAATATCTCCATGTCACAAAACTAGATCCTTACAGATTTGTGGAAAGCGGTCTCTTTACACACAAGAATTTAAATGATGGATGCAATAATCATCATCATGGAACCAAGACCCTATGAGTTCACAAAATGACCCATTTTCTTCCTATTATTTTCTGAAGTCCCACGCACAGTGTAAGTTGCTGGTTTCAAAGTGGAAGAAACTGAAATGTGTAATTTCCCTGCAGAGTTAACCTTGTAGATGAAAAGAGGTTGAAGATGCCCACAGGGAATCCAGACGATTTCTATTAGAGTGCATCATTTCCCACTGGCTTTGACCTGTAAGAAAACTGTGGTTTTCAGCTGTTTTCATTATAAACAGGGTTTGTAATAAAAATTTCTTATTACCATAGAATCTTGGAGCGGTTGCCTAACCCTGCTCAGCACTCATGGCAGTCATGGCTTTTACAGTATCACAGACATGGTTATCCAGTCTACGCATAAATATCTCCATGTCTGGACACTCATTGCTCCTTAGAAAGCCTGTCTCACTGGCAGAGTTTTAATTTCTAGGATATCTTTATGTTCAGCCAAAATTTGCTGCTTAGTCAAGAGCAACACATGAGGAAATTTTCCTGCGATGTGAAAGGTCTTCAACTGTTGCAAATTTGTCATCGTTTCCTCTTAAATTTGTTATTTTCTCTAAAGAACAAATATTATATTGCAAGCTCTATCTATGAGGATTTTATTTAAATATTTTGTTTCATTTGCAGTAAGGAAATTTTCCCTAGCAATTTTCAATTTTAAAAAATAGTTTCAGGTGTACAAAACAATGTAACAGACATTTACACTGCTCATAAAGTGATAACCCCCCCCCAAGGTACTACCCCTCTGACATCATATACAGCTGCTGCAAGTCCATTGACTATATTTCCTATGCCGCACTCCACATCCCGTTAACACACACACACACACACACACACACACACACACACACACACGAGCGTGTGTGCACACACACAGTACCAAAAAAAAAGTATAGCCATTTAAAGAAAGGAAAAAACTATTGAATTTGTAATGCTCAATATATACTGATAACAAAAGATGAATACAAGTCACATTTGACTTCTGCAATTACAAGAGGGTCTAAAAGTGGTTATCATCAGCGTCTAGACACTTCTGATTACAGCGAACTACTGCTTAAGCAAAGTTGACCAAAGTGTCCACTGGTATACATTTTTTTGGCAGTCCTGGTGTGTATATATTTACATATATATATATATATATATATATATATATATATATACACACACAATATACATATATATATATATACACTACAATTGAATACATACATTATATATATTAAATATACATATATATTTAATTATAGTTAACATTCAATATTATTCAACTTCAGCTTCAGGTGTATAATGCAGTGGTCAGGCATTTATGAAGTGCTCTCCCTAAGTCCAGTGTCCATCTGGCACCTTATAAAATCTTTACAACATCATTGATTATATTCCCCAAACTATATTTCATATCCCCATGGCTACTACTAATTTGTACTTTCTAATCCCTTTATCTTCTCTCCCATTCCCCCACTCCCATCTAGAAACCATCAGTTTGTAATTTTCAATTTTAATTGCATGATCTATCATAACCTTGAAAACTCAGATTAAAGTCAAAGGCTAATTGTTGCTGTCAATTGAAATATAGATTATAAATTTTAAAATTAGTAAACCCTGTAATATTCTTTATTATTTTAATTATCAAAATACAACTGAACAGATGCATTAAGTAAACATAATCAAGTCCATCCTCTCTCACTTCAGTTTCATATAAAACACACAAAAGAGAAAAATACTCTCTTAAAAGTAACTATTAAAATAGATTGTGGAGTGTGTATCTTTGGATTAACTAATATTGAACAGGGGTAGGATTGGAGCATAGTAGGCAAAATCCTGGATTGAAACCTTAGCTATGCCACCTATTGTGTGACCTTGGACAAGATACTTATCTATTAATTGATTTATCTCTAAGATGGGGATCACAGTAGTACCTACCTTACAATACTGTTGTGAAGATTTAATTAATTCATGTAAAAGTCTTAGAATAGTGCTCAGTACACTATTATTACACTAATATTATTAGTTTAATATTCTAATTTTTATATATCTGTCCTCTATACAATGATCATTAATATATTTGTTTTCAAAGCAATGTATTATGCATTTAGCAATGTGTGTGTGTGTGTGTGTGTGTGTGTGTATTTATAAAAACTAATGTTGTTATAGAAGATAACTTAAGCGGGCAGGTGTCAAAAAGATTTTTCAGGTAAGAAATATTCAGATAATTTCTGTTTCAAGTCTGCCGTGGTTTTCTGTGTTGAGTGTTCACATTCAAATCCATTTCTCCAAATGTCTGTGTACTAGCTTTTTAATAATATTTTTAAAGTAACTCAGGACCTAATTTTATGTGCAGTTTTGTCATTTGGAATCTTACCTTGCCTATAATACTCGTATAATTGTGGGTTCTTGTGCCTTCAGTAACTCCAGTAGTTGCTTTACTGCAAAAGGTCTGGTGTTTTATAATATTTATATTTATTTGCAAATGTCATATTAATGTGCAAACTGTATATAAATTTTATTTCACTGTTGTATATGTTGAATGCCAAGCTACAAGATGTAAGACACAATGATGTAAACATTTCAGAAAGAATCAGTCCTTCTCCTCAAGGAGAAGGCTCTGTTTAGGGATTACTCATATTATACTAGTGATTATTTATATTACACACACAAGGAGAGACAGAGAGACCAGTCTGCTTAGACTGTAGATATAGATATAGATATAGATATAGATATAGATATAGATATAGATAGAAATAGAGATAGAGAGAAATTACATACCTATAATTTATATTTATATGTATAGTTTATAATTGTTCTATTTTATTATTAGTTATTGTTGTTAATCCCTTATTGTGCCTAATTTATAAATTAAATTTTATGAATGTATAGGAAAAAACAATATACACAAGGTTCAGTACCATCTGAGGTTTTAGGCATTCATTGGGGGCCTTAGAATGTATATACCCTGTGGAAAAAGGGAGACTGCTGTAACTCATGCTTTTTAATTAAAAATTGGCTAAGTGTGTCAAATCATGACCTAGAACCATAGTGCTGAATGATTTCATATGCTTTAAGAATAGCACACTTGAAAGAAAAAAAAAATCATTGAGTATTTAATGAGAAGAAAGTGAATGGAACTGAGACAAAAAAAAAGCTATTTTGGTGTCTATGATTTTGGTGAATGGATCTAACACCAGTGTTACACCAATATTTATAAAATAGATATACTATAGATATTTTGGTTCCAGCTTTGAGGCTCATGAAAGCCTCCCTATATTGTTCATTGTACCAATTTTCCCAGCTTTATTCTCTGCAGTCTTGTACTCACCAGTGTCAAAGTTCCTTGTGTGCTGCAATGCTCAAGTAAATCTGCAAAGCTTCCTTATATGGCAGTGTTACAATATAGTGATCCCAAAGACAATATCACCATTTTACATACCACCTGCACTGTACTACATTTTAAGAATTAATACTTTTCTTTCAAAAAGTACATTTCTAAATGCTGTCAGAAATTTTGGGAGGACTATCCTTAGAATAAAACAATGCTTCCACATGATGTTTGAGTTCATGTCAACATAAGAGGAAAAGTAAAATGATTATGTCACTGTCCCCTGGATATATTATAAGAATGCCTCTCTGTACTGAGTTACTAATATGGAACCAAGAGCCATTCCCATCAACAGTGATACAACGGTCTGCTAATGCGCACCTTTTGGTCTACTTCCGTTTTAAAAGTGGTTAGTTTTTGTTAGGCATGTAAAAAACAATGAGTTTATATGAAATATAGAAAAATGGATTCCAATTTGAGCTCCAATGACACTTTGTTGTAATCAGCGAGCTGGTCAGTCATTAATTATGACAGTATTTATTGGGTTTTATATTAGTTTTGAGGAAGAGAGACAATGCCACCCTAAGATTTTGAACTTTGTTAATACTTAAAGAGCCAGTCTCTTTCATCTAACTAAACTGTTAATGGACAATGGTAATCTTTTCAGGCATACTGTTTCAGAATGCAAGTTTGACCAGCAGGTGACAAGAAACAAATCTATGTACAGATATAAAACAAGTGGCAGGGGAAAAATGGGCAAACTTCACAATTACAAACACAAAGACAAAGAATACTGTTAGCAAGACAAATAGAGCAGTTGGAGGGTTGCTTTGGGGGTTTGTTGTGTGTTTATTGCTGTGTTTATTGCTGAAGTAGAAGAGGGCTAAGCCAGTCATCCTCTTGACTTCCCTTCTGGATTTTGCTAATGCGTTAAGTTTGTTAAGTTTGTTAATTTCTTAACGTATGTAATTCCTAATATGTTGCTAACAGGTCAGTGAATAGGAATATAAAGCAATTTTAAATGCAAACTAAACAAACTTCTTAGGCTGGTGAATATTAAATAAGTCCAAAATATAAATTTATATTCTTGAAAACAAGACAGCTTAAAATTTACCAGAAAATAAAAACCCTTGTATGCATTTAAGGTAGGAGAAATAATTAAAATATAATTTTACTGCAGGGCAGGCAGTCTACTGGGCAATGAGAATGATGCTATGTTTTTACATTAAACCTAAATTTTTTTTCATTTCATTATTTATAAGTATTCATTATATGTCAAGAGTATATGTAGTTTGACCTATATTGTAAAGAAAATAGGGTCCTTTCCCAAATAGTGTTGCTTTAAATAAACTGCAGTAAAAGCATTTTATAGAGTGCCTACTATATAAGAGCATTCTATCAAATATAATGTATAGTATATGTGGTTATAGAATGTATGTTAAATAAGGAAAGAAACAACAATACTGGAGGTTTGTGTTATCTTTAGAAAGCTAGTGTCTGCCCTGGGCCTATGTCTGGATTTAGATGAAGTTTCTGCACTGCTGGGGAACATTTCCTCATGGTGGATTTATAAAACCTTATATAAATGATGTAAAAAGAAGTCCACTATTCAATAAATTATCAATACTACTTCCTGCAGCCTAAGGAGTTTTTCTTAGAGATATGATAATAAGAACTGGGCAGATTTTACCAAGCTGAATTTGGAGAGCTGGAAAAATCATAGTCCCAAAGTACAATATGGCTGTCAACAGTTTGAACTTCTGGCCAAGCTCAGGGAATTTTATTCCTGGCACATTACTAAACTGCCATTTGTTTGATAGACATGAACAGCATTATCTAGTCTCAACAGAATAATTTCTCTTTAATCTCCCGTGCCAGTGTCAACTAAGAAACTCCTCAGTTGTATAAATCTGAGCTCTCCAGACAATTCTTTATTCCAGCCTAATTCATTTCTTCATCTTCCACAAATCACTTCTTTAAAAGAGAATAACAAAGAAAATACATGTGAGATTTTTTAAAATTAACACTAATCTCCACTGAGGGAGAGGTAGAGATGGAGGGTAAAATGTGAAAAGAACTAATGTTTACTAAGCATCTACTATACGCCAGGCACCATAATTCATTCTTTTCAATATCTGGATGCACTGATGTCACTATAAGTATGCAAAATGCTTACAATTCATATCCATGTTTATTTACCTCAAATTTAGTTAGTAAAACACTTGGGTGACTTCTGGTTTAAGCCGGAAAATGTAGAAAGCTGGAAAAAACATCACTCCCATTCTTACAATGGGAAAAACCAGGACAAACTGCAAATAAAGTACTTGAGGCTGTTAAATAACAGGTCACAGGGCAAACAACCAAGCTTAGAGATAGACGCTTGCAGGGAGAAACGGGGACCTGAGCCATTTGCTTCACTGGGGCAGACACTACCAAACGCCATATAAATAAGTAAAAAGAGCCGGCTGAGTGGCGCGGTGGTTAAGCGCTGGCTTGGGAAGCCAGCGGCCCGGTTCAGTCCCTCATGTGAGGGCCAGTGACACTGCCCTCAAAATAAATAAATAAATAAATAAATAAGTAAAAAGATTAAACCAAAGGTGTTAACAAACTACTAAAGACCAAGTGTGGGCTAGCTGGGAAAATGTGAAATCCCTGGGGAACACACACGCACACACGCACACACGCACGCGGTGTCCCATGTCCTTGCTGGACTTCTCTCCAGGTCCCTCACCAGGCTCTAGGAGGACCAAATGTCCTGTCTCAGTTTATCGGGAACTGAAGGGAACCCCAGGATGTAGGGGTTCCAGTTTTGTAACCTTACTAGGATTTCACAGGAAAGACGGAGAGAAACCTGAGAAAGCTTCTGTATGCTGCTGCCTGAGGGAGGCGAAGAGCCACCATTGCCCATATGTGCCCCGACCCACTGGGAGAAAGAAAAAAAAGCTCCTTCAAACTCCTCCTCCTTCAAGTCGCATCTCCCCTTTCTCCCATGCACTAACCCCAGCATTATGTGTAGAATAAATATGTGCTTTTAAAAATCTCCATGGACACTTTAGATCTCAAAAACACCCTTATAAATAAACCCAGGGGAAGCGTTTTTCCTGAAAGGATTAAAATCAATTTCCTCACAAAGTAACTTCCTGAAACAGAATATAACAGTAAACAATAGAGCAATTACTACCTGACCCAAATTAATTTTACTTCCCTGACTTTTTTGCATCTCTCAAGTAGTCAAAGCACTTTTTCAACTAAAACTTCTTCCTATACTAAGTTACTCAACTAGGTTTCAACTAGAAATGTAAATTTTGAAGTCCAAAATTTTAACAAAGGAATTTAAATCAGCACACATATCACGATCGAACTGTGACAACTACAACTTCCTGAGCTCCAAAGAACAGTCTTAGACTCTGTTTCAATGGCAAATATCCTGGATATTTTAAGAGAAATCACGATAGGAGGAAAATACATGACATGTAATATATTTAAAATTAATTAATTATTTTTATTGTACTGTTCATTGTACAGGCAGTGCATTTCTCCTAAAGAATAGTGTGGTTGATGTATTGAAGCTTAATTTCTGACAGCTCCTCTTCATTTAATTTACCAACTTAGACATTCCTTAATTCATCCTGACCATTCTTGGCTTCTACAGACATTGTGAGTACAGGAGAAAAAGAAGATGAAATATTTACATGTCACCTTTCCTTAAATATGCATGTGACATGGAGAATGGTCCTGACAGTAATACGATCTGTCTAATGATAGTGGTATCCTGAATCCAATTGGGCACATCTCTTTCAACTTTGTCTTCAGCGACATCACACTGGCAGCTTGAACAAAGCCACAGTGGGAGTAGTTACACCCTGGAAACTGGCAAATGCTACACCCAGAAATATTAACATGTAAACACTGTTGAATGGATAATCTCTAATAACATGCTTCCTGCCTAGATTGGTAGGGGTGGTATTTCAAAGTCATGAAGGAGCAATAGAGAGAGTGATGGACTTGGGGTGTCATTACTGGAAGGTTGTTCTAGTGCTGAACCACTTTCTGGAAGTATTGTTTACCCTGGTTAAAGATGAGTCATGAATGATTTGCTATAAACTTTTTTCTTTTTCTAAAATAGTATACCTTTGTTAAATTAAGCGCTATAGTGGGTACACTGTGGCTCTTCAAAAGATATGTGCACATCCACATGCCTGGAATATTTGAATGTGTCTCTATAGGAAAAGGGGTCTTTGCAGATGTAATTGGTTAAGGAATTTGGGAAGAGATCATCCTGGATTACCTGGGTAAACCCTAAATCCAATGACAAGTATTCTTATAAGAAACAGAAAAGAAGACACAGAGAAGCTCATGTGAAGTTGGAGGCAGAGATTGGAGCCATGTGGCCAAAAGCCAAGGAATCCAAGAAAGGCATAGAGCCAGCAGAAGCTAGAAGAGGCAAGGAAGGAGTCTCCCCCAGAGCCTCCCATGGGAGTATGGCCCTGCCGACATCTTTTCTGACTCTGGCCCCCAGAACGGTGGGAGAATAAATTTCCATTGTTTTAAGCCACCTGTTTGTAGTAATTTGTTGTGGCAGCCACAGGAAATGAGGACAAAGACCCATGGGAATTAAGATTTATTCTGATTATTTCTTTTAGACACATACTATCAAGACCCACTAATCCAAAAGATACATGTGTCTTCTTTCATCCTCTACCTTTGCACATATTTCCTCTACGAAATAGCTCTGACACTCATCTGTCCTCAATATGGGCATTTTGTGAGAAACTCACTTTCAGTTATCTGCTCTCTAGTTCATCTTTTACATAGGGCTGAAATGAATGAATCATTTCCATTCTCCACCTCATCACCTCCCCTCCCCGCCCCCACCTCCAGCAAATGTTAGTTCTTTTCTAATCTGAGGTTTCTTTCAGCTAGCTAACAGGGTGCGATCAATATCAAAGTGTGACAATTTAAGCAAGACAGAAATATCACTTTAAAGAGGAAATGCCAAACATGATCAAATAAAGCTAAAGAAAAAGTGTGATATGAGCCAGCAGCCACATGATTACAGTAATGTCAGGAGACTATGAAAAGGGAAAACAACAAAAATAACTCTATATTTTGCATATAGTTGCAGCTTCCTACTTTTCCAGATGTGTCTCATGGCATTTCCACCCTCATTCTTTCTACAATACTTCCAGGCACAGTAACTGTTTGTATTCCTGGGTATCTTCAACTAAGAATTAATTTACATCGACTTAGTGATTTACATAATGCTATGAGTGGCTATGAAATACTTCTTACCTTTTGACCCCAGAATCTGTCTTAAGATGATTATCCCAAATCCATTTTTAAGAAGTTATATGTATGAAGATATTCACCTCCTCTCCTCTCCTCTCCTCTCCTCTCTCTCTCTCACCTAAACAATCAAAAATAGGGGAATTAAATAATACCTAATATTGAATTGGATAACTACTAAGCAGCCACAAAGATGGTTTTTACGAAGGTCATGCAGTATCATAAAAAACACATGCAATATTTTTTGTAATGACAAGTGACTAGAGCAGGGTATACATTTGTGAACAATTTAATATGTGTGTATGCATATATAGAGAGAGAATATTAGTTTTATATTGCACTAAGACTAACACAAATTTAGCAGTTTAAAACAGCATCAGTTATTATCTTATAGTTCTATAGGTCACAAGTCTGGGGTTCAACTGGGTTTTCTGCTTAGGGTCCCATGAGGTTAAAGTCAATATGTTGGCTGTGCAGGTTCTTACTTGAGGATCTTTTGAGAAATGAGCTTACAGGCTCATTCAGGTTGTTGCCAGAATTCAGTGCCTTGCATTTATAATGGGTTGTCGGAAAACTCATGACATATTTTTTCCTATGTTTTTCGTTGCAAAAATGTATCATGACTTTTCCGACAACCCTATAGGACTGATGTGCCCAATTCCTTGTTTTCTGCAGACCATCCACATTTCTTTTCATGTGAACCTTCATCTTCAAACCAGAGATAATGCATGGAGTCCTCATGTTTCAAATCTCTAACTTGCCTTCTGCCTCCTGTTTTCTGGCTTTGAAGGTTTCATGTGATTAGGTCAGGCTCATCCAGATAATCTCTATACTTTATGGTCAACTGACTTGGCACTTTAATTAAATCTGCCAAGTCCCGTCACAGTAGCATCATCTAGATTTGTCTTTGACTGAATAACCAGGGGATAGAAATCTTAGGAAGGCCATTTTAAGTTTTCTTTATTTTCTCTTCTTTCTCTCTTTTCTTTCTTTCTTTCTTTCTTTCTTTCTTTCTTTCTTTCTTTCTTTCTTTCTTTCTTTCTTTCTTTCTTTCTTTCTTCCTTTCTCTCTTTCTTTCTTTCTTCTCTCTCTCTTTCTCTTTCTCTCTCCCTCTCTCCCTATCTATCTATCTATCTATCTATCTATCTATCTATCTATCTATCTAATCTATTTATGATGGTTTATTTTGTGTCAGCTTAATTTCCATAGGCATATAGATAGCTGGTTAAACATTACTTCTGGATGTGTCTGTGAGGGTGTTTCTGGAAGAGATTAGCAATTGAATTAGTGGATTGAGAAAAGCACATGGCCCTTCCCAATGGGTTGGTATCATCCAATCCATTGAGTGCCTGAACAGAACAAAAAAGCAGAGGAAGATTGGATTTGTTCTCTCTGTCCTTGACTACTTGAGACAGGACATCTGTCTCCTCCTGACCTCAGTGCTCCTGGTTCTCAGGCCTTAAGAACTAGACTGGAATTTAACACTATTGGCTCTCTAGCTCTCAGGATTTCCAACTACTTCCTTGAGATTCCAGGTTGCATAAGGTGCATCGTGGGAGTTTCAGTTTCCATAATGGTGTGAACCAATACTTTATAATAAATCTATCTGTGTGTGTGTGTGTGTGTATATATATATATATATATATATATATATATATATATATATACAATAAATATATCTTATTGGTTTTGTTTCTCTGGAGAACCTTTATCTATCTATCTATCTATCTATCTATCTATCTATCTATCTATCATCTCCCCACAAAGGGAAAGACTCCCTATGCAAAATTTGATTCACATAGTAGGACTAATGATGCTACAAATGTATATACTTTATAGGAAAGACTAAAATAATAAATTTTATATAAGTATATTTTAGGTGGTGGAAGGGTTATTTATTTTCTGTCTCTATTTACAAATCTTTCATTACATTTTCATGTTACTTCAGTAAATGAAAAATGAAAAATGAAAAACTGATCTGATTTTATTTCATCCTTTCTTAAAACCTTGCATCTTCCCAGTAACCCCATCAAAGACATCAGTGTCTGTGCATCTTCCAAGTCCTCAGGGTGTTTTGTACTAGGGTCCTTAATTTTCTATTTCTCGTATTCCTTTTTTTTCTCACATTCAAGCTGTCCCCCAACCAAACTTTCTTTTATGATGGATTTGATCCATCTCAACACTGCCCAACTCTAGGCTTTCAGCCACTCTCATCAGAATATATTTAACAGACTCCTCATACTCCATATATTTCCACAGGCATATTCATTCTTGCTCAAGTGTTACTTCAAAAGTCCCTCCTCAAAACATACTTTTGCTTTTTATTGTTCACTAATTTAAATTTGGACTCTAGTGTGTGCCGTACTATCCCCTTTATAGAATCATTCTTCAACATTTTATCTTACCTGAAAAATTTCCCCATTTCAAATTATCTGCTTTGGCCAGGCAAGCTTTGCTGGGTTCACCTACATGCTCTGTACCAATCCATCTGTCTAACGTCTCCTTGGTCAAAGCTATCAATTTGATGACATTTTACTTTCAGATCTTCTTGGTACTTATTTCCATTGCATTTCTAAATATATTAGTAAGGATCAATGGGAGAAGGTATACGACTATGTAGCTATTATGTAAGATATTTTATAAGATAACAGATCATTAAAAATATCATGGTTGGGGCCGGCTGAGTGGCGCATTGGTTAAGCGCTGGTTTTGGGATGCCAGCGGCCCCAGTTCGGATCCCACATGAGGGCCAGTGACACTGCCCTCTACAGCTAACAACAGCTCCACCTGGAGCTGGGCTGTGCGAGCCCCGGTGATGGTGTGGGCTGCAGTGGGCTGCCATAGGCTACAGTGAGTGGCCCGCAGCCAGCGTGAGCGGCTGGCAGCCAAGCATGAGCTGCCAATAGCAGCGGTGAGCGACATCCAGAGGCCAGCGACCGATCTGCCTCATCCAGGAAGAGCGCAATGACGATACCAACAGTGAAGCAACATCCTCCGCAACTAAACTGAAGAACAAAAAGACAGCAACTTGTCTGTTCCCCTTCCCCAATTCCCCAACGCTGTTCCCCTCCGCCAATTCCCCAATAAAATCTTTAAAAAAAAAAAAATATTATGGTTGGGCCGGCTGAGTGGCACGGTGGTTAAGCGTTGTCTTGGGAAGCCAGCGGCCCCAGTTTGGTTCCCACATATGAGGGCCAGTGACACTGCCCTCAAAAAAACAAAAACAAAAACAAAAACAAAAACAACAAAAAAAAAATATATATATATATATATATATATATATATATATATATTATGGTTGATAGAAAAGGTCCCAGAATGCTTAAAACTAATGTTTTTGCAATTTTTAAAAAACTGGAAGGCTATGTTCTAGAAATAACAGATTAGTATCAGTCATAGGCAAACTACTAGAAGGTATTATGACACTCATGGGTTATTTTTTGTCACTAAAGATAGGAAATATGATCAAAAGAAATGAGAATGTCATTCTAAACTAATCATATTTTTTCAGCTTTATTAAGGTATAATTGAGAGAATTAACTATATGTTAGACAGATTTCATTAGCCTTGATCAAGTGAATGCTTTCAGCAAGGTACCCAACAAAGAATATCATATCATTGTAGATGAGACTGAGAACTGTGAGCTGGATGATCATCAAGTAGGTAAATTGATAGCTTGTGGAAGAACGGCGTTCAAGAACCTTGATTAATATAGAGGTCAACTTGAAGAGAAAGTTCTACAGACATGCCACAAGTTTTAACATCAGTTCTGTCCAGCTTAACATGTTTATCAGTGATTTACGTTCTTTCCTAAAGGCATTTTTACCAAATTTGTCTATTAAAATAGCTGGAAATATTTATTAAGACAATGAGTGAAGAGCAGAAAAAAAGTCAAGACATTCCAGGAAACTTAAATTACAGGCTGATATCAAGAAGGTAAAACTAAATAGAGACAAATACGGATCCTTTCACTCAGATTTATTTCACCATGGGTAAGACATATATAATGTTCACATGAAAAATCAACAATAAAAACAGAGGTTCATGTTGATTGCATCTCCAATCTGAGCCATAAAGTTGTGAATATAAAAATTATGTACTATTTTGGGGTGGGTTACAGATTCGTGGGATTAATCCTATGCCAGGCAAGTAAATATCCTCTCCTTACCTTAACCTTACTGAACCACAGTTTAAAAAGCCATTTCAGATTCTGGATGCCATATTTTAATGGGGGAAATAGATAATCAGAAGACTAGGCAAAACAATGTTAACTGAAGGTAACAATATGAAAAACCTAGCAATGGAGGGGCACATTGAAAACAATGGGGTGTTTGTCTTAGAAAAGAAATTATTAGAGAAGGAACATGGTAGCCATGGTCATACACTTAACAGGGTCTCAGGTCAGGGCCCATCAATCCCGTGCAAATTACAAAGAGTTTGATTTCAGCTCAGTATAGGAAGACTCTTCTAACCATTTGATTATTCGCAAAACAAAATGTGTCTTCTTGTGCAAGAGCAAGATGCCTCTTCCTGGATGTTTTTGGGTAAATGCAGGATAATTCTTTTTGCAGTGTGTATTATATGTGGAGATCCCTGCATCGGATTGAGAAAAGGGAAATGACAGCTAATGTGTGCTATTCCTTAGAATCCTCTTTCCTCCTCATAACCAAATAAGTGTGGGCTGTGCATGTGGAAAGACATTGTCACTGAAAAATGACAGGTTCTTTGACAGAGGATTTCACAAGTTGTGATGGATTGACAAAGGTTTGTAGACAATGATTTCATACAGTATGGGTGCCTGAAACACTGGAATGATAAACAAAGAGGTAGCATCACAAAAGGAATTTGTTCACTGTTAAAGAATGTTACGTCAACTGGGATTTTTTTTTTGTTAACAGATTCTCTGTATTTTGCATGGATATAGGAGCATGCTGTCATTACTATAGAATTCAAAGCAGATGGTTCATTCAGATTATATCTATCATATTATTGATTCTAAAATATGACATCAGTCATTTCACATAAGTGAAGAAAAAAAATTGTCATCTTTTTTATTCCTCCATCTTCTGTAAAACTTGTCAAAAATAAGGTTGAATGTGAAGATCAGAATAAAGAGACTGAAATCACTTTTGAAGTCACTAAACAACTCAAATACTTAAAAACACTTTTCATGAACTTGGAGTTGAACAATTTATAATAGAACCTGTAATCATTCCAAGGTTTAGTGTTCAATTGGGACTTCACAGTGTTATTAAAACATAAGCGCTAATACTTGCATTGGGTTAATGCTACTGACAATGGAGACTTACATTATTCATTATAATATTGGTTAGTAGTTTGTTGATACTGAAGGCAATAGTGCTAGACATGCATAAAATTTTGGAACTACAAGGGTAAAGCTCATTTAGAATATTTCTTAGGCTTTAGATTTGGAAACTGAGACCCAGAAAGGTTTGGACTCTGCCAAAGCCCATGCAGCTGGTGACTTTGTGGGAAGGTCCAGAACCTAGAATTCCAAGTTCATGTCAAATGGCATTTATATCTCACAGCAGGGTAAAGGAAACCCAAGATAAAGTAACTCAAGAGATACTGTAATGAGCACCTCGTTTATGCAGTGAACTGAAGTAAGCCTTTGTGGGAGAAGTGGGTATGTCAAAAAGCTTAGCACTTTTCTGAAAGAAATGAACAGTCTTAGTTCAAGAGATAAGCCCAAAAACCTAAAAATCAACACAGGGCTTAAATCATGGTTCAAGATAGTAATATAGGAAATAAAAGTCCATGACTAGTGTGTTTGCTGATGTGTATATAATACGTGTTACAGAAATACCAAAAGTGAGGAGGTGTAAGCATGCTTTTGGGAGGAAGTGGAAGTTGAATTGGCCCTTGGAGAATGGATGGGATTTAAAGAGAGAAAAGAGGGAAAATAATAGGAAGATGGAGCTGATCAGTAAATATAAATTAAATTCATATCTGCAAGGACTCCTCCCAAAACAATGACTGTTATCATTTGTATTAAGTGAGATACTATCCCTAAGAGTGATTTTCATTTAGGGAGAGTAATTACATGTTCAATGTGTATCCTGATTGAGTTCAGAGGGAACAAATCAGCTAAGTAGGGACTATTAATTCAATGTTTTGTTTTGTTTTGTTTTTTACCCATATGTCCTTTGTTTTTTTCTTTTGTTTTTTAGCTGAGCCATCCTGCCACCTGTTGGCAGCTCAGCTGCAGGTCAGCTCAGGCTGGGCATCAAACTGCTGTTGCTCAGAGCTCAGCTCACACTCTTGAGCGAACTCTTAACCAACTGAGCCACTCGGTTGGCCCTCATAAGTCCTTTCTTTTCATAAAGTAATTTAAGCAGCATGTGAAAATATATACAAAAATGATACAAAAAAAAATTACTGAGGGAAAATAATTAACCCAGGAGTAAGAGGAAGACTAGCCCACAGAGAAGCAAAGTATATAAGACCAAATGGCTGTTGAGCAGAGGCACAGATCTGACTAGCAAAGATACGTATCCATTAGTTAAAAGCAAATCTGTAATTCCAGCAAGGAATTTTGTTCATATTTGCATAAAAAAATCATAGGTGATGTCTTGACTTCAAACCTAGAGTCATAATGAATAATTTCACATGGCTGTTCTTAATAATGTCCCTTAGTATAAGACAAGTGCATTACGCTCACACATAATCTGCTAAAAGCAATTCTACGAGGGGCCTCAAATGGTGTGCCCAGCATGCCCCAGATCTCTGATGATCTGAACATACTTTTACACGAGTAAAATTTCTAATATATACAAGAATGGATGGACTACATATTCTTCAGTTTAGACTCATTCAAGCATTCTACAAATTTTATTGAGCACTTATTATGTGACAGTCACTAGGCAGATAGCAGTGAATACTATGCTATTAAGGGAATATAAATGATAATAAATAAATTAACAAATTAGATTAGTGTCGTGTCATGAATGCTGTGGAAAAATCTAAATGAGGGGGAAGTAATAGAGAACATAAGGGTGGGCATTACTACACTAGAAAGAGTCCACATGGAAGGCCTTTCTAATATGACAGACATGATTGAGATGAGGAAGGAAGCTACAGAGATATCTAGGAGAAAAGCGGGTGTAAGAAACGTGGCAAAAACCCTAAAAAAGCAGGAAGATCAAAGGTTGACCTCTTCATAAACTTGATCTCAGAACTGCTCTTTGATGAGAACTTGGAAGAAGACAGTTCCAAGGTTATAGTCTCTAATGAGAACTTGCAATGGAAATATGCTGAATTGCAGGTTCAAGAATATTCCATATTCTTGATAATTAGCCAAGCAGAGGGCAGAGTGGGGGGGTCTTCTTTTTTAAAACAACAGAGTGAAAGTTAGGTAAGCCTAGAACATTGATGGACAGAGCCAGTACCTTCTTAAGAAAGGAGCCTGTGTTCACTTCAAAACATGGACATATGAGGTGGGGTGGGGGGCATCCAATGATGTATGCTATAGAGCAGGGCCAGCAGGATTGTAGTTAAAAAACAAAAACCATAAAAACCCTCATGCTTTAAAATCACATACAGAGTCGGACACAAATCTCCTAAAATATCCAAAGGCTGTCTCAGTTTTGCTTCCTGCTGAATCTTCCAGAATTAACTGACCACAAATTGCAGCCCTAGGTTACTGATCTGCAGGATAGAATCATTTACTGGATTTGAGCTGATTGAATGCTGTGGGCCTCTGTCAAAAATGTTGAGCTTTATTTTAAAGATACTCTAGGAAAAAAATAAAATAAAATATAAAATAAAATAGAGGACCTGTTGTTTGTTTTGGACACTTCTAGGTATTAACAAACT
Source organism: Aselliscus stoliczkanus (assembly GCA_033961575.1). Lineage (NCBI taxonomy): Eukaryota > Metazoa > Chordata > Mammalia > Chiroptera > Hipposideridae > Aselliscus > Aselliscus stoliczkanus. The sequence continues at coordinate 166,473,631 of CM066727.1, read as the reverse complement.
ATGTAATTATATTATAGAAAGTGATTTCTATTTTTAATTTCAATAGCAAGGGGCACATATCCAGGATATTGAAAAACAATATCAAATCGGTTAGATATTAGTAAAAAAAGAGGATGGGCAAATTATGGGGATGACAATTAAGTTCACAAACTCTTCTTAGAAAAAGTGCTACATACTTCATTGCTGAATATATCACTATGGTTACTTTCGAAGTACTCCCCTTGGGAAGCTATGCACCAATGCCAGCACCTGGTCCACCCTTCAAAGCAACTGTGGAACTCTTTTTCTGGAATGGCCATCAGAGCTGTCATCATATTATCCTTGATGTCCTGAATGTCATCAAAATGACTTTCTTTCAATATTTCCTTTATCTTCTGGTAGAGAAAGAAGTCATTGGGGGTCAGATCAAGTGAATAGGGAGGGTGTTCCAATACATTTATTTGTTTACTGGCTAAAAACTCCCTCACAGACAGTGCCATGTGAGCTGGTGCATTGTCGTGATGCTAGAGCCATGAACTGTTAGCGAAAAGTTCAGTCATCTAACTTTTTCATGCAGCATTTTCAGCACCTCCAAATAATAAAACTGGTTAACTGTTTATCCAGTTGGTACAAATTCATAATGAACACTCCCTTTTATACAAAAAAAATTTGCAACATCATTGCAACAAGTTCACGAACTTAATTATCAGACCTTGTAAATAGTTTCTCTAAACAGGCCATCATCACAACTTGTCTTTGACCTTCCAAAACGTATTGAGATGCAGATTCTGTAAGATTATCAGTAATTGGATACATCTGAGTTGTGACGTAATCAATGTCTAAGCAAAGTCTGAAGAAACATTAATAAAGTTTGCAAACAAACTTGTGCTGTTCATAAATCATTTTTCCCCAAGGTGACAGAGAATAAATCAATTTAATGGATTATCTTGGTCTAAAACCTACTTATCCTGGAGTAGTAAATTTGTATGTAAGAAACTAGGTTTCTAAATTTTAACAAAAATTAAGTCATGGAGATTGGATGTCAGTTATGAGCTTACAAGTGAAATCCATTCTACAAAAATTTGTACAATCTTAATTTAGAGTTTTGACAATGAATAAAAAACATTGCCTAAAATTACACAGAAACAATTGCTTGCTCAGCCAAAAAAAGAAGCAAAGTTTGAATACCCATCTTCCAACTCTGGACAATATTTAATGGAGACTTTGAGTAACATGAGAGCATCTTCTTTGTTCTCCTGGGGTCTATAGATTATGGCACAGAAAGAAAGAACACCTTTAAAAAACACTAAATATTTTGATTAGATTTCAATATCTAATTCCTTCTAGCACAGATTAAGTGATTTACTCTGGGTTTTTACTGAAAGTTGATTAAACCAGGCTTTTCCCAAGGTGCCAGTAGACTATGTCTCTGAACCCTCACCAGGAAAGCTATTACGATTTAAGTGGAGCTGCAGGTCATTCGCTAGGTTTTCTATCTGCATTCCAGATATGCTGCTTGGGAGTTTTGTTCAGTACTGTATAAGTTGTTCACCAGACCTTCACTTGACCTTCAGCAGAACATCGTCCCGGGCAGTCCTGGTGGCTAGGAGCCAGAGTCAGTGATCTGCAAGGCAACTTGGGCCTTTAAAGCACTGACCGCACCACTGCAGATGAACCATCTGTCTGGGAGAGGCCTGGCCACATATCAAAGGTAGGTGATTTTATACACAATTTATGTTGAAGGCTGTCAAGGATCAGCAAAAAAACGACAACCATCCTAACACTGAGTTTTTATTGGAAGGAGCTGGTTCCGTCTCCCACTGCTGGCTTAGAGGAGCCTGGAAATTACCCAAAGCCTCAAAGTTACCCCTCAGTGAAGAGTCCTTCTTTTTGGTGGCACAGGAGCCATCGTCCAGGTATTAATGTCCTTCCAGGCATCGATCGCTCTACTACTAACTGATCAGAGCAAACCTTCCTTGAGCACCTGCCCAGTGCCAGGCACTGTCTTTGGCACCAGCGGTGATGGGGAGTGGAGCCCTGTGAGCTACAGAGAGCAGGTCACCTGTGCTTGCCATTCAGGGTCAGCAAGCATCTCCTGAGCAATGGCTATGGGTGGCATGGTCCTTCATTTTTATAGTGAGTTACTAATTCACTAATTCTCATAAAGTTCCCATGAAGTGGGTATTATTGTCCTATTATTATTACAGCCATTTCCCTCATGAGACAGTTTGGATTCAGAGAAGTTAAGTGATTCATCTGTGGTCACACAACCAGCCTTCGGACTCCAGGTTCAGTGCATTCCGTCACCCCATATCTGCTTATTCTGCTCCTCTGCTAAGAAAGCCCCCTTTTCCTCTAATGACCTTGATGCCCCAAGTGGGACCCATGGGCCTGACGTCATCATCACCTGGGAGCTTGTTAGAAATACAGAGTCTCAGACCTACTGAATCAGACCCTGCATTTTAACAAGCCCCCCCCGCCCCGCCCCAGACAGTCTATCTGCACCCTGAGATCTCAGCAGAACTGCTGCACAAACCATCAAAGGCAGCTGAGAGAAGCTCCTGCTACAGAGCCCTCTGGCTCCAGTCTGCAGGATGGAGTTCTGTGCAGGGAAAACTAATTTTGAGTCTGTAACTTTTAGCTCTTAGGTGCCAGAAACAGCTTATCACAATGCAATTTCACCTAGAAGGCAGTTTCCTATCACAGACATCGGAAAAAATTATATTTTCCACATAGGCCTTACATTCAATGATTCAGTTTAGCAAATATTTATCATTGTCTGTTGTTTGCCAGGCAGTGGAGGAAGTACAGATCTTAGTGATTTCCCATGGGAGGTGGCTGTCCACGCTACTCTTGGCTTATTGTTATTCAGCCAATTCTTGGTTTTAAAGTTGCATGTTTATAACAAAATTACATCTGCAGCTCTCTTAATGCTGCTTTCTTATTGATTCATTCAGTCAACAAATACTTAAGGAGGATGTGCAATGCTCTGCAGAAGTTCATTATGCTTACACATACTCAGCTCCAATGCTAAAATATCCCCTGAAGTAACTCTTCAAGGAGCACATATTTTTTAAATAAATTTTTGTTGCTATTTTTAAAATACTGGTAAATTTATCATGGATTTTATGGCTAATAGAAGTTTCCCAGTTTAAGGATTTTAAAATGTTCCAAGGGAGGAGTAGACTTAGGAAACAAAGGCTGAAAATTCCTAGGCTTTGCTGTCGCCATAATAATATAACTTGTATGCTTTTCAAAATCAACAGAAAAAAAGGAGATAGCAAGTTGATAGTAAAGATTTAATAACATTTAATTTATCTGATTTTATCCCAGGACTGGCCTTTTATAGAATGATTCTATTAAGACTACCTGGTACTAAATACACAATGAATTTTAAGATTTCAGCTTCCCATTTCACATTCACTTGCCAAGTTTGTAGGAGATAATTATTTTTTAAATCAAATATTGTGAGGTAATTGAAAGTAAAGTAAAACTAGGTGCACAGTTCAAAGAGTTTTGATAAATGTGTACGTTACCTACACAACCATCTCAATCATTTCCATCTCTCCAAAAATGTCCCTATTTATTGACCATGTTCTTTTTGTTTAATCAAACATTTTGAAATAGGCACTATTATTCCCATTCTAAATAACATATGAAGTGTTTTGGTGGTCATAGCATTTGCCCAATCACCCAGCTATTTTTTGAGTAAGAATGCTGGGATTCGAACCTAGTCATGTCTGACTCCAGTTCTGTAACCACATTTGGGCACTAATGCCCCAAGTAGTTCACAGTTTTCATTTGCAACATCACATCTAGTCATTTTCACATGCAGGTCACACTCAGAGTTCCTCTTCCTCCATTTGCTGGCTTACGTAGTTATGCACTGGTCTGTGATCCTTACTTGGTTATAAGCTCTGACAAGAGTGAGATCCACATCATATTAATTTCTTCTACTTCCTTCACCCCAGTGACTACTCCAGTGATCTCAGTGGCAATTCAATAAATATTTGCTAAGTAAATGAAATACAGTGTTGTGCTTTTGTATATTTCTAGCTTTTTGTGAATATTCCTATGTAAGTTTTCCTGTTTCCAAATAATATTGCGAAACATTTTAATTGCCCTTATCAAGTGTCTGGACTGGTGCAGCACTGCAAATCATAGCAATATGATCCTAAAGAAAACAGAATAATCCCAAGGTTCTCATGGAATAATAAGAAAATAACAATTAGAATCTCCAGTTATTGGTTGTTTACTACCTAACAGTTTCTGCTAAGTAATTTATTTGCCTATCCCTACTTAGGGGTCAATAGCACAGTCTCTAAAATCAGACACCTTGGGTTCAAATCTTGCCTGTACTTATTAGCTGTGCTTCTTGGGAAAATTATTTTATATCCATGTGTTTCAGTTTCTTCATCTTTTCAAAGGGATAATAATAGTGTGTGTGTATATATATATATATATATATATATATATATATATATATATATATATTTCATGAGAATTAAACAATTGAAAATATTTAGAAAAGTACCTAGCACACACAAGGCAATTTTTTTTTCTTATTATCCCATTTAATTTTTTTAAATAACACATTAAAACCTAGATCTCCCTGGGCCGGCTGAGTGGCTCAGTTGGTTAAGAGCTCACTCAAGAGTGCGAGCTGAGCTCTGAGCAACAGCAGTTCAGTGCCCAGCCCGAGCTGAGCTGAGCTGCTGCTGAACTGCCAACCAAGAAGTGGCAGGATGGCTCAGCTAAAAAAAAACAAAAAAAAAACCTAGATCTCCCCTTTCTTACTTAATTATAAAATCAAGGAGATTATTGTGGTTCATACCCCACAGGAAATTTAAGTATGGCTTCAGAATATTTTTCCCCCGAACTGACAGAATCACAATATCGTATCCATGTATAAAATACCTCTCTGAACCACAGCACTAAATGTAAAATAATTCTACTAACAGAGTCATAAACCTGAGTCAAAATATTCATGGAAGCATGATTTATGTTTCCAAAGGTGGAAACAACCCAAATATCTGATATACTCACAGATTGGAATATAATTTGCTAATAAAAAGAAATAAAGTATCAGTATGCAAACTACAACATGGATAAACACTGGAAAAATAATACTAAGTGAATAAAAATTAACACAAAATACCGTATATTGTAAGATTATATTTATATGCAATTCCAGAATGGGCAAATCTATAGAAAGACGAAGTGCATGGGTGGTTGCCTGGAGCTAGGAAGGCTGGGGATTGATGGAGGGTGATAGCTAAAGGGTATGGGGTTTCGTCCTGGGGTAATGAAAATATTCTAACATCTATTGTGGTTATAGTCACACAACTCTGTGAATATACTAAAATTACTGACTTTCATACCTTAAAATGATGAAGTGTATGACATATAAATCATATTTCAAAATTGTTATACCCCCCCCAAGAAATACAAGAAAATAGAAAGTTTGAAAGTAAAAGCATAGAAAAGTATATGTCTTATTAGCATGAACCAAAAGGAAGGTGACAGAGCTATACTATGTCAAATCAGACAAAGTAGATTTTAAAGGAAGATGTGTTACTAGAGATAAAGAGGGACGTTTAAGTATGACAAAGGTTATCAATCTACCTGATGATGTTACAATTTTAATATTTATGCAACCAGTAATGCAGCTTCAAAATACATAAAGAAAAACTAACAAAGTGAAAGGAGAAACAGATACTTCACAACAAAATGAGACTTTAGCATACTTCTCTCAATAGTTGATAGAACAAGCTTACACACAAACAATCAGGAAGAGTATAAATAACACAAACAAATTTGTCAATTTGAAATTATATGGACATTGTAACCAAAAATAGTGGAAAATATTATTTTCAAGTATATAATAGAATACTTACCAACACTATCCATATGACAGGCTATAATACAAGCATCAACAAATTTTTAAAAATTGACATATTTAGAGTATTTTTTCTGATCACAATAGAGTTAAGATAGATATCATTAACAGATTCAAAACTGGTAATTTCCAACTGATTGAAGAGTAAGCATATGCATCAGTATTTCTCTAATTGCTCAAATAAGAATCATATTGGGACTTAGCAAAATTTTAAAGTAACTGAAAATGAAGATATGACATACTAAAAATGTTAAGGTTATGCTAAAAAAGTGTTTAGAGGGAATTTTAGTTTTAAACCCACATATTTGAAAAGAATACTGAAAATAGATGACTTTTATTTTCATCTCAAGATAATGAAAAAGGTACAGCAAATCAAACTCAAAGAAAGAAGGAAATAATAAAAATGCTGGCATCCTAAAAATGTCACATGTATTAAAAAAAAGAATGAATGCAAAATGTTTGGTTCCATGTCTGAAACATAGTTAAAATGCAATAAGCATTAGTTACTTATTTTTATTATTAGCACAGAAACAAGAAGAACAGGAAGATCCATCTCATTTCTCTTAAGGGAAAACATTTGCATTTGAAAGTATCTGTATTCATTTGTAATACAATCTTCCTTTTGGGGGGAAATCAGTGAGTGAAATTTCTGCTAGAAATTACAGATAGATATGGGGCTGGAGAATGGGGAAGGAACCAGTGGAGCTAACATTTACTGCATCATCCCATGTGCCAAACACTCCGCTAAGCACACTGCCTGGGTGTACTTATTCCATCCTTACAAGAATCTGGAGAAGTAGAGATTTGTTTTTGTTTGTTTTTGTTTTGTTTTTTTTGTTTTTTTTTGAGGGCCGTGTCACTGGCCCTCATATGTGGGGCCCGAACCGGGGCCGCTGGCTTCCCAAGCCAGCGCTTAACCACTGTGCCACTCAGCCGGTCCCTTGGAGAAGTAGAGATTAATGCACACATTTCACAGATCCAGCCACTGAGGCTCATGGAGGTGCAGCATCTAACCCAAGTCAACAGCTGGTGAGGGCAGAGCCAGGATTCAACAGCACTCAGCCTGAGCCTAAAACCAGGGACATGCCTTCATCTGCATCATCGAACTGGTCCTTTACCTATGGGGTAAGTCAATCCTGGCAAATCAAGCTAATCTCAGCTGCCTTCTCCTCCAGGTCCCAACCTGGGACCACAGTTTCCATGCTGTGTGTGCTTTGAGGTGATGCTGGCTGGGGACACCCCGGTCCCCCAGGCTACCTCCATACACTTACAGTGCAGAGCTGGTTCCTTACTTGCAGGAGCAAGGCCATCATGGGACAAGCATCCTGCTGCTGGGGTTTAGGACAATGATGTCACTGAGCTGATGATAAGTACATCAAGGGCCATTCAAAGGAGCAAAGGCATCAAGAGTATGAGCTGAGCTCTGAGCAACAGCAATTCGATGCCCAGCCTGAGCTGAGTTGCTGTTGAGCTGCCAACAGGTAGCAGGATGGCTCAGCTAAAAAAAAAAAGGAGCGAAGGCAGAGAAGACTCAGAATATTTCCTCAGGATCTACTCTATGCCAGCCCCTGAGTGAGGTCTTTATGTGAACTGTGTCTCCATCCCTGCTGCTCTGTGACTAGACAGTCTCAGAACTTTTCATCATTTGTTTCCTCAGTTTTCAGCTGGGGAGAGAGGTGTTCAAGACAACCAAAGTTCGGAAGCTTTGTTGAGCTCTCCCCCTCCCGGTGTGAAGACACAGGAAGATTTCATATCTGAGTATCAAACTGGCTATCACCTTTTGTCTGCCCCACCCTAGTGATTCCCTGAGACCCACTCAAATTTCTGACACACCCTAGCACTTCCAGTGGTTTTTCCCACAAGCATCCTGTCTTTGATTATGCTGCGGACTTTCATAAAATCTCTCAAAAGTTCATAAAACCTAAAAAAGAAGCATCTGGCTTCAGCATGTCCTGTACCTCTGGCTGAGCAGCCCTAAGCCTGTCACTAGCAACAGCTACCTTTGGTTCATAGATTGGCCTCTTGAGGTACCTCCAAGCCCAGTGGTGGTGGTGGCAATCTGTGGATTCCTTTGTGGCTCATGAAGTGGTCCTGGGCAGGGCACAGGCTAAGGTTCCAAGAGGCCTCAGGGCTGGCACACCCGGTGTCCAGCTTTGGACAAAACCAGAGCATCACTCAGCTGCCTCCAAGGATGACACACCCAAAGAGCAGACGGGGCAGGCACCAAAGTCCTGCTAAAGTAAACCCCGCTCTGAAGGTTCAGCCTTGTACCACAGTTCCTCCACTGAAGTCACAGCCAGTCCTCATAACCAATCAGCCTGAGGACCAATTCCTCCCATTGACATGCAAACAGAAATCGAGTTTCAACTACAACAGGAAGGCGCATATAACCCACACAAGGGACACACCTGGAGTACATGGCTCAGGTAACCAGAGAGACTGCACCACTGGGTCCCACAGACACCTACTACATAAGTCCACTCTGCTAAGACCAGGAGACATAGCAGCCCTACCTAATACATAGAAAAAAACACAGGGAGGCTGCCAAAACGGGGAGACAAAGAAACATGTCCCAAATAAAGAACAGAGCAAAGAACTAAACAAAATGGAGACAAACAATCTATCAGATGCAGAATTCCAAAAACTGTTTATAAGGATGCTCAATTATGTCAGGGAGAACTTCAACAAAGAAATAGGAAACATAAAACTGCAGATAAAAAACATTTTTAAAAAGTCAGAAATAAAGAATACAATAACAGAAACGAAGAATACATTAGAGGGAATCAACAACAGATTAGATGAAGCAAAGGATCACATCAGCAATTTAGAAGATAAGGTAGCAGAAAACACCCAACCAGAACAGCAAAAAGAAAAAAAAAAAATCCAAAAAAGTGAGGAGAGTTTAAGGGGCCCCTGGGACAACATGAAGCATAACAATATTCACATTATAGGGACACCAGAAGAAGAGAGAGAGCAAGGAATTGAAAACCTGTTTGAAGAAGTAATGACTGAAAACTTACCTAACCTGGTAAAGAAAATAGATATACAAGCCCAGGAAGCACAGAGAGTCCCAAACAAGATAAACCAAGGAGGCCAACTCCAAGACACATCATAATTAACATGTCAAAGGTTAAAGATACAGAAAGATTCTTAAAAGCAGCAAGAAAAAAGCAGTTAGTTACCTATAAGGGAGCTCCCATAAGACTGTCAGCTAATTTTTCAACAGAAACTGTGCAGGCCAGAAGGGATTGGTAGGAAATATTTAAAGTGGTGAAAAACTGAGACCTATAAGCAAGATTACTCTACCCAGCAAAGCTATCATTTAGAATTGAAGGACAGATAAGGAACTCCCAGACAAGAAAAAGCTAAAGGTGTTTATTACCACCAAACCAGTATTACAAGGAATCTTAGAGGGACTTCTTTAAGTCAGGAAAAGAAATATATGAATAATAAAATGGCAATAGCTACATATCTATCAACAATTATTTTAAATGTAAATGGATTTAATGCTCCAATCAAAAGACATAGGAGGGCTGAATGGAAAAGAAAATAACACCATGACATTGTGTTATTTGAGACTCACTTCAGATGGAAAGAGAGACAAGAATGAGAGTAAAGGGATGAAAAGAAAATATTTCATGAAAATGGAAACAAACATAAAAAGCTGAGGTAGCAATACTTCTACCAGACAAAATAAACTTTAAAACAATGGCTATACAAAGAGACAAAAAAGGACCCAGAAATCCAATTTCTAAGTATTTATCTAAGAAACACAAGATGCTACTTTGAAGGGACATGTGCATCCATGTGTTCATTGCAGCGTTGTTTACAATGGCCAGGATGTGGAGGCAACCTGGGTGTCTGTCGATGGATGAATGGATAAAGAGGAGGCAGTACATATATACAATGGAATATTGCTTTGCCATGGAAGAGAATAGGTTCTTGCCATCTGTGGCAGCATGGATGGGCCTGGAGGGTAATGTGTTGAGTAGAGTATGTCAGACAGAGAAAGACAGATGCAATATGATTTCACTTATATGTGGAATCTAAAGAACAAAATAAACAAACAAACAAAACAGAAACAAACTTATACATACAAAAAACATTTTGATGGTTTCCAGATGGAAGGAGGTTTGAGAGGGTGATGGAAAAATGGGAAAGGATTATAAAGTACAAATTGGTTGCTACAAAGTAGTTATGGGATGTAGCATAAGGAATACAGTCAATAATATTGTAATTATTATGTATGGTGTCAGATGAGTACTAGATTTATTGGGATAATAGATGGGAGGGAAGGTTGGGGGCAGGGTGAAAAAGGTAAAGGGATTAAGAAATACAAATTGGTAGTTGCAAAATAGTCATGGGGATGTAACTAAAGCATCGAGAATGTAATCAATAATATGGTAATAACTATGCATAGTGCCAGATGGGTCCTAGACTAATCAGGGGTTCACTTCTCAAATTATATAAATGTCTAACCACTATGCTATATACCTGAAATATAAAATAATATTGAATGTAAATAAAGTGCAAAAAAAAAAAAAAGACAAACAAAGCTTGGCCACTCACACCACACCAGTAGGCACCCCAACTCCCTCCCATTGTTGCCGCATGACCTGAGTCTGATATTGCAAACCCCCCGTGCAGGGAGGGCAGGTGATCTACTCCTCTAATGCAAAGTATAGTGAGTATGGTTTGAGCGTTAAAGAATAAATTCATGTTTCACCACCACATAATATGAATCTGACCTCCAGATAGTTGTCCTGTATGGCTACGGTTAAAAAGTCATGCAGAAAAACTAGGGTGAATGCCAGTAAACCAAATGCCATATTTCCATTTCATTGCTCAGACAAGAGCTCAGTAAACATGAACCTGGAAGTCTGGCTCCTGGGTGGATGGGACCACCTCAAGGAGCTTGTTCAGCAGGATAGCACTGGGACAAGGGGCTACTTCAGGCTCCATAGTTGGGGACTCAGACAGTAGACCTCTTACTTCAAGTGCGACAGGTGTATCTCCCACCAGGTCCGTGGCAAAGACCTTGCTGGATCATTTGGTATATTCCTGGGTGGGCAGGACTGGCCCTGGACCATGGCTGAGAGGTACTGGACCCGAGGCCCATGGTTATTTCAAGACACACAGCCGAGATTGAATGGATCTCTTTGCTCTGAGGCATGAATGGAGGTGTTTCTCACCCAGGCCCTGGGTAAGCTGGACTGCTCCTTACAGTGACTAGCGGAACTCAAGACAACTACAGGGTCATTTCAGGGTTTGCTGAGGCACAGACAGGAGTATTTCTTGCCAGGTCCCTGTGCTGGTAAGACTACTCATAGACTGACTGGCAGGAGTTCCAGCTGAGCTAAGAGCCCTTTCAGGCTCTCCAGAGGCACAAACAAAATTTTTGCAGACTATAACTGGGAAGGGCTTCAGCTGATGATAGGGACCTTTCAGAATCTCTGGGGCTGTAGATAAGAGTGTTTCCTGCTGGGTCCCTGGACTGGTGAGGCTGCTTGCAGATTGCAACTGCGAGGGGTCTGGTGCCAAGTACAGGGCACTTTCAGGATCTCCAAGGGCACAGATAGAAGTGTCTCCTGCTGGGTCCCTGTGCCAGCAGACTGTTCATGGACTGTCCTGGCAGGAGCTGGAGCCCAGTTACAGGGCTCTTTCAGAATCTACAGCAGATCTAGTTTGGTGGGCTTCCTTCATGGGGCTCCCAGACTATACCCAAGAGGAGCTGGAGCTGAATCGCAGGCCCGTTGAGGATCCAAAGCCATGACTGAGGTCCATGTGCCTACCACCTGAGGCATGGGTGTGTGTGACTCCTTCTGGGTCCCTTGGTGTATGGTATTGCTGATAGGACCAAGCCACCCGGGTTACAACCAAGTCCTCAGAGACATAGAGGTGTTTCTATTTCTATAGCTGGGACCACAGTTGGAGACTCAGCCCCCTGAGTGTGGTTCTGCTTTTTCAAAATCGTTCCCTGTTGTCTTGGGCTTCACCAGAGTTTCACAGTCTCCATCTGGGTTCCAGAGCCCCCACAAAGGCACTTTGGTCCATGGATGGCTGCCAAATTATTGTTGCTGAAGAGTGATATGCATGCAGGACCTCAGAGCAAAGAGATCTAGGCTCAATTCCCGGGTCTTCTTCCGGAACCTCAGCGCATAGTTTCCCCATTTATAAAATAGAGTATGGACAGTCTGTACTTTGTAGAGGCGCCCAAATCTAATCCAAGTGGCTCGCATCAAAATACTTAACTCTGGTTCCTGAAATGAACATTAAATTTCAAATTTCAAAAAAAGGATAAAAATTTTAAAGACACTAATTTAATTGTAAATAATGTAAAATTTAATGTTAAGTCAATTTAAAGAAAAAAATAATATGCCATTGTAAGACAAAGAGACAAAACAAATGTAAAACAAATCAAGTCAAAATCAAATTTTAAATATTGTTTTCTGTTTCCAGACTGGCCCAATACTTCTTAGAAGTATAAATAGCCTAAGGAAAGTGGAACTAGAGCTCAGAGTTATCTAAATGAGGATTCGTCAGTCTGCTATTTTCTGGGTCACCACTCTGTGCTCAGAAATACTGTATCAGGAGAATGTAGACTAAATGTATTACCTCTTCCAGAAAGACACAATTAGGAGGGTGCTTTTCTCCAATGAGGGAAACAAAAGTCATGAAATTTGAACATAAACAATTTTTAGATTCAAGCACTATATGGGCAGTATGGATAATGGAAAGTGAACAGAACAGGAGTCAAGGGCAATAATTCAATCCTGGGTCTGCCACAGCCTAGGCCAAGGTCACATAAGATCTCTGAAATGTGGTTCCTCCATGTGTAAAATAGGAATGATGATGATTAAAATATTTATGGCTAAGTTACCCTAAAAATTAAATAAGAAAAAGGACATGAAATAACTGTCAAGTGGAAGGTATTATACAGATGTTAGCTATTATAATTTTTCTAAACTACTGGATTGAATTATCTACACTGAAATACAGCCATTCTGCTTGCAAAAAAACAAGCAGACTGTAAACCAGGTGACAATGCAGGTCCTGTCATCAGTTAGTTGTTTGACCTGCAAGTAGCTTCATCTCTCAGGGCCTCAGTCTCTCTTCATCCTGATCTACTTTGCACACTCACTGTGAGGTTATCATGAAATAAAGAAGAGACAACATTTTGAAAACTACAAAGTACAAAATACAAATGCAAGACACAGTCATTAGCTGGTATATCCAACAAGAGCTGACTTTACTAGAGTGGAATTAGAGAAAAGAATTTCTATGTTGGTTTTTTTCTTGAACATTTTTTTGATTGTGAAAAGAAACCATTTCCATCCTTCAAAATATTTTTTTTTTCCTAAATTGAACTCATATGTACTCATTCAACAAAACAGTACTGGCAATTTATGTGAATCAAAAAGGGAAGATTATAGTATCGATCTCTTGCTTAGGTCTTGGCAAAATGAAATTTAAAACAATCCCTGCCATCATTCTTGTGTGGAGCCACATTTAACACAATGTTATAATATAACTGCAGGGTATCTTTCATAAAAATGAAATGTTATTTTGTAGTCAGACCATGAAAGCTGGCTTTCTTGAAAAGAATTAGGCAAGAAAAAAATACACATCTACATGATACTTGGAAGCAATTTTTCATTGTATTATATGATCCAGGTACCCAAAAAAGTATAAGAAGGTATGTTTTCAGCCTTTCTATTACTTGAGCTTTAAGTGGAACAATACTGAGAAAGAGCAATAACTTTAAAAAATGAGTCCTTAGAACCACATGTGAAGAAATAAGTGGCCATAAAATCTAAACATAGTAGAATAAAATAATAAGCATCATGTAGTCCTGTATTCTAAATAAACAGTATAATAACTGCACTCATTTGTCTTTCATCCTCTGATTTCCTTTTATTTTCTTATGGAGCTTCGTGGTACCGCAATTGCAGCTCTGCCTCAATATGTACATCTTCAATCATCCTCAGGGTTCATCCTTCTCAATTTCTATTAAATAGTATCTGGTTTCAAATTAAGTGTTAAAAAATTGTTTACTGATTTATATTTTTTTAAACCTTCTTTAATAGTCCAATAATGACATTTATTTTTGTGTTGTGTGTCTGCTTCATTTGTATTCCATCATGAGACCTAAGGCCATTTTTGAACATACAACTTACTTCACACCCATGATGAAAATTACCACCATACACCATATTAACGTTATTCCATAAATGATCAACACCAATGCTTCCACTTAATAGCACTAAAGAAAAACACAAATTATTTCTCTCTCTCTCTCTCTCTCTCTCTCTCTCTCTCTCTCTCTCTCTCTCTCTCTTTCTCACACACACACACACACACACACACACACACACACACACAAGCACAAATATCTCTGTGAATATCATCGAATATCATCCCAAGGTTCAGGGGGTCAACAGGCAGGTGTATTACGCTGCAGTTACCAAGGCAATTATGTCAGTTCTGTTATGGACAGGCTAGAAGAACACAGCAACCCATTAACTTTAAGGGCCATCTGGAGACAGTCCTTCAAAAAGCATTAATGAAAGACAGAATTGAAGGTAACTATGTCAATCACTCTATCTCCTGCAGTGCAAGCATGACTTTACAAAAAAGAATGAGGTAAGATTAAGTCTGCTTAGAGAAACCAGATTTTATAAACAAAAAATAAAAACTTGTCTTATTGTCTCATTAAAATTAAGCGCAGTAAGTCAGACAGAAAAAGTCGAGAACCATGACTTCACTGATATGTGGGCGATAAAACTGAAAGCAACAAAGAAACAAGACAAACAAATGAAGAAACAAAAACTCAGACACAGACAATAAATAGTTCAATGGTTGCCAGTGGGTAAGGGGGAGAGGGTGGTAGATGAGGGTAAATGGGGTCATATATATATATATATATATATATATAGATATATAGATATATAGATATATAGATATATAGATATATAGATATATAGATATATAGATATATATATAGATGGAAAGAGAGCTGACTCTGTATATATCAAATACAAAATATGATATATTGATCATGTATTACAGAGTTCTATACCTAAAACCTATGTAACTTTACTAACAATTGTGACCTCAATAAACTTTAAAAAAAAAATTAGTTTAATACATTTCAATTTTTAAAAGAAAACCCTGCAAAATATTTTCACTTTTATTTCTGAAGATTTAAACTTAAAACATTTTTAGAGAAAAGTTTATTGTTAATTTTAGAAACAGGACATTCCAATAGCATGATGTAAAATGACTGAATTTCTAATGAGTTATTTCAATTCAGTTAAAAACATCATCAATTATCTAGCAAATACAAGGGGCCAGGGCAAGTACTGTAGGATGCACAAACATGAATAAGCATAGTGTTTGCCCTACAGAAGTTTAAATACAGAAACTTTTATTTCTTTTATTATTTTATTATTTCACTTCATTATTTGTGTGAATTCCCAGCTTCTCAAAAGATATATACACATATATCATTACTTTTCTTTGATTCATATATATATATATATATATATATATATATATATATATATATAAAATATTTCTATTTTTTTTTGTTTTCATTCTGACTAGTTTGGAAATAAAACACCATTACCACCACTACCATCACTAATAACATCATCTGTATGTCTAAGGCTTATATTAATAAATACACAAGTTTCACCCAATTCTAACCCAGTCTTTAATGACCTAATTGTATTATCAACTCATAACATGGCAGAAGTGAAAACCAAAGACTATTTATAAGAGCACAGGAATTGCATGGAATGCCGGTCTTGAGATATGCTTTCCCCTGACAACCATTCCTTGGGCAACTTTGCATTCATCTTTCCTTCTTAAAGTTTCATTAGGTTATATTAGCATATTAAAGGACCCTGCAATAGAGAAATCTATGTATCTTTGCGTAACCCAGCATTTCCTAAGTTTATTGGACCAGGGAACTCCCTGCTCCCACGTCACTCATTTAAGGATACCAGTGGACATCCCTTAGAACTGGTGTTTTCAGGAAGACACGTGAAGAAATGTTATTGTTGACTGACAAGAGGAATAATTAATTCAGATGGATATTACATCCTTCCAAAGTTTGAAAACTCTAATTATTCTGCCCTATGTTGAGACTGTGTGTCACAAGAACTAAAATAGTGTATAAATTACAATGCCCTTCACCTTCCACTTCTTAAAGATATTTCCAAGATTTAAAATGGCCCAGTTATGCTGTGGGTCTAACTGGAGAGCCCTCAGATAATACATCTTTTTCTCTGCTGTGCCCATGGTTGTTCAGGGCACTTGTGTGGGGGCAAGCCTGAAAAAGTGAAACTATTAAGCCATTTGCTTGTACAAAAAGCTCTAAATTAGCCATAGTTTGCTTGTTTGTTTGTCTGATTTTTTTGTCCCCAGATAGTCCACTATCAAAATCAAACTTTGATAAATTTTCTCTCAGTAAAAAAACCATTGATGTAGGATATTAAAATAAATTGCCGCCTAATAATGCATGATTTGGAGCTACTAGGCAAACGCTACCCTCATTAAATAAATTTAAAAAAATAAGCATGGGGTTAAAATTATTTTCAGGTTCTTGCATAAAAATCCCCCTTACCTCAGGTACTGAGTTTTTGATCCAGTGGAGCCGCTGCCCACCTACTCTTACATCGCTCTATATTTGCACAAGATATTGGAAATTCCCTGGGTAAAGGATCTACATTACAGAGAAAGGAAAGTTTACAAACTTTCTGCCCAAAGGGTTCTTTCTCTTATTTTCCTTTTCTGTTTTGTTTCATTTCCCTCTTTTTCTGCCATTAGACTATGTCTGCCTGGCATGATATATTTTTTAGCATCAAAATACTGGCAAAATAGTATTAAAACTATTTAAGCAATACACAATTACCTGGAAACAAAATAAACACAAAACAGAAACCAGTCGAACATTTGCAATGTTTAGAAGCAAAAGCAAGGAGGACTGGCTGTATGTACACGATTAAGCCAGCTTCGCACCAGCTAAGGAAGCGAAAGTCCGCTTACTTACCTCCTTAACTCAAAACTATAAAGAAGCCAAACCAGCACTTATACGTGACTTCGCTATTTTTGCAACATTTACAGTAGACGTATTTGGCATTTAATAGGTTCTCTCCATCTTATTCAAGGTACTAGGAATAAGCCTATGGGGCTGGCTTTTAATGTAGAAAAGCCAAGGTAATACCCAAGTGACAAAAACAGGATCAGTGCTTGTCCATTCTCTGGACAAGTAAATGCCAAGCTTTCTCCCCTGTACTGCCCCATCTAAGAAGATCAATTATATGGGGCAGAGGCAGCTTCTATTGAAAGGCCAGTGAGACAACTAGCATTAGCTTAAAAGGCCCACACAAGAGCTTAGGAAGCTGTTATGAGAGATGTATGAAAGGCAGCTGGACAACAAAAACACACTGAGCCTCAGAATACCCCACTGTTTCTCTCTGGGCACCTTTAATTGGCAGACAGTTCAAGGGCCTTGTTATCTCCCAACCATACTGTAGGCAGTAACTAGGGGATACCAAATCTCAGGTGCTATCTCTGAGAGGCACCTAGTATATATCATAGGTATGGCTGCAGCATAAAATAGCCTTGTGCTAACCTACTCAGGCCTTGCCCTAGAAACTCTCCTGGACAGCTGTGTCTAAGAATTATTTTGCTGCATCTTGGAAGTGGTTATAAAAGCACATTGCAGCCAGGACTGTAATTCAAAAGTTTCTTTTATCTATTTATCTATCCATCCATCCACTCATCCATCTAATCTAAGTTCTCTGACCACTGACAGATTTAAGGAATGAATGTCCAGCCACACGGTGAGGGCAATTCCCATGCTGGTTGTTTCCTTGATGACTTGCAGTAATAGAAACCCTGAGACCTTTTCCTCCCACCATCACAGAAGAAGTAATTTCGTTAAACCTGATCCTATCCTTAGGAGAGAAGAACAAATATAAACCCTGTGAGCAGAGGGCCTTTCACATATCCTGTTTACAAAGACTGTCTGCAGCTGCAGAATCATGATGTTTACAAGGACAGGAGTTCAGCATGGCCCAAATCAAAGCAGAGACTTCACTTTAACAAATAGGCCCAAACTGTCAGAGTATAGGATTGCTAGTATTTATAGCAAATTACTAATTCTATTACCAAGCATAGCCCTCCATATAGATAATGTGCAGATATTGTTTGTTGTTGTTGTTCCTGGTAATGGTAAATGTCTGAAAGCAGCAACCTCTCTTACCAGGTATCTGATTAGGTGAAAATTACTTGGGGTTCACCTAATCATGTGAAAACATTACACTAGTGATAAAACAAAGCTCAATTTCATTAAAACATTCTTTAATAATCACATTTTATTTTGATTTTCTAAATCAAATGCTTTCTTAAAATAAACATATATTTTTTATTTATTTACTACAGATTCATGCAGAAACAATACTCACTTTGTGTATGTCCCCTTTAAATGTGTGTTTGATCCAGTTTGGGGCTTGAAGTCCCCAAGAGGTCAAGTAGGGAAGATGAATAATTCTTTGGGGAAGATGAAAATTTCAAAAAATATCTGTCTGAATAAATTTAAGCACATCTTGATTTGAACTCCTACAGGTGTGTTGTACAAAAATCCTGTGGGTGATTATTCCCTATCTATCTCAAAAAACAGAGACCCATTGATATAACTAGACAAAACTTGGCTGAACTAGAGAAGAATGGTGATTTTCAGGTCTTCTTTTGAAGATCAGTATGAACAGAACCCGGATGTGCCTTCTCACAGTCTTACTCAGCATTTGTATTGTTTATGAGGACTCTTACTATTGCTTTTAATTCCTTTTTTCTGTGAATTGAATTTTTAAATATCATGATAAGATACTGTGTTTGATGTTTTAAGTAGTTCTGAGATGGGTAAAAAAAATTATTTTCTTTTAAAAGACAAAATAAATACAGAAATATAGCTTGATGTGCTGACGGGAAAAGAAAGACATTAGCTGTCATGGAAATACTCTCTAATCCACTAAAAATTGTAATTAAAAATATTTAATAAATATAATAACTATCTAATCATTTAAGGGGCTCTTTATGTCTATCTAACAGCATTTCCTTAAACTCAACTAGTGAAATTAGTAGGCAAGGACATCATTGCACCTTTCCCCTAAGCCAGTGGATCTGTGACATGGGCATAGGATGGTATTTGGGATGAGCCTAAGGGAAACTGGAAGCCAGGAACAAAACAAAACAAACAAATAGCTCCAATTAACTAGGTTAGTGAAGTTGATGCTTGATATTTGCATTATAGTTTATAGTTTATAAAGTGTTTCCCATCAATTAGATTATGTAATCTTTACAGTCCTTTAAGGTAAAATTATTATTGTGCCTAGTTTACAATTCGGGAAGGCACAGCTGGAAGAAATCAAGTAAACAGTGGATTATTAAAAATATATATAAATAATTGTTACTTCAATTGCATTATTAGGAACTGATGTGCTTAAAAGAAAATGCAAGGAGGACAGTGTCTTCTGTCAATCTATGAACTTTCAAAACAGATAATTCAGTTAAACTTAGAACAGCCCACTAAGGAAATGGTAAATATGTAGTTACTAATTAAATATTCCACTGGGATAATTGTTTCATTTTGTTTCATTGGCCAATTTAGTCAGCTTTTAGGGACCAGTTTCCAAAGACAGAATTTGAATAAACTACATTTTTAGGAAACTTGGCTACTGAGATTTCTTTTTTTAAATAAAAAGTTTGTTTCCTATTATACAAAATGAATGTTACATTCTGAAGAGTACAGCATTATGGAAAGCTGATTTAGAACAGATGACATTCAGAAAGTATGTAAAACTTACCTTCCTAAGTTTTATAGAAAAGCATAAATTAAAATATAACATGCATTTGGCTCTGCTATTCTTAACTTCAACCAAAGGTCCACAGGCTAAAGTCTGAAAGCAATAAAATGGGACTATCATCCAGATGATGAAGATTATTGATGACATTTATATGATTAAATTTTTAATTTTATAGTTAATTTCTGTCATTCTTTTTAGGTTTCTTAATACTCTGTTCAAAATTCAATGATTTGGGCCAATTTTTTATTGTTTCAGTCATTTTCTTACTGTAGCATGTACAATTTCTTTGCAATTTCCTTTTTGAATATATATATTATTATTGTCTCACTGCCATCTTCACACATTAATTTATTAAAGTTAACTACACTTAAGGTAAAATATGTATTTTCCATTTCATGTTCTAAAATAATCAAAAGGAAAATATAACTTGAAATTAATAAACCTTTCACAGATCTAAAAAATACCCAAACTATCTCACTCATTAAGTGCCTAGATCTTTCCTCATTTGGGGGAAGCATTTGGTCTATGGTCTTAACCTGAAGTTAATTCCTGTCATAATATTTGAATTATTGTGTCAATAAACTGCCATTGATAAAAGTAGCTCATCTACTGGACTGCTTCCTTCACTGTTTGGAATTGTTATAAACAATTCAGATAGTCACCTTCTACTCTGATTGTACTGCTTCTGGTCCATAATGGACAGACCTGAAAAAACTATAAGGTGATTTAGGAAAATGTGACATATGAGGTGTGATCAAACAAAATGGTGAATGTTTAAATAAAAATGTATTACAGTGAAAGATACATTGCCATTAATCCCTCTCAAAATATACTCCCTCACTTCAAACACACTTATCCCATCATTCTTGCCACCTTCTGAAGCAGTTCTGGAAGTCCTCTCTTGTGAGTGTCTTTAGTTGCACTGTCGTGCCTGCCTAGGTATCCTGAATCTATTCAAAATGTTTACTTTACCTTTCATGGTCATGTTGACTTTGGAAAAGAGCCAGAAGTCGCGTGGTGCCAGATCAGGTGAATAAGGATAAGGTGGATGAGGACACACCGTAATGTTTTTGACAGAAATTGCTGTACTAAAAGCTGTTTGTAACATGGAGCATTGTTATGATGGCTGATGAAGTAAAGACATTCACGAAAGAGGACTTCCAGAAATGCTTCAGAAAGTGGCAAGAACAATGGCATAAGTGTGTTCGAAGCAAGGGGGAATATTTTGAGGGAGATTAATGGCCATATGTCTTTTACTGTAATAAATTAATAAATTTTTTAATTTAAACATTCACCACATCTTTTGATCATACCTCATATTTTCAAATGAGTGGTCTATTTAATGACCTGACCTCACACAAAGAGGACAGATAACTTCTAGGAATGATTTAGAAAGACTCAAACCTGTTTATTTTCCAAGATAATTTATAGTAAGATCATTGCTGTCTATTTACTCAGGAAATGAGTCTTGGTAAATAACTGAATTGGCTGATAGCAGAGGGGTTCATCCTGTAAGTACTGGTGGGTAGGGATTGTATTGAATGAAACTCGTTCTAAACTGCATGTTTCACTTCTTTGCCCTTTTAAAAAGATGTGGGTGACCATAACTTAACCTTTTCTTGGTAGCTTGGTGTGAGAATAATGAGCCTGTTTTGGTGACAGGATGAAGGAAAACTGCTTTGATGAAATGGAAGGAGAACTGGTTTCAGATTCAGCAGGCTTAAGTGACTTCTGACTATGACACTTTCTTGCTGTGTGATTTTGGATTGATGCCTGTGTTTTAGTCTCTTTGCCTGAAAACCAAGGCCAATACCATCTCCTTGGTGGCTATGTGAACAAATAAAATAATTTGTGTAAAACCACCCATTACTACCCATTTACAATGTGTGGTTATATTTAAATATTTAAAGGTGGTTGTCTCCATTCTGACCTTACCTCGTGGGGGGTGGGGCAGGACTCTTGGTTTTGTCACCTAGAGATTCAATGGAGCCTGTGGAGCGGCATCACCTAGAGATGCAGTGGACCTCTAGACAGTGGTGCCCAGCTGGTGCCCCAGCCGAACAAACCCATGCCAGGCTGAAGCCACCAGCCCTGCTTCTCTCCTATCCTTTCTTCATCTTCTCCCAAACCATTTTCTTTGCTGCTGTCACCAGCCTTGTACTTGCTCCCATCAGTCAAGACATCATTCATTATTTCTCCAGTGACACTTGAGACAACTTTCTCTTACACAGAGTGCTTTTGCTTTTAGGTGTGAAGGATGAGTGACTATCTCTCTCTATTTCAAGACTGTGAGAAAGTGTGTGTCAAGAGCTCACTCCAAAGTTTGTCAGTATTTCATTATCCAGAGCAGATGATCTTACAGATGCCTAAGCAGTTTTTCCTGAAGCCTCTCTGAAGTGCCAACATCAAGTGGAATTCCAGGCACTCTCCATTTAAAAGTCTACATCTAAAGTAATAATAATATTCAAAGTGCTGTGAAGTGCCTGGGTAACTGATCAACATGCTCATGGAACCCCTGTTGTTAGAATATTTCATAGTATAAATAACATTCTGGTTGGGGGATGACCTCAGGAAGAGACTGTGAAAGCAGGGAAAGTATGTACCGAGTCAATAACTATCCTTTCAGGAGAACAGGGAAGGCGTGAATATCACACGTTCCCTCTCCAGGAATGTGGACAGGACACAGATGTCATCTGAAGAGGGCCACGCTATGCCTGCTGTGAGTGTAACCATACATGGACTTCATTTCTTTAGCATGCATTCTGCTTTAACCCAAGCTCGCTTTGTTTACCCTAATAGAGCTGTAACTCACTAGCCTTCTTTCCCCAGATGCTCCTACCTGTGCTTATACTGTATGTCCTCTCCTTTTAATCACGAAGCCCTTAGGATATTAGGTTCTGATAAACACCAAATTCATTTAAGAATAAAGCTTCAGATTTATCAATCATGATCAAGATACAATAAACAAACCTCAAACTAGAATAAGGTTTTATCATAAGTAACACCTTGACCTTAGTTATGATTCAGCTCCAGACTTTTATGAGTCTGGAACCAGACAGAACAACACCATGAATGACACCAGGACCTGAAACCATGATCAATTGCCCAATGCCTTAGCCCCAACCAATCAGTAGAACCCATAGCCTCAGCTCCCATAGCAACCATGATTAATGATTTTTCCCTTATATAATCTAGACACTAGAAGCCATCAGGGAGCCAGGTTTTTGAGGGCATTAGATCACCTGTGTCTCTGGGCTTGGCGCCAATTCCTTAAATAAACTCTTACTTTCTTTGCTGCAAACTCCTGCTCGTGTTTTCTTTTGGTCTGTTAAATACAGGCAAGTGGACCCCTTGGAGTCTGTGGTAACATGAGGAACTCCAAATAGACAGGTTAGGATATAGCCACTTATAGCCCTCACTGAAACCTTGGGGTCTGGAAACTTCTTTCATAGGAGAGAGAGAGAGAGAGAGAGAGAGAGAGAGAGAGAGAGAGAGAGAGAGAGAGAGAGAGAGAGAGAATCAGCCAGAAAGTCTCTGTGCATCCATATACCTCTATTAGGGACATGAAAATTACAATATCTTTGAATATTCTGGGATTATGATGTTTTCGATCACCAAATGTTACTCTCTATGAGGCCCCAGAGTGTTAGAACACAGAAGATAATGCAGTTTCCCTTATTTTTCTTACTTTTTAGAGAACCTGATTCACTGTCAGGCAGATATTGGCAAAAACTATACCAAAGTAGACTAGTTCTACTAGATGTTAGAACTGGTTAAAAAATAAATTCTCCAGAAAACTCACAGATTTTATTTTTTTGTGGTCACAGTCACACTCACTTTTTCTTCAATGCTCTGTGTGAATTTGAAATATCAAAAGCACTCTTCCTAAAGTTAACATGCCCATATTAACCATATAAATCTTCATCCTCTCAAGAAACAAACAGCCAAAAATCAGGATCTCTTTTGAGATTCACTCATAGAGAACATGGTCTGGGTCAGTAGTTCTCAAAGGAGGGTGTTTAAAAATCTCCTAGAAAGCTTGTTGAAATGTCCAGGGACCCCATCCTCAGAGCTTTTCAAGTGGTGGGTCTGGGGTGGCACCTAAGGACCTGAGTTCTTAAAAAGAGATGCAACAACAGTCTTGATTTCACTATTCTGTGAGCCATGATTTTGATTCAGTGTCTTGGGCTGTATCAACCTTCAATGGCCAAAATCAGCAAATACAGTCATACATGACTTTCCAGAGGACCAGCATTATTAACGTAATATGTGCTAACAATTAAATAATTCAGCAACAATTTAATGCCCTCATCTCATCTGTTTCTAGTGAAGATCCACACGTTTTGTTTAAGTACCAGCCTCCTGGTTTCCAATAGAGCACAATTGGATACCTTTAATGAGGTGCCTAGTTATCTTTGACCCCTCCAAGTATTCCCATTATAGAGACCACTGCCCACCTAGCGTACTAATGTTGTTGGCCTGAAGATTCCCAAGTCAAGGCAATCTGTCTCCATCCATTAGGAGCATCTAGAAATGGTGGAGGGCATTTCTGGTTGTTATAGTCATTGGGAGCACCCCTGGAATGGAATGGGCAGCAGAGAGAAGTGATAACCATCCTGCAATGCATAGGACAGTCCCACCAAATAAAGGCGTTCCACCCAAAATGCCAACAAGTCTGCCACTGAGAAATTCTGCTTAACATTACAGAGTTGTCCCCTGTCTTAAAGGCCTTGTTCTCCTTATGTATCATGTGTATTCAGCCTTCCTTTTGACAAACAATTATTAAGCACCTACAAAGTGGCAGTAGACATTGGGGACCAGTGAGCAGAGTGTGCAGAGAAATGTAAGGACTTTGACTTTCATTCTGGACAAGGTGGGGCCAGTCCTAGGCTCTAAGCAGAAGGGTAACTTGAACCAAGGATTCACGAATCCTGAGACTGCCCAGGTAAGAATTGACAGGGCAGAGACAAAAGTACAGGCAGGGAGACCAGCAGAAATTATGCAGGGAGCCAGGCTAGAGATAATGGCAGCACCGATAAGAACAGTGGAGGAGCAGTCCAATACAGAGACGTGGCTGAATTCAGATTATAGCAATAGCTAACATTATACAAAGCATACCAGTGCCAGAAACTCTTCTAAGACCTACACATGAATTAACTCATTCTCACGATAGCTCTGAGATAGATACCACTACTAACTCCATTTTTTTAAAAAAATCTAAAGAATAGCCTTCCAAAACTATCATACTGACTTATATAATAAAATATCAATTAAACTATTTTTGAAGGGCAAGAGAGGCCTAAGGCCAAAAACAAAATAAAACCCTTTTTGAATACAAAATATTGTGCTTTGGCTTTGAAATTTGGTTTACAACTCTGACTACTATAACCTAAAACTCTAATACATTTTTTAAATTAAGTGTGTAATGTCTTTAATTTAATGGAAGTCCATTTGTTATTTTGCCAGACTTAATTAACACAATACATATAATGAATATGTAATTTTGTTAACAAGAAGAGACAAATTACTTCGAGGTTCTAATTGTGATGTAAAAAGGATATTTTGGCAGCTCAATAAGAATGCCCCCAAATAGTATAAGACCCCAGCAGAGAAACCTCTCCACTTCTTAAACCAGGGTAACAAATGGGGCTCGTATTTAATTCTTCCAGAAATACATAGCAGCTGGTACCCAAGGCCACCTGTAGCCATTAGAGAGCTATTTTAAATGTTCTATCAAGTAAAAATATGTAAAGAAGCATGGGAGTGGTTTTGTACTATTCAATTAATTCTAATTTTATATTATTTTTAATTTTATTGACTATACTTTTCATTTGGAATTCTAATAAAATAATCTTATTAAATTATATCAGAAGAAATCATGGAACAGTAGGTTAATTTATAACTGAGATTAGACTTTTCAGGATTTTATTACAATATAAACAATAGCATGTTTCTTCAATATCCATTCATTTATTACTTTGTTTACTCAACCAACATTTATCAGAGTCAAATAAAATTTTGATACAGGAGGAATGACACAGAAGGATATTAGTGTACACCATTGTTATGACAATACTCCATGTTATGTATTAAATGAATTTTAATCAAAACTATTTGCCTCCTTTTCTTTCCCATGTGCTAGCACTAAAAAATTGAGTGAGGATTCCTTTTCTATAGCAGCCTGAAAAGCACATTCCTTCCTTTTCGTTTACCAATAGAAATCAAGGATTTAAAACTCTTTGAGTTTTCTTTCAGTTTGTATTGTCTATTCAAAAAGTCAGTAAGAGATACATCAGGAATTGACCAGAATTTCCAAAAGTCCTATAACTGTGTAAGTACAAGACATGGCAATCTATCTCTTGTTTGTCCAAAACAGCAGGAAGAAAATAAATCTTATTTGATTTATGAATTTTTATACTGAAACCAATACTTTTGCAGAAGAAAATGGCCTTCAGGTTTCACTGAGTATCACAGCCTTTTGATCAGGTTGGAATCCTGCATATGGCTGAGAACCAGGCACTTGGGCATATCAGCCAATCTCAGACCACTGTGTACATCACAGCATTATGGAAGTGGAACTTGGCAGTGTTCACTGGAACTTGGGTAATTTTCTGGTAACAGCCCTGAAGACTTCCAAATGACCAGGCAAAAGAGAATAATTTTATTTTATATTCTTAGATGCAGGGTTTTGATGACCAGCCCATATTCATCGACCAATAATTGAGTCATATAAGGAATTTGAGTAATAGTAAAATTCAGAGTTGATACTAATTTACCTAAGATAAATATGTTTCAGCTGTAGTAGAAACTCATTAAAACAATCTCCACTTTATCATGTCACCAGATTAACAGACAGTCCCTATTCTCTGTAAAACATATTGGGGGATACCTACAACCTAATAAATATCATCTAGTGTGACTATGCGTTTTTGCTTCCAATGTACTGCTAAGAGTCAGCTGAGTTTATTCCCAAATTTATCCTGGTTGTACTTTTTAATCAAACTTGCATAAAGTGCCTATAAATTATTACAAATAAAAACAAGTGCAAAAAGGACTAATTGTTATTTTTATGGAAACTGTGTAAGTGATGTGAAAAGACAGGGTCATGATGAGGAAATTGCTCAAATAATTGCTAGTAAGTATGAGTGAGACAATGGAAAAACTGGAAGAAAATACAAAAACCTCAGATTCTCTTAATATTTTGACATGCAACTGTGTTTTCATTCCACTTCAAAGCTATCAACATTGATAATCATTGGTTATCACTAATGTTGGGTTTATAAAAGAAAGATGAAGTGCTGTTTCAGTGGGTGGATTCTTAAACAAAAGCCCTTGGTCTGGCGTTAAAATATTGGTGAATGAATGCACATTTGCTCATTTTATGTTAAAATAAAATGTGCAAGGGCTGGCCGAGTGGTGTGGTGGTGAAGCGCTGGCTTGGGAAGCCAGCGGCCCCGGTTCGGGTCCCACATATGAGGGCCAGTGACACTGCCCTCAGCAAAGAAAAAAAAGTGTATAAGATTATCTATAATTTGTTTTATTATTCCCCATTTTTAACTGAATTTTGAAATTAACCTGCCAACTATTAGCCAAGTACCCATTCACAGAGAGGAATTGTATCCTTCGTTCACACAGGTTCAGAGTATTTCTTCTGTTGTTACTGGACAATTATTGTGAAGTTCTTGTGCAGGAATAGTTAATAGATTTTGGATGGTCACTGAAGGGGGAGAATATGTATAACTTATTATTTGCATCCATTGTAATGGAATGATAGAAACGTTCCTCAGGATAACTGGGGTTTAATGTTATAAAATGGCTCCAAATGAATCATACCCTCGATTACAGCCCTTCTCAATTTCTTGGATTGACTGAATATGGCAAAAGTGATGCTGTACAATTACTGGGCTTTGGCCTTAAGAAGCCTGATCTTTTGCTGTTCCTCTCCCGCTGCCATGAGATGCTTTGCAAGGAAGCCCAAGCTAGCCTCTTCATGGATTATGGGTCATGTAAAGAGAGACCCTGGAAGGTGGAAGACCACTTTGAAGACAGAGAGGCCGAGCCAGCACCCATATGTTCCAGCCCTCATAGATGAGGTGCAGAATATATAAATAAGTCCATTTGGATGCTCTAAACCCAGTCACAACACCAGCTGACTGCAAACACGTGAGTTTACCCAGCTGACACCACATGGAGCAGAGACAAACTGCCCAACTTGAGCCCAGCCTGTGTACAGGATGGTGAGCAAATATATGTTATTTTAGGCCATTAATTTGGCAGCGGAGGGGGTGGGGGGTAATTTGTTACATAATGATAGTACCTGTCACAAAACAGAGTGGTCATGAAGCTTTGGAAACCTCTGGCAGATGTTCCAGTGGTTCTCTGATGTCTGAAAATATCTAATCATGAGCTTTAATGCACCAGGAATAGTAAAAATAAGAAAGCTGCCTCATAAAAGAAAAGCTACAACTCATGTTTGCGGAAGTTTTAAGGAAAGGTTCTGATTCAGGTTTTAATTTAAATTCATAATCTTAAAAGCAGCATTTTCCAGAGGTGATTTTGTTCATATTGCAGAAATAAAATATGTTATGCCAAAAAGAGAAAGGACAGTGGTAATTCTACACAATTTTAAAAATTAAATAAAAAGTTGAAGAGGCAGAACAGTCATGTAGTCTACGAATACCAATTTAACATTGTGCTACTTTGAAAAATATAAGCCAGACAAAACAGATTGGCTATTGTAGGTAAGTATAACCTTGGTGACAAATGTAACTATTGTCTTTGGGTCAGCGTGTTCTAACAGACCATTGTTGGAATTGATTTCTGATACTATCACCTTATCCATGCATTTTCCCAATTATTCTCCTCCCTACTATGTGTCCACATGGAGTCCAGTAGAAACATGGCACTTAAAGTGGGAATGGGACAAATGGGAGAGGAAGAACCCCTCTTGGGGACTTCTACAAAATTAAAGTAAAAATGATCATTCAATCATTTGTGTAAATCACCATTAAAATGATGAATTGTCCTTGCCTTCTCTCCTTTCTCTCCAGTGCACATTAAAAAGTGACAATTTATTTCGAAAATGACCAACACCATTTGAACATTTACAACAGAGAGCTCTGCACAAATATGGTAATATTTTTAAAGCAAAAAGTGTTTACAGCCTGGTATGAGAAGATAAAATAGTTCAGAAATCACTGTGCAGTGTATTTGTAGCTTTACTTTTTTTTATTTCTCAAGAGATACGTCTATTCCAAAAGCACACACAGCTGATAAAACATAATTTATTTTTATAATTTCACCAGAGAAAAGCTGAAAGTACCTAGCCAGCTTCACTTGTAAAATTGTACATTGTAAAATTAACTGCCAGTAATTTTGCTCATTTTATATCCTTACTCTGAGTTTTGCCTCAAGGAATGCCTTATTTTATTATTATTATTATTATTATTATTATTTTGTTTTTTGGTTGAATCTGACAAAAAAATAGACTTTAGAATAAAAAGAAATGACTAAAACATTTTTTCACATTCTATAGCTTTTAGATAAACTTAGTGCTCTTTTTCTTCACTCTAGAATACCACTTAAAATTACTATTTGTCGACATCACCTAATCTGTGTCCTTTCACTTTAAAATGACATTTTCTAATACCTAAAATAGTAAGACATTCATTAGAGTCATCATTTTATGAGCAGGAGAGAGTCACTGGAAAGCGTTAAATACCGGAGGTGCCAGAAAAATGTATACAAGTGGACACTTTGGTCGACATTGCTCAAGCAGTAGTTCGCTGTAATCAGAAATGTCTGGACGCTGATGGTAACCACTCTGAGCAACTCTAGTAATTGCAGAAGTCCAGCATGACTTGTATTCATCTTCTGTTATCACTATATATTGAGTATTACAGTTTGAATAGTTTTTTTTCATTCTTACATTTTTTTGGCACCCTCTGTAGGTGAGTGAGACCAATTATATAGCATTTTAGGAAGACAGCTCGAACTACAGAGTGGAAATGGCCTGGAAGGAGGCAAGACTGGAAGTCATATCAGGACTTGTTTCAGTAACCTAGGATAGAGAATGTACACAACCACCACAGAGCTTCTATAAAGGATTGCCGCAACCTCAGTGGCTTAAACCAATACAAACTGATAATCTTGCAATTCTGGGTCTGAAATTCAAAACGGATTTCACTGGGCTGTCATCAAGGAATCAGCAGGGCTCTGTGCCCTTCTGGAGGCTCCAGGGAAGAACCTATTCCCTTGCCTTTTCCAGCCTCTAGGGGCTAATGCATTCCTTGTCTCATT
The DNA here is from genome assembly GCA_033961575.1 of Aselliscus stoliczkanus. Lineage (NCBI taxonomy): Eukaryota > Metazoa > Chordata > Mammalia > Chiroptera > Hipposideridae > Aselliscus > Aselliscus stoliczkanus. The sequence continues at coordinate 166,443,580 of CM066727.1, read as the reverse complement.
GCCCTTTTACCCCATCTTCAAAGCCAGCAACGGCTGGTCAACTCTTTCTCATAACGTCATCTCTCTGGTTCTGAATCTCCTGTCTCCCTCTTCCCTATTTAAGGGCCCTTGCAATTACATTGTGTCTACCTAGATAATCCAGGAGGATCTCTTTCTTTTCAGGCCATCTAAGTAGCAACCCTAATGCCATCTTTAGCCTTACCTAACCCTCGCCATATAACATAACACATTCACAAATTGGGAATTAGGATGTTGACATCATTGGGGATCATGATCCGGCCTTCCACAGTGGGTACTGAGAGAAGTGGAACGATTCAGGAGGTATTAGAAAGCAAATATAGCCACACTTGGTAATCAGCGATTCCTTAGCGAACAACCCTGCATGCTCTGTCCTTTCAGTTTGTGCCTCTCTTATTTCCTTCATTCACTGATAGCCTTGCATTATTTGGGAAACAACAACAACAATAACAACTATATATATATATATATATATATATATATATACACACACACACACACACACAAACACACACACACGGTTGAGAAAAACAAATCATTTACAACAGAGGTTGGAGCATAAGCGGCTGAAGGGAAAATCCTGAGTAAATGGCCAAGATTTACCTCTACAAACAGTTCTGAGATCTCCGATACACCAAGAGGAGTGATTCCTCTGCTTTACTCACAGCCACGATGACTTTACTCTGGAAAATTTTCAGGAAGGCATTATCACTTACCGTGGATAGCTCTTTAGAAAAACCTCAGTAATTACCCATAAAACATCTAGTTTTAAACAATGTAGCTTCCTGGTGATATTGCCAAGATAAATTATCACATTTCCTCAATTCTAAAACTGCACATTTCCCCACATTATGTTTCTGAAATCAGGATGGATATAGACATTTAAAGTAGGTGTATTGGTTTTTTTTTCCTCTCAAAATCTGTTACAGCTGTTGAAATCTTACAACTGACGGTATATGGTAATTGTATAATGTCCTTTTAAAAAACTAACGAATTATTCTACTATCCTGGATTATTGGTTATATAATGGTTTCTACTAATACTGAATATAGTTATTTTAGAGTACAGTGGTTGCCCCTCACTTGCAAGGCATATATATTCCAAGACCCCTAGTGGATGTCTGAAACCACAAAGAGTACCAAACCCTACATATATTACCTTTTTTCCTATACATACATAATTATGATAAAGTTTAATTTACAAATTATGCACAGTAAGAGATCAACAATAACTAATAATAAAATAGAAAATTCATAACAGTATACTGTAATAAAAGTTATGGGGGGCCGGCTGAGTGGCGCGGTGATTAAGCGCTGGCTTGGGATGCCAGCAGCCCCGGTTTGGGTCCCACATGTGAGGGCCAGTGACACTGCCCCCCCCCAAAAAAAAAAGTTATGGGAACGGCTTTGGGGCCATTATTAAGCAAAATAAGGTTGACTTGAATATAAGCACTGCGATACCATGAGAGTCTACCTGATAACCAAAATGGCGACTAAGTGACTAACAGACAGGGGTGTATACAGTGTGCATATGCTGGATGAAGGGATGATGCATGACCTGGGCAGTGGAACCAAGTGGGACAGCAAGGGATTTCATCACACTCCTCGGAACTGCATGCAATTTAAAATTTATGAATTGCTTATCATGGGAGTTTCCATTTAATATTTTTGGACCACAGTTGACTACAGATAACTGAAACCCTGGAAAGCAAAACCATTGAAAAATGAGGACTACTGTAATTGATCTAAAGATTACAATAGGCTGAATAATGACCCATAAAAATATCAGGTCCCATCCATAGAACCTGTGAATACTCCTTTATGTGGCAAAAATCTTGGCAGATGTGATTAAGTGAAAAGTTTTGAGGCGGGAAGAATATCTTGGATGATCAGGGTGGGCCCCAAATGCAACCCCATGCATGCTTAGAAGAGGGAGATTTGACATACACAGAGGAGAGAGTGATGTGAAGACAGAGCAGAGAGAGATCTGAAGGTACTAACCTTGACGATTAGAGTGATACAGCCATTAGCCACGGAAGGCCAGCAGTCACCAGAGATTGAAAGAGGCAAGAAACAGGTTCTCACTTCATGGATGGTGTAGAGGCCTGATCTCTGCACTGTACATCTGAAGCTGCTGCTGAATAATATTATATGTCAACTATAATTTAATACATAGATAGTCATGGGATATGGAGTATAATGTGGGAATGGAGTCAATGGAATTGTAATAGATATGTATGCTATTGGGGTGGGGGAGCTGTGGATGGGGGAGGGGATTTGTCACTTCGTAAGGGGTGAAAAGAATAACTATTGTATTGTTTTGTACACCTGAAGCTAAAAAAAAGAAAGAAATAGCTTCTCCCCCTTGAACCTCTGGAGGGAGCATGACCTTGCTGACACCTTGATTCAGCCCATTGATACTGATGTCAAGCTTCTAGTCCACAGAACTATGAGAGAATAAATTTGTGTTGTTTCAAGCCACCAAATTTTGGGGTATTTTGTTACAGCAGCCACAGGAAACTAACACAACAGTTTTTCTGACAGTAACTCTGCAGTGAGACCAGTGATTTATTCAGGACCCATCCTATCTCTATCTTATGACAATAAAACAATTCCATGGTGGGCCTAGGAGAACAGTTTTCTGTTCAATCATAATAAAGCAAACTGTATCTTTTTCTTAAATACTTCAGTGATGACAGTGAGCTTTTAGGTTGTCCCTCTGGCACATATCCCACTGTTCCCATGATGAAATAGGCATACAATTTGTCAGGAAAATGGACCTTCATCCCCAATCTAGGGTAGGCACTGCTTTATGGAGCCATGTTACAAACCCATTTCTCGGGCCGGCTGAGTGGCACGTTGGTTAAGAGCTAGCTTGGGATGCCAGCAGCTCCAGTTCAGATCCCACATATGAGGGCCAGTGACACTGCCCTCTACAGCTAAGATGGTGAACAACAGCTCCACCTGGAGCTGGGCTGCTGTGATTCCCCGGGACAGCATAGCTGCAGCCCCTGCTGCAGTGGGCTGCCATAGGCTACAGTGAGTGACCAGCAGCCAGAGTGAGCGGCCGGCAGGTGGTGTGAGCTGCCAATAGCCACTGTGAGCGACCTTCCAGAGGCCGGCGACCAATCTGCCTCACCCGAGAAGATACCAACATGGGCCAGTGAAGCAATGTCCTCCACAACTAGACTGAAGAACAAAAGGACAGCAACTTGTCTGTTCCCCTTCCCTGGTTCACTAACGCTGTCCCCCTCCCCCAATTCCCCAATAAAATCTTTAAAAAAATAAAAAAGCAAAAAACATTTCTCTAACCACAGTGATTGTCTTACTAAGACAGACAATGTTAATAAGCAAATGGCATTCCCTTTGCCATAAACACTGGAATAGACCCAAACCAGACCAAAAAGATGTGAGGAAATGTTTGAGAAAGGTGGTTCCTCACCTTTCTGGGAGACAAATTAGAAGGCAGGTCTTTTCCCACTGAATATGAACAAGGAAGAAGCTAACAACATGGTAGGCAGAAGAGAATGATATAAAGATATAGATTCTGGATGACAATACAGATATACCAAATTCTTTATTGAGCATGAATTATGAGTTTCAAGATGTTTTATGCACTTTATATGATTAATTTACTGAATCCTAATAATCCTGTGAGGCATATTACCAATCTTGAATCGTGTTACAGAAGCAACAAACTTTTTCTATTATTTGAGTCAGTTTGAGCTTTTTGTCACCTACAATTGCATACATTCACACCCACACTGTTAGATACCTTTATCTGGATGGGTAGGGAGAGGTACATAGTGCCACCTAAAGCCACCAAACACTGAAATCACACATGGTAGCCTGAGCAGGGAAACTGCCTGACTTTCTGTAGCCACCAGCCTGACAGGTCCCCAACTCTGAATCAGCCCAGCTTCTTGTTTTCTCCTGGGTTGTCGAACACTGTTGGTGAAAACTGCAATTGAGTAGTATGAAACTCCATACCCCAGGGTGTCCAGCTTCATTTTAGACATCAGTGCTGCTCAGATAGTTCATTGCTTGCTACATCTCACCTATCTTTTGACTGCTCCAATACAATAATTCTTCATTTGTATTCCTTACTTCTTGGGTCCAAATCCACCTCATTTTCCTGCTCTCAGCAGACCTTGCTTATCCCGTCATTGAGATGGGGGATACCACCTGTGACTGTCTTCAACTACTCCACCCACTCTCCTTTCTTACTCCACCATGGGTTACAGCTGGATTCAGCTGCACCAAGCCCTCCAGCTCAAGATGAATTCCCATGGTTGTCTATAGTCCAGCCTCCAGACACCCTGCTGGGACTGTGCACATAACGAATCAAAATTGAGCTCGTTAAGACCTACTTGCCCTTATCAAAATCTTGCTTTTCTCCCTGTCTTCCATATTATTAGCATAATTAGAACATCAAGAAAATGAAAGTGGGGATGGATGGGTGTAGGAGGCAAAGCATTGACACAGCTAAATCAGAGTTGTCTTGCAAAAATAAAGTGGGTTTAGATGTAGACAAGGACACTCACAGAGCCAAGTCAATTCCCTCACTGAAATCGCACATAATTGGAAATGATTATGGGTGGATTTAGAGATCTATCATCTTGTACCTACATAAAAACATTTCTGAGCACAATACCAGAAACCCCTTTATCGCTGTGCTGAGATAAATACTAACAGGGTTTTTCTGAGAGTGTCAAGAAACAATAAGCAGGCAGTCATCACATACTTTTTAGAGTCCTCTAACTTGGGAATCTCCTTTATATTCTTCCCTCTCCCTAAGCCCTACCCACTGGTTATCTTGCCCCAGAATCATTACCCAACTAGTGCTCCTCCTCTGAATCTACTGGAGATGGTAGTCTCAATAGCCCTGGGGTAGATGGTAGTACCTTCCTTCATCTCCACCTAACGTAATCCTGCTCGTCTTTCCAAGCCCAATCCAAACATTATTTCCTCTGTGAATACTCAAGGACCTCTCTTTTCTGCTTGTCCTATCAGAGATGATTGATCATCCTGGTGTCTGGAGCATTCATACTCCCAATATATCTTTGCATAAATAATCATGTATTGGCCGATGACCCTTTTTCAACTTAGTGCTCTATGGGGTGGGGGAATAGAGATGTGATACCTTCTTCAGCTTTATATGTCTGTCTCAACAGTGCTGTTGATGCTGTTTGGTTGAACTGAATTTCTTGAATACAAAAATACATGTGTAGAAGGTGTTTGAATAGTGTCGTTTAGTTTACTGTTGTTTCATTAGAACATTGATGAGATACGGTAGGAACTTAACTATTGTTTATTCAATTAGCCAATGGCAAATTGGTTTTATTATACATTGTTTCACTGAAAGTCACATGATACATTGATGATATAAGTGAGGACTTACTGTAGAGAAATATTGTTACAAAGGCATAATACCCAGGAAACACAGCACATATAAGCTCTGGGAATTGTGCTGCATGATTCCAAAATGCAATGCATTTTTGGGTGGGGCAAAGTTGTGAATGGGGAAAAGCAAAGGTGTCACACGTGTCCACCTAAAGAAACTGCACAAGTCCTGCAATAGCCTTGTTCTGATCCCTTCAGGTCAGTGTCGAAATGACCTGGGAGAAGAGTGCCAGACAGAGCTGTAAATTGGCTCATCTCTACTGTAGACCAGGAGTGCACTGAGACACCAGGAGTGGACTGGCTGAGACACACATGAAAAGGACATGAGGTGATTACTTTTCAAAGGGATATAAAACACCTGAATGGTGTAATACCTGACTATTTCAGTATCACTAAATTCCTCACTGCATTAGAATCTGCCATCCATATAGAAACAGATGGTTCTGAACTTATCACCTCTTATTTCCAAACTAGCAAATATAAAAATGGTTCTGCATGCTTGTGTGGACAAAGCTTTGCAAGCCATAGCACAGATTGTATTGTTTATAGATAAGTTGTACTTAGAAAGTTGAATATTGCTTCTTTGTATTATCATTTCCCATGTGCCAGGCATTGTGCTCAAAACTTATGTAAGGCAGGCATCATTATCCCTTGAGTTACAGGTAAGGAAAGAAAGGTTTAATGACTCACTCAAGGTCACCATCTAGCAAATGAGAGACCAGGATTTGAACCTCAATGTGATGGAGTTCAAAAGTCCACACACAGGGCCGGATGAGTGGCGCAGTGGTTAAGAGCTGGCTTGGGAAGCCAGCGGCCCAGGTTCGGGTCCCACATATGAGGGCCAGTGACACTGCCCACAAAAAAAAAAAAGCCCACACACTATGCTAGGTAGAGCATAATGCTTTCTAACCAGGTGCAGGAAGGACAGCACCAATGCCACCAGAGGTGGCTGCTAACAGACAGGGGACACGAAGCCTTCCTCAAGTAAAAGAACCCTTCATCTCCAAGCCTTTCTCAAGTCATGCAGATCCAAGTGCTCCATTTTTGTCTTGTTTCCTACAGAAATTTTCATCAGGAAAGATACCAAAAGGTGGGGACAAAAGTAGAAGGCTAAAGGTTTTTCTCTCTGCTTCTCCATACTGAAGCCGCCTGCCTAGGGACCCTTTGAAGGAAAAACAGAGTGGACTGTTGGTTATTTACAGCTGCTTCAGCATGGAGGCCCTTGTTGACTGTTTTCTGGGGATTAAACCTTAGAATTTTACTCTCCCCGCCCCAGAATGTCCTTCCCCCACATCACTCTCATTGCCTGCAGGGCTCCAACGTCACCTCATGAAGCTGTTTCCTTCACTGCCATAGCTTCCTATCCTTATTGCAGCCAGAGTTCCTACACACTGTACCCAAATCTCTGGTGTGTCTCCCTCAATAGAATGGGAACTCTGCCTTCTTCCTTCTTCTATCTCTGGCACCAGCAAAGTGCCTGACACTTTAATAGGAGCTCAACAAATAATCATTGCTCAATAAATAAATGATTCTTTCACATTAACTGTTGTTAGCCATCAGTTTCAGCTATCAGTTTCATACATAACTGTCATCAGTTCTGAGGAACGAAGCATCAGAACTGGTAGGTCTAATTTTATGTGACGGAGGATGATGTTGAGAGAAGATTCAGAACATGAACTGCCATTAAGGTGAGGATCAGGTGCAGTTTGGGTAGAGATGGGGCAGGGTTGGTTCAGGGAATGGAGTGTTCTCCATCATCATCGGATACTGGGCACCTGCCATGATGGGGAGGAGGTAGCAAGGGAAAGAGTATAGTAGCAGAAAGGGAGGAAAAAAATGCTAGAAACAAGCTGATAAATTCTCAGTGTTGCCTTAGGCCAATCTTGGGGCCTTTCCTTGGGTTTTGTAAAATAATGAGAAAGGGAAGGGTTTTTGTTGTTGTTATTGTTTTAAATCAAGGACTCCCATTTGGCCTAGTTACGTTGTTTGGGAACTTTGCAATTTCAAGGATTTTATTTAATTCAATAATTAATGGAGGTACCAGTAATACGTTAACGTTATCTCAAAGGAGAATTCAGTGAACACACACACACAGACAGAAACACGCATACATCTGCAATCAGAAATGATAAAATATATTTGTTAATAGATACAAAAGTGGTTGGTACCATATAGTGCAGAAAAACATAATGTTTTGAGGATATATTTTCCATAGGGTGGAAATCAATTGTATTTCCATCAAGATAAAATCCCTTCGCATTTTTTATGTCAAAGATCATGTGCATTACTATGAGTTTCCTACAACTTCTATGCATGCAAAGTTGTAAAATAGTCTAATCAATGCAAGGACTATCAAAGGTATCCCATGGCTATAGAATTTAATAATCCTGGAGAGTCCACTGGACAAGATACTAACCTGTCATTAAACTGATAGGCAGCAAATTTTTTTTGCCCATATCCAAATCTTGGATAATTTTCCTGAAATCAGTTTAAACTGAAAAAGATTATAAGAAGCTGGTTGGCTTATAAGACTATAGTTTTTAGGATTTTTGTAATAAACTAAAGACAGCGGCATCTGACACATGCAGTGCATTATTCTGAGTGCTTTTCACGCATTACTTATCTTCTTTAATATCCATAACTCTGTGAACTACGTACAATCATTTCAAAATTACAGATTGAAGGCTGAGCACAGAGAGGCTGAGCTACCAGATTGAGGTCACCCAGCGGCTAAGCAGCAGAGCTGAAGTTCCAACCCATGGATTTTGGTTCCACAGTCTGTTCCCTGGCCTGGACTGAGATAGTAACAGTGGGGAAACATAGAAGTAGATGATTCTAAGAGCTACTGGAGAGGCAACAGCTGGAAACTGCTGTTGATTAGAGTGGGGGTGGAATACAGAGGAGAAGAGATAAGGTGAAGAGGGAAGCTGGGAGGGAAGGTTAGGCGATAAAATAGAGGAAAGAATTGAGGATGTTTTATTTCATGTTTATCTGATACTTTGAAGATTGGAGGAAAAGTTCATCAACTTATATTGTTATGGTGTTATTTTACTCCAAAAAGGGGAAAGGTAGTATAAACTATAACTGTCCCTAGTTGGAGACAGTAGTCATCACTGTTTCCAGGAGATAACACTGTTTCTGTTCATAGAAATTGGAGTTCCTCAAAACTATAATTACAAATACCTCTCACTCACGTTGTGAATAGATTAGCCTGGAAAATGTCTCCCTCTCCCAAACAAAAAGTGGTGAAGTTCAACATCTTTCAGCTTTTAAATCAGATGTGGATTCAAACCTTAGCTTCTCCTTCTACTTGCTTTGTTAATTTGGACATATCAGCTGCCTTCATTGATTAAACACAATGAATAAGTCATTGAATATAATGCTGGCATGCAGTAAGCAGCCCTATAAATGGTCTCTATCATTATTAGCCCTGCCCAAGTGATGCAATGCCAGTGTTTTGTCCTTGTGGTCCTCAGGGTGCTTGCTAGTGGGAACATGTCACTCAAAAGGCTGAGGGGAGCTTGTGTCTGTCTCCTGAAAAGCCTCAGATAGTAGGATCTCTTTTGTGCGAAGAAACTCATTGGAAAAGATCAGAAGTTGAACAACATGTGGATTTTCTCCAACACAAATGCCTGTGCTAAGGTATTCTGTAAGATTGCTTCTAGTACAGACCCCTCTGAGAAGCAAAATCAGTGAGCTATCTTTGGACTATTGGCAATGGCATCATCTGTGGAGGGTTTGAACACCAGCCCTTAATTCATGAAATAAACTGCTGTGTGCCAAAGATTTGGTCCCCGAGTCTTGGACTGGTACCTTTCTTTATTCAGGTAAGAACCTATCACAGACAGAATCATCTTAATGTTTCTGATGAAAACACCAACATTTAAAGGATAAAAATACAAATTAAACAGAGGCCAAGAAGAAGGTGAATGTCAGCACACCTGTGTTTACTGAATGTGACCTTGGTACTGGATAGTCTGAGGGAAAGAGGCCACTGGAGTCTGTGAGAACTGTGCTGAATGGGGCCCACAGGGTAATGGAGACTGACCAGAGCCCACAGCACAGTGCTGGCTAAGCCATCTTGGAGGATCTGCTCATTCCAGTCCATATCCCACTGCTTCTGCCAGGGCCTTCCTGAAGATTCCATCCATAAACTCTCAACTGTCATTTCCTGCCTCTTATAACAAATAACACTGACATCTGACAATACAGGGGTGACGGAAGGAGCTGGGTTCCCACCCATTTCAGAGAAATGGCTGAATGCCACACAGGGCAGAAGACAATGATGATGATAATCATGATGATGATGGCTAGTTGTTTGAGTTCCTACTAGGTGTCAGTCACTACCTTAACACATTTTCATGCCCAACATTTGTGGGGTCTGGGGCAGAAATACAAATAGAGGTCATATTCCCTTCATTTACATACTTAGAAATTATGAATTAAGCCAAACACAAATAAAATTCATCTGTTTTCCCATTTGACAAATGTTCCTTCCTAACAACCCAGGAGCCATGAATTTGAGAAGTTAGCACTCTCAGACTCCATGAGTAGGGATATGGAAGCCCAGGAAAAGGCCTCCCCAGCTCACTCCCTTCACTTCCCAATAACTGTGTGACTCTGCAAAGGGCCACAGGTATGCATGTGTGAACATCCCAGAACACAAATCCAAGCTCCCCTGACAGCCCTGCTAATGGCCATTCCCTGCCCCAGCCTCAGGAGGGGAGATGTTCACACCAGGAGGGGTCAGCTTCAGGAGAAAAGATGTAGAAAAGAAGCTTACAAAGGTCTTGTAAGTGGATTCTGAGACATTTAAGCAGGGATCTGGAGTACCTGTGTCCAGAACATGTTCTAGAAGAGGTAGCACAAGTTAAGAGACCAGAAGTGTATGGGGCGGGGGAAGAATGTGGGGTGAACACTTCCTTGCCACCCCTCCATTCTCTTAATTCCTTGCTTTGTTGGAAAGAACACTGCTATTGGAGGGCCAGAGCGGACTCCTCTGAAGTCAAGGGCCCAGGGAGAATCGCATGCTTGGGTCTGAGGTATACCAGGGTTAAGTGCATCATCTACTTCAAAATTTCAACTGCTCCCAAAATCCCATGAAGTCACTGCTATGACTATTCTGTTTTACAGATGAGGAAACTGAGACTTAGAGGGCTCAGTGACTTGCCCACTTGTAATGGAATGCAATCAGGGCAGTCCTGCCTCCGGAGCCTGCCCCTCATATGATGCAATAGCCCAAAGTTATCTATAGAAAATAAACCTGAGATATTTTTTTTCTAAAGCAATGAAATGAGATATGGTATAAAGAAGTCATAATTCATCTAAAATAATCTCTACTCAGGTTTCAAAATGTCATGACAAGTGTCACATTGCTTAAAATCCTAACACAAATATTACAAAGATTAAGATGTTTCTCCAATATAGATCTTTCAATGTCTGGGTTAATGCAGACCTCATCAATCCAAGGCATAGAGAGAAGCCCTCTCTCTCCGTCTCCAGGAGTGGGGCAAGGCCTCTTTTGGAAACTGAAAATTCAAGTGAATAAGAAACTGCTTTTCTGCCCTCCAAGAAGATAGAATCAGAGTTCAGCTGGTCCTGGTTGTGAGGAAAACTCTGGGCTTAGATCAGAGATCTGTACACAGAGCACAGAAGAGTCAGTGCCAACCACTGACATGCAAGGACCAAAAGACAAACACCGGTTGCCAAATCTTTGCTTTTGCTACACACTAAGATACATTTAAAGATGCATTTCCAAAGCATGTGCAAGAAACCCCACTGCAGCCTCAGGGAATAGAGGAGATTCTCCCTGGCATGTAAAGGTGATCATTCATTTACAGGTTAATGGGATCTCCAATATTGAACATGATTTTATTAAGACTGTTCAGAATTCAACACTTAAGAAAAGATACTGTGCTTCTCTTACTTATATCTTTATGGTGCATGGATTTATCAACACTGGCAAATTAGCAATATTTGACTGCTCAAGTTAGAATAAAACAAATTTTCTAGCTAAGCTTTAAAACATGCCATTTTAGAACTCTGTGAACAGTTAATTTCTGTGTAAATTACACAAATGGACTTTCATGAATCACCCCCAGAACAATGAAAGAACATTTCCATTCTAAATTTACATAAACAACTTTCTGATTTGGGGTCTAGCATTTTATGATTTTTATAGTTTTGCTGTGGCTTCACTTTTTTGATTTAATTACATGCTGCTAAAAGATCCTCTTTCCTAGTACAGAGTACTGAAATTCCACCTTTTTGCATGTTAATAAGTTTACAATCTGCTGAGAATAACTATAAATAGCATAATGATGTACAACAGATACAGTTTTACCATTTTATTATTTTAAAAAATCACGTTATGAACTGTTACAGATTAAAGGAGACTAAAGAAATTCTACAAATGCATGCAACATTTGATGCTATACCAGATCCTGCACTATGCTAAAGAGCACATTACTGGGTCAGCTCACAAAATTGGAGTGCAGATAGCATGTTAATTTATCGTGTGTGTGTGTGTGTGTGTGTGTGTGTGTGTGTGTGTGTGTCTAGAGAGAGGGAGAGAAAGAGACAGAGGAGACAAATGATAAAATAAAGTGTTAAGTGCTAGCAAGATATGAATCTGGGTAAGGGGTATGTAAGTTTTCTTTCTATTAATCTGATTTTAGCAACTTTTCTATAAGTTGGGAGATAATTACCTAATTAAACATCTTTTTTTTTAAATGGCATGTTACAGAAAAATAAGTGCCCCTAGAACATTTTTCCCTGGAAAATTCTTTCATGCATTATTTATAAGCTTAGCTATGTAACAATAAACAAATATTTAATATTTATTTTCCTTGCCTTATTATAATCCTATTGATTCCAGCTGAGTCTGGGGAAGTCTGGCTGAGAGTCATTGTGGCAGCAGCAAGAGCTCTCCAGACATCAAGGGGAAGCTATGCTCGGGGAGAAAGAGGCCAGGCTATGGGCTCCCCTTCTTCCTGGACTCACTCTCCCAGCAAGAAACCTTGGAAGTCCTAAGCCTTCCTACACTGAGAGATGCTAATTGCCTGGCACTCAGTCAGTGTTCCAACATGGAGGAGGGAGGGAGCAAATAAATGAACAACTGCAAGGACAGTGATGAATCTTCTAAATAATTTTGTATAAAATGTAGACAATGGGATTCCATTTCTGGGAAAATGGAATATACATAATTTTCCCTATTCCACCTGCTAAGTACAACTAAAAATCCTGGATATTATAAATAAAACAAACCCAACAAAGACTCTGAAAGGTGGTAAAATGAAGGTAGGCTGGCTAAGGACTTTGGGACCCAAGGAATGACATGGTTCGTTCCCTGGCTCTTTTCTTTGCCATATGTGTCTCAGATTTGGAACTGGGGATGCCAGTAACTTGGAAAGGTCAATAAATATAGACAACAAAGGCAAAGGACCTTTCTCTCTAGCCAAAGGGCCAGGAACGGGGCCAACTAGCATGAAAGTAAACTATGAGATAATTATAATTATAAATATATTTATATAATTACATATAGAATATATAATTATAATTGCTGTACTCCAGGCAGAAGTCACAGACAAAAACTGTTACCACATTCTCACCCACACCTGCAAATGCCAAGTCGGGTGCCAGACTTCCACCTTTGCTTGGCTGTGACAAGTGTCTCAATTCTCCCCCTGCCCCATAGGACATAGTGTCAGATGAAGGCTAAGTAGGAAGCTGGAACATTTATTTCCACTGGGTGATAACAAACTCTGGACCGTCCCCACTGCTAGTATCAATGGAGACCGCATGCCAGCCTGGACTCCCAACCAAACCCAGCAGTAGTGAGGTGTCCTTCCCTCTCCCTCTAGGCGATGTCAGGAGAAGCCTTGTGGAGAGTCAGGACTTTCGCCACTACCCAGGGGTCATGAGGCAGTCTCCACCCACGTGGTGTCAGCAAAGGGCAAAGGGACCTCCTATCCCTCCACCAGGAAAGTGTTAGTGGAAGCCTAGTGGGGAGCTAGAAGTCCCACCCCTGCCCAGCAGTAATGAGGAGCCTCCTTTTGCCCCCACCAGCACCTTGGTTCAACAGAAACCAACTGGTGAACCTGCAATTCTAATCCTACCTGACAATAACAAGGGATGTGGGACCCACATCCCTTGCCAGAGAGGTCTCAAAGGAAGACAGCAAAATCTGAAGGTTTAAATAAGATCCAGAGCTTCAACAACAGAATATGCAAAATATCTAGATTTCAGTCAAAAATTGCACATCATACCAAAAACTGGGAAGATCTCAAGATGAATGAAAATGGACAATCAATAAATGCCAACACGGAAATAACAGATGTTTGAAATATCTGGCAAAGGTTTTAAAGCAGCCATTATTTAAATGCTTCAACAAGCAGTTATGAAAATGCTCAAAACAAATAAAATGGAAAAAATAGAAAGTCTCAGCCAAAAAATAGAAAGTTTCAGGAAGGAAATAAAAAGGTACAAAGAACCAAATGGAAATTTTAAAAATACAATAACCTAGGGCCGGCCGAGTGGCACATTGGTTAAGAGCTGGCTTGGGACACCAGCGGCCCCAGTTCAGATCCCACATATGAGGGCCGGTGACACTGCCCTCTACAGTTAACAACAGCTCCACCTGGAGCTGGGCTGTGCGAGCCCTGGCGACGGTGTAGGCTGCAGCCCCTGCTGCACTGGGCTGCCATAGGCTACAGTGAGTGGCCCACAGCCAGTGTGAGTGGCCGGCAGCCAGCACAAGCTGCCAATAGCCGCGGTAAGCAGCCATCCAGAGGCTGCTGACCGATCTGCCTCATCCGGGAAGAGCGCAATAACGATACCAACATGGGCTAGTGAAGCAATGTCCTCAGCAACTAGACTGAAGAACAAAAAGACAGCAACTTGTCTGTTCCCCTTCCCTGATTCCCCAACGCCTCCCCCAACTCCCCAATTTAAAAAAAATCTTAAAAAAAAATACAATAACCTAAATAAAAAGCTCAATGGACAGGCTCAATAGCATAATGGAGGAGACAGAGAAAAAAATCAGTGAACTGGAAGAGAGAGCAATAGTTATGAAATTTGAACAAAAGAGAAAAAGTTAACTAAAAAAAGATTAGTAGAGCCTCAGCACTCTGGAATACAACAAAACATCTAACAGTCATGTCATTGGAGGCCCAAAAAGACAGGAGAAAGAGGGCATAGCTGAAAAAGTGTTAGAAAAAATTATGGCTAAAAACTTTCCAAATTTGGCAAAAGACATAAACCTATGCATTCAAACGCTTAGCAAATGCTTAACAGGATAATTCGCCAAAATAATCCACACCAAGGTATATCATAAAATTCAGAAAACTGAAGACAAAGAAAAACTCTTGAAAGCAGCCAGAGGGAAATGATATATAACGTATGGGAGAAAGTAGTTTGAATGACAATGTATTTCCCATCAGACTCCTCAAAAGAAACTGACAAGGGCCGGCCGAGTGGCGCGGTGGTTAAGCGCTGGCTTGGGAAGCCAGCGGCCCCGGTTCGGTCCCACATGTGAGGGCCAGTGACACTGCCCTCAAAAAAAAAAAAAAAAAAAAAAAAAAGAAACTGACAAAATATTTTGCCAATGAAAAACGATGAATGAAAGGACTGCCAACCCAGAATTCTACATCCAGTGAAAATATCCTTTAGGGATAAAGAGGAAATCAAGACATTCTCAGAAGAAGAAAAACTAAGAGAATTTCTCATCAGCATACGTAGCCTAAGAGAATGACTAAAAGAAGTTCCCTAAACATACAGGAAATGATAGAAGAAAACTTGGAACATCAAGAAGATAGAAAGAATCCAGTAAGCAAAAAGTATGGGTAAATAAATAATAGACTTTCCTTTTTCTCTTCAGTTTTCTAAATTGTTTGACAATTGAAGCACAAATTATAACACTGTCTCATCTGGTTCTAAATATATGTAACCATAAGACTTATGGCTTATCAGCATCTATGCAGGAGAAAGCGGAGGGAAGCAGCAAGGATTGTGACAAACTTGAAAACAGAAATAAAATTTTAAAAATAATTTCAGATATGAAGACTACTGTAAAAGGAATGTATAGCAAATGGATTCAGAGCTAGGAAATAATGACTAAGAAGGCTTATAATTTAGCCCCATACATACACACAGGCATACACAGATACAGGGGAGTGTTGTCGTGAACCTCAGAACTATGAAAAATGCATTGTATATTATTTACTGGTGTTCTTAGCAGAATGGCTTTTTGGCAAGCTCAGGTTCCTGTTCCTGTCCCTTTAATGAACAGCACTGTGAGATGTCAAACAAAGCATCACGCTAAAGATGTCAGCCTGATTCCTGGGCTCTACTGTTCTCGTGGCCTGGCCCCTTTTAAATCTGGAATGCCCTGAGTCAAATTGGCATGTTCCTTCTTCGCCAGTCCTCACCACATGTGCCTTACACAGAGGGATTTCTGCTGTCTACCTCAGCAGGCTGGTCACCCTTGCGAGCAGTCTTGCTCTGACCTCAAACCTCTGCTTAGATATTCGGCTTCAGCTACCTTCCTGGGTCCCACCTCAAGACTCCATATGGCTAGGCAAACATCTCACCTGTTCTCAGGAACTGCAACCTGCCACTTGCACTAGTGTCCTTTGAAGGGCAGGGTCTGGCATTACGCTTGTCACCTCCCCTCAGTGGCCAGGGCCCATCACCTGCATGCTCACATTCCTTCCTGCTGCTTGTCGCCATGCACTTCCCAGCATCACCTGTGCCTGCTGCTCATAAGGACACCCGTCTCCTCACAGTGGAGGCCCCACGCCAATGCTTGCTGACCGCTTCCTAGTGCCCTCTGCCAGGCCCTTCAGAGAACCTGTCCTCATGACGCATGCACTGCCTCCCTTTTCTGCCTCACCCCAGGATGCAACAGAGTCCAGATCCATCCTTTCCCCGCAGGGTCCACGCTGAATCTAAGCAAACATAGGCAGACATGCTCCAATAAATGGGGAAAAAAGAAACCTGAAAAGTTTAAGGAGACACACACACATACACACACACACACACACACACACACACACACACACACACATATTCTGCAGCATTACTTTGGATCACAAATACACACACATCAAACATTGGAGATGGAAGGAGCCTAAGAAATTGTGCACAATAGCAGTTCCCAGAATCTCTGCTTTTCCAAGTGACTAGAATATAGAAGAAAAGGGGGGTAAAGAGGGGGCATTTGGTTTGCTCTAAAAGGGACATCTGCTTTCACGATTATTTAATAAGAGAAAAAGCATTTTAATAATAATAATAATATAGGATAAACAACCACAGTTTTAAAATGACATAAATTAGCTTTATAAAAATATTATAGTATCTTTTTCTTCTTTTTTTTCCTTTGACTTGTTCTCATACTCATCTAAACTCTTTCATGGGCCTACAGTGTTACTCTAACCAGATTTGGATATTGTATTGTTCAGCAATGGCCCAATCACAGAGAAGGGCCACGCCTCTGGTTTTACAGATGAGAAAATGGCTCATTACCCAGTTACTAATCAATCAATGGCCGACTGTGGCACACTGATTTCCAGTTTAATGATCTTTTTACTACATTTCCTCAATTAAGTTTCTGATCATGTTCAATGATTTCTCTGTGACTGCTAATATTGGCAATGACTATATTTAACCTCAATTAACCATCTCTTTCCTCCAGAGACTCTGAACAATCTGGGGTTTATATTCACAGATGTCTCACCAGAAAGGGTCTCATCTATCAGATAACAATGGTAATGAGACCTCAATGGCAACATCCTTGATTTTGTGTTTCAAGAGATAAATACCACAGTGTTGTTTTAGTAGAGAGTCTTATCTGGCAGAATTTTGCTTTTAAAATTGATTGTGATGGTTGGAAAATTTTACTCAAAATTGGAAATAACTCTTTTTTCCATGTCTCATATGTGCACAAGCTTAAGGACTGAGCAGTCAAATAGCATTTCTTTGTAATCTTAGAGCTATTTTTAATTTTCCTCTCTTTCCCTAACAACATTATCCAATTTCTACTTCCATATTCTGTGTTATTTTTGATGGCATCTATCCCAAGGTATTAAATCAGTTTTTCTCATTCCAGTCTAATTTTTCACACTCCTCTCATTCATGTTTTCCTAAGTAGTGTAGGAATTTGCTCTTTGGCACTAAAGTGAATAAAACACCCTTACTCTGACATGTGAGTGAATATGTGATCACATTTGACCTATTATAATGTGGGAATTATACAGGATAAAAAATAATAAATGTATACAAGTTTCTCTTAGGAAAAGTATAAGAGATCAAAAGTTTTAGAAAGAATAATTCAAACCACAGAGGCTGTTGCCTGTTCAAAAAGGCACCCATAGTCCCTGCTATTTCTTCTGCCTTTTTTTTTCTTCACAAACTACCTTTCCAGTTCCAGAAACTCTAGATGAAAAAACTTAGTTTGTGAACTTGCAAATCTTTGTCACACAAAGCCAATTTAGGGTTTTGATCACAGAATTCTTGGAAATATCAAGTTTTGACAATAATAATTACAAATAGTTAACATTTATTGAACATTTACTCTTTCAGACATTGCATTAAGTATTTTACATGGTTATTTCATTGCATCCTCCAAGGTCAATGCAGCAATGCTTGAGGTCATCGTAACAAGTGGGTAACTGGGATTCGAATCCAGCATCTCCAACTGTAGGTGCCATGCTGAAAACATCCCTGAAAATGAGTATGCATGAGGCAATGCCTATGATGTGTATGGCATTAAATCTGATACGTTATAAGAGTGCAATAGAAGTTTATTGTGTTTGTTCATATTAAATGAATGTTTTAATTAATATAAAAGAGAATTGATATAATAAACTTTTCAGGGATTTTATAGCTTATTGAGTGTTTCAGGTAAGCACTGACACTCTGATAGACACTACATTTCTTGAAGACAGGCACTGAGTGTCATTTTCTTTTGTTGCTGAGATTCTAATACTAAGCATCTACTTCAGAATAGATGGTCTATAGTACCAGGTGAATTAAAAGGTGTTGAGAATGGTCATGAATATTTAGTCTATCACAATAATCAAACTCCCAAAGAAGAAAGACCTTGGCAGTAGCAACTGGCCTAGACTAAAGGTCCTTGCAGCCTTCTGCCTGTTTATAATATGGGTACGGCTCTCATTATTGGAATGGCTTCATAAGACTGTTATTTTCAGACTTATTCACTTCTCAAAGTGTAACAAAGTCGTATTAAACAGATTAAGGTCTGATAGCTCCCTTAATCAAGTCCAAACAAGACCCTGAAATTTCTCAAGAGTACTTGAAAAATTGGCTGATAAGAAATAAAAGGTATTGAAGTGCATATCGAAGTAAAATATATGGTTTTGATCATTTCTAATTACTAGTTCAACATCAGAATAAAAAAACTATTATTTCCTCATATTATTTTCTTTTGTTTTGTTTTTATTATTTTTATTATTAATAGTTACAAATGTACAAAACAATGCAATAGTTATCTTTTTCACCCCTTACAAAGTGACTACTCCCTCCCCCTTCTCATCCCCCCCACCCCCAATATCACACATATCTATTATAATTCCATTGACTACATCCCCACACTATATTCCACATCCCATGACTATATATTTTGTTTTATTATACCCCCCTCCAGGAAATGTCATTCTTACACATCATTCAAAAAGTAAGTAATTTCAGAGATTGTTTAGTTAAATGCCTCCATTCTACAAACGAGTACACACAAATTTTGTGTCTTGCTTCTGGTCATACAATTAATTAGTGGCAGAACCAAGAGTTTCTCTATTGAATCAGGGATTTCCCAGGCATCTGAAATGGAATGACGCAGGTTGAATGAGACAAAAGACAAGTGCCAGAATAGTTCAAACATTAAGTGGCATATGAAATCACAAATATCTTAATACTATTAAAATTTTATAACCTTATATTATATTTATCAAGGCCAAATTCTTATGAGATTGTTCTTATCTTTAATTTGTTAGAGGGACGGGTTAATTAAAACTAAGCCAATTACTCAAACACAATTCACTAATGATTTTTTGCAAATGAACACATTTCTAAAAACTACAGTTGACCCTTGAACAACATAAGCTTGAGCTGTGGGGGCCACTTTTATATAGATTATATTCAATAAATATGTACAGTAATATAAATGCATGTTCGCTTCCTATGATTTTCTTAATAACATTTTTTTTTCTCCAGCTTACTTTATTGTAAGAATACAATATATAATACATACACAAAATATGTGTTAATCAACTGTTTATGCTATCTGTAAGGTCAACAATAGGCTATTAGTAGTTAAGTTTTGGGGGAGTCAATAGTTATACATGGATATTCAGCTGCACTGGGCGTAGGCCCCCTAACCACCACATTGTTCCAGGATCAATTGTACTTTAATTACACTCCAGAAAATGTTGGTATTTGGTCAAAGACTTTGTGCTAGCTAAACTGTTGCTAAAAACCTATGTATATTTAAATCAATATTTCAAATTTCCTGTAAATCTTTCAATTGTGTACATTCAAGCGTTAAAGACTAACATGGATCTTGTACTATAGTTTGTGAGGTTGTTTTTAAATGAAAACCACATTGGCTCTAATTGTTATACATACAAGTTTTTCTCTCTGGACAAATAGATGTTGGTGATGAAAGCCAGGCCTCATTTAAAAAGAAACCAAATACAATAATTATGTAGGCATGTAAAGGACCCTCTCAGTCACCACAAAACCCACCCTGAAGAAGAGTTTGCTGCCTAGAATGAATGGGAAAACCAGGAATAACAAGTCAATTAAAATTTCTTTGTGCTCCAGTATAGCAGATTGAATTTTCTAAAAATGGCCCTAGCAATATTTCTGATCCCACATGTTCCTTCTTGAATTTGAGCAGGGCTGTGGCTGTGGAAATGAATGGAATGTGACAGAAGTGAGTCTGCATAATTTCTTAGACTCGGTCATAAAGGAGATAGGGCTTTCTCCAGACTCCCTTTCTCAGGATGCTTACCTTGAAACCCAGCCATAGGTTGTGATGACACACTAGCCACAGGAAGAAGCCACCCATGGGGAATTGGCTGACAACTCCAGCTGGGTTCTCAACTGACAGCCATTATTTTCTGCCTGACATGTGAGTGAGGGAACCTTCAGATAATTCCACCCCAGCCTCCAAGGTGCCCTAGCTGACACCAAGTGGAACAGAGATGAGCGAACACCACTGAGCCCAGTTCAAATTGCAGACTCCTGAGCAAAATAAATGTCATTATAAGGCACTACTTTTGTGGTCTATTCTGTGGTAGATAACCAGAACCTCCAGTTTCTGAGAGGCAGAATTATGAAGTACAAATAAATTTTCATTCACTGCTTTTCTATTGGCTTTTAACCATCTCTCTCATTTTCAAATTCTCATGGAAGGCATGAATAGATTAGACCAGGGCAAACATTTTGATCAGCATACTGAATATAACAGAGAAACCCCACAGGTGAAAACCTGGTACATCAACATATTCACATGCTGTACTTCTGACACACACTTGCCATCCAGAAACGACTGATCTTTGATGGGCTGAGCCCAAGCAAAGCCCTAATCAGAGGAGACTGCCTTCAGCACCTCTGTTCTTTGCTTCCTGCCCCTTTCCACATTCCTGTTGCTCAGGCACCTAGTCTTCCCAGCAGCAAAGCAGTTGGAATCAAGATGAATTATGGGGGAACAGGCACCAAGAGAAGCCAAGCTTGGTATAAAGGGGATTAATGGTGGTGTTTCAGGTGCCTGGCTGAGAGATTAGCTGAGCTAAGAGTTTTCTTGGCACCTCTCAAATTACACCCATAGCTAGGAGCATTCTAGGCAGAAGGTACAGGAAGTACAAGGACAGGAAGATGTAAAATGCCATAGTGTATGTATAAGCCATTTCATATTTCTTGAGTGTAAAGTGACAAGGGAGGAATGGCAGGAAATCAATTGAGGCCTGTAGGCAGGAGACAAAAAGTGAGGGTCTCTTATGCCCTGCTGTGGAGTCAATCCTCACCTAGTAGGCAGTGGGAAGTTACTGAAGAGTCACACGTCCACGTGAGGAAAATGCCCAGATCAGGAGTCAGCGGACTCAGAATCAAGTGGTGGCTCTTCCTGTGTTAGGCACCTGACAAGGTTGAGGGATCAGTGGGACTGTGATTGCAAAGATTTTCCAGCTCTGAAAGTCCACGTTATCTGAGTTATGTGACCCCGAAACATGAGGTCATCATGAGGTAAGAAAGATGGAGATGCCACAGGTTGAGCTGTGAGCTAGGAAGGCCCCCTCTCTCCTTCTTCCAGGGCAAGGAGTGGGTCTCTGCTTTTCTTTATTTGTAACATGGTCAATTAAAGAACATGACAAAACACCCACACTCTATGGGGTTAATTTTGAAAACAATATTTACCGATGCTTCTTTAACTTCAAATTGAACTGCTTGTAACATAATTACCCTCGCCTACCCAATCAGCTAAGTTGGATGTAAAATATTTAAGATGTTTCTTTAAAGTTCAGATGCATCTGCCAAGCAGAAAGTTGGAAAATTAGGCAAAAATATGTCACTGAGATATGTCTGAATTTCCAAAGACAAGAAAGACCGGGAGAGGAGCCCAGTTTTGAAACTGGAGATCAAAAATTGGTTAAACATTTTTATAGTTTATTTGACAAAACTGTCTAAAAAAATTATAGCTTATTTTTGCCAAATAAATTCAGATGAAACTCAAACACAATGTGAGGAACTAGAAAGAAGGCATTTGTGGTATTTTCCAAAGGAAATACGGAGTGTTCGTTTCTGGGAAAAGAGGTCAATGGAAAGGTACATATTTGTAATTACACAAGGAACAGAAGAGACGTGAGAATTAAAAGAGCGAATGACACAGCCACCAATGACACACAGTATTTCTGTCTCTGATTAACAATGTGACTTTAGACTTTTCTATACGAAGATCTGTCACATATATGTAAAAAATGTGATAATTGCAGACCTATCCTACCTCATGGCAAACTTGTGGAAAAGAAAAAAATCGGTGGAATATCAATACATTTCTTGCAACAGATATTACTGAGCTTGAATTTCATCTTTTGGCTTGGGCAGGTCTTCTGAGCTGCAAGAAGGTATATATCTTTTCTCAACACTAAACTGAGAGTCCCTGAGGTAACTGGGTGTAAGCCGAGAGTGCTGCTTAAGTGCCATTGGCACAGCCACACATCTGGCGAAGCAGCTGACGAACAGCAGTGGCCTTTCTCAGTGCTATCAATTATCACAGAGAAAACCCAGCCTTGGGTTTAAGTGTAACCTGGAAGCATGGCAGAAGGAACACACACACACACACATCCATATATTCACACATACTTGTATACATGTACACAAAGACACACACACAGAGATATATTCACACAATCTTACACACACACACACACACACACACACACACAAGACAGGTACAGATACAAGCACATGCCCACACACATACACAAAGATACAGAGATACATACAACACACATCCCCCACTACCTACATAGACAAGACAGTCAGACAGACATATACATGTATACACACACACACACACACACATAGATACACACACCCCCACATACAGTTACAAAAAGAGACAGACACACACAAATCCACATGTACACCCACACTACGCACTCTCTCCAGACATGTGCTATAGTCAGCAGTGTGGGGGTGAGTGTACATGAAAGAAAGAGGTTCCCTGGCACATACAATGCAGACTCCATCCAATGCAAGCTGTGGCCTTCCCAGGGAGGCAGAAAAGTCCTCGTGATATTAATTATTATTATCATTTCTAATATATTATAACATGTTCTAACTCGAAATAGGATCCTGATGTGTTTGGGGTGTGTAGGCGTGTCTCAGAGTTCTACATATAGCAGTTATATTTCAATCCTAAAGATCTATTTGGCAGCCCTAAGCCCTAGCTGTCTGCATTCAATTTTTCAATCTTCAGGGAAGCTGATGACAGTTCAGCTTCCCTCTTCAGCCCTGGATTAAGACACTTGCCAATCTGACAACTGACACAGCTGTATCTCTGCTTATTCAGACTCCCTGCTGCATTCACATCAGAGGTCTCATATTCTGAAAACTCATAATGTTTCCCACCAACAAGTATTAGACACAGCCATCTAGAAAATGGCTGCCCAAGAGGTATCAGGCTGCCCCAGTAAACAGCCACATCTGCAATTAGGGGTCCCAACCTTTCGCTGGAGTTTCCTGCCCTCCCTGCCCGTCTTTCTGGAGTAAAGATATTGCTTCCTTCCTCAGTGTGTTCAGTTACAATCCAGAAAGTGGGAGATAAAGATCTAAATGTACAGTCATTTTCTATTAGAGGGTTTGTGTTTTTATGCCGTAGTAAGACAGCTGGTGATTTTGAGTAAATAGATCGTGGGCATTTCAGATTTTCAAGTCATCCTTTAAGATTTGATGTTTCTTCTCCCAGAAACTTTCCTTGATTACTCTACACACGACTCCCTCCCTATCATCCAGGTTAGATGCCCCTCTCCTGGATACTTCCCACACCCTGTACAAACTTCCATCGTTGCTCTCAATGCAACAGTTTTGTATCTGCTTATGTGGCTATTTCTCCAGTACACTGCAGATTCCTTAGGGGTAAACACAATATTTTCAAATTCATCATCTCAGCACATACAAAATAGGTACTCAATAAGAATTATGTGTTGGGAAAAATTGCAATTCGGGTTGCACCTCCATCACTGGGATTTTCAGGGACTCTTGTGGCTTAGCACTCAGATCATCTGTCTCCAATAACCCACTGACATGCAGTAGACGAGGCAAATTTGAGGTGGTAATTCTCAGGCCTTGAAAGATTATTCATTATGAATTTGTACCAACTGGATAAACAGTTAACCAAGTTTACTATTTGGAGGTGCTGAAAAAGCTGCGTGATAAATACAAAAGCGACCTGAACTTTTCACCAACAATTCATGGCTCTTGTATCACAACAATGCACCAGCTCACACGGCACTGTCTGTGAGGGAGTTTTTGGCCAGTAAACAAATAACTTTATTGGAATACCCGCTCCCTACTCACTTGATCTGGCCCCCAATGGCTTCTTTTTTTTTACCCAAAGATAAAGGAAGATATTTTGATGATATTCAGGACATCAAGGGTAATCCAAGGACAGCTCTGATGGCCATTCCAGAAAGAGTTCCAAAATTGCTTTGAAGAGTGGGCTAGGGGTTGGTGTCAGTGCATAGCTTCCCAAGGGGAGTACTTCAAAGGTGACCATAGTGATACTCAGCAAGGAGGTGTGTGGCACTTTTGCTAGGATGAGTTCGCAAACTTAATTGTCTGACCTTGTATACACGTCTGACAATGACAAAATTCAGGAGCTGTCGTATGCTTTAAGTTATTTCAGTAGCCCCATGCCTTTGTTGTTGACCCAGAATATGAAATGGAGAGTTTTTCATAGAGTAAATCAGAGGGCCTGCTTTATATAACACATCACAGAACTTTGAATCCAAGAAAATCCTTGTACATGTTAATACTACCAGTGGTAAAGCTAATTACAGCTACAATTAGCCTTCACAATTTTACAGACTTAACAAATTACAAATTTTACAATTTGGCCTTTTCAAAAGCCAGATTTCTTCTGCAACGGGCACTACCACAGTAATAATTATCAGGGAGCCGAAGGCAGAGGAACATTCAGAGCATTCATACACTGATATTTTACATTCCTGGTTTTTGAGTTCTGAAAGTTATCTGCATCATTTTGGTTTTGTTTTGGTTTTAATCAGTAGTCTTAAATTTCTCACATACTAGGTTATGAATTTAAAACTTCTTATTTCCTCATAAAAATTATGATCAATGAATTTTATTGTGTATAAATTATATTTCAACTAAAACAAAATTCCTTTTCTCCCAAGAACAAAAAAATTACTTTTCTGGGTTAAGTGGTGGGATACTGTGGCTCTAAGAATTTTTTTTACTATAAACACAAATGAACAAATTCAAAGCTCTATATGGACATATGAGATACATTCTGCTTATATGTTTTCAAATATTCAAAGGGAAACATGTCAAAGCCCTTTTAAAAATCACTTCACTAGAAGGGACAAGCTAGGAAAAGGACAGGGCCTATCTAGCATGGGAACTCCATTTATGGTTTGAGTTAAGCAATTGCTAGAGAGGAGGTAGATTTTAGTGAATTACAAACATTAACAAAGATTTTTACAATTGGTAAGAAACCATTACATGGTTTTATGGAGATCTGGGAGTATTCAATAGCATAAAGTTTCTTTATCATCTATGGTTATGACCAGAAATGGGAAAGGAAGTAGAAAACTGAGGGTGTGTGTGTGTGTGTGTGTGTGTGTGTGTGTGTGTGTGTGTGTTAAGAGTAAAATAGAAAAAGGAGATGGATGGAAGGGGTTGACCTAGATGGCCCAGAAGATCCCTTCTAAATCACAGATTCTGTGTGTGCTATGAGAGGTAGACATGTCAAAGGGAAAAAATAAAACTAAACACCTAATAAACTGCAAATGGTAGAGACTAGGAGAAAAATGATCATCTCCCAAGTCTTTACTATGTGCCAGATGAGCCCTCATAGTTACTCTACCAGGTAAATACAATTGTTCACATGTTAAAGATGAAGAAATTACAGCTCAAAGAGGTTTAATAACTTAGTTAAGTTCATCCAAATGGCGAGAGGCAAGGCCAGGTTTCAATCTGACATTTGGCTGACTCCAAAGCCTGATCTCTTTCCACAGCTAATCTGGCTTCAGACTCCATAGCCATTCTCAGATATGGGGAGCAATTCCCACCTGTCCACTGCTTGGCTGTTACACAGCCGAAATATACTCTGCCAGCAGATGAGGTGCAGCTATCTGAGGCTGCCAGGTAAGACTGCCATGGTGTTTAAGGACTATCTCCACCCCATGGGTCTCTAACATAGGGCATCCCTGCTTCACTTTGCCTGCTGAGTGCAGACACAGATCTATAATCTAGAGAGATGCAACTCCACAATATGAGATCCTTACCAATTGGTCAGTTCCATTATTTTATATGGATTACCTGCTTATGGCTAGAACCCAGCATCTGGAAGAACAGACACATGATGTTCACTAGCCACAATATTTTACCTTAGGAATAAAAAATTATACACTTATATCCTTCTCTCCCTGTTTAGTTTTACATAAGCATTCAAATGCCCTGTTGAAATCTCCCTTCTCCGTAAGAAAAGCCAGAGAGGGCTGGAAAACATCTACATTCCAAGGATCACAGAGGGCCCATGAATGAATAGCTGGAAATCAGCCAGGTGGGACAAAGGTCTTAAACCCTAAGTCCGGACATCCTCTATTCCTTGTCATCACAACCACAATGTTTCCCTTTAATACACATTTCTTTACTTCATAAAATTTTCTATGAACTTCTCAGTAATGTAATCTTATCATGACCTCTCAACCTTGTAACATATTTGCTATAGGAAATTATATGTTTCACTAAAGTCATATAACATTTGCTATAGGACTCTGACTTTGCTCCAACTAAGTGGTACATAAACTCACAAGCTTTGTGTTAATTATTCTATCCTGTAGAACATTCATTCATTTAATTATTCACTCAATAAATATTTTCCAAACATCTAGTCTGTTCAAGTCCTTATCCTGGCATCCAGGTTACAGCAGTGAATAAAATGTCCATGAACTTGATATGCTAGTGGAGAGCTAGACAACAAGCAAATTAGTACACACAAGCTAAAATGTTAGGTAGTTGGAAGTTCTATAAAGAAATATTCAAGGTAAGGCTATGCGGGTGATAGGGGGGTGTTATTTTAGACCGTCGTTGGGAAAGGCTTCTTTGAGAAGGGCATTTGAGTATATACCCAAATCAAAATGTGAGAACAATTTATACAACTCTCTGGGGGTAGAGCATTCCAGGTAGAGGGAACAGCATTTCAGGTAGAGGGAATAGCAACTGCAAAAGCATGAAGCCTTTAGTTGGATGGCTTTTTGGCCAACTCTCTCCCATGACTGTAGAAAATAAAATTGCCTATTTGAGCACTGACCCAAAGTCAACATGAAGTCTCATTTTTTTTCCCCCATAGTAGACGTATGCATAGGTACAACACATATAATATAAACAAATGTAAACACATGCATTTATAGTAGTGTTGTGGTTCGAGGTACTACAACACAAGGCCGTGTACAAGGTCAGCTTCACCAGAGAAACAAAATAAACAGGATGTGTATATCTAAGAAAGAGATTTGGTATACAGTATTGGTTCATGCAATTATGGAGCCTGGCAAGTCCAAATCTGCAGTATTGGCTGGCAACCTCAAGACTCATGAGAGCCGATGGTGTACTGCAGTCTGAAGGAAAACAAGTAGAGACCCAGGACAGCTAATGGTGCAGGCGAAACTTGAAGGTAATCTGCTGGAGAATTCCCTCAGTCTTTTTGTTCTGTTTAGGCCGTCACCTGATTGGATGAGGCCCACCCACATTATGCAGGACAATCTGCTCTCCTCAAAGTTCACCGACTTACATATTAAGGTCATCCCAAAACTCTCTCCCAGTTGACACATAACATTAACTATCACAAGCAATATGGTTCCTGAGGCAACAGGAAGTTACTGGGGGAAGGCAGGGTGAGCTGAGACCAGGCAGTTACCTGGGGGAGAGGAGTGTATCCACTCAGCTACAGACACTTGGGTGAAGGTAGGTGGGTTTTCAGCCACACTATCAGGACACTCAATGCTGGGTGTTCCCTCAGGTGGGCAGAACTGGAAAATCTAAGCAGTGGTATTGCTCTAAGAGAGATGTGTTCATATGGCAGAACCCAAGCCACTTGGGTAAACTAACGGTCAAGCGGGAGATTGGGTGAAGTGCTAGGACCCTCATCAGACCCACCTGGCTTCAGGGCAGGCTAGGGCTTGGGGATGAGCACGACATAGGGCAACCCATGAGAAAGAACTAAGGAGAAAACTAAAAAGGAAGTAAAACCCCATTCCCATGCTCAGAGCCAAGCCAGAGCTGAGAGGGAAGAGGAGGGCGTGTGACAATTCAAGGGCTGCTCAGAGGCCGGGACCTGGCCCCGAGTTCACCACGCTTTGATCCTGGTTGGAGATGAGTGTGGCTTAGGTAAGGTCTGGGCCACAGAATGCCTAGGTCCAGAACACTGCAACTTGCAAATTGAGTCATCAGTGAAGTCAGCTTTGATGAAATTGTAAAATTGGAGAAAACAGGTAGAGAAAATGAGAAGGGAATTAACATGCATCTGTGTAAATTAGATGCATACATTAATAGTTTTGTTCCTCTGGAAACACACGTTGTATTTGCCTGGACAAGGAGCCTTTTAGCATTGCTCAGTACTGCTTTAGGAAAATATTTGTCCTCCAAAATCTTCTGAGTCATCCTCACTGAAGGAATACTATTCATTCATCTGTCATTAAATGTTGACACATAGAAAACGGTGCTTTCATTCTATAATCAAAAATAAGCAAAAAGAAAGAGACAAAAATGCCAGTTTCACTCATTTAGCAGAGATCCAAATACTTTAGAGCAACATCCTAAAGGCAGATGAGAATTCACCATGCTTTCCTGCAGACAAATTATTGGCTTCCTTCAAGGCCACATTATATGAAAGGAATGATAAATCTAGTAAACATCTATCTTAGTAGCTAAAAAAGATGTGAGAGATTCATTTGTATAACAGAGCTTTGGGGGGAACAGCTATTAATAGTGTAGTTGATTCCTATTATCAATCAATGTATTCATCCGAAAGCAAAATATCTTCTAAAACAAAATATAGTGTGTCTCTTTGGACGAGAGCCACTTTCCGACTTCCAACTTCATGGTGATAAAGCATGATGGATTATTTAGCTTCTTAAGAAGTGGTTAACACGCTACTTTTAGAAAAAACTCACGATTGAATCGTCCCCTTTCTCCATTTTCATGTGTACATTCAAACACCTACATTCCATAACTAAAAGAGAAATGTTAACAGGCTAATAAAATGTAATGAGTCCTGTGTGTTATAATTGTTCAAATATCTGTATTTTTCTGAATTCAAGCATTCATACACTTATATTCAATGTTTCGTGGTATGGAAAATGCATTCTTAAAAGGACTGCTTTCCATCAACTGACTTCAACCTACATCTCTTAAGTGTATATATTATAAAAGAGAGGGAGAGTTGCATGATTCATATGAGGCTTAAAATTACATTAAACATAAGTGAAAAATCAACACATTAATTATTAATTAAGAGTTATTTCTGCCCCTGCAAAATTCCTTTTAGAATTTTAAGAGTTTTCAATGAGGGGGAAAAAGAGTGAAGTTGTTTCTCCAACAACCCTTGGCATTCAGTTATACATGAAGACATTATCATAGTGAGGACCTAAATCTGTAGGAGGCAGAAGACTAGAGTTTGAGGGCCAAAGTCACTCAAATCAAAAAGGACTATAGTTGACTGGAACAGAGAAGAAATTCTGGTGTTCCTCCCAGTGGATTGCTTTTTAATATCGAATTCCAAAGTCCTCTAGTCGTGAACTAAGCTTGGCCATCTAAAAACAACCAAGGCCTCTGTAAAAGCCTCCAGCGATAAGAATCAGATGGGGTGTGATGCTGAAAGCAAGTCCTGGGCAAAATTCTACTAAAATGCAAACATTTATTTGCAAAAAGATACGAAGAATCTACACTACCTGCTGTTGGAAACTCAGAAAATCCCCCTTTGTCTTCCAGCTCTTATGAGAACCTAGCAAGATAGATACGCTTTGAGGAGGCTGACCAGTACTCTGAGGCAGGACCAACCTTCCAGCCAGAAGAGCAAACAGTCCTTTGTGCAGGGGCACACAACCAAACAGAGTTCAGTTCTAGCTCCACAAAGCTTCGGGCTTGCCAGAGTTGGACGTTTTTCTCTTAAGAAAGATAGTGCCCGTACACTCTTTCTGGCCAGCCACTTGGTTTAACTACTACTTATTTCAACAATATAAGATGATTTTCTATCAACTCTCATGCTGAACAACATCCCTCTGGTATGGATTTTGACAACGATATTGGAAGTGCTCGCACAGACTCAGTGATGGTTAGTTTTATGTGTCAACTTGGCGAGGTGACAGGGTCCAGTTGTGTCATTAAACACAAGTCTAGATATTGCTATGAAGTTATTTTTTTTAGATCTGACTAACATTTACAATCAGTAGACTTTCAGTAAAGGAGATAACCCTCCATAATGTGGGTGGGCCCTCATCCACATGAAGTTGAAGGCCTTAAGCATGAAAACTAAGGTTTCCTGAGGACGGAGTAATTCTTCCTCCAGACTCCAACATATAAAACCTGCCTATTTGAGTTTCCAGTCTGCCCTACAAATTTCAAACTTGACAAACCCCATGATCACATGAGCCAATTCCTAAAAATAAATAAATCTCTCACATATGTGTGTATGTGTATATATAGATACAGATACAGATATAGATATAGATATAGATATAGATATAGATATAGATATAGATATAGATATAGATATAGATATAGATATAGATATAGATATGAAAACCCTGACTAACATCAATGCCTAGCACACAGACTCCTGATTTGGGTACTTCACACACTAACTACCACTTTTAGAGTGTAGATTAAAGTTTACTTGATCTCACATACATTAAAAACAATGTTATATTACCACCCAGGCAATGTATCAGTTCATTTTATGGATCCCCTACTTCACCACCCCTTCTATTTATTTATTTTTTGCCTCATTTCAAATTAACGGTTAAGTAGATATAGAGATAACCGCCCCCTGCACCTATTTCCATTTATGTTTATGTAGCTTCCAAAAGATTCACTCAAGAACTTGAGAACTTGTGTAAAAATATGTATGAGAAGCATTATGTAAGGTGATATTTTGCTCTCCATGGGTAAACTGTCACATAATGTGGTGATGAGGAAGCTGTTCTAGGTGAAATGATCATCCCCAAATTATATCGTCTCATGAATGGCCTCGTACTTACCTCTCATCTCATTGGGAGCCCTCAGAGTTTCACACATGACTGCAGCAAAAACTAACATGCACATTCATAATTATAGTCCCTGCTGCTACCGTTAGTACCAAAAATGTGTTTGGAAACCAGAACAAGGATTAAATTTCCAAGAATCTGTACTGGTTCTGAACACTCACTGTTATTACTCCACTGTGGCTCACTGGAAATGTCTAAAATTATAAAAGAACTGATTCCCAAGGAATACATATTTAGGTGTTTAAAAAAAAAAGATATCTCTTTTGAGATCTTTGTTGTTTTTAAAAGTAGCAATGTGGCAAGTGAAAAAATTTTTCAACATTGCATGGAAGTCCACTTAATTTATCTGCACACTTTCAAATATCTGGGTCAATCTATCGCAAAAAAAGTAACACAATACTAATCCTCACAAAAGCTTCTAAAATGGGTTATAAGATCAAATAAGTGTTAGAAATGCATTGTACTATACATGGCCCTACCTCGACCATAAAGCAAAGGCCCACAAAGCCATTTCAGTGAAGAGCTCACTTTAACTTTATTAAACCTAGTGTGTCTGAAATGCATTTGATAACAGAATCTTTGAGTAACTTCCCTTAACAGTCCATAAAATGCTAGAACATAGTTTTAAAAATGTTGACATAAACTATTCCAGACAGAATGAGGTTAAAAGAAAGATTCCACATTAGGAGATTCTATAACATCCCTCAAGAAGTCATCTCAGTGACAGGCAAATAGAAAATCTTTCTATATCTGAGATAAGCCCTTCATGCTACATTCTAAACATTTCCTTCTGTTGTATACTCAGGAGGGAAGAACAACTAACTGGTCACCCTTTTCCATTAAGAAATCATTATTTCTTTAGAGACTTTTATTAGGATATTCATCTACCTTCTTATTTTACAACAAGAATAAACACAATGATTAAATCTTTCTTAGATATTCATCTTCCATTAAGTCTTAACTATCTTTGTCGTTTCACTTGAAATCATGCACCTTTCCATTACTTTTTAAGTTAAAAGACCATAAATTTAGCTTTTCCAGGTTGTGAAGGACCCTGGGTGCTCTGCTAAGGAATATAAACTTAATGGAGAACAGAGACCATGGCAATTTCTTGGCAGGGGCTGGTATGTTTAGATTATATTCAAAGTGGAGTGGAATGGAAGTAAAGCAAGTCAGTCTTCTCAAGGGCAGCTCTTAGGTCTCAATCTATCTTTATTTATCACACTCAGCATAATATCTACGATGCCAGTCACTCCCATAGAAGCTATTCTGTTTTACTTGAATACTTTGCCAGATTTATAGTAACTGTGCATTTCCATCGAGGATTCCAAGTGAGGACCCCATATAGTTCCGTACATACAACTATATGTGTAGCTGCTAATGTGACTAGTCATGCTACTCAGACACCTGATCTCTGCCTGTGAGAGACACAGAAAGCACAAAGAGCAGATGGATGATGAAGGGAAATATTGGACAAAACCCTTCCACTTCACCTCTTTTATGTGAGTCCTCTCGAAAACTTTACCTTTCTCATCAATTGTCCTAGTAATAAAGGGCTAATGACCATTCATTCTTCCAACAAATATGCATCCCATACCAAAGAAATTCCAGGTTCTATTCTAGATTTTTCTGGGTGACATCAATGGGCAAAACATGGGAAAATTCCATGCCAACATTCTAGTCTGGAAAGGAGATTGTCAGGGAAATAGGTAATAAGTAATAAGCATAATAAGTAAATTATGTATCATGTTAGAAGGTGGTAAGTGCTATAAAAATAAAGATAGGATAAATAAAGATTATCTGGAGTGTGGCATGGGGAAAGATGAGTTGCAAATAATCATGTTGGTCAACCTGCTCAACATCATAATTACAAGGGCAATTAAAGTGAAAATCACAATGAGATACCACTTCATCCCTGCTAGATTGCCTAAAATGAAAATAACTGAAGAGCATATATTGGTTAGTAAACTGAAACTCTCATACATTACTGTGGAAATGTAAAGGGGATTAACTATTTAAAAAAAAAAACTCTCAGGTGGGCGTGTGTGTGTGTGTGGTGTGTGTGTGTGTGTGTGTATGCATGTATGTGGTGAGAGAGATGTTTGTCTGATAAGCTCTGTGTGTCTCAGATGTCAGCTCTTTTGGTGAAGAAATTGTTGGAAGGATGTGGAATGGGTGAGCATGGAGACTAATCAAGAGTAAAGGCTGAAAACAGATATGAAGTGAGATCCCTGAGGTAAATGCAGCCCCTGAGTATATGCATTAGCCCCACTTCCCTCCCATGCCTCCATTTCCACCGTTATCACTGGTGATAACCTTCATTGGTCAGGCTGCAAGGTTTATCCCAAAATAGACCTGAAAATTTGGCCTGTTTGCAGGTTCCAGAGCTGTAACTTGTGATTTGTGTTGTTTATAATGATACAAGAGAATATGGATGGATGGATGGATGGATGGATGGATGGATGGATGGATGGACGGACGGACGGGGACAGCTGGTCACCTACTGGGGGGAAAAAGCCTTCAGATCACCCTTTCAAAGGGGCCTCCACTGTCTTATACTGTAAGCAAAGGACATATAACTGTTTTGGTCCTTATTCAGGCAAGTCACATCTTTTCCCGTGCCCCCAACACCACCCAAGTTTCTCCACTTACAAGTAGACCACATGACTATAAAATACATAATAAAAATAACCCCAAACCTCAAGACCCCCTGTGAGAATGTACTGAAAACCCAATACTAAATAAATTACTCATATATAAAGTTCAGTGATGTTTCTTCTTGTTGTGAGGGGAAACCACATTAGAAGACCTAGGAAATACAGAGAACTACAAAAAATAGATCCAACAACATTAATTCTGCCAATCAAAATTAGACTCGCTATTTTCCTGATTTATGTCACTATTTATTGCAAACCAACATGCTTAGCTCAGTTTAAATCTGCAAGGGTTATAAAGGGAACCTGACTGCATTTTCAGACTATGGTCCTCCTGGGGTATAGCATTAAACTATTCAAAGAAGAAAATGGAATTATCAGCCTTCATAGTTTTAATTCCCTTTATCTCTACTGTACGAACATTTCAATGGGGGGGGTAGTTCTAATCATAATGGTCAAGAAATTAGTTTATTTTAAAATTTGTTGCTAACAGAGGACTCAATCTAATACTAAATTCTCTAATCATTGTTTGCACGATATACTATATGTTCAAATTCACTCATAGCACTTATAGAATGGGAGTAGAAGGATAAGATGGAAAGGCACAGAATGATCCAAGTTCTAAATGCACATTTTCATTGTGATTCCCGTTAAGGGGCACAATCCTGAGCGATGCAACCTGAGCTCTTTTGCAATAAATAAGAAGCAACCTTGAGATCTTAAATTTCTAATGCTATGAAAAAAATAAGTTTGAGACAATCACTATATTCAATCTGTAATTATTCTAGAGAAAATCTACCATATCTTAACTCTTCTACCTAACACTTAGACAATGTCTTATAAAATTTAAATATCTACCCTTTGGGACTTCTACCTATGCTAACCTTCCAACTAGTTTATGGGAAGTTAAAAAAAAAGAGAGAGAGAACTTGTCCCCTAATTTCCTTCTGCCTGAAATGCTATTCCCTCAAATATCTCAGTGGCGCGCTCCCACACTTCTTGGCTGGACTTCTGCCACGTGTCATCCTACTGAGAACTCTGTCTTGATGTCTGCACAACATTTACCAACACTTAATTCTGATACACACATATGCTTTTGTTTATTAATTATTGCCTTCAACTATCATCTACATTCACAAGGCCAGGATCTTTTGTTTTGTACACTGCTCTAATCCCAGTCACTAGATAAGTATCTGGCCTGTACTAGGCACTTGAGAAATATTAAATGAATGAAGAAAGAAGAAAGACTAAACAGAGCAGCTGCCCTCCTTTGACTACTCAGGGTGGATTTGGCATTCTTGAGAGTGAAAGTAATACGTGCCTGATTATCTGGACTCTATGTATGTCCTTTCTGATCCAATAAAAGATGTTCTTTCTGGTAATAGACTTCCCACCCTCTCAAAATTTAAGAACATAAAAGTTATAAGATATATTTGACCCAACATTAGTAGAAACAGTGAGCATGTTACTGAAAATATTTCTAGTTCAACATAGTTATTCTTATTTTGCTAACAATTTTGCATACATCTCATTTACTGTTCCTTTTTTTTTTAACACAGAAGAATGTCCAAAAAAGCAAGACCTCTGTTTTCTAGAAGTTCACCCCCTACTGGGCGGTAAACAGAGTCAGAGTTCTTAAGAATCACTGCACATAAAAATAGAATTGTCAGAAATAACAATTGAGGCAGGAAATAACCTGCCTTGAGAGGTTATTAAATAGCAGGAAAATCTGACTTTTAGGCCTGATTTCCATCTCCCTTCTCGTGTATAAACAGACAAAAAGAAGAGAAGTCAGGCCACAGAAACATGCGAAGAAAGCCACGCCTCTGTTTCCAACCTCTCAAAGAACACAATGTACCGAGTATAAACTGCCTCCACGGATTCCCTGAGGCACCAATTAAGGTTTGCAAAGCCGAAGGGCTACAACTTACCTTCTCAATAACTGCAATGCTAGTCTTTCATGCTGCATTAGAAATTCTTTTAAAAAGCTTCTACCAAAAGAAAAGACTTGACAGCCTTCCAAAGGGGGTATTTCCAGTCATTCATCATGTTAACATGTTCCAGAGAGGGCCAGGACTGGCCTTGTGTCAGTCTACTGCCATCGTGAAGGTCCATATGTAATACACCTGAACTGAGAGGACACCTGCAGGAACTCAGCACCCTCCTTAGCTCGTTAGGAGGGAGTCAAGAAAGTCACTTACTGACACACCAATCCTGTGCTCCAATACTTTTGCTCCTGCAGGTTAACTACACCATCGCAGGTGTGCGAAGCCACGAGCTGAAGCCAGATGCTAATAATTCATATCTATCTCCAACATTTCACAACGCTACTGAGTTTTGGTTTCTGTAAATCAGTGTTTTTCGAAGTGTGTTTTCTCTACTACCAGTATCAGCATGATCTGGGAACTCAGAAGAAAGGCATGTTCCCAAGCCTCATGCCAGATCTACAGAATCCAAAATTTGGGGGTAGGGTTCAACAATCTGCTGTAACAAGCTCTCCAAGTGATTCTGATGTATTGGTTTATTCATTATGTTTAGTTAACATTTTAAAGAATCTGGCTACCTAATTGGACAGAATAATTGACTTATCACCAATTTATTTATTTAATTATCCAATGCATATTAAATACCCAACATGTGATAACCTTTGCTCTGGTGGCCAGAGATTCAGCAATGAATAAAACACACACAAATAGTGACCTCATGGAATTTACATTGTAGTTGAAGGAGGGACAAACAAAATAAGGAAATTATATGATATTTCTGAAAATCATAAATGCCATAGAAGACAAAGATAATTGCCAAGAGGAACATAAATGCATTTTAAATAAGGTGGTCAGAGACTCGCTATTACTGAGGAGGTGAAATTTGAGTTTTGGGTCATATACCTAATTGGCATGTCAGAGTTTCTTAAAGGATGTTTTATATATATATATATATATATATATATATATATATATATATATATATATATATAATTTTTAAAAGGCCCATTTATAAATTTATCTACAGAGATATTTATGACAGTGTTCCTTTTAAATAAGTATTTTTTAAATACTCTACAAAAATTTTCGGAAATACACATTTTGTTATGTAGTTAAATCTTACTTTTAAATGTATTCCTGCTTTTACTCTATTTGTGTGTTTTTAACTTTACTTTATTACTTAAAAGTATACCATTTAACCATCATATTAAATCAAGTGTTTAATTTAAAACTTAAATAATCACAGAGAAAAAATAATTTATATATGCCAATTTTAGACTTTTGATCCAGTTCTCCTCGAGTTCATAGACACAGATAAAATAATGCTAATACTAAGATGGTCACGACTGTTTAACCCCGATAAAGTCTTTAAAATATGGGTCACCTATCAGTAAGAAATTAAGAAGAAACAAAAAGTTTTATAGTTAGGACCCAGATTAGACCCGGCTTCCCACAGAACATGTTACCGAGTTGCTATGCACTGAATTGTGTCCCCTCATATGCTGAAGCCCTAACTCTCCCTGTCAGTGTATTTGGATTAAGGTTAAATCAGGTCAGAAGGATGGGGCCCTAATCCCATAGGACTGGTGCCCTTATAAGAAGAGGAAGGGATACCAGAGAGCTCTCTCCATGTGCACAGAGGAAAGGGGATGAGAGGACAGAGTGAGAAGGTGGCTATCTGTAAGCCAGAAAGACATGTCTCACCAGACACCAACCTTCCCAGCACCTTGATCTTGGACCTGCACTCTGGAAAATAAATTTCTGTCGCTTAAGTCATGCAGTCTGTGGTATTCTGTCATGGAAACCCAAGCAGACGAATACATGAGCATAGACATCACCTTTTAAACAGAGGGTTTATTTGCATTTTTTTTTTTTTTTTTTTTTTTTAGCTGAGCCCTCCTGCTACCTGTTGGCAGCTCAACGGCAACTCAGCTCGGGCTGGCGTCGAACCGCCATTGCTCAGAGCTCAGCTCGCACTCTTGAGGGAGCTCTTAACCAACTGAGCCACTCGGCCGGCCCCATGTTATTTGCATTTTGAGAAAACCATTCTGAAGGTTGCTAAGCAATGAAGACTCCCTAAGCCATCACCAGAAGAAAGGTGACTAAATTCCACACATCCTTTATGGTCTCTCCCAGAAGACTATTGACCACCTGTCTACAGTACCACAGGAGGATTGTGGGTGTGAAAAGTAGCACAGTGGAAGGCCAGGAGTTAAAAATAAGATAAAGTATGGGGTGGCCAGTTAGCTCAGTTGGTTAGAGTGCAGTGCTCAAAACACCAAGGTTGCCAGTTGGATCCCCACATGGGGCCCTGAGCTGTGCCATCCATAACTAGATTGAAATAACTACTTGACTTGGAGCTAATGGGTCCTGGAATATCACACTATTCCCCAATAAAAAAAATAATAATAATAACAGGGCCGGCCGAGTGGTGCAGTGGTTGGCAGCTGGCTTGGGATGCCAGCAGCCCCAGTTTGGATCCCACATATGAGGGTCAATGACACTGCCCTCAAACAAAAAAAAAATAAAAATAAAAATAAATAATAATAACAATAATAAGATAAAGTATAACTGAAACACAACTTGCAATCACCTCATTTGTATTAAATATTTAATAAGGTAAAGGAGGATAGAATTCATTAAATTGATTACGTTAATCTTCATCACATTTTGACACATCAATGATTATTTTCTGGTGCATTTGTATGGACAAGTTGTTAAGTTATGTGCTGACTATTCAATGGTGAACAAAAAAAAAGACATAGGGTTTATTTTTAAACATATTATATAATATGCATAAAAATAAGTTACAAACATAATTATTATGAAGAAAAAAGTGTTTTAAGAGCATGCCATGGGTTCCTGCCTTGATCACATCAGGCTTTCCTAAGTAAGAGACATTTGAGTTGAGCAGTCAAAGGCCCTTCTAAGTAGAGCTAAGTGAATTCTCGGGTGGGTGAAGTACAGAGAGCCCTGTGTGAGATGATACTGAAGAGTCAGGCAGAAGCAGATCGTGCAATGACCAGATTATTCAAGAAATAGACCAAGATGGTGAATAAAAAAAATTGGGAATACAATCAACAAAATCCAGATTGTTAGACAATCTACACAAGTAAATGACCCATTTCTCCAACAAATATCTTGCAAGAAAAAAAATAGGGAAGGGAAACCTATAATTAAAAGGGATTTAAGTAACATATTGACCAATTACAATATATGGACCTTGTTTAGATCCTGATTTATAAAATATACTATATATGCTATAAAATATACAATACTAAATATACTATAAAAACTGTATGAGGGCCGGCCGAGTGGCGCAGTGGTTAAGCGCTGGCTTGGGAAGCCAGAGGCCCCGGTTTGGGTCCCACATATGAGGGCCAGTGACACTGCCCTCAAAAAACAAATAAATAAATAAAAAGAGCAGTAAAAACTGTATGAGACGGAACAGAGAATTTTAGTTGGATAGTTGATGAAGAAAATACATAGTCTCAATTTTTTTAGGTGCAGTAACAATATGCAAGTTATTTCTTAAAAGGGATCATAATTTAGAGATCATGCTTAAATATTTATATGTGAATTTACTTGAATTTCTGGAATTTGTTTCACAATAATTTGGTGTAGGGGAAAGGAGAAAGGAGGTAGGAACAGAGATGAAACACAATTTGCCATGAGTTGATGACTCCTGAAGTTTAATATTGGGTACTCAGAGGTTTACTATGCTGCTCTCTCTTTCTTGCATACATTTGACATTATCCATATGAAAGAGAAAAATAAAAACATTGTGGGAAAAGTGATGCAAGTACACTAGGAAGAATAGGGACTATGCATTTATCCATACCAAGGTCTTATTTCAATCTACGTATACTGTACTCAGAAAATTTAAGATAGCTCCTACATTCTGTGCATTTGGACTCAGATCAATGCTGCTAATAAACTTTTTCAATACTATCTGAAATATTGACACAGCATTGGGGAATTTTGCAAATTTAAGCAGAAAGAATCCATTTGGAATCACTCCAAAAGTGAATTACATGTTAGCGGGTCTGTTTGAGCCAGCTACAATCAGTAACTCAAGTATTTTTTTTTATTATTTCATTGACTATGAATTACATTTCAAACTAATCATTTTATTTATTTCTGCTAAAATTTCAGAAACTAAGTGATCAGCTTAAAATTCCTGCTTTGTTCAGTCTCTTTTTTTTAAAGCAAAAGCAATTTTCTACCATAAATTCTATTAATAGGAGGAAAGCCATTAATATACCTTGCCAACACAATAGAATCTACAGCAAAAATAAGCCAGGAATTAAGTTTAACAATTTAGTCATGCATTTTAGTTGGTTAATCAGGAATCCATAACAAGAATACATGGACAGAAAAGGGAAGATGAGACTGTGGGACAACTGGCATCCATCAACTGGCACTTAATTAAATTGTGTGGCCTTTGATATTTAAATTGTCATTTTAATCAAGAAAATGTTTTTAAAATTCCAGAATGCATTCAGTTCAAAATGATAATCAGAGCTCTGTTCTTTGGTCTTTGAGAAACATTTTCAGGGAAGAAATAAGAGGAGCCCAAAATATTTCCTCAGCATGCGAACATGCCTATAATAGGTACGTATAAATTTTTTAAAATGAAACACAAGCAGCAATTGTTTGTCCTATATCAGAATGTTATTGCTCAAAGCCAAAGGATCTCTCTGATTATTTCAGTTTAAAAAAAAACAAACACCTTTTTTTCCTATAAAGACACATTAGATTGGTCTGTTCCCTAGAACTTGCCTTGTTCTTGGAGAATAACATTGTTTGACTGTGTCAAGGACACTAGTGTCAATATCAGACACCTTTATGACTAGTGGAAGGTACCTCAACCTGCCCAGCTCCTTCTGTTCTACCCACCAGGTGTAGGAGACCTGACCTGCCTGGCACGGCTGTCCCCTATATTTGCCCCCAACATTCTCAGGTTAGCACTGATGCTTCAAAGGGCCTCTAGGTCTTATCTAGCACCAGCGACAATGGGTCTACACAAGTAGCATCTGTCTCTGTTCTTGAACATCCCTGTTCTTGAATGTTACTTTCTCCAGAACCAACCAAAGAAAGTTACTACTAGCACTTTTCTTTGCAAATAGAACCACCACTCCCACTTAAATGTAATAGATGGACAGAACCTACCCTTCTTCATCTGTTTATGCTTATGCCAATGGTAATAACTACACACACATACACACTCACATTACATGGCTAAATGGTTTACATGTCATGTCACCCACATAATGGAGGGTCAATGGAGTGCAAGAAATGAGAGATTCATGAAAGGAGGAATATGGGAAGCTCTGTCAATTTTCTAGGCAGAATTTAGATAGTTGGAATGGTGGGACATAGTTGGGTCCCGAAGGAGCCACTGAATAAACAAGGCTTCATGTCGAAGTGATTAAGAAGTACAAATTGGCAGTTACAAAATAGTCATGGGGATGTAAAGTACAGCTTAAGGAATATTGTCAATAATATTGCAATAATCATGTATGGTGACAGATGGGTGCAAGACTTATCTGGAGAATCACTTCATAAATTATATAAATAGCTAACCACTATGCTGTACACTATATATAATATTATATATGAGACTAACATAATATTAAATGCCAACTATAATTGAAAATTTTTTAAAGAAATTAATTAATTATAAAGCCTTCATTTTATTAACAAATATGACTCTTTCTGAGAATAGTAAAAATAGTTCAAACTGTGTAGTATATAGTAGCAATAATTATGAAATCAGGTTGGAGAGGCTGCCGTTTGTAGTGAGTAGAGAGCCTTAATTTCCAGGTGGTACAATAAAACTCGCTTTTGCAGTTTTCTCTGGAGAAAACTTTGAACAGAAGAGGAGAGACCTGACAAAAACAGTGAGATAGAAAAGTTGATCTAGTGTGAAACTCATTCATAGAGCACAAAATAATGGCAGTCTGGACAGGGGGAGACAATAGTAACAAAAAAGAAAGGAAGAGGAGAAAAGTTGCTTCAAAGCAACAAAACCAAACCAGGATTCTGATACTGACCTACAAGAAAGGGAAGAGAAGAATCGAGCTGCCTCCTGTTTCTGGCTCAGGTGGCTGGACACGAGTAGTGCACAGTGCACGGTCAGAGCAGAGAGTATGGCGAGGGAATTCAAGCTGTGGGGGAAGACAAGAAATGCATTTATTGGTAACTTGAGTTTGGGATTATGGAAAGGAGCTCGCTGCTCCAGAATGTTGAGTGAGAATATTTGCTTCAGACAGCATGGTGGACTAGGCTAGATGAGGTGCAGGGTCTTGCCTAACTCTTTTATTTTTTTTATTTTTTTTCAGATTTTACTGGGGAATTGGGGGAGGGTAACAGCATTGGGAATCGTGGAAGGGGAACAGACAAGTTGCTGTCCTTTTGTTCTTCAGTCTGGTTGTGGAGGATGTTGCTTCACTGGCCCATCATGGTATTATCATTGCTCTTTCCATGGGTGGGGCAGATCAGTCGCCGGCCTCTGGATGGCTGCTCATAGTGGCTCTCAGCAGCTCACACCAGCTGCCAGCCACTCGCTGTAGCCTATGGCAGCCCAT
The DNA here is from genome assembly GCA_033961575.1 of Aselliscus stoliczkanus. Lineage (NCBI taxonomy): Eukaryota > Metazoa > Chordata > Mammalia > Chiroptera > Hipposideridae > Aselliscus > Aselliscus stoliczkanus. The sequence goes on along the minus strand of CM066727.1, from coordinate 166,400,907 downwards.
TGCAGCAGGGGCTGCAGCTTATGCCATCACTGGCGACTCACAGCAGCCCAGCTCCAGGTGGGGCTGTTGTTCACCATCTTAGCTGTAGAAGGCAGTGTCACTGGCCCTCATATGTGGGATCGAAACCCGGGTCCTGTTGCCCAGAACTGGCATCCCAAGCCAGCTCTTAACCAACGCGCCACTTCGCTGGCCCCTGCCTAACTCTTGTATTTCTAGCCAAGAAGATGGTGTGAATGGTGTTAGAGAAGTTGTTTTCCTGATTATCTCAGGAGTTTGAGTCACTTCAAGAGCCAGAGACCTGGGTTCTACTGCTGACTAACTACCACCTTGAGGCTCTAAAACCTGTCCAGTGTGGATAATCAAATCACAGTTTCAGATGAGTAAGGATTCCCCCTTCTTGCAAACAATGAGATTTCATTGTTTTTCATCCTGTTCTTACTGTGAGTTCCCCATTAGCTTCACTATGGTTTTCTCCATATCGGCTGGCATTACCTGTACCCATCCATTCCCCATTCATTGACATTATATATTGTGCCATGACCAATACCATCATGCTCAATTCTACTTTGAGAGGTAAAAACAAAAGGAGCACTTTATACATTTGGAAATTTTTATTCTGATAACCTCAATCCAAAAGTTAAACAGGGAAAACCTTGGTACTCAGATTTAATCTTCTGGTGACTTTATAAGGGTCATATGGCAATATTGTTGCACCAGTGTCACCTTGAGAGGGGCTGACAATCATAGCTCAAATTTAAGCGGAGTCATGGCAGATTCCAGTAATTACTAAGCAGGCATCAAGACCAAGGGCACAGACCATGGTGCACAGACCACTGCTGGGAGCAAATGATGAGAGTGTGCAACAAAGGAGACTCATTTAAGGGGAGTGGTCATAAGTCTAGTGGTAGGAAATCACAGATAAATCCCCAGGCAGTTGTTAAGACAGAGGCTGGTGCTTCTCAGTAACTTGTTCCCCCAGGAAGGCACAGAATAGTCTCTGGAACCCATGCGAGCAAAGTAGAAGGTCCAGACAAGAGATGTGGCTCTCCCATGAGAGTACTGCAGAGTTTCCACTCAACAGGAGCCCTGAAATACGTTGCTTTAGCACCTGGGAATAAAGAAGGCAAGACTGTTTCAAATGAGACACCAGTAGACTTTCTGACAGGGCCTCCCATGGAGTTCAAGATCTTCTGGCTCATAGAGCACAAAGACCCATTCCAAGTAGTCCATGTAAAGATGAGGTTGCTGTAAGAGGGGTCTCAGAGAAGCCAAGAACAGGAAATAATAGCAACTCCAGGAACCTTGGAAATCAGGCCGGGCAGCACCCTATCTCTAGGCCACGGGCCTCCTTTATGATCACCCTGCTTTGTTCTGTGCTCGTGATTCACCTCCTCATGGGTTTCTCATGCTTGTTCTAAACTGAAGGTAGAATGTGGTCACCTGGGCTTCCCCCAACCTCCCTTTTCCCTTGTCTTCATGCACCTGTCCCTCCAGTCTTCACAGCTCACTCTCAGCAGCACTAAATTGGCTCACCGTTTCTGGAATCAAGACTCATAGGTTGCTGAACTCTAATTGCTCCTGGTCCTTCAAGTCCCAGCATGGATTTCACTTCCTCTGATAAACCTTCCCTGTCACAGTCCCCTCACCAAGGCCAGGCTGGTGTCCCGCCTATGAGTTCCCATAGCCCTGGGGGTGACACACTACCCTGGGACTATCCAGGAACGTGTCTGTCTTCCCACAAAAACAGAAGCTGTTTTCTGAAAAACAGAGACAATTTCTTGTGTGTAGGTATTTCCCTGGCACCCAGCTTTTCAGATAAATGCACATGGACTAGATGGGTTTTAATAATCAATCCTATATTAAAATAATGCCTACAAATATGGAAAGACTTTAAGTCTGTCCTTTTTGCTCTTGCCAAGGACACCTCATAGGCTATATTTCCATCAAAGCATCTGCTCTCCTTTCAGTTGTCGAGGCACCTAGCTTAGGACACACACTGAAGAACTGCTTCTTTTGTCTAACCCCTCAGGACTGAATGGAATAAACCAGTGAGACATGAATGAGAATGCAGTCCCCTTTACAGGCTACAGAAATGTCAATCAATAGTTATGCCAGATTCTATTTTATTTTGCACTGAGCAATAACACAGTTTACATGAGGAATCTTCTTACCCTGGATAAGTCTAAAATGGACTCAAAATGCCATTAAGACTCTGAATTGTCTAATGTTATTATTATAATATAGTTATTGTATTAACAGATTCATAGGGTGGTTTTTTAAAAAAATAATAATAAGTTTCTACACCTAAGACTGCCAACAATAAAATCTAAACCACGTACCTGCAAAAAATCAAGTGAGTCTTTCTGCAAAATACATACTTGGTTCATTTCTTTCTTATCTTCTGGTTCTGCTGTATAAAGCATTTAATATATACAGAGGGTGTAAAAAAATGTATACACATTTTAATAAGGAAAACAACTATATTAAAATTGAGTGGCACATTGGTTAAGAGCTGGCTTGGGATGCCAGCAGCCCCTGTTCGGATCCCATATATGAGGGCCAGTGACACTGCCCTCTACAGCTAAGATGGTGAACAACAGCTCCACCTGGAGCTGGGCTGCCATAAGTCCCCGGGAACGGCATAGCTGCAGCTCCCGGCTACAGTGAGTGGCAAGCAGCCAGTATGAGTGGCCTGCAGCTGGTATGAGCTGCCAAGAGCCACCATGAGCAGCCATCCAGAGGCCGGTGACCGATCTGCCTCACCTGGGAAGAGTGCAATGATAATGCCAACATGGGCTAGTGAAGCAATGTCCTTCACAACTAGACTGAAGAACAAAAGGACAGCAACTTGTCTGTTCCCCTTCCTCAATTCCCCAATGCTGTTCCCCTCCTCCAATTCCACAATTTAAAAAAAAAATCTTTAAAATTGTAATAATATATACTGATAACAGAAGATGAATACAAGTCATGTGTATATATATTTTTTGGCACCCGGGTATTTATTTTAAACCAATATATTGTCTTTCTCTCATTTTTCTCTCAGTTCACTCAACAGACATTTAGATTGCATACTCTGCACCAGGTGCATGTTTCCAGACTTCCAGACAAGAATTTTGTTTATCTATTAATGAGCACATTAGCACTCACATTAACAAAGCCACATGTGGATACAATGCTTTCTGGTTTGTGAAACACTTTATATCACCCACAAAACCCCTTCCATCTTACAGTGGAGGAAACAGCCTAAAGAGGTTATTGTGACTCTCTCAAGGTCACTCCAAGTACACAGCAGAGTGCCATGTGACACTATTTTTTTCTGGCTCTAAATCCAATCTACTGCATCACACGGCCTCTACTTCCCTCTTCTTTACTAATGTGGAGAATGGACAGAGGAATATGTTGTGCCAAATATTGCTTCTATGGAAGCATCTACCTGACACCCAGGCTATTAGTTCAGCAGTGTAGCCCAGGTGAACTTGACCTTCCATGTGACTAAATCAGGGCTGATATGAGCTTACAGTCAGTGTATAATCTCTTCTAACAGCACAGCCAATAGATGAGTATGAGGTATGATCAAGAAATACGGTGAGGGCCAGCCGGTGGCGCAGTGGATAATCGCTGGCTTGGGAAGCCAGCGGCCCCGGTTCGGGTCCCACATATGAGGGCCAGTGACACTGCCCTCAAAAAATAAACAAACAAACAAACAAATAAAGAAAGAAACCTTTAAAAAAAAAGAAAGAAATATGGTGAATGTTTAAATTTAAAAAATATTATTACAGTGAAAGACACATTGCCATTAATCCCTCTCAAAATACTTATCCTCGTGTTGAACACACTTATCCCATTGTTCTTGCTGCTTTCAAAAGCAGTTATGGAAGTCCTCTTTCCTGAATGTCTTTAGTTGTGCTGTCATGGCTGCCTCGATGTCCTGAATTGATTCACAATGTTTTCCTTTCAAGGTGGTTTTGACTTTAGGGAAGAACTGGAATTCACACAGTACCAGATCTACGAGTACAGTGGATAAGGATACACTGTAATGATTTTATTTGATAGAAATTGTCATACCAGAAGTAATGTGTGACCCGAAGTGTTGTCATGATGGAGGATGAAATAAAGACACTCATGAAAAAGGACATCCGGAACTGCTTCAGAAAGTGGCAAGAACAACGGGATAAGTGTGTTTGAACTTGAGGGGGATTAATGGCAATGTGTCTTTTACTCTAATAATTTTTTTTTTTACTTAAGCATTCACCGTATTGTTTGATCACACCTTGTACACTGCTGAAAACTTTTGTTAGAGCATCACACAGCTAGAAATGAAATGGTAAATTAAAAGCTTTACACAGTGTTCACTAGCACCTGGCATTTTTGTCATAGTGAAAACTATTTTTGCCATTATATTCCATCTTTTAAAAAAGGATTATTTCCTTAACTTTTATCAGTTTCTCAGCAACTGAAGATTTTTTTTTTTTTTTTTGAGGGCAGTGTCACTGGCCCTCATATGTGGGACCGAACCGGGGCCGCTGGCTTCCCAAGCCAGCGCTTAACCACCGCACCACTCGGCCAGCCCTAGCAACTGAAGATTTTAATGGAAATATAATATGTAGGATCATATAGTTTTTCAGGAAGTGAAAAATCAATTGCTAGACTGGATCAGTGTTTCCAATTGCTGATCCTTTATCCAGAGGCAAATTTTGTGACTTCTAAAAGCTCTCTCCTCTGATACCATCCCCAGAGTCAACACAAATTACTCTGCTCTCCTCTTCACCCAACCTCATACCATTTCCTTCCACTGCTAGGTTTCAAGATTTTTAAAAAAAAAACAATTAAATAATTCAGACAACCATTGGTCATTTGAGTTTTGAAAAACAAACTAGAATATCTCTTTTAAACCCATAAATCTGTTATTCTATGAATATATCACTAACTACACAAATAGAGAGTAGCACTCACACATGCAGATCCCAAAAGGAGTGACCCCAAAAAATCCCAGAAACACTTGGATGCTTTGGTAAGTATACCGATTCCCAGACCCAAGCCCTGGCACTGTGAATCAGAATTTCTGTCAAGGAAGCCTAGAAATCTGTACTTTTAACATGCCTCCTTGGCTAATTCTGACATTCACTCTGGTTTGGGAAGAATTATATAAACCAGTGGGTCTAAGAATGTGGTCCCTGAACCAGCAGCATCTCTCAGGAACAGTTTAAAAATGAAAATGCTCAGATCCTGTCCCAGGCCTACTGCATCAGAGACTGTCAGGGTGGGGCCCCAGAAATCTATGCTTCATCAAGTCTTCTAGGCAGTTTTGATACTCAGTGAAGTTTGAGAACCAATGATTTAAACAAGGGAATCACTACATTTTAATCCAATAATAATAATAATAATAATAATAATACCCTCCTGTGTAAAGCCTCTGGGTTGCTGTAGGAAAACGGATCAGCTCATTTTATATTATGTTTTGTTTTTTTTTGTTTTATTTTTTTGAGGGCAGTGTCACTGGCCCTCATATGTGGGACCCGAACCGGGGCCGCTGGCTCCCAATGCCAGCGCTTAACCCCTGAGCCTCTCAGTTGGCCCTACTATGTTATTTTTTAAATGTATGTTACTTCAAACATTTTTTTGAGAATTCACTACATGCTAAGCACTCTGTTAGAGGCTTCTGAGGATCAAGGTATTAGAAAAGTAGAATTCCTCGACTCAAGGAGCTTACAGTCCACTAAGACAAGCTTTCTCTATAAAGGGATATAGAGTAAGTGCGATAGGCTTTGTGGACCACACGGCCTCTGGGTGACCACTCAGTTCTGCCATTGTAAAAGCAGCCAGGGACTATATATAAATTAATGAGCTTGGCTATGTCCCAACAGAACCTCATTTATAGACACTGATGTTTGGATTTCATATAGTTTTCACCTGCCATGAAACATTACCCATCCCTAGAGTTTTTTTCCCACCACTTAAAAAATATAAAAACACTTTGAGGGACCTCAGAAAACAGGTGGGAGCCAGATTTGTCCTGTAGGGAGTGATTCACTCTAAAATAAAGCCAGTAAAGCAGTAACAAACAAAATCTGAGGATTTGAGTCTCTCTGATGTTATCAATAGAAATTGAAAAGTCAGGAGAAAGAGCTTTTCTGGAAAGAAAAATGCTGAATTCTGTCTTCAATAAATAGCCTTTTCTGTTATGTTGTATCCTGTTGCTTTTTATAAATAGCACAAGTCTCGTCTTGCATTTCTCTAGAGCAGAAACAGATCTGTCCATTTAAGTAAATCTATTTCATCTTCTCATCTATACCACATCTTATGAAAATAACATGATGCTGACAAGGCATGTCTGTATGTTCTTTCCCTATGGGCTCAATTTTATCTATTCATGTAGATTTGAAAGCCAAGATTTCCAATATTATAAAGGCATAACATCTTCAATCAAATACATACACTGTTTTGCTCCTTTCCTGCAAGTAGTAGGAGGTAGAGACTGAAAAGAGTGGGGACATTTTGTCTGCCTTGCAAACTGCCAGCTCGTGTTGTTTCCTGCAGGCTCCAGTCCTTCGGAGGATCATAATTAACTCACGCTTTTGGGTTTGTTTTTAATTTCAGAGTTCCACAGTTAAGTGCTAAGTATCCAGTTTCTAAAGATTAATATTCACAGAAATATAAATGAGACAATTCTGACAGAACAAGTTACATATGAATCTATGATATCAGTTCCCAAATTCAAGTCCACTGAGTGTATTAAATCAGAATCTCTGGACACAGCACCTGGAAACAGGTTCGGGACTCACTCTCTCCACTACAGCAGCTAGAAAGTGAACCACGCAGCCCTTCGTGGTTCTGACCAGAGCATGCTATTGGATGGGCGTTCTCAGGAAGGACCACAGCACCATGTTGCTGGGTCACAGAGGAACTATTTTCAGATGAACTCAAATTCTAAGTTATTCATCACAACAAAAGTTGAAATGAAACCCAAACCTCCCACCACTCAGAATGAGCTGAGCCAAACACAAGCTGGCAGATTAGCGAACATCGAAACCAGAGGAAGACAGAGGCTGCACAGTGCTCCATGTCTGTCTGACTGGCCTTTCCAGCTGGCCGACCCACCCACTTACCAAGTTCCTTCCAGCTCAGTAAGTCAAGCCAAGAACCCTACAGTTTATTCTAGACAATCATCCCATCCCTCAACCCCATCCTCCACCATTGTTCATTCTCATACATCTTTGTTCTCATCTTTTTAGTTCAGGATTTATTACTCAGTGCTCACCCTCCATAACTGGCTTGCACCATCTTCCACTCTCAAGTGTCCCCAAATCAACATCCTTCCTGGATTTTTGTCTCCCAGTCTTGCTGCATTGCATTTGCCTCTACTTACTACTTCTCCTTCTCCTTCTTCTCCTCCCTCTCCTCTCCCTCCTCATCCTTCCTCTCCTGTTTTCTCTTCTCCTCCTCCTCCTCCGTGTGTGTGTGTGTGTGTGTGTGTGTGTGTGTGTGTGTGTGTGAGAGAGAGAAAACTTCTGTTGTAACACTTTCTCCTATAGGAATTCCTGCTGGTGTCGGAGGACTTTGGACAAAGGAGAGCTAAACTTTATTAATTAGGAAGAACAGTGACTTACTAGCTAAGTATTGAAGAACTACATGCAAGCTATAGAGAAACCCCTGGGAGTGATACAAATATGCTGTTATAGAAAAGCAGCTTCAGCTCTTAGACTTTCCAGGTGGGAGAACTCTGTAGCACACATTGGTAAACATTCACTTTACAAGACCAGCATTATCCTGATACCAAAACCTGATACAGATACTACAAGAAAAGGAAAATATAGGCCAATATGCCTGATGAATATAGATGAAAAAATCTTCAACCGAATACCAGCAAAGTGAATTCAACAGCATATTGAAAGGACCAGATGCCATGATCAAATGGGACTTATCTCTAGGATGCAAGGATGATTAAACATACATAAATTAATAAAAGTGATACACCACATTCATAGAATGAAGGAAAAAAATTCAGATGACCATCCCAATAGATGCAGAAAGAAACATTTGACAAAATTTAGCATACTTTCATGATAAAAAAAAAACTCTCAACAAATTAGATATAGAAGAAGTGTACCTCAATATAACAAAGACCATATATGACACGCCCACAGCTAACGTCATTCAGCAATCCCAGTTCTGGATATTTATCTGAAGGAAATGAAATCGGCATCTTAAAGATATATCCGCACTCCCATGTTCATGTAGGATTATTCACAATAGCCAAGACATGGTAACAACCTAAGTGTCCATCAATGGATAAATGGATAAAAAAAAAAAGGTGCATACATAGATATAGATAACTATAGATATATATACACAGATATATATACAATGGAATAGTATTCAGCCATAAAAAAAAGAAAATCATGCTACATACAATGACGAATAAGCCTGAAGGACATTATACTAAGTGAAACAAGCCAAAGAAAGTCAAATACTGTATAAGCTAACTTACATGTGGAATATAAAAAAAAAAGTCAAATTCATAGAAACTGATAACAGAACAGGGGTTACCAGGGGTGAGGCAGTGGATAAAATGAGAAGTTATTAGTCAAAGGGTACAAACTTTCAGTTTTAAGATGAGTAAGTTCTGGAATCTAATGTACATCATGGTGACTGCAGTTAATATTGCATTGTATACTTGAAATTTGTTAAGAGAGTAGATCTTAAGTGTTTGTACCACATACACACACACACACACACACACACACACAAATCATAATAACTATGTGAGGTGATGGATGTGTTAATTCGCTGAACTGTGGTAATCATGTTGCAATGTATATGTATATCCTATCATCACACTGTACACTTTAAGTATATACAATTTAATTATCAATTATACCTCAATATACCTGTGGAAACAAACACTTACTGTAGGTCTGCTCTGGATTCAACACTGTACCACCTGCTGGAGATACAAAGGAAGGCATGGTCCCAGCTCTCAAGGATCTCGCAACAAAGTGGAGAAGAGCCATTAGCAAATAAACAATAATATTGTCTAGTGTAAAAACATTAGAAGTATAGGGTGTTGGGGCATCAGGCATAACAAATGCCTGGGGGAAAAAAAGTTCAGGTAAGACATCCCAGAAGAAATGTAGAAGCAGCAGTAATCAAAGATAAAGGAAAGAAAATTTCAGGAGAAGACAGAAACTTTTGAAAATGCTTTGAGCCAATGGAACTTGGTATATTCAGGGAACTGAGAGTAGTTTAGGATGGACAGTGCCTACCATTAAAGAGGGAAGGCAAAGGGAGATGTCAAGAGATGAGGCCAAAAAGATCAGCAAGGGCCAGATCACAATCATATGCCATACCAAGTGTTCAACCTAAAGTTTACAGGAAACCACTTAGTATTTTAAGATAATTATAAAGATCAAGTGCCAACAGTGTGGAGAATGGATCGGAAGATGTGCGAAACTGGGACAGGGAGACTAGTTAAGGAGGCAATTTGCAGGTTGAGATACAACATGAGCCTTAACCAAGGTGGTGGCAGGGGTGGTGGAGACAAAAGATCAAATTCTGGAAAAACTGAATGATCAAAACAACAGGTCCTGGTGACTGCTTGACTATGACAGGTGAAGGAGAAGCAGTGGACAAAATAGTTTCCAGGTGTTTTGGCCTGAACAAGTAGCAAAATGATGGAGCCCTGGAGGGCTTCTATAGGCAGCAGTAAGTGGTTTAGAGCCTGCACTCACTCTTTATAGATTGCTAAGGCATAAGCCGCCTTTCGCTTTCCTTCCAATCAAAACACAATGACTCTTTTATCCTCTAACTTATAATTACAGTTTTCTACACAATGTAACAGTAGACACCTTTACAACTCAATGTCATGTCATTCAATGGATCAGCACACTTTATTCAATACAGGTTGAAAATGTTATTGATGAAATGCAGAGACGTGCTGATGGCCTGCAATGGGCCACCTGAGATTAGATAGAAATGTGAAAGATTAAAGGGTTCTTTTCACTAGCATATCTTGACTAATGGTCCCTAATTGGAATGGTCCCCTGTGTGATTTGACAGATCAACTGATCAAAATTAAGAATTCAAGTTCCAAAAGACATCCAAACTTTTGGGAACATAAACTATTTCTCAGTCACGCTGTTAGCTCTTTTCAGGTGGGGCTTTGGCTGCTACTCTTCAGGGTATTCCACTCATAAGCAGTGTGGTAAGTCACAGCTCAGCATGACTTCAGGGAATCAGAGAGACCTTGCTGGGCTAACTGGACTAAAAATATTTTCTTGTTAGTCCTAGAATTAATTTAGAAATTAGGATGTTAGAGTTCAAGCATTATAGTCAGAATGCATAAATTCAAGGTCTAGCCATGCTGGTTGACCAAGGGCAAGTCACTGAACGTCTCTGAGACTAAGTTTACTCATTGGTAAATTTAGAAACCATTTGTCCATCCTACTTACCACACAAGGGCTTTGTAATGTTGCAAACAGGAAATGGTTGGGAAGCCACTCTGTAATTGTATAGTATTTAATTGTTGACCAGTTTTTATAAGTAGTACTGCCATTATTTTTCTTTCACCCCTTTCAGTTAAGTTATATGGTTGAGAGGATTATTCTAGAAGCTACTATATAAATGCATCTGAGATGAATATGAAGGAAAAGTTAATGGGCAGGGGGGAGGCATTCTCTGCCTTCTCACATTAACATACCATAATGTGTTTTTCCCCTCAGTTTAGCTAAAGCAAAAGAATCTTCTCAGAAAGACTGACAAACAAATGACAGGGTACTTCCTCCTATCAGAAAAAGAGATAAACCCCCACGAGAAGGACACTCAGAGAGAAACTCACAAGACATATTTGAAACAGGAAAACTCAGTAGTGATAGAAACCTAAACAAACTACACGTAGAACACAAATAAGATGTTTGAAAAGTCAGGTTTTAGTAGTAAGGCAACTACTGAAAGGACAGGAAGCTAAAAAAAGCATCCATCATCTGAAAACTGCTTTATTTGAGTGTAGAGCAGTTTATTCTCAGTACTTTGAAAGAAGAGAGAATTATTACCAAAACAAGGTAAAAAGATACCATTAAAAGTTGTGTGAAATTTATAAATCCTGTAAAAGAAGTCAAGCATCAGAAGAGACCATTAGGAGCAGAACTGACATCCAGAATGAAGAACTTAGGATAATAAAAACAGACTAATAGAAAAAGTAGAGGCAGAGCTAAGTTACACAGACACTGACAAGGAAAGAGAAATCTACAGAACCAGGGAACCAACCACAGATATTCAATATGAGAATAATCAGTATGACAAAGAACATAAAACACAAGCAAAGCAGAAACCTTACCTAGGGAATAAATTAAAGATAATTTTTATGGGCTGTCAAGATATCAAATTCTAATACAGGTATCTTGAGGAATATGAAAAGCCAGTTGGGAACAATCTTCACTGAAATATACCCAGGTACATACTTGTCACATTTTAAAAGTTTGAAACACTTGAACAAAAGAATATGAGGTCTTGAGAAGAAAAAAGTGAGACAGGATGAAGATGTGATTAATGGGCTATTTTGATTTCACTCTATGAGTTGTATAGCCTGAATTCAGCCACTTGGATAGACTTACATGAGAAGCTGTGGCTCAAATTTCCATCAGAGCCCTCTGCTCAGAAATATTATTACTTTTATAATGTGTATACGTCTGGATTCTTGGAAGTTGAATGCAAGCCTGGTATATTAATTTTGCCATGAGATCCAACAAAGAAAGGAGAAATATTTTGTTTCCAGGCCACCACATGGGAAGAAGCCACAACACAACTCCTTGCACAGCTAACATGGCACAGATTAGAGAGCCCTAAGTCAGAGATCAAAGGATCATAGGGCAAGCACTTCCTTGATGACAAAACATATGATGGAAATACTTGTTTGGTTAGTTGACAACAGCTGGTGTGGCAGATTACATTTGTTTTCATCCACCTGTCTCTTTTGACTATGCATCTTAGTTTTCTAGAGACTGGTAGCCTCAAGGAACAGGATCCACTTTATTATGAAGATACGAATGCCCTGATGCTCAGATTTGAGGCACAAGGCAGGCTCCGAAGGAAATCAACCCAAAGCTACAGGGAAATGAAGCATTATAAAAGAAAAGAAACCAGCAGAGATAATTTTTCTCTTTGAAGACAAAAGATACCCTTTTTTTTTTTTTTGGTGACAATTTTAAACAGTTTTATAAGACATCACATTTTCCACTTTACTTTACAATACAGTGCTTATCAAGTGCATCACTGTCTCCTTTCCCTGTACACATATTCCATATTCAAGTATTAAGAATGCCCAGTTATTTACTACATAGCAACTCAACTTGAAAATTGCCATAAAATTTGCAACAAATTTGGGTCCTTCCATATTTTGTGTGAAAGAATGCTACATCTATGCTCAAAGTTGGCTTAATCAGCCTCTTTGATGGTAGGCCCAGAAGAGGCACCCCCAGAAGGAGGGGCTCCACCATTGGGAAGCTCCCCACACACTCCTCCTAACATGCCTCCTGCATTCTGGTGCAGCTTGGCAATGACGGGGTTGCAGACTTTTCCCACCTCTTTCTGCTGATATTCAAATTCTTCTTTCTCTGCGGTCTGGTTCTTATCAAGCAAATTGATGATTTCATTGCACTTGTCAAGAGTCTTCTGTTTGTCCTCATCATTGATCTTGCCTTTTTCCTCTTCAACAGTTGCTTTCATGTTGCATGCATAGAATTCAAATGAATTCTTGAAAGCTGCACTGCTTCTTATCTTCAGATTAGTACTTATTATCTTCCTGGGCCATGCGCTCAATGTCTTCCTTGCTCAGATGACCCTTGTCATAAGTGATTGTAATCTTGTTCTCTTTTCCTGTATTCTTATCCACAGTAGAGACATTGAGGATACCATTGGCATCAATATCAAAAGGGACTTCAATCTGAGGAACACCACAGGTGCAGGAGGTGTGCCTGTGAGTCCAAACTCTCCAAACAAGTTGTTACCCTTGGTCATGACCCGCTCACCTTCAAGAACCTGAATGAGCAAGCGTACCAGGCTGGTGGTCAGAGTAGGTAGAGAAGGTCTTTGTCTGCTTGGTAGGAATGGTAGTGTGTGCTTGATGAGGACAATAATGACTCCACCAGCAGTTTCAATACCAGGGGAAAAAGGGGTGACATCCAACAGCAGTAAATCTTGAACGTTTTCAGGTTTGTCTCCAGATAGGATAGCTGCCTGGACATAAGCAACAGCCTCATCAAGGTTGATGCTTTTATTGAACCCCTTTTCTTTGAAGAAGTCGTACAGGAGTTTCTGAATCTTGGTGGTACAGACAGAACCACCCACCAGGACAATATCATGGATCTGGGACTTGTCAAGCTTGGCATCCCAAAGGGCTTTCTCTAGAGGGTCCAGGGTGCCACAGAAAAGTTCGGCATTCAATTCTTCAAATTGGGCATGGATGATAGAGGTATAGAAGTTGATTCCTTCATAGAGCAAATCAGTGTCAATATTGGTCTGGATGATGGAAAAAAAGAGTATGTTTAGCATGTTCACAAGCAGTATGGAGGCGACAGACAGCTCTCATATTCTCACTGATGTCCTTCTTACACTTGCACTTGAACTCTGCAAGAAAATGGTTGACCATGCAATTGCCAAAGTCTTCTCCACCTAAGTAGATGTCCCCAGCTATAGATTTGACCTCAAAGATTCTATCTTCACTTGTGAGAACTGACACATCAGAAGTGTCACCTCCCAAGTCAAAGATCAGCACATTTCCTTCAGCTCTAACCTTTTTGTCTAAGCCATAAGCAATAACCGCAGCAGTTGCCTCATTGGTGATTCTAAGTAGATGGAGACCAGCAATAGTTCCAGCATCTTTGGTTTCCTGGCACTGAGAGTCATTGAAGTAAGCAGGTACTGTGACAACAGCATTAGTTAACAGTCTTCCCAAGGTAAGCTTCTGTAATTTCCTTCATCTTTGTCAAAACCATAGATGACACTTCCTCTGGATAGAAACTTTTTGTCTCTCCCTTGTATTCCTCTTGGGTCTGCCAGCATCATTCACCACCATGAAGGGCCAATGCCTCATATTGAATTGAACAACAGCATCATCAAATCTATGTCCAGTCATGCACTTGGCATAAAAAACTATGTTGGTGATGTTCATTGCAACTTGATTCTTTGTGGCATCACCAATTAATCGTTCGGTATCAGTAAAGGTGACATAACTTGGGGTGGTTTAGTTTCCCTGATCATTGGCAATTATTTCTACTTTTCCATTCTGGAAAACACCCACATTAGAGTAGATGGTGCCAAGAAGAATGCCAACTGCAGGTGCTTAGACAAGGTTGCTTGAGTGCAGGCACATCTTGCAAAGAAGAGAGATCCCAGTACTGCTACCCGCATGTTCAATGAGAGGAAAGATAGCCTTCAAGTGACAAAACCATCTCAAAAAATATTTTAAAAATTATTTGTGAAAATTATTATCAGTGAAGTTGCACAGCTAAAGATATACCAACAAGGAGAAATGAAGATTTAAAAACAATGAAATATAACTATTAAGGACTGGTAAATTGCAAGAATAATGAAAGTAATGGTGACAAATACTATGTAACAGAATTAGTTAGACCACATTTGGAGAAGCATAAAATAGAAATAATATTTTGCAAAGTGTTCCAGACTGTGCCAAGTGAGAAAGACAGCACAGACATTAGATTTCACGTCACCCCTGAAAGGGTATTCAAGATTAACTTATTTAATTGAAATGTATATTAAAAGTTAAAAACAACTGGGTCAAATGTGTTGTTCAAAACTGGTAGATAATCTTGACAATGGAAAATAGAAGTTTAACATCAGCTACAGAAATGTCATAATTAAATGGAATAAAAGTCAGCAACAATAAAGAAAAGCTTACAGGACAAAAGGGGTAGTAGAAAGTTATCAATTAAAATGTATAAGAAAAATGAACTAAACTCCAATACAAAGCATAGGTCACTGACTGGCATAAAATCAAAATCCAACAATCTGATATCTGCAAGAGACAGATTTAAAATTAAAATATAAGTGGGCAAAAGGTAAGGGATAATTTCAAGCATGTCATGCCTATGCAAATAAAAAAGAAAATAATGGAGATTTCTACTATGACAAAAGTTAGGACAGATTAATAAGTTTATTATTACATAAAACAAATTTACAGATAAAGTTGTATTAAACAAAAAAATCTAATAATATTGCAAGTATATGTTCTAAACAAAATAGTAATAATAACAGTCTGAACAAAAGTGAATTAAAAATGGCAAATATAATTGTACCTGAAAGCCTTATTAATAGTTTACAATGTTGAGATTAGTAGGTAGAAAATGAAGAATAAAAATACAATTTTAAAAACTGTATCAAATAATAAACAGTATAAAAATAACTGTAATAGTAAAACCTGATGACAAGACAAAATATTTTTATGAAGTCCATATGGATTATTTTTAGAATTGTTTAGGTAAGAACATAATTAATAAATATCAGAAATGTAGAAAATCTATATGTCCCATATTTTTACCTTGTAATGTGACAAATAACAAAAGCAGACTAAAACTGCTCAACTGTGTGAATATTTTTAAATTATCCTTTAATGCCTATGTCATGCAGAAAATTCAGATTATAATAATGTATTATTTAAAGGATAGATGTATAAATTTAATTTTAAAAATTATTTATACAGAGAATAAAAATATTAACACTATGAAATATAATATTATAATAGGATAGTAAATGCTGAAGAGATACAAAGAGTCTAATACTCATTAAGTCTTATTTATTTTCTATAGAGCTGCTTCAGTTTATTAAAAACTCACAGAGAATGTAGACCTGTAAAGAAAATTCCAGAAAAGGCAAATTTCTTTGCTGTGAATGTGAGAGTATGTGCGTGTATGTGTTTCATAAGGAGGAGATTTACCAAGGCCATGGAGAGAGAAAATATTATAAATATAATAATATGTAACAGTAAAAAATCTCCTATATGAAACACTCTTGACCAGTTACAGTGCTCAGCACTTTTCACTTTTTATCTCATTAACCTCCAACTCTCCATCATCTATACTGCTTATTACTCTCAGCTTTCACCAAGTCACATGCGATACAAATTGGCTTATCAGATAGAGCAAGGGCTGGCATAACACTGCTGGGAGCTTTTGTTACAGATCTAATTTATAAACAAAATTTTGATGACAAAATAGAAAACATTTAAATCATTCTAAAGCAGCTAAGACAAAAATTAAAAGAAACTATTACCACTGGCCGGTTTTTAAGATAAAAGGGAAAGAATTTGAAGTATGAACATTTTATTAAACATGATGTCGTATTATTTATATTAGACATCACGTTTTTATAAATGGTTTCAATGGCATATGAATTAAGATGATGTTGATATTCATTAATATTTCACTTTCTCAAATGAAATGCAACTCTGCTTTAGTCTTACTTGCAAATAGCTGCCTCTAGCTCTCCATATGCTGTTTAGAATTGATTTTAGAGGTTTTGAAATAACATAAAAGAGGTTTATTGAAAGCCTGTAAATACATTTTTCATGAGTATTGATACATGGTGACAATCAATAAATATCCTCCAAAAACCTCCCTCACAAATAAAACTATCGAGTTCCTATTTTTAAAAGGTAGACCTCAAAGTGAGGTTAAATGTAAAGGTACAAAAAGCACTCCAAAATAAACTAATCTAGCACTATTATACAGACATATGGCATATATACCGTGTATATTGCATATAAATACCATATAGCATATACACCATATAATAGAAGGTTTAAATAGCCCTTAAACAAAATCAATAATACCATCAATTTCTATGAAAGCCTATCATTGAATCAGACTCATTGATCATTACCCCTTGTAATATTTCTAGAGCTATTGCGGACTAATGGAGACATAATGGAGTTAGACATTTCTATACTCTGTTGTAACACTGAGGTATCTCATTTACCCATGTTAATTTTTTTCTAAACAAGTTGACAAAAACAAAAATAAATTGACAAACATGAAAAAAAATGCTTTGCAAAAACAACTATTCATTTCTACTTGCCACTCTAAAGTCTCCACGACTTGTGACTGTTCTGGCCTCCAAGAAAAAAACCAAAATATAACATTGTAGAATTATTACAACCTTTCCAACAAATATCTAGACAAGGTTTCAAAACTGCTATTTCTGCTGACCTTGCAAAAATGTAAGGCAAGCATGAAACTGATTCTCCTGTTCTGAGAGTGGCATAAACCCTTCTGTTATCCATAGGCAGAAAGACCACAGCACAGACAAAATCACTTCCAGGGAGCAACAACAAGAACAAGGAGAAAGGTAAGTCAATAGCCACTCGGTAGAGTGACACACCTTTCTGGACATCACAAGACACTTTACAAACATTTGTTATGGTGAGCATTTCATCTTAACGATGAACTGAGTAGGAAGAGTGGGGGTAGTTGGGTGAAACAAGGGGGTGAGGCAAGGGCAAAACTGAGTTACTGTGCCCTTCCTGTCATTGAGCTAAATGCTTTACAGTGTATTTCTATCCTCATAACACTCTAGGACTGTTATCATTGCCCAACCTCCCACTCCCGCTTTACAGGCAGGCTGAGGTTTAGAGAAGTTAAGTAATCTGTCCAGGGTCACACAGCTAGTAAATTACAAGAGCCAGTCTTTAAAATCCGAAGCCCAAGCTCTTAACCATTCTGCTCACGCAAGATTCTAGGAGTTATTTTTAATGTGATTCATAATATTGTTGTTTCTTGCATGAAAACAGTTGGAACAATGCCAATTCTTGAATGTCCTGAGACAAACTACTAGCAAAGGTTTATTGGAACAGACCACAAGGAAAATTTTTTCTTTTCTTTTCTTTTTTTTTTTTTTTTCATTTCATTGACCAGTGGGACCCTGTGGCTACCTTGGACAGGAGGAGTGCAGAGGCTAAGATGGCACTGCTACAGCGATAAACTTCATTCATAGGCAACCCTGGGCATTCTTCTCATTTCAGTCAGGACCAACTGCCTTGTCCCTGTTGAAATCACTGGGCATTCTTCACTTGAATAAAAGATAAAGAATTACATTTTGAAGGAGTCATGGCTGGATTTTTAAAGTGAATATTATGGACTTATATGTATAAGTGACCCACATCCAAAAAACTGAAGAGCATTAGTCTAATGTATCTCGTCTGTGTAATAGTAACTGTACAATAATTTAATATCATTTCAATTTTGCACTTACACAATGTCCTCTATCATGGTGGTTCAAGGTAATTTGCAAATTTTCAGATTAAATTTAAATTCTTAAAGACATTTTAGTGGTAGTACTAACTACAAAACTGGTATGTAATGTATCTTCAAAAAATATGGTTTCACTGAAAGTAATAAAAAGAGAAATCTGATCATGTAAACAATGAATTAAAACAATGACTTAAAAGAAAATAGTAAACTGGGTTTTGAGAAATGAATTATTCAAAGAACAGATGGATTGAAATTTGACAACTTTCATCAGTCACACACACACACACACAATTCCACACAATTCCCAGATAACATATTCATACAAACACAGACTTTTTTTAGGGCAGGCAGTGGCATCTTAATTCTATGCAAGATGCTGTATTCTCTAAGCACATGTTCCTGCCTCTTTTTATAAAGCTGATATCCATTTCATTCCAGTTTTAGGATAATCCTCTTCTCCCACAAATATGTTTTAATGTTGGGTAAATAATCATATTATATTAGTTCTTAACATTACAAATAATCATATAACTGTTGATAGGAAGTTTATGACAAAGAGCAACATCACACAAGGCTGACCTCCTAAACTGGATGATTAGGAGACGTCAACAAGACAAAAGAATATCTAGGTTTGTGGGACCGTTTATTGATTCAGCAACTTGAATTGCTGAATTCAGTTTCAGTAATATGGGCAAATATCCATTGCTATTAGATCATGTTATTAGACTCCAATGCAGATTTATTAAATACTCAGGTCATGTCTCTGAGTCAAATTAAAGTAAACACAGTCCTTATTAGACAGTCCAAAAGCGTACATGTTCTTATACAACTATTATCAAAACAGTGGTTTTTTTTAAAAAAAAAAAATTATCTCATAGGAATAAAAATGTCTATTGCTGCTTTTAGCCATATACCTGAAACAGGACCGAAAAACTTTCTCTCAAAACAATACTAAGAACTTATTGTGTGTATAATGTTCTTCTTTCAAAAGTATATGTTCTAGCCTTGAAAAATGTTTCATTTAACCATGTTCATTGCAGATATAGGTAAAGGACTGCTGGTTGACTCTAGAGCTGGATCCCAGCCATGGAAGGCTCCTCACCCCCTCCTGTCCTTGGAATGTACACTCTGCCCACCATCCCCACAGTGGGAGCTGTTCCAAGGACTTAGCCCTGAGAGAGTAAGGTGTTGCTGAGACCATCTGCAATGAATATGTAACCAAACCCAGGCCTCTATATAATCTTTTGAGATCCTGGCAGGCGGGTGTGGAAATCTAATCATCTTGCAAGCACGCCTCATATGTAAGTTCCCTTGCTTATTAAACCTGCCACCTACCAATCTGGAGTGGCCTGCCTCTTTTTTCCATCTCTCCCTGCTCTTAGTGTATGGGGTCCCTTTTGCAAACCAACAAGGACCAAAGGTAAGAGCAGGGCCTCTGGAGCCAGACCACCTCTGTTTCAATTCCCCAGCTCTGCTGCTTACTGTCTGGGAGACGCTAGGCAGGTTCCTTAACCTCTAAATCTCTGTATTTTTCTCAGTTATAAAATGGGGATAATAATAATATATGTTTTATAGTCCTATTCCGAAGAATGGTATTTTATGTTCTTGAAAACCCCCAAAAAATAGGTGATACCAAGGTTAGGGGAGGTGATGTGATCTTCCCCAAAGCCCCAAAGTTAATAAGCATCAAAGGTAGATTCAGTGGCCACCTGCTTTATATAATGTGTCATTATTTTCTCTATAATCTTCAGGACATTTTTAAATTATGTGATCATTTACTCTCTTTTCAATGTCAAATTATGCATAAATTCATTTGCTATATGCAAAGGTAATTACTGCTACTTGGTTACCAGAACATGACCTTCAGGAAGGGCAGGAAATGTATATGGGCCCTGAATTTGCCACAGTGCATTCACTCATAAAAAGGGGGAGCTGGGTCCATGTTCAATATATGGGCTGGCTGACTGAACAAGGACAAGTATAGGGAAGAGGCAGGAGGCTGCGCTTTAAAATTTAAATTGTGATTGTTTACTTTCCATTCATTGTCAAATTTTGCATACATTCTTTGGTTATATCCAGAAGTATTTACTTTGTGCAAGCTACATGCAAATTAACTACAGATTAAAGGGCAAAGAGGAGACAAAATGAGTTGCAACAATTTCCCTCACCCTTACTCTCCACACACTTTTACTTTTTCCGTGCCTGTTTACCCCTTTTTTTTTTTTTAACTCTTTACTCTTTTTATCCAATTTTTCCTCAGATGATTTCTCCCCAACTTTCTCAAAATACTACACTGGAATGAGACCTCTCTGGGAAAATCTATAAGGCCTGACTACATTACAGAGTGAATAAGTAGCTCCAAAAGAAACTTCTAGCTTGATACTTCAAAAAGATATGTGGCCTTATATATTTTATAACAGTTAAATGTACCCAAGTGGCACAGAAAGGAAATGACCAACTCACTCAGATCATGTGTCTTCATCCCTCATTGTCCCTCCCTTTCTCTCCTATTACCAAGTCCCCTGTTATTATGCCTACAATATCTACCATGCCTCCATACCTGGTGAAAGTGGTACATACCTAGGAAATTGATTCACCAATATTTAGGGAATGGATAAAATGAGAAGAATCTGGAAAACACTAAACTGAGTCCCTTTCAGCAAACCTGGAATTCACACCCAAGCACCATATTTATTTATCTCCCTCCCTTCTCTGTTAGCTCCTACCAATGGGCTCGGTGAGGAGGCAGCCCAGAGAAATTGTCAGTTGTCTCAGAATGGGTACAGTTCCTGTCCCAAGATGGGCTTACCCAAGTCCACAGCCCTTTAAACTATAAGTAACATTTTGCATATATTTATATTAATGCATCTTTCTCAGGTAGAAGTCTATCTGTGATTTTCAGTCTCAGGATGATCTGTGATCCCAAATTGCTGAAGCCCTGATAAGCGTCCTCCTCTTCTCAGCCCTGCCTCCCCTAATGGGTATCGTTTTCAGCTCAACAACACCAAGACCAAACTCTGGATACTCTCAAAATAAAGAGTGGTGGGGAGGGAAAGAGAACAACAGTGTGGGGAAAGGTGCTTAGGAGGCCTGGAAAGGAATGGAAAAGTACTCCTGAAGGCCCACTTTCTCAGCTGCTTCTTTTGTTTATTTATCTTAACATAGTGGATGAAATTAGAAGTGGTTTCCCTTTTCTGAAACAACAACTTCATGTTTGGGGATTTCTTTTAAGAGGTGATATTAAGGTAAATTTCTCATATCCTGATTCCCTAAAAGTGTGCTGGGGTTGTTATTTTGAGAAGTCTTATTTACAGGGCTCTCCTTTGTTTGGTGATCCTTCCTCTATGAAAGATTCCCAGTCCTTAAGTGAATCTAAAGGGGCTAAATAATTTATTCTTAATTAAAAGTTAGTGTCCCATAGCAATGAAGGACTAGGATAATCAGTGGCTGAAGAACTGACCTCCATGTCAAGGCTTCTATTTCTTTTCATCAACCAGTAATAAATGAGAAGATAAGGAAAAAATGATCTGGCCTTTCCCCCATTGTAAATCAGAGGCTGAAATTCATAAATTTATACGGAGAACACTCCAGGGGTTCAGTTCTCTAAATCTCTTCCATCTACCCCTAACTGATAGAAAATTGGCCTGTGGGATTTTCCTCATCAGTCCATTATATATGATCTTCAGAACTTAAGTTAATACAACTTAATAACAACAAAACCAAAAATAATAATAGAAAACTATGTGTATGTGTCACACATCGTTATAAGTGATTTAAATATACTAACCCATGTAAATAAGTGCAGGAGGCAAATCCCCACTTTATAGATGAGAAGAACAACAAAGGACAAGAAATAATACTTAATCATTGCATCAAATGTTCTCAACCACTTAATTCGATCATAAGATAAAGAATCAGAATGTGCTGTGTAAACACAAGGCACTATTCAAATGTCATCTTCCATTTCAATCAACTTTTCCAAGGTTGGCTACTACGAAGACATCCAACAATGAAAACATTTCAAATTTTCTAAACATTCACACCCACCTTTTCAGTTGATCAGGTCCAAAACCTCAAAGCCATAAATTGCTTCTTCTTCAAGTTCACCCTTCATAGTTAATCAGTCTTCACATCCTGTGGATTCCACCTTCACAAAGATTCTTTAGTCTGTACCCCCTTTTCTACTTGCCCTGGAAGTCCCTTAGTTCAGTCTGCTATCTCTCCACTTGATTACCTCAAAGGTACCCCCAATGGTCTTCCCATCTTTCATCTTTTCCCTCAATGCCATTCACTCCACGGAGAGTTCCCTTCTTAGAAAACAGATCTAACCTTAGGCCCTGTTCGCAATACATTTAGCAGCCTCACTGCAATCAGAGGTAGCATCTTGGGCAAGACCTCTGTCTACGTCAAAATATTTGAAAACCTGTTCTAATTCCACTACTTACTAATTCTGTGGTTTTGAACATGTTCTTTAACCTCTTTGAAACTAAATTTCTCTTGGAAAAATGAGATATTTGCCCAACCTATCTAATAAACTATAAAGACTTTTTTTTTTTTTGAGGGCAGTATCACTGGTCCTCATACGTGGGATCTGAACTGGGGCCGCTGGCTTCCCAAGCCAGCACTTAACCACCGCGCCACTCAGCCGGCCCAAAAATTTTTTTAATGTGTGAGAAGGCTCCTTAAAAAGTATGAAATTCATTTCAAATGTGGAGCTCTTACTGAAGTCCAAATTTCTTGACCTGGCATTCAATGCCTCCAAAATCTGACCATGATCTGCCTATTCAGGCGATCTCCCACTACACACATACCCAAACCCCCTCAGGGTTCTCTTTCTCTGAACTTTGCAACCTCTATCAGAGATCTGTTCATTCTTTAAGACCAAAATAAAACCTTACCTTCTCAAAAGGATGCCCACAATCCCCTACTAAGACTCCCTTTCCTAAACATTCATATCACCATTTTGTGAGTTCTTGCTATATGACGACCATTGTACCAATGCACATAAGTATCTATAAATATAATCCTCTATGCCTATATCCCCACAGTGACCCTTATTATCTCCATTCATAAATGAAGAAACTGAGTCTCTAGAACATTCAATACCTTGGCCAAGGTTACATAAAATGTAAAGAGCAGAGCTTGGCTTGGCCAAGTCTGTCTTCTTTCAGAGCCTCTGCACTAAACTGTGTATAGACAATAGAATGCACTAAACTGTGTATTGTATTGTCTATACAAAACAATAGCCCTTAACAGAATCAGCCTGTTAGTAGTCAAAAATGCATCTATCCATCCCTCTTACAAGTTTGTGAGCTACTGGGTAATGAAGTATTCTTTCATTTGTACCACCAAATGACTACCATAAATAATATTTACTGAGCTAAACTGAACTTACAAAATCTCTATTGCTCCTCCAATTAGAACTTTCTCTCCCCATCTCTGCTACCTCTCTCACTCTTTCTCACTCTCCTGCTCTTTTTCTTTTCCTATCATCCAGTGCAAAACCAGGGTGAAAAGTAAAAATGCTCAGTTTGGGATATGGGCAGTAAGATAGAAGAGAAGAACCACTTGGAAAGTATTGCTTCTCCATCTTAATTTCTGGTGCTTTAAATTAAAATATTCTATTAGAGTCTCAAGGCCTTCACAGAATATACAAACAATTTTTGCCTACATACTGGCTCTGGTGACCAGCATCTCATTGCAAAAACTTGTTACTACTTTATATTATACCTATAAATTGAGCTTTATGTAAAATTTCTTCTAAAATATTCATCATACTCATATAATTTTCCTTGTTCTTTTAGGCAGTAAAAGAGAAGAAAAAGTCACATCTTCAAGAAAGAATTTGAATTCAAAGTTGTTAGAATAAAAACTCAAAAATCTTAATTCCTTTTGAACAGGAAGACAAAGGTTTCTCAGCTGACCACAGTAGCAATGACACAGCTTACATTAGGAAAGATTACAGTTCAACAAAAACAACACAGAGAATTGAAGAGTCTATGGGTTCTCTCTGGAATGCACTCCCTTGAACAAATGGCGTGCTTCATCTAAACCTTAATAACCAATGGCATTCTACAGAGGGGCAGAACAACCTTTGATGTCCTCTTTGAAATTTAAACGCAGATTCTGAAGGGAAGAAGCTGTCCAACCAGTCAAAGAATGAACTCATAAATGTTTCCACTGCACCAAAGCTCAAATTAAACTTCAATGTCTGGTTCCATGGCTACAATAAATTTTTTTTCCTAAAATGTTAAACTCTTATCCCAGCATATAACTTACAAAGAAAGAATTGTGTGTAAGGAAACCGTTTCCTGTTACCATCCTAGGAAATATAAAATGGGAAATACAAGAGGCATGTAGGAATATATATATAATTTCAGTTCTTTAAACTAATTTGAAAATCATTAAAGAGATGACAGTCAAAATTCTAGTATGTAAGGTTCTAGTTTAATTAAAAGGGACCATATGAGCTCCTCTAGTTTTACAGATAAGAAAAACGAAGTCAGCGATATCAAATGACTTGCATGAAGTCATAACAGTCATTGTCAAAGCGTCAAAGGCCAACTGGAGTTCAGGTTCTTCATATTTATTTCAGTGTTTTTCTCAATATACCACACAATTAACTTAATCAAAGATCCCCGAGTAATAATTTCTATTCCCTCTACAGTTAATAGCTTTAATCACTTTTGGTGCTATCAGCCACTTCTGTCATTAACAGTCTTGGGCAGTTTCAATTCAATAACAAAATCTGAAATTTCATGTATTTGATATGGTCTCTGCATGAAGCACATTACATGCTTTATCTTATCTACTCCTACAATAGCCATCTGAGTCAGAACTCTTCATTTTCTTATAGATGAGGCTGAGATAGGTTCTTATTCAGGAGCACAGAACCAATAACTGCTAGAGGTAGGACCCAAGACTAAATCCAAAGCCATTAATTTATCAATACCCTGTAAGTGTAAATTAAAAGTTCATTTATTTATGATGTAAAGGAATAATATCTTTTATTCACTGGTATGTCTGAGTGTCTATAATACAATGCTTATTCATTTTTATTCAAAACAACTATCTTACTCATGTGTCTTTGATGTCTCCTTAAGTTACAAGAATCCCTGACACATAGTCAGTACAAAATCAGTTGGTCAAAAATGAATGAACTTGGGTGGTGTGTAGTCCTACAGGGCCTTCTATAAATTATTTTAAAAGATAAATGTATGCATTGGATCGTGGCAGATAAAACAGAACACTGCAGAGGACAGGCTGGTTCAGAAAGACTAAATGGGAAACAACTGACCACAGAGAGAGTGTGCACACAGCTGAGAGGGCAAACCCTAGACCAGCTAGCTGCACTGGAATTTCTGAGATGGATAGTAAACCAGCCACATGGATTCCAATCTGTGTCCCAGGATGAAGCTAGGATGATGAAGAATTCATGAGATAACTGAAGATAACTTAGAGGGGAAAGCATATACAAAAGCTTAGGGTTGAAAGAAAGCAAGGCACATGGGAAGGAAGTCAAGGAAATTCAATATGATGGGCATATCAACTATTGGCATAGTGGTGAGAGGTGAGGCTGGAGACAGAGGGAGGGGTCAGAAGAAACTGATCTTTTGAGGCCTATTAAGGAGTTTGACCTTTCTGAGGGCAGTGGGCAGCCAGGAAAGGGCTTTAAGCAGAGAGATGACATAATCAGATTCTGAGCACAGTAGCATCAACAGCACATAACATTGGTATGGTGCCACTCTGGGGTCCATGGAAGAAAGAATCAGCATGGATAAAGGGTGGTGAGGTGAAACTCAAGGACCAGAGGGCAACTTCAGTGATGGGAGTCAGAATAAGTTGGTGGAAAAGGTACTTTGGGAAAACATCTAAAATAAATCAGAGGCACTTCTAGAAAGATTGAGGAGGTTCTAGTGGTAGGAAGTAGAGACTTCCTATATTGTGGGAAAAAATGAGTGGGAAAAGCATGAAAGCATGTTATATGCATATAGCAATATGATTTAGGTGCTAAGTATTTTCTCAATGCATTTTAATTTTCTGCTAATTGGTCATTAATTTGTTATGTATGAGAATTCTCTATTATCTGAACAATTAATTTGCCAGAATATTAACTACTCACATAAATATACTCATTATGTATATATACATCATTTCATAGGTTACATAGAGCTTTTCCATCTATGTTTTTATTTAATCCTTAAACAATCCTTATGAAGTTGGCAGGAAAGCAAAAGCATCAATATTACAGATGTGCTAAAGTGGCCAGAGTCAGTGAAAAATGAACCAAAATTTGAGCCTCCTGAAGTTCAATATTCTTTTAGTTACATGATCATAAGTGTAGTAATTTAGTGTGTTTTTTCTTCTGTCTCCATCTGTCCAAATTTGTTGCACAGACTCCAAGGAAATCATGCAAACAAAATCATTGCTACTTGCATCACATACTCATGCAGGTACATTAATAAACTTAGCACTAAGAAGATTCAAAACATCCAATGCTGGTGTAATCATATTTTCTGAATCTCTAATTGGAATACTTGGGCCAATAAATTTTAGGACAATTAAGTTAATGAAACAGATCTTAGACAATTGGGCTATCTTGGAAAATTGGGGCTATACCATCTTACAATAACAATAATGATAATAAATAGCATTTATTGAATGTTTATATCATATGAGAGACTTTTCAAAGTGATTTACTTGCATTAATACATCAATCCTCAGTATAACACAATGACGTGGGTACTATTATTACCTGTATTTTACAGAGGGAAAACTGAGGCTCCAGGAAGTCAATAACTTGCCCAAGGTCCCATAGCTACTAAGTGAATAAGTAGAGTCAGCTTTAAACATAGGTCATACTAAACTAGAACTTGTGTTCTTAACCACAGATGCTCTGCTACCTCTCACATTACCATCAGCAAAATCTGTTTTCACATTCCCAGGAGATTACTTGAACTTCAAATACTATTCCCAGAAATACAAATGCATCAATGGTATATGTTAGAAAGAATGATAACTCAGGAACAGGATATTGCTGCTCAGTTTGGGAAACCAACAAAAGAGCAGCTATAACTTCATCACTATGAAAACGATAAACAATTTAGATACAATATTCTATTTGAAAAGCGAATATTGGGCCGCTATTATCTGCCCAGGCCTGTGGTAGACCGAGAAGTAATGCAAAAGATAGAAAACATATCTATGCATCTCTAACTACAAAGAGCATCCAGGCAAGCCTGAAAGAAATGCACACACTGAATATTTGAATAACAATAGCTAAAATTTACTGAATGCTCACTGGGGCCAGGCACTGTTCTAAATATGTGTAGTAACTTCTTTAATCCTCACAAAAATCATAGGAATTGTTATGATTATCATTATCTCCATTTTAGAGAAGAGAGAATTGAGGCATCCAGCGATGAGCCAACTCGCCCAACATCACCTGTTCAGTAACGAGCAGAAGTGAGAGGCTGGTTCCTGAGCCCACATTCTCAATGCTAGCTCTCTTTATCCTGATTTTGTGCTTGCAGTTGGGTGAATAATTTAGGCAGGGCCAGGTCTACAGTCCCATACCTCTCAGACGGCAGAAGCAGCCTCGCTTAAACCTTAAGCCCCAAATCAACTTCACCAAAGCAGCTCTGAAGAGAAGGCCCTGAACCAGGGACATTTCATTGTATTCTGACATCCAGCCTGCTATTGTTCTTTGAGTTTATCTTCAGTGGCCAAGAATTCTACCTGGAGGTAGAGTAAGCAGATGGGCAAAGAAGGGTCCACCTTCCTATGATTCCTCCTCTGGATACTTCAAACCCAGAAACAATCCAAACATTCATCAGGAGAGGAACAAATAAACAAATTGTAGAGTATTTCCAAACTCAGCAATAAAAGAAAAAAATGAGTAATACAACATGGATGAATCTCCAAGTAATTATGCTGAACACAAAAAGTCAGACACAGAGGAGTATATGCCATATGATTCCTCCTATTTGAAATAGTTGGAAAAGGCAAATCTCATCTATACAGAAAGCAGGTTGCCAGGGCTGCAAGTGGATGGGGATTGACGAGGAAGGGGCACAATAAATTTTGTGGAGTGATGGAAATGTAAGGGATTCTTTTGGAATTGGTAAAAATGTTCTATGTATTAATTTTGGCAGTAATTACATGGTGTATAAATTTCTCAAAGCTCTTTGAAATGTACACTTAGGATAACAGCATTTTTGTGTGGGATTCTAGATGGGCTCTTAGATCAGAAAAAGGACATTAGTGAGAACAATGGCAAGTTTGGAATGAGACCTGTAGATTATATGCATCAATGCTAATTTCTTAGTATGATTTTTTCCCCAGTGTTTCCAGAAGTCTAAAATAACTTCAAAATGAAGAGAAAAAAAAAATTAAGTTTCTTGAGCTGAGTTCACACAGCGGCCAAGGAAGGCGTTTTGCAGCCTCAGCTCCCTGCAGACCACAGGCCTTCCTCAACAGATCACCTCACAGTTGTGGCCAGAGCCCTTCGGCAGAGTAGGTGGCCCTAATAAAACACAGCATAATTACAGTGTGTAAATAATGTTGCTATAAGAGAAAAAGAAATTTTCCTTAGCCCAGACAAAACTCATCCAAAGAACAGGTCACATTCCCTAGTTCCACTTTCAATGTGGCTTTATAATTAAGGTATGAAGGTTTGACTATCATTGCAGATGGGGCTAGAAAGTGGGGATTAAGGGAGCAGTATGAAGAAGAGGCGAGAACGACCCCTGGACCGACTGAAGCTCATCCCGCACTGCATCCCCACGTCCAGCGTCCAGCGTCTACGTTCCGCCACCGTCGCCATCATGCCCAAGAGAAAGGCTGCAGGGGATGCTAAAGGAGATAAAGCCAAGGTGAAAGACGAACCACAGAGAAGATCTGCAAGGTTATCTGCTAAATCTGCTCCTCCAAAGCCAGAGCCCAACCCTAAAAAGGCCCCTGCAAAGAAGGGAGAAAAGTTACCCAAAGGGAAAAAGGGGAAAGCTGATGCCGGCAAGGATGGGAATAACCCTGCAGAAAACGGAGATGCCAAACCAGACCAGGCACAGGAAGCAGAAGGTGCTGGAGATGCCAAGTGAAGTGTGTGCATTTTTGATAACTGTGTACTTCTGGTGACTGTACAGTTTGAAATACTATTTTTTTATCAAGTTTTATAAAAATGCAGAATTTTGTTTTACTTTTTTTTTTTTAAGCTATGTTGTTAGCACACAGAACACTTCATTGTTGTTTTTTGGGGAAGGACATATATTACTAATAGAATGTCTCCAAAGCTGGATTGACATGAGAAAAACACCTTTCCCTTCTAGTTTTGAGAGACTTCCACTTGCTTCCTGGGAGGAGGGACCCTTTGATGTTAATACACATTAGCCACCTTGGCACAAACACCTTTCGGTGTGGGAAAACCCAAATTCATTTTTATTTCCTTTTCTCCCTCTCCACCTTAAGCATAGACTTGACTCCCTTAAATCCTGAGACCTGTTGGGACCTGACCCAGAAAAATTGGTTACCAGTATGTCAGGCAATCCAGACTGATAGCGTCACCACTGAGATGGCATCCCTCAAAAGAGCAGCAGTTCCATTTTTTAGATTGTGGACCTACAGATTGATAATTCTGCCATTTTCATTTCATTTCCTGAAAGTCAGGGTCAGCTTGTGAAAAGTTGTTAAACAACAATGCTTAATGTGAAATGTCAGCCCTCACTCCAAACTTTACCTGTTCAGAGCATCAAATGAAGACTTCATTGGGTTTTTATAGTGGCTTTCTGATTTTGGTAGTCCATTGAAGAAGGGAGCTTGAAAGTTGTTGTATACTGTTAATGATTGTCGGCCCATGTCCTGCCTGAAATACCATGGTTGTTTATGAAAAGTATCTTTAATAAAGTTGGATACAGTTTGGCTTGGAAAAAAAAAAGAAAAAGAAAGTGGGGATTAAGTCATTCTCTCTGCACAGTCTTGCCAAACACCTTTAAAATTTATTTTTCCTACAAAAAGAGAAAAACACCACAAATCATCAGGCAACGAAGGCTAGTGACCCCTGAGAGATGGAAACAATTGCCCCTATTTACTGGCCTGGAGAGAGTTTCCAGGCCACAGTGCAGGGAGGGAAAGTAAGTCCTGAGGTTACCTGGTCTGGACTTGAGCGGGGAGTCCCAGCAGGTCATGGTGACCAGAGATCAAAGGGCACTGAGAGGAGAGAGCTGTCTGGACAAAGGCTCTGTAGATCTGAATTCTGTTTTTTTTTACCTGGAGGACAAAGGTCTGTGTTATGTTAAAAACAGCCTGTAGATTTTTTTTTTAAAGGCTTCACTTTTGGAATATTTGATGTGTATATGATTTGATTTTTTATTTTGAACTTCCACTCACATGGAAAGCTAACTCCTTAGGGGAAAGCCATAAATAAGATTTTGAGTAGAAATAAGAACCACATTGTCCCTAGCACTGAGTATTCAAGACATACATACGAACATTATTCATGTCAGGATTTTAAAATTTAATTAACATGTCTCTCAGTATTGTAGAAGAAATGTATACATCATAATCATGGTTTATATAAAAATGAATTAAATGCATCTTTTTGTTATGTGATTTTTGAAACCCCCTATTTTCCCCATGGACCTGAAACTCTATATTTAAGACACAGAAAGGAAGTTTAAGCTGGAAAGTTACTAAAGACACTAGAAATTCTGGTTTGTCCTATTATTCAATATGTTTACATCTATGCTTTTAATTTAATATTTTTAATCAAATCAACCAAAGTGTACAATGTGTCCAATGTAAAAATCAGTAATCAATCAAAAATACTCCAGTTGTAATGTCCATACCTATGATCCATATCTGTCATGCATCCTGAGATAGTCTTACTTACTGCAGAGGCCCAGCCACCTATCAGCTCCTTACGTGGGTTGGGTGTGGGAGAGAATAGCAAGGACATGGCCACAGAGCCAGAGGGAAGACACTAAAATGCAACCACATGGACAAAAATAAACAAAACAAAAAACAAATTTATTTCCAAAATTCCTTTCTGTTCTTATGAAAAATAGGTTTCTGTTTATTCTTTTCTCTTATTCAGACATTGCCTTTGGATTCCTTTATTACTCAGGCTGCAAATAATAGCAGTGATTATATACAGATGTTATATACAGATGGCCCCATGTAATCTTTACTCTACCCAGGTAGAAACCATAAGGGTGAAATTTGGTAAATTAATAACGTAATTAGACTTAACTGGTTTGCAGTTTGGCTCACCGCATAGCTTGCTGTCTAGCCATTTGTATATAGACTTAGTTTGCAGTTTGATTCACCCTGATATTCAGCTATTTCTTTTTTGTTTCTCCCCTCACTGGTTAACTGAAAAACTCTGTCTTATTCTCTTTCTCAAGGCTGCTCATACCTCGTTAATCCATTTAATCAACAAAACCCTAGCCTAAAAAGAACAATTTCTTAATCTTCAGGCACCCAGTCACCAGAATACATATAAAGCCCAGGCCTTGGTGGTCTAGTCTGAATCCAGGGTCCAGAGATAACATTATCTTAAAATAGACCAGACCCCAGGAAGGATGTCAGGCCTCAGACCTGCCTGACCGACTCCCCCTCTTCTTTGTTCTTCTTATGTACCTATAAAACTTCTGACCAGTCTAGGAATGGGGAGGTGGCCTTTGGACATGAGTCCCCCATCCTCCCAGAATGCCAGCATTCTGAATAAACCTTCCACTAACCATATCTCTTGATTTTTAACTTTTCCAATCAGCAGGCAGCCAGACCTTAGCACGGTATCAAGACTACTGTCTTATCATTTCCATTTTCCATGATGGAGAATGGAGGTGGTCAGCCCAAAGTCACACAGCAAGCAAATGGCAGACCTGGTATGTCACTTGGGCCCAATTGACCCCACAAGCCCAAGTCTTTATCCATGGCACTGACCTACCTCTGTCTGGCCCCTAAATAGTAATTGCAAACTGTTCCAACCTACTCACTGACTGGGCTACCTGATGGCAGCTGTTGTTTTAATTCTTAAAAAGCTTTCATCAGGACTCATTTCCCCTCCGCAAACTCTTTTGTTTTAGCACTGTGACTCTTAGCAAGTTCCTGAAACTTCTGGAAAACCTTCTGGGCCTCCATTACTTGAGTAATCTCTAATGCTTCCTCTCATTCTAAACTCTCAAAAAAAATTTTTTTTAATTAAAAAAAGTCTGTTAAGGGCCAGCCAAGTGGCTCAGTTGATTAAGAGTTCGCTCAAGCGTGCGAACTGAGCTCTGAGCAACAGCAGTTCGATGCCCAGCCGGAGCTGAGCTGCTGCTGAGCTGCCAACAAGTGGCAGGATGGCTCAGCTATACAAAAAAAAAAAAAAAAAAAAAAAAAAAAAAGTCTGTTAATCTCCTCTTTCCTGGAAGGAAAAGGACAATTGTCCTAAAAAGTAAAACATTCATTTGACTTTCAACACTCTCCTTGTTAAGTCAGCTCCGATACTGAGATCAGACCACTACCATGCAGTAGGGTGAGAATGCCCAGCTAAGGGGACAAACAGGGGCAGAAACATAATACATGTGCAAGGGCAAGAAATTGCATCTGTCCTGGGGGAGCGGAGCCTTTGTACTCATGTTCCCGTAGTGCCAAATCATGGGGTCTGTGCCCACACCTCATTCGAATGCATACACAAGGGCCCTGACTTGCCTATTATTTAATACTTAGGTACTAGACAGCTTCATATTACTAATGACCTTCACAATGACTTACTTAATTTAATGTTTCCATTTTATTTGCAGCCAATTTCATTTTTTCACTGATGTACTACCACGCTGCTGTTGTATTTCCAATCACCAAACCATGTGTAAATTAATATTCTAATAAAGAAGGTCATTTACTTATTGTAGGCATGTAGAACAGTGAGTGCCTCACTCATCTGTATTTCCCCGGTCATCCCAAGACAGCGCTTGCACAGTGAGTATTTAATTCATCTGACTGAATTTATGAAAGACACATTCCTTTCATATCCTATCTTTTAAAAATCTGACTAGTATCATGGTCATGTTTAAAATTGCTATTTTTAAAAATACACTTTTTGGCCTAACCCTGAACTTATGCCCAAATCAAATGTCTCTGAAATTTTCCACCATAAAGTTGTAGATTCTAGCAGTTTACATATAAGTCTAAATGGCCACCATCCAGCAAGAGGATACAATGCAAAAGAATAATGCAAGAAAGACTAATGAAAAATGCAAATAAACAAACAAACAAAAAAAGCCACTTCATTTTGCCATGAACAAGTCTATGGGATCCAAAACCCATCTATATCTAACAAAAAGTATCAAAAGCAAATGTTTCTCTAGTGGAAAATAAGTATTAACTGGTTTCAGATCATTCATTTTGAAAACAAGAGAATTAGAATTTTCTCAACCACACTTTATAGCCAATATAACATATTTTTATACTTTAATTTTATTAAAATAACAAGAAGAAAAGGAAATAAAGTAACAAGAAAAAAAGGAAAAGCTGAGAGGAACATGAGTTTAATGTCTTTTAAGGCTATTTGGAATAAGCTAGAATGTATAACCTAATGGGTTTTAAAGATTTTATTTAGTGAACCAAAAAGCTGCTTGGTTACTTACAGTGGAGGTTCATATTTTAAGAGCTGAACTAAAATTTAACGTACATCATAGACTAAAAGGATTCTGCCATTAACCTTTAATTGCATCATGTCTTCCTATACTGGACACTGTACTAGATAAAACAAAAATCAAAATTTGCATATATATCATGTTTTTCTACTATTTGATCCACTTTACTGAGTATAATTTACATGAAATTAAATGCACACATTTTAGGCGTACACTTAGATGCATTTTGACAGATGTGTACATTTTTGTCTCTCTCGAAAATTCCTTTGTGCCCCTGTGCAGCCATTCCCCACCACCACCTCCATGAGGCAACCACAGCTCTGCTTTTTTTCACTATAGGTTAGGTCTGACTATTCTAGAAATTCATGAAGCATATGCTCTTTTGGGTCTGGCTTCTTTCACTCAGCATTATGTTTCTAAGATGAATCCATGTTGTTGCATGTGTTAGTAATTCATAGCTTTGTATTGATGCGTAGTATTCTGTGTGGATACACCACAGTTTATTTATACATTGACTTGTTGATGGACACTTGGGTTGTCTCCACCTTGAGGATAATGAATGAATCTTCCATAAATATTCAGGCACAAGTCTTTTTGTGGACATGTGCTTTCATTTCACTTGGTGTAAATACCCAAGGAGTGGCATTGCCGGGTCTTATGCTAAGTGTGTTTACCTTTATTCACAACTACGACTTATTTTTCAAATAGTTGTACTATTTTACATTTTGCCAGAAATGTATGATGGTTACAGTTGCCTCACATACTCACACATGGTATTTGGAGTCTTTAATTTTGACCATTCTAATGGGCAAATTGTACTCTCATTATGGTTAAGAGCGCTTCCAGAATCCTTCTTCACATCCCCACATTTTAGTGAAAAGCCAAAATGTAGACAGAAGTAATTAAATCATCAAATCCAAATCAATATATCACAGTCTTGCCAGAGTATAAACAGATCATCTCTCATGGAAATATGAATATCTCTGCTACAGATCCTTAAAACCCAACTCCTATTTGTAAAGTCAAGAGGGAAATGGGGAAGGAGAGGGTTAAAATCTCCTTGATGGAACCAACCCTACATCCTCCAGCTGTGAACAATTAGGCTTGTCAGTAGTATCTTCAGGAAACTCCTGCTGCTTTATTAGGGCTACTAGGTAACAGAATTTTGACTTTTTGATAGGTGGAGTTATAAATCTACCATCAAGATTGGAGAGGACAAGCTAAGTTTATGTCCACAAATAGAATCTTTAACGATGGACCTCACAGGATGCTCAACCTAGGAATGTCTTATTTGTTCAAGGGTAGGAATGGGAGACAGTGGGACTGGATCTGGACTCAAAAGTTCTCTTCTTTTAACCAAATTTTACAGTAGGGCAGGGAAGTAACTTGTAGAGCAAGATCTGTGAATTTCTCTAGGTGTCAACCAAAGAATCTGCGCTCATGTGAAATTCTCCCATTTACATGTCTAGACAAAATTTTATTGCTTTCATCGAATTTTATAAATTGGTTTTTTACACATTCTTTTATATGAAAAAGTACTTCCACTCTTGGAACAGAACACAGTGAAGATGAAAGAAACAAATTGAATTTCAGTGCATCTTAATAAAATAAAATCCTATGTAAGAAAGCAAAAAAAAGTTCTGTTACACCATAAAATATTTTCAATTCTCTTTGAATGCCACTTTATTTTTTTTATTTAAATAAATATAATGTCTCATTACATATAAATTTTAAAAAACTGCATATAATTAAAGCCAAACTTTCATTTTCAAAATTAATTCCTTTTCAAAAGTCAAGAAATCCCTAGTTGTTTTAATTCATCTTTGGTGTGCAAGACCAAAAATCTTTTAAACTGGCACAATATTCAACCAGAAATATTTGCAGCTCCCCAGTTGGTAGTCGAGATGCCATTCTTAGAGTTGTTTGGAGAGGTTATCTTGAATATCTGATGGTCTTTTCCTGATCTGCCTACATCAAAACTTGCTCTGCCACATTTCTAGTCTGCTATTATCTCTCATAAGGCTGCCAGAAAGATCTTTCTAGAACATAAATCATCTTCATGGCTTCCTTCCTTAATATCGTCAGCATTTCCCCATAGAATTCAGAATAAAACACAAATGTCTTACCATGGCATACACGATCCTTCATGGTTTGGTCCTAACCTCAGTTGTCTCCCGACATGAAAAGAGGCAGACTCTCCATGAGGGTATGAACTCCATCCATGCCATTTTTTATTTCTATGTCCCAACCTGACACTAACACAAATGCTTCTAAATAGGTGGATAAATGAATAGATGAATGAATGATGTTATATCTTTCAGACCTTCATTCATTTAGGGTGCTCTCATGAGAAAGAGGTCATACAACATTTATGAAGAGGATTACATACTTCTGGACGGGTTCATGGGACATCTGATGTATTTGCATATTTTGATAATATTTTGGATAAGAACCATAGCTTCAGGTTAATTGTTTGATTTTTCACAGTGCTCAATACAGAACAAGTCCTCAAAAAACATTGAACAAAACTGAATGTTGCTCATGTTCTCTACATATCCTCTTCCTATGCTTTCTAGAAATAAAATCAACCTACCAAGGCTGCTTTGCATGTAGCACTGCCACAGAGCCAGGGAGAATTGGCATGAAACACATAACTGAGTTTTTGATACCCAAACACCACCACTGCCAGCGTTCAGAGAAAGATGCATCTGGTGATCAGGGAGACCTTCAGGTAGAGGCTGGAATATGGCCTGACATCTGCAGGAAGGGAAAGTTTAAATGCACAGGGAGGTGTGCATTCCACAAAGGGCAAGAGCTCAAGCAGCTAGGAACATAAAAGGCAGAGAGACAAGAGCAAAAGTAATACAATCCCATACTTACTATCCCCGGCACTATTCCCTTTATGCTGAGACATTAGTATAATAGGATTACATATTCCTTCTGCCCAACAGTTCCACTTTAATTTTATCACCATTTTGAACTCATTAAAAATATACTCTGGCTCCTCACTGAGCCACAAAGCTAATGAGGAAGCGCCATTAGCATCAGGATTTCGTCTGAAGTAATTACTTCTAGCTGCATTTGGCGTCTTCCCTGAAATGTGGGGATGTGAAGAAGCAATTCTGGAAGTATTTGAACAGGGTTTAGAACAGATGCTTTCATCTGGAACACTGACTCCAGGAATCATCAACTACTGGGGAATGGTCATCCATAAAAATAATTATTTCTGTTCAGAATGAATGACTGGAATCAGATTCCTAGTTCCCAGGGTTTTATTGTTGACACTGTTGATGACACTCTCTAAGGGTAAATTTGGTGAACTTGAGTTTCTGTGCTGTGGTTTCTCACTCTACAAAGCTCTCCCAAGCCCCCGTCTTTATTTAAGTAGATGGAGCGTATTTTTGTTGTGATTTTTGTTGTTTTGTTTTTAAATTGTGATCCCCCCCCGCAAAAAAAAAAAAAAAAGAGAGAAAGGGAAATCTATAGGCTTCATTTATGATGTATGATGCGGGGAAAGGATCAATGAGAGAAAATAAACGGCTAACAGAAAAGTGAACTTTCTTATTTGTGGAAAGCATGTAATTGGGAGTCGCGCAGAAACGTGTCAGGTGTCCTTGAGAAAATGAAACAGTTATACCTGGAGGTTATCTTGGGTCTCATGAAGCAGACATGCTGAGGAATTTTAGAGAAAACAGTTACTGGGCAGAAGGCTGAATGACCCCAAATACACACAAGTGAATGGTTGGGGTTACGCTCCTATATCTGGGTTTTAGAGCTATGCATGCACAGGTCACCCAACCTGAAGGGCTCTTCTCCCATGATGGGCATAATGATGCTCCTTCCTTGGCTTGGATTCTGCCCCAGCCAGCCTTATTGTCAGCCTCAAGATGTTCCTGAGACACAAAGATGATGCTTGCTTATGGGTGTTCTGTCTCCTACTAGAAGAGGGCTTGTTTAGCTGCTACTATGTATTCCTTTCAGCATCCCACCCTTGTGCTCCCACACAAGCCTCATCCTCATCCGCTCTCCACCCTGAGGTCCCTGTGCCCAAGGCAACCATTCAGAGTCCTGCTATTGCTCCTAGTGCTGCCCTGTCTCCTTTTTGAAAATCCTTTTCCCAATCACAAATTTCCAACAGTCCCATAACATTTTTCTTACAATACATTTACATATATGACATAATGAACAGTCGGGGTATGTTAGAACTTTTCAGTCAGAACTACCATATACCCAGAATAGCAGGTCCTCTGAAAAAAAACTTTGATATGTTAAATAAATCCCAAAGAAAAGATGCTTCCCTTAAAAATTAAAATCTGTAAGAGTTAAAACACAAATTTAGAATATATTCTCTTAAAACTTGTTTTTTGGGAAATGCAAAAAAGAAAAGGAGAAATAGTATATAAATAAGACAGATCCAAGATGTTTGGAACATTTGCAAGTAGGTTCAATCAAATCATATCTCAAATAGGAACAAAGGCAAAACAAAATATTATCTTAATTTTCTTTTGAGTAAAATGAACTATTTTATTTCTCTTCTAAACATGAGAATAAAAGAAAGCACTGTCTCTGTACCTGCTTCCAGACTAGCTCTTTCTAGTAGGACAAAAATCAGCAAGAAAGGAGACAGAACAAGTGTAGAACAGCAAAATGAAGAAGAGAAGAAATTGTTGTTTTTGTTTCGTTTTACACAATATAAGAAAAAGTCTAAGTTTCAAATTCAGAGAAATGCCTCAGAGTTTAGGAATGCCATTTTACAGAGTGATTTTCAAATCAGGCTATGGAGCCAAACTGCTGGATACAAATAAATCTCAATCCCTTTGGAACTGAGTGACCTTGGTCTGTGCATTTAACCTTTCAGAGGCTGTTTTCCTCTGCTGTAAAATGGGGGAGATAATAATAATAAACCCAATAGTAAAATGATGGCCTCATAAGGCTGTGTAAATATTATATAATCCATGTAACATGTTTAGAACAATACTTGGCACATTTTTAAAATGCAGGAAAGAAAGTAGAAAAGACAGGCAAAACATGGAGAAAAAAATCAGAGAACCACCTCCCCCATCGCCCCACCCAACACCACCTCCAAGGCTGAGCCTGTTGATCCATTCTCTGCTGTTCTTTCAGAATCAACTCCCAGGTGGTAATGGAGCCAATCATGACTGGATAACATTTTTTCCAGAATTACATCTGCTTTAAGAACTTTGCTTTAAAATCAAACTGTGCCTTTATGCTTCCATCTTTTAAACATTTTAACAGCTTAACTCAGTTTACTGACACTAACCTTAAGATACCTAGGTTTATATCATGCTTAAATGTACATAAAAAACTACCCCCATGCTTCACCATCATATGAAAATACGTAAAGAAAACTATGCACAGAAAGAAGGCACTCACAGCATGAGGCACATTATCTTGAACAAGCATAAAATAGTTAATTTGCTAAGAGAAGGTCCAACATTAGGATAGAATCAGCTCAAAGGAGATTTTGCTGACAACTTTGCATTCAACAAGGCAGGCCTCTCACTGGTCTGCTGTGCACGAACACACTTTTTCCCTCCTCAGAGAAGCACGCAGAGTTTATAGTTGATTTCTGTTCCCACTGATTCTACTGAACAGCGTTCTTTAATCAAGCAGCTGCCACACTGCTAACCGGCTTCCCGTCTGAGCCACTCCAAAGGCTGCCGCACCACCTTGCTGGTGGTCTACAGAAAATCATTAGGCCTGTAAAGACACAGCAGATCCTTGTAAGTCATTTGGTGGCTCTGCTCCCCGCGGCATGCCAATTAATCTGCGGGCTTCTCTTTCTCTGAGGCCATTGGAACCCCGTGTTGAGAAACCAAATGGTGCTGATGTCCAATGTATGCCATCAACCTGGACTTCACTTGTCCTTGGCAGAACCTACTTGAACCCTTAGAAGACCATTTTCAGAGTAAGAAATTAAAAAATTAAATATTTTACAAGGTAAAAAGGGGATGTATTCACACAGGAACTAGTTTTGGTTGCGGGGAGGGATAAAAGAGCTTTCAAGATAAACAGGTATCTGTCTGGTTTTGAAATGTTTTTGCATTGTCCTATAATTTCTTATACCAAAAAATTAAATGCATTTGGCTGGGACTTTTTTTTTCCTTTCTTTTTCTTCTTCTTTTTTTAGTTTCTGTTTTGCTTTTAACTCTAGCTTTAAATGGCACATGACAGTATATTTCTAGCATGGTTATTATGAGGGAGGCTAATGGAGTATGAGAGCATACATGGGAAATACTCAGGAATGTGGGCTCCAGGGGCAGGGGATGAAAGAAAAATAGCTTTCCCAACTTGCATGCTCTTGGAAAAATGCTCCCAAAGCCACGTTATAAAGCTGTTCTGTATCTGCTGGCACATTTCAGACCCTCTTCATGAGGTTCCACCATTCCCAAATGTATTAAAGCTTTCCCTGAAAAAAAAAAACAAAGAAAAACACTACATGGAAGAGACCCCTACAAATGAATGCCATTTCAGGCCATTCATTTTACCACAGAGGAAAACACACTAAGAGTATCATACTGTGCAGAAAGACAAATACTAACTCACATGTGAAATCTAAAAATGTTGAGCTCAGAGAAATAGAGAGCAGAATTGGGCTGGGGGGTGGGAGTGATGTTGGTCAAAGGGTACAAACTTCCAGTTCTGGAATCGAAAGTACAGCATGATGGCTATATAGTTAGGAATACTGTGTTATATACTTGAAATTTGCTAACAGTAGATCGTAAGTGTTCTCACCACAAAAAAGAAAAGTGGTAGTTATGTGGGGTGATAGATGTGTTAATTAGCTTGATTGTGGAATCATTTCACAATGGATACGTGTATCAAA
Organism: Aselliscus stoliczkanus; assembly: GCA_033961575.1. Classification (NCBI taxonomy): domain Eukaryota; kingdom Metazoa; phylum Chordata; class Mammalia; order Chiroptera; family Hipposideridae; genus Aselliscus; species Aselliscus stoliczkanus. Next base: position 166,360,168 of record CM066727.1, on the reverse strand, counting down.
TAATCATGTTGTATATACCTTAAATATACACAATTTTTATTTGTCAATTATACCTCAACAAAGCTGGGGAAAAAAAACATAAGGAGAAGGTGGGTGAAAGGTATGTCGGAACATTCTCTACCATCATTGCAACTTTACTGTAAATCTAGATTATTCAAAAAAATTTTTTTAAAGTTTAAGACCACGAAACAGAAATACACTATATGAATATAAGTTTAATTAAAAAATCAGAATCTTCCTTTTAAGGCAATAATGGGATTATGCTAACTTTTTACTATATTTTAATTTTTTTCTGTAATATGATGTTGTTTCTATCAGTAAATTTAAAAAGTCCAAAGAATATACACACAATAGAGAATATTGTTTTGTGTATGAAACCACTTTTTATGTAAAATGTCCAAAGAGGTTAACCCTTAAGGACAAAATTTAACCTACAGTATGTGCTCAACCATACTAATAATTATTTTCTTCCCAACTTCCTTTTCTCCTGTGTACTAACATGCCACTCTGAGTACCCACACTCAACAGGAACAAGAACGGAGAAGTCAAGTTGACAGATTCTGGGTACCCAACAGAAAAGAGGACCTGTCGAGCTGGCTCTTGAAACTGAGGTGCTTGTCCCGGGCCAAACAGTCTTTCCAACTGTACTGTTTCCTTAGATTTGCCTGAGAAGGCCAGCGGCTTAAACACTACATAGTTCTCTTTCCCAATAGCTCTTTCTATCACTTTACAGAGGGAAGGCAAACCTCTCCCTCTCCCAGAATATCACAAAGGTACATGGTCCTGGACAGTAAAAATCCTGCCGAGGCACCAAAAAGAGGTGTAATCTGAAAATTGGTGCTGTGGTTACAAAGGAAAGTGACTTTGGAAAGACAGAGGAAAAAATTTTTCCAGTCAGGTGGTCTCCAAATCCCTGCTTCCAATAAAATTGAACTAAGTCTTCCAGTGAAGGATCATTTAAAATATTTGATGAAAAAGGGTGATTGTTTGGCATGTAATGCTGAGTAATTTTGCTATACATAAAGAAAAAAAAAACTTCCTTAATTCCCATCTACTGATTTATATAAAAAAGTTTCTGTCTATAATGTTAACAGTGAGAAATAAGGATAACACTGATGCTCAATAATAAGTTATATTTATCATATATTTCAATAAAATTTTACTTTCTGTGTGAAGGCACCAACATAAAAATAGTAACAAATACATATACGGTACATACTATGGACCCTAAGGTGCTATGGATTTTTAACTCATTAAACTCCTTTAAGATCCCTATGAGCTAGACATTATTTTTACCCCATTTTATAGTTGAGGCAATGGAAGCACCAAGAGGTTAACAAACTTTCCAAGGTCACACAGCCAGGCCGAGCTGGGTTTTGAATCTAAGCAGCCTGACTCCAGGGTTTGTGTTCCTAACCATACTGTGTTGTCTCAGTGCATTGAAAGTAAATATATTTAGGTTGTTTGTATTCATAACCAAATCCAGAAACATTTTAAATATCTAGAGGTGTATAAACATACTTAATTTAAAATTTGAAAATGTATATACAAATTTTTATTGCAGAGAAACATGCCAGAGGAGGTAATGAAAGCCATTTAATTTTAAAAGTATTATGTTAAGATAAAATATTATAACAGAAGTTCAATCAAAATACAAGTTCAAGGAGAAAAAGGGAAAACATAATTTAAATTTTTAAAGGAAAAGAGTCTTTGTATATTTTTTAAAGAATTTTGTAGTGAATATCCATAAACCTACCACATAGACTCTCCACTAACATTTTATTATACTTGTTTTACCACAAATACATCTGTCTGTTCATCCATACATTCACCCAATTTTTTAAACCTTTTTTGAGTTATAATTTACATACCATAAAATTTGTCCATTTAAATATAAGGAATTTTCTTAAAAGGACACTATAAAGTTTTTATTAAATTTTATAATAATTCTGCAACTATTTTCACAATCCAGTTTTATAATGTTTCATCGCCTCCAGAAGTTCCCATATGCAGTCTGCAATCAATCCCCAGTTTCACCCCCAGTCCCTGGCAACCACTGACCTACTTTCCTATCTCTGTACTTCTTCCTTTCTTAGAAATTTCACATAGATTTGAACCATCTATAATATGTCTTTCGTGGCTGGTTTCTTTCACTTAGCATATTGCTGTTGAGTCTCATGTTGTTGCATATTCGGTGGTACACTCCTTTTCGTTGCTGAGTAGTACTCCATGGTGTAGACATTCCATACTTTGTGTATCCATTCATTAGCTGGTGGACATTTGGTTCGTTTCCAGTTTTTGTCTGGGAACAATGAATAATACTGCTACAAACACTTACATGCAAGTCTTATGTAGACATATGGTTCCGTTTCTCTTCAGTACATACCTAGAAGTTGAATTGCTGGGTATAATGAGAAGTGTGTATTTATCTTAAGAAACTGTGTGCCTATTTTCCAAAGTGACTGTAACAATTTATATTCCTACCCACAATGCAGGTGAGTTTCTCCACATCCTCTCCAACATTTGGTATTAACAGACTTTTTAATTTTAGCCACTCTAATGTATAGTAATATCTCACTAAGGTTTTAGTTTGCATTTCCCTAAGGACTAATAATGCTAAGTATCTTTTCATATGCTTATTGGCCAATCATATTCTTTCCTTGGTCTAATATAATCTTTGGCCCATTTTTAATGGACTTTTCTGGCCTCCTCATAGAGATTTTTAAGAATTCTATACATATTCTGAAGTCCTTTTCCAAATAAATATTTGCAAACATTTTCTCCGTCTTTGACTTGTCTTCAATATTCTTAATGGTTAATGGTTTCATTTTCTTAAACTTAAAAAGCAAAGGTTTTTAATTCCAATAAACTTCAATTTACCAATCTTTCCTTTCATGTATTGTGCTTTTGATATCTTATCTAAGAAACCTTTGCCTACTCAAGGTCACAAAGACTTTCTCTTATGTTCCTTCTACAAGATTTATAGTTTTAGCTCTTATATTTTGGACAATGATCCATTTTGAGTTAATTTTATATATGGGCAAGAGAACAGAAGTATCTAAATTCTTTTGGAAGGAGGAGCAGAGATATGATCATCCAATTGTCTCACAACATTTGTTTAAAAAAAAAAAAACACTACACATTTATAGTGAATAGATTTGTGCCAAGTGATTTCAGTTAGGAAAGGAAAGCTTCTTTTTTTTTTTCCTGGACTGTCTAGTCTGTTCCTAGATCTCTACATCTGTCATTACACCAATGATATACTCTCTTGCTTACTACAGTGTTTAAATCAGGTAAGCTTTAAACAGTTTTCCTATATGCATCTGGGTGTGGATCTCTGTTGTTTTGTTTTGCTTTTTTATTTTGGGGGTCATTGGATCTGTAGATTAATGCTTTTCATGAAATTTGAGAAGCATTCAACCATTTTTTTTTTCTTGCCCCTTTCCTCTCCTTCTGGAATTCCCATGAAACCCATGAAACATATATTAACAGACAGGATAGTTTTTTATGGACCATGAGGCTCCATTCATTTTCTTCAATCTTTTTTTCTCATGATGTTGGAACAATTCCTATTGATCTATCTTCAAGTTCACTGATTCTTTCCTTCTTCCACCATCTCAAATCTGTTAATGACACCATCTAGGAAGTATATCATTTTAGTTGTTTGTTTTGTTGTTTTCTGTTTGTTTATTTTTTAATCCCGGAACTCCCTTTTGGCTCCTTTTATAGCTTCTTTTTCTGTAATAATTCTCCCTATTTGTTGAGTTGTTGTCATTATATTTTATTTTAATTCTTAGAATATGGTTTCCTTTCATTCTTATAACATATTTATAAATGCTGTTTTGAAGTTTTTGTTTGATAAATCCAACATTTGGGCCCTCTCAGAGTTATTTTCTTTTTCTTCCTGAATATAAGTCACACTTTACTGTTTGTTTGTTTGTTTTTTTGTTTGTTTTTACATGTCTCCTAAATTTTTGTTTGAAAATTGAATATGTTAGGTGATACATTGTAGAAATTAGGAGCTCTATTTTATTTTTCTGAGGGTTTTGTTGTTGTTGTAACTTGACTGGGTTTACTCTGTCTCCCCTGCAGTATGCAGCCTCTGAAATCTTTGTTCAACTTTCATTCTTATCTTTATTTTTTGGCTTGATTTCCTAGGGGTTGCTCCTGGGTCTGCATAGCTTAGAAATTAGATAATGATTTGGGCAGACATCGCCTAACCACCTTGAGCTATACACCTTCTGTCTTCCATGAGTCAATCTGTGGGTGGTTTGGGAAGCACATTCAAAATCACTCTCAGTTACAGCCAGTTCTCAGGTGTGCCTTGACTTTTACTGTTTGCCTGTGTGTGGTTTTCCAGACTAACCTGGCATGCATGCAGAGCTTATCTCAACCTTTCTATGACACTCTCATTTGCAGAATCTCACTGCTGTATTTCTGAATGATCCGTAGCTCATTTCAAAGAAGCACATGACATTGGGCTATCAAAGTTTCCACTGAGTTTATAAGTTTTAGGTGATAAAACAGTGATTTTATTTCCCACCCCAAATTGTTTGCCCCCATCTAACATCAAAGCTGCTTGCTTATTTGTTTTGCATCCATCTCTATTCTGGCAAAACGGTAGCTGGAGAGGTGGCAGTCTCAGGCAAGAAGGCTATAGATACTCTAATGTTATTACCTGAAGCTCTGGCAGTATTTCAATAATAAATGCTTCTCAATTTTTTGGTCTATCTTTATTCAGTTTGCACAGCCCTGAAGTGGTTGTTTTTCACAATTTTGTGCAGTTTTATACTTGGTTTTTATGGAGAGGTTTCTCCAAATTCTTTACCTCACCATAACTGGAAACCTCTCTTATTCATGCTTTTTTTTTTTAATGGATATGGATGGATAATAAATCACTCCAGTATTTAGATTCTATTGGGTATATTTAAAAGTAAGATAAAACAGTTTGGTTTTAAATCATCAACATTTACAATATATAGGAAATAACATACTTGGTAATGCTTAACATGATTACAAATTTAAGATACCAACTTAAAAACATGATAGGGTACGTGTAGTTTGTAAAAATTTAGTAGATTCATAAACCAGAAGTTTAAAAGTTTAAACTCCCAGTACTATAGAACAAGAACATTTCAAGATCCAACTCTGAGGCCTAGAGAATTGCCCTGTAATACTTTGAAATATACCAGGTCTGAATTGAATTAAGTATGATGACCTTGCCTCAGATGGCTCAGTTTTAGTAAAAATGACTCTGTTCTGAATCCCATTTATTTCCTGCTGAAGTTTTACCACACATTAAATAAGCACTAAATATATTTAACAATTTTAAGGATTAAAATTAAGCTAGAAATTGCATTCTTTAGTTTTGATGCTTTGTATTAGGTATAAAACTGTTTTTAGGCATATCATGCAATGCCCACTTAGAAAGTAGCAAATAACAGTCATTTAATAATTATTCTGAAATTCTCAAAATTTTATGATGTTAGCTATTCCAAATATGCATATTATTATAATCTATCAGACCAATAATTGCACTTTGGCTAGGTAAGTTGCCTCTTCAGCTTTCAAAATATTTATGATACAGTAATGACAGGCACTTACCAAAAGTAAACAGTCTACAAAACATTACAGGTCACTGATAATGAATTAAACCTCTCAAAATAAACACTATTGTACTAGTTACTGTGTAAGAGATATGTAAAAACTATTAAAACAAATACAGGGCAATAATTTAAAAGCAAACAAAAATAATAAGCACCTAAGAGGGGCTAATGTATCTCACAAAGTAGTGAATTTCTCCTTCCTATATCCCAATATATGCTATGACGTGGTCTCAGTAGTTCCCTTGTATGGAGGGAAATGGTAGTGGAAGGATGGGAGGCAAGGGAAAGACTCATTTTTTCCTTGCTACTTTTTTTGGACATTTAGAATTTGTCTCCTAATTCCACGTGCATGTGTTACCTATTCCAAAAAATAAATAATTTAAAAGTATAAACAGTGGGAAACACTTTCTACCTATTATGTAAGGTATGTTTCTTGTTAACTTCTCTATTACATTTCTAATGAAATTACACAGTGTTCTTTGAATACACATCAGGAAATCAAGTGTAAGGAAAATAAGAGATAAATAATTGGAGTCAGAAATACCGAAGACAATTAAGGATGGCAAGAAAAAAAGGGATAAGCTTTATGGTAGAGACAGTAAGTCCAGTATGAATTAAAGAATGGGGGAATAGGGAATTCAGGGGGAAATCTGGGTTTTTAGTAACTGTTTGCATCAGTTTCTATTTTGAACATATATGGAAGACTGACTAGAAAACGTTGGTGATTCATAACTAAAAAAATGCAATTTAATACTGTGTAGTACCATGTTTTCCCCAAATGATTATCTTGCAAGAGAAGCAGGTGTAGAGGTTAAAAACACTGGCTCTAAAGTTCAAATTAAGCTTCTGACACTTATTATTAAATGACCTGGAGTACAGTATTTAACTCTCCTCCCCTCCCCTCCCATATCAGGAAAATAGGCTAATGACCAAAACTTCCTAATATGGTGGTTGCAAGAATCAATGAGGTAGCACACAGCAAATGCAAAACAGCCTTGGCACGCAATAAGCGATCAATAGACGTCAGCAGTCATGGTTAAGTGTTGACAACAGTACAGTGTTGATATGAATCTCATGGCTTAATAACCAATGATACTATTTGTCACTATGCAAAAAACCTGCTGCTGCTCTATTATTATTTGCATGTATTTAATTAGACTTGACAAAAGTGAGTTAATTGATAGGATTAAAAGTTGATAACTTTTGGGTCAGCAGAGTGGCCCAGTGGTTAAGCCCTGGCTTAGGAAGCCAGTGGCCCCGGTTAGGGTCCCACATATGAGGGCCAGTGACACTGCTCTCAAAAAAACAAACAAAAAAAAAAAAAACAGTTGATAACTTTTAGAATGTTTATGATATGCTGCTCAGGGAGAAGGCAACCATGCTGCCATGGTGACTATATTCACCTTCAGAAGTTTCACTGTGCAAAAGACACTTACTCGGCAATGCCTAGACATCCTGACATCACAATGATGTTTTAACTGTGTGGTGCACAATGAGTTCAGAAATATAGAATGCTTTAAAAAGCAGCAGAACAAAAGGGATCCTGAAATACCTTGTGAACAGCCAGAGTACATAAGTGGGATTTATTTCCAGACAATTCAGTTTGCTGAGTCATGAAATTGGAGCTGTGGCTTAAGACATGCACTCCTGGTTCATGAGCCATTGACTGCTGCCACTTCAAACAGTACAAGCTGCAGCCTATATCAGCTCTGCAGTTGTAGAAACAATAAATATCTTCATGAAATGAAGTCTCCTAAAGTTGATCTATAAATTCAATATGATTAATCAAAATCTTATCAATTTGGGACAGTTCATATCCAAGAATAGCTAAGAAGCCATAGAAAACACAGAAAAAAATAAAATAGTTGAGAGTAACTATTGTACCAAACAGGAATTATTATAAGGCTATAAAAATGCTATAGATGCCTGTTTACTTGGAAATGAACAATCAGAAAATGCTCTATATAATCTATATATAACAACTATACCTCTGTCAAGTTCTAAGCATTGTCATTTCTCATTTTAAGTCGTAAGATCACCATGTAATAAAAGTGGAATTGAAAGACTACTGGTGAATAGTCTTGATTGTAAAACACTGCATCCAGATAAATGCCAGTAAAATTATTAATTGAATGTTAATTGAATGCTCTGTGAAGACAAGATGTTACATTATTAAGTTTTTGTCATTTTTAAAAGATGTTTATTTGATCTCTTTTGAAATAGCTTATTATGTAAAAATATATTCCATTTTCCATGTGTAACATTTCAAAGTCATCAGAACTACACTGGAATTGATTTGGGGCAAGGGTCCCAAAACATACATGTGTCTGGATGTTTTAAACCAAATATTCAAATTCAAAATGCAAGCACATATATACACATGCAAGTGGTATTTCAAGGAAGGGAATCTAAATCCAAATAACAGGCTACCTGGCAGAAAGAGAGACAAATTCCAATATGGCCTCTTCCTTTTTTGTAAGACTCAAGCCTTCATATACAAAGCCATTACTCTAGATCCAAGATTTCATGGTCTGACTGACTTACAAATATGGGCCCTAAAGGAAGAGAAAACGATACACTGTGTTCTGGTTTACCTAACACTGCTCCAGAAAACAGTACAGTCTCAGGGGACACCATCCAACCCCACAAGCCTGGGAGAGCTGCTGCTTGCATTATGAGGCTACTAGGCTAAGAATATAGGACATAGGATATAGGAGGGGAGGCCTGGGAGGGAGAAGCAGCGTGTTTTGTGAAATCACCCCCAGATTTCTGCCCTAAACTCTGCCTGTTCAATAGGTGTTTTTGGAATTTTTACTACGATTCAAAAGCAATGAAAATGAAAGCTGCCTTCAGAGACATAAGGGATATTTAAATATATTATTTACTCTGTTAGTAACAAGGATTCCACCATTTTTCTAATCTTAAGAAAAATCCCAAAGATTTACATTGAGCTTTATAGCTCGCTTAGATCTATTACCACTCAAGTGGGAACAGAGCATTTAGCTAAGATGAACATATACAGACAAACTGTGTTTTTCTTCAAGGGTTTTTGAAATCACCACCCCTCTCTTACCACACCCATCGCAAGCTTTATATCAAATTCTGATACTCTATTTTACCTATAACAATCCTAAAAATCCCATGCCTGGTTAAGTACTAAGATAATCAATGACTACCAATGGCATATAATAAAAACATCCCTAACAACAAAAATAGGTCAGGAAAAAATAGGAAGCCAAGTCATTCAATACTTCCCATACAGAGATAATTCTAAAGATGGAAAGACTTGTTTCTACTTGGAAATGAACACCTCCATGACTTGTAATTAGTCCTGGATGTAGTTAAGAGATAATGAATTATATAAACATAAAAATAGGACAGCAAACATCCCTCTCCTCTACATCCAGGAGGCAATGCTGAGCACAGCAGGGGGATAACTGCTGCTCTGTCCTGACTGGGCTGAGAGCATCATCAAATGCAATTAAATTTCACAAAATGTCAAAATGCAGCATGAAAACCATAACACATAATGTCACAGAACCTCTGCATCTGGAGAAGTTCTTTGCATAATTTATGGAGCATGTGCTCTAGCATTGCACGATCAAAGCAAAAAGGAGAAAAAGAAGAAAGGCTCACTGTTGTGGACCCAGACTGATCATCTGAAACACAAACCTATGATTTGTATAGTGAATGTAAAACTGGGGATTGCAGTGAACTGGGGCCCCAAATCACACCTATAATGCTTGGAGGCTTAGGAAACCAGAATAATCACACTTTCTTTGAAGCTTAAGGTATAAGAGGATTTACCATTTTCTATTCATCAGTCCTCACACTGTCACAAAAGCAAAACCAGTTTGAAAATAATTTTTAAGCACAGCACTGGCTGGCCAAAATGAGAGTTAAGTATCTTCTGCGTGTCTAATAGTAAGAAACCTTTTCAAAGAAAAAGGAGCCTTATTAAGATGTCTGAGATTTCATCACAGGAATATTACAATTTGGGGCTGAAGATACAGGGAGCAACATAAATGACATAATGTGGCACCTTGGATATCAGGCTCCATTTTTTTAGATCCAGCTCCTAATTAGCTGTGACAGGGAATGAGCATCCATGAGGCAAAAGGGAGCAGTTGCCAGATGCTGGGAGACATCTCAGGTTTGGAAGGAAACTGCCAATAACAGCAGCTCCTGTCCATCCACAAACTCAAACACTGTCATTTGAATTCAGCCCCTGGGGATGAAAAGGCAGCTCTCTAGGGCCTCCTGGACAGTCCTGACCAGGAGATCTGCACCAATGACAGCTGACAGGAGCCTCCCACATCTGAAATCAGGAGGGTACAAAGTTTTGCAAGCTTGGCTGGGCCTTAGAAATCACGTGACCTATTCATTTCACACATCAGGAAAAGGGACAGCAAAGTGACTAATTGACTGAGCTCCCAGAGTCTCATCCTTAGGACTTGGACTCCGCTTTTCTGAGTCCAGGTCCTCGATCCCTCACTACATAAAGCAGAGCAGCAGCATTTGATAGGAATGCAGACTCTCAGGCCCCATCTCAGGCCAAACCGTGTGGGAAGCCGACAGCCCCCCCAGTGTCTGACAAGGCCACATTGCCCTGCTCAGCACTGGATATTAGGGGTGTTGCCTTATGGTTGGTCATGTAATATCTCCTGCCTCTAAGAACCCATGTGCCTTTCCTCCTATAGGAGACAATATACTCACTGCATTTATGGCAAGTTCCTGTATACCCCAATGAGCTAACTACGCAGCCAAAGATGGGTAAGATCTCCTAAACGAGGGGAGACAACCTAAGCCAGGCGGTAGTTCCGTGGGGAACCCCTAAATTGAGATATTGGGGACTCAAGCCCCTTTGGAAACTGAGGCATAAGCCTTTGGCCACATAGGCCTAAAAAAGCCAGTCTGTGAGAAACAGACAGCCTCTGTGAGAAACTGGTGTTATCGTTCGTCCTTGCCTGTGCAGCTGTGAAAGGTTTCCTTGGAGACCAGGAGACCAAGGTCTCTCGGCCATGAAAGTTCTGATAAGAGGCAACTTACTGACCATAAGTTATTTTAATTAACAGCCCTGTTTTAACTCTTTGTTCTGTATATTGCTAGCAACAGATACTGAGAAACAGATGCTACCTTCTGTTACAAAAACATGCAGCTCTTTGTAAGATAGAAAAAGTTTGAAACTCCTTTTGCTACTAAGTATTATAATCACATAGAAATAGTTTCTTGCCTAAACTCTTGACAATAGTTCAAGTATATGCCCTGTAAGGTAGCCATGGTAACCACTTTTTAGATGATAAGTAAAATCCTTGAACAGGCCACAGTGTACCCTGGAAAGATACAATTACAAAAAAGTAAAAGTTCTGAGTAAGAAAAAACATCATGGTCATGTGAAACATAACTTATAATTAAGATAATAGTCAAAAGCCCCTATAAAAGGAGCTAGGCTTTAACAATAAGCTGTGACACTTCTGAGAACCTCTTTCCGGTGTCTCCACTTTCTTTTTTTCTGCCTTTACTGTAATAAAGATTTTCTGTCTTTCGTATCGCCGACTCCGTGTCCACCTTCTTGAGCCCTGGTCAGCGGGGGCTGGCCCCCCGCAAAACCGAACCAGGATCTATTTTTAAACAAGATCCCAGAAGAGTCCCACGCACATTAAAGTTTGAAAAACCTGGCCCTACGCCACCCTGTTTAACTCTTCCAATCCAGCAAAGCAGATCTAGAGACAATCTTCTTGGGTTCCAACATCCACTCCTTCACTTACAAACCAAGCAAATTCCCTAAATTCTTTGTCTAAATTTCTTCTGCAAAATAATCACAGTACTTACCTCACCGGGTTCTTGTGAGGAATAAATAAATGAATATACTGAAATTGCATGACGCCTGGCATAAAAGTACATTGTATACAAGTTTTAGCAATTATTATTTTAATGTGATTTTTATTTATGATGATTTGACAGGGAAAATATCAGAAAAGTTATGAACTATCAAATTCTGCATATAGATGCCTCTGCTTAAAAATATGGATTTTTTGCAAGGCTTTTAAGGCTTAATGTTATGACTCCCAGTTGTCTTCAAAGAACAAAGAAACTTCCCGGCTCAATATAAAAGGACTGCTTAGTGTCTCGTCTCTGCTTCCTAAGCCAGTCTCATTTTTTGCCACAATGCTCAGAGTTCTGGATAACCCAGCAGGTCAACTAAGCATGTTTAGCATATACACAAAGCAAGCAGCATGTCCACCCACCAAAAAAAAACAAAAACAAAAAAAAAACAAAATCAGAAAACTAGAGCTCTATGAAACTACTGTAATTTTTCAATCAGAAAACATAGAAGGAAGCTGTTTTAATTTTTTGTATACAGATTAAGTTTTGGGTTATTTCCAAATGAAAAATCTTTCTCTAATTTGTATGCATGTTATTTCTTTTCCTTGCCTGATTATACAAACTGAGAGTAAAATTTTGTTTTGATTACAGACGTAGGAGCATAGGTACAGCCCTTAGACTTAGATAGCTTTAACCATTGTGAACCACTTATAACTTTTCCAAGGCTTCGGAATCCCTCCGTTCTGTGCATTTTTACATGCTGCACCATTAACCTAAAATATCCTTTCTCAATTTTAACCAGTGTTAATACTCTCCAGCCAAAAACCACCAGAAACATACCTGTGGTGAAACAAGTTGAATTTACTACTCATTGAAGAGTGGGATAACGTAACACACACTTTGGGGAACTACGGGATGTCAGTAAGAGAGTTTAGAGAGAACCTACTACAGGATTAGGGCTAGCATTAGGTGACTGGACAAGAAGGAAGAGCTTCACTCAGGATTGGGTGCTGTCTATGATTGAGTTTCCCAATAAATCTTATCAATAAGGCAGAAGAAATGAAGCAAGACTAAACCTATAATTTGTTAAGAAGGAGCAGGCATTCATATTATCCAGAATGAAGGAATATTTGGCCATTTTTGTGATTGGACAATGTTCAATCTTTTGTCTGTGTTCAGACATGATTTCAAAATGCTTCTATTTTAACTTGATTCATCTGAGCATTTTCTGATGTTGATGTTCTATGAAATTGTGTATGTGCAACAGACACAATGGCCTGTGAGTGCCAGGCCAAGTCCTAGCTGTCAGCAGCTAGTTTTCTTACCAGTAAAACTCTTCACCATTCAAAACCCAGGAATGCCTCCTGCAGACCCCTCCAACCTCTCTCCTTCTAGGTTAGGTATCTGCCCTCAGGGCTCAAGTTGCACACAGTATGTACCATTTCTGGAGCAAGTGTCATGCCAAGCTGTCTTTGTATGTTTACTCCTCATTTTCCCTACCAGGTTGGGAGCTCTTGCTGGCAGGACCTATCTGTATTTGCTGAATGTCTCCTGTGCCCCCCAAGATCTTTTCTCCACCTTCCTCCAAAAGCTTGCCCTTTATGGTCAACAACTTGCTTCCAAGTCTTCTGCCTTCCAGTGTGATTTCAATGGGGAGTCCTGTCAGGAAATGGGAGGAAGGGAGGGAAGGAAGGTCAGGGTATACTCCTACAGCAGCTTCCCAGCAAGGGCCTTAAGATGGATATGCCACTTATTGCAAGTCTCAAGGGAAGATATCTGTAATATTCTCTCTTCAGGTTCAGGTAACTGTTCTCTCTCCTCTTTTCTTCAAGCCTAGGGGTGATAACAGTAACTCTGCCCTTACTAGCCTGTGTTACCACACTATTCCCTGTAGGATCCTACACCTGTTTTTGTGAACATAACTTTTCTCCAATTATCCTAACTTCAGTGTGTCTTCTTTTCCTGTTGCATGTAAACATACTATGTCTTCACCATATCTACTTCTGTGCCATATATGATTCTATTGCTGAGAATAAGACCCCAACCTCATGAATTTAGATTCTGGACCCAGCCCAGTGCCTGGCACTCATTGGGATGAAAGGATATATTTATACTGTATATTAAACTTTTTCTTTTTTCTATAATAAGAGTGCTTTCCATAACACCTATCCTTAAACTATTCTAAAAAAAAAATTCAAGGGGAGGGAAGGCTCTCAAGCTTACTTTATGAGGTTGCTTTTATCTTGATTCCAAAACTAGGAAAAGACTTTACAAAGAACAGGAAATTATAGGCCAATATCCCTGATGAACATAGATGCAAAAATTTCCAACAAAATATTAGCAAACCAAGTTCAGGAATACATTAAAAAGATCATGGGCCGGCCGAGTGGCGCGATGGTTAAGCGCTGGCTTTGGAAGCCAGTGGCCCCAGTTCAGGTCCCACGTGATACTGCCCTCAAAAAAAAAAAAAAAAAAGATCATACACCAGGCCAGTCGAGTGGCGCGTTAGTTAAGAGTTAGTTTGGGACACCAGTTCAGGGCCTCCAGTTCAGATCCCACATGAGGACCAGTGACACTACGCCCTCTACAGCTAAGATGGTGAACAACAGCTCGACCTAGAGCTGGGCTGCCATGAGTCGCCCGCGCCTTCGTAGGCTGCAATGGGGCTGCCAATGGGCTGCCGTGAACTACCGTGAGTGGCTGGCAGCCGACGTGACTGGCCGGCAGCTGGTATGAGCTGGCGTGAGCTGCCATGAGTGGCCATCCAATGGCCGGCAAATGACTGCATCAGCTGGGAAGAGCGCAATGACAATACCAACATGAGCCAGTGAAACAACATCCTCCACAGCTAGACTGAAGAACAAAAGGACAGCAACTTGTCTGTTCCCCTTCCCCGATTCCCCAATGCTGTTCTCCTCCCTCAATTCCCCAATAAAATATTTAAAATAAAGTAAAATAAAACATAAATTAATTAATTAATTAAAAGATCATATACCATGACCACTTGGGATTTATTACTGAGGCACAAATTTGGTTCGATATCCACAAATCAATTAATGTGATACACCACATATACAAAATGAAGAATTAAAATCATATGATCATATCAATAGGTGCAGAAAAAGCATTTGACAAAATCTAGCATACATTTAGGATAAAAACTCAAAGCAAAGTGGGAATAAAGGGAACATACATCAACATAAGAAAGGCCACATATGACAAACCCACAGCTAACATCATACTCAACAATGAAAAACTAAAAGTGTTTTTCTTAAGATCAGGAATAAGACAAGGATGTCCACTTTTACCACTTTTATTCAATATAGTAATGAAAGTCCTAGCAGTCAGATAAGAAAATTATATAAAATGAGTCTTAAATTGTAAAGAAAGAAATAAAACTATTATTATTTGAAGATGATAGGATGCTATATATAGAGAACCCTAAAGATTTCACACACAAAAACTATTAAAACTGGTAAATGAATTCAGTAAAGTAGCAGGATACAAAATTAATATTCAGAAATCAGTTGCAGTTTTATACACCAACAACAAACTATTAGAAAAAAAATAAGAAAACAATCCCATTTATAATTACATCAAAAATAAAACAAAATGCCTAGGAATAAATTTAACCAAGGAGGTAAAAGACCAGGTCTCAGAAAATTACAAGATGCTAAAGAAAATACAAATAAATGGAAGCATACACCATGCTCATGGATAGGAGAAATTAACATCATTAAAATGTCCATACTACCCAAAGCAATCTACAGATTCCATGCAATCCCTATCAAAACACCAGTGGCATTTTTCACAGAACTAGAACAAATAATCCTAAATTTTATATGGAGCCACAAAAGACCTCAAATAACCACAGCAATTGTAAGAAAGAAGAACAAAGTTGGAGGTATCACAATACCTGATATCAAACGATACTACATGTCTATAGTAATCAAAACAGCATGGTATTGGCATAAAAACAGACACATAGATCGATGGAACAGAATAAAGAGTCCAGAAATAAACCCATGCCATATGGTCAATCAATCTACGATAAATGAGGCAAGAACATACAATGGAGTAAAGACAATTTCTTCAATAAATGATATCAGAAAAACCAAACAGATTACATGCAAAAAAATGAAACCTTCTTACACTATATACAAGAATAAACTCAAAATGGATTAAAGTCTTAAATATAAGACCCAAAATAATGAAAGTCCTAGAAGAATAGATAGGCAGTAAACTTTCTGACATTGCTGTTAGTAACATTTTTTTCTGCTATACCCACTCAGGCAAGAGAAATGAAAGAAAAAAAGATAAACAAATAGGACTATATCAAACTAAGAAGGTTTTTCACAGAAAAGCAAACCATCAACAAAACAAAAAGACAACTTACTGAATGAGGGAAGATATTCACCAATGATATATCCAATAAAGGGTTAATAACAAAAATTTATAAAGAACTTACACAATTTAACACCAAAAAAGCAAACAATTCAATTTAAAAATGGGCAGAGGACCTGAATAAATATTCCTCCAAAGAAGATACAGATAACTTAATTAGACATACGAAAAGATGCTCAATGTCACTAATCATCAGAGACATGCAAATTAACAAGAATGAGATGTCACCTCACACCTGTCAGAATAGCCATCATTAATAAATCAATAAACAACAAGTGTTGATGAGGATGTGGAGAAAAGGGAACTTTCGTGCACTGCTGATGGGTTGCACATTGGTGCAGCCACTACGGAAAATAGTATGGAAGTTCCTCTAAAAAATAAAAATAGAACTACCTATGACCCAGCAATTCCATTTCTGGGTATTTAACTGAAGAAATCCAAAATATTAATTCAAAAAGATACGTGTACCCCATGTTCATTGCAGTGTTATTTACAATAGCCAAATATAGAAGCAACCTAAATACCCATCAATAGATGATTGGATAAAAAATATGTGATACATATATACATTAAAATATTACTCTGTCATTAAAAAAAAGAATCAAATTTTACCATTTACAACAGGAGTGAACATAGAGGGTATTATGCTAAGTGAAATAAATCAGACAGAGACAGACAAATGTCATATGATTACACTTATATGTGGAATCTAAAGAAAAAAGCCAAACATAAACAGACTCATAGATACAGAGAACAAACTGATGATTGCCAGATGGAAGGGGGTTTGGAGAATTGGGTGAAAAAGGTGAAAGGATTAAGTATGAATTGGCAGTCATAAAATAGTTACAGGGATGTAAAGTACAGCATAGGGAATACAGTCAATAATATTGTGATAACTATGTATGGTGCCGGGTGAGTACTAGGCTTATCAGGAGGATCACTTCATAAAATGTATAAATTTTCTAACCACTATACTGCATACCTTAAACTAATATAACTAATATTAAATGTCAACTACAATTGAAAGTTTAAAAATAATGATAAAAATGAGTTTTCCAGATAGATGGGAAAGAGACCCTTGGTTATGTGTGGCAAATCTCCTGAAAGGACTCAGGGTAAGATGAGGAATAAGCCACACAAGGGGAATAATCCTGTAATCAGTGACTGGGCAACAGGGAGAGAAGCTGGGGGTGGAGGGAGGAGAGAAGCAGGGAATGGGGAAGCATGTATACATTGATAGAAGTTATAATTATTTCCATCTAAATTCACGTCTTCTTATCTATAAATTCAAAGGCACTGAAAATATTTTACCTGAGTGAGTTTTTAAAATACACAGAAAGGAGGTTTTAGGAGCTTGCCTATCAGATCCAATGATCATATGCAATTCAACCTACCATCTTCTCAAGAATTATCCCACTCACAAAGTGCTGAGGTGGCTTTTTCAAAATGCATTTTGTAGGAAACAGCTCCATTTTTTCATATGAGGCAGATGAATTACACTAAACGTATTATTAGTAACATATACCACTTATAATTCTGTGCTTGAATGCCTTGCAAAATCATCTTCCACATCTGTCTACAGTTTCAACGAAGTAAGATGCTATCATGTCATATCTTCCACTTAACCTTTAAAATAAAGTCAGATTTACTGCAAGCAAGCAGAGAATCTACATTTTAGAGCGATCTCTGAGAAAGATCACTGGAGGGTGACAGCACTGCCATCTGCAACAGAGGATGGTGGGTATTAGCACAGGGATGATTTAATTATTACTGGATGCCAACAGAGGGTTCACCTGGTTGTTCTCCAGCTGTTCCATATTAAAATAAATTGCACACATTTAAAAGAGCCGGTGAACAGGTTAACAATGACTCCTATGCTGTCGCATGTTAATAATCAACTTTATAAGAATTATTTGGGGTACAAATAAGGCAGGAACCACACTGAAAAACTCTACTTAATATTGATCCAAAAAGGGGGAAAGCCTCTTTGCGAATGCTTTTTTAAAATTCTCTATTTTATGCAAGATGATATAACAATAATACAAAATATTCTATTTTCTGTCCTCTAAAAAGCTCTGAAAACAATATGGGAAGATATTTAAAAAGAGAAAAGTCATGGTATATAGATCTAAGATTCTCTTACAAATATTATCTGTTAATATATGAAATAGGAATAGATTCTATATATTCCTAAGGAAGGTTTGGGGAAATAAGTAAGAAGTAAAATAAAACTAATCATACACATCTGATTTTTGCAATATTCTATCAGTGAACTAACTGTAGTTACTACTAAAATATTTAATTCAGAAAGTACAGAAATGGGTTGAATAGCAGTCTAAATGTCTAGCAAAGCAAATATATATTTAAAACACACACAGATACACAGCACAAAGCATGATAAAATATCAGAGAATAAAATTAATTTCTTAAAAGAAAAAATTTTAAACTAGAAACTTTTAAACTTACAAGACTACAGAAATTGATTGCTCCTTATGTAATCAAATACTGAAAGACCACACAATAAAAATTTCTAAATCAAATAACAGTTTTACTTCTAAATCATCTTTCATTTATGTGAATGAAATCAGATAATTAAATACTATGAGATGTAAAAAGTTTTGTTTAGTACGAAGGCTATAAAAAAGACACATAATAGAAATGAAATGCTGCTTAATAGCTATTTATTTTAGGCATAGATTTTTTTTCCTGTTACATGAGCTGCTGTATTTTGTTACACATTCAAGGATTTGGGGCACACAATTGACTAGTCTTCTAAACTACAACATGACCCATCCAACATATCCCAATGTATGTTCCATCCATTTTTTTGCCTTTTTATTATAGTTTTTCCTTGGCTCTGATCTTTTGCATTCATTCACTTTCTTTTCATTGGAATAAGCAAGATGAAAAAGGCTCTTTATTCTAAAATCCATAAGCTATGGCATGTGCTGTACTTTTATAATAGATTTATTTTCTTTCATGTTTTAAAATTATCCCTCTTAATGAGTATATTACTTCCCTGAAATTACTGAAACAATATTGATATTTATTAACTTAGACAATGTGCAAAGTAAGGATTTCTGGGAGTTAATAAAAAGGAGGCATGGACCCCACTGGCTTGGTAATCTACCTGAAAAGGAAAGGCACAGATATATGAAAGGCTAACTAAGACTATAAACTAGCAAATGATAATTTCTGAAAAGTCAATCTATAGTAAGTGCTATGGGTTTTCAGAGAAGTTGCAACTGAACTGGGCAGGGCTTTTTCAAAAAAGGATCAAATGGATTGCTTCATGCCTAAATAAATTATGGGGGAGAATATATGGAGATGGATGACCATACTGGAAAACCATGGCAGTCAGAAAACACAAGGTAACTTATGACAGTCAGGAGGCGAATTTCCTGAGAGCAATGTACCTCCAAAGGGCAATGGGAGGTGAGGCAGCAATGTGGGCACGTGGCCAGTCAGCTACAGCTGCAGAGAAGGACAGTACAGTAAGTCAGAAGCTCTGAAACCAGACTGATGTCCTCTCCAGTTCTGGTTCTGCTATCCACCAGCCCCATTTTCTCATCTGCAAAATAGAGATGAGAATAGCAACTATCTTAGAGAATTCCTGTTAGTGTTAAAAGGGAAAACTCCTTCACAGTGTGTAGCACATATAAAGGATCAAAGAACTATGAGTTCCTATTATCAGCCACACTGAGTGGTTTGGGTCATGAGGCATCATTTTAAGGGTCTTGGTGTAGAGTGACATGATAAAGCATTCTATTATGACCAAGGGCCTCCAGAACCAGCCTTGTGCCTCTGTATTCAGCAGGAGTTCCCAATAATGCTCCATTATCCACTTCAACATATGCCAAGCATCACAGTACAGTTAATATGGACTTGGGTCAAGAAAGACCTAGATTCAGATAGCGTCTGTGTGTTAGTCTTGACAAGTTTATTTTCTCTGAGCTCAATCTTCTCACAGGTAAAAAAAAAAAATGCAAATAATAAAAGCAACTTGCACTTGTTATTATAAATCTTAAGTGAGATAACTAAAGCAAATCACCTTACCAAAAGACCCCTGGACGCACAGTGACCCACTGCAAAGGTGACAATACGAGCGAACACTTTCAGAGCTCCACTTCCTACCAAGCACTGGGCATGATCTAGTTTAACCATCCTAACAACCCTATGAGAGAGATGTTGTTATTACTCCTATTTTACATATTAGGAAACTGAGGTTTAGAAAGGTTAAGTAACTTGCCAAGTCACAGATGGAGTGGGTGGCAGAGATGCGTCTGAACTAGGTAGTCTGACCTCAGAAACACATCACCCTCTTTTTCTCACCTTCTCAGAACCCTAAGAGAGTAATTATGGCCAATGTCAGCTCCCCCAGGCTCCCAGGGCCTCCCTGAGCTCACTGACTCACCCGTGAGAGTGCCTTAGGTTGACAGAAAATCTATAATAAAAGGGAAATCCTTTGCTTTCTCTATGAAGTTGTTACTGATTACCCCGTGTTTTATCCTTAAAAGTCAGATACTTGGGCTGCCCAAGTGGTGCAGTGGTTAAGCACTGGCTTCGGAAGCCAGCGGCTCTGGTTTGGGTCCCACATATGAGGGCCAGTGACACTGCCCTCAAAAGAAAAAGAAAAAAAAAAGTCAGATACTCACAGCCATTGCTAGAACATAGAGAAGACTCAAGGGTCAGCTAAGGTCTCAGAGGTTCACCCATCACGTCTCTTTTCCTTCCAGAGAACACATTTTGGTTAAAATTACCATCTTCTGATGGTAAAAGTGGGCCTTCTCCCTCTCCTGGCTGCGACCGAACAAAATGTACAACCAGGCTGGCTTCGTCCCTCTGCGTGGGCCTGGATGGCTTTGGGGACACTTTTCTATTCAAGCCTTCACTCCTTATCAGCTTTCCCCTTGGTTTCTCTGCCAGCAGTGATTTTTCTGAACTCAGTGCTGCCTGCTTTTCTTCACCTGCTTCCATATCGCCCTGCTCCCTGTATTGTTTATCTTGAGGAGCTTCCCATTTTTTTGGTTTGGCAGCACAAAGCCTATTTTTAATGTCATTTTCCGCAGAACATTAATGTACCTGAAACTGTCCATTTACATTTCTTTGAAAACTTACATCAGCACTTTGCTAGGAAAAATAAATATAACTTACTACTAAGAATAGGGCTTAAGTCTTTGTACCTTTTTATAGTACAATAATCAACCAGTCTCTTAAATATATGACAAAACTTAAAATATATGTTGAAATGTCTGTTGCCTCACCAAGCAGCCAAAAGCTATCTCCTTAAACTATGATTCAGTCCTTTCTGTATGTGTTGAAATTCTGTCTCTTCCCTTTTCTACCTGCCTCATGTACTTTGGGAGGGAGAAGTGTAACACCCACAGGGATGGTGTATTTCATCTCAAACACCCATTGGAATCAGCCTCTATCTGAAAGGGCCACATGCCCTTGCTGACCTGAGGAAGGGGTGTCCTGATTTGACTTTGCATGTGGTTGCAGGAGACACAGCATATTTTTCATCTGAATGAACCCCTAACATCTATCTAGGACATCAACATTTCCTAAATGCCCCTTACACTTTCCAAGTCCTTTTGTGAGGCTGCCTCAGTAAGAATATGGTGACCTACATCCATGCACTGGAAGATCACAAGTTATTTTGAGAGTTCTACAAACCACACAGAATAAAAACATAATTATTTTGAACTGAATTATGGAAATAGCTGAAGCATCCATCTTTTGGAATGTGCCACATTCCCCATGCTATTCATGTGGGACTGCCATCATCAATGTTTTGTGAAGCTCAATTTTATTCAACCTTATTTTACTCCAACTTCAGTTGCTGGTAATCTGCATTTCTATTTTGACTTGTTTTGCTTTTTACAACTGACACAGTTTCTAAGAGATATTTCCAGCCATCACAGATCCTCCTGCCTCAAGGCAATTAGTGGTTAACAACCACCTTAAGCCATACTGTGATTATGGAGATTACCTGGGACCTCTGGGGTTGTTTCAATCCTGTGTAAACATTGTCAGAACATAATTCAGTGGATGTCTTTGTGTGAACTTTGTTTCTCGATAGTATTTGGCTTCTGTTGTAAGCATAAGCCTATTCCAGGCTGGTTAAAAATACATAAACAGTTAAAATAACCAACTGTACTGAAACTGTGCTCTCATCAAATGCAGGATCAGATGGCGCCTGAGGTAGGTGGGCAATGGTAAAGCTCATGACAGAAGAGATAGCAAACCCTACTCAGTAGGGTGGACCCCAAGCCCCCAAATGGCCCTCAATGTCAGCCAAGGCTTTAACATAAAAATCCTCTCCACCTGTGAAGTTATAAGATTTCCTGCCATAGCTAACGTTCTCTTTACATAAGGTGAGTGAGTGAATTGGTTAAGGGTGGGACTAGAGAGCCAGGCTGCGGAAGCCTGATGTCCAGCGTCACCGCACACTTGCTGTGCGATCCTGAGCAAAAGCAAGTTTCTCCTGCTTACATATGCCTTCACTTTCTTATCTGTAAAATTCAGATAATGATAGAACTAACTGCACAGGATAGTTGCAAGGGTTAAATAAGTAATAAGGCCTTGAGGACAGTGCCTGTATATAGTAAAGACTCAATAAATGCTAGTGTAATGGTCATTTTATGTGTCAACTTGGCTGATCAAGTTTAAACAGTGAATTCATCCAAAAGAACAAAAATGTGAAAAGTGTGGCACTAAAACAGGCTGCAAAAAAAGACTCTCTTGTACAGTAGGAGAGCTGACACAAGAAGGCAGGGCATCGCCTTGTTCAGTCTCGGCTGGGAAAATGTGCATCAGGCAATTCAAATGTTTTTGCTGCTCTTGTGAATTTCTCATTCAAATTTTGTGAATGATCACAAAAGCACCATGAATGCAGATTTGGGGGTTATGAAAATTTTAGCAAGTAGGTGAATTAACAAATATGGAATCCAAAAATGAAGATCAATTATATGTATAAGTATATGTATATACTAAATTAGAGAGATGATATAACTAGATAGAGATACAGATACAAATGTAGATATAAATAATGATAATGTACTGATTTTGTTTCTCTGGTAGAACCCTAACTGTCAGAGCCAGTATTTTATGTCTAAAATATGTCTAAAATATCTGAGGTATTTTTTTTATAGAATTTGGAATTGTATCTGATTAAACAAATATGAATTGTATCTGATTAAACAAATATGTACAATTGAACTGATAGAAAAGACTACACTTGATAAAATATTCTGGCACAAAATGTGATCAGAATGAAGGAAAGTTAACCCACTCATAACTTGGGTGCCCGCTTCATAAGGCGAGGTGTGTCACTAGGAGTCACCACCACTGGCTTGGGTGGGTTTCCGGGGCCAACATGAACAGGAGAGCAGTATGCACACACCCAAGCTAAATGTCAGCTGTGAAGCATGTATTGTCTCAGTTAATGAAAGAAAAGAACAGCAAACCATCTAAAAGAGAAGCAGGGTCATAGAGCATTCCCAATGAACATGACTGAAAAGGAAAGCAATGCACAGTAAATGACAAAGTAGAAGAAAATGCACCACACTTTAAAAGGGGAAAGATTTTGAGGTAAGCGTTACAAAGGTCTGAATCTCAGTCATTCTAAAGGAAAAGCACAGTGACTTGCAACAGAGAGGAATGGTCATTCTGAGGAAACAACAACAAAAGAAAAGGCTATGGTGGTTTGCCAGGAAAAGAAACATTTAAATGGTTTCTCCACAATATAGATCCAGGTTTAACAATAAATCTAGCAATAAAAAATTGAGAGCCAGAGCTGTAGAGAATAACTCTGCAAATGAAAAAGCCTCAGCAAACAGCACAAAGGTGCATGCATTTTTGCTAATACAAGATGCCTTACACCTGTAGTCCTCCCACAGAGGCACAATTATCTAGAACTGAAATTGTAATATTCTTAAAATGTAGTCAAATTTGCCTAAATACCAATAGCAATGAAGAGAATTCTTACAACACAACACATAAAAAAGGCAGATGTTTGATATGAAGAAGCCAATACCTGCCTTACAGAGGAAAAGATGTCTTTGAGGTTGTTTCCTCTGGATTAGAACACACCAAAGAATTGTCCTCAAACTGAAATAGTCTCCAGTTAATCTTTTTTCCTTTATGATACCATAAATAGTCCAAGGGTAATTCAATCTAAATGATACCAAGGAGGGTACCTTAGTGAGGGATCCAGTTAACAGCTCTTCATTTTGTCATTCAGCAAACATTTTTTAAGCCTTTAATATGAGCCAGGCACTATTCCAAGAACTGGGAATATAGTAGTGAACAGGAAACTTGAGGTCTCTGCATTTCTGGAGCTTACGTTCTACTGAGGAATACAAACACCAAAGAAATAAAGAAGCAAGAAATAGCAGGTGGCGTTAAGTGTTGTGCAGAAAATAAAACAAGGTGATGAGAAAGGCAATGACCTGGAGCTGCTGTACCCAGGATGATCAGACCAGCCTCTCTGAGGCAGCTGGACACAGAAGCTGAGACCTGAATGACCAGAAAGAACCGACCACCCCGAATCCAGGGAAAGAGCATTTCAAAGGGAACGCCTGTATAAAAGGCCCTGTATTGGGATGCACTTCGCACATTCCAAGATCAGAAGGCAAGCAAGTGTGGGTGGAATGCTGTAAGCAAGAAGAAATGGTAGCAAATGGGGTTGGAAAGGTGTGCAGATGGCATTCACGGAAGGCCTTTCAGGCAGAGTGAATGGGAAACTGGTGGAGGAATTTAAGCATGGTTAAGACATAATATTCATCTTAAAGATCACTCTGATTGGTGAGTGAATAATGGATTACAGAAATGGAAAAGCCAATGAGGAGGTTTTGATTTAGGTGAGATGAAAAATAATGATAGTTTGAATTAGGATAGTGACAACAGAGGTGGAGCAAAGTAAATAAACTGAGGATATGGTTTACAGATACTAAGAATTTCATCAGGAAAAGGGAAAATTCATGAGTACTCTCAGATTTCTGGTTTGAGTGACTGGACAGATGTTGATGCCATTTGCTAAGATGAGGACGCTTGGAAAATACTTGAGAAAAAAGTTTGAACCACCTAGTAGACATCTAACTGAAAATGTCAAGGGGGCATTTGAACCCATGAATCTAGTGTTTAGGGGTAGAGATCAACTTGAGTGTTAAATATATATATATATATATATATATATATATATATATATATATATCTCCATTAGACTAGATGAGAGTAGTAAGGGAGAGAGTATAAATACAGAAGAAAAGAAACCTCTCTTCAGAGACCTGGGGAATGCCAACATTTAGCAGTCAGGTTGATGTGTCATGGTCACTAGCCTCTAATGATCCTTGTATCCTGGTATCCATGCCCTTGAGTATTACCTCCTTCTGCCACTCCACAGTGAATCAGGGCTAACATGTATGACCAGTATGATACTGCAGAAGTAATGGTGTATGACTTTCAAGATTTGGTCATAAAAGGAATTGCAGCATCTGCTCAGCTCTCTTGGTCTGCTCACTCAAAGAAAAGCCAGCCACCATGTTGTGAAGACAATCAAGCAGCACCACAGAGAAGCCATATGAGTAAGCCTGCCCAAGTTCAGCCTTCGGATGACTGCAGACTCAGCTGACATCTGACTGCAACCTCGTGAGATCCCAAGCCACTCCCAAATTCCTGACCCACAGAAACTGAGAAAAATAATTTCAAAATATAGTTGTGTTAAGCCAGTAAATTTATTTTGGGGTGATTTGTTAATAGCAAAGTTATTACAGATATGGGTAATGGAACAAACAAAGGAGACCAAGGGAGAAAAGGCAATGTATTAGGAAGATAGCCAGGGAAACTGAGGCAGTAAAGGAAGAGAATATAGGTTTAAAGAGAGAGAAGATGTGAAACAGTCATTTTGGGGTACGGGAAAGAGAATAGATTAGAAAGCTCAGTAGCACTGATGGGCAGCACTGAGACTCCATTTGAAATTTATAAATCTGTAAGTTGTGGTTTTTTTTTCTTCCATGAATATTTAGTTGCTTGGATTCTAGCAGAATAGATAGAAAATCTGGGTTAAGTAGAATTGTGGTTTTTCCATGTGACTATGAAGAAGGAAGAGGGGACTTAATGTTGCATGATAGGGACTATGAAGATAAACCATAAACTCTAACATGGATAAGAAAGATAATGATTGAGGGTGACTAAGAGTGAAAGGAAGTAGGATCCGAAGCTTGAAGACCTTGATGGAATGAAAGAAATGCTAGAGAAGCATCAGAGGAAGTGAGCTGGAAAGGAAGGAGGCAACAGGTAGACATTAGTTTGCTTGAAAAAGAGATTTTAGACATGCACCAGTCATTGATGGAGCTAAGCATAGGGAAATGATAAATATTTTTAAAACCAATATCTCACATTTATTAAGCATGTACTATGTGTCAGACATCATTTTAAGAACCTTTCATTTACTATTGTTTCTCCTCATAACCACTTTTATTTTACAAGCAAGGAAACTGAAGCACAGAAATTAAAGAGTATGCCCAAAGCCATGTACCTAACAAGCAGTAACCTTGGAAGTCAAACCCAGGCAGTCTGACTCCACAGCACACATTCTTACCCCTCTGCCACATGACTAGAGGAGTGGGGACCCAACAACAGCAACAGAAACAAGTATTGTGGGCGCTTCCCTTTTCTGAAGGATGATAGATGAGAGGCAATGAGATGCAAGTATAGAATGCCTGGTCCATATCTACTCTCTGAGATGTGTTACTGGAGAGAATAAAATATGGCCTCTACTCAAGAGGACTGCAGTGTCATCAGGGGAAATTTATATTTCAAAGTAGAGGAAGAGAATGCAGAGATAGAGGAGCTTACTAAACATTTCTTGAGTGCACATTGGAAGTGTTTGGGAAGGTATGAAGAGGTCAGATGAAGGAACATTCAGAATAAGAATGAGAATATGAGTGTTGACACATAACCTGGGAGGTTTGGGCTCCTGGTAGCAATTAAGGCAAAAAGGAATGAAATGAATGAGTCTTGTCATTCTAGTCAAACCCAAGGGCCTGGGGCCACTGGGCAACTCTTCTCACTTGCAATTCCTAGTGGCATGGTGGCCCAGGGATAAGTGAAAGCCATCTGGGGATCCGATGTTGGGGACCCTGACAAAATAATATCTAGGAATTTCTTCCTTGCATGAAGATGCTGAGAGGAGTTATAAGGGACAAGTTTAGGGAAAAGTTTAAGACTTCTGAGACTCTTACAACCTCAATGTCACCTGGGAAACAAGTTCCTAATCTGAGCCAATTATTAAGTCTTCAAGGCTACACCAGCATATGTCTCTCTAGGTAATCTGAGATCCAAAGAAACTTGGTCACATCATACCTTAAAGATGTAGGATACCAAGAAAGGGTAAAGCCTGGGGAGTCCTGACGTGTATTTTGTTTTACTTACTATCCATTGTCTATGAGGGAGCTGATTGTATGGTCTGATTAACGAAAGGTTGCCATAGTTTCCTGGATAATTTAGAAGAGATAGGCTAGGTTTCAGAAAAGCAGCCTGTGAGTGGAAGTCTACACACCAAACTCACCATCATTGTTGCCCCTGAGAAGAGGAGAAAAGAATAGAATTTTTTAAATCTAGTTAAAGGAGACATTAGATGTATCTTCAATGTTGCATTTCCTGGAGGGTTTGGAAGAATTCCAAATGTTCAAAACTTTCTTTCTGGGGTAGTAAGAATGCAGGTGATTGTTTTATTTTTTTCTATCTACTTCTTTCTAATTTTTTAACTTTCCAGAAAAGAAGCAAACAGGGAAGATAGCGTATGAAAAAATTACTACAAAATATATTTGAATAAGTAGTATTTTCTAGATAAGGAATTGAAATGTATAAACATAAAAATCAAAATTACAGGAAATTTCATTTCAAACAGGAGGCATTTTAAACCACTTTTGCCTTTTCCTTTTACTTAAATTAATGGCCCCATGTTGTTTTTTTCCCAAGAAACTAATGACTGGCTAGTGCATGACCGTGACCAACTACAGTGAAACATTGCTGTAGCATGTCTTCAGTAAACACCTGCCCAGACATGCATTCACTTCGAAAAGTTTTGGCCAAAAGCCCATAAAAGTAATTATGGCCTTGCCAAAACACATATATATATGATCTCCATCCCCCAAAAATGTTACACATAAAGTTATTTCACTGAGGAACAGAACAACGCAACAAAAAAAACCCATCAGATATAATAATCATGGTCTCGGTTTTCATTCTATCAGCAAGCTGGCTGTGACTTTCAAGCCCTTCAAAAATGTATTAAAGGGCCGGCCGAGTGGCGCGGTGGTTAAGCACTGGCTTGGGAAGCCAGCAGCCCTGGTTCGGGTCCCACATATGAGGGCCAGTGACACTGCCCTCAAAAAAAAAAAAAAATTGTATTAAAGTGCTGCTTAGAGATGGAGTGACACATTTCATATTTTTACTTCAAGGTGAATAAGTTCCTTCTGAAAAAAGCAGAGCCCTAGGCCCTAGACAGTGAAACCCCACCTATCTCCAGTGTGATGATGACATACAAAAGCACAGAATAAATGATCATTGCCCAATATGTGTAAAATGTAGGTCAAAGCCATTTGGGACCCACAAGACGAAGAGGAAAATGATGAGAACAACGCCTTCCATGTCTATGAATGTTTCCAGCTGTCTAAGAAGATACTGTGGGGACTCAACCTCTAAAACTTGGGGCAGCTCACAGAGTGGAATCAGGCAGACTTGGGTTCAAATACTGGATCTTCACTTTCTAGCTATGCAACACTGTGCAAATAATATTACCTCTTTGAGCCTTGCCTTTCCCATGTATAAGTGGGGCAAAATAAACTACCTCACAGGGACATGGTGACAGCTAAATGTATCGATTTCCTGGTCGGCATTCCATGGTACTTCCCTTTTCCTTCTCAACAGCAGAGAGATAATAAAAAAATTCATCTAAAACTCTCAAGAAATTGAGAAATAGCTTCAGAGATGCATTAGACAGGAAAAGTCTCTGATCTACCATACCATCCCATTCCCAACTTCAGAAAAACTGGTCATTTCCATGAGGATGATAATATAATAATATTTATGAATGTCTACTGAATGCTTTAAGTTGTGGTAGGCCTTATGCTAAAACTATTTCTATACTTAATCCTGTTTAAATCTTACAACTACCTCATGAGGCTGTATTACCATTATTCCCATTTTTGGAGTGAGGAAATAACCTAAATTCATACTATTCATAGTTGATAAAGCTGAGATTTGAACCCAGCACTTCTGACTCCAGATTCTAGCTATGTACCTAAGCACTAGGCTATGCTACCCCATCATTGTTAAAGATAAAGAAAGGAAATTCTAGAACCATTTTTCAGAAAAAAAAGTAAACCAGTACAGCCCTTCATTATGCAGTTTTCCTGATGTGAAAACTCTTTTAAAAAAAAAAATCAGGGAATTGGGGGAAGGGAACAGACAAGTTGCTGTTCTTCTGTTCTTCAGTCTAGTTGTGGAGGACATTGTTTCACTGGCCCATGTTGGTATCATCATTGTGCTCTTCCCAGGTGAGGCAGGTCAGTCACCGGCCTCTGAACAGATGCTCAAGGCGGCTCTTGGCAGCTCACGCTGGCTGCCGGCCACTCACTGTAGCCTATAGCAGCCCACTACAGCAGGGGCTGCAGCCTACACCATCTCCAGGACTCATGCAGTCCAGCTCCAGGTCAAGCTGTGTAAACTATTTCTTATATTCAAACCCTAATTATAAGAGCCTTGATACTTACAGACGTTGTCCTATAATCTTATTCAAAGTGAATTCTTGACAATTAATAGCTGCAGTCTGATATTGAGCTGAATCACTACATCACTTAAGAAAACACAGTCAACATTACGTTACAGAGCTTCCTAATGATCAAGCCAGAAAAATATATTTATCTTACATCTGTTTGTTTTCTTTGCCAAGTAAATAAGCGATCATCTGCTCTAGTACAAAGTTTACCAGCTGCCTGAATGCAACAAGCACGAGTTAAATTCTAAGCCAAACCATGTAATTAGTTGAGCTCTACATATCAACAAGGTACACAAGAATAATCCAGATGAAAGTGTTTAATAAATGGCCAAATTTTCACTATCAGACCACTAATAAAATACAACCTATGTTCTTTTCCCCCATTCTTCAAGGAAATTCAGATGTACGTTTATCAACATAAACTAGATGCTATTTTATTATGATAATAACATCAGCAAAATTGAATATAACAAACTTTGAAAATGAGGCTATGAATGTTTAATGTATTTGTAATAACAGCAAAACAAGATATTACTGTCAGTGTATTCATTTCAATTCCAATTATCAATTTTGTGGGGACCTATTTCTCCTCTTCCAACCAAGGTCTCGAATCTCACTGGCCAGTAGACAGCTCTCATTTTACCCAACTATATTCAACCATAAGCACACAGAAATGATGAAATTGGAAGCTAAAAATCAAACTTTAAACTTAGCATATTAGATAAATAATAAGAAAGTTCCCATTAGGTTTTATGTTCTTTAGAGAAAAATCAAATTTTTTAGAAGGTCAAATCAATTAAGAGGTATGAATAAATGGCAAAGTTTCTCCATCCTGTGGGATAAGATCACATCCCAAAGGCTCCTAATGCCATTTTTTAAATATTAAAAATTCTTTTAAGCTACACATAGGCACAAAGAAAATTTATTTAAGAGATAATCAATATTGAGCTTTCACAGATATGCAGGATTCAATTATGGCAAAAATCAGAATTACTGCTTTGTCATACTCAACAATTAATTGTCATTGCTAGTTAATCGTTAAAAAATAACAGCATCAAGTGGCTTGAATATTTTTCACCTTAACATTTAAATAATATGTTCCTTCTGGCTTTTCATCATTTTATGCCACACAGGAATCTAAATCAAAGATGGCCATGCCACCACATTTGTTACCAGGGACAAGAGTCCCCTTGGTATCTCCCTCAACTTCCTCCATGACAGGGCTCCTGCCTACCTCCTCGGGCCACTATGCAAGTCCTGAGCTGTTCGCTCGTTCTCTCTCTCTCTCTCTCTCTCTCTCTCTCTCTCTCTCTCACACACACACACACACACACACACACACGCAGCTGCATACCTCTAACGTCGCTCATGCTTCACTTTCTGCCTAGAGATTTTCCCATATTTCCCTAAACCACTGTCTGTTAGGAGTTAGTTCCAGCTAAACATCCCAAGTTGGGTAAGATACTCCATCCATCCTGTGGTCCTGTAGCATGTTGTGCATACATCATTGCACTTTTTATTTAAATGACTTTCCCACTAGGGTGTAAGCAGACATCTAACCCAGGCTAGGCCAATCAGTCTCTTGGATGAGAACCTGGAATCAGGACACAAAAATTCTAGTTAATCTTTTTTCAAGACAAGCAGAGACCATGAAAAGCTGAGATGGAGGCAACTCTGCACTCACCAACCAAGGGAAAGCCAGTCTTTGAAGAGGGGAAAAGGAAGACAACATAGACAAAATGCAAAAGGGAATCCACAAATCCCTGAAGAGGTGAAAAATAAATCAGTTTGATGTACCATTTCTGGTGACCAAAAACCAAGATAACATGTGCAATCTTGGGCTCTGTGAGATTCTCATATATCCTTCCAATAAAGTCTCCCTTTTTGCTTAATCAATTTTGAAAGTGTTTCTGTTTCTAACAAGCAAATGAACCCTAAGACACCTATATACAGTAAGTGATGAATATATGAACTTTTTAATGTATTAGGTCAAAACAAGGTTTCCCTCCAAGCCCCCAACACCCAACAGAACCTCCAATTTTGCACTCACCATTGAAAGAATAGCAATGTTAAAAAGAAGAAAAATGGCAGTATAGTTTTGTAAGATGTTAGAGATAGAAGGAAGCTATTTAAAAAAATAAAAAACCACTTTAACCTCCTCCAACTGCCACCATTTTAAAGGGAACATAGAGACCTGGAGAGGTGAAATAACTGGCCAAAGCTCATATAGGAAGTGAGATTCGCACAAGAGCCCCAGTTTCCTACCAGACAAACCATTTCTCCTCTCCTGCCCAATATGCTTTCTTATACCTTTGACTCAAGCACTACCAGGGAAACATCAATGCTGCGACATGAGCTTTTAGAAGAGCAAAATCAAACAGTGGTTTTACATCCTGCCCATTTTTCAGAAGTAACAATGAGGATTATTGACAAGAGATCAGGTCTTTAAGACATTCTGTTCTCTTAGTCTTCAACCATGATAACACCTTAAAGAAGGACCAGCGGGACTCTCCATCTCACCTGTAAATTAGGTGATTTGATGAAGAATCATTGGAGATGTAAAAGACAATCTCTCATTTTCTTTTCATAAAAATCAAGATTACAGTTATCAAATTAAATAAGCAACCATTTTAACCATTAATATATGTTCCTTATATTTGAAATATATATCATAATTCCTTTCAGTCGGTCACAAAAATTACTTACAGCTAAATGAAAAGTATAAGAGAAAAATCTATGATAATGACAACTATTAGTTATATAAAGCTCTATCAATCAATAACTAAAATGCATTGATTATTCACTAGATATAGAGGGATGCAAGCCCTTACCTTCAGCACAAGAACTACCCACCCAATCTGGATGGTTATTAGAGTTGTTTTATTTCCTTTTCAAATTATGATAAATTAGTTGCCTCTCCATCTCCTAGAAATCCAGATTTATGTTGTCTTTAAATACTTAATCAATACTTGGAGATTAAATCTTTAAGCGCAAATCCATAATGTCAATCTCCTCATAGTCTGCTGCTTAAAATTATTTCAAATTGATATGCATTTTCTAGCTTATATATAAATGATGACCATGATTTTCATAATGCAAACAATATTAATATTTGTAAAGTCTACATACAAAAACATAGCTCCCTATGTGAAAATAAAGTTTATTTATCTAAAAATTGGTAATCTATGTCTTTATTTCTTGCATTTTCCCCTAATGATTTGTTTATTTAACTAATGATATTTTATTTTCACATTCCAAAAAGGTCAAAAGGCTATTTTTTAACAATAGTCACAGAAAAATAAAGAATAAGCACAAGCAGTTCTTTTCAATCAATTTATAATGAGGATGGCATTCATCAGTTAAATAAATATACCCTTCTCTTAGGAAGGAGTATTAAGTCAGGCATTCTATGAGCCTTCTAAATACTGATGACTGTACAACATTATCCCAGCATACCTTTTATTTTCTATTTCTTTGCATCCTATTTTTGTTTCCTTTCAAATGTTATAAGCTCACAAAAAGAGAGCAAATAACATATCATTAACTTGTCAAATCCAGACGTTTTCCTTAATGAACCTGATAGAGAATGAGAGAGCATTGTAGCAAGACTATAGTTCTCAACAATATTTCCTCAATGTTGATTTAGCGTAACATAAACATAAGGAAACCCTAGCACTACTACTTGTGAGCTGCCTCTATGTGTTGGATTTTCTTAAGTGTTTTCATATATTATCTCATTTATTCCTCATAACAACCTATAGGTACTAGTATTTTGCCATTGTACACATGCAGAACCTAAAACACAATGAGTTTAAGAAATTCACCCAAAATCAGATACCTGACAAATAGTGGAGCGGAATAAGAACCCAGGTATTCTTGAATCCATGCTCTTAAACACTCTACATACTGCATACTTCATATGTTTTTGTAATAGCAAATTTTTTTAATATATGTAAAACAATTAGCATCATTCCCACCCTTAAGCAAATACTCAGTTGAGGGTAACTATCGTGGTCACCATAATGGTTACTGGGTTGATGATCATGATCAGGGATCATGATGCTCGTGACTGGATTTAAAATTTTTTTTTTATATTCTCAGTTATTTTTATATCTACAACTCCAATTTGTTCTGCTGAAAAAAAACTGTCTGTCACAAGCTTTCTACAAAACATAGTACCACTCAATGTTCAAAACATGTGACATGTAATTGTCAGGGGAAAATAGAAACATTAAAATTTTTAACCAGGTAATTTGGGATCACAAGGATTTGCTGCCTGGATTAAAATTATGTTCTCATGAAATATCTATAGCTACATCATCTGAATTTTTAAAATATAAACAGAGATTGTATTTATTATAATCATAACCTTTCAGCAGACTACATTAAAAGGAAAGGCGGGAGGAGGATGAAGGAAGACAGGGAGAGAAAGAAAAGAGCTCATCTGTATTTTGCAAAAGAATGGAGAGATATTTTGATGATTTTGAAATCACAGTTCTAAACCAAAGATAGAGAATTCCATATGGTGACTGATGGAAAAGCTTGAGACCTGGGATACTCAGATTATGACAGTGACTTAATTACCTATTGATCAGGAAATGCCTATATTCTGAGAGTATCACTCTCCATATATGATCCTGGGCATTAGAAAGTAGATGCATGAATTTGATTAGTTTCAACTGAAAAAGGGAAGGATTTATCTTCCATTGACAGAAATTTATGTGCTGATCTGATCAAAAATTGCCAAGCACCAGTACCCAATTAACATTAAGCAAAATGAACCAAGACAAAGGTAGCTAGAAGCTCTACCAAATGCTATCTATAAATTAAAGAAATTTTGTGTCCTTGGTATGTGATTTATCTGGAAGAAGCTTTTAGTGTTAATTTCTAAAGGGAGCCAAGAAGCATTTTATTGAAATGAACCATTTTAGTGTTGCCAGTTTAAGTATCAACAAAGTTTTCAATAAGCTTTCAAATGAACGCATTAATGTAGTTCTTATTATATTACATATTCTGGGCAGTGTGTTAGAAGATACATATAATATGATGTGATATATAATACAATACAAAATAATATAATATAATATATTAATAATATATTAATATATTTAATATAAATAATGCATTTTGATATAAAGGAATTTGAGAGTCCAGCTCAGGTAAATCAATGAAGTCAAAGAACAATCGAGGCAGAACTCTAGAAGAAAAACTTCTTCCCCAGTGACAATCCCCAAAGGAAGGTGTCTCATAATTCAGAAAGCCAGCAACACCACTCTAATAAAGTTTCTTTAATAAATTTACCAATGGCTCCCATCATTTCTGTTTCTCTTATGATAAAATGAGGTTATCTGGGCATGTCCCCAGTTACATATTTCCTTCCTTGCTTAAGGACATTTGTCTGGTCATCATTATCATCCAATGTCCTTCATGAACTAAGAATGTCTCTATCTCAGGGTCCTCAGTATTAACAAAATCTAAGGATAGCTAATTATTTTTTAAAATAAAAGTATTTCATAAACAATATAGAATATTTTTATGCAACTGGATAAAGATTGAAAAACATCATAGAGATATCTGAGTTATTAAATTCAAATCATAGGACATGCTGTGAAGTTTTTTAAATGATAAATTATTTTAAAGCAAGTGGGTTACACAGAAATCTAAAGGGTAACACGTTCCTCTGAGAAAAAATGGCACAAACTGTTCCATTTTTTTACATACTATGGGAGGAAGATCTCACCAATTATAAAGTAAGTAAAAAAATAATAGGTGAAATTTTAACAAATTCTTAAATGGTGAGCAGAAAATAGCCTGTCGGTTTAGATTTCTGGAAGCCCCAGACTTAAGGTGAGTGTATGCTCATTAACCAGCTTTTATCCAAGGGCCTCTACTGGGGGTACTCATAAGATAAGACAGAAACGGTACCTGGCATAACCCCCCTCGGTGGAACACAGACACTAAACCCCATCTCATATGAAGAAAAATCCAGAAGACATGGGGAGTACTGTAGGAAATACTTTTGTCCCTGCTCGTAGACAAAGGCAACACTGCAGGGGAGGGAGGACTAGCAGCAAAGAGCAGGGATGGAACAGCTGCTTGAGCTCAGGCCACTAAAGTGATACAAAACAGATGCCTACTGTCACTGGGAGAGGACAGATCCCATGTTCCCACACACTCTTCAAAACCCCTCATATATACGGGGTCTGACAATTAAATTCACAAACTTGTTGCAACAATGTTGCTAACTTTTTTTAATATCAGAGTGATTATTCATTATGAATTTGTACCAACTGGACAAACTGTTAACCAAATTTATTATTTGGAAGTGCTGAAAAAGCTGCGTGAAAAAGTTAGATGACCTGAACTTTTCACCAATTCATGGCTCTTGCATCACGACAATGCACCGGCTCACATGGCACTGTCTGTGAGGGAGTTTTTAGCCAGGAAACAAATAACTGTATTGGAACACCCTCCCTACTCACCCGATATGGGCCCCCAATGACTTCTTTCTTTATCTGAAAATAAAGGAAATATTCAAAGGAAAATATTTTGATGACATTTAGGACATCAAGGGTAATATGACAACAGCTCTGATGGCCATTCCAGAAAAAGAGTTCCAAAATTGCTTTGAAGGATGGACTAGATTCTGGCATCAGTGCATAGCTTCCCAAGGGGAGTACTTCAAAGGCAACCATAGTGATATTCAGCAATGATGTATGTAGCACTGTTTCTAGGATACATTCGTGAACTTAATTGTCTGACCTCATATGAGGCAAACTCTAGCTATGTAATAGAATAGGGGATGGGGAAGGAAAGGAGGAAAAGGGAGTTGTAGTGAGGACAGAGATCTGAAACAGTAAGAAAGCTCCATCCCCAAAATGTAGCTGAGCGAGGCCCTCCTAAAACTGAGGCTAGAACCGGAGAACCAAAAAAGCCCACCAGCCTTCACCATGACCCTTTACCAAATAGCCAACAACAGCAATCTGCAACCTGGTAAGAACAAGAACATGGGGAAGTAGCCATTTGTAGGTCAGGTACACAGGACCTGCTGATAGCTGAGAGCAGAACAGGAACCCTGAGAAAAGCCCTACTGTAATGCAGGACTCATGCTAAGCACAAAGTGTCAGCAGCCCTGCTTTCAGAGGAATTTGAAGACAGGTGCACTGAAGGTAACTATAGCAACAACAAATTCCGTTCACTACTGATAACTACTCAAGGCCTCACAGAAGAAGCAGTACACCAATTTCAGGTGTAAATAGTATTT
Source organism: Aselliscus stoliczkanus (assembly GCA_033961575.1). Lineage (NCBI taxonomy): Eukaryota > Metazoa > Chordata > Mammalia > Chiroptera > Hipposideridae > Aselliscus > Aselliscus stoliczkanus. Next base: position 166,323,282 of record CM066727.1, on the reverse strand, counting down.
ACCTCCATCTTCTCTGCACTTTAAAAAGAAAAAAAAAAGTATTCAATGAAAAAATTATGACACACAAAAAAAGAAAATAACAAAAGATACATTAACAAGTAATAAAGCAGTCAACAAAACTAGACCCAGAAAAGACTCAGATGCTAGAATAATCAGATAGACATTAGAGCTATCACACATATATCACATATATATATATAATGTATGTGATGGAGAATTCCTTCCACAGGTTCATCAACAGATGGGATACAGCAGAGCAAAGAATCAATGAATTTGGAAATAGGCCAATAGATATTATCGAAACATAATCACAAGGGAAAATAAGAGAAAAAATAAAGAACAGGTCATCCAAGAGATGTGGAACAATAGCTAATAGTCTAACATACATGTACTTGGAGAACCAGAAGGATAAAAGAGAACAGGACAGAAAAAGTATTTGAAGAGATAATTTTCAAATTAGCAAAAGACAACAAACCATAAATCCAAAAAATCCAGAGAATCCAAATAGTATAAAAACTAAGAAAACTCCACTGGCCACATCATAGTCAAACTGCTGACATCCGGAGATAAAGGAAAGTTCTTGACAGGAGCCAGAGAAAAAGAAACATTCCTACAGAGGCAGAGAGAGATAGAAAGCAAAACATATTTCTTGTCAGAAATTAGGCAAGCAGAAGACAATGGAGTCACATCTTTAAAAAGGTGGAAGAAAAAAATTGGTCAAGTCAGAATTCTGTATCCAGTGAAACTACGTTTCAAAAATGAGGGTGAAATGAATATTTTTCCAGACAAACAAAAGCTGCGAGAATTAATCATCGGCAGACTTGCACATCAAGAAATATTAAAGGAAATTCTTCAGGCAGAAGAAATCTTATGTCAGATAGAAATAAAGAAATGGAAAACATAAGAAAAGGGAAAATGTGGGTAAATATGACAGACATTTTTCTTAATTTTAATCTCTTTAAAAGACAATTTCTGAAGTAAAAATACTTAAGAGGCATTGCACATTTCATAAAATATGTTGAAGTAAAATACATGAGATCAGTAGCATGAAGGACAAGAGGGAGGAAACGAAAGTAAGTATACTGTGGTAAACTTCTCGCACAATATAGGAATTACTATAATATTACTTGAAAGTACACTTTCATAAGTGAAAGATGTGTATTGAAAACCATAGAACAACCAAAATAATTAAAAAGATGTATAACTAATAAGCTATTAGGAGACATAAAACGGAATCATAAAAACACTCAAAAAGATGATAAAAGAGAAACAAAAGAAACAAGAACAAATGAGACACAGAGAAGGACTCAAACTAGATAGAAAAGACTGCAGATTTAAATACAAACACATCTATAATTATATTAATGGTATAAACACTTCAATTAAAGGCAAATATTATTCAACTGGATGAAGAAAAGCTTGATTATATACTTTTTAAAGAAAACTGACTTTAAATATAAAAACATAAATTAAAAGGATGGAGAAAATATACCATGCAAATATTAATCAAAAGAAAGCTGGTATGGCTATATTAATATAAGACTACTTGGACATCTGAAAAAGGAATAATTACTGTTGATTAAAAAGGACATTCCAAGGGGCCTGCCGAATGGCTCAGTTGGTTAAGAGCTCACTCAAGAGTGCGAGCTGAGCTCTGAGCAACAGCAGTTTGATGCCCAGCCCAAGCTGAGCTGCTGCTAAGCTGTCAACAGGTGGCAGGATGGCTCAGCTAAAAAAAAAAAAAAAGGGGACATTCCACAATGATAAAGGGGTTTATTCATTAAGAAGACATAAAATCCTACATGTGTATTCAGTTAATTATAGAGTTCAAATATACAAATAAAAAATGATATAATAGTTTTATCAGTTGGTTTGGTGTGTACCAGTTACAAATGCTGCAGCAACGTTTCTATTCCCTTAGTGTACACCAGCACACCACCACCTTCCTGCTTCACCAAGTTAACTAATAATGGTCTTGATGTAGCCATCATAAAGTCTACAACTAAAGAATAGAATATTTTTATCTCCCAAGAAAGTAAAAACTTTAATAGCAACATAGGTCCTAAGACCTCTTTAAACAAAGAAATTTCATATGAAAATGAATGGAAGGAAGTAGAAAGAGACTGGTAGTGACACATTAAAAAGTTGAGAGGGAAGAAAACTTTTCAAAAAATCAGCAATTAGATCCATTTTCATGTCATTTCTTGTGCTCTGAATTAAGAGCACTTACTTATTAATTAGGCTAAACTTTTATCAAGACACTTTAAAGTGAAGAGATTAATCCATTAAGCAAACTTGACTCTGCACACATCACTTCAACTGGTGGCAATATATTGTGCAGACTCATTATTTAACTTCACACTTTGTTCATTCCATTATTTTGTTTTTGACAGGGAGCAGCTGAATAAAGTCAAGAACTTCTCATCTGAATTCAGTCAACAAGGAAAGGTGTTTAAAATGCAGAAAGGAGGAATAGCAGGTGAACATTCTTGCAGAAGAAAATGTTACTATTCATTAACAATACATGATTTAGTCACAGTTTTTTTTTTCTATCACTTACAAATCTCACTGCCCTAGACACCAAGTTTTTCTCAAACCAGTATAATGCTGTTAATAATGATCTGAAATGCATTTAGCCTCTCATAGTATCATATATATGGAATAAATCTTTAACACTTCACCTAAGAAGATTAAATAATATAAGCATAATTTATACAGGTTTTCTACTTTGGGGAAAAAGAACATAGCACAAGATCTATAAAAATAAAATATTAAAATGTTATTTAAGAAGTTGGTTACTGCCCTGAATGGACTGAACGTTTGTGTCTTCCCACCAAAAAAAGAAAGATATGAAACCTAAATCCCCAATGTGATGGCATCTGGAGGTAGGGACTTTCAGAGGTCATTAGGTTATGAGATTGGATCCCTCATGAATGGGATTAGTGCCCTTATAGAGGGCTAAAGAGATGAGAATTTCCCTTTCTGCCATGTGAGGACATAGAGAGAAGATGGCCACCTATGAACCAGGAAGTGGGCCCACACCAGATATCAAATCTGCCAACATGTCCATCTTGGACTTTCAGCTTCCAGAACTGTAAGAAATAAATCCTTGTTGTTTATAAGCCACCCAATTTACAATATGTTGTTATAGCAGCCTGAATAGACCAAGATAGTTACTTATTCCAACAGTACCAGTTGAAGTATTTATATGCCTCCATATATCCCCAAATTTTATATACCTTACAATTTCACTTTAGTGCCATATGTGAAACTGCATCCAATCCTGTCTCAGTAACCTGATTTACATGCTTTTGTGCAAGGTAATTAAAATGAAGAGTTTTAAGATTCCACTGAGTGGAAATCTAACCAATGTTTCATCAACAAAAGGTAGAAAATAAGCCAATTTTAGGTAAACCATCATGGTCATCAACCAGCGAAGTTCCATGAGAGCAGAATTTTGTTCCATTGACCACTACATCCCCTCGAAAACCTGGAATGATGCCTGACATGTAACAGACACTCAATAAATATTGTTAAATTAATTAGGGTATATGAAAGACCCTGCAGCACAGGCTACTGAAGAGAAGAAAATAAATACCCATAAGTTCACTGCGCCAAGAACTGTCTTAATGCTTATTGTGGTGACTGTCATCAAAATATGAAACACACACTCACACGTGTGTCAGGCAAAAGGGAAATAAAGATAAGATTTTTTCATATAAAAATCCCTGCGCTTTCTAATGTTCAGGGGGAAAGCTGTGTACATTAATTTCGCATATTGTTTGGGTGGGAAAAGAGTATTTAAATACAAAGCATTCCTCATTTTACAAGTAGCAACTCAGGGACAAGATAGTAGTAAATGAACTTCTGTTGATCCAGAGTTGTGTATACCCAGAGTCCAGGATTTGCAAGACAATAAATTCTACTCTCAAGCCAATCACACAAAGAAAATAAAATTAGGCAGCTAAGTAAATAAAATGAGGAGAGGATTTTCCCCATAGTTAGTGACATCTGCAACCCATACTTTATTTACCAGATAAAGTGTTTAGTCAGATTTGTGTCAGCCTCAGAATAATAAGCTCAATATAATTTCACCCTGGGGTTGTACTCAGAAACACCTCTCACAAATAAGCTAAACAGCAGCAGTCACCAAAAATACTTACACAACCTCATTTCCTCATTCTCCAACTGTATCTCAGAATCTCAGATCCACCGTTTTTCATAGTGCCTTCATGCTTTGCTATGCACTGAATTGTGTCCCCCCGCCAAATTCATATGTTGACACGGTAGTGTGATATTTGGTGGTGGGACCATTGGGAGGTAATTAGATTTAGATGAGATCACATGATGGGATTAGTGCCCTTATAAAAAGAAGACTCCAGAAAGATTGTTCTGGTACTCTCGCTCTCTCTCTCTGCCACATGCTGACACAGGAAGAAGGCAGCCATCCACAAGCCAGGCATGCAGCCCTCGCTGGGGAACTGACACAGAAAGCACCTTGATCTTGGACTTCCCAGCTTCTAGAACTGTGAGAAATAAATTCCTATTTTTAAACCCCTTAGTCTATGGTATTCTGTTACAGCAGCCCAAGATGAAGAAGATAGGTTTACAGGAAAAGAATAGGAATGACAATAAAACACAGATAACAGTGTTACAGTCCCATTATGGAATAGTTATCTCTGCATTAGTTTAGACATGCATTGTCACAGTTAGTCCTCTCCTGAGGAAGGTATGATTGTCATTGTCATTTCACACATGAGGAAAAGGAGGCTCAGAGAGATTTAACCAATTGCCCAGGAAGCACTGGAATCATGATCTAAACCAAGGCCCTCTGCCTGCAGGATCAGAGCTCTTAAGTCCTGGACATATCACCTCTTCAGACTTTTCATTAAGCGCAATTAATCCATTTCCTGATACAAAAGGAACAAATAAAGATTCCAAAACTTTCTTTAATGCTTGATCAATATACACAGAATGATGACAACTTTCTCTTCAAAACAAGAAAGTTGCGTCCTCCATACTCCAAATGTGACAACCTGTAAATATCTGTCCCAGTTTCAACACTGCTGTGGATAGCAGTCCAGTTATCTCAGTCTCCAAAACTGTTGGTTTGCAGTTAAACATGAAAATAACCTCAAAAGCCCACAACCTGACTCCTCACCTATGCTAACTCCTTGGCAGAACTCCAAACCCCAACCTGCCCAGAGCATGGCCTAACAGTAAATGTGCAGGTTCTGGACACAAATCCATGCTGCCACTTCCTCTCTTTGGAACCTCAGTAATTGCATCTCTCAGACCCTCAGTCAACTCACATGTAAGTTGAGAATATCTATCCTAATATCTATCCTAAATGGCTACTGTGATAGTTACATGAGAAAACACACCTAAGAGCCTAGCACACACCCTGGCACTTAGCAGACTGTCCCACACATTTACTCCCCTCGCCCCTTTCCATCCTCTTCCACCAGGCCCTGCTCGTCCTCTCCATCCCCTCATTCTATCAGTTACCCCTCCTGATTCAGCATTTTTCACCAGTCCTCCCCAGGGCTGTGTTTTTGTTTTTTGTTTTTTCCCTTTAACTATAACCATCCTCAGAATCCCTTCATGAAATTTAAAATAAACATAAAACCTGACACTGCTCCAGCTAAAATCTTTTCTCCCCATATTTTCATTGGCAAAAGTACTGAAAGTATTCTACACTCAGTTCCAACACTGCCTCACCACCCGCTCGTTGATTTATTCATTTCACAAATATTTGGGCTGCTACCATTTGCCAGGCACTGGGAGACAACTGTGAGCAAAAACGGACCTGGTCCCTGCCATCACGGTGCTCACCAAAGTTTGTTCATTGTCAATAATTAATGCCTGCCTTCCGCTACTGGAACAGAAATTTCACAGGGACAAAGATTTTGTCTCCATTAGTCCGCAAGACATCCCTGCACCCTGGAATAGCCCAGGCACATGATACTGGCTTCATAAATATTTGTTGAATGAATAGCTGATGGGATAAAAGAATGAATGGATAGAAACAGGCAAAGGAGGGAATAATGAGGAACAAAGCCCCCCAAAAGAGGGGGTTTTCTAGAATTGCACAGAAGACAGAACTTGAAGTGGTAAAGTATTAACACTATAAATAGAACTTTCATATTTATTAAAATTCTTACTTATCCATTAGAAGCAGCCTCATTTAGCAAGCACCTATACTCATAAATCTATATCAATCTTCATAGCTGGATCAAAGAAGAAAAGAATAAAACTACAAAGGCTTTGGAAAGTCACATGATCTAAATACATTTTTTTTTTTTTTACCTCTTCACAAATATTTCTTAGAAGCAGAGTCCCCTGGGCTTCCTCCCATACTCGTACTGTAATAAATTCTTTTCTAACACAAAGACCACAGAGAGACAGAGCAGGGGGAGACAGTGCAGCGCTCTCCTCCCCCAGAAAGCCGAGAGCACCTGCTTTCTGATGCTCAGGGCTCTTCCACCAGGAAAGCAATAAAACATTTGCTCTTCTTAATTGAGGTTTCACAGACCCGCACCTCACCTCCCCGTTTCTAAATAAGAGCAGACAGCTGGGCTTCTGCTGGCTTCTCTTTCCCCCCTTCTACTACTCCTTTCTCACCTCATGTAGGAAAGAGGGAGGGCGGGAGGACTGCCAAGGTGCTTCCCTTTTTTAAAAAGATTTTATTGGGGAATTGGGGGAGGGGAACAGCATTGGGGAACCCGGGAAGGGGAACAGATAAGTTCCTGTCCTTTCGTTCTTCAGTCTAGTTGCGGAGGATGTTGCTTCACCGGTCCATGTTGGTGTCATCATTGCACTCTTCTCAGGTGAGGCAGATCGGTCCCTGGCCTCTGGATGGTCACTCACAGCGGCTCTTGGCAGCTCACGCTGGCTGCCAGCCACTCACTGTAGCCTATGGCAGCCCACTGCAGCAGGGGCTGCAGCTATGCCCTCCTGGGGACTCACAGCAGCCCAGCTCCAGGTGGAGCTGTTGTTCACCATCTTAGCTGTAGAGGGCAGTGTCATTGGCCCTCATATGTGGGATCCGAACCAGGCCTGCTGGCGTCCCTAGCCAGCTCTTAGCCAACACGCCACTCGGCTGGCCCGGTGCTTCCCTTCTTTGGTCATCATATTCTGCATTAGGTGATGCTGAACATTCACTCACACAAAAGGACCCTAGCCCTGTACTTTACAGGGGACATCACAGCTCAAGGATGCATGGGAAATCCACTGCTCTTGGGTTCTGGAGGCAATAGGGAGTGGCAGCCACCCCAATCTCTATGTGAGGAAGCCACTGCTGTCAGTTTTCTGGAGAGGGAGCGCTGGCAGCCACTGCTGTCAGTTTTCTGGAGAGGGAGCGCTGGCACTAAGGGAAGATGGGGCTCCCATGCTGCCATGGGCTGCACTGATGCATGGCTCTAGAGCCCATGATTGCTCATGGGATTGAGAGGAAATGAAGTCAAACAGAATGCAAGGCCTGCAACAAACAAGCAACAGTCCCCAAGCCAACCACCCCTTTCTTGAGTCCTGCTTCCTAAAAGTAAGCATTTTCACATCTTTTCAGTCCTTTCTTTTTTTCCAGTATTTACCTTCATGTTTTAAAACAGCACATGTATAATACTAGTGCCTGATTTTTTTCAATTTTTAGCATTATCATATTGACTTCTTTCTCTGAAAACTAGGATTTTGCTAGCTTACATCATCTTCACTAACCATCACCCACACACATGTACACATGTGTACACACATACAAACACATACTTCCCTTCCCCTCTATCCTCCAAAAGCTGCTCTCTCACAATACTCAGTTAAATCAGTTTTCACATTTCATTATTATGGTCATGTAAATATTGTTCATCACTGAATTCCAGTTTACTACAATTACATTTTCTTTCTTGAACCACACTGGGATATAATTTGGTGTGTATCAGATGATCAAAGATTAAATATCTTATAGCACAAAGTAGAGGTGGGAAGGCAGCACAAAGGGAATTCTCACACAATGTTGCTGTGAGTATGAATAGCTATATTCAAACTATGTGACTCTCGGGAGGTTACTTTCTGTGTCTCTGCTTTGTCCTGTGTGAAAGGAGGATAACAGGCTAATTGTGAGCATTCAGTGACTTCATACCTATAATGGCACAGCACAGTGCCTGGCACATGGCCAGCATTAGAGAAATATTAACCATTGTTGGCCTCATCTCCCTGTAACAAGCTTTCATTCTGCACAGTTCCTTTATAGAACTTATCACAATGTAATCAAGTACTCATGCAATACTTATGTGATGTCTGTCTCTTCACCAGATGAAAAGCTCTTCAAGGACAAGAACCATATTTATTTTGTTCTGAGCTATACCTCTAATGCTAGCAGAGTGCCATGCACAAATATGCATTGGGTGAATAGATGAGGAGAGAATAAGTGAGTGAATACCCCCACAAATGCAAAGATGCTGAGTGGAAGGGCTAAAAGTTTCTTTTAAAGTACAGAACTGGGAGCTATTGAGAGCTATGAAGCTCCTAAGCTTTATATCAGCTGTGTAATTCCTTCCACAGACTTGGTAGTTTGTTATGATGGGAACGGATGGTTCCTTGAATGGAAGGAATAATTATCCCCTTTGAAAAAAGAAGCCTGGTTCTATAGAGATGAGATGGAAAAAAGTAAGAAGTGCAGGTGACAATTGGCTGGAGAGTTGCAAGACCAAAAGAAACACTAATTCATAGGTAGAATTAAAACACCTCTGGACTGGACCAGACAAGAGAGTGTTTGCAGTTAGTTGTCATATCCATTTGCTGTCTGAAGCAAAAAAGAAGGACACTAGAAAGCTTTTGAGTACATTTGAGAAGAAACAGGAAAGCAAAGGAGATCCTTTGCTCGACCTCTGATAAGTAAGGCTGGCCTGCTCATTTCCACATGACATTACATTACAATTATTCTATCGGTTAAGGGAAAAAGAAAAACAAAAAAAAAAAAAAAAGAAAATCTAATATGATCCCCAGGGAGGTCCTCAGGCTCATTGCATTTGGGTACTGGGGCATTTGGCACAAAATCCATGCTGAAGATGAGCTTGAATTATAGTGAGAACTTGGCTCTTTGCCTTTTTCAAGCGGCTGGGATTTACAAAGAGCCAACAGAGCAGCAGGCTCCATTAAATGATCTCCAATTATCAACTTCACAGGCAGGAAAGTGATTAAAATTTAATGACATATCCCAGCTTGTTGACATTCAATGGAGCTGCTGTCATCTACCTTTCAAGGAGAATAAAGAAGTGGGAAATGATGAAAAAAAATAGAATATTTTAAAAGTAAAATTCCTCATCTGACAAGGTAGGAGAATAAATCAACCATGAATAAATATATATATATCAAAATTGATTTTGCCTTATAATTACTGACTTAGAGTCGGCATGCCTAATGGTTGCTATTTTTGGATTTAATAGGGAAAGAAATTCTCAATATATATTCAGCTTCTCATATGCTTAGTCAAGACATTCTTATTAATACTCTACACATTAAAACACCTATGCTTTATACTTTTTAGTTAAATGGGCTATTAAATAAAGTTGTGCTATAGTTTGAATATGATATATGACAATGAAGTAACAATGTGTCTCTGTGGTTCAAAATGACCCTCTGCAGTACTGTAATAGGCAACACCCAAAAGTGTTTGGGGCCATTTTCTCCAGCAGCATCACTGAAGGAGGCACACAGGCTCCAAGGTCAGCATCCTTTATTGGACATCTATTTAGATGCATTAGTCACAGCTAAAATACCTGCCAAGGGGCTCCACAGTGGGAAGGTGTAGGGAGTTCTAAGAAAGCCCTGAAGACGAAATATGTCAGACTCTGGAGAAGAAGAAGGATATGTAGCATAAAGAGCTAGAAGCAAAGGATGGGTGCACATGGTAAAATTTCATTGGTGATCCTAAGCTATAAATTACATCAACATGATTAGGAAATGTGACAATAACAGTAGCTTTCCCTGTGTGATCAAAACATGCAGGCCACAAGAGCGATCTTTGAAAGTCTTGATTTTGCTTAATCTTCATGCCAAGTTATCATGGAGACATATCTCAGGGCAGTATCTACCTACTGGGAGCCAGCACTAGCCAGTCTGCATGGTCCTGGGACATGCTTCCTGGCCTAGCCCTTGTGGTCCCAGATTACTGCCCCAGTCAATGGGATACCTCTGTTTTTCTTTTTCCCACCCTCAATCTCTCTCTTCCTCACTACCTCTGCCAAAGGATACACAAAGAATCCTATTGATTAGCTATAATTGCTGCCTGGGCACTTCAGGCTCCTTGTGCCAAGGGACCAGCAGGCAAGATGAAGAGTCACCATTCTAAGCAGGGGTGATTGCCCATGATCATAAAGAAGAGGTAGGATTGCTGTTGCACAATAGAAAAAAAGGAATACATTTGGTGTCCAGGTAACACACCAGGGTGCCTTTTGGAACTCCCTTGCCCAATTTTCATTGTAATTGGACAAATATAGCAACTGGACCTGAGAATTGCAGTGTGATCAGGGTTCAGATTTTTGGGTGATATGGGTCTGGGTCCTGCAATCAGGTAAACCACTAAGGTGGGCAGAGGTGCTAGCTGAATGTAAGAGGAATCTAGAATGGGTACTGAGGAAGGGACAGCAGTGGCAACCATGGCCCTGAGACCAGCTCCAGCAGTGAGGCTGTAGTTTCCTTCCATTCATCGTCTTCTTCCAAGTTTCCCCCAGAAAGAGGTCCACTGGAATCCTGGAATAGTCAATCCCAGATTAAATAGGAAAAACTGGATTCAAGTCTCATGAGAAGTGGACCACCGAAATCTCCCTCCAGGAAACAACTTGCCTAATGTTAAGAGAGCTATTGGCAATCTGTTCAATGATTGCCTTAGAGACAGAGTGCTGCCTTGCCCAAGATCATATCCCTTCCCAGAGTAAGCCACATCCAATGATTGATTGATGGCTTGGCCATCTCAACCCAATACAGGACATTGGGTTGAAGTACCATTCCAGCTAGAGAGCTCTCTGTGGGGTCAACCTAGGCTGTCACTGGGCCTGCATCACATGTCGATAATTCCTTCTGCACAATCCTGCTTACTCCTCCTCCCTTCTACAGGTATTAATATTAGGGATACTTCTTACAAATATCCTGTACACTAATTCTACCCCAGAATCTGTGTCCCAGAAACCAATCAGCAGCAATCACCTAACCTCATTGTCTTCAGCTCTAATACAGGGGAAATACCTGCCCTGTTCAGTTCAAACGAATACAAGTCAAATAACATAATTGATATTTTAAAACCAAAAAGAGTTATAGAATTACAATGCTGCAATTACTATTGTTGTTATCTAAGTGAGCATGTCCCCAATACTTCCATTCCCTATCTTTTTTCTAGCATGATCCAGTTTTTGTTAATGCTAAAATTTGAAAACTATTAGGTGGTTCAAGGGTGGATTTGCTACACTGAAAGGCAAAAAGGTTTTGGGTATAAACAAAAATCTTCTTTCTCTTTCACAAATTAAAAAGCTATGTAGTACCAGCACTTTTTGTTTTCTTTTTTCAATTATGGGCTTCTATCATGTTGCCTAGGCATTGCTAAGGCAACAGAAAGAAAATATCCTTTATGTACTTTCACCAATTTTAAAAGTAAACAAAACAAAATATTAACCAAAACAAAACCAATGGCCTCAATCAAGCTGCTCTTTGCCATCAGTGCTAACTCGGTGAAGCAGGAGTGGTCACCACCTGCTCTCTCCCTGCGGGTGAGCAAACAGTCCAGCTCGGCCCTATGAATTAACTTATGGGCAGGAAATCAGTGTCAAACAGGCTAGCATCTTCCCACTATGGTCTAGTAGTCTAAAAACGTAGTCTACTGGTTTGCAAATGGGTCCAGCTGCCTAAATCTGTTGCAGTTGCTCTGGATAGATGAGGCAAGAACCTTCCAAGCTAGCTACTCTCAAAATATCCAGTGGTGCCATTGATCACTTACAAAGATCACATCAACCTACCCTTCCCGTTTGATTTAGCTCTCATGTGTTTCACGCCAGACCCCGAGGTCACAGGCATTCCCCAAATGTAAGCAGTTTAAAAGAAGCTGAGAATAGAGACTTAAACACAATTTACCCGTCTGCGGGGCCACTTGGTATTAAAACTCCCCAGAAAACTCTCATTAATATTTTTCCATCCCTGTGCCACAGACAGACCAAAGGCATCTGTGACGACAAATTCTAGTCATTACCCTCTCTCATCTGCACATTATGAGGTAGCAGCCCACAGTGGAGAACAGCAGCCAGTGGGAAGATGTTAAACAGTTCACCAGTACCCAGGACAGAGCTGGAATCACAGTAAGGGTGCACAGAAGAATTTTCCACTGACGGTGAATAGTCCCGACTCTGTCCACTGACGCTCAGACCCTTTCAAAAATCCTGGATACTTAGTGACATGAAATTCTTGGTAAGCACTTCATTCACTAGTCTTGAAACAATCAGAATCAGGTACAAATAACTTTTGGGTAAGTGATGTTAACATTTGAAGTCACAAGCTCTTAAACTGTGTTCTGTAAAGACTTGACAGTTTTCAAATGTGCTCCGGATATTCCACACATTATTAAGAATGTATAAAAATGTATTTTCCATTTAAAAAATGGTGATAAGAAAATAATAAAGGTACTCAAATGTATCCTAAACCAAAGGAGACTGTCAACATTTATAAACTCATGTGCTGCCCGCTAAAATTCCCCATGCCTCCTCTGAGTAAATCCAAACTTTCACAATTGTGTCGTTAATTTAGTGGCTATAGTTTGCCTAAATCTTTTTAAAATTCAGACCTGCCATATCAGCTCATGGACAATTGTACAAGCAAGAACAAACTACACACAGGAGTTCAGCTCAAATATATACGACACAAGATTTAGTGGCACCTTCCACTATTATAAGTAACTGTCATTATAATAAGTTTTAAGTGCTTTTTAGCTGAAAACCCATGGACACAATTTTACTTTAAACTCTGAGCTCATGGATTAGTGAGCTTTTACTGAATATTAAATCACCCCAACATATAATGGCTTAAAAAAATTGATTTCACATAGGATTGTGTTGGTCAGCAATTTGGTTATAGTGCGGCTGGGTGTTACTTCTGATTCTTTGGGCTCACTCACGCATCTGCAGCCAATTGCTATGTTGGTACTGATTTTGGCTGGCCTCTCCCCCGTGTCTGAGGACTCAGCTTGGACAGCTCCTCTTTGCTCCCTGTGGTCTCTCCTCTTCTCATCCTCTAGCAGGTAACGTGGGCTTGTTCACGTGGTGGTGACAAGGTTCAAAGAGCAAAAACAGGTGTGCATAAAACCTCTTGTGGTCCAAGCCCAGAATATCCCCCATTGTCACTTGCATTACATTCTAGTGGACAAAGCAGAGCATGATGCCAGGCTAAATAAACAAAACCTCCTTTTTCATGGGTAAGGGAAGGATCTGTGGTCGTTTTTGAAATCACCTCTGATTTTCTCCTCTTTACATATAAGAAACCTCACGTAACTGTTGAATTATGGGATAACATACAAAAATCACAGGGTACATTGGAAGTACTCAATAAATATCAGTGTCTTTCTCTCCTCCATTCTCTTTCAGATTAAGAAGGTGGGACCACCATCTACAGCAAACATACAGCTAATATTATAATCAATGGTGAAAAGCTAAAAGTATTTTTCTTAAGATCAGGAGAAAGACAAGGATGTCCAATTTCACCATTTTTATTCAATGTAGTACTGGAAGTCCTAGCCACAGCAATCAGACAAGAAATAAAAAACATCCAAATTGGAAAGAAAGAAGTAAAATTGTTATTATTAGCAGATGATGGGATACAATATATACAGAGAACCCTAAAGATTCAACCAAAAAACTATTAGAACTGATAAATTAATTTAGTAAAATAGCAGAATACAAAATTAATATTCAGAAATCAGTTGCATTTTTATGTACCAATAACAAACTATCAGAATGAGAAATTAAGAAAACAATCCCATTTACTACTGTATCAAAAAATAAATAAATAAAATACCAAGAAATAAATTTAACCAAGGAGGTAAAAGAACTGTACTCAGAAAATTATAAGGCATGAAGAAAGAAATTGAGGAAGATACAAACAAATGGAAGCATATACTGTGTTCATGGACAGGAAGAATTAACATCATTAAAATGTCCACAGTACCCAAAGCAATCTACAGATTCAATGCAATCCCTTATCAAAACACCAATGGCTTCTTTCACAGAACTAAAACAAATAATCTTAAAATTTATATGGAGCCACAAAAAATCCCAAATAGCCACAGCAATCTTGAGAAAGAAAAACAAAGTTGGAAGTATCATAATACCTGATATCAAACTATACTACATAGCTATAGTAATCAAAACAGCATTGTACTGGCATAAAAACAGACACATAGATCAATGGAACAGAATAAAGAGCCAAGAAATAAATAAACCCAAGCCTATATGGTCAATTAATCTACAAAAAAGATGGCAAGAATATATAATGGGGTAAAGACAATCTCTTTAATAAATGTTGTTGGGAAAACTGAACAGATACATGCAATAAAATGAAACTAGACCACCTTCTTACACAGTATACAAGAATAAACTCAAAATGGATTAAAGACTTACATGTAAAATCTAAAACCATAAAACTCCTAGACAAAAACATAGGCAGTAAGCTCTCAGACAGTGTTCTAAGTAATTTTTTTTTCTGATCTATCTCCTTGGGTAAGGGAAACAAAAGAAAAAATAAACAATTGGGACTACATCAAACTAACAAGGTTTTTCACAGAAAAGGAAAGGAAAACATCAACAAAACAAAAAGACTACTTAATGAATGGGAGAAGATATTCACCAATGATACATCCAATAGGGGTTAATATCCAAAACTTATAAAGAACTTATACAACTTAATGCCAAAAAAAAGAAACAATCCAATTTAAAAATGGGCAGAGGACCTGAATAAATATTTCTCAAAAGAGGACATACAGATAGCCAATAGACATATAAAAATATGCTTTATATCACTAATCATTAGAGAAATGCAAATTAAAACCACAATCAGATTGCCCCTCACACCTATCAGAATGGCCATCATCAATAAATCAACAAACAAGTGTTGGTAAGAATGTGGGAAAAGGTTAACCCTTGTACTCTGTTGGTGGGATTGCAAATTGGTGCAGCCACTATAGAAAACAGTATGGAGGTTCCTCAAAACAATAAAAGTAGAACTGCCTTATGACCCATCAATTCCACTGCTGGGTATTTATTTGAAGAAATCCAAAACACTAATTTGAAAAGATATATGCATCCCTATGTTCATTGGAACATTATTTACAATAGCCAAGATATGGAAGCAACTTAAGTGCCCATCAATAGACAATTGGATAAATAAAAAGTACATACGAAGATATACAATGGATTATTACTCTGCCATAAAAAAGAATGAAATCTTACCATTTATGACAATACAGATAAACATAGAGGGTGTTATGCTAAGTGAAATAAATCAGACAAAGACAAATACCATATGATCTTACTTACATGTGGAATCTAAAGAACAAAATAAATAAAAAACAAAACAGAAACAGACTCAGAGATACAGAAAACAAACTGATGGTCACCAGATGGGAGAGGGGCTGAGAGGAAGGGTGAAAAAGGTGAAGGGATTTGGAAGTACAAATTGGCAGTTACCAAACAGTCACAGACATGTAAAGTACATTATAAGGAAATATGGTCAATGACTATGCATGGTTCCAAGTGAGTACTAGACCTATGGGGGGACCACTTCATAAGTTATATAAATGTCTAAACACTAAGCTGTACACCTGAAACTAAAATAATATTGAATGTCAACTATAATGTCAACTACAACTTGACCACAACCAAGATAACTTTTCTTAGGCAACTTGTGGACATCACCGTAGTAATTTAAAGTTTAAATCGATGCTATTTTTTGTTACCTTCATTAGATTAATAAGTTTATCCATTACAAATATATATTAAATTAAATTAAATATATATACACATGTGTACTAATACCGAGACACACATGCAGAGAAATTCTATAACAATCTATACTAATGTGAAAGCTTATCTCCGAAGAGATCCTGGTCAACCAGCTCCTCCCAGTATTCAATCCCTGAACCTTATAACTAACTGAATATGATGAAAGCAGTGCCAGCTTACAGGCCCAGACCATAATAAACTGGAAGCTTCTAGTTCCTATGTCTTGGAAATTGACTTTTAGAGTCCTGGGGCTTCATGTACGAAATCCAACTCTGCACCATTGCCTCCAGTTGTTCCCACCCTCAGCAATTTGAAGCAACACAGGTGAGGCCCCAAGAAACACAAGGCAAGGATGAATCATCCCTCCTGTGCCCTGAATTCCTGACCCGACAGAATCACAGATACAGAATAAAATATTCTTAAGCTACTAAGTGTTAAGTAGTGTATAATTTAGCAACAGATAATTGGAACGACCAGGAAAACGCAGTTCGTAGCCGAATATTTTCATTGGGAGCAGAGAGTTGAAAGCTATTACCATAGTGCTGCCACTAGAACACACACATTCCACTGATCCATGAATCTGAGAGGAAGTAGGACACCAGGAAGGCTGGCATGATTTAAAGGAGGTGGGCAAGGAGAGTGTGGTGTCACTACTGTGTCAAGACCCAGTCCAACTCCCAGTCTGGGCGGCCATGACTGAGCAGAGAATCTGTGAGGCCCAGATCTGCTTTGTGTACACATGGGCTGTGTACACACAGCACTGAGCTCAGTCAGCATCATGTGCACGGCCTCCTGAAGGTTAAACAGAGGACAAGGCTCACAGCAATGAGGCCCTAGAGCAACGCCAGGTACTTGGGTCCAGATGAGCAATCTTCATTGCACATGTGGATACACAAACACAGGTAGATAACCCATGACCCAGCAGTGCTCCCGGGTGGAGCAGATTGGAACGAGGCCATCACAAACCGGGCGAGCATGGCTCATTCTTTCACGACACCCTGAAGCACTGCTTGTCACCCCGCAGTCCCGTTAGGAGCTACTGGGAAGCCTCAGCAGCAGCAGCAAGTGCCAGTAGGATGTTCTTTGCAGCGGAGACTGTAATGTCTTGTGTAGCAGAGACTCAGAGAGGAAAATGGTGTCAGAGCTGCGGGCGCTGATGCCGGATCTAAAACCAATTCATGTGAGTGAACACACAGAGGAGGAGCTGTTCACTTGGCCTCTTCAGCCACCTCTGTACATTCAGGTCTAAACACTAAGCATTTATTGAACACTTACCTTGTGTCCTATTTCTTCCGGGTCCTCAAGGAGGGGGCAGTCAGATTTCTGAAAAACAAGGTGCCAGCAATCAACCACAGTATGTCTACACCAGGCACACACAGTGATTCAATTAGGGAACGCCATCAGTTCAACAAATGAGTGTTTTATTTAGTGAACAAGTTTTTTTTTTTTTAAGTGCCATCTATTTGTCAGGTACTGTGCAAGGAGTTTAAGATCCAAGGGGGAGTCAAGACACCCAGAAACTGCACACGTCATAAAGGGAATTAAATGCCATGGGGAAGACACAGAAGGAAGGGAGTAATTTAGACTGGGAGATCTGGGACGGCTTCATGGAAGAGCTGACCTGTGAACTTAGATTTAGGACAGATGGGGACTATTTCAAAAAGCAGAAATCAAGGAAACATGCTTTCAAGACCAGAAAGAAAACGGTGCATTCCAGGCAAAGTAAGCAAGAAAAACAAAGGAACAGGGGCCTACTATAATATGGGGTGTTTCTAGAAGGAGAAGCATAAAGTGACAAGAGAATCGAGTGAATGAAAGAAATGAGGGAGGATTATAGGAAGCAAAGCTGGAGGGGAAGTTGGGGCCACACTATGAAAAGTCTTGAATGTCATGTTCAGACAGGTGGAATTAATTGTATTACAAAAAGTGTGAAATTGTGAGGTACTAGGAATTACAAAAAGACCGATGGGAAAAAAAGTATAAACTTCTAGTTATAAGATAAATAAATCCTGGGTATATAATGTATAGTTTGCTGACTATGGTTAACAATATTATATTGCATATTTGAAAGTTTCTAAAAGAAGAGATCTTAAAAGTTCTCATCACAAGAAAAAAAATTGTAACTACACAAGATGATGGATGTTAACTGAACTTATTGTAAAAATTTCACAGTGTATAAATATATCAAATTATGCTGTATCTTAAACTAATACTATGCTATATGTCAATATATCTCATCTCAGTAAAACTTGAAAAAGATAAAGATAGACCATGATTTTTGGTATCAATCTTTTTTTGTGTGTACATATACCAGGGTTGCCAAAAAAAAAATGTATACATATGACTTATATTCATCTTTTGTTATCGGTATATATTGAGTATTACAATTTTAATAGTTTTTTTCCTTTTCCTAAAAGATGTATACATTTTTTGGCACCCTCTGTATACTTTTCCATCATTTTGTCATTCACAAAAATGCATCTTTTTTCCTATTTCATGTTCTCCTTAAAAACCTGAACTGGGATGACTTAAATGAGTCTTCTGTTTTTCATTTCCTAGTATAACTTGATTCCTCAGACAAATTTTCTCACTCCTTCCTACCCTTCTCCCATCTTCCATGAATACAAATAGCGCTTTCTAACATCTTTCCCAA
Organism: Aselliscus stoliczkanus; assembly: GCA_033961575.1. Taxonomy (NCBI): domain Eukaryota; kingdom Metazoa; phylum Chordata; class Mammalia; order Chiroptera; family Hipposideridae; genus Aselliscus; species Aselliscus stoliczkanus. The sequence continues at coordinate 166,304,601 of CM066727.1, read as the reverse complement.
AATAAATGTCCAACTCTCCAATTTTGCTCTTCTATCTTGTTTCCATGGATTCTTTTCAATTAGTGCCAAAATGTGTTAAAACCTATTTAAAAGGTCATTTTACTAATAGGATATTTGCCTTTCTTAGTCTCCAATCTAAATTCTATCAGCTTGTGATCATATTGCCTAACCTCCTAAGGTTTAATGCACTCCCCTCTGCAAGCTTGGACCCAGGAGAGCAACCTGCCCTATTCATGTTCTTTCTTCCAATAATTGTCCCCACACTACCACTAGCACAGGTTTTTAAAGGACTAAAAACAAATGAGTTGCCAAAGGTATAATAATACAGTCTACAGCCTATTCTTTTAAAAAAGGAAGACACTGCCTACAGAGACTGTTGTAGGACGTTCTCTAGAACTTAAAGGAGTGGTCTTTGGTCTTTTTCCCTCATGTATTTCCTAAAATAATCTTTTAAATGATGTATTCAATTTCACCATTTTCAATTAATACCTAAGTTTTGGCATAATTTTAGGTGGTTGAAAGGATGTTATTTCCAGTGTGTCCTAAGGTCTGGCATTATAAAATAAAAGTGATATCACCACTTTATACTTGTAGGTACCCCACAGCATCTAAATACAATAACAGTTAAAGCCCATTTTATTCTATTTCCACAAATGTGAACAACCTCATTTTATATCCTGTTTTCCCCATGAAACTTATATTTCCATTCCATTTCCCTCTCAGCATTTTTTCTTACTGTGACATATTTTCAGGCTTGAAATTCTTTTGTTGATTGTCCTATTTCTCTGCATCAAAATATGCACATAAATTTCAATTTTTCCTTTTAATAATATGACTTTAATGTGTTAAAAATGATTTGGGATGAAGTTTTCTTTACAGTTATTAATACACAATCAAAATAACATAAATGTATCATAGTCTTTATAAATAAGTATTAAATATAAAATATGCCCATCTTAACAAGATGAGTGTGGCTATTTTGAGTGTTTTCGGTTTGGTTTTGCTTGTTACTTTTTGTGTGTGAGATCACTATTACTCGTTGCTAGGAGAGAGCATGCACCATCAACTCTACTTATAGTTTTTCCCTCTCTAGATTGTTCACATGAACTAGTGAAAGTAGAAGGAGGAATCGTGTTATAGCAATGACTCAATTTTTTGAACTCCTCCCATGTTATATGCCAAAAATTATATAATGATCTATTTTCAAACATACATTTGTTAAAGTATCAGCTAACAACTCAACAGAACCCCATTTCATTTTACTGAAAGCAAATAATTGGAACCGACGATACTTGTAAAATGACTTGCTGCCCTCTTCTTAGAGTCATTCTCTTTTTCAGTTTTGGGGAAGTACATAAAAAAAGCTTTTGCCAGGACTTAACAAAATACTATTGCTTACACCCCTTACTCTTTTACTTAAAAGTACCTTATTTAACCAACATATTCAGAGAGGAGAGGAATGTCTCTGAACCCCTCCTGAAGAATGCGCTATCTCTAGCTTCCAAGGCTGTTTGCTATTCAAACATTCCCTTTACTCAGAAGGCTCAGATTATTCTAGAACATAAGCTATTCATGGAAAATTGTCTTCCAAACATGTGCTTTGGGTATACTTTCATCAAACCCTTGGCGCTGTGCATTAGTTCATTCAATTTGTGGAAAATACTCACCATATAGTTTAACAGGCAGTCATTCATTATCAAATCAATTGGCGAAATAAGACTTCTTTCTGTTAAGAAAAAACAAAACAAAAAAAAGCTGACTTCCTCTTTTTAATTCAAATAAACATTTTCAGCAATGCCTATAACACCCAGTTAGTTCCCTTCTAAATTCCATTCATGCCAATACTGACATGGGTCAGAATCCAGGCATACCTCATTTTATTGCATTTTGTTTTATTGCACTTCACAGATGTTCCATTTCTTACAAGTTGAAGACAAAGCAAAAAGATTACAGTTCGCTTTATTGTGGTCTGGAACCGAACCCACAATGTCTCTGAGGTCTGCCTGGATCCTGTTTCCAATGCCACTCTTTACTCCTTACAGACATACGAATATGTTCTAGCAGGGGAAACACAAAGCTCTTGTTGGGTTGTTGGTGCTTAATGAAGGTTTGTAGACATCAGTATTTCAAGCTATGTGTTTGTCCGGGGCTACCGCAGTTTTTACACTTGTGACACAATAGCATTCTAGGTAGAGGCATGTATTATATTTGTAAAACTGAGGAAAAGGTAACTGTAGAAAAGAGGAGAGAAAGGAAAATCAGTCTCATGTCACAATCACAGGTTCACATTCAGGCAATTTTAGGAAAATTTGTTCTTTGAGAACTATGTCCTGTGTTCTTGTAAATACTTTGGTTCTTTCAGCAATACATGTTCTCCAGCTGGCTGAGTGCAAGTTAGCTGTGGGTACTGGGAGAGAAAAAAGTGGTCTCATAATGCCATCTTGGTGCATGATCAAAGGAAGGTCACTGAGCTAGAATAGCTATACTTTCTAGACAAATAGGTCACACAATTCTGTCTTCCTAATTTAAAGAATGGCATGCTTAATTTCTTTGGTAATTACAGAGCACTTATAGTTCTGCATTAAAATACTGTAAATATAAAGGAAGAGTGAGGAAAATGCAGAAATTTAAGAACAAGAATAACTCAACATGATAGACAACTCAAAAGATGCTTGCTGCTTAAAACATCGAGGATTTTGAAATTTCTGCAATAAAAACTGTGGCCTTTCTTCTTACTTATGATGATAATGGTTGTTAATTAGAAAAGCAATTGGTGCTGGGAGGACAATAAAGTCCATTTTGAACACTAATAAAGGGAAGCTATCAAGTATATCCAGCTTATGATTTATAAAGATAAAGAACCTAGTTTAGTGTAGCTTTTTTTTTTTGGTTTTGTCCCCCTGCTCATCATATATTATTTCAAGTCAAGTGGAACATTTGATTTTGAGACGCAAAAAAGATCAGTTTAGCTTTTGCTTTATTTTTGGTCTATTATCCCATGTTCTAATTATACTTCCCACTTCAGTATGAACAGAGTAATCGAACAAGCAACACTGTAACAAAAGTTCATGATCCTTGCAGCCAGTTTTGCCATAGGCAGACATTAACACAAGAGTCACTAGGCAGTGCAAAGTGATATTTGTTACACAAAAATACATAAGCTAAAAACAGAATATGTGATTCTTGCATTCAAAGAATTCCAAACAATTCCATGAGGAAATTAGAGGGAACCTGTTATTTATAAAGATACAGCTGTTCAGTTGGTAAGTTAAAAAATTACTCCCAACATGTTATTCTGTGTATTTGAGTAAATATCATTTTTTGTCCTAAACCGAATTGCAGGAAATAAATGCAAATGCAGTACAATACTATTTCAAGGAACTCTGGTTTCACATAAACAGTAAATTGGCAGCTGCTGACCCAGTTACTCCCCTCCCCCACACATAATGCACTTCCAGCCCTCCTACTCCTGATCTCACACTGTCAGGCTCTTCCTTAACTGCTGAATTTTCAAAGACAAGTCCTGCAGTGCTTGAGGGTCAGAGCTGCAGCAACCAAAGATGAGGCAAACATCACAGAGCTTGTCCTTCTGTGATATGTCTATCACTGGGACAAACCAAGCATGAATGTGTCCTCTCTTCCAGGGTACCACCAGGAACTAACTTTCCATCTTATGCATCTGTACATATCACCTGATTACTACCCTTCAAGGGAATCCTTAAGCCATCGAAATTCTTATCAGTAGCTGCAGCTGATATTTAGAAGGATAGGCAAAACCATAACTATTTGGAATTTTGATTAAAAGACTACTAAAATAAACTCCCACGCACCTGAGTAGCTGAATTTTAAGGTTACAAATATACTAAAGAAAAAGAGAAAAGGAGGAAAAATCTATTGTTCACTCTCTTTAAAATACAATTTTTTTTTTTCCTGAGATAGAAATAAATGTTGAACAGAGAAACTTCTAAAGATTGTCTTGGATTTTTTTTAACAGAATATAAATCCCCAACTGGGAAATGTACATGTAGATGATAATGGTAGGGGGTGGAGAGATGAGCATATACACTCTCATAGAAGTTGCCTTGACTGTCTACACTCCAAAGCTTCTTACCAAAACAATAGTCACATCTTTATTCTCATGCCCTTGTCATGCTTCTCTTATGCCAACACATCCTCTTGCCAAATTATTTGAGAATGTGAAAGTCTACGGTTTACGTATGGCATATGCTTACGCAAAATATCTGATATGTGCATAACTTGCAAAGTACAGGATTTTGAACATCTCAGAAGGCTAGCAAGTCAATCTAATGGGAATAGAAGAGACCTTTGTTGTCCATTTCATTTCCATTCTCACTGGAATGAACTGAAGTAGTCATGTGTCCACCAAAGGCCAGATAAAGTAAATACTGTGTAGGATCTAACGCCAGTGCTCTGCTGTGAGCCTTGACTCAATTGTGCATTGGCACAGCCTCTGTGTGTAACTCAGCTTTCTTAAGAGCTGCATACAAGATGGAGAAATGTGAGCTAGAAGAAAGCCCAGTAAGGTAGTCTGGTAGGATTTGCAAAGAGCAGTGATTGATGAGTCCGTGTCATCTTGAATGGAAGGCTCCAACGTGTAAGTGAAGGGGTTCAGAACAGGCCTCCCCAAGATGTGCCACTTTGGCATGTGGATTACTTTGAGCTGAAGGCAATTGAGAACCTGCAGGTTCACAAGATATGTTTACCTCTCTCTGAAAGAATTTAAATTGGGACTGTGCCCATAATAAGAGTTATCACCAGAAATAACTTTTTATGACATATCAATAGGGCAGGGCAAACTTCTAATTATTAAACATCTGCTCTTCTTATGGGCCTGCAAATGACCTTTCTCCCTTTTGAAGCCCCAAGGCATCTTACTCGTCCTTAGCTCAGAATGCCATATATACCTCATTTGAACTGTCTCTGACTCTCTCATATATGTAGGATTCCCATATACACATATGTAATCAAATGTGGTTATTTTATATTGTTAACCTGTCTCATGTTGATTTAATTAGACCAGCTAATAGAACCTAAAGGGGTTGAGAAAAATTTCTTCCTCCCCATACATGAATATGTGTTTATATGTATGTGAGTGTAAGGATATGGGAGGGGTGTGTATTATGTGTATATATGCTTGGCTGAGTGAGTGGGCTTAATGGAGAGGTAATACATACATGCATACACACACATACTTGCATTGTGTTGCAAATTTTCCTCCTCTCTTTTCCTTAGCCCACACATTAATGATGATGTGTGGGGTAACTTTTAACTTCTCCAAAGCATATACCCAAATTGACTGCTTCTCACCATCTGTAGTACTACCCCCTGATTGAAGCCATCACTGCCTCTCACCTGGACCACAGCAAACACCTCCTAGCCAATTGTCTATTTTATTGGGTTGTCGGAAAAGTCATGACGGATTTTTTCTATGTTTTTCATTGCAATAATTATCACTCCCTACAATCCATTTTCCAACCAAAGCCAGCGTGAGCTTTTAAAATTTAAAAGAGGTCACTCTACAATCAAATTAAAACTCCGTACCCTGCTTGACAAAGCTTCCTATCTTTGAACTAGCTGTGCCTTTTGCCTAAATGCCTAGCCCCCCACACCCACACACACACACTTTTCATCTTTTAACTTAAATGTCATCTTTCCAGTCCTTCTCTTATCATTCAATATTAAGTAGTCATCCCTCACATTGCTCTATTTTAATTCTCTGACCTCCTTTAGTAGAGACCCAGGCAAAAGACATAGCCACATTAAGTATTTTAAGACAGCATGTAATATTATGCTAACTAGGTATGAAGTTGTTAACTAGGTACTTGGAAAGACCAAAAGAGAACAACACTAAGGTACAACTACTGCCAAGTAGGTTCCAAACCTAGGGCTGGAGAAACAAATGAAAGGATTGGAATTATTCAGAGGAAGCTTGGGACCTGGCAGAGCTGAAATTATGTCCTCAGAGGAAGAGGCTATGATTCAGCAGCTCCTACAGGGAGGCATTGCTGCTGCTGCATGAAAAAGCCTGATTGAAGTGATATTCACAGGAACCACCAGTAGATAGGAGGCATAAGACGCAGACCAGAAGGAGTAAGTCCCTTCTCCCCACCCCTCCCCAGCTTTGCAAGCGCGCTCTCTTCTCTTTCCATTGGTAGATCTAAAAAGGGATCCAGCTGGCAAAGCAAAAATGTGGTTGGCACAGTTCCATCTTCAGCAACACAAAGTTGAGTAGAGAAAGGTAAAGTAGAAAAGGGTTTGGAGGTCAAAGAAAATAGCTTCATAACGGGCACAAGCACTCATTACTTTTATTTTTCTTATTTATTCATTTATATATTTGTTTGTTGTTAGCCTCTCCCTGCTATTAAATTGAGCCATATGAAAATGCCATTTCTGAAATTCAAAAAACTCTTAAATATTAACCAATTTCACAAACAAATGGATCAACATAATAGATTATTAAGTTCCTATGGGCAGGAACTTCATCTGTCTTGTTCAATAGTTTATGTCCAACACCAAGATCAGTATTTAAAAACTTAATAAATTATTGAATTTCTGATGAAGTTTTTAACATTAAAATATTAAGAATATATCTCATCTTTCTCTGATAATCTAAAATGTACTTCAAAATCTTGCCTCATTATTACTATACCATGATACAGTGTGGAAGTTAAAATATGTGTAGAATTGATGATTAACAGAATGCCAAATGATACAAAGTTGATAGCATCAGATTCACAATTTAAAAGATACTAACCTGGACAAAAACACATATAAAATGTTGCCTTGACGTCCAGTCTGTTGGCCATAGAGTTGAACTACTCTTGCAAGCAGCCAATCTCAACCTAATTTTTGGAAAAGCAATCAAAACCCTTATGAAAGCTCCTCCTTGTTTCAACTGCAGATGCCATTTATCAAAATTAAAGTTCTCTCAGCCTTTTACTGTCAAAATAAATGATAAATCCAGGGTTATGCATTTAAAGTTGGTTTTACTTGTCAATCGATGGTCATTGGTGTCAATTCAACACTAACAGGAATCCCCAATTTGGGGTGCAGTAAAAAAAGAAGCTTTATTCAGTGAAAACAGCTCAATTGTGACATTGCACAGCTGTAGGGAAAGTTCAACAGTATCACAGCTCAGTAATGAGACAGCAAGGCTGTGAAACAGCATGACTGTGAGGAGGCCCTGGGTCCAGGGCCCTCTCCAGCTAGACAATTGTGTTCTGCAAAGTGCCAGTCTGGTCTGGCCTGGTCTTCTCTACTTGCTCTTCTCCCCTCTGGTCTGAGAACGTGTCTTTAGGGTTTCATGTTCAGTGCTTCAGCTCCAGATAGGAAAAACCACTCCTAAGTGGAAAGAGAAAGTGTGCTCCCCACCGCCAGAGGGGAGCTGACTTAAATAGACAGAAGTCCCCACCCCTGGTCACTGATTGGAATGTCCTCATGCAAATTAGGACTCCAAACCTTCCCAGTTGGGGGGGGTCTAAAAAGCACTGTTCTGATTGATCAGAACGGAGCCTCTCTGATTGGTTGGTAAAAGCATTGATGGGGATATAGATGTGCAGCTCCAATTAAAAGGGGAAAGCCTCAGTCCTATTGGTTGAAATACTATTTCAGGAACTCCTTTACAAGGGCTGGCTCAAACGGCAAGAACACAGTACCGGTCAGTGTGAGAGGCACGCAGCTTAGTGCAGGCCAACAGGATTTCAAAGTTAACTATCTTCATGAATGCTAACTGGTGTGGTAGTTAGGAGCATGGAATAAGGGGCCAGATTGCCAGGTGAAAGGCAATCCTGACTCTGACCCTTCTTAGTTGTGTCACTTGGGCACTACTTAACCTCTCTGTGCCTGTTTCCTCATGTGTTTACTTTAAATAGTAGCAGTACAATTCATAGGATAGCTATGAGGATTAAATTACATTAATACAAGTAAAATACTTAAAACCATAAGTGCCACATATACCCCATGCTTCTTAAGTTTCTAAGTATCTAAGAATCTCCTGGAGCGCATCCTACAACTGCAGGTTCTCTAAACCCAACTCTACAAATTCTGATTCACTGCATCTGGAGGAGGTCCCAGAGAGCTGCCTATTTACTAAGTATCTCAGGTAAATAAAAGCAGGCAGTTCCAAGACAATAAGAAACACAGGTCTACAAACTTAAAGGCGAGGTACAGAGGACAAATTGCCACCTTTTCCAGCCAAACCCAGCTCTCTCTGGTAACTCAACACACATTCACCGCCATATAAGCTAAAATTCCAGCAAGGAAAAAAATTTTTTTAAATATATGTATGTTTCCAGGGTCTGAAATGATGGGTTCTACATCATTTTATGAGTGAGTTCCACAGCCCAATACTAAATACACAGCACATTCTCCTGTCTTCCTCTAAAGCAGCTGGTCTTTCTTCTTCCCCATCTCTTGCCATCATCACAGCTCTCAAATGCTTATAAGTGGTTTCTATAGTCTCCTTAAATCATTCAACCGATATGTAACAACATCTGGTTCTTCTTGTTTTTCTCTAAGGCAAGTCTCTCTGGTCCTTAATCATTTTGATTGCTCTTCTTCTGCATTCCCTCCAGGAATTTGTACCGGGAACAAATCAGCAAATCATCATCACTTCAAGTATCTGAAGTATCAAAAGATGTGACTCGCAGGCACCAATGCAAACATACAGTGCACTTGGAGGTCAAAGCAAAGTTCCTGGTTGTCATTCAAATTTAATGCATGACATCCTCACATGGCTTTAAAAGAAAGGGGAGGGGAGCTGGTTGAGTGGAGTCAATGCCCATGGCCAAGCTCAAGGGTAGTTATTGTCACTACTGTCACATTAGTATTCAGAGTAACACTGCAACAAATACAAGGTGTGGAAACCAAGGACGCAGAAGTTCATTGACTCCATATAGAAGGTGGCAAATCTCAGAAGAAAACCCTCAGAAAAGGAAGTCAGCAAATAATACAAATTAGATCAGAGAAACATTAAGTATCCTCTTTAAACATGATTCCAGGATTGACAGTTTTTAGCAAAGGTTTTTCCTCTCTCAAAGATCTGTGATTGGTTGGGTGCTGACGGAAGCAGGGATCCACGTTAATTGCTTTGAAGAGAAGCTGTTTTCAGGTCCTTGTACTCAATTTAATCTAAGAGGGAAAATTAATTCCATGGCTTCATGCTTATTTATTGAGAGAAAGAAGAGAAAAAAAAAATATGACGTTCCTCAGGAAAGCATTTTACCAAGATGGCAGGAATTTAGGTGTGGCTTGGGCCGACCGAGTGGCACGGTGGTTAAGCGCTGGCTTGGGAAGCCGGCGGCCCTGGTTCGTGTCCCACATATGAGGGCCAGTGACACTGCCCTCAAAACAAAACAAAACAAAAAAGCAAAAAAAAAAAAAAATAGGTGTGGCTAGGTGGGGCAGACAGAGAACTCGCTGTAGTTTGGGGTTTTCCCTTAGGATATTTGCAGACATGAACTGTAAAGCAGGATACACCCACAGTCATGCTTCAATATGCCATCCAGGAGGAAGAACTAAGGATCCTCAGCCTCCACAGAGTCACAGCCAGAGCAAGTTCCAGCTGAGAGCCACAAGAAACCCCTCGGGAATCAGCTCCTCCTTAACTCCTCAGAAACCAGGACCTCTGGTGTGTCCAGGGCCAACATCCCAGTTAGGAAATAGGACCAAGGAATCTTTATACCTGCAATTTTTTTTAAAAAAAAAAAGGTAGAACTTTTCTCTGGAAAAGTTCCTAAACATTCACAAAAGTAATCATTTACTCACTAACATTTATTGAGCATCGAATAAATATGTGCAGTAAACTGATCTAGGGGCTAGGGATATACCTCACAGAGCTTACACTGTTAGGGACAAACCTGGAGAATATCTGGGGGAAGAGAGTTCCAGGAAGAGAAAGCAGAAAGTGCAGAACCCTGGGGTTCATTGTGCTTGACTGTGCTTGAAATGTACAGAGAACAAGGGGTTTAGAATACAACAAAATGTGGAGTGAGGGAGTTGGAGAGCATAGAAGATGTCCCAGAGGTCACCAGGGCCTACTGAACAGAGAGTATGCATTGTTATGTGTGTGTATTGGGAGGTGGAGTGCATGTCATTTCTTTGGCATAAATAAGCAATTGTTTTCTTTAAAGGGATAACTGAGCACTCAAAGGTAGTAAAAAGTACAAATACTGTTCCCAAGGAACTCAGAAAATAATTTAGTTGATAAAAATAGACTGTTTCAGAAGATGCCTTCATCCAGGAATTCACCAGATGCTACACAGAAGTTCAGTTTTTCTCCTTTACTACAAAGCTGGAATCTAAGGCATGCCCTTTCAGTATCCAGTCATTAACTCGTCTTCTCTGGATATCTCAGGTAATATTAATTTTTCTCTGTAAAGCTTCCATTGCCTTCAGTTATATTTTCCCTGGGCTACATCACTGTAGGCCTTTATCCCCAATGGCTGAAGAGTAACTGCAGATAAAGTTATAGGTATTATAGACACATAAATGTTATAAATATTTGTTGAATGAGTGAACAGTATTTGGCCATCTGTAACGGAGAGATGTGGTTCCCTGGGCTCAGTAAGATTTCTCTAAGAACTGAGGACAGTCTATACATATTTAAGGCAAACAACCTCAAGGTCACCAATACCCTTCATAATTCTTTCTTGCAGCAGAAGACTTCCACTTGCTCATTGATATGTATCATGGCACTGCTAACAATCCAGCAAGGACTTATCACCAAGGTAATGGGGAGAAAGCTAGCTAGACACATTTTAAACCAATGAGGCCCTTTCGGAAGAGGGGAAACGGGCATCCTGGTTCCTCTATGCACTTGTAAATTATTCACACCAGAAATGCTGGACTATGACAACAGAAACGCTGAAACAAAACAAACAAACAAAAACTATCTCCATTGAGAGGCCAGGAAGAAGACTGCACGCCTCTGTGTTCCTTTACTTCGCATCTTTTCAAGTCTTGATGGAGAACTTTTCTGACAGATGGGTGAGGCCCCGTGAACACCGATGGATCAGGATCTTCTCTTTTCTTCCAAGAGCCTCCTCCTCATCTGCAAAGTTGTCCTCCAGGAACCTTTAAAAGATTCCTATCTTGGAAGCTGTGCCCACACCCCCGCACCTGAGTCCACTTGGGTCCTCTTTTGCCCCGGAAGGTCAGGTCTGGCGGGTGAGGTGGGGATGTGTCCCATCCCCGCACCTAGACAAAAGCCACCGAGAGCGCAGACTCTAGGGAAAGCTCCATTCCAACTCACCAGCAGGCACCTCGGGAACCGTTCCAGGTAAGGGCTACAATCAACAAATCAAAATACAGGACGCCTGTGTTTTAGCTGGCAAACGGAGCCCCGGAAAGCCAGAGAAGCGGGCATGAGGAACATACAGGAGAGTGGTGTGGCATCAGGGCATGGAGGGGAAACTGGGGTTGCGGGGGACGAGGGCATAAAGGGGGGAAGAAAAAAAAAAGGACAGTTTCCCGGACCCAGGGGCGCGGCTGCGAGCGCGAGGTGAGGGACTCACTTGAAGGTGAGGACGCAGAGCGGCCGGTAGGACTTGTGGCTGGTGTTCTCGGCCATGCCCTTGCCCCAGAAGTCGTTGATGAAGATGCCCCAGCGGAGCGGGGCTCCGGGCTGCACGCCAGGGTTGTTCACAATTGCCCACACGTCGTCGTGCACGAACTCGCCCTGCAGGGAGCGGCCGTAGCACAGGCAGCTCGCCCCGGCCAGCAGCGATGCGTTCTGGGCCCGCAACAACTCCTCCGCCCCACTTTTCAAGCCCCGATCGCGTACCCCCCGCCCCCTCCTCTAAACACACACACCCCCAAATCCAGGAACCCACTCGGGTCCCGCCAAATTCGCAGTTTGGTTCAGCCCGCAGGGGCTGCGTCTCCCAGCGACGAGAGTTCGCGCGCAGGTGGAGCGAGGGTCGCGGCGCGGAGCTGCCCGGAGAGGGCACCCGAGGTCCCGCCTGCTGAGTCCGGCGATGCCCACCTCTACTCTCTGGAACGGGACTAAGGAGGACCTCACCCAGAGGGCAGCTCCGGGCCTGGGGCCAGAGCGCAGCAGAGGCGCAGCCTGAAAACCCGCACCCCACCCTCTGAGAAAAAAGTGACTGCCCCCCGGGAAGTTCCCGGCCTTTCAGCACTCCGGACAACAGCAGCGGCGGCGCCAGGGGCCAAGCTCGCCCTCCCACGGCACCCGCGCTCGCGTCCGGTCGCCCTCGCAGCATTCCCTTGCCGGGGCTTTGTGTCCCCGACCCGGTGCTGTGTCCTATGGTTGCAGCCTCGGGTGGAGAAGACCTCGGAGACATGGAGCTTTCCAAGCCCCTCTCCGAAAGCCACGAGAAAGGGTCTCCCTGGCGGAGGGCCTCCTGCCCGCCCTGCCCCGTTTGTTCAGAGGCGCCTCTGGCTGTTTTCCTTTGCCTCCCACTACTCTGCTCGCACTATAAAAAGTCCCAGGTTTGATGTTTGGTTTGGGTCTGGACGTTGAATGGACTTCTGAAACATTTCTCCCCGTTTTATTTTTTACTGAAACTCTTGAGATAATATGGGAGATGCAGAGCAAATTCCTCTTCCTTCTTCAGTTGGATCGTTTGAAACTGATTATTAACATTATTTTCTGGGCTTTGCACATTTGAACTGTTCCTGCTGACCACATCTGGCTGTGGCTCCAATACATCTTTGTCTTTAATGGTTGTTTTCTTTTTAAAATACTAGTTATAATCCATCAATAATTAACTATCCCAGTGTGCTGCTCACTAGATATGTCTCTATGTTTACAAGTCTGTTAACTCTTTCAGGTCCCCTTTAAATGACCGTTGTTGCATGTTAATAGCAGTGGGCCTCTGATGAGACTTTCAGATCCCCCTTCAGAACTGAAGGACTTATTCCCAAGTTCCTGGGAGTGCTGCAGGTAAGAAACCCTCAGGTGTCAGTTCTCTTCAAAATCACCATGGCTGAAAAGAGTCATCTCAACCAAAGTCGCCTCTCTCCCTTCCAGGAGTAACATGTATCCAATCCCTGACTAATGGATTTGGGGTTATGAAGGCCAGCTTGACCCTCTTGCCCTAACCAGGGACAACTCTGATGGGCTATTCCAGCTTCAGGTCTCCCTAAGGGGCCTTCATTGTTGCCACATCATGGCCCAGCTTCTCCCTGTGTCCAATCCCAATTTCTATCCCAAGACAATTTGTGCAACACAATGTGCACTCTTCAGGATTTGCTCCCACTTCACATCTGGCCACTAAGGCTGAAGGCCTTGGTAAAACACATCCTGAGGGTGGGAAAAAAATACTACAAAGACTCAGAGATCTGTCATGTCAGTGAAATATTTAGGCACCAAATAGCTCAGACAGCCCATCCAACATAAAAGACAGAATTCATCTGGCACCTCCTACCCTCACAAAAGGAAGCATAATGCTTGGTAGACTTCTACTAGTTGTAAAGGCAGCACATGCTACACCTAGGAATACTAGTCCAGCTCAACAGTGGGACCCAAAAGGGCTGCCAGCTAAAAGAGGCCCAAAGCAGGAAAGGACGGTGCAGCAGGTCCAGGCTGTAGCAAGCTGCCCTCACTCTTGAGCCATGCATCTGGACAGACCCTATGTTAGAGATATCAGTGGTGGGAAAAGACACTGTGTTGAAGTGCTTGGCAAGGTTCTGGGGGAGAATCACGTTGGAGACCCTTAGCGTTCTGGGACAAGGCCATGCCATCTGCAATAGTTTACAATTAACAACAGCTTCTTCTAGTGTGCTACTGGGCCTTGTAGAGATAGAGTGCTGAACTCATGGGGTACCAAGTGACATGAGCTAAGGTGATCTCTATTCTGCCAGACCCACCAAGTCATAAGACTGGACAAACATAAAAGCATTCTGATGTATGATGGAAGTGGTACGTCTGGTATCACGTAGAAGTAGGGCCAGAGGTTGCAGAGTTGGCTTGTACTGGCTCTTATTTAAATTTCCAGGAATTTTGCAAGCCAATTATTAAACACAACCATTGTTAAAAATTAAATTATAGGGCCGGCCGAGTGGCGCATTGGTTGAGCTCTGGTTTTGGGATTCCAGCGGCCCCGGTTCAGATCCCACATGAGGGCCAGTGACACTGCCCTCTACAGCTAACAACAGCTCCACCTGGAGCTGGGCTGTGCGAGCCCCGGTGATGGTGTGGGCTGCAGCCCCTGCTGCAGTGGGCTGCCATGGGCTACAGTGAGTGGCCCGCAGCCAGCGTGAGCGGCTGTCAGCCAAGAGTGAGCTGCCAATAGCCGCGGTGAGCGACATCCAGAGCCAGCGACCGATCTGCCTCATTCGGGAAGAGCACAATGACGATACCAACAGTGAAGCAACATCCTCCGCAACTAAACTGAAGAACAAAAAGACAGCAACTTGTCTGTTCTCCTTCCCCGATTCCCCAACGCTGTTCCCCTCCGCCAATTCCCCAATAAAATCTTTAAAAAAAAAAATTAAATTATATAAAACAATTAAATAAATTATATTTCAAACAACATCCAGAAATACTCAAACTTTATTGATTCCTAATTATTGTACTGTATTATACTATTACCGATGCTTTGGGAATTATTTGTGTCTTTTATGTCTATATGGTGGAAATACTCTCTAATAATGTGCTACAGGACATCTTTTCACAACTCTACATTTAGTGGCATCATGTCGATAGCTTGAAATCAGCCACTTTGGAAGAATTCATACCATGTAAATTGTCAAGTGCTTCAAATGAGAGCTTGATTTATTGTTTTATTGATTGTTTGCACAGAATATAATAGGAAAAACCTTAATGTAGATTAACTATAAAAGTGTGTCATTTCTATAGCCATTACACTGTGAATAGCACCAAAAATTGAGGAAATATTATTTCAATATTAGAAAATTGGTGTTCCATCCAGACCATAAGTCTGTCACATCATTAGCAAAGGAGCCAAGGTCTAACATACATCTTTGCTGTTTCATTTTTGTCACAGTCATTAAAGTAAATAAAAATTTCAATCAACAGTCATATCAGAACTGTATTCATTTGTCAATAGGTTGGCTACAGATTCATATTTCTTTTACATTGTGGTCTTGTGCTATGGTGGTCTTGTGCCCTGGTGGTACCTGCAGCTGTGCCTTCAAAGGGTGTAGGAAAGAAAATTACGCTGACATTTCAAAGGTATGTCATCCTACGTACATAAAAACAATAGACAGAGCTCACTGAAGATAAAGAGTGACCTTTGCTAAGGAAGCTCTGTAATGACCACCCACCCTGGCCTGCCCAGTTAAGAGTTCATAATCAGACCATTTTGTGTGGTTACTTTTGGTCACGGAGTTTGTAAGGCCTGCCATGTGGGGCACCCTCTGAGTTTGTCAGGGTTAGTATTGTATATGGCCCCTTTTTCATTAAAAAAAACTCAGCCAGATTAGAATTCCTTTGAGCCTTCTCTGGCCCCTTTCACATTCCTTACCTTAAATGGTTTAGTTCCAAGGTTGTTCAATCAGACCCCAAATTATAGTTAATGAATATGTGTAGCCCCTTATTTTTAAATCTGCATCAAGCCTTTGTTTGAGTTTGGGCTTTCTCCCTGCCTCCTTGTTTTGGCTGCTTCTCAAAAATAAACTTTCCTTGTTGCATACTCCATGCTTTAGTGACTGGTCTTACTGTGCATTGGGCATACAAATTTGTTAGATGAAGTATACTGATATTCTCTACCTAGAGACAGCATCAAATCTCACAGGATGAGGGCTCAGTCCCACAAGGCTGCCTCCACTTCTGAAGGCAATTGCAAATCCAGGTTGTCACCTGTGCTCCTGACTTACTGGCTATAAATGGGAGGTTTCCACAACCCCCTCCCCAGGTTCAATAATTTACTAGAATGGCTCACAGAACTCAGGAAAACAGCTTACTTACTACATTACCAGTTTGTGATAAATGGATACAAATCAGGAACAGCCAGATGGAAGAGATGCATAGGGTAAGGTGTGGGAGAAGGGGCATGGAGCTTCCATGCCCTCTCCAGGTATGCCAGGATCCCAGCATCTCCATGTGTTCACCAAACAAAAAACTATAACTGAAGTTAGAGTTATTTTATGGAAGCTTCATTGCATAGACATGATTGATTAAGTTATTGGCCATTGGTGGTTAACCTCCAACTCAACCTCCAACCCCCCTCCAGTCCCTGGAGGTCAAGAGGGTGGAGCTGAAAATTCCAACACTCTAATCATGTGGTTGGTTCCCCTGGCAACCATTCCCCCTATCATCTGGGCTTTCCAAAACTCTTCTCTTTAAAATAAGCTAAGGTGTTGGACCCGCCAAGTGGTGTGGTGGTTAGTGCTGGCTTGGGAAGCCAGCGGCCCCAGTTCGGTCCCACATAAGAGGGCCAGTGACACTGCCCTCAAAAAAAAAATTTAAAAAAATAAAAAATAAAATAAGCTAAGGTGTGGTTGAAAGGTGCTTATTTTGAATAACAAAAGATGTTGACCTTTATAGCTCTTTTCACGTGGGAAATTCCAAGAGTTTTTTTGGGGAGCTCCATTCTGGAGGAAGACCAAATATATATTTCTTATTATAAGTCACAATATTACACAGTAAACCACCAAGGCCTGTAGAATGAGAGCAGAAAATGAGAAGAGTTTAGAATGCACAATGGAGGCGTTAAGACAATGAGAACCAATTGCAGCACTAAAAACAACTGCAAAAATGAAAGCTGTTTTTTTTCCTACTGACCTTCCTCTGCCTCTCTCTTATAAGAATACCCATGATTGCATTTAGAGCTTTTCCAGATAATCTAGAATTATTTCCCCATCCCAAGATCCTTAACTTAATCACATCTGCAAAACCCCTTTTCCCAAATGAGGTAACATTTACAGGTTCCAGGGATATCTTTGGGGCCATAATTCAATTTACTCCAGGGGCCAACGCTCTGAGCAGGCTCTTAACTATGAGGATATCCAGATAGCTGTCAAACTCTCACATCACTCCCGATTCTAAAATGCTATCGTTCCATGAAAATCAGTATTCTTAGAGTCAGCTATTGTAAGAACAATACGACAGTCTTGCCATTATAGTTATTATTGTTTGGGGGATAACTTAGGAAGCTTTAACCACAAAATTTATTGTTAAAAACTGAGGTGAGGAAAAGAAATAAAAGAAGATTGAAATAAAAACATAGACATGGAGAAGAAGGAAGATAATTTGGAACCAAGGGATTAAGAAAAAGGACACACAGGTAGCATGAAAAATTGTTTATACAATGAGCTGAGCACTAAAGTTTCCTAAGATGGCAACTGTGAATAAATTTCTTTCCCTGTGGAAAGTTTTTAAATCATCACCTCATTGAACACTAAGTAGCTGGGAAATTTAATCTCTCTGCATTCTGCAATGGGAGTGTAAACATTCTACTGATCCCAATTAGGCCACTTACAAGGAAGGCTCAGTTTTAAATAATCACAAGAAACAAATAACATATCATGTAAAAAATTTTTCTTAATACAGAAATCTAGAGGAATAAATCTCTATCTATCTGTCTATATCTATCTATCTATCTATCTATCTATCTATCTATCTATCTATCTATATCTCAATCTCTCATTTCACCATTGACTTAGTGAAGAAATCTGAGCAGTTAAAACCTATCCAAAAGATTGTATAAGCATCTCTCCCCTATGCAATGGATAACTGCATCTGTGTTTTCTACTTGCTGACCCTCATTTCACAGGGGCTATGAGGACATAAGCGATGGTGAACAGAATTCTCCCTCAGAGCCTGGTACACTGGAAGAACAAATTTGCAAGTGCTCACCTGAGTAGACTCTGATGTATCCTAACCACATTATCACAGCCCCAGAAGTGCCTCACTTCCTCCCAGAGACCAGTTCAAGCATTAGATCATTAGGGAATTTAGAAAATATGCCTGGCAATATGGCTATTAAATAAAGTATTACTCATTAGGTTGTTTTAATCTCTTCCATTATGTGGTGAGTAGGAACTGAAAATGATTTAGCCCATAAATCCATTTAATCTAATTTGCAACATAAAGCATCATATATCATTTCATATGATGCATCAGTATGCACTTCTGTGCAAAGCTTCCAACTGAGCACTGGACCAATCAACAGAGGAAGGGCCACACCCTCCAGGTGCTTAAATAATACTTAAGATGTTTTTAAAAAACAAAACAAAAAAACACATACTAATGTACAGAAAAAGTCTGTGGTACAGGGCAAAAAGGCATTGACCTTGGAGATGAGGACCCAGGCTCTGTTTCTGGAACTGGCCCTGAGGAACTGTCACCTCCTCCGCCCCTGTGAGTACAGTTTTAAATGTGTAAATGAGAAAAAATCATGGGACAGTTTCTAAAGTCCTTTCCCACTCTAAGATTAAATGGCTCTGTTTTATATGTAAACCAAATGCTGTAGATTAATCAGGAAATATGTAGCAGCAATACCAGCAGCTAACATAGTTTTTACTATGTACCAGGCAATTTTGGGCAGCTACTATTATTATATTTCTTTTAGAAATGAGGGGGGGGATTAAAAAAAGAATTTTACAGGATTACACAGCTTGAGTGGTAGGTCACATAGCTGGAAGAAGTGGCCATTCAAGTAGGATTTGAAGGTAAAAAGACTGGTAGCAAATTCAAGGACAGTGTTTCTGGTAAGCATGGGGAATACACACTTCATAAATCTGTAGCAAAACCATTTATTTGACTCCATCTCCACTGCCAAGACCTGCCTCAAGCCATAACCATCTCCCTCCACGACTCCTGCATAGGCCCCAATAGACTATCCCGCAGCTTCTCTTGGCAGAGCCAGCCTCCAATCCAAAGGGATCTTTCCAAAACAACAATCAGCTGTTGCCTTTTCCTCAATAAATATTGCTGAATAAATCCATAGAACTTACAGATCATACGTGCTAAAACATGAGAAGAACTGACTGTGGGTCACAAGAAAAAGATAATGATAGTCTCAAAAGCAGGTAGAATTTAGATTTATGTAGTATAACGAAGGGAACCTCTGTAGATTCTTAATACAGGAAATGGCATGATAAAAACCATTTGAGGAAGGGAGGTTGTTAACTCAGTCGGTTAGAGCGCAGTTTTCGTAACACTAAGGTTACCAGTTCCATCCCGACATGGGCCACTGAGATGTGCCCTCCACAACTAGATTGAAACAACTACTTGGCTTGGAGCTGATAGATCCTGGAAAAACACACTGTTCCCCAGTAAAAAAAAAAAAAAAAAAAAAAACGAAAAACACACAAAAAAACTGACTGACCAAAGGGGAAAAGATCAGACGGGGTGTTGTAGAACTGTGGTTGTGACAACATAACCCCAATTTTTTCAAGCTCTTCTACATTTCTGGTGTTTCTAACAACTCAAATTTGTAACTAGAGATCCTTTCTAGCAACAAAACAAAACTTTAAAGAAAAATTTTTATCAAACTGGTAACTTCTTGGTGATGAGCATCTTTAAATAATCCATTTCTCTAATGTTCTGTTATTTCAATATAAGGTCTCAGGGCCAGCCAAGTGGCTCAGTTGGTCAAGAGCTCACTCAAGAGTGCGAGTTGAGCTCTGAGCAACAGCAGTTCTATGCCCAGCCCGCGTTGAGCTGCCGCTAAGCTGCCAACGGGTGGCAGGATGGCTCAGCTAAAAAAAAAAAAAAAAAAAAGACAATGGTTAATATAAGGTCTCACCCAACATTTTACTTCTTTTTTTTTTTTTTTTTTTTTTGAGGGCAGTGTCACTGGCCCTCATATGTGGGACTGAACCGGGGCCGCTGGCTTCCGAAGCCAGCGCTTAACCACCGCACCACTCGGCCGGCCCTCCAACATTTTACTTTTATATTACACATATTCATGGAGTAAACATTTGCTAGAATTAAGTCAAAGACCCAATTCTCAGACTCCACCTATATTTTAATCTCCATACTATTGTAGCAATGCCAATGTGAATGATAACTTTGTCTTTTTTTTAAACAATTTTAATATATAAAACATATTCCCTTTACTCCTAACCTGTTCAATCCAAGAAGAAAGTTATACTGTTTCTTCATCATTGCTCTCTATTCTAGGTCAGGACAGAGCTCAGAAACACAAACATTACTTAAATCTCATATTGGACCAGGCAATCTGTATATGTATGATTTTGGTTTGGTGACTTTCATTTCAATTCTTTTTCTGCTGCATCTAGTTTCACAATATGATTAATGACCAAACTTGTCTTGGTCTCCTGACAATTGCCTTGAAAACTTGCAATACTAGATTTATTCACTTACTATAAATGCAAAACAGAGAAGCAATTTCCAATGTAAATGTTGCTCTTAAAATACACAGATATTTATCATTGACTGTTTTTTTAATCAGTTTCTTAAATTTTGCCCACATAAGTGTTCTATGTTAACTTTAAAAAATAAAATATTATCTGCAAAAAGTATCAGATTAACATTTGCAAATTAAACGCTTTTTTAGCTTGAGACACCATAGAAACCAGTCCTCACACTTCACATATCCTGAAATTCTATCTCAGAAAGGCCAAGAATTATTTTTTCAGAGGGAAGCAATATTAACTAGAATTTCAATAATAAAGTAAGTTATAAAGTTAATGTCATAAATAAATTGACACCATGTAATTACAATGATCAACTCAAGAAACAAACAGCTGCACTGTTTTCCCCCTTGAGTTCTGTTACCAAAAATCCACTGGAATTCAGTTCTCGGAACCTCAGACACAGGACTGAAGAGATGGTGAACAAGATTCCCTTTATTCCTAACCTGATGTGCCTGTGGAACATCACTGCCATTCGAAAGCGAGCAATGTTCAAAACCCCTTCCAGGCCTCCACAGTGGCTCCAGTCCCAGCTCAGGCTCAGCTTGGCTCAGCTGACCCTCCTCTCTCTCCAGCTCCAGATTCCAAATACACAAAAGTTTTTGTCAATTCCTTCTACCAGCCTGGGCCTTTCTCACCTCCAAGCCTGCACACATGTTGCTCATGTTGGAACACTTCGTGCCTTTTCTGGCTTGGCTAACTCTACTTGTCCTTCAGTCCCTGCTAAAGGTCACTGCTTCAGCAAGTTCTTAGTTGCCTCTTAGTATTAGAAAGGTCCCTCTGATGTATGTTCTCATAGTTCCCAGTCTTGGCATAGCAATGATCATACTTTCATTAATGTCTGCTTTCTCCTTTAGACTGTAAGCTCCATAAGAGCTGATAGTCATTAGGGGGCTCAATAAGACTTGACTGGCACAACTATTTTAAGGATGAAATGAAATAAGGTATAGTGTGTTTAGCCACACAGAATAAGGGTGTAATAAATAGAACCTATTTTCATGATAGCAGTTTACATGTTTGGTGCCAAAATGTTAATATGATGGCCATTCTTCTTGTATCAAGACCCTGGAATCAAACAAAAGTCACCTCAAAGTATCCCAGCTTAGGAAGACTGAAGTGGTATAACCCTATAAAATCATCAAAGCAAGGCCAGCCAGGTAGCTCAGTTGGTTAGAGCATGAGCTCTGAGCAACAGGGTTACCAATTCAATTCCCATATTGGTCAGTGAGCTGTGCTCAAGCTGAGCTGCCACTGAGCTGCCAAAGGGTGGCTGGATGGCTCAGCTGGTAAGAGCAGGTGCTCTTAACAACAAGGTCAGAGCACATGCTTTTTTTTTTTTTTTTTTTTTTTTAGCTGAGCCATCCTGCCACCTGTTGGCAGCAAATGGCAACTCAGCTCGGGCTGGCATTGAACCGCCATTGCTCAGAGCTCAGCTCGCACTCTTGAGAGAGCTCTTAACCAACTGAGCCACTCGGCCAGCCCACAGAGCACATGCTCTTAAGAACAAGGTTGCCGGCTCGAATCCTACATGGGATGGTAGACTGTGTCTCTCCACAACTAGATTGAAAAAGTAATGACTGGACTTTGAGCTGAGCTTGTGTCCTCCACAACTAAGACTGAAGGACAACAACTTGACTTGGAGCGGATGGGTCCTGGAAAAACACAATATTCCTCTTCCCCAATTCCCCAATACTGTTCCCTTTCCCAATTCCCCAATAAAATCTTTTAAAAAAAAATCATCAAAGCCAATCTCAGTTGCCATGGCATCCCATTGATCCAACTTTTGCAGCTCCAGTTGCCCTTTAAGAAAACTTTAAAAGCCTAACTTGTACATTTCCACCTTTTAGTTAGAAAATAGTGAGAAATATGATCAAACAAGGTTAACGATTTGCAAGATGATTCTGAAATAATTTGTGTGCTTCATATGATAAAACAAACATGTTAAATTGATGTAGATGAGAAAGAGGATTTTCAGCATGGGAAGATGTCGTCACACTGCCTGCCTTTTTGCCCTCATGCACCTTTCCATAAAGACAGATCATTACTTCAATATTATGCTTATTTTATGTATCCCCACTTGGCACCAAAAGATGACTGGTTAGTCAATGACGGGTAAGATTCCTCAGGGGAGGCACAATCACATGGGAGCCATGGGAGGAATCACGGATAAAGGGTGTAGACCCCTTGCTTCAGGTTCTGGCAACCTGCATGTGAAATGACCTATTGATGTGACAATATCTGTCTTGTGTGCATTCTTATCAGTAAGCCTTGGCAGAGGAAGTTTCTGTCTCTTAAGAGGTGCATGACAATACCTTCAGGTAATGGCAGCTTGCAAGCATGGGAGATTAGGCCCTGAGCTAAATTCTTAGATATGAGACTCACAGACCATAGAAGCTACATTGATCTTTTCTTATTTGTAAGACAATAAAAGGAGCAATCAGGCCCAATTCGGGGCTCTCAGTCCACAGGGCTGAAGTCCCTGGCCCTAATTGCATTTTTCTCTCTTATTTTGTGTCTCTCTCTTTCTTAACTTTTCGCCATCCCTTCTCCACTTCCACTGCTCTGTCACGCGGGATGCGACAAGAAGACAGAAATTGTTTATAGCAATAAAGTGGAATCAACAACTAACTAAGTGTATGGATGAATCTCAAAAATATTATGCAAAGTGAAAGAAGATAGACACCGAGTACATGATACAAAATTCTGTATAATTTCTAGATGAGACAAAATGAGTCAATGGTGACAAAGCTGACCAGTGGTTATGTAGGACAAGGAGAGTTGGATGGAATGTAACAAGCATGAGGGAACATTTCCTGATGTAAATGTTCTATCTTCATTGTAGTGGAGTTTAATGGGATTATACATTTGTCGAAACTTACTGAGGGCCACTTAAATAGGAATATTTTATCATATGTAAATTATGTAACAAAAAGTTAAAAATTATAATTACAAAAGAGACTCTAGTGTGCTGAAAGAATTAGAAAGATACTATCTCTCTCTATTTTTTTTTTTAGAAACATGGAGGTAGTGCTAACTCGTGTCTTTTAAATGTTAAAATTAACCATTGGGCAAAGTTTCATGTGTGTACATGCTTTTGGGTATACGTACATGTGTGTATGTGTTTCAATTTGCTATTATTCCTGAACTGGAATTCCTGAATCCTGTGCCTTATTAGTAATTAAAACTGAATTATCTCAACTAGGATGACATGACTCTGAGGCCACATTTTTAGCCACTATTTTATATTACCTTAGCCTTTGTTGTCTGAATGCCTAAAGACCACATATTTTATAAATATTAGTAGCTCAGTAACATAATATGTTAGTGGAAGCTGCCCTCCTGATTGATCCAGGTCCTATCTTGTATGCATATGTGTGGACCACAGAAATGTACAGGAACTAGAATCCTCTAGGCATAGGTGACTTTCCATGTGTCTTTCCCATATACCATGTTTTGGCAGCATGAAAAAAAAATAGATCCAGTATATGTGAAAAATATAGCAATACCTCCAAAAAACCTGGGAAATGTTTCAAAGCTTGTCCAGCCAAAGCCTGTGACAAACCCTTCTTTGACATCACACAACTACAGATGTTCCAAGATGTCGGCTCAACAGGGGTGACATGGGTCACCGCAAACCATACCCTAGATTCCAAATGGTATTGGTCTTCCATCACTCACCCTTCGAGTGCAGATGCAACAGTCGTTTAAAAAATAGTAAGTGTCCTAGTCCTATTGAAAGAACCATTATAGAGCAAAAATTCTCCTTAGTTCAATATGATAAAAATCAGATGTGATGTTTTTCTATTTATATAAATAAAGTTTCTGCTGAAATCCATGACTGAAGGAGATTAGAACAGGTGACAGTGACACAGAAGTTTGGCTTTGTTGGAACTGAGATATGTGAAGAGAGATGTTAACCATCCAGCGCCTTATTCTAAGCCTGCTCCAGAGGTTCCTGGTGCAACTGGAGGACAAAAAAGGATAATAATTCTCTTAATTCCAGTCCCTGTAAGAGGCACAGACCTCAGAGTACTCTTCCATACATCTGGTTTGCTTAGAAAATCTAAAGCTATTTAAATCCCACTAACCTTTCCCCCTCCTTTTTTCTAACACTAGAAAACTTGATCTGAAAGAGAAAGATGGGGCTGGCCAAGTGGCGCGGTGGTTAAGCGCTGGCTTGGGAAAAAAAAAAAAAACTTGAAAGAGAAAGATGAATGCATTTGCAGTGTAGTTGAAATGTAGCTGTGAGAAAACTGTTTAACTTAAGAGAAAAGCCTCTAAAATAAGCTTTTTTATTGGTTCTTAGTGTTAAATTATAAGATGTATTTCATTGTTTTCATGGGAGCCATAGCCATCATAATTTGAGTCAAACAGGCATTTTTCAAGGTCTTGGATTGTTAAAATTTCAAAAACAATTTGTTAAATAATGTGATCAAGAGAATTTTAGCAGGAATTCTACATCTACCGGCATATAACTCCATAAATTTGGGCCAGTCACTTGGTCTCTCCAAATTTAAGTGCGTTTGTGATTAAAAAATTGGCCTGACACATCCAGGCTCATGACACATGGTTTAAAGACTTCAAACAAAAATATTCTTGAGTATACATACATCGTCTCTCTTAGTACTTAAGACAACTACGAGGTGGTGCTTGTTAAATCCATTTTTACATGTGAGGAAACTGAGGCCAAGAAAAGTTAAGTGACTTTCCTGTGGCCACATAGCTCCTACTAAGAAGGGCAGATTTTCTATGAAACACAGGCCTGTTTGTTTCCAAAGCCCTTATTGCTCCCACTTTCTCCCCCTGCCTCTCTCCTCCTCTTTTTAATAAGAGCAACGAGGCCAACATACAGCATTTTCATTTTTGAAAGGAATCTCACATCTGTGGTCTCATCTGGTAATCACAGCCCCTCTGGATCATAGGGAAGGGCAATAATCTTTTCTAATACAGGGAACAGCATCTTAGAAACTTTCCCAAGGTCACAACACTAGGAAATGTGAAGATAGGCATTGGATTCAGTCTCCTAATCTCATTTCAATATGCTTTTCATTGCATCGTATTTTTAAAAATTAAATTTATCCTAAATTTATAACACCTGCATTTCCCCTTTTCTTCCACAGTCTGTGTGTTCTGGGGCCCTGTGTGTCCCTTTGGAGATGGCTTTCTTTTCAGGGGGGCACAGAGATTCTTACATATAAGGGTACAGACATCTTTTCCAAGCACTTCTACATCTGAAACATATCAGAGCCAGCCAGGGGCAAGGTCACTATGAGTAGTCAAGTCAGAGAGAAACGTGTGGCAAATGTATTCAGATACACTTTAATGTCTTGAACATTTGATTTCCACAGTATTTTTCCACTGGGCTTTCATTTTGATTCAGGTTTTCCACATCCCCTACTTTCACTACTTTTATTACACGTTTTGGAAGGGAAAAACCACAAAATAAAATACATCACTTGTTTACGGTATTAGTTTTGCTTTTCCCAAGATACAGAGGGCTGCAACTACTTGTCATTTATGACTCATTCTAAAAACCCTTCTTCTCTCCTGTGTTTATCAGTAATGCCAAGATTTAATAGATCCATATCTTTCCAGGGTAATCTGCTATCTCTGTGAAATATAGCATGTGTTTAGAAGGTTTACTTAGGACACTTGCCTTAAGGAGTAAATATGAAATACCCAACCACTCCTGAGTCAGGTCCTAGCCAAACCTTATTAGATACCTTTAGCAAGGCACTTTTCTTAAAGCTAGCACCTTTATCACTAACTCCACTATCCATGAGATACATGAAGTGAGAGAGTTTATTAAAGGCATATGAACAGTCAGTGCATACTCCTTATGTACACTACCTTCATGGTCCTCATAATTTTATCCTCACAGTACATGGTAAGTATTTTTAATCTTCATTTTTCACATGATGAAATTGGGGCTCAGAGACATTAAATAATATACTCACAATCATATACCTAATATATGGTAGAACCACAATTTGAAAACTAAGCCTGTGATTCCAAAGTCATTGTTCTAACTACTATGCTATATAGATACCATGCAGGTCTGAACTGCACTGGACAACTCTAGAATATGCCACTCTATACTGTTCCATTCTATACCATATCGTTCTATACTTTATTACCCTATGCCTGACTATACTATGCCATACTATACTGTATTATATCACACTGTTATACTACAGCATACTATACTGCATTAAACTATAATTTACAATAAAATATATTGTACCACAATATATTATCCATACAGATGCTACCTGGATATATACTGGTATACATCCATATAAACTCTATGAATATTATATTACACTGTGCTATACTATTTACCATAAGCTAATTAACAATTTAATTTAAATGAGCATCATTGTAACTGGAACATGCATACAAGGCCATCACGGAAAAGACGACTGCTCTGGAATGGTTTGCTAATTACATGGCATAGTCCACATGACGCCAGAATAAAGTAGTAATGCTGTAGCATCTGAGATTCTACTACCTGGGAAAGGTTTATTGGTTTTGCTCAGGACATGCCACAGCACTTGGCTAATGGGAGATCCATTTTCCCTTTGGGCTCCAAACTGAAAGGTTTGGGAGGAAAATTTCTCCCCACAGAGATTGTAAACACCCCTAATTTTCACAGTTTGAAAAGAACATATCTGAACCTGGAATATATAAGCATATACTGCATAAAGAGCTTATTTTATAATGTTAAATAAAATGATTCTAAAAAAAAGAATAATTTACCCAGAGTTATACAATGTGGGAAAGTCAAGCTTTTCTTTTTCTTTTTTTTCTTTTAGCTTGCGTCCAAGTGAATATTTTTACATGTTATGATGATAGTACAGATATAATTTTATATTCATTTTTCATTGTACCATGCTTTATATTTTTAAAGTACTTTAATAGAAGAAAGAAAGGTACTTCCATTTGTCATATCAAAAAAAAAAGCAGGTGATGAAGTATGTCTGGAACTCAAATACTTTTTGTACCTAGCAACATAGAAATACAAAGAAAAGAAATTCAACCTCATGTAATGGCTTCTTTCCTTTGATTTAAGCCACACATTTAGAACCATACTTATATTGCAAGTGAATGAAAATATGCAAAGCCTAAAAAAAATAATTCCTGTTCTTCTGGCCATGAAACACCTGGCTTGTCCAAAGTTAAATCTTAGCCACCTGTGTAAGATTCACAGTCATCCACTAACCTGCTAATAATCACAAAATATCCTGAGAACTAGCCAAGAAGTTAGACTAAAATCAGAAGCTCTGTCAAGTAGACAGACATCAATTGACAAGTGTGAGTACTGGAACAGCATAAAAAGCATAGAGGGTTACAGCAGAAGGGTATAATCCTTCTGTTCTTTAGACAAAAGTGAATGAATAAATGAGTCTGTACTGTGCACTTGGTGGAGGCTAGAATTTCATTGTCATATATGTTATGCTATATATCATGCAGTCACCTATCCCTTCATCCTCCATATAGGAGCTTCTTGGGTAAACGTTAATATCTATGTCCCCCAAAAATGCTTAAAAATGAGTTAACAAAAAAAGTGTGTTAAAACTAGTTCGGGATAATGAAGGCACATGTATGAGAGTGATGGATGCCCCCCCTGGGAGCTCTAAGGGAAGCCAGCATTGAGCCGTGGGAATTGGTATTAGGTCCAGTCAGAATCTGACATCTTCACTAACAATCTGGAAAAGGGAGTGAATGGCTCATTAATAAAATGCACAGTTGAAGTGGAATGATTGATTGGATGCAAGAAAGCAGAGAAACTGGTGATGTTAGTAAAATGAGATGCAACTTAGGAAAATGCTCATTCATCTATTTAGACAGAAATCACCATTTGAAACTCATTTAATGGGACCAATATGTCCAGAAAGCACCACTGCCAGCAGAGGCCTGGTGATGATGCCAAGAAGAAGGTTAGACAAGACACAGAAGGCCAAGCCAGAGTGATTGCAGCATCTCTCTGGAAAGACCTCACGACAGCTGGCCAGTGTTCATGTGCTTCTCACAGTTCCTGATGCCAAGCAAGGGCCTCTGATGTCCACTCTTCTCTGCCTGGTGGCCAGCCTGTCTTCTGATGTCTAGCTCTGGCTGGGAAAGATGGCTCCAGATGGGCTTTCCATTATTGCTCTGCACAATGAGAAGCTGACAGTGTCCAACACTTTACTGCATTGGGGCCAGTATCTAGGCCAAGGGCAGAGGTGAATGTCCAGACCTAGGACTGCAGGTTAGGAGTATTCCTGGGTAGACCTGGGAATTGTGCCTTCATCTCTGGCCTATAGCTTATTACAAGTGTTGTAAGGTAAAGTTGGAAACAACGAAGACTCAAACCACTTTTCATTCCAGCAATTGTACAAAGTGCATCACGGACTACCTGCTGTTTGCTACTGGGTATCACATTCATCAGCTTCTAGGCAAATCCTAATTATTCTGACTAAAATTTGCATTTGGACTTATACTTGCCTTATAGCTTTATGCTGACCTTGCTCCCCTTAGTTCCCTTAATTAGTGATCACTCCTGCTCAGCTCCTGCAGCGACTACAGCTCATTAGTTAAGAAATAGCCATTTTAGCCATGGGGTGAAAAAGTGGGGAACAAACCACTAGCTCCTCATTAATATGTATAAATTCTCTCCTCGATACATGGGTGTAAGAATCATTGCACTTAACTTTTCCAAACCAAGTTAAATCTGCATGCACTGGGAGAATATTTAATATCTTAATTGGCCAGAAGCTTGAGGGATATATTCAATCAAGAAGAACTGAAGGGGAGCCTCTGGTCATGAGTCCATCAGGATTGCTACCCAGAGGCTCACTAGATGTACAAGCACATGTCCTGCCTCAAAGGCAGGCATCATTGCTGTTCACAGTCCTGCTACGGATGCATGGCACCCGCGGCTTCTGTGACCACATGGGTTGGCCATTGTTCTTACTGAAACCTTTAAGGCTGAAGTTCTGTGGGTTCACTCCCCAGGCATCAAAGTCCTGCACCTCCTGGGATTGGAGCAGGTAAGGCTCCGCCAGTCAAAATTTAGGATTATATAAAAAGGAAAAATAACTGGTTTGCCCTCTCTCCTTTACCTTCTTGAGCCTGAGCTTTAAAAAGCCCCCTAACCCTGTCCTAAGATAAAGGGATTTCATGTCTCTAGAGACCAACAGCTGCTCACCCTCTTGATGGGAAAAGGAAAAAGTTCTTCCTCTCTCATTGTTTAGTAAATGTCATCATCATGCTATCGTGCCATAGGGAATTTCTTATGTTATCCTGACACCTGGCCACATATGCTGATGCTGAGTTTACAGTTTATGGTTTTTAAACCTTAAAAAATATAGGTTGTTTCAGGGTAAGATCTGGTCCACTATTTTACCTAGATCCCATTGAAGAAAATGATTTTAGCTTTATTTTCTTAAGCCATCCAAATAGCTTATTTTAAGTTTATGGTTATTTAACACTTGGAAGAGGCAAGAATTATATGTGAATGTGAATATAAAATACTACATGCCAAAGTTTAGTTTACCGAAGAGGAAATGGCAATGGTAGGCAGAATTGACATAGTTCTATGAATTTTAAATTAGAAAGCATCTGACGAGCTGTGATCTTGAATGGAGCACTTCAGTGTAAAGGTTAAGATTAATTGGTTGCCGTCACAAAACTGACTTGGGGAACCGAGACCCCATGGGCAGCCCCTTACATCCCTTTCGTCCAGACCACCTGACTCTGAATTTCTCTTTAGGGTACTGAGTAGAGGACACACACCTCTTCCTGTCTTCTGTCATAAAAAGACCCAGTTTTAAGGCACAGCCCTCTGTGCAGTGTGTGGACAACACCCAGGATGAATTTTAGACAGCCTGGCTCAGCTCTGATGCACTTAACTGGGGAGGAGACTTCTCTTGGCTCATAGCCGCTACTGAAGCCAGAACATTGCTTGTCAAATCATGACTAGATGCCTCCGTCCAAGCTTTCAAGAGAAAAGACCTGCCGTTTCCGCATCCCTGCAGACTTGGCTTCTGTTGCTCATGACAGGAAGCCTTCACTCTGGCCAGCCCGGAGCCCAGCTCTTCTGAGTCCTGCTCCAGTGGCCTCTCCCTTGGAGCCATTACAGCCGCTGCTCTGAGATTACATTGAATGCCAGCCTCAATTAACCTGACTGGATACAGTCCTCCCAAACCCTTTCCAGGACTGAGAGAAAAAGAGGCTTAGGGTGAGAAACTAAAGAAGCTTTTATGTCCCTGGCTTTTCCTGCAGGTAAATCTCTCAGAAAATTGCTGTTTTATTGTTTCCAGACACTTGGCTCATATTATACCAATACAAGTCTAGAAGATTCTGTCAGCCATCCATCAGCTTTCACAGGATGAGGACCTCTGGGAATCATGGAAACCACTCAACAAATTGGAAATGTTAGTGACATAGTCCAAGTAAGCACCAAATCTTGGACATTTCCTTCCTGTACCTTTCCCCAGCTAAAATGACGTGGAACACTACTGTGAAGGAAGCTTTTGCAAAAGCAGGTGTGAGTGTGTGCGCCT
The DNA here is from genome assembly GCA_033961575.1 of Aselliscus stoliczkanus. NCBI lineage: Eukaryota > Metazoa > Chordata > Mammalia > Chiroptera > Hipposideridae > Aselliscus > Aselliscus stoliczkanus. The sequence continues at coordinate 166,273,726 of CM066727.1, read as the reverse complement.
CTGCGTGTGTTCATGTGCTCAAAGGGGAGAACCAAGCCGACGCCATGGGGAGTTTCTAAAGGAAATGAAACTTTCTCAGAGAACCACTCCTTTTTCTCTGGAATGTGGACTATATATAACCCAGAATTATTACAACCTTCACTGTGGTCATGGGCTATCAGATGCTTCTGCCCAAATCAATGAGTTTTAGTATTTAAGCACTTCCTAGTTTTTCTCCACACATCTGAATAACATGAGCTGTCCAGAAAACAATGTTGAAAATTTAGCTGAAATATAAACCCACTCCTAATTTTAGAACATGTTGAGCATTTTTACAAATATTTATCATTTACAGTTTTTTCCCTAACTAATATTAATCATCCCAAGGCGGTAAAACCACCTTCACCTAAACTGCTTCTGGTGTATGTTGCCCATCAGTTACCATAAAATGCTCTGGCTTGCCATGTAAAAATCGAACTGCTGGGCCAGCCGAGTGGCGCGGTGGTTAAGAGCTGGCTTGGGACGCCAGCGGCCCCGGTTTGGATCCCACATATGAGGGCCAGTAACACTGCCCTCTTAAAAAAAAAAAATCAAACTGCTTCTTGGCAAGTAATTCAATACATTGGATTTCACTGAGGAACATGGCAGGAAAAAAAATGGAAAATATTGAATGGTGACTCTCTTTTCATTGTTCTTCCACACTGTCATATACACTTTTACTACTTTTATTCCAATAAAAGCAAATGTTATCCCAATTCTGTAATGATGTGTCTAAACCTGTTTTGCTCCTGTAAGACTCCCTGTCCACAGCAGGCACAATAAGTCTCTTAATTGCTCCAATGCAGCCTCAGTGAGCACACAGTGAGAAAAATATCTAAAACAAGAATTTCATACGAACATTTGGAATTGACTCCAGCTGTTGTAATTGTGACTAAACACTAGTTGCTTTTTTAAATAAGCTACCTAAAATAACTAAGTGACATTACTGTTTCATACATTGTTAAGAATGGTAACTGGAGTTTGATTTTGAAGGATGCTTTCACACTGTTCTTGGGAAGTTTTCAGCAGATTGTCTGTAAGCCTAAAGAAATTTGTATGCTGTATTTCCACTCAGAAGGAGAGAAAAAAATGTATTTTTATTTGTAAAATTATTGGTCAAATAAGTTTCTAAGAAGTTTCTGAGGATATTTTAGTCAGAATATGGGGGTATGTGTGGTAGGAATAAAGAACCACCAGGTGATAAAAATCTAAAAGCTACAATAAAAATGGTGTTTGAAGATTTTTCTTCCAGTATTAATCGTCTATCAGTAATTTTTAAGGGAGGAGGATATTGTTAGAGGAATGAATGTATCCATAGTTTGAAAATGTTCTTCCCATCAAAATACAAATTTTACTGGAAGATATTGGTGAACAACCTCTTGCAAAAATGAAATAAAGTTATTATAGATAACATCGTCATTTGTTTATTATTAGGTTAAACCTTATAAAACTGACATTTTCAAAGGTCAAAACTAATCAAATATGAGAAAGTTCCAAACACTGGTTATAAGGATGCTCAATGATCTTAGGGTGGACTTCAACAAAGAGATAGGAAACATAAAAATGGATATTAAAAAAAAAATTTAAAAAAAACAGTCAGAAATAAAGAATACAATAGTGGAAATGAAGAATACATTACAGGAAATCAACAATAGATTAGGTGAAGCAGAGGATTGAATCAGCAATTAACAAGATAAGGTAGCAGAAAACACCTAATCAGAACAGCAAAAAGAAAAACTATCCCAAAAAGTAAGCAGAGTTTAAACATCAAGCATACCAATATTCACATTATAGGGGTACCAGAAGGAGAAGAGAGACAGCAAGGAATTGAAAACCTATCTGAAGAAATAATGATGGAAAACTTCCCTAACCTGGTGAAGGAAATAGATATGCAAGCCCAGAAAGCACCGAGTCCCAAACAAGATGAACTCAAACAGGCCCACACCAAGACATCTCATAATTAAAATGCCAAAGGTTAAAGACAAAGAGAGAATCTTAAAAGCATCAAAAGAAAAACAGTTACTTACTTACAAGGGAGCTCCCATAGACTGTCAGTTGATTTCTCAACAGAAACTTTGCAGGCCAGGAGGGATTGGCATGAAATAGTCGATGTAATGAAAAGCAAGGACCTACAGCCAAGATTTCTCTATCCAGCAATTGAAGGACAGATAAAGAGCTTCCCAGACAAGAAAAAGCTAAAGGAGTTCATCACCACCAAACCAGTATTACAAGGAATCTTAGAGGGACTTTTTAAGACAAAAAAAAAATCAAAAATATGAATAATAAAATGGCAATAACTACATATCTTTCAATAATTACTTTCAATGTAAATGGATTAAATGCTCCAATCAAAAGATAGGGTGGCTGAATGGAAAAGAAAACAAGACCTTTACATATGCTGCCTACAAGAGATTTACTTCAGATCGAAAGACGCACACAGATTGAAAGTTAAGAGATGGCAAAAGATACTTCATGAAAATGGAAACAAATAAACAAAAAGCTGGAAAAGCAATACTTATAACAGACAAAACAAACTTTAAAACAAAGACTATAACAAGGGACAAAGAAAGACCTAGCAATCTATTATACAAAATACTATATTATACAAAATAACCCAAAACACTACTTCAAGGGGACATGCTCATCCATATATTCACTGCTGCATTATTTACAATAGCCAAGATATGAAGACAAATCTGGATGTCCCTGAAAGGATGAATGAATAAAGAAGAGGTGGTACATATATACAATGGTATATTACTCAGCCATAAAAATAATGAAATCCTGCCATCTGCAACAACATGGATAGACCTCTAGAGTGTATTGAGCTGAGTGTACTAAGTCAGACAGCGAAAGACAACCGTCATATGATTTAACTTATAAGCGGAATCTAAAGAACAAAGTAAACAAACAAATGAAATAGAAACAAACTCAGATACAGAGAACATTTGGATAGTTGCCAGATGGGAGGGGGTTTGCGGGTGGGTGAAAAAAGGGAAGGGATTAAGAAGTACAAATTGGTTGTTACACAGTAGTTATTGGGATGTAGGGCAAAGCATAAGGAATATAGTCAATAATATTGTGGGCTGGCCGAGTGGAGCGTTGGTTAGGAGCTGGCTTGGGATGCCAGCTCTGAGCAGTAGGGCCCTAGTTCTGATCCCACATATGAGGGCCAGAGATACTGTGCCCTCTACAGCTAAGAAGGTGAACAACAGCTCGACCTGGAGCTGGGACGCTGTGAGTGGCCAGCAAAGTCATAGGCTGCAGTCGGGCTGGCCAGCAGCGGGTGTGAGCTTTCCTGAGCTGCTGTGAGCCACTGTAAGAGGCCGTCCAATGACCAGCGAGTGACTGCCTCACCCAGGAAGAGTGCAATGGTAATACCAACATGAGCCAGTGAAGCGACGTCCTCCACAACCAGACTAAGAATAAAAGGACAGCATCTTGGTCTGTTCCCCTTCCCTGATTCCCAAATAAAATATTGCAATAACTATGCATGGTGTCAGATAGGTACTAGATTTATGGGGATGATAGATGGGAGTGGGTTGGGGGCAAGGTGAAAAAGGTGAAGGGATTAAGAAATACAAATTGGTAATTATAAAATAGTCATAGGGTTGTAAGGTAAAGCATAGAGAATATAATCAATAATATGGTAATAACTATATATAGTACAGGCGGGTACTAGACTAGTTAGGGCGAATTGTTTAGTAAATTGTATAAATATCTAAACACTATTCTGTACACATGAAATAAATATGAAATAATACTGAATGTCAACTGTAATTGAAAAATTAAAAATGGGGGATAAAGATAAAGGGGAATAAGAGGTGCAATGTTCCAGGTATAAAGCAAATAATATACAGCATATATTGGGGGGTAATATACAGCATAAGTCAATGATATTGTGATAACACGGTATGGTGTCACATGGTTGCTGGACTTATCATGGTGACCACTTGTTTAGCATGGGGAATATAATCAATAACATGATAATAACTATATATGATGTCTGGTGGGTATTGTTGAATAACTATGATGTACACCTGAAACTAATATAATGTTGTATGTCAGTTATATTTTAAGAAAAATCTTTTTAAATTTTTTTAAAAAAATAGAAGTGAGCTAGATTCAGTGTTGCTGAAGCATGGTACTTATTCTGGGTAGGCTCCCTGGGGAAGGCTGAATTAATGCTTGTGGAACTCCATACTCATTGGGAGAAAGTTTTCTGGAGAGTTTTGAAGAAGTGAGGAGGGAGAGATGGAGGAGGGCCTCCTTGGTCACTGGGGATTGGTTACTATCCTTAAAGCATAGGGGTGGGGCTGTCACAAACCCTCCAAGATGTGGAATTAAAATGTAGACTGTTACCCTTAGGAACATTAGATGACGTGGAAGTGAAGAGACATTTGGAGTATTTGAAGCAGAGCTTCTCAACTTGGGCTTTGGGGTTTGGCCTGGGAGAGGTATTTTTTGAATTCCTTGACAACATAGGCAAAATGTTGTTTATGTGAGCACATGTGGATTTTTAGCCTTTTCCACATAAAGGGGTCTGTAAGAAGCTATCTTGCTCTTTGCTCATTCCCTCCAGAACAGTTGTTTTTGCATTTCCTGGTAAAGGTCTCTCTTCCAGGGTTACAGTTTTTTGTTTGTTTGTGTTTGTTTTTATAATCTGAGCTATTTTTCAAAGAGGATTCAAACAGAAAGGTGTACTTTATCTATAGCACCACGCTTCTGAGGAGACAGTACATGTCTCTTCTTCCCTTTTACCTGTACTCTGTTCCCTCGCTTCCCTTGCTTTCCAGATTGTGTGTCCCTGAGACCTTTCCAAGGAAATGGTTCTCTCTCCCAGGAAGGGTGTCCTCTGGCATCAGTGAGCTCAGGACTACCCCTCCTTCCTGGCTCATTTCTTAGGATGCAGAGGGGCTTTTACATGGAGCAAAGGTTAGCTGCAGTCCCATTTGCCACCGTCTGCAAAGCTCCCAGACTGTAACAGATTGCTATCAAGATTATTTCAGGGGGGAAAAATTGCTTTATTTTCCTCTTAACAGGCCTATTTTTAAATGAAAAATGAAAACTAAATCATATGGAGTTAGAGACTCATAGAATTGAGAAACAATCATTTTCAACTTCCAACTCAATACAACAATTATTCATTCATTTAACAAACTTTCATTTAAAAGTTACTCTGTGCTGAGTATAGAGGATACAATGATGAACAGGACAAAGTATGAAAAAATTATTCATGATCTATTAAAAAAGACAGTTAAGGAGTTTTTAAAAACTGATTAGGTACCGTAATGAAGGTATGAGTAGGTTCAGGATGAGACACTTTCCTTCCTGAATGGTATTTCAGGTGGGCTGTCATCAAGCTTTTGCCTGGACATTTTTGGTTATCCAAGTACCTATTTTGGTTTTTAAATAGCAATTCTTTCTGTGACTTAGCTGAAATTGCCTCTTGGTGACCAGTATATTTGAGTATAAATACCCAAAGGGTCAGGCTGGTATATTAATTGAGTGAAGTGAGTTGAGTGTTGCGTTATATACTTTTGATTTAGGGGTACTTTGCATACTGAACACATGAAAATATCTTCCTTTCTCAGGGAAATGTGCTTCCTTCCATTTTTCTTCCTGAGACAAGCAGTCATTTTTGGCCTATCTTTTGTTTTACCATGTTTAATACTAATATAGACCCCCCAAAAAAAATATTTCACTTTGCTCTTTACTGCAAGAAGAACCATAATGCAGGTAAAACAATAAATGACAGCTTCTAGTTGGAAACAGAAAAGGATTTACAGGAACTATCATATGCAAATCACAAACACTTGCCTAATGCCTAATCTAAATGAATGCCCAAATAATCTGTGCAGGCCAGCCCACTGTTACCTGTTCCTGTGATATTTCAAAAGAAGCCAGAAATAAGATTTTGGTTTTTAATGTAAAAATCATACTTTTAGGTGTTGGCATCTTAAACACATAACAGCTAATCAAAATAAGTTCACAGACTAGACCTGGCCCTAGGGAGGCCTATTTGCCACATGTGAATAGACAATGGTCTTAGTAACTCCAAAGTAGAAACTTCCCCTTTGGGAGTTACTCAGGACAATTATCTTCCTTCCTTCCTTCATTCTTCCACCCATATACTCATGCCAATATTTATTGAATGTATACTATGAGCCCAGCTCTGTACTAGGCACTGGAAATATAGATGAAAATATGATACAGACCCTGCCCTCTAGGAACTTGCTCTTGCTTTCATTTTTCATCTTTTTAATGCTGAGCCTTTTATCACAAACTTGAGCCTTTGAGAGTTCCTCTTTCCTCTTATCATCACCTGATTTTAAGTGAATGGCTTGGAAGATTCAGCCTGAAGAAGAGTAAAACAGTGTCAATTTGGCCACCCTATGGGAACTGAGCCTAAATTTTCTTCTCAAAGGATAGGGACCCTAGTCATGTCCTCTGCAGGGTCTTTCTGATTTTTTAAGCCATCCCACCACATATACACCCTCTGAGAGGGGATATGCAGGTTTCATGTGCTCCTCCCAGCAGTCTGGTTCACTGTCCTTTCCATATTTCTTCCAGGTAGACCATAGAGCAAGTGGATTATTTCATACCATGGCCAAGTCTGGGTCAAGTCTCACTTCAGAACAGATCCTACCCACATTTCATCTTTCTAGACTTTGGTGGGAACATGATTACTTCCATTTATTCCAGTCAGAGTGAAAATGGAGTGGAAAACAAGCTCTCTTTCCTATTTCCATTAGATTGATTTGTCATATTATACTCTGAGATATTTAAAATCTTTAGATTACAAATTATACGTTATTAGGTATTTAGAATGAGCATATATTATCACTAAATTGCAAATCCACCACATGTTCCACATGTTCCCATATTCCAATGGGAAAGAAAGTGGAATGGTCAACAAGATCTCTTCTCTGTTCAATTTGGACTGATCTGTCAGACTACAGCTCAGAGTGTTTAAAATTCTGTAGGTTGTAAGTTATGTTAAGTAATCAGGTATTGGAAATCCTGTGACATCTAGACCAAAATGGCAGCCACTAAACACATGTGATTATTAAGCATTTGAAATGTGGCTAGTCCAAATTAAGATATGTTGTAAGTATAAAATATAGACTGAAGTTTGAAGACTCTGAACAAAAATAAAATAATATATATATATATATATATATATATATATATATATATATAAATATCTCAATGATTTTTATATTGATTATAGATTGAAATGGTATTTTGGACATGGTGGCTTAATTAAAATATATTATCAAAATTAATTTCTCTTGTCCCTTTTTCTTTTTTATAACATGGCTACTAAACCATTTAAAATTACATATGTAGCATGTATTATATTTCTGTTGGACAGAGCTAGTGTAGACCTTCACTTTTTTTTTTTTTTTTTTTTGAGGGCAATGTCACTGGCCCTCATATGTGGGACCCGAACCAGGGACGCTGGCATCCCAAGCCAGCTCTTAACCACCGCGCCACTCGGCTGGCCCTAGATCTTCACTTTCTTAGTTGAATTACCAAACAGGAGGTATTTGCATAACAGAAACAAGTCAAGGTACAAGGATAAAGACTATCCTTTTGGTGGGATGCATTAGTGTGTAGACATTAATTGAGGTCTGTTAGGGTATATGGTCCTCCCCTGACCATGCTCTCTAAGTGTGAATTTTTTACTACAACATGGATTCAGTTGGGAACATTATGACTTCTCAATAACTTCAAGACAAACTTCAGAAATCTCTTTTTTCTGCATTTCTATCTCAAGAAATGTTTAAAGAGATCAAGTACTCCCTTTCTTTTGGTGGGGGAGGAGGGTTAGTTTAACTACAGCAATGTTATAATTCAGGGTCTCAGGTAAGTAGGAATTTTTTTAAGAGGGCTTTTAGGAACAATTCTGAAAGTTATGTTTTTGCTCATTCTATTTGTTTCAGCTGCAACTATGAATAAGCTGTCTGATGTCCTGAAGAGTCTCTTGTGAGGTGGTAACTAATAGCACTTCAAGATGCATAGTTTGGAATGTTGGTTCCTAGTGGCATCATGGTAACAAAACAAAACAAAACAAAAAACATTTATGCTTGATTTTTCCCAGCTCTGGATATGATCACAAGGAAAATCATCCCGAGTGGCTGATACTCTCACCTCCATTTTTTCTGGACTTGCCTTTGAATTGTCATTTGTTCTAGAAAAGCCCAGCAGTGAAAGAGCAGAAGTATTTTGGGTTTGGGTTGCATTACATATGGAGTGAGGAGACAAACTGGCTCAACACTTCTGTTTTTTCCTTGACACCCAAATTTTTTGAAATATAATTCTACTGTATTTGCATGATTTCACCACAATGATGGAATACAGAAAACTGATACATACTCAAACTTATAGAATAACTGGATGTTGGGTATTTTCAACTAATCAATCAAGTAGCTTATTTTTATAAATGATAGAGTCCTCCCTGCTTTTCTTATGGTATTTTAATGGTATTTATAATCTCTTTATGGCTAATGCAGATTCATTATTTTGGGGTGTTCTCCCCTAGCTAAGCATATTTTTGACAGACATGAACCTATTCTATTTCCAGTCAGTAAATATAATTGTACAAAGCAACATAAGAGTTAGACATCTACACCCCTCACAAAGTGATAACCCCAAGTCTGCTACCTCTCTGACATTGTATTTAGCTGTTACAATACCATTAACTATATTCCCTATGCTGTACTTTTACATTCCACGGGGAGAAAAAAAAGTCATGAACTTACTTTTGTTATGTATTGCTTTTCTCTATGTATTCTATTCACACCGAAGAACTCAATAAACTACAAAGCTAAATTGACTTTTTTTCTTTCTAACTGGTGAACAGGAATAAAAAATCCACTAAAATATTTTCTTTATCTTTATAAATCAAATACTGTGTATCTGTTTGCAATTTCCCTTTGTGATCACAGTTGCCCTAATTGAACATCCAATATGAACAGGTTTTGTTAAAATTATTAAATATCATTATCATTAGAAATATGAATAAAGGCCCACAGTCTTTTATTGCAGAAAAATTGATACCCCACAGTGTTTCAAGCAACAAGCATCATTTGAGGTGCCTATTATCAGGCTGACTCATTATTCCTGTTCTAAATTCATATTTACCTTTTCCTCACCCTACCTTTTTATTCATAGTATTTTTGACACAGAACTGTGAATACTCTGAGAAGACCATAAAAAAGTTAGCATGACATTATTCAAGTTAGAACAACAGACTATGTGACCTAGACATTATATTCCAAGTTATTTCAGAAGAAGTCCATTATTCTGTAGGAACAAAAATAAAGTTATTAATTTCTAAAGAAGAAAGTTGCCATCTGTAACCCTCTGTTCATGATGCACTAAGTTGGAATTGTCTGGCTCTCGTGTGCCCATCACAATAACCAGTCTACTCTAACTAGCTGGAAAAGGCACCTGTACATCTCAGGTGGGACCAAGATTTCCCCAGGAGAACATGGGCACAACATTTGTTAGGGAATCAGTTCCCAGAGCCTTAACCTCCATCTGTGCACTTTCTACAATTGACCTGCCTGAGAATGTGCCCATGGTCAGGGCACCATGATGATTCTCCTTTTCCTTCCCTGTTCATAGAGAGCTTTCTTCTTTATACACACAAGTTATCATTCTCACTTATCCAGCATTGTACTGATCCCTCACTTACAGCTCAGCTCTAAAAACCTGAGGCACAAACAAAAGGACAATTTGAAGTAACTGGGTCAACAAAACCTCCTGTAATCAAAGCCCCACAAAATCAAAGTACACCTCAAGTCTTTCTCCCAGTGACTTTCTCAAAAGCTTAAAATCTTAAAGGATGGCATTAGAAACAGGGCATTTTGACCCATGTTGGGGTGTTCTGAATTCAGATGGGGGACAGTTCTCATGAAAATGGGTATTACAGGTTTATTAGAACTATAATCACAAAACCAGACTTAGTGACAGAAAGTACATTTGATTTGCAATTGGTTTGATAATGAAGGTTGGCTTTGTCAATTAAGCTGGTAGATACCTTTCATAAAATACCTTTCATAAATTGAGTGTGTTAAATCTTCACGTTTTGATGAAATATTTAAAACATAATATTGGTACTATATACAAAATATAATAAATATATTTTAAAGTATTTTGTTTAAAATATTTTATATATTTTTAAAGTATTATTTTGGCAAAGGTACAGCAAAATAACAGTATTTCCATTTTACATCCATTTTAAGTTTCTTGGATTAAGCAAGGTGTCTCTAAGTGAACAATAGCAGATATAAGTAAAAATTCCTTTAAGAAAGGTAAAGCCTTAGGGAGTATTTCCCAGAAACTGGACAAATGAATGAATCTAATGACAGAGTTTCAAATCATTTTACATCAGGTGGATTCCAGTTATTTGCTTTTGACAAAGAAATCGGGTTGTCAGCTGCTGCAACATTAAAACCAGTTTTTGATGACAAAGCACTATGTGAATTTTGGCATTCTGAGAGGAGTTCAAAAAACTGAGTCATTGCTAGAACACAATTTCTCCCATTCTCATATATATGAACAATCTGTAAAGAAGAAATTGAGAATACTGTTGATGCTGCCCACTATTAAGTTCCAACAGGTAATATTCACCCACACATACACTGGGGCAACAGCCCCCAAAATGCCTGTTTACATTTAATATTTAATCATCAAAATTTGTTGTGTGAATGTGTGTGTGGTGTGATCAAATATGTATTGATAACCAGAATAATGACAACTTAATTCAAAGCTTTCTTTAACTCTTAAAGCCTTATAGGAAATTTAAAATTTTAATTTACATGCATATTTATAATAAGAGATGAAGCAATTAATAAGAGATTTTTCCAGCATAAATCTATATTAAAGCAAGCTAAAATGCTGTCAGAGTCATGGAACAGAAATATTTCTTTCAAGAGAAAAAGAAGGATGTAAAACATCCCAGCTGTTCAGGAAAAGCTTCTTCACATGGTATAAATGGAGTTCCACAGCCGTGGCATTTCGATTCCACCGTACATTTAATGCAGTGATAATAAGGTTTTACTTTTAAATGTCAGATACACAATGAACTGAAACTCCTTTCTCTTTTAAAATTATGAGGCAAAATTAAATATTAACCTAAAATATGACAGAGGATATATAGTTTTTAAAAATTCTTTTGTGAGGCTAAAAAGGTAAGTGCTTCTGGTGTAAACTATGGGGTTTCTGACCATGGGTCCCTGCAGTATGTGACATTGCTTAAATGCCAGCATGATACCTCGGACAAGTAACTTTTTAATTCCAGTTGAAACTGTGCTTAGAGTACCTTGGAAACAATTATTAGAAAAAGGAACAAATGAGTAGGGCAGGTAACCATCTAATACAGCACTTGCAGGGTGGGAAATGCATGAAACAGCAGGTAATCGGGCTAAGTGATTTCAAGTTGATGGAGTGTAGGTTGGATTCAAAGGGAAAAGGAAAATCCTATTAGTAAAATAACCGTTAAAAAAAAAATTTCAAAGGCTAAAAATCCATGGGCACAAGACAAAAAGATGAAGGAGACTGGGAGCAGGTATTCATTTAGGGAAGGATGTTCGAGGAGGCCATTTGCCTTCACAAGATGGGAGGAGGGTAGGAAGAAACCAAGGAAATTATTTGGTGAGGCCAATTACATCGGGAAATGAAAAACAAAAGATGCTTTTTTTTTTTTTAAAGTAGACTTCAGTTCAGGTTTCTAAGGAGGAAGAAAGAAAAAAAGAAAAAGAGATGCACTTGGTATAAAACATAAGAATAAATTATATTTTAAAAATTTTAAATCATGCAGGAACAAAGGGGTAAGGGGAAATAATTCCCCTTTGTTGAATTAGGAACAAAAAATAGACCATAACTGAGCAAAGGAAGGATGGGAAAATTTTAAAACAAAACACCTTTTTTTTTGGTATTCATGTGACTTCACTAGAATATTTCAACTGCCATATTAATTAGATACTCAACAACTCTTCCTAAATGCCCACTGGGTGCAATATACTCTCTAGGTACCAGGAGGGGACATGAACAGGTAGAGACTGGTCCCTGTCCACATATTGTTTAGATTCTCACAGGGAAGCAAAAGAACATACAAGTAACTATAAGAACTAGCTGTTTGTTGTGATACCAACAAGAACCTCAGCAGAGAGAGAAATTGATTCCAACTTGGGTAGGCGGGGAAGAATTTATTCATTTAGTCATTCTTTCCATAAATATTCATGCACATGTTTCGCACCAGCCTAGATTGCTTGGTGCAGCAGGGACCCTGTCCCCATCCATACATCAGGCCTGGTGATAGATACATGGAGGGGTTTCCTGAAAGTGCTGATGGCAGGTGAAGTTGGTCTAGCTCGATTCACCTCCCTGGTCATGGCAGCCTGAAATTTGAAGCAGAACTATGTGTTGCCCGTTTGCATGCATTTTTCTTTGACCATGAACTGACCAACTCCTTTTTGTATTCTTCAGTATCCCATAGTTTCGCACTTCATTATTGAAGAATGAAGTCCACCTGCCTTAGTGTGACGTTCGAGGCTTTTCATAGTCTAGCCCAAATTTCTCTTCCCACTTTACCTCCCATCAGCCTCCCTCTACACCCACACTTTTAATTACTCCATGCCCTTGTCACTTTGTGCCTCCCCTTCTGGAAACACCCCATATTGCTTTAGACCCTATTCCTTAGCTCCTCTTGTTTCCTCTGCCTGGAATGAACCTTTTTCCTTCTGGCCTTGAATACATGCTTCCTGGAATCCTCCTCTCCTGTCCTTAAGTCTCAGTTCACAGGCCACCTCTTCCATGAAGCCTTTGCAGATCTTCCAGTCCAAAGTACTCTCATTCTTCTGTCTTCCTGTGGCAATTATTTCTTCTCTTAATGGCATGTGTAGTTTCCTGGTATCATATTTAATCCATTGTTGACCCTCCTCCAGAGCTCAAACTCCTTGAGACAATATCTCCCCCAGTGGAACAGTACAGTATAAATAGGAGGAACTTGGGAAAAGTTTGCTGACTGAAATAAAACACACAACTACTGAACATGGTGATGCTCACTAATGAGGGCCTGATGTAGACTTACATTAGTTAGTTACAAGCACTTTAATTGTCAGAGCTCTAATTTCCCCTAATTCCTAGCACAACCTGGGTAGATGTTCAATAAATGCTTAGTGCTTAGACCTGAATGCACAGAGATGGCTGAAGAGGCCAGGTGAACAGCTTCTCCTCTGTGTGTTCACTCATATTGAATTGGTTTTAGATCCGGCATCAGTGCCCGCAGCTCTGACACCATTTTCCTCTCTGAGTCTCTGCTACATGAGACATTACAGTCTCCGCTGCAAAAAAACATCCAATTGGCACTTGCTGCTGCTGCTGAGGCTTCCCAGTAGCTCCTAATGGGACTGCGGGGTGACAAGCAGTGCTTCAGGGTGTCGTGAAAGAATGAGCCATGCTCGCCCGGTTTGTGATGGCCTCGTTCCATTCTGCTCCACCTGGGAGCACTTTCAGGTCATGGGTTATCTGTGTTTGTGAATCCACGTGTGCAATGACGATTGCTCATCTGGACCCAAGTACCTGGCGTTGCTCTAGGGCCTCATTGCTGTGAGCCTGGTCCTCTGTCTAACTTTCAGGAGGCCGTGCACATGATGCTGAGCTCAGTGCTCAAGGAGCCCATGTGTACACAGAGCAGATCCGGGCGTCACAGGTTCTCTGCTCAGTCATGGCCTCCCAGACTGGGAGTCGGGCTGGGTCTTGACACGATGGTGACACCACACTCCCCTTGCCCGCCTCCCAAAGAAAATAATTTGTCTGTGTTCAAGATATTTTTGGTGTAATTCAGTACAGAATTTCTTTTTATATGTGACTTGGTATCACTCTATATGTATGCATATGATTAAATTCATTTTTATTTCGATTTGTAATAGATTTATTGCAGAATGTAATAAACTTAGTTTATAGCGACTTCCATGTGAACTTTATATTAATAAAATAATTTCCCCAAACACTCAGTGAAGCAGGTGCAGCATTTTCTGGCCCCACCTCTTTCTATGAAATGGAAAAAAGATGAGATAGATCCATCAAAATTAATGGAGCATCTATTTCGTGTATGTTCTCTCATTAAATACAACAATCACATGAAGAGGAAGAAGGGAGGTGTTCTGCTCATTTTAAGATGACAAACTGAGGTTGAGAAAGTTTTAAAAGCAACTCCCCATGGACAGCTGGCAGGTGAAGGGGTATGCATTCAAACGTTGCATGACCACGCTCAACACCCATGCTCATTAAACTGCCTCTCATTTATAACTGCAAAGTAGGTTTACTTTATGAGGATTATTATCAATGATTTCCCAGAAAATTATTATCTGCTAACTTACAACTAATTCCCCATTCCTGCTCTTTACTCTGCTTTAAATGTCACCCCTGCGCCTTCCCTTAGTAAACTCTGATTCACCCTTTAACAGTTAGCTCAAAATGCAGCTTCATCTGTGTTCATCTGTGAAGCACTCCCTGAACCATATCCCACCTCCACTTCTGATGGAATTATTCTGTTCTTCTACTATGTAGTTCTTTGTAAATGTGCCTTAATTTTAGCACTGCATTATGGTTACTAACTTGTGCCTCTCACTTCGCAAGCACTTATTTTAACCCTGGTACCCCAAGTCCAGAACAATGACTGCACTCAGCATTTGCTCAAAAACTACTTCTGAGAAAAAAAATAATTGAATGAATGAATGCTGGTAATGTAAATTGACTCTCCATCAAAAAAAGTCGAAAATTAAATTAAGTGTTAAAATCATGTACCATCGTCCCTCAACTATGCAAAGTCATTGTTAAATCTCGGTGACCATGAGCATCTACCCATAACAGCTCCCCTGCAGGGGAAAGCTTAGGGAGCTTTCTGGAACCCAGGACAGGATGTGGGAACAAATGGTGCTAATGTGCTTCCTGGAGGGACGCCTGATTTCAGTTCAGTGAACTTTGATCTTCTGCCCAGGTTACTGATCTACACCTATATAATATATTCTCACACACAATTCAGTGTCTTTTTTTTTTTTAAGATTTTATTGGGGAATCAGGGAAGGGGAACAGACAAGTTGCGGCCCTATTTTGTTCTTCAGTCTAGTTGTGGAGGACATTGCTTCACTGACCCATGTTGGTATCATGATTGTGCTCTTCCCAGGTGAGGCAGATCAGTCGCCGGCCTCTGGCCAGCCACTCACAACGGCTCTTGGCAGCTCACACTGGCTGCCACCCACTCATGCTGGCTGCAGCCACTCACTGTAGCTTATAGCAGCCCACTGCAGCAGAGGCTGCAGCCCACACCATCACCGGCCATCTTAGCTATAGAGGCAACCAGGTGGAGCTGTTGTTCACCACCTTAGCTGTAGAGGGCAGTGTCACTGGCCCTCATATGTGGTACCGAACCGGGGCTGCTGGCTTCCCAAGCCAGCACTTAACCACCGCGCCACTCGGCCGGCCCAGAAAGCTCTTGTGTATAGCACGGATACATTTTATAGCTGAAGATATACCAATGAAAGAAGCCACACCCCCTTTGCCCTACACGCTTCTTCCTCATTCCCAGACCCTTGCACCTTCTCTATATGTGCCACATTACAGCCTGTTCCCCAGTCTTCCCAGTGTGGGGCCCCTGGGCAAGTACTTGTGTTGTGACTAGAAGGCAATGAGGCACATTGTTGTTAATATCAAAGACACCCATCATTAAGCCTATTAGAACTGACACCAGTAATTAAGCTTATTGGAATTCCATAAACCACAGAGGAAGATCAACTGATACTTTTTAGTCACATGTTATATTCAAAAAAGAGCTTCATTTAGTAGCTTATTTTCATTTTTTAAAATTAGGCATATGCATGTTTACCTGTAGGTTATTGATGATAATGGCTAAGGCATATTGATGATAAGAAAAGCACATACTGAGATTTTCTTCCTCTATTAAATCCATAAATAGCAGCCATTTGAAATGCAAACTTTTTAAAATAGCATTAATTATAAGGCCTTATCTCTTTCAAACTTTATTTTTTGGGATTTGATTTATTCTCCTGCCTTTTCAGATGAAGAATTTTTATATCTGAATTATCTGATTTTTTTCAACTTCCTTTGTCTGTACTCTCCTTGACATAAAGATGACAGAAGCGCTTTGGGGTGGCAACAAGCTGGAAAAAGTTGTTACATTCTGATCATCTTCCTAACTGGGCATGTGATCCTTGGAGACTGTTTAACAGCCTGGGGCTCTGTGAATTTTATGGTGTGAAACAGAGGCAAGGAGCCCTGTTATCACTTTGACCCAAGCTCATGCCAAGCACGAATTTTACTGCAAAGACCCAGTGGAGTCTGAAAGCTATGAGTCAGAGGACCTTCCTTTGGCCTATATGAGAATGCCTTTCCTCTCAACCAATGGGAGTAATTGCAATGGCTGCCTTACTTTGCACAGAGTGACCTACAAACCCCTCTTCCCATTTTTTCCTGCATCCACCTTGTTGCTGCCTCCTAACATCTTTCTGCTTTGCCTCACTGACCACAAAAGTATATGATAACTGACTGCAGATGTACTCTCTCATTTGCTCCAGTCCAGGGCTATTTTAATGTCCCCATTGAAGTCATGTCTTTTCTGGTCTCAGGGCTTTCCAGCCCACTGTGACCTACACTCCTTTCTCTCCTTTCATCCTGTCACTCTTGAAACAGGCCTTTCTCAAAGTGGAAAAGTGTCTCTTTTGTTCTCTGAGTAATCCTCCTTGACCTTCATAATAATCTAGCAGTTCTACAGAAGGAATGATACTGCCGACATGTAGCTTAGACGGCCCATTACAATTTCTCATTCTGTGCTTTTCAAACCTTTAACAATTACATCCGGGAAGTTGCATACATAGAATCACTTGTCCATTCAATGTGTACGCTGTGTGTCTGGCATTCTGTGGGCATTAGGGATAAAGGCAAACACAAGACACATGATTCCTGCCTTCGAAGAGTGTATAGTCTGATGGGGAAGGCAGACATCACATAGTAGTTACAGTAAAATTGATTACAGTTGTGATAAGCACTACAAAGGGAAAGTTCAGAATGCCATCAAAGTGTAAAACTGGGAGACTGGCCAGTAACAGTGAATGTTTCCTGAATGCTGACCATTTACCACCCAACCTTACAAGATAACAGCTGTTAGTCTTTTCGTTTTACAGAGGAGGAAACCGAGACTTAAAGAATAGCCAGCCCAAAGTGAAACAGCTCATGAAGGATGGAGCCAGGGTTTGAGACTGAGTTTGTGTGATTCTAAAGACTATGTCACTAATCCATGTGCACCCCTGTCTCCCATGGAAGCAACATAAGACAAGCGTCAGGAGACCTCCTAGCATATCTGCTTTCAAGGGCCCAGGCTCACATTTGTACCACAAAGCAATCAAGTGTTCTTAGTGTTTGGGGGGTCATGGGCCCTGTGGCAGATAAAAAAATAGCCATAAACTCTTAGACAATCCTATCATAGAAAGATGTCTTGGAATGCTTATTCTGAGAGAAGCCAACCACCAGGTAAAAGATCCGACCACTTTGAGACTGACGCACTGTGATTGGAAGTTCAAACTATCTGTGTGCAAAGGTTGTGATCAGAGAGAGAAAAAGAGACCCAGGCTGCCATAGCAGTTACAGCCACCTGGCAGCTGGTTGGAAACACAGATTCTCAAGACTCTCAGGCTCCACCATGCCATGGGGTGTTGGGGCCAAGTCTCCAGCAAGGGCTTAGCTCAGTAAATCAGCCCTTTTCCCACTCGTATATGTGACTGGTCTCTTGTTAAACTCCCAAGCGTGGGGAACTTCTTTTTTTTTTTTTAAAGACATGTGACCATCTGACACCCGCATGGGGAGATTTTTAGGATCACATTTGTGTCCAATAAAAGCTCCATTTATTAGGGTCGGCTGAGTGGCGTGGTGGTTAAGCACTGACTTGGGAAGCCAGCAGCCCCGGTTCAGGTCCCACGTATGAGGACCAGTGACACTGTCCTCCAAAAAAAAAAAAAAGCTCCATTTATTAAACTATTCTTTATAGACTTCTAGATGGAACATTTTTGCTAATTCATTGAGATGAATGACAAACATTAATAAATTACTTTTCCTTTTTAATCTCCAAGCACTGGGCTAATTTGGAGACTGAGCCTGATTGGACAGTGTGCCCTGCCGAAGTGGACCAGGTGTTTACCGAGTTGACATGTCTGAGTGAGGAGGACTGCTTGCCCTCTTTTGAAAAGGAAGCTACCAATTTCTTTTAGGTAGAAATGTACTTCATATTAAAATTATTTGGGGGACCTATGCTTGTACTTTCAGAGTAGGACATGGGTTAGAGAGCTTAATAAGGTGATATCACTTCTAAGGTGATATAGTCTATGACTTAAGAACTCTGACTCTGCAGTCAGACAGACTGGGGTTTGAATCTTGGCTCTGCCATATATTTGGTATTGAGCAAGATATTTAACCTTTCTTAGCCTCTTGTTTCTTGTTCTCAAAAAATGGGGGTGATGATAGCCAAAATAAAAACACCTTCTCTACAGAGTAGGTGTGAGGACTAAACGTGATAGTACATGTCATAAACACTTAACAAACTGGCGGTTATCATCTTCATCACCATCAGCAGCAGCAGCATGATTACTCAGTGTCTTTCTGTCTGTAAATAATGGCAGATCCACAGTTTATAAGCTGGAAGGAGATTCAGTGGGAATTGTGTAGTTGTTTAACTTTGAGAGCTGTTTGTGACCAATAACTTCGCATGAATTTGTACTAAGGGCATTGATACAAGGCTGAAACAAATATGCAAACAAACCATCAAACATAAGGAAAAAAATATTTTCCTACTAAATACCATTTCTTTAGTTGCCTGGATTTATACGCCACTTAGTTATTATCTTAAAGAAGAAACTCTTCATACATTATGAAAACATTGGACTGAGGATATACAAATCCACCCTGCAATCAGGTAAAATTTAAGTTGATTTTGTCTTTTCACTGAATTATTCCATGTTATACATTCCTTCCCCATCCTACCCAAAACATTAAATTCATGCCCCTAGTTTTTCCCTTTCACATTAAAAAGTTCAGTGAATTCTACAAGAAATCTTATCTTCATTTTACACATATATATATATTTCCTTATTTATATATAATAAATATATTCATATATAATGTATGTAATTATAACATGATTTATATTACACTATATATTCATTATATATAGCATGCATGATATAATATGCATGTTATATATACTATATTATATATTATGCTTAGTAGATAGAGAGAATAATCTCCTGTTTGAATTCACCTTCATTTAATAGTGACTGAAATATGCAATGAGGACAGTTTTTGACTCAGGAAATTTGTGAACATTTTTTTTCTCTTCTCATTTCAGCAGTAGCCCAGCCTGCAGAGTCTGTCATGTTCAATTATTCATTCAATAAATATTTATCGAGCACCTACTACATGCTAAGCCCTATTCTAGGTGATAGGGGGTACAGCAGACCACAAAAGAAAACCCTGCCTTCATGGAACTTAGCTGGTGATTATAATGTTTTTGCTCAAAGTTTTCTACCTTTTGTGGATTAGGCATGGCTTAGGTTTTCAGCAGATCTTAAAAGTCCTTCTTGTAATTGCCTTTACATAGGCAAGTAAATCAAGAAATTAAGACAAGTTTGGCAGTAGAGAAAAGTTTCATTATGGGCATTAAATTAAAACCATAAGGTATTTAACATCCAGGAGACTTAAGAAGGCATATAAATATTATGACCTTCACTGTTGAAATGGTTAACCAATCTTTTAAGTGTCATTTTAATGTTTCATTTTCACAGACCCTGCACTGCATTCTCAGCTCACAAAGTAAGAATCACTGCAAAAATTTCCCGGTCTTTCTGAGTCCCAAGATAGACGTCGGAGCTTTGCACTGCACACACATAGCGCTGTGAGTAGAACGAGTCATCCTAATCAACAACAAACCAGTTCTGAGAGAAACTTGCTGAGCTTTACACACCTTCCTTATTGGCTGATCCCAGGCCCTTCCCAATCTAATTCAACTGCTGTCTTTGCTGAAGTGACTAAATGAACCAGGTGTGGAGACAGTGGACCTATCAGTTACAAGTGAAGTTTATGGGTTTCTGTTTGTCTAACAGATACCCCCATTTCAGTCATGTGTTGCTAAGTAACAAGCCATCCCAGAACTTAGTGGAGTAAAGCAACCACCATTGTATTATGCTCGTGGGTTCTGTGGGTTGAGAATTCACAAAGAGCACCGTGGGAAAGGCTCCTCTTTGCTCCACCATCTGTCGGAGCCTCAGTTACAGCGACTCTAGAGGAGACCCGAGATACTGGGGCTGGAGGGTCACTTCCAAGATGGTTTCTTCGTTGTCGTGCTCAGCACTGGGTCTATGATGCTAAAGGGCAGGCTCAGCTGGACTGTGAAGCTGAATGCCAACATGTGGTCTCTCTGGCACTACATTATGGGATAGCCCGACTTCTCTCATGGTGGCTCAAGAATCCAAGAGCAAAGGTTCCCGGTGAACAAAGTGGAAGTGGCCGCCTTAGAAGTCCCGTAGCATCACCTCCGCTGCACTACATGGATAGACACTAATGATCATATCATCTGAATACACTTCCAATTTCGTCATGCCTTTTTCTGATTTTCAAGTCCATATGCGTCCAAAGCTTCTACATCTTTACAGAATATATATTCTTTAAATACACGTATGGTGAGGGACGGCCGAGTGGCGCGGTGGTTAAGCACTGGCCTGGGAAGCCAGCGGCCCCGGTTCGGTCCCACATATGAGGGCCAATGACATTGCCCTAAAAAAAAAAAAAAATTGATAGTTAAATACACGTATGGTGAAATGAAAATAGCTTCTGCTAACACTTAGTACTCTCTGGTGTTACTGGAGTGCAGGCACATTAGTGCATATGAAGGCACTGCAGAGGGAGGTGAGTTAAAGAAATATTTTGCTGGGTGGAATGGGCAGATGGCATTATTTTGTGATAGGCGAGACAGAAATGGTGAGGACTGTCATAAACCTTTTTTAAAAAACTGTGTGTATTAGTCTGGTGCTGTTAGTTTTCTTAATTATGGTCTCTGTTCCTTGGGGTGGGGGTGGGGTGCCATTAGGGAACAGGGTTTTGTCCTACAGAGCTCTCCGGATTTTAATGTTCTGTAGATTAAATGATTTATCATCTAAATTTCCTTTATAGTGGCTTCATAGAAATACAGAGATTACCAGAAAATTATTCCTTTTGGGTCTAAAGAGCAGGAGAAGTTTTGATTTTTTATTTTTAAAATCATTGTTAGTATTTCCTAACCATTAGTGGAGAATGTTATTCTTTCTGAGCCAAACCCCAGAGTATTTGATAAAAGAGAAATTACCCTGATGCATTCATCTGAAAGCTTACTGAAAAGTGCTTTGGTGCTTGAACTGAGTTCAACACTACAATAGATCATTATTGTAAAATGCTTCTTGGCTCCTTTCAGAACTTAGCACTTAAAGCTCCTTCCAAATAAATTACATGGCAAGGAAGCAAAATTTTAATTTTGATTTTAATTTATGGATAGCAGTTGGTAGAGTTCCCAGCTGCTGATGTCCCTGGATCATTTTGCTTACTGTTGATTGGAAACTGGTGCTTGGCGATCTTTATTTCCCACATGGGAATATCAGTTAGTGCATAAGTTCTTTCCTCTCTCAAAAAATACTGGAAGGTCTCAAAGTGTGCTCCATCAGACCCCTGGAGGTCCTCGTGCTCCTTTCAGTGCATCGCCAGGATCAAAACTATTTTCACTGTGATACGAAGACGTTATCTGCCTTTCTCACTATGTTGGCATTTGCACTGGTTGTGCAAAGAAAATGGTGGTTAAAACTGCTGGCACCTTAGCCCAAATCAAGGCAGTGGCACCAAGCTGACTTAGTAGTCATTATATTTCTTCACTGCCATGTATGTCCTCACAGTGCATAATGAAGCAGTAAAAATTATTGATTTTATTAAATATTTATTAAAATTTAAAAATGTTTTAAAGATTTTTATTAAATCTTTACCCCATGAGTAAATTTCTCCTTAACATTTTATGGGATCAAATGGGATGTACACATAAAGCATTTCTACTGCATACTAAAGTAATACGTTTGTCTTAAAGAAAAGCACCATGTGATCAGTTGAGTTACAAGCTGAACTAGCTGCTTTTTAAAGGGAATGCCCTTTTCACTTGAAAGAATGACTGACAAACAAACCATGTTTATTTAGATTTGAGCACTTGGGAGACAGTTTCTTGACAATGAATGAAGTGAGCCGCTGCTTCAAGGAAAATAACTGATAGTATTGTTACCAAAGGTAAAAATTACACTTCCAAGGAAAAAAAATCAGAATTTTGGAAAATTTATACCTGTACCATGATCTTTCATATATTCATAGTCTTTTCTGATGACATAAGATTAGATATTAATGAATATGATTTTTGATATCATATAATGAAATGAACCATCATTTAGGAATACATACTAAATCAGTGAACCAATAATTTACAAATGACCAATGCATGGCATAATAAAGTCATACATTGGTTAAAAATCCATTGAAAGTGGAAGATAGACCAATTATTATTATTATTATTATTATTTTATTTTTTTAGCTGAGCCATCCTGCCACCTGTTGGCAGCTCAGCTGCAGCTCAGCTCAGGCTGTGCATCAAACTGCTGTTACTCAGAGCTCAGCTCGCACTCTTGAGCAAGCTCTTAACTAACTGAGCCACTCGGCCGGCCCCTAGACCAATTATTTTAATGCAACAAGACACTAGGAGTTCATCTGATAAGGCTTCAGAGTCCAATATGCAACTAAACTTTAAGAAACAGCCACTTATCCAGTCTTGGTGCAGTATCAAAGAATATCCACAACTAACTAAAAGAGCCAATATAAAACTTCTTTCTTTTCCAACTACACTATGAGGCTAGATTTTCCTCATATACTTCACCCAAAACAAGTCACAATAGATTAAATGCAGAAATAGATATGAGAATCCAGTTGTCTTCCATTAAGCCAGTTATTAAAGAGATTTATGAAACAATGCCACTTGCTCACTAAATTTTTGTTTTATTTTGGAAAACAAATACTTTAAATAAAATATTTACATTAATATGATGGGCATATTATTATTTTAAATAAATTAATAAATATTTTTATTAATGTATCTGACAGTTATGTTGGTATCACAGTTATTTTTATTTCCTGTACTCTGCATTTGACTTTCTTAGGTAATTTTTCCTCATGACTGACCATGAAACTAATTATAAACTATAGACTAAAATTATAATCAATAAATATTTTTGATTGATAAAAGTTGTTTACTTGATTTAGTAATAGTAATTTTGGGTTTCAGTAAATTCAAAGATATTGCATGTTTTTCCCCAAAGAAGACTGTTTCTATCCAGTGATACTTCATTAAATCATGTTGTGTACACCTCTACATTTCAGAAAGCTGAGTCCTTATTTTAAAAGATACAGGTGTAATCAGTTGATGACGAAAAGAATAGTCTTGAAATTAAAGCATGTGCCATGTTCCTTATTCTTTTTAGGAAAAATATGAACATTGTGAAATCACTAATTCGTTTTGGTTTTTTGAAAGCTAGTGACATACGCAGTAGATATTTCCAGGTTGTGTGAGAAGCAAAGAAACAGAAGCAAAAAAAGGTGAAGGAAAAAGCAGTGGCCTTGTGGTCAGAAAACCTGTGTCCTCCCCGTCTCACCAGGATCTCAGCGGGCCATGTAACTTTTTATTATCCTTTCTCCATCTCCATTTGTCTCACCTATAACGTGCAGGTGGGTTAATATTGTTGGATACTTTCCAAAAGTCTATTCTAGCCACTCAATTCTGTAACACGAAACTGTCATTTTTATTCTTTTTCATATACTCCGGTTTCAATGGCATGTGCGTAGGTGAAGGTTGCATTATAAGGTGAACGCTCAAAGGTCTCCTTTCCTGGAGCTGACACATTACTGGAGCTCTTTGATTGAGTATAGGAAGGAATATTTCTATACTGATATTCAATTCAACTACATTAGACACCATAATGAAAGAGACATAGTGGTTAAACAAACTGTGGGGATTGTTTTGCAAGTGTACTTTCTGTCATGTTTTATTCTTCCTCTACAGTTTGAATTCCTGCCTACGCATGTCTTTGAAACTTAAGTCAAATGTATTTAACTGAAAATTTTGAAATAAAGTAAAAGCAGATTAAATTCTGCACTTGGCATAATTTGCCTTCAACTATCACAGATATAACAAAGGCTGAGCGTTTGTAAAATAAGAATTTTCGGACTCTTAAAAAGCAGCTTACAGATTCATTTACATACATTGATCACTTATCCCAGAAATCTGGGGTAATTTTGCAAGACAGGCTGCTTCTCCCTTCCAGGCCTCACCTCCTATGTTCTGCCCAGTCCCAGCCTAGCGGCCCCAGAGTACAGTAGCAGCTAGCCCAGGCGTGTAGGGATTGGGTGGTGTCCTTGACACCACACTGTGTTTCCAGAGCAATGTTAGATGATCCAGAACACAGTGCATGGTTTTTCTCTTCCTTTTGGGGCCCATACTTGGTAACTCAGTCAGCCATGAAATCCTGGGTTCAGGCAGGTCAGCTTACGAAGACTTCTTCAGTCTTGCAAAAAGGTAGAGGTCAGAATGGAATTTATCTCCCTCCATAGGCTACTACCTATTAATACTTTAGCTCAGATGTACTTCTTCCAGACACCACGTGCATGTTCATATATGTGCATGATCTGAGGATATATTAGTATTAAGAGGCAGTGGAATAAAATTTTGAGTTTGAATATTAGGTTTTGTTTAAGTGGGACCTTATAAAGTATGGAGTCTGTGTGATAATGATGTGTTAATGTAGGTTCATCAATTGTAACCAGTATACCACTGGTGGGAGGGGGATTAGTAATGGGGGAGGCTCTGCATGTGAAAGGGGAGGGGTATACGGGAAATCTCTATAATTACCACTCAATTTTATTGTAGGCTTAAAACTGCTCTTAAAAAAATAGTCTATAAACAAGGGTGGGACCTTATATGTTGTTTCTACACCGTCACCCCAGATTCTGAAAGTCATTTCTTGTGTACTTCTTATAACTTTGAAATGTTATACAAAGGTGAATTTTGCTTACACATAATCAGCTGCTGTGAAATAGCAGACCAAATGAACATCTTTCTAGAAATGACAAAAACCTTTATGCTAGAGCATCTTGCCTCCACAGGGCATTCAATTAATTATGAGCTGGGAATACATAATACTTTTTATAGTACCTTGACATTTATCAGGCTGCATTGTTTTATAAACAACATTATTCACTCACAGTCTTTCAGTTCTGCTTTTTTTACACCATGATCTTATAATTCTAAATGAGGAATTTCCACATTATGAACTTTCAAGATTTACAATTGAGTTTTATGAAGATTTTTAGGTTGTCATTTGATGATAAAAAATGACATTTTAAATTTTATCTCGCATTCTTTGTTTTGTCCTGTTTTTGTTCACTTTTTTACTAAATTTTCTTAAATAAAGTGGACAAGAAAGAATTTTAGTAGAATGTACAGGAAGTTTAAAGAATGACAGTTCAATGAACAGTTTTGTATTACATGCTCTTCCCTAACCCTTTTCCCTTCTCAAACTCTATAGTTGAGAACTGAGATAATTATTCTTTCTTGTTTTTATTGTTTTACCATGTTTACCATGTGTTAGTACCTTTAAACAACATATAATATAGTTTTGTATGTTTTTGAAATATATAGAGATTGAATCATACCATAGGTATTTATGGAGATTTGCGTTTCTCACTTAACATCATACCCCTGTGATTAATCTATGTTATGCATGTAACTGAAATTCATTAAATTCTACTTCCACATAAATGTATTCAAAAAAATGTACAACTATATCACTACTTATCTATAATCCTATAATTAAACATTCAGGATTCCACTTTTTTTTCTTTTTTCTATCACAGGCAGTGCTGTCACTGATGTGCAAGACATGTTTCAGAAATATTCCTAGGAGCGGCATTTCAGGGCACAAGGAATGCATTTCTTCAAATGCATTCTAGGTAAGCCAAAATGTTCCTTTTCCTCAAGTGGTTATACCAATACAGATTGCATCTGAAGTGATGTGATCAAATGGTGTTAAATACCATCAAATTTTAAAATATCACCAATTTGGTCAGTACAAAGTGGTATATCACTGAGGTTTTAATTTATTTTCTTCCTGAATTCTAATGATAATTTTAATCATACTTTCATATGTTTATGATTGGCCATTTGATTTTTTTCTTAATTTGGTTTTAACCATGGGGTGCCTATTTTTCTATTGGATTAAAAATTTTAACAAGACTCTTTATTACATGAAATGCACCATTTGTACAGTTTCATCCATTTTTACAATGCATACACCCCTGTAACTACACCACTATCAATATAAAGAATACTTTGTCACTCTAAAAGTTCCCTGTCTTCTTTATCAGTTGATCTCCCCATCTTAGAAGTAACAACTGATCTGATTTCTATCATCATAAATTAATTTTACCTGTTTGAGAATCTCAAATAAGTGGAATCATCGTATGAGTATGGTGTATATACATTTTTATGTTTGCCTTTTTTCACTCAGAAGAACAAAATTTTTTTTTTATTCATTACTGTTGTTGTGTCTCTTAGAGAATCATTCTTTTTTATTATTATACAGTCTGTTTATCCATTGTCCTATTAGTGGACATCTGGGCTGCTTCCAGTTTTAGCTATTATGAATAAAGTTGCTAGGAACATTCTTGTACAAGCTTTTGATAGATAATAAGTGTTTTAGTATCCTCCTCTGCTGATTCTAACATATGGGTCAGTCCTGAGTTGGTTTCCATTGACTGAATAGTTTTTTCATTATAGGCTGTATTTTCCTGCCTCGTTGGGTATCTGGTAATCTTGATTAGATGCCAGACATTATAAATATTACCTTGTGGGGTGATGGAAACTTTTGTATTCCTATTGCTTTCTTGAGCTTTATTCTGCTATGCAGTTAAGTTACTTGAACGGGTTTTCTCCATTTACGTCTTACTTTTATGATTTGTTAGGCAGTTCTAGGCTAATTAGTCCTCTCTACCAAGGCAAGATCTACCTGAGTACTTTACCCAAGGCCCCAAGAATTATGAATTTGAAAATCTAAAGAACAGAATAAACAAGCAAACAAAACAGAAATAGACTCACAGATATAGATAAAAAACTGATGGTTGCTAGATGGGAGGGAGGTTGGGGGATAGAGGAGAAGGTGAAGAGAATAGAAAGTACAAATTAGTAGTCACAATATAGCCATGGGGATAATAAATACAATATGGGGGATATAATCAATAATGTTGTAAAGATCATGTAGGGTGCCGATGGGTACTGGACATATCAGGGGGACCACTTCATAGATTGTGTAGATACCTGACCACTGCGCTGTACACCTGAAGCTAATGTAGAATAATGTTGAATGTCAATTATAATTATATATATATATATATATATATATATATATATATATATATATTCATATACCCATGATGTAAATAAAGTACAGCATAGGGAATATAGTCAATGGTATAGTAACAGATATATATGATGTCAGAGGGGTAGTAGACTGGGAGGGGGGTTATCATTTTGTGAGAGGTGTAAATGTCTAATTATTATTTTGTTTTGTACATCTGAAACTAATTTTTTTTAAATAAATAATTAACTAAATTTTAAAAAATCATGAGTTTTACCTGTCTGTCTGGTAGGACTGGGCACTGTTTCCAGCCCTGCGTGAGGACCAGTCACTTTTCCCTCTAATTCTTTTGATGGTTCTTTCCCAAATCTCCTGAATCTTGGGTAGTTTCCGCATATACCTGCTGAATACTTGCCGGGGGTGCCATGCAGATTGCCAGGGACTTCTCTCCATGCAGCTCTCTCCTCTCTGGTACTCTGCTCTATAAACTCTAGCAGCCTTGGTCTCCCTGGACTCTCAGGTCCATCTCCTCAGCTCAGGGAGTCTACCTCAGTTTCCCCTCCCTGCACCACAGCCTAGCAATTCTTGTTTGTTTCCCATCTCTCAGAGATTGCTGCCCTTTGATCACTGACGTCCAGTGTCTGGAAACTGTTGTTTCATGTATTTTGCATTTTGGGGGTGGGGTGGGGGATGGGGAGCAGTTGTTTCCGGTGGAAGATAGATCTGGTCCCTGTTGCTCCACTTTGACCAGACAGCAGCAATATTTCGTATGTTTATCTGGAACTCTGGGAGGATTTTTCATCCAGGGTAGGAGGTCATTGTTAAATTCAGGACATATGAGAAGTATGCCTTTCTTTACAAATAGAAGAAGTGGGTAAGTGGGGGAAGGGGTGGAAAGAGAACCAGAATGACCCTTGGATGCACCACCACTCCTCGGGCTAGTCAAGGGTGAGGAATCTTTCCATGGGTTCTCTGTTCTCTCTGAATCAGGGAAACATTCTGCTCAGCATCTACCAGCACACGTTATTGTTCTGGTCCTCATTGAGGCTTGGGGGCTTGGCAAGGAGCCATTAGCTAACAAGAAGAAATATAGTTGGAAAGAGGGTAATTCGCAAGCGGAGCACCTGCTGGGAGTTAAACTTTTTCTTGAGATATTAATCTGTTTCAATGCCTGAAAGTTTTACTGAGCATGTTTACATAAAAGTGGCAAGCACACCCACCCCACAAGACTGTTGGCGATGGTCCCCCTGGTGTGAGATGAATGATTGAAGTGAGCAGGCGGGTAAATTGGGGGATTCTCTTCCAGGTAGGATTGGTATGAGGAGAAATCCTTGTCCTGTTGGAAGGTAAAAGTATCTAAATTCCCTACCTTTGGCTCATCATAGGCTACTATTGACCCTTCTTGTAACAGCTTAATCTTCACATCTATACAAGAGGACTTGCCCTCATGCTGTGGATTATTTCTCTTTCTTCACATCATTTCTTTATATACATAATGATGGTGAGGCACTTTATATTTTAAATATATCTTATACTTATGTACATCGTATTATTAGAATATCATAGCAATCATAAGAAACCTATCTTACAGATAGGTATACAGTAAAGAATTCAAGTTCAATTATTAAAAATGTTTAATAATATTTTAATTAATTTTTTATTAGAAAAAAGATGTAAAAGAGTTTTCAAATCTTAAACACATTTTGAAAAGCAGAAAAATAGCTATGAAAGTGTCATCCACTTGTGATTGGCTCCATTACTATGGGTCATTGTAATTCCTCTAAAAGAAAAAAGACAAAGAAAAGCCTCAGGCAAGTGGGGAATTTCTCTGCCTTCTGGTCTAGATTTTATTTTTTTCTTTCTTTTGGAAATCTGTGAAATTTTGCCTCAAAACTTTTTGTCCCTATGTACTTTATTTTATTTGTATATGGATATATATTGTCCTATTCTTTCTCATCTGCCTCTAATGAGAAAATACTTTTTTTTCCTTTGTGTTTTCTTGCTCAGTTCTCTCTTAATGTGCCAAGTATAGTGCTAAGTTCCTTTTATGTGGAATCTTTTATTTAATCTACACACCTCCCTTTCAAATAACTATTATTTTCCCAGTTTTACAGAAGACAAAATTGAGTTACCGAGAACCCCAGTGCCAAATGTACAAGGTCACACTGGGTGAAATCATCATTTGAAGCTCAGTAGTCTGACTCCAGATTTTATAGTCTTAAAATGATAATCTAAAATCTGAAACTTTTCTACAAATGTTGACACTTATTTTCTTCCTTCATACCTGCAATTCCTATTTGTTATAAATGGTATAAGATTTTGTATTCTGTTATGTAGTGAAAAAAGAAATGCTCATTTTAAAATCTTTTCCTCCTGCATTTCAATACTTGTTCTGTATGCTTTCCAATTAATTTTTCTCTCAGTTGCAGAAGCTAGACTGAAAGAATATGATTTGGCAGGAATGCTACCATAGGTAAAAAGAAAATGGCCAGGCTGCAGGGGGCGAGTAGGAGGAGAAAGGAAAGAGGAGGGAGGAGAGACAAAAGAAGGAGCTGATGAGGTCACCCTTTAGAAAAGTGCAGCTACCAGACAAGCTAGAACTAGATTTTAGAGACCAAGAGCAGACCCAAGATGCCATCTTATCACTTCAGGTAAACTTCAGTCAATTATAATGTATTACAATATTATTAGAATGGCAACCAAGAAAACTCTCCACCCCCTGTGTCGCCATGACAGTTCTGACAAGGGCCAAATAAGGACAAGAAATCCCTCCTCCTGACAGGAAGGAGTGGTCAGTGAGGACCCACCTAGGAACGTCTGTCTATACTGCCACCCCTAAATCTTAAATATTTCATGCCTTCATTTTAAGCGTAATAAATTCCTAAGCCTCTTTGTTCTTCGGGGTAGATGCTTTTCTCTGAACCTTCCCACTCTCCCTTCTTGAAAGTATACTGTCCTTCTCTGATAAGAATGCTGCTTGCTTGGCTTATTCATTGTGTCGTTGAATTCTTTCCTGCAGAGTACACCAAGAATTGATTTTCCTGCAACAGAAACAGACATTTTTGTCTTTTTCTCATGTTTCTGTTTACAACAAAAAGAATCTTAGCTCATTCACTCAGGGGGAAATCAAGAAAAAGTTTTATTGAGATGTTACTACTGATTTATAATAATGATGATGTGATTTGCAAATATACAAACATCTTGCATCTGTCCGGCTTTAGAGATGATTGCTCCCATGATCCATCTCCTGGAAAACATACTAGTCTAAAGCTCAAGAGAGCACATTCTGGATTTTGTATGACTTTTGAAATTTTTCGTATCTAACATGTCTTGTCTTTAGAATTTATCAAACACAATTAAGTATTTCAAAGGACTGCCATACTTGGTAAGCTGGAACTGTGTTTAGAAAATTCCATTGTAGTTCTAACTCTAAGCAAGCACTATAGATAAATGCTAACTTTAGATTAACTTGGGTTTCATGGTCTTTTACTGGTGCCATTTCAATTGTCTACAACATTTGCTTATTAGAATTGCAGAAGGTTCCTACAAGGTTATTAGCCACTGTTTGATTTTTAAAGCCAATCTTAACAAAATTATTTGCTTCTATGTTTCATTCCTTATTAATTTTCTCTGTACGTTTCATATGCATCTATTTAGTTAAAAAGTGCATTAAAGGGCTGGCCGAGTGGCACGTTGGTTAGGAGCTGGCTTGGGACGCCAACTCTGAGCAGCAGGGCCGAGGTTCGGATCCCAAATATGAGGGTCTATGACACTGCCCTCTATAGCTAAGATGGTGAACAACAGCTCTACCTGGTTGCCTCTATAGTTAAGATGGTGAACAGCTCCACTTAGTTGCCTCTATAGCTAAGATGGCCGGCGACGGGATTCGCCGCAGCCTCTGCTGTAGTGGGCTGCCGTATGCTATAGTGAGTGGCCGTATGCTATAGTGAGTGGCCGGCAGCCAGTGTGAGCTGCTGGCAGCCAGCATGAGCTGCCAAGAGCTGCAGTGAGTGGACGTCCAGTAGCTGGCGAACTCCTGCCTCACTCGGGAAGAGCGCAATGATGATACCAACATGGGTCAGTGAAGCCACGTCCTTCACAACTAGACTGAAGAACAAAGAGGACAGCAACTTGCCTGTTTCCCTCCCCCAATTCCCCAATAAAATCTTTTAAAAAAAAATTAAAAGTACATTAAAGTTGTCAGAGTTTTCTTGTAGTTTAAGCCCTCATTCTTACTCAATTATTTAAAAATCCCTACTGTGCTAGGCACTGTACCAAACAAATCAAAGACTGTCCTCTCGTATTAAATCAGGTCACTTCATTGTATCTCACCATGGCATCATGTACTTTTCCACCATACTATGCATCACACTTTGCAATTATGAACAAATAAATACCATGGATTTGAGATCTGAGCTTATTTCTAGGTGCAGTATGGATAGAAAGAGAAACACAACATGATCTTCACCCTCAGTATAGAAAGAGGGAGGGTAATTCTTGAAACCACTCACTTAAGCGCTGTAAGAGATGAAGAGAAGGGGAAGGGAGAGTGGACAGCATGCTTCTCAGTGGAGACTGGGCTTGGGGAAAGTTTTGTGGGGAGAGAGAATTGGGGTGAGAATATGTCAGCTGAAGAGCAGGATCAGCAAGACAGACAAGGAATACCACATGACGCAGAGACCAATCTAAGTATAACATAAAAGTCTGCAGAATTTTCCTGTTTGTAGTCCTATTTTCCCCTGCCTATCTCCTAGAGAATCAAAAACAAGTGCTTTGCCTAAGGTCAGGGATTGAGTGAAAGAAAGGCTAGTGCTGGGGCCAGGACTAGAGAGATATTGGATGTGTCTTGACCCTAGAACAAGACAGAGCCAAGATTAATGGGTCTTTTGAAAAGGAAAAAGAACAGCTCTGGAATCCACAGCAGCCCTCTGAACCATGGCCTTGAGCACAAGATACTTAGGGTTGAAGAGCACAGGAGGGCTAGACTTATGTGAGGGCCAAGGGAAAGATGCTAAAAGGAATTGCACAGCAATTGTTACACAAACCCTCTGCTAGATGGAGACACAGAATACGTCAGACAAACTGTATCTATCTCTCCATGGCCTTATGAGAGCCAAAATCAGGATGATCCTGGTGCAGAAGCAGGACCAAGCAAGAAGAACCAGAGGAGGGGTCCTGTAGGCTGGGTCTAAAACCAAGATGAGACCCAGCATATTTCTAAGTACTTACTTAACATCTACATAGGAATAACAATTGTGAAGACAGGGCCAGATTGATAGCTATCTTGTATTAGTTTAAGGTGTACAACATAATGATTTCATATAATTACAAAATGATTACCACAATCAGTTTAGTTAACATTCATCGCTGCCCAGTTACAATATTCTTTTTCTTGTGATGCAAACTTTTAAAATCTATTCTCTTAACAACTTTCAAATATTCAAAACAGTATCGTTAGCTATACTCATCACATTCTGCATTATAGCCTTACAACTTATTCATTTTAAAACTGAAAGTTTGTACCTTTTTACCACCTTCACCCAATTCCACCATCTCCCATCCCTGGCAACCACCAATCTGATCCTTTTTCTAAGAGTTCAATTTTTTCAGATTCCATATATAAGTGGGATCATACAGTATTTGCCTTTCTCTGTCTGACTTATTTCACTTAGCAGAATGCCTTCAAGCTCCATCTATATTGTGGCAAGTTGCAGGATTTCCTTCTTTTTATGACTGAATAATAATTCAGTGTACATGTACCACATTTTCTTCATCCATTCATCTGTGGACACTTAGGCTGTTTCCATGTCTTGGCTACTGTGAATAATGCTGCAGTGAACATGGGAGGTGCAGATATCTTTTCAAGATGGTGATTCCATTTCCTGGAGATATAAACCCAGAAATGGAATTGCTGGGTCATATGGTAATTCTATTTTTAATTTTTTGCCACTTCCATACCATTTTCCGTGGCATCTGCACCAATTTACATTCACAAGGGTTTCCTTTGCTTCATGTCCTCACCAACATTTCATGTCCTCACCAACATTTCTTGTCTTTTTTTATAATAGTTGTTCTAACAGATGATGTCTCATTGTGGTTTTGATTTGCATTTCCCTGATGATTAGTGATGTTGAGCACGTTTTCATCTATATCTCTTCTTTCGAAAAATGTCTATTCAGTTCCTCTGCCCATTTTTTAATCCGATTACTTTTTACTGAGTTGTATGAGTTTTTAAATATATTTTGAATATTAGCCTCTTTTCAGTTGAATGCTCTATTATTGACAGTGGAGTTAAGTTAAGGTGGTGCAAACCTCTATTAGATATAACAGGCTCCTTTCCAATAAGGGTGCAAGTTATGGAGCAGTCCCAACCTACCATAGCTACATAGAAGGAAAGAGGGTTGTAAGTGAAAGAAGTATAAAGATCCCTTGGCTCTGAGCAGTAACATTCTCATATAAAACAAGCAATTGCTGCTGCTAATGTTTCTGTTTGCAGAGCATTAGTTTTCATATGAACTATCATAGACATACTTCTAGAACAAGAAAATATTTTAGCTTTCTGGTATTTCTTAGGTGAAAAGCAGAGCTGTGAGTATCTTTTTGCACATAAAGAATTCTGAATTATTTTAATTCTCTTCATAAAAGTGAGGGCTTGAATTTATAGAATTACACAGTTTCATTAAGTGCCAGTTAATGGATGCCAGTTCTCCTATGGTCTCATCTTCCCCCTCCTTTTTCTGTTAGGAAGCCTTCTCACTCATGCTAGTCTAAACAATGAAAATAAATGACTAACCTGTTTAAGCTGAATTTCTGGTTTTCAATGCTATCTATTGCATTTTGTTAGCAAGACATTTCTTCCCATTAATAGAATTCATAGAAGAAAATTGGTGAATAATTTATTTTGGTTTTGTTGTAGCTTTAAAAAAGAGACCTGGCAGCACAGATTTTCAACAGATTACTGAGCTTCTGAAATTTTAGCAGAATTAAACAAAATGATTAATTTTGAAGTAATACACAAGTCAATGAGTTAAAAAATTATTTTAGTTTCTGATTCGGTCTGGCTGTACTAGCACCTCCCTCCTAAATGTAATTAATCTTGGAGTTATTCCAAATGACTTCCTTTCTGCTTAAAAAATAGTACAATGCAATACCAGCTTTTTAAGTACTATCTAAACAGTTTATTAGCAATATTGCCTTAAATTCAAATGAATAAGGTAAATGGTGTCTATTAGTTTCAATTTAGAGTTGGTATATTTTAACAAGGGGCAATATTTTGGGTAATCATGACTCTGTATTATTAAGGAAGCCCCTGTTCTATTTTTATTTTCTCTTAAAATCCTATTAGTGTTGCAGAAGCAGCTGTTTAAAAACACAGTTTTTTTTTAATTTTGTATTTTATTTAAATATTTCCATTAAGATTGTAACTTTTAAAAAATATATTATTCTTTCTATTTGCCTCTTTCAATAAGACAATGCAAATTTAAAATGTAAAAAGAGACTGAGGACAACACACATGGAAAAACCAAAAAAGCTTAAAATCAAAATGAGTAATGATTTACAGCTGTACAGCTGTAAATATTCCATGGTTCAAGCTGCAGCTAGCTATAAAATAAGAAAATGTTTCTGTTGCTATTGTTTTCCATTTCTCCTAATTTTTAAAAAAGGCATTTATTGTAGAAAACATCCAATCTATACAGAGGTAGAGAGAACAGCATAATGAACTCCACATACCCAGCACCCAGATTCAACAATCAATATGTGTACAACCTGTTTCATCTAGATTCCACCATCTCACCTCACTCCCACAGGACTATTTTGAAGGAAATCCCAGACATCATATCATTTTATAAGCAATATACGTGTCAGTATGTATTTCTAAGAGACAGGAACTCTTTTTAAAAAGTATAACCTTAACACGATTATAACACAATCATTTAAAAATTAATAATTTCTTAATATCATCATAACCCAATCAGCATTTAAATTGCTCTGAAAATTATCTTGTAAATGTTTTTAATATTTGCTCTGTTCAGATAAAGATCTACACAAAATCAACACACTTAATTTGCTTGAGAAGTCTTTTAATCTTAAATCTATAGTTCCTCTTCCTTTTTTTTTTTTTTCTTGCAATGTATTCACTTGTTCTGTAGTTTCCCACATTCTGGATTTTGCTGATTGTATGTATCCATGGGTTATCAGTTGACTTGTACTCTTGTTTCCCATATTTGCTGTAAACTGTAGCTAGACCTAGAGGCTTCATCAGCTCAAACCCTGATTGATTTTTTTGGCACGAATACAGCATAGATTTTTTCTTTGTGCTTCCATCAGAAGAATGTCTGGTTTTCTGCTGTGTGGCACTAAATTTTATTAGTCAATTCTGGACCTGTCAGCCTGATCCATCCTCATCAGCTCTCAATCTAGTATTTTTAGCAGCCACTGCTGATCATTGGCTTAGATTCGGTATTTCAATAGGAAGAGATTGTAACTTTTCTAAATCTGGTATTTTTATTTTTGGGGGGTGTTTTTGGTACCACATGTTGCTTCTTTGACTTCTTTTATTATATTATTATTATTATTATTTATTAGTTTCAGGTGTACAAAACAATGTATCAGTTATACAAGAGTGATGACTCTTGTAGTTGGTAGGCACGTAGCATCAGCCCGGACACTGTAAGCCAGCCTTACTATTGGAGGATGCAAGGATAACTAAGACCCAAGCCCAAAAGAGAAAAAGCAGTAGGCAGGTCTTCAGCCTATGCTGCTCTGTTTGTACTGTAACATTCTACAAACAGCATTTGTAGAGGACAGGGCAAAGGAACACCACTGAAATATGCCTATCCTCACTTTCACCTCTTTTAGCCCATTTATTCATTAGGGCTTGAGAGTGAGAGGAATGAATAATCCCTTTCATTCACCCTCAACCTGATCATTATTGATAATTTTCTACTTCTAACTAATAAAAGGAAAGAGGCAGAGGTCAAGTGGAAGAGGCTGGGAAGGGTGTTCTAGAACAACAGCTACTGGTACATTTTGTTCAGTTGCAATTTAGTTGCCAAAATATTTTTTAACCAAACTATATGCACCCCATAAAAGAACCACACTCAATAGCATCATGAAATGTTGGCGATGAATAAGAATTATTAAAATCTGGCCTTAGCTTATGGTATGCTATGGCTGCTATAATTGATCTATGGGAGCAAACCTAATGGAGCACTGGATTGTTATGTCAGTAAGGGTTTTCCGTAACTCCCTTTCAACTAATTAAAGAGAGTGCTGAGTCCCTACAGGTTGTCATCTCTGTCAGTTATGTTAAATATGAAATCTCATGATGGCAGTAGACCCCACACACAGGCAAGCCTTTTCTCTTCCCAGAGTATTTTTGATTACGTGATGAATGAGTGAAAACTTCCTCCTTAGAAGGTCATTAGCCATTTTTTGGTGTGTGGAAATTATTTCAAAGACTCTTTAAGGCAGCATGGAAAAATCAAGAAAGCATTCCAGCTGGATTAATAGAAAGGTTTAGCCCTTCTGTGGTAGCTTTCATTTTGAAAATTCTTTGCAAACATTACTAATCCATCTGGCAATCCTTGGAGGCCAGTTACACTCTCTATATTTTGCTCTTTTAGAGTTTAGAGAAAGGGAGTTGGCTTCTACCTCATATTTTTATGCCCTGTCCTCTCTCTTTTTCTGACCTGTTTATACACTGGAATTTTTAGAAGTCAGATTCTCCAGCTAATTACTAACCTCTCAAGGCAGAGACAACTATTTTTTCTGGGTGATGATTAGTCACTAAGGACATGAACTTGAGAGCTCTGACTCTGGGACAATAAACAGTGAAAGTAAACATTTATGAAAATAGAAGCCCTTCTTTATGAGCATTTTTTTCTGTAATAAAAATAAACAATGAATGAGATGTCTGTAAAAATGTCAATACACTAATGTCAACTCTGTCGACCCAGAATGTTTTTCACATGACATATGGACTGTATTGGTAAGAGTTTTCTTGAAGTGATTTTTATAACCCAGCTATGTCCTTACATTTTGAAAAAGTAAATAAGTAGAGTTGGTTACTAGAAAACTTTTTTTTAACTTTTATAGATGAGCAAGCATATATAGAGAGATATACAGAGTTTGAAGGATGATATAAAATATTTATTTTCTCCTTCAGTTGACTCTCAATTGTACCTAGTCCACCTGGATTGTTAAGCAGAGGTGGTCTGTCCTCTCCAATCTCACTCTTCGTTTCTTCTCAGTCCCTTGGTATGGATTGACAACTTATAATGGGCAACACATTTTGTAGTTGATGAGACTAGAGCGGTAAACAAAAGGAAGGGCCTGCTCTTAATGTGCTTACAGTTGATATGATAAATATATTTATTTATTTATAATAAATAAATATATATACACTAATGTTAAGTACATGTATAATATATGCATTTATTTATATATATTTACATGTCATGTGAATGTGTGTCAGGTGTTGATAAGCTATGTGAAGAAGTCAGGGAAGGCCTCAAAAATAAGGCATTTGAGCAATGATACAAAGGATATAAAGGAGTAAGGCATGTAACTATTCTATTTGAGGAAGAATATTCCAGACAGAGAAAAAGCAAATGCCAAGGCTCTGGGACAGAAAAGTACAAGAGTATTCACAGACCAACAAGGAGGCTGGCTTGGTTAAAACAGAGTGGGCAGAAGTAGAGCCATATAAAATGATATCAGAGAAATGAGTGTGTGTGTATGTGTGTATGTGTGTGGGGGGGGGCAGAATCAAGCTCCGTCTTTTTAAGCCTCACTTACTCTCCTATGATGCTTCTTGCCCTTGGCCTCTGAATATGTTGACAATCAGGTGGTTGTCTCTGGTTTTCTTCTTGATGGACCCAGGCCTTGGGGGGTAGGGGACAAGGCTAGGAAGAAATAATTCAGGTTCTTTAGATGATTGTGTGTGTGTGTGTGTGTGTGTGTGTGTGTGTGTGTGTGTGTGTAGGAAATGGGGGTGGGGTTAATGGAAAAAATAGCCCTGGGGTCAATAAAGAACCTAGACGTATATAAATTTTCTTTTACAAATATTGGCTCTTAAAACCTAGTTTTGGTGCATTTTTATGCTTGCCAACTTTGTCTCTTCTCTGCCTTACCAAATACCTTCTTCTGCTCTCCTACCTTAATATGAGTCAGGGAGGTGAGGGGGTGGTAGGTAGGCTGCTATAATTATCTTTAAATTTTTATTTATTCACTTACTGAATCTACATTTTAAAAAGCTACAGAGTAAGATATTTGAGAAATAAAACACCAATTAAAATAAAATACAAGGTGCATTATCTTCCCCTTCCATAAACCCTACCCTCCAGGGGACAGTATAAGAGATTTGCTCTTGAACATGTTTACTCTTACTGAAAACAAACACAAACTCTGTATGTTTGAGAAGTAAATTGAATTAGACAACATTCCATTTGCAGAGTATTTCAAGTCACTTCAACATCCGATTGTAAGATTCACATAGATAAGGGCACAGATTTCTGAATTTGTCAAAGCTTTGTCCAGAGTTGAGAAGAGTCAAGATTCAGAATCAAAGTTTTATTATTCTGAGGAAATAATTACAAGATACTAGAGACTGATCTTAATTTTCTATTTTTTTGTAGCCAAAGAAATTTTGGCTTGCATGGTAGTTTATTATTTGCCAGAAAAAGGGTATCTCAGTTTGTACTCAGAGGAATATGGCCCTTATTACTGTGCGAATATGAATCCTATCGAATTTGGTCCCTCCTGTGCCTTTCCACCTTTTCCTCCTACAACTGACACCCCACATGCAGTGGGGCTGCATTTAATCCTTCATGATGTGGAGATTAATTTAGAAATTCAGTATTGAACTAAATCCTTTGTCAATAATGATTTTTAAATGAACTCATTTGCTCTCGACATTGTGATTAGAATAATCATTCCTTTGGAATGTAAGTACAGCAGAGATAAAGGGCATTTAAGCAATGAAGGCTGATTATTCCATTCTCTTCTATGAATAGTTAATGTCTGTACCCCCAGGAGGACCATAGACTAAACATGCACTTGGGTTTCCCTTTATGACTCTTGCAGATTCAAGCTGGACTAAGCATGTTGGTTTGCAATAAATGGATACATAAATCAGGAAAATGGCCAGACTAATTTTGATTGTTTAAGAGAATCAATGCCATTGGATCTATTTTTTGTAGTTCTCTATTTCCAATGTCTTCTAATGTGGTTTCCCTGCACAACAAGAAACATCACTGAATTTTATATATGAGTAATTTATTTGGTAATGGTTTTTCATTACATTCTCACAGGGTGTCTTGAGATTTGAGGTTATTTTTATAATTATTTTACAATCTTGTGGCCTACTTGTAAATGGAGAACCTTGGCTGGGTTTGAGGGTGGGAGAGCCCTGACTTGCCTAACGACAACAATGAGATGTTCTTTGTGCATGACTATGAAGCAATGGAGTCCTCCTCAATAGGGTGACTTAAGGCTCTCTTTTCCTGGTAAAGGTGACCATCTGTCCCAATCTATCCATTTATCCATCCGTCTTTTCCTACATTAATCCCCTATAACCAACACAAATTATAGGCTACAGCTCCAAGCCCTGGAAAACAAGCCAAATTCTCAGGTCCACCTGGAGATATATCTGCAGCCTGACCAATGGATGTGAGCACTAGTGACAAGATGGTAAAAATGGAGGGGTGTGGTGGGACTAATGTATCCCCTCATCTTGGGAGGTGGCTCCACTAATCTAAAGAATGAGATGCCTATTCTCAGCCTTGCTCTCTATTAGCATTCATGCTCATTCATATCCCAGTCCCTCACCAAAAGAGTACACAGATATCTGATAGAAAAACAGATTTTCAAACTAACCTCTCTCTTTCTCTCTCTCAAAATATTCATCCAAACAAAAAAAAAGATGTAGACCACTATTCATTATCTATTGCTGCTTAACAAATTACCACAAACTTAGCAAGTTAAAACAAGCCTCATTTATTATCTCACAGTTTCTCTGAGTTAGTTCAGAGAAAACTATATTCAAGATGTTGGCCAGAGCTAGGTTCTCAGCTGAATGCTTGATTGGGAATGGATTCACTTCCAAATTCATTCAGGCCTTGGCAGAATTCATCTTGTGGCTATGAGACTGAGGTCCCTAGCTTCCTGTTAGCTGTTGACTGGAAGTCATTCTCAACTATAGAACTATAGCCCACAGTTCAGTGCTACATTACCCTCTCCATAGGTTTTCGCATAACATGCAACTTACTTCCTCAACGCCTGCAAGGGAGAAAGTCTCTAGCATTCATCTACTAGCAAGAATGGAGACTTACATAACATATTGTAATCACAGGAGTGATTACATCACCTTTTCCCTAGCTAATGGCTAGAAGCAAGTTCATCTCAAGGGGAGGGATTGCACAAAGACATGAACAATTAAAGGTGGGGCCACCTTAAAGCCTATCATACTACTGTGAAATGAAATCATTATTTGCACATATCTCATCTCATTCCAAAAAAGATGTGGAGTAGATTATGGATATACAGTACAATATGGCGAGCCATTGCACTGACATAGATATATACAGTATACTGAACAGTAAACTGGACTAGAGAAACAGCATTCCAGACAGAAAAAGGAAGTGAGCAAGGCATGAAACTGAAAGTCTGTGCAACGCATTTGGATAAAAATTAGGAAGCCAGTTTACTTGAGGGTTTTATATATGGAAGTGAGAGAGTATAGAGTCATCAAGATGGGGACCATGAATAAAAGGCAAGGGGAAAGAGATTCCTTTATGCTTCCATTGCATCTTACACTGCACTTTCCATCTATCACATTAGAAGTGATAAGAATTGAGGATCACACACATATGCAAACCTAAATAATATCTGACCCCTCCACCAGAATGCAAACTTCCCTAACCAGGGAACCATGCCTTGTCTGTAGTTTGGTTGGTTGGTTGGTTTGGTTGGTTGGTTTTGGACCCGTGCCTGGCATAGTGACAACACTTAGTAGGCTCAGTATGTGTTAGTTGAATAAATGGATGAATGAATGAATGGATGACTTTCAATAAGTGTTGTAACTGAAAATCCTTTGCTGGCAAAATATTCTTTTGATTTAAAATACAATAGGGAGAAAAGCAACAATAAAATTGAGATAGTTTTCAAATCAGCAGTAACAAGATTCACAGGTTATCTTAGCAGGTGAGTGTAGAACAGTTCTTTGAGAATTCATCTTCAGCTTAGTCCAGGATATCTTGGTAATTTGCAGTACTCATTCCCCTTATGTTTGCATGGGTCATAATAACATTTGCCCCAAAGTCTTTGGAACTTTTTTATTGGAAATGATGGTTGTGTATGTAATGGCTCAGATGTTTCACTGCCTTATCCATAATAGATGCTCAGTAAGAGTCAGTTGAATGAAATGAGTGAGGAAAGGAATAAGCGAGTCCCTAAGTTTTGCCTG
The DNA here is from genome assembly GCA_033961575.1 of Aselliscus stoliczkanus. Classification (NCBI taxonomy): domain Eukaryota; kingdom Metazoa; phylum Chordata; class Mammalia; order Chiroptera; family Hipposideridae; genus Aselliscus; species Aselliscus stoliczkanus. The sequence continues at coordinate 166,231,699 of CM066727.1, read as the reverse complement.
CTGTGTCTCAACCTTCTTCACATTTTAGCAGGCCTCCCTGTGCAAGAGAGGCTGTGGTGATTGAAATAACCCAATTGTTTCAATTAGGTGAGGATTTCCTCCTGGCTTTTCATTGGGAAGGCTCCAGGGAAGGAATCACAGGGCCCAATTAACACTAATTACCAATCTGGGTGGTGACTGGCTTCTGCTTCAGCTCCTTTAGAAGTGAGTGGAGGATGGAATTTAGGCAGAAAATAACTGGGTGGGGGACTTTCCCAATGACCACAAAAGGACACTTTTTGGATGAATGTGAGGAGTCAGGTGAGAAGGTGAATGGGACTGAAACCCAACCTGAGTGCCTGTACACTAGAGGACAGGACAGGCCACCCCTTCTGCTGGGCTGAGTGAAGCTCAGATGCAGAGCTTAGGAAAGTGTCAGTTAACGTTTCTGCCAGTGCTCCTTAGTCTTCTGGACACATTCATCATCGACTTCCCTCCCACCAATGGCCCATTACTGTTCTCTATAGAGTGATTCATTGCCAGGGTGAAAATCCTAGGAAATTGCCTTCACACAAAAAATATGCTCCCTGGCTCCAAATAGTCAATAACTCTGTCCCAGGAGACACATTTTTTTTTCTCCTATTCTCCGTCTTTTTTTTTTTGAAAGTGATTTGTCTGATCATGTACTCTATATGTTATCTCAGGGTCTCTGCTGCAGTCTTCCACTTAGGGGCTGTTGAGCTGTTTCTTCTTCAGCCTTCCGGTGAAAAATCTTGCAAGTCAATCTTGTTCTCTTTCTACACACTGCATTTGAATACTTGGTGGAATTTAACTTAGTGGAATTTCTTCTTTCTTATTTATTTATTTATTTGGTTGGTTGGTTGATTGGTTGGTTGGTTGTTTGTGGAGGAGTAGATATTCCTAAGAAAGTTCTAGAAATCTCCCTTCTGTCCAATGCAAACATTTCTTGATGCTTTCACTTTACAGTTGGGTTTCCTCAAGGGGCTCAAAGTGGCCCCATGGGGGGTATTCAAGTCCTGAGGTCACTCTGGGATGGTGTCCAGGAAGAAGATGGTGGAGATAGAAGAGGTAGGAATTCTGGGCTTGGATGTGTCAGGAAGTGGGGGTGGGGTAAACAAACACTGATCACGACTAAAGGGAGGAGGATTTGTATGAATCACCAAGAGTTGCAGTCTGACTTGAATCCAGGAAGTATTCTTAAAAATAAATCTGTTTAAAAACAGGAAATTTTAAAGAATCTATAAACTCAGGAAAGAAGATTTAATCAATATCATTTACCTGGGTCCCTGTTCTCCTTTCATGCCTCTTTTTGCCTCTCTATTCACAGCAGGGTCCCTGGCTTGTTTCTTCTAGTCTTCCCATCCCAATGAGATGTTTAAGTTTGAGCAAGTCATTTCACCTCTGAGGGTTCCCATTTCTTCAACTCTAAAATGAGGGGAATGGATGATTGCTGGCTGAAGTCCTTTTTTGTTGTTCAGAAAATCGATTGTATTATGACTGGTGTCCTCTGTCAGATCCCCAGAATGATAGCCTGGATTTCACACCCACTAATTCTCTGATGAGACCAGGAGTCACACCAGTCTGTGTTAGAGGCAGCCCCACTATGCACTTGGGAGCACCCCCAGGTCTCAGGAGTCCTGGGGCCGGGAGGAGGGGAGGCCGGAGAGTGGAGTGACTATCCCTGAGCTGAGCCTGAGGCCAGGCTCTGCCACTGACCCGCTGTGAGCCCACCTCCTTCAGCCTTGTTCCTGCTCATAGTGTAGGGTCACTGGGCGGGTGAACCAGAGCAAGCCCCATAAGGTATTCGGCTCAGTGACCGGCATGTGGGAAGCATCCAGAACCTGTCAGCTGTCTATAGTCTTTGTTGTCATCATCATCATCACCATCATCATGACATTGTCACATCTTAAATTCAGGAGCACAATATGGCTCTATCTCTATTTTGTAGAAATAACCAGGCTTTTTAAAAAGACTTTTTTAAAACAGAAAAACTTTGACTTCATTTTTTGAGTCTTTCTATTTCAAGGTTGAGGCATGCTTCTATGATCAGTCCATGTCTGATGCTACTGTTGCTTATGAAAATTAATCCTCCCCTTCCCCACCTTCCATCATCCTCCACCTCAGGTGACAGGGATCTTCTTCACATTTTTGTCATAGAGCTAAGGATAGTAACATACTTTCAGGCTTTTAATGCTTAAGCATAGTTTGGGAAGTCAGGATTTTCAAATGCAACAGAAGGGCAGGCTCGTAACAAAACTACTCCATTAGTTAAATCTGAATGTTTGTCAAGGGAAGTAAAGAATAGGAAAATGTAGTGACTTATGTATACATGAGCAGTACGCAGTTATCACCTGAAAGTGAAAACTACAGAAGGAAAACAATAGAGGTGTTTTTCAAGGAGTTTGTAAATTTAGGAAAAATAGGCAAGAAATAAGAAATGAATCACTTTCTTTTGTTATTGTTCATACAACCTTTTTCTATCTTTACCATTACTGAATTTCTCTGTTCCTCTCTACGGTGATAGCTGGAACAAAGTAGACACTAAAAATGCAACTATTTATTGTGGCTATCTGAAAGTCAGAGGCCCTTGAGCGAAGTCTTTCCTAGTAATCTGTCACCTGTGAAGTTATTCTCCTTGTTCTGTGATGAATTTTATACAAATCCCTGTGCCTGAAATTAAATGTAATATAACAGCTATTGTACCTAGAGTCTTGTACCTGCTTGTCTTTCTACCTAGGACTAGCACTTTTCCCACACCCTTTAATAAATTAATCTTTTTTTATTTGCCTACACAAAATAAATATATTTTCATGAGTCAAAATATTTAATAACAAAAATGACTTCCTAGAGTTACTCTCATGTTTATTCTTATTCCTTAAAGAACCCCTAAAGTTATTGGTGAAAGAATTGAATTGAATAACTGTATGGAAAGAATAGAGACCTCCAACAGCTTTTTCTCTTTTTCTTGATTTAATTTTTTTTTATTCTTACTCTTTGTGATTCTCACCAAGATTTCATAATCTGTATTATTTCAGTACCAAAAATATTGCTATTTTGGGCCGGCCAAGTGGTGCGGTGGTTAAGCGCTGGCTTGGGAAGCCAGCGGCCCCGGTTCAGTCCCACATATGAGGGCCAGTGACACTGCCCACAAAAAAAAAAAAAAAATATATATATATATATATATATATATATATATATTGCATTTTTTAAATGGTAAAGTCAGTTTTTTAAACCTAAGTTAGTTTTCTTAACTTAATGTTCCAAACTCTTATAAAAATAACTCATCATAACCACTTAGTCTTGCCATACTTCTGAATTTTTAAAAACTGTTATAAAGGTCAAAAGTCATTTTTGTAATCTGGAGCCATTCTGTCCTTCCTATTTCTGTCTGGAACATGAAATGCTATTTAAAGGAACACCAAACTCTATTTTAAAAAACACATCCTTTTCTAGCCTAAGAAAATTATGGAAGATATAATTAGGGATAAAAGCAGCTAAAGCAAGTTCACTACACAGAAAGCCTGTTGGAAATTTTTTAATGTATTGGTGACTGACGTGACTAATTGCCAGATCCTGAGTGTTTCAATTTAGCCCTAAATATGCTGCCTTCAATGGCTATAAAGGTGAGACAAACATGTTGGCACAGCCTCCTGGGAGAGAAAACACTGCCTAAACAAGCTCCCAGAAACCACGGGTACAATGTAGTTGCCTACTATTTGGGTGAAAAAAATTGAGACTGGTGCTTTGTCCCTGAATCTTTAGACAAGTTATATTTTTGTATGTGTTACTTTTCACCCTTAGAAATTTTGACAATAGCATGATCTTCTACCTTTCTTCCTGAAATGTTATACGAACTAGTACATAGGAGGAACCTGGGGTGTTCAGGAATAAAAGTGCAATGGAAATGCCTCTCTACTTCAATATCAGATACATCTCGGTCGTCAAAACTGCACTTCTGGTCTTCCCTCATAGGTTGTCTTGTGGCCACAGTCTTCTCCTTCTTGGTGATGGGGAAGTCATACCACCAGTTGCTCAGACCCAAATGATGAACACCTTTCTCTCAAACATTATATCCAATCCACCACTAAGTACTGTCTGTTCCACCATAAAAATATATCCAAAATCTGGTAACTTCTCTCCACCACCCTGGCCCAAGTCACCACACTCACTACTAACTTATCTCCTTTCTTTTAATCATGCGTTCTCTCCCAGTCTTTTCTTAGTAAAGTAGCCAGAATAACACATCAGGTCATGTTACTCCTTTGCTCAAAAGCTTCCAGCATCTTCCCATCTTACTTGGAGTAAAAACATACAAAGGTAGAGAAAATCTGACCTGGTCTGAGCCCAACTCTCCCATCCTGTTACTTTCCTTCTGCCCTGACCTCATCCCTGCTCGCTCAGCACCAGCTACACTGCCCTCGCTGCTCCTTGAATACTGCAGGCACCATCCCACCCCGGGCCTTTGCCTGGTCCCTCTGCCAGGAACACTCTAGACCAGAGTCCCTCCTTCAAGTCTCTACTGAATCATCCCCTTCCCAATCAGACCTTCCCTGAGTTCCCCGTGTAGAACTGCAACCAGCCCCTGTGTTCCTGGCACACTTTGTCCTGCTTTATCATTTGTTTTCCCTGTAATACTTATCTATCCCATTTTTAATATACTATGTAATGAACTTATTTATGTGTCATGTCCCTTGAAACCACACTACCCATTCCAATTAAAATGTTGGCTCCATAGATGTAGGGAACTTTTCTCCGTTTGGCTCATCGGTGTATCCCAGAGAACCTAGAATAGTGTCTGGCATGTGTGAGACACTGCATCCAAATTTATTGAATGGAAGAATGATGAGTGGACTTGCTGCATTGCTAAGAGAAGCAGCACCAAGGATGGGAGAAAGCATTTTAAGGTAATAAACAGATTTTGTCTAGTTAACACAGCCTAACTTGGATTATAATTTTATTTGCTCATATCTACATCAATTTTGAAGTCTTTGAGAGCAGTGTAATGTTGTATTCATCTTTTTGCCTAACAGCCCCTTCACTCTTTGCGTGTAGTATGTGTTTGCTGAATGTTTATTAAAATAAAACAAAACAAGTTTATGGAAATGAAACAATGCAAAATTGAACAAATTGACCCTGCTTGTACTATATATATATATATGTATATATATATACAAATTTAATGTATATATTTATATAAATATGAATGTATTTACATGTATATATTTATACATAAATGTATAGATGTGTTTATATTTATCTTTTAAATTTGACTAAATATGATGTTGCTGAGGTATATTTACACAAATCCATTATAATGGATCAGTAAAAATTTTAAAAAGCAACAGAAAAGAGAAGACAGTAACAACTGAAGTAGTGTAGGTAAATTTGTGGCTATTGCCTTCAGTAAGTGTAGTCCCTACAGAGAGCAGAAGATGAGAGGGGTGAATTTGTCCCTCTCTCCAGCAATCTCAGTTCCCGTGAGCTTTCATGGTGTGAATCTTGTGTGGTAAATGGGATTCTACTGTTTAAATATATGCATTTTTCATATAACATGACATCTTTACACGAGTCTTATTTTATCTAGTGCTCAATCAAAAAACTAGGCATTTGTCCCAGTTGTGGGTCCCAGAACGATTTCTCTGGGTTTGGCTTGAGATATAGTACGTCATTCTCCAACATGGAGCCTTTCAGAAGGATTTTCAAGAGGAATCTTGACTATGCATAATTTTTTTTTGCTTTATATGCTGATTTTAGAACCTACCCCCATGTGACTATAGTAGTCTCTAAGCACTATGGCATTCTAGGCAGAGCCACAAAGATGATTACTTCTTGTTAGAGATTAAAAGCTAAGCAGCATTTAATGAGTCACTGCTGCTGCCACAAAGGAAGTAGATAGATGTTATAATATGGTTCTCTAAATGAATAATGCCTTCTTACAATGAAAATAGTGACACACTGCTCTCATCACTGAGAACAGGAGAACATGAAATGTGTTTAAAATATTGCAAGAAGGATGTATTTCAGATACAGGAAAGATTTGCCAGGTACTGAGATGGTTTCTTGGGAGAGGTTTTACATGGAAACCTCTTATGTGGAAACTTTTCTTTTTAATCTCATTCTGTCAAGAGTAGTTTATTACCAGCATTTCTCAAAATGTGTTCTACCATTATACAAGATACTAAGAATGTGTATTCAAAGTAGAGATTCTGTCATCAACTTGATTTCAGATCATCTGAGAAGTGTTGATTTAGACATATGAAGGTGGGTGGATAAATTGTATAGACCTATAATGACCCTTTCAGTGCAGTTTAAAATTTTTTCTAGCTTGTCTTAGCCCTACCTTCAAGAATAGCAATAGCCATGGGCCGGGGGAGTGGCACATTGGTTAAGAGCTCGTTTAGGGATGCCAGCAGCCCCGGTTCGGATCCCACAAGAGGGCCAGTGACACTGCCCTCCACAGCTAACAATAGCTCCACCTGGAGCTGGGCTGCGTGAGCCCCAGCGACGGTATAGGCTGCAGCCCCTGCTGCAGCGGGCTGCCATAGGCTACAGTGAGTGGCCGGCAGCCAGCGTGAGCTGCCAATAACGGCAGTGAGCGACCATCAAGAGGCCGGCGACAGATCTGCCTCATCCGGGAAGAGCGCAATGAGGATACCAACATGGGCCAGTGAAGCAACGTCCTCCGCAACTAGACTGGGGCGAAAAAAGGACAGCAACTTGTCTGTTCCCTTCCCTGATTCCCCAACACTGTTCCCCTCCCCCAATTCCCCAATAAAATCTTTGAAAAAAAAAATAGCAACAGCCAAATAAATCTTCACAGAGTTATCTTTTAACAATGCCATGTAAACAGGATTCCTTTGGAACCTTTTGTTTTAAAGTCATAGAGCATTTCTAACCAGTCAACAGGAAGATAAGATGTCCTGGGAGGAAAGTCATCTGTTCACCGGGTTGACCATTGGTTAAAAAAGAGGCACACATAGATGGGTAGTAGGCTTATTGGGGGAATCATTTCACAAATTATCTAAGCATCTAACCTCTATGCTGTACACCTGAAACTAATATCAAATAACTTTGAATGTCAACTGTAATTTAAAAACAAATAGTTACAGGGATGTGTGGTACAGAATGGGGAATAGAGTCAACATTCTAAGAACAGTCTTGGGTGGGTAATAGACTTGTTGGGGTTATCACTTTGTGAGGTGTGTAAATGTCTGATCACTATGTGGTTCTGGACAGCTGAAACTAAATAAATAAATAAATAAGGCACAAAGTAAATAGGGAAGGACAAAAGCACAGAATGAGGCATTATATGGTCTGTGTAACAATTCACTTTAAAAATGCATTAGGGTCGGGCTGGCCGAGTGGCGCGGTGGTTAAGCACGGGCTTGGGAAGCCAGCGGGCCCCGTTCGGCTCCTACATATGAGGCCCAGTGACACTGCTCTCAAAAAAAAAAAAAAAATGCATTAGTATCAACGTTATGTTGCCTGTGTTGAGAGGTAAAGTTAACCTTAGTGTGCATTGTAGGGGTAGTTAGTTAGCATTGACAGTACTATATTTGGGAGTCCAAGCTCTTGAGGAAACTGACCCTACGTGTTCTTCCAATATTGTTGCCAAAATTCATGCTAGATGATTGTTCTTCAGTATGAAGGTTGTTAGAAAATCTTTTCATACTGGTGCAATAAGTGGTGGCTAAGATAGGTGGTTGGCTAGAAAGAGTGTACCAGCACCATCACCCGTGAATGAAAAAGATCCAAGACTGGTAAGCCCAGCAGCTTTACAGAGCCAGAGCCCAGGCTCTTCCGGTTCCACAGTTCCACATCCCACACTTCACAGAGGCTCTGAGCCTCACCTGACTAGAAGGCAGGCTGCTCCGCCTTGGATTATTCTCACATTGTCCTCAGGGAGCTTTCCATGCAGGATGATGCAGGAGAGCTGTGAGACTGAGCAGAGACTTCTCTGAGCTTCCAGAGCAGATGGTGTAAAACTCTTTGTATATGCTTGCTAATAAATATTTGCACTTGGGCTGCATTTTATCCAAGACTTTCTGTCATTGTTACACCCCATCTAGCTCTAAACACCAAAGACCACCAGGGTTTACAAAGGACCTGACAATATTTAAGCAGCCAAATTGGCTTAGGTTAATTTCCAACACCAGGACTCTGGTATTGGGTATTCAAAAGGGACCCAATGAGAGAATACTTTTAAAGTTAGCTTTCCTGGAATCACTAGAATATTCGAGTCATTCAAATCTATTACACTCTCTTTTGACATTAGTAACTTTGGTTAGTGGATTCCAATGTCCTGTATACTGGTACAGATACTATATATAGACAGACATAGGACCTTACTTAACAAAGTCCTTTTTCAGCAACAATTTAATGCCAAAGGTTGCTGGAAAATCAGTTTTACGCTTAGTTTTTAGGCATCTTGAAGGAATTTTCTAGGAAAAAATAACTCCCAATTAGTGATCACTGGCTTGAGATTTCACCATGTCTTTATCACATTTTCAAGCCTTGTGTGGATTATTTATAAACTTTATAATTTCCTCCTTCTGGATACATTTGAAAGACTTAGGTTGATAGCATTTAATGGAAAGCAGCCCTTTATGGATGCATCTTCCATGTCTTCATACATGTGTATGTGAATACCTGCTGAGCTCCTAGAAAAATGCAGGTGTTTGGTGCCGTTCTTTAAACGCCAGGCTTCTTTCTCTATCCACTGCTACATTTTATTAGTCAATTACAATTGCCCTTTTAAATGATGGAGGCAGGCTGTTTGAATGTACATTTAATTATGGGGGAAATGAACTATTCTTTTAAGTGAGTTATCTGTGAAAGCAGCTTTTTAAACACCTCTTAAAAAGCAAAATAATCCATCACACTTTTATCACCATATGTCTCAGAAGCAGGAAATTGGGTTCTGTCCAAAGAGGATAGAAGATCTTTTGCTTTTCATAAATGTAACACAGATAGCAGGAATCAAATCTATATTAATAGGAGCTCCTCCAGAAGCTGTTATGCAAGTAAATCTTCTCTTCTTTTTTAGCTGCTAAAATAGAAGCTTACTGGATTTATTGTCACTTTCATATGGCATGAAGTAAGCCAGACATTTCTCATCATATTTGTTTGATAAAGCATGAAGAACATTTGACTACCTTCAGGAAATGCAGCTCTAAAATATTTGGATCTTCAATAAGCAAGTGAAACTCTGGTGATTATATTTGGCTTCTTTTCCTTAATTGATCTCAGATCCCAGTACAAAGACACCATCTTCTAGGTAACAATCAATAATAAGTGGTAGAACAATGAGATAGTACATCTTGTAATTTTATACATACAATAATTTTAATCTGTCTTCATCTGTCTATCATTGGTGCCTCTTAGGGAAGAAAGATTGGCCTTGGAGAAGCAAGTTTTCTATCAGCCAGAAGAAGAATGAAAGCATAAAAATCTACTCCTATCTCTCTGCTATTTCATTTCTTCATTTGAATTTTACCAGTGAATTTTAGAGTTCATGAAAGTCCTGAAATGGATCACCAGCTTGAGCCAAGTAGAGTGTGGGCCAGCAGCCATGCTGTTGTGGTCCTGAAACAACCATTTCCTGTCCTGTTCATCGTCCTGTTGCTTTCAGAAGAAAGAAAAAGTTCAAAGTGTCATCTGTTCATGTCTGCATATGAGACACAGATATGGCCTGTGCTCATGTTATGGGAGACCTGTCCTAAACCCTTCTGCTGCATGGTGTTGTGGTAGTTTAATCCTAAATCAGAGATACAGTTGAATACAAAAGCATTAAGAGATATGGTAGAAGTGATTTGGCATCTCAGAATCGGCTTTGAACTTGTCTTACCTTACGACTGCCCCCTGGTTCTCTTGCCCCACCTCGTGGTGTGGGTCTGTCTGTGCATGTGTCTGTGTCTGCCTGTCTCTGTGTGTGTATCTTTGTTTCCTCAGCTGGGCCCCAGGCTCTGGAAGCTATCTAGAAGTAAAAGGAAGGGACAGCCAGGAGCTTCCAGGTTATACTTCAGGCTTGGAGCGGGAATTCATCTGTGGTAATTTATAGCTTTCACAGAAACTGCGGTTCTTCCCTTGGCTGCTTGGGCAGATGTGTGACTGTGCTGCTGGCAGCTGGGTGACTCTCTGGACCTCCACTCAGTTACCTTGGAGACTCTCACAGGGTTGTTAAGAGAAGGAATTTCTCTTTGCAGCTCAGGAGGAGACTTTCCTGTATCCTCCCAAGCCAGTAAAAGAAAATCAAACCTAGTAATAGCTGCCACAGGAAATATATTAATATCTCACCTCTGGTTTTCACACGTTTGTTATGAGAAAGGATAGGTCAGAAAGCAACACTGATCACCCAGTTAAAGCACAAAAAGTAATTTTCCTAAAGTTACATAGTTGATCATGGATAAAATATGTATGCTGTTAGTAGCTCAGTTATTAGGTACTTTAATTCTAATCTCTAATTCTTTTCCTCATGTAATTAGGAAGAAGTCAGTTTCCATTAGACTCTTTTCCTAAAATTTAAATTAGTTTATTTAAAAATTAAAGCATTTTCTTTGAAAAATGTCCCAAAGTCCCTCTTTCTAGTCCCTTAGACTTTCTGAGTTTCACCTAAACCTATTAGGTTGAAATAAGCTGTATATCATTTAGCAAATTTTCTCATATCTGTGATCCCCAAGATCCAAAATTGGGCTATCCTCCTAGTTTTTCTTGTCCTAGGAAATTTAACCATGTCGTAGTGAAACCATTCTTTTGTATCTCCTCAATTTCCTGCTTGGCATATTCACTTGTGTTTTAAAGAAATGTCTTCCTAAATATTTTTAAATTATCTGAGCTGATTGGAGGAGAGGAAGGACAAATAGTAGTATGGACAATTAAAGTCTAGGTTAGAGAATTATTGGTTAATATTATATTATTGTTTTCAAAATTATCTTCATGGAAATTAGATAATTTGCCCTTGTCTTAAGTGGGATATTTTAAAATAAAGAGAAACACAAGCCTACTTCCTACTTTTTCAGATCAGTGCTCCCCACTAGAAATAGGAAGTGTAGGGAGTGGTGGCCTCTGTGTGTCAAAGCTCACACTGTGGAATCTCCCCTTTCTCCTCACCAGCCCCCCACTTACCCACCCACCCCACACACACAATGGCCTCATATCACAGGGTAACATAATTCAAATAACACCAACTTTCAGAGCTAGAGGAACCTTTAGAACCCAACCCGCTGGGCTGAGCTCTGATCCCTAAGCCTCACTTGTCACACTTTATAGTTGAGGCACCTTGAAGATGGAAAGGCTAACATTCCTACCCAAGGTGACTAATGATGTATTAATGGCAAGGCCACCACTTAGATCTGGACATCAGCTACTGATCTGAGGCTGTACTTTCTATGCATGTGGGACCTTCAGTGGTCCTGCATTGCCTCTAGATAAAGGTCAAGTCTGCAGATCGTTAGCAGACCCTCAGGATCTCTCTCCTGCCCATATGTCTCATTTTATTTCCTGCTAGTCTTCCCTTGTCCTTTATACTCTTGAAGTACGGATTGGCTCTTAAATATACTGTGTGGCATTTGACACACAGCTGCCTTGTATATTCTGTATCCTCTACCTGGAAAGCCCCTAGCCTTGACCCCTCCCTCAATGTTTTCTGCCTCATAATCATTCACTCATTTTTCAAACCGAGGTTGTCAACTCCACCAGGAAGCCCTTTCTAACTTCTCCCTTTCTCCTATCCAGTTTTCATTCTGGCTCAGTACATTTATTCATTTATCGATTTGTTCAACAAGTATTTCTGTACACCCACTAAGTACCAAGCACTGAGCTAAGCACAAATCATGCACCATGTGAACACAACTGACCAGCTTACAATCTAGTAGGGGAGACAGACATTAAAGATAGTCAACACAGAGATGAAAGTGTCATTCCAACCGGGATGATTGCCATGAAGGAGAGACTGTGCTTGGAGTCTGAAGAACCTACTGAATACGTGATATGAGTTTTCAATCTGCACATCAGTCTTCTGGAGGAGGCTGAGAGCTCCTTGGCTCTCACCTGCATCTCCATGTCCCCAGCAGCTGTGAGCACTTTGGGGATTGAGAAGCAAGGAGGGAGTTGGGTGTCTGCTGTCACCTGATTCCCACCTCCTCCCAACCTAATGGCTGCTAAGCACTCAGGGATCTGTTAGGTAAAGGACATGACCATATACCCAGGAAAGCGAAGGGGGCCTTGGGCAGCCAGTTAGCTCAGTTGGTTAGAGTGCAGTGCTCGTAACAGCAACATTGCTGTTGGCCCACATGGGCTCCTGAGCTGCACCCTCCACAACTAGATAGAAACAACTACTTGACTTGGAGCTGATGGACCCTGGAAAAACACACTGTTCCCCAATAAAAAAATAATAATAAAATAAAAAAATGAAGGGGCCTTTGGACAGGCAAGAAGTTGTGATATTCAGGGGGTAAAGGTAATGCCTCTTTCAGATCCCCAGTGAGGGCTGTTCTCTAATAATGGAGATGAGGAGCAGGGAGGCGGCTTGTTGAATAAAACATGATCCAGGGATATGGATAATGATCTGATCTGGTGGGAGTCTTGTTAATACCTGCCCTTATCTCAATTCTAAGGATTAATTAATTGGGTGTTTTACCTACTCTTTACAGATCTCTTTGGGAAGACACATGAATACTTTGGTAAAAAGTATTTCAGCTTTTGAAAAGAATCAAAAGAATATTCAACTATCTCTAAAAAATGAAAGTGCACCTATAAAAAAGAACATTGACCCCATACTTAATAATAGGCTCTGGATTCATGAAGAACACTCAACAAGATATTCATTCTCTGGGATATATTTTTAATTTCAGTAGGTACTTCCTCTTGATGTCACAGGATTCTTATGAAGGTATTTATTCTTTTTTAAATTATGTAAACTTAAAGTTCTTGAACAGAAATGTATTTGTAAACTCAAATTACAAAGACAGCTTGCAGCTTTTAAATAAAATGACTTGCTCTTTTTTCACCTTCTCTTTTTCAGTTTCACTGAGTCACAGAAATATAACATCTTACTGTATCCATTTGAGATGAAGCCTGTTGTACTAACATTCTTTTTCCTCTTTTTGTTTTAAATGCAAAGCTATAGTTCCTTTAGGTAAAAATGGCATTACTTCCAGAACTATTAATTATTTAAGGAAAACTCCAAGTCACAGTTTTCAAATGGAAGCCCTCTCAGAAATTTTATTGCTCTATACATCACAGTTAGTAAAACACAGTTTTTAAAGAAAATCCAGGTGACAAATATCCCAAGATGTTTAACATCTTTTACTTTGTGTACTTAAAGTATTTGTAGTTTATATTAAGAAGTCTTATTTTTTCATTCTTTTGTTTAGTTTTTATAATTATAATAGTAATAGGCTATTTAAAATGTTCTAAGAAATACCTTAAATGGAAGGTTTTGTATGTTTTCCTGTTAAACATTTTTTAAAAAGCAAGACCATCAATACATTAAATTCTACTTTAAATAGTCCTCCCTTCAGGGCCAGCAGAGTGGCTTATTGGTTAAGAGTTGGCTTGAGAGTCTGAGCTCTGAGCAGCAGGGCTGCCAGTTCAGATCCCACATGAGCTAATGATGCTGCCCTCTACAGCTAAGATGGTGAACAACAGCTCGACCTGATGCCATGAGTCGCTGGCAACGGCATAGGCTGCAGCCCCTGCTGCAGTGGGTTGCTGTAAGCTACCATGAGTGGCCCACAGCCAGAATGAGTGGCTGGCAGACGTCATGAGCTGCCATGAGCCGCAGGCAGCTGCCTCACCCAAGAAGAGCGCAATGACAATACCAGCGTGGGCCAGTGAAGCAATGTCTTCCACAACTAGACTGAAGAACAAAAGGACAGCAACTTGTCTGTTCCCCTTCCCTGATTCCCCAATTCCCCAATAAAATCTAAAAATATATTAATAAATAAATAAATAAATAAATTGTCCTCCCTTCAAATGCATCTATACTATATACACACATGGAAGTACAAACTATTTTTTAAAGTGACCATTACAACATATTATTAGTAATAAACAGAAATGTTTTGTTACTTATGATAGGAAACCTTCACAAATTAATGTATACAATATCAAGGAAAGGTGTTTTCTTAGTTTAATGAATCTTTGTAATAATATTTTATTTAAAAAAACTTTCATGGAACAAATACTTGCTTACTGGCTTAATTTGAGAGGTGCTAAGAAACCCTTCAACCCAAATAATCTCCCTCACTGGCACCAAATTTTACCATTTGTTGCCAGTGGAAATTTTAATTTCCTTTATGCCAATCTTTGCTTCTCCTGGTGGGCTTTGGTGGTAGTGGTTATTTAAATTAATTCCATTCCTGAGAGGACAGTAATTCTCCATGATGCCTTAGTGAGGTTGAGTCCATCAGTTGCTTTGCTCCCTGAAAATGAGTTGCCTGGGGTGACAAGGATTCTGAAAGGGGCCAGGATCAAGAAACCAGGTTGCTGTAGGGCCAGCCCAGAACAAAGAGTAATGGTCACTGATCGTATTAGGCAAAATCAGATGTTTCTGGGTGACAAACATGTGTTGGGTATGTGTGACTATTTTGACATGCCAGAGGTTTAAGCCTGAAGGCTTTCTCTGATGAATTTGGAACACTGATCAAAAGGTTTCATTGGTCTAATTTATTCATTCTTTCAATGAGAACTTAAAAAGAGGTGGTTAAATGTTGACTGAAACGAAATTAAACCAAAATTAATCTGTCCTTCACTATTGTGTGTTTCAGAGACTGGAGCACAAGGAAGTTTTAGTGGGCTTATTGTTCCTGGTATTCCCGTTCATTCCGGCCAGCAATCTCTTCTTCAGGGTGGGTTTTGTGGTGGCCGAGAGAGTCCTTTACATGCCGAGGTAATTACTGCTCAAGGTTTCATCTTTAGGAGACCTGCCCTCTCTCACCAAACTGATAGTTCCAGAGACAGTTCTCTAATGTGTAACGATTAGATCCTTATGGAACTAAGGTTCTTATTACCTTGACTTTGAAAATAGCTACAGAGAAGGTTGGATGAGCTCAACCTTCATTCACTCTAGTTTATAATGGCTCACCTCCAGTTCAAAGATTGACACTTAAATGTGAAATACTGACTGGGCTATATTCAGGGTTTTAGCAGCAGTCATTTGCCACAACATTCTTTGTCTAAACATCTACAGCATGAGCTGCCAAAATCCAAAGCACTGAGATGAACCTATTAGGCTGCTCTGCAATAATGAAGAACTAGCAAGCACGTGAGTGCAGCCCCTACAGAACTAATCTGTGACTCTTCCTCCAGGGAACAATGAGCTCTTTATGAGGGTTAGTTACATGGTATAGAATGCTCAGGGGTCCCCATTGCACCCCACAGTAACCCTGCTTCTCCCACCCTGTTTTCCAGCATGAGCTACTGCATCCTCTTTGTGCACGGACTGAGCAAGCTCTGTGCTTGTCTGCATTGATGCGGGGCCACCACCCTGACTGTGTCCACTGTGCTGCTGCTGCTGCTTTTCTCTTGGAAAACCATGAAACAAAATGAAATTTGGCTGTCGAGGGAGTCCCTATTCAGGTATGATTCGATGGATGGAAGCAAAATCTCTTGCCATTTATTTCTTTGTTTACAGATCTATTTCCAAACAAACGAGATAGTACAGGTCTGGTAATATTTGCTAATCAAGAGTATTTAGTGTAATAATGCTCTGAATGGGAGATATAATTTAATTAAGGTCTTAACTTTAGTTTTTTCAAATGATATGATATAAAATCTAATGTGGGCTTATTCTGAAGTAAATTTATAGAAGAAAAGGCTTCTAAGAAGGTTTTTGGTCTATGAATTCAGATGATAACAGTATTAATGATGAGGTGGGCTGTAAAACCAGCTATAAGCAAAATGAAGTTGATAAGCCTAATTTCACTGTTCAGTCAAGCAACTGGCAAAAGTTCTCATGCAAAAAGAAGAAACAAAAATGCAATACATTTTTAAAGAATATTCTGGGACATTAAGCTGTGACCTATAGTCTATTTGCTATATGAGGAAATGAAAAACTTTTTTATGGTCTGATAGGTTTTTATGTGGTAGAAGCTGTTTCTAAATATAACAATGTTAACTCACAACCCTATACTTATAGTAAAGTATAAGCATTCTTTGGGACTGTCACCCATCATGCTGTGTGTTCTGGGGTTTCTGCTTTACCACTTTTCAAGCCATGGGGACCCTCACCTGCTTCCTGCTTGTATCTCAACACCATTTAGACTCCCAACTTCAACACATTGCCAGTGTATACCCTTTTGTAGTCATTTATTCCTACTAAATTAGCTGTCTGTGCTCATTAAGACCAAATTGGCCAATTCTATCAGCCTGGCTTCTCTTGCTTCCCTTTTCAGCCAGTGCCCAGTGGTTGGTCATTTTAGATGTGTACCCAGTATCCCGTCTGTTACCTTTGACCTCCATCTCTTGATTTTCCTCATGCTTAATTCAGTAATTCCCACCTGGAAAAGAAGCCTCTAATCTGTATTTCTTCTATTAAAAAGCTACAAAACTTGCTAGCTAACGTCTTCAAAACGGGCTGCTCCCCGCACCCTCCACCAACAAATTTGTCCTCAGCTGTGTTGTGACTGAAACTTGCTCATCTCTAGTTCATAGCTCATGACACGACCTTGTCTCCCAGTGCTCATTATAAAGCTGTTCCTCATCCCCTGTCACCTCACTCTGTGGGTGACTTTGATTCCTCCCCCAGTTTGATTGTGAGTATTCAAAAAAATAAAGTGTATGAGGTGCCTAAAACCTGTGATCAGGGCTCATGGGTACCATCTTTACTCTGCTAAGAAGACAGAGATCATGTGGGATGAGTGCCCTCAGCATGTTCTGTATTCCACAGGCTCCATTTTCATCTTCCTCCTTCCATGTTGCCTCAGAGAAAGAGTTGTGTCTATTATGAAGAGCTTTAAATGTCATTCAATTATTTCTGAAAAGGCAGCTTTCCTCACTTACACAGATAAGTGACAAAATTAATTCGTAAGTGGGAATTTTGAAGAATAAAATTCTATTGGTAATTCCAGTCACAAGCCTCTCGTTAGTTCATCCCAATCATTCCATTCTCATCTGTGTCTCTCTCACCAATTGCCATTGAAAGGAAATTTTGATTCAACAAACTTTACACAAGGGAAAACGTTCTTAAAGTCTGAGCCTGTCTATGTCAAACTGCTCCACCATGCCAAGGTTTGCGTAATCCCATGGGAACATCTGTCAGTCTACACTACACAGGTGTGTGTTAGTGGTAACTAACAAAAACTGACTTTGGATAACTTAAATAAGAAGAATATATTGCAAGAGCTGGGGGAGCTCACAGAATTGCAGGCAACATTAAGGAAGCTGGCTTATAGCTAGCAAGAAGTAGATGTTATGGGCCAGATTGTGTCCCAAAACTCGTAATGTGGAAGCACTAACCCCAGTATCTTAGAACGTGACTGCATGTATTTGGGTTTTTGAAGAGGTGATTAAGTTATAATAAGGGAACTGGGGGACCTTGATCCAATCTGACAGGTGTCCTTCTAAGAAGAGAATATTAGGACACACAGAGAGACACCAGAGACGCATGTGCACAGAAGAAAGACCATGTGAGAATACAGCAAGGAGGCAGCCTCCTGCAAGCCAAGGAGAGAGACAGCAGAGAAACTCACATCTGTGGACAACTTGATATAGATTTCTAACCCCCAGAACTGTGAGAAAATAAATGTCTATTGTTTGTGGTATTTTGCCACTCCATCTATGGTCTTTTTTTATGGCAGCCCTAGTAAACCAATGCAGGGTTTGAGAGTAAGCTCTGAGAATCATCACTGAAACAAACAGGTAAATTCCCATCATTTTTGTTTCTCCTGGTAGAGAAAATCCCATTATCTGAGCTTGAATTCAGATCATGTACCCTCACCCCCACCAGGTTAGTGAGATGAATAGCTTGTCCCAACTAGCTCCTTGGAGTACCCCCTTGGATTCCATGATGAAGAAAGCAGAGAACCTGGAGTCTCACCCAGAATGCAGATAGAGAGGGAATTTTCCAGAAGGAAATCAGGTATGGCTAGGAAAGGGGAGCAGGTTCTGGGATGTCAAAAAAAAATGACAAATGTTCTTTACATTCTGTTCTAATATGCCATTTTAAACTCATCTTATTTTTTTTAAAAAAATACATTTTATTTTCTTGATAGAAAATAAACATTCAGTTTGGCATGCATGCCTTCTGTTTTTTTAATACACCAAGCAGTACTGTGTAGGGGACTAGGGAATTAACCTTTGCTTTGGGATTTCATTCCATCTCCATCATACCAGAGCAAGTATATTGTGATTTATAACAAGAAACACATATTTGGTCTTCATCCCAGGATCTGGCACCTAAGACCCTTGGAATTTCCTAAGGAATGAGAAAGATAAAGGTATCTTTTGTTATGTCAATCAGATGACTTTTGGCGCACATGGAGAGAGCATGGACGCTCCATGACCCTTCCCCATAACCTGCCTTATGCATCTCTTCCATCTGGCTGCCCCTGAGTTATATTCTTTTATAATATACTGGTAATCTAGTAAGTAAAATGTTTTGCTGGGTTCTGTAAGCCACTCTAGCAAATTAATCAAAACCAAGCAGGGGGTTATGGAAACCTCCAATTTACAGTTGATCAGAAGCACAGGTAACAACCTGGACTTGAGACACACCTGACTGAAGTGGGTCGTGGGACAGTCTTCTCAGACTGCCAATTTCAACATGATCCATTTCAGAAAATAAGAAGCTATGCCAACAGTCTGGGTGAAGATGATATTTTGACAGAGGCCCTACTTCAGTTTTCTCCTCTGTTCTAAACTATAAACCCACTCGACCATTCCTAGGACATATGGCTTTGCCTAGGCCTCTCTAATTAGGTGGGCTGGTTTTGTTTGCTAGAAGCAAATTTACAGAAAATCTTAGCATAGGCCTTTGTCTTGGAGAAAATTTAAATTCTGGTCAAGTTCCAGCCTTTTTCAAATGAGCTTCTTTGCACAAAGGAAAGCCCACCAACAGATACATTTGCAGGATGATAGACGATGGGTCCCCCCACAGTTTCCACTAGGAAGAACCTTACAAACAAGAAGCACAAGAACTCAGTACCATGTTTCATATCACCGTTAATGAGGACTTCCATTTACTGGAATGCTCTGTCTTTATAATCCCATTTTACTGAGGAATCCAAGGATCAGTGAGAGTGAGTAATCTGTACATACTGACACAACTAGTAAGAGGAGAGCCAGGATTTCAGCATGCATCTGATTTGAAAGCCAAAGAGTACACAAACTTTTGTTTTTATGTTTTCCAACCTAAACTAGACCCAGTGTAAGAGGAATATTCACAATCATACTGCAAGAAATTTTCTTTAATACCTATTAAAAACAAGCCATCTGATATCCAAATCTGGGGATGGTGATGACTACACATCTTCACCTGGGTATAGTTATTGCCCATGTTGTCTTACATTTGTTTGGATTATGTCAATTATTGAAATGACTTTCATGCTGATTAATTTTTCCTCCAGAGTCTTCAAAAACACCAAGAAAGACATAAAATAAAATAAGTTTTCTTTGATATCCAGTTCATTGACTCTCTAAAACTTGCTTAGGAGTATCCATGAGTGTGGTGAAGAACCCATTGCCTTGATTGGGAGGAGGGATTAGGATTAGGGCCATATTCCCTACCACATAAGATGACCAGTTGTCTGTTCAATGGGAGAAAGTTAGGCTCCTAAAGCCTAACTTACCTTAAAAATGAACACTTCAGGGCCGGCTGAGTGGCTCATTGGTTAAGAGTTGGCTTGGGATGCCAGCTCTGAGCAGCAGGGCCCCGGTTTGGATCC
Organism: Aselliscus stoliczkanus; assembly: GCA_033961575.1. Taxonomy (NCBI): domain Eukaryota; kingdom Metazoa; phylum Chordata; class Mammalia; order Chiroptera; family Hipposideridae; genus Aselliscus; species Aselliscus stoliczkanus. The sequence continues at coordinate 166,211,816 of CM066727.1, read as the reverse complement.
CACATTAGGGCCAGTGACATTGCACCCTCTACAGCTAAGATGGTGAACAACAGCTCGATCTGGAGTTGGGCTGCCGTGAGTGGACTGTGATGATGTAGGCTGCAGCAGGGCTGCAGTGGGCTGCCATAAGCTACCATGAGTGGCCAGCAGCCGGTCTGAGCTGCTGTGAGCCACCATGAACAGCTGTCCAATGGCGTGGAGGGATCTGCCTCAGCCAGGAAGAGCGCAATGATCACAATACCAACATGGGCCAGTGAAGCGGCATCCTCCACAACTAGACTGAAGAACAAAAGGACAACAACTTGTCTGTTCCCCTTCCCTGATTCCCCAACGCTGTTCCCTCCCCCAAATCCCCAATAAAACAAACAAACACTTGAGTCTAAGTCAATCATGGTTTCTTGATGACCCCAGCCAGTGATAAAAAAAAAAAAAAATGAACACCTCAGATCAGGGGTAGGCAAACTATAGATTGTGGGTCAAATCCAGTCTTCCACCTATTTTTGTTAGTAAAGTTCTATGGTACACAGCCATACCTGTTTATGTATTTTCTATAGCTGCTCTCACGCTACAGGAGCAAAGTGGAACCACAGAAATGTTATGGCTCCCCCCAAAATTATATACTCTCTGGCCCTTTACAGAAATTTTCCAACCCCTCTATTTAAAACATTCCACTGACTCACTGCACTTCAAATAAATCCCAAAATCTCCAGTGTGACTCCCAAACCCCCTCAGGTCTCTTCACTCCCAGACTCAGCCTCTAAGATCCAGCCATCCTGAATTTCTTTCAGTTCCTCAAAAGCCCAAAGCTCTCTTTTCTATTAAGTCCTCTGCTTAGGGCAGCCTGCCTCTCCCCTGTCTGCTTTCCCTTCTAGAAGCTAATTGTTATCTATTCCTGAAGTCTCGGCTTAACTGTCACTGCCTCCTAGCTTTCCCTGTCCCCACGGCTGGGATAAGCCTCCTGTTCTTTGTTCCATGGCACTTTGATCAACACCGTAACAAGCTGTTTTTTCCTGCCCTTCTGTAAGCTTTTTGAGAGCAGGAATTCCAACTGTGCCCAGCACCCAGCACAGTGCTTGGCATACAGTGGGCCCTGCATATACATATATTGAATTACTCAGATTTTCAAATGCTTGAAATTAGTTTGTCCAGACCATCTCACTTCTGGAATTTTGCCCTATTAATGATTCTACTCTGGGCTGCACAAAGCTTTCCCTTTCCCTTTCTTTCCATTCATTTAGAATTCCACTGTGTGCAATTTGACCAGGCTAGGCATGTGATAATTATCTCAAACAAGTGTGACTTCACTACCCACCATTTCTGAGTAATTAAGAAACTTTCTGAGTCCCCACGCACACCCCTACATCGGGAATGTGTATTCCTTTCAACAGATACCCCTGAGTACTGTGCATACAAAGGAGGAAGCAGTAACTGCAAGCTAGGAGGGAGGTAGATGACAGTCTTGCACCACACCCGATGTGTGATTTCCCACATTGAAAGAAATCAGAATGGTGGGAAAGAACAAAAGGAAAGAAGTCGTAGAATAAAGTGACACTGCACAGTATATCTGCTCTCATGTTTTATAGAGGAGACTGTGGTTTGGATTATTCTCCTTTTATGAAAGCTATTTAATCTTTTCTTCCTTTGATTCTGTATGGTGCTCACAGAGATAACTGAAGCTATTTCCTCAAATCTCCATGATTAAAAGGCTTGCCTCTTTTAGATGGGTAGACATGAAAGGAAAAAGCTATGCGCCTACTGCCAGGCTCCTCCCAAAAGGATGAGTGTGTCTTATCCTCTGTAGCGTCTAGCTTTGCAACAGCATAGGTCCGCTGTCATTGCATCTTCTGCCCACTGCACTCTAAATTAGGAAAGCCAGATTGGCCTGATAATTGAAATTGTTTCCCTGGTTGTATGATATGCCCTCAGGTCTACAAATGGGCCCTCTGTGCTCCAGCAAATGCCTCACGTGAGGTGACAGAGCCCTGACACCGCTCTGGTTGTGTCTCCAGTGGCACCTAATAACCCTTATGTTTACATATTAAGGGCAGTTTGTTCATATGTTGGTAGCATGTTTGTTTAAATGTGCATACCTGCCTTCTTCATCATTTCCCAGGTAGACATATTTAGTATCTCAACCCAAGGTGGCAGGGTAGATAAACACCATGCCTGCTTCCTTCCATGAACACATTAAAATTATACATACATGAATATGTATACATGAACACAACTAAATTACAGAACAGTCAACCTGGAGAACCATCTGAAGTCTCGCTGAACAGTAGTTTTATAACTAACGATATAAAGAAGCAGCCACATTTAGACTGATAGGAGGGGTGGAGACACTAAATGGGCTGGTTCCAACCCTCCGTGTGGCAGCTGAGAACTGGGAGGAATATCTCAGCTACAGAGATTCCCCCTTGAGGAGCAAGAGACCCAAGCCCCACACCAGTCTCCCCGGACCAGAGTACTGGAGCTGGGAAGAGGAGCCCCTACAATATCTGACTGTGAAAAACAGTAGGGATTCCAACCATCCAGATGGAGCAGAAGGCTTCAGGAAACCCAGCTGTCCTATTAAACGGCCGTGCATAGATTCACTCACAAACACTCACCTTGGGCTCCAGCGAAGGGATGGTTACTTGGGGTGCATCAGAGGCAAACGGCAGGCAGAATGAGGTGCGTGGCTTCGAAGCAAGGGCTGGAGGGCAGTCAGCATTTTCCCTATGTGGGGTCCTTCTCCTATAAGGCCAGTAGGTGGGCGCAATCTTTCCTGTGTTGAGCCCTCCCTCTCCAGCCAAATCTGAATCTGATTGGCCTGGTGAGCTCTTCTGGTCCACCCAACTGACCCAACTCCCTCAACTCTGGAGGTACTTTCTTGGTCAGGAGCCAGCCCCACCTGCATTGCCTTCTTTCTTGAAAACCAATCAGGGTCTGCAGGCCAGAGGCAGGTGGCAACAGGCAAGCATGGCATTTGTTTTATTCCTTGGGCATTATCTCAGCTTTTCTGCATTAAAGCCAGTTTTGTTCTTTCAGTGGCAGAGATAGAAAGAACCTATTAAGTTGCCAAATGTATCTATTCTAAATGTAATAGAAACATCTGAATTATGTAGCTGTGATCATTTGGCTTTTTTATTAAGAAGTAAGCAAATTCCCTTGCTTCCTATATCAGCACAAAGGATCTTTATTGATGTACACCCAGACCTCCTTTTCATTTACTTTTGAACTTTGAAAGTGCTGGCTTTTCCCTTTCTCTTTCTTTCTTTCTTTTCTATCTTTCTTTCTTTCTTTCTTTTTTGTTTACATAATTGTGTATCATTTAATGATTTTGTATTTATGTAGTTTGCCAGGATTTTCATGCTGTGAACTACACATAGGACAAGGCAGAATCTCATGGCAGAAGGAGGGGGAAATGAGTCAAACCGGTGAATCCAAATGAAAAACCATTTTAGGGAGATGAATTATTTTTATGTAATTTTATCTTTATATTTATTTTTATAAATTGTATAAACCTTTCTTTCTTCATAATGCTAGCTTTACTGATGCCCTGTTCTGAAGATATTTATGTAAATTCCCCATATTCCCACCATCTTGTGTAGAGGACACTATGTGAGCTGGTTGTCAGAAATCCCACCAGATCAGAAAATGAGAATTTTCTACCAAAAAACTTGCAAATAACTCTATAAACCATAAAGCATTGAAATTTATTTAATCATCATAATTTTGTGTAATATTTTCAAATCTTGCATTACTTATGAGTTATATTTTTACTACTGTGTGACAGATCTATGCCCTCCTGTCAAATTTATAGATCTCCAGCAGGAAAATTCATTAAAACTTTAAATTGCTTCTTCTTTTTTTTTTTTTTTAAACACAGACGAAGTTGACCATAAAGATTGGCACAGGCATACCCTTTCTGAAGAGAGAGTAAAGGATGAATTCAATGTTTATTTTGGTTGTGGAATACCTGAATTTAGAAAAAAACAAAACAAAACAAAAACAACTGTGCCAAACTTACAAATGTTTGAACAATCATGGCTTAGCATTTATACTCCTACAGGTTGTATCCACACCATGCAAGTGCCCTGAACAACCTTGGAACACTGATGAGCGATACAGCAGAGGCAAAGGCAGACTATCAGACATCTCTCCAGCTACATCTGCAACACAACTGGGCTCTTAAATCTCAGGAATCTCCTTAAGTGGAACATCTAGTACTGATCAGGTGGCCTTGGGATTCCAGAAATCCTTTCCTTTTCAGCTCATTTAACTGTGGTTATTTGGGCTTTCAAGCTTTGGAAGGATACAACATTCACCTGAATTGATTATATCCTTTGTCAGTCAAGAAAAGCATCTACCAGAATGTCTTCCTGGAAATACAAGTTCTGAGGGATGTTAATAGCTGCTAATTAAGTGTGGGCAGGGGAGAGTTCAATGGTCAAATAAACTTAGGCAATGCTGATTTAAGCAAAGATAAGTAGGTTCCTTGAGAGTAGTTAATATACTAACCCATCTTGTGAATCTTCAAGAAGGGAATAGGGTATTCTGAATTTCCCAAGAAATTCTTTTTTGGTAGAATTTTCCCGAGACAAAGCATTCCATGGATATACATTTGGGAGAAGACTGGTCTAGGGGATAAAAAATGGTATTTTAAAGTGTTGTCACCAAAATAGCATGAGTACACCAATTTTTACTAGAAGTGGGAAATGAAGTGAGATTTACCTGCAGTTAGTAGTGGTAAACGTTTGCCTTTATGAGTAACTCCTAGACACAATCATCAATGATGTTTGATTTTCACTGCTCTCTTAAGGATTAATAATACAACCAGGTCACTGAAGACTGGGAGACAAGTAGAGCTCTGTACCTTATATTCCTATGAATGGTGGCAAGGACCGTGGTAGAAGTGATTTCAAAGGAGCGATGGTGGGAATAGGGCTTGAACTTCTGAACTTAAAAGTCATGTTGAAAATAATATAACAAATGTAAAAATTGTTGGAACAAAAGAAAGTAGTAATACGTTCATCTCTACCTGTTAGTACATTAGCAGTTAATACACATACTAAACTGGTTTCCATTTAATGAACGTCTGGAGGCTGAGATATATATTTGTCCATTTTAGTATATCTTAAAGTACTTACCATGGTTCCTTGTTTAAATAAACCAAAATAACTCATCAGAAGTTTGATCATCCCACATCACTTTATTGTAACACACTGTTTTATCTACAAAGATGAACAACTGAAATTAACATTAAACTTTTCTTTAAAAATAACTTAAAGGATTTTCTATTAAAACTCAAAATTCAATAAACTATTTTGAATATGGTGATGAACTAGGTTTCCCTTTTCATGTGTAAATTGTTATGCCCACCTCAATCAGTAATTATTCTAGAATTCCTAGACTACCTAAGGATACATAATTTTCTTGTGTGTGTACCTAAGCTTCTTCAGGAAGCCATTTTGCTGGCTCAGTCCTTCCTGGGAAGGTCATGGTTGCAGAGATGAGCAGACATACATATGCAATAGTTGACACAGCTGCCTTCATTTCTGTCTTCCATCAATACCTCGTCAAGGACTCGTATGGCTGTTACCTGTCCCCTTATCATCTCCTTTTAGGTTACTATGTAGCTAATGCTCTTTTGTCTTCACCATAGTAGAATTTACTTAGTTGCCTCAATATTTCAGTGTAATGCATCTTTTTCTCCTGCCTTTTTATTCATGTTTAAGGGCACATTCACTTAGAGGTTTTCCTCTCTTATTAATTTGTGTAAGTGTTTGTGTGTGTATTTATTTTCAGCATCATCTTAAGAGAAGCATTGATTTGAGTTAATCATGGAATAAGCATGACTTAGTACAAGGTGATAGATTTTATCATTTATGTTTAAGAATAGCTTCATCTGTCTTGTTGGAACAAAACAACAGGGGATACACTACACAAAATCGATGCCAATAAAATAGTATTTTTAAAAGTGAAAGAAAAAGTGTGATTCAGTACAAGCTTAGTAAGCTTGAAAATTAGGTGATATTGCTATAATTTGGTATAAGCAAAATATGATTAAATTGAACATAAAAGGGCATGCTCTGAAAGCTATACTATTTTGCACCAAGAAATTCCCTTAGGAAATAAAAGGGAGTCAAAGAATAGGAGAAAATCTGTGCCTGTTATTTTTTTCCAGATTTATAGAGATATAATTACCAAAATTGTAACTAGTTGTTATTACATTATTTAAGCTTAGGGCTATATGATGCTTATTATTTTACTCTGCTATTTTTAAGTTATAGTTACTTATTTTTTATTTTTTTTTGAGGGCAGTGTCACAGGCCCTCACATGTGGGACCTGCACCAGGGCTGCTGGCATCTCAAGCCAGCGCTTAACCAATGTGCCATTCGGCCGGCCCACTTATTTTTTTTTTTTTAAATCATTGCCATATCTCAATATGTCCTGCTCAGGGACCAAATAACATAAAAACTGAAAAAAAAATCCTTTCAATGACTCTCTGAGTTTCTGAACCATACCATATCATGAAAATCTTATTTCAAGACTCATGTGGATGTGTGTGTGTGTGTGTGTGTGTGTGTGTGTGTGTGTGTGTGTGTGCAATTCTTCCTAAAGCAACCAACTTTAATAGCCTAGTTACAAATGCCATTTCATTGTGGTGGAAGATTTCCTTCCATTAATGGTTAAAACATTGTGCCAAATGTAGCTGTGAATGAAAACAATAACAGAGAGTTCCTAAGTCTCATTTTGCCAAGTCCTAGACAAGGAAACAATACTGTGAAGTTTCTTCTTTTTAAAGTTACATATTGTCTTTAGTACACATCAATAAAATTTAGGAAAAAATTGATTCTTTTGAGCATGGAATTGGTTATTTTTTTTTACAATAAATTAATTTGTTATTTATAAATATCAAATAAGAAAACATGTATCTAATTTCATCAGCTCCTAATGTTTAGCCTAGCTAATGACAATGGCTTATATTTGTATGGTACTTTGTAGTGTTCTGAGTGCCAATCATTATCTCATTAGAACCTCAAATTAGGATGTGGAAGATTCAAGCTTGAATCCATGCCCTTTGACTCCTGTCCACTTCCTTATCCATTACTCCATGCTGCTCCAATACCTCTCCAATGCAGAAATTTATACTTAACTTTATAATGATGCATGCTTACTTCTTTGAGGAAAAGCATCTTCCTTACTATATCTTTCTTACAGCATCCTGAGCTAGCATCCCTGAGTGACAAAGAGAAGTGACCCAGAAAACAACAGGGATCATCCCAATTTAGATAACTCTGAACTTTAATACACTCCCTTAAGAAACATGTGCTGCTAAATTATAGCAATGGGACAAAGGCAGAAAAAAAAAAGAGTTCATTCAATTGGATTTTTATTTGTTCAATTTTACTAATTTATTTAAGATTTGTTTACTTCTCTCTGGGCCGCTAACTTTTTTCTTTCTACCCTATAAAAGTATTATCCTTTTTGTAGCATATGTCAAGAAAAATTGTGAAAGACTTGTAAAGAACTGACATAGTGCAAATGCTCCTTGTCCATAGAAATACAAATTGTTTCCAGCAGAATGTGATTGATTATTCCCTTGTGGATACAGACCAGTTTTGTTTCTGTGTGCAAATTCACCTCAGCATTCCTGGAAATTCTCCTTTGAATTAGTTCTGAGTTAAATAAAATCTTTAGCATACATATATTTAGTTATATTTGTATGAGAGCCATGATTTTACCTTTAAAAAATCCTTTAAATCTGGAACTTAATATTCATTCGAAGAACTCATGTTTTTGTTCTTTAGATGTGATAAATTTACACTAGATATGAGCATCTCTGTGAGGCAGATACTATCATATACATAATGAGTGTAATAATATAAAGAAACTAAGATTGGGAGATGAGTAAGGTGCTCAAAGCCCAGGAGCAAACCATGAGAGTAACCAGCATACTCCACTGCCTTCTGGGCCACCTCAGGGCTGGCATACCGCTGGCAGTGTTTTATTAATAGCCTGGACTTTGACAAATATATGAAGCATTATCCAACCCCAAAACTCTAAATAAGACGTTCTTTCCGAACATCTATTCTCATGGGAACATCTTACAATATTGGGAATAAATTTTATTTGGATCCTTGGGACCATATGACAAGCCAGCTTTGGGCCTCTTCACAGCAGTGGGTTACACTGAGTATTATCTAAATATTTTAGGCTTCTTCCATGACCATCTCACTGAACCTTGAAACTAATCCATTAAAATTCTGTGCAGCACAGTTCCAGTGTAAGGGACCGATAAGGAACAGCTTTCCATGCTGACATCCTTAATTTATACCAATTATGGCTGGTTATGGTTGAAAAACTAAAATATATAAAAAAAAATTTATGTCCTGAAAGTAGGCAAGATTAGCATAAACTTTTTACGGATTATCACAAGTCTCTAAAGGATCAGAATATTATAATATTTTAATTTGTAATTAATGTTACAAATAATTGTAACATTATTCTATAAAGTTCTTAGGCAAAATGTTTGTTATTTACTAGTGAAACTGAAGATAAAAAAGAATTTCTTATATATATTATGCCTACCCCATCCCTAATATAACTCTCTGTCACATCCTAAATGTTTGTTAGAATAAACTCTATCGGCAATACTCATTGAACTATATGCAAGAATATTTTTATAATAGCACATATGTAATGGATTTTTTTATCTGATTCTTTCGAAAAATTGAATTTCAAGAAAACAGACAAGAAGACATGTAACAATTTGTTTTAACAATTATTTTTGAAATATGTTGAAATATTGTGGATGAATTTTTTTCTCATGGCTTTATAACCAGATATACCACCTTTCATTTCATTTCTGTGATATCAAGACTACAGTTCAAACCTTTTCTACTTCCTACCTAATGCTCCATAGACTCCACAAAGCCAGGATCATGTGTCAATGAATGGGAAATACAATTCTAACCAAATACCTTTAATGATATTGAGAAACAGTGCATATTTTTATGTTCCACACAGTCAGGGCTTCTTGAACAAAATTTCTGCCAAACAGGGTTAAGGGATGATTGACCAGTAGCAACCATGCTGTGGAAGTTAGAAATAGTGAATTGCTTCTGAGAGATTTACAGGTTTATCTCCCCTTGGAGCCATTGATTTATATTTCAAAGCGTAATAAAATCCTGAGCCATACATGTATATTCAGAGCTGTAACACCTAGAAGACTTTTGCTTTACATCCAACAGAGGGTTTATTTACATTAAAAAGATAAATGTTCTCTCCCTCTTTTTCGAGAGGAGGGGGCACTTGTGCAGCAGTTCCTATGTAAGCTCCCAGTTTCATAATTTCAGGGCCGGCCCAGTGGTGCGGTGGTTGGGCGCTGGCTTGGGAAGCCAGCGACCCAGGTTCGGGTCCCACATATGAGGGCCAGTGACACTGTCCTCAAAAAAAAAAAAAAAAAAAAAAAAAAAAGTTCTCCAGTTTCATAATTTCAGAGGTCCTCTACTATATTATGGGCACTCTGTCCATGCAGGGTGATATCTGCCCTCCTCACATTGCCCCAAAGGAGAAATTGGGGCATGGGAAACCAACACTAGGATGTTCTATAAGTAAATAACCAGAAACCTCATGTTTACTGGCAAGAGAAAATAAATATAGACATTCAAAACTTACAAGTGCCACAGCTAGACTGAAGAACAAAAGGACAGCAATTTGTCTGTTCCCCTTCCCTAATTCCCCAATAAAATCTTAAAAAAAAAAAAAAAAAAAAAAAACTTAATCAAGTGGAATGACAAAGAAATTCATTTGAGCGTTTTTTGAAAAGTGAGAACTCTTTTAGTTCACTTAAAATGTCCTTTCATTTGCATTTTATTTACTTATCCTTGGCTTTTCATATAAAACTAAGTTATCTGTAAAATGGTGATAAAAAATACTTACCTACTCTCTTGAGATTTGGGAGTGATTCCCAATAAACAGAATTTGAATTCTTAAAATGATTTTAGGAGTGTTTCTATAAACCTCTCCTCTAAAATCTGTCCATTCAAAATGTGGATTCAGGAACTTAGCATGAGAGATTGTTAAGACGTCTATAGCATGGACTCTCCTGATGTGCAAGAGAATATCTTTTTCACAATCCTTTCTTTTGCTGTGATGGCTGCAGCAGACACTGTTGAGGCCAGAAGACAATTTTGCAGAGGAAGCACTGGAGGAAGAACAAAGCTGTAAGGAGTCTCCCACTTTTGTTTTTATTGTCCTAAAGAAATCGGAAAGTCATTATTTTCTTCCCTTGCCTAAATATTCCTGACAGAGGCTAGAATACATTGTCAATAGTCAGAGCTGTCAGTAGTCTCCCCTATCGGAGAAACTATTTTCCCAGTTCTTTAGGTTTATAAACTCTCCTGGATGCTTTTAAAATCCAGTCCCTTAAAGCCTCAATCTTGAATAATGACTTGAAACAACTCTTGAATCAGGATGTGAGTTGAGAAAGGAATGATTCACTTAAAAGAATCAGAGGAATAAGGCATATTCACTGGAAATCATCTCTTACACACATTATATTTCTTTAAGATACCAGACAGAAAACCCTATGTCTACCTCAACTTCCTTTATTTCCTCAACTTCCTCTCCTGTCAATGATCAATTTTAGCCTGCCTTACGAGCTAAGGTTTTCTATGTAAGATTTAAAGATGATCAAAAGATTACCCAATCTAAAAGAGTTCCATGTAGGCCAGGAAGAGAAACATGAATAATTTTCAATTTATAGCAATGAGAGAAAAGAAAGAGCAACACTGTAAATTCCCCACAGATCACACCAGCCCTTGGGGGGAGCTGCTTGCCTATAAGGCTCCCTTTTTTCATGATTCCTCACCCTTTTTTTGGCAGCCATCTTGGGCAGGTTCTACCAACCTCCTATTTTCACCACCCTCCTTTTCCAACCTGGTGCTCTCATGCTGTGCCACCTGTCTGCTGGGCAGGGTTGCAGAGTTCTCTGTCCCTCCCTCACCCCTTCTACTACCCTCCTTCTCTAAGTGAAAAGAACAGTGATTGACACTTGAAAGTCAATTTACAAGGCACTTCCACTTTGCTGGTGAAACAAACCATTCGAAGTATTCGATAGGACAGGGACCATCACTCTCATTTTTCAGGAAGAGAACAGGCTGATCAAAGTCATCCATATCTTAACGCTGCAGTTGAACAGCCTTGGGTAATTGACAACCTCTTCGACCCACAGTTTTCACATTTGTTGACTGGATGCTCTTATAGACCACTCCAGTTCTAAGAATCTGTGGTTGTAACCATGAGTCTAAGATTCTCGGTTCTTTAACTCATGTGAACAAAAGGAGACCACAGAAGAAACTACAGGCTCCTTTTCTCTTCAGTGGCAATATTTCCATTATAATGGTTCCTTCTGGATATAATTCCCCAAACTTTTGAAAGAATCAATTAGTGATCTTTTTGATGGAAATTTTAGGCCATGTGAGAAGCTGGCTGGTTAGTAGGGAAGGAGCCATGGTTTTAACATTTATTGAGTCTTAACACGTGCAGACACTCTGCCAAGCATAGTACCCATGTTAGCTTCTGAAACCCTTCAGGGTACAGGTGCTTGATACACTTTTTTAAAACATTGCACTCAGTGAAAAGTAAGTTTTTCTTTTGGTGTGCAATTCTATAAAGGGGTGAGGTTTAGGTTGACTTTTTTAGTCTTTTGCATATTGATGTCCAATTGTTCCAACTCTACTCATTGAAAAGATTATGCTTACTCCACTGAATTGCCTTTGCACATTTATCAGAAAACCAGTCACATTTGTGTGAGTCTATTCTGTTCATTGATCTAAATGTTCATCTTTATACCAATACCACACTGTCTTGATTACTGAAGCTTTATATTAAATCTCAATATCAAGTAATTAAGTCTTTCAAGATTGTTTTGGCCATTCCATTGCATTTTCATATCTATTTTAGAGTCAATTTGTCAATTTCTACAAGAAGCCTCCTGAGATTTTGATTGGGATTTCATTGAATCTCTAGATCAATTTGGGATAATGACATCTTAACAATGAGTTTTTCCACTTATGAACATGGTTTCTCTCTCCATTTAGTTAGCATTTCTTTAATTTCTCTCAGTAAGATTTTGTAGTTTCAACATAGAGGTGCTATATTTTGTTTAAAATTTCCCCTAAATAGTTTTATGCTTTTGTGATGGAACTTAAATGGTATCTTTGAAATTTCATTTTTTAATTGCTTATTATTAGTATATGGGCAGATGACCTTTGTACATTGATCTTTTATCTGGCAAGCTTGCTAAATTGACTTACTAGTTTGTAGTCAGTGTTATTATTTTTTGGTAGAGGGCTTGGAATTTTCTACATATACAACCACATCATTTGTGAATAAAGACCATTTACTTCTTCTTGCCTAATCTGTGTGACTAGGATGTCCAGTACAATATTGAGTTGAAGTGATGAGAATGGACATTCTTGCCTTGTTTCCAATTTTAGCCTTTGACCACTCGGTATAAATTTTAGTTGTATGCTTTCTGCTGATGTGTTTTCTGTTGAGGAGCATTGTCTTTAATGCTTTCCTTCCAGTCGTGGAATGGTCATGCATAAATATTTGCATACATTTTGAAATAGTTTAGACTTCCCACCTTGCCCATGGCAAGTCACTCTTAACAGAACAGGGTCCACATATGAAGAAATAAGTCCATAACATGGCCAGCAACTGCCTGCTGGGGTTCAGAAGATAGTGAATACAAGGTATTTCAAAGGAGCAAATAAAAGGATGGTTGCAACTAAAATTACTGAGTACTTACTTTCTACAGACCCTGTGTGAAGTCACTTATGTGAGTCATCTCCATGTCTTTTCTTTTAAATAATTCTACACACAGTCACTGACTTATGATGGTTCAACTTACGTAAGATTTTTCAACTTTACAGTGGTGTGAAAACAATATGCATTCAGTAGAAACCATACTTCGGATCTTCATTTTGATCTCTTCCCAGGCTAGTGAAAAGTGGTGTAATACTCTGTCATGATGCTGGGCAGCAGTACCAAAGTGATTTTCCCAATTTTAGGCTAATGTAAGTGCTCAAAGGATGTTTAAGGTAGGCTGGGCTAAGTAAGCTATGATGTTCAGTGGGTTAGATGTATTAAATGCATTTTTGACTTCCGATATTTTCTATTTTCAGTGGATTTATTGGAATGTAACCCCCTTTAATCAAGGAGCACCTATATTCCTCCACCTTCAACAGGGGAGAGTGAAATGCCCAAGGCAACCAACACTTTTCTACTCACAGTATATAGGAGGGCTCCTGGGCTGCCTCATGCTGTTGCTCCAATGATCCAAATATGACACTTCAGACTGCTTATCCAAGCAAGAGAGAAACAACTGATTTCTTCTCTTTCTGTGATGTTGGACCTGAAAACATGTTATTTGTTATCACCACGTAATATGAATTTATATTCTCCAGAAAGGTCTAAGACGTAGCTTGTATACAAAGTATATTCAGAAGACTCCCTCTAAGCCAGATGATGTATTTCCATTGTATTTCCCAGGGAGGCACTTGGATAATTTAGCATTTTACATAACTCTTTCAGAGAGGAAAATAAAAAAAGAGGCCCAAGGACCTCTCTGCCCAACATAATCATTTTCAGATGAGGAATCTAGGCTTAGGGAGATTAAGTGGCCTGCCCAGGCTTGCACAGCCTGTTGGTGACAAACTCTGGACTGAAACTGATTATTCTGAAAACTCATGTGACTTGTCATTTTTACCAGGACTAGCATAACTATTAAATCCCCTTATGTCATAATCAACCAGTCTATCATAGTCTTTCATTGACCAAACTCAAATTTTTCACTTCCAAATATATGGACACCTAATCTAGTTACTCAAAATTATTATTAAATTACATTTTTAGGCACACCCCTCTTTCCTTAAATGGATAAAAGGTAAAGAAGGTACTGTGACAAACTTGGTGGAGAAAATTGAAAGGTGTTCATCTAGAACAATAGATGTTTTTTGCAAGTTATTGAAACATATAAAACATATAGGCTACACAGAATATAATCCAATTTTCTTCTCTTTGTACATAAGCATTTAGACAGACTGGATGGAGACATAGAAAAATGGGTGCTAGGCTTTTTATAATTTAACTCTCAAAATTCAATTTTTTTTCCAAGAGGTCGTAATGTCTAATATTTACATATAATTCAGTCTGTTAGGGGAAAAAAAGAAGATACCATACCTTTTGCTTTAAAAGAGACATTGTTAGGGGATAATAAAGAAAAAGAAAAGACTACACAAAGAAATAGAAATTGAGAAGCCTGCCCAGTTCAAATTCATACTGTAGTTAACAGGACATCTACTGCCACCAAGTGGTTGGCTAAATCCACTTAATTCTATAACTAGTGTTTCTTATATTCTCCCCAAATGTCAATTCTTTTTCAAAGCATCTGCTTTTCATTTGAATGAAAATATAAAATCTTAGATAGGGAATGCTGAAAACGTTTCCTAAACTGACAAACTAACAAGTTTTTAATTGGCAAAAGAAAATGTGGTAAATCTTCATTTGCTTTTGTTAAACTTCTGTACTTGAAACCGACAGGAAACTGGAGTGATGAAAATGCTTTTACTCAACACATGCTCAGAGGCCAATGTCAGTGCTGGTCCCCAAAGGGAAAATTCCCTGTGAAGCCATCACAACTGCTTAATGAGAAAATTTGCATACTTTGGAAGGGGTGTAATTTCTAGTAAATGTTGTTCTTACAAAACAGATGATGAAGTTGGTACCAGTCCCATATCCCACCCGACCCCCAATTTTTTGGAAATTCCTAGGGAATATTTAGAGAGTGGGGCTTACTTGGGCTTACAAAATAGTAGGAGATTTTACTCTTGTCATGATACTTACTTGGAAACCGCAGAGACTAGTAACTCAAAAGTGGACCTTCAAAACAGAGCTCTCATGAAAGCAAACTTACTTTTCGTATTGCAGTAGTTCCCATCACCACAACCAAATGTCAACAAATAGCTAACATCAAGGCCAAATGCAGGAGTGGGTGTGTATTTTGTAGAGTAGATACTAAAGAAGACTATCTAGGCAAGAAATAACTCCAGCCTCCTCACATTATGATTGAACAACCCAGCCAGCCACCATGATCCTTGGCCTTGGCTCATTATCCTAGGAGTCTTCTTTAAATCTCTTATTTAGCTTTTAGCATCTTGTTCATTTAGCCTGATATCAAGCAGTGATTGATGGGCCAAAACCCCGTGTACTTACTAAGGCAGTGTTTCTCCTTGTGATAACACCACCTACATCAAAATCACCCCAAGTGCTTAGTAAGAATTGGGATTCTAGGGCCCCACCCCAGATCTATTGAAATTCTTCAGGACTCTGAGTTTTAGCAAGCACTCTATGTGATTCCTATGACCTCAAATTTGGGAATTACTGACCTAGGGGAAAGGTCAGACAGCAGCGGTTCCCAAACTTGGCTACACCATAGGATAATCTAGGTATCCCTTTAAAAGTATTTTTGCCTGGCTCTCCCCTACAAATAGTCTCATAGGTATGGGTGTGACCTAGTCATTAGGAGTTTTAAAAGCTCTCCAGGTGATTCTGTTATGTAAGAAATTTTAGAAACCTGTCATAGAGGATTCTGGATCATCACCTGACAACTATTTAATAGACAAGGAACTAGAAGATGCCAAAAGGTAATAATATTGCCTAATCCTGGAGCTGTTTTTACTCTAAATGGTTTATGTCATTTAACCAGGAGTCCCTAATAGTTCCATCAGGGTCAATTGAACACCCTTAACAGAATTTTTGAGACTTTTAGGGTGTTGCTCTGAGTTTCACATGATTTTCAGAAAGCACCCAGGGCATTCTTCTCTGTGACTCATGTGGGCTAAAGTGGACCCATGGCTAACTGAAGAAAGTGTGAACTGAGGTGGTATCTATTTGTGCAACTTCTTGACCATTTTGATTTTAGCCATTCATTCAATAAATATTGGCTAATTAATTCAGGCTTTGCTCATTAATATGGAAAAATAATCTGTGGTCTTGTTAACCTATATCACATGGTTAGCAACTCAGAGGAAAACATTATTTTACTAATTTTCCCCCTTCCAAATGAGTCTGGCAACTCAGCCAAAATGTTTAACAAAATAATGCTACTTAGATGGCATCTAGATCCATAATTGGCTTCTGGTTTCCAAACAAATTACTTATTAAACAGTCAAAAAATGCACTGGGGTGTTTTAATAGCCCCTCATACCATCCCTGGGGATCTATATTGTCAGAGTAGACAGGCTATTTGCATTGTTAAGAAATTTCATAATCTTCTGACACTTGCTTGCCTAGAGTTTCTAAAATGGACGTTTCAATTGGCTCCTGTTATTTCTTACCTAAATATTCTCCTGTAGCAATTGCTCTACAAAATGCACACCCACTGACAGCTGAGTGGATTCTGAAATAATTGTCTGCCTTTGAGACCTTCTCACCTCGATGTTTGCCTTTGAATGAGGCTTTCAGTGGTAATGATTCTATTTGCTACTGGTGTTATTTTACATTTAGTGCAGCGCTATTATTATGTGTGTTTAATAGTGATTATTATATTAAAAATTTATTGTAATATCCCACATGAGGAAAAATCATTCTGATGTCTAACCTAAATTTTTTGTAGAACAATTTCAACTGTGAAAGGATGTTACCTATTTAGGTTTTCAAAACACATTAGAGTCTCCTCAATTTTAGAAAATAAAAAAAGAAGATAGGTAGTATAAATGGCAATTAAAAAAAAATCATTGAGATAAAAATAGCCAAACAAAAAAAGTGCCTTATATGATCCCAGCACTTATCTAACTACTTAGAGTCATCTAATTCTCACAATCAGTCTATTAGAATATTACATTATTATAGTATTATAATAGGGTCAGAGTGATAGGATAGGCCCTGTGCCCTCAGTGCAGATTATTATCTAGCACTGATCACAGCCAAGTGTATAAAAAGTTAGAGAGCAACTGGAGGGAGGAAGAGTTTAGTGGAGCCTGAAGGTGAGACTGGCTACAGTCACAGTTCCAATTTCAAATCCTGGTGTTTGGGTGTTTGGGTGGTCAATGCATGCAGTGGTTAAGAGCCTGGAATCAGAGCCAGACACACCCAGGATCCAACCCCTGCCTGATCACTGAGTCCCTGGACAAATTCCATGGCATCCGTAACCTCTGTTTTTATTTTGTTTTGATTTTTAATTGTCAAAAAGGAAAACTAATACCTGTGTATTCATTTCCTAGGACTGCCATACAAATACCACAGACTAAGTGTCTTAAATAACAGAAATGTACCTTCTCACAGTTCTGGAGGCTAGAAGTCCAAGATCAAGGTGTCTTCTAAGTTCATTTCTTCTGAGAACTCTCCCCTTGGTTTGAGATGACCACCATCTCACATGCTCTTTCCTCGGTGCGTGTGCATCTCTGGTATCGCACATAAAGCAATGTGTCAAAATTTTTTCTTCTTGTAACACCAGTCCCTTTGGATGAGAGCCTAACTTAATCACCTCTTTCAGGGCCCTATCGCCAAATGCAGAGGCATTCTGAGGGACTGGGCGTAAGGGCTTCAGCATATTAAGTCAGCCTAACAGCGTGTTTTATAATATTTAATGGAAATTAAAAAGAAAGAATGCAAGTAAATCACTTAGCAAGGTACCTGGTAATAAATGAGGAAGCTTCCTGAGATAGAGAAAATGTTCTGTGCCTTCCTTTTGGTGTTGTTGTTACATGGGTCAAACGCACTGATTTGTGCACTTCAAATGTACATTTGTTCATATGCTTAATATATGTCAATAAAGCTGATTTTTAAAATATTGAATTACTACCTTTCAACGTCTCCACTTCGATGACTTCCTTTTAAAACATCATTCAATGTATATCCAACCTGTTAGCCTGAGTCCTTGGTGACCAAGTGTCCCCTAAAAGATTCCCAAACAAAGCAGAATTACCTGGAGTGTGGAGCTAAGAAGTTTTATGCCTGAAGTTTTTGCAGTTTTTTAATACTCCCATATAAAACTAAATTACCCAACAAGGTGCTTTTTCCTGGGAGTATGACATCCCCTCAAGGGATTTGTAGAACTCTAGTTTTCCATAAGGGAGCAGAGTTCCCAGGAAGTAACTTTGAAGTTAATGAAAGACCCCAAGTATTTAATTCACCGACTGACATGCCAGTTATTCTACAAGAATTGGTATAGTCTTAAGAAGATCTATTTGAAGTGAAAAGAAAAAGTTCTGAAAAGATTTTTCTGCAGATTTTGAATAGCATCCAAGTTACGTTATTATGGAGACAACAACATGTCCTGAGGGACTTAATTTGCAGTGCGGGTTTCCTAAGTATACATCCGTCCTTAAGACATTCGAAGAATTTCCGAGGTAAGGTTGATGAAGACTTAGGAAATCTCAGAGGTGGAGTTCTGCCAACCATAAAAACAGGAGTAAAATTACCGTTTTTTAAAAAAAATCTTTATTTAAAAAATACGTCCATGTTGAAGAATTGCAACAGGATATAATTTTGTATGGAAAAACACATTTATATGTGTATAAATATAATGGACTTCTACAGTGCTTTGCACATGGCCCAAAGGTGTTTGTTATGTAAATGACTAAATATGCTGTTTGACTCAATGAATGAATCAACAAGATAAAAGCATTAAGAGAAGTACAGATGCAATTTTATTATAAATATGCAATTTTAAAACTAGCAGTTTGCTGAATCACAGTACGCTGGGAGTATGGTGGACACCCACCTCCTGTGGGAAATCACTAAGATCTGTACTTCCTCCACTGCCAGGCAAATAACAGACAGTGATATATGTTTGCTAAACTGAATCATTGAATGTAAGGTCTGCATGGTAACTATATATTTTCCAATGTCTGTGATAGGAAAATGCCTTCTAGGTGAAATTGCGTTGTGATAAGCTGTTTCTGGCACCTAAGAGCTAGAAGTTACAGACTCAAAATTAGTTTTCCCTGCACAGAACTCCATCCTGCAGACTGGAGCCAGAGGGCTCTGTAGCAGGAGCTTCTCTCAGCTGCCTTTGATGGTTTGTGCAGCAGTTCTGCTGAGATCTCAGGGTGCAGACAGACTGTCTGGGGCGGGGCGGGGGGGGGCTTGTTAAAATGCAGGGTCTGATTCAGTAGGTCTGAGACTCTGTATTTCTAACAAGCTCCCAGGTGATGATGACGTCAGGCCCATGGGTCCCACTTGGGGCATCAAGGTCATTAGAGGAAAAGGGGGCTTTCTTAGCAGAGGAGCAGAATAAGCAGATATGGGGTGACGGAATGCACTGAACCTGGAGTCCGAAGGCTGGTTGTGTGACCACAGATGAATCACTTAACTTCTCTGAATCCAAACTGTCTCATGAGGGAAATGGCTGTAATAATAATAGGACAATAATACCCACTTCATGGGAACTTTATGAGAATTAGTGAATTAGTAACTCACTATAAAAATGAAGGACCATGCCACCCATAGCCATTGCTCAGGAGATGCTTGCTGACCCTGAATGGCAAGCACAGGTGACCTGCTCTCTGTAGCTCACAGGGCTCCACTCCCCATCACCGCTGGTGCCAAAGACAGTGCCTGGCACTGGGCAGGTACTCAAGGAAGGTTTGCTCTGATCAGTTAGTAGTAGAGCAATCAATGCCTGGAAGGACATTAATACCTGGACGATGGCTCCTGTGCCACCAAAAAGAAGGACTCTTCACTGAGGGGTAACTTTGAGGCTTCGGGTAATTTCCAGGCTCCTCTAAGCCAGCAGTGGGAGACGGAACCAGCTCCTTCCAATAAAAACTCATTGTTAGGATGGTTGTCATTTTTTGCTGATCCTTGACAGCCTTCAACATAAATTGTGTATAAAATCACCTACCTTTGATACGTGGCCAGGCCTCTCCCAGACAGATGGTTCATCTGCAGTGGTGTGGTCAGTGCTTTAAAGGCCCAAGTTGCCTTGCAGATCACTGACTCTGGCTCCTAGCCACCAGGACTGCCCGGGACGATGTTCTGCTGAAGGTCAAGTGAAGGTCTGGTGAACAACTTATACAGTACTGAACAAAACTCCCAAGCAGCATATCTGGAATGCAGATAGAAAACCCAGCGAATGACCTGCAGCTCCACTTAAATCTTAACAGCTTTCCTGGTGAGGGTTCAGAGACATAGTCTACTGGCACCTTGAGAGATGCCTGGTTTAATCAACTTTCAATGAAAATCTAGAATAAATCTTTACTAAAACAAACAGAATGTTTTAAATCTTCTCAAAGTATTTAAATAAATTATTAATCAAAATTAAAATGTTCTCCCCTCCCTCCTTCCACCGACCCCTCAACCAGCCCTATAATCCTATAAGGTCCCAGGAAAGAAATGAAGCCATCCACTTACTGAAGAATTCTATTTTTTCCATTTAATTTCACACAATATTGTTTTAATCAACCTCAATTTTATAAAGTAATATTGCATATGTTTTCATACCATGTTTTGTCAATTTTCTTTTTGAAAATTGTCATGTTTTGTCCATTTTCTTTTTGACAAAAATTAGGAGCCTAGATTTCTCATAAAACTATTCACCACTCCAGGGGTGTAGGTGGTTTTTAACCAGGGTAATCCACTTTGGTCATTGATATGTTCCTATCACCATGGGGGAAAAAAATCTATCAAAAAAATAATAAAACTTTGCAGGTGTTACTACCTTTTGTTCACCAGCCTTTGCTGGGGAATTAGTTATGGTCTAAAATGTCTGAATTCAATATAAGCTCAGTTATCAAAAAGCTGACACAACCTGCATCTTAATACCTCTCAAAAGATCATGAAGCATTGTGAAAACGTGCTCCTGAGATGTTTGTAGTGACAAGAAACAGAGATTATCTTGAACCTCCTCCTGATTTTTCACTTGTTTCTGAAATGATTTCATGCTATACTTTTACACACCCTGGATCCATGCCCTCTTGCTGAGATTCTGAGGGCTTTTTGTTTTGTTTTGTTTTGTTTTGTTTTGTTTTTAACTAAGTCATCTTCTCTAAATTGATAATATAGTTATATGGATACACAGAAGTGCTGTTGACAATTTCTTTATGATGTTTTAGCCAGAAAGCATATCTTTAAAATCAGATGTACCACCTTTACCAAATGCCCTACAACTTATGTATAATGGTTTCTGTCTAATGAGTCAGTTGGCTCAGATCTAGTGAATGATTCTGTGTTGGCTGCAGGTCAGCTACAGAGAGGTACAATTTACATTTAATTGATCATGGAGGATTCACCAGGATGCAAATAGATATTTTTGCTAGCTTTTTGATATCTAATTGACATATAACATTGTGTAAGTTTAAGGTGTACAACATTGATTTGATGTACTTATAGAATGCAAAATGATTACCACCATAGCATTAGCAAACACCTCCATCCCATCACATAATTACCATTTATTTGTGTGTGTGTGGTGAGAACATTTCAGATCTAGGCTCTTAATTTTAAGTATACATTATTGTTGACTGTAGCACCATGCTGTGCAATAGATCCCTAGAACTTATTCATCTTCTAACTGAGAGATTGTACCCTTTGACCAACATCTCCCCATTTCCCACACTCTCCAGCCCCTTGTAATTATCATTCTACTCTGTTTCTACAAGTTTGGATATTTTAGATTCCACACATAAGTGATATCACACACTATTTGTCTTTCTCTGTCTGGTTTACTTACTTCACATAATGCTCTTAAGGTATATCCATGTTATTACAAATTGCAGATTGTCCAATTCAGCCATGAGAATCCTTTATATATTTAATATCTTCTTAATCCTTTATCCAGTGATGGACACTGAGGTTGTTTTCATGTCTTGGCTATTGTGAATAATGCTGCAATGAACATGGCAGATATCTCTTTGAGAACCTGATTTCATTTCCTTTGGCTGTATACTTAGAATTCACATTGCTGGGTCATATGGTAGTTCTAGCAAATAGATATTTTGGTGAGCATTTGTATGGCTGTAATGAATGAATTTAGTGCATTTAGTGAATTTAGTTAAACTAAAATAATTTTGGCTATGCCTTATGGTATACATTGTCAGTCCTCACCCATCCATTTGTCTGTTGAAGCAGAAAAAGGTTTCTAAAGATAATATGGTCTCTAGTCATTCATATTCCTTAGCTCACCTGGCTCTTTCATTGTTACAAAAGGATCCTCCCCTGTCTCATTTGGCTGATTGTCAAATGCATGGAACTCCTGTTAACTTGCAATTATGCACAGACAACCCCTCTAAACATTCCCACCAGAGACCTGAACCCTGGATCCCTGCTGCCTAATTTTCATGCAAGTCCAGTCTTAAAACATAAAGAATATGAGAGCCGACTGAGTGGCACAGGTGGTTAAGCGCTGGTTTGGGAAGCTAACGGCCCTGGTTCAGGTCCCACATATGAGGGCCAGTGACACTGCCCTCAAAAAAAAAAAAAATATGACATCCACCATGCCTGAGTGTGTTCTAAATCTTACTCTTTTTTTTCTAGGCAGATCACTAGTGAGCTGTACATAGCAGCATCTCTGCGCTGGTCCTTCATAGAACTGCTTTTACTGGACTCTGCCTTGTTCGGATTGTTAGGGTTTCGAGCTTGTCTTCTAGCAAACTCTCAGTTTAAGAAATAAGCTAGGTCCTCTTTGGATACCTAGTCCTCCTGCGAGATCTTAGCACAGTACATTGTACAAACCAAGTGCTCAATACACTATCTCCATTTAATTCACTTTGCACTTCAGGCCCCTGTGGTGTGATATAAAGAGCACTTGACTGTAAACTGAGCAGACCCAGGTTCTAGACCTCATCTTCCAGCAACCAGCAGCGAGGCAAGGACTTGACTCTTCTCTCCTGGTCTGTTTCCAAATCTGGAAAATGACCGTCCTAGGGCCGGCCGAGTGGCACATTGGTTAAGAGCTGGTTTTGGGATGCCAGTGGCCCAGGGTTCGGATCCCACATGTGAGGGCTAGTAACACTGCCCTCTACAGCTAACA
Organism: Aselliscus stoliczkanus; assembly: GCA_033961575.1. NCBI lineage: Eukaryota > Metazoa > Chordata > Mammalia > Chiroptera > Hipposideridae > Aselliscus > Aselliscus stoliczkanus. Next base: position 166,188,786 of record CM066727.1, on the reverse strand, counting down.
GCTCCACCTGGAGCTGGGCTGTGCGAGCCCCAGTGAAGGTGTAGGCTGCAGTCCCTCCTGCAGTGGGCTGCCATAGGCTACAGTAAGTGGCTGGCAGCCAGCATGAGCTACCAATAGCCATGGTGAGCAGCCATCCAGGGGCCGGCGACTGATCTGCCTCACCCGGGAAGAGCGCAATGATGATACCAACATGGGCCAGTGAAGCAACGTCCTCCGCAACTAGACTGAAGAACAAAAAGACAGCAACTTGTCTGTTCCTCTTCCCCGGTTCCCCAATGCTGTTCCCCTCCCCCAATTCCCCAATTAAATCTCTAAAAAAAAAAAAAAAGAAAATGACCATCCTATAAGTGATCTTTAATGCTTAGTTTAATATTTTTTAGTATCTTGCTTAGTTTAATTTTTTGCTTAGTTTAATATTTTTGAGTATCTCCAACATCACTGAACCACCAATCAATACTTCCATACATTTAAATCTCTGTTGTAATTAGTATTATAAAATGCATTTTTACATCGTTTATGTTTAATAAATGGCCAGTGCCCTATTTCTGAATTAATTATGAGATAGATTTTATCTAAATAAATCACAAAGATAAACTGATGAGAAGTTTTGCATGTCACATAGTTAGTTAATACAGTGAACAATTTTAAAGAAAAATGGCATATTCATAAGACTGAATCTTAAATCCATAGGTCACACATCTTGGCCAGTCTTTCATACCTTAAATGTGCTCCCAAAATGCTATGAGATCTGTGAATATAACTGAAAAATTCAACAGTGCTCACTTTACCTCCACAGGCAATTTATTTTAGTATCAAAGACACAGATCATACACCCCTGCCCCCAACTTTCATTATTTCATCTTTGTGTGTTGATCTGTGGAATGCTCTAGATACACGGGCCAGGCACAGAGAAGCTATTAAAGAAAAAAGCTATTAAAAAACAAAAACGATTTCACTCATTCTTTGACAGCAAAGAAATTCATTTCATGGTGACACCACTCTGTTCAGCATCCCATCTTTTCAGGCACTTACAGGATGGTAAAGCCTTGTGTTCAAATCTTGGCCCATCTGTTGGACCTTAATCCCTCTTTACCTGATAACCTGTTGTGTATATGAGCTTAGTTGTCATGGCATTTCTTGTATGATCTTTTTCTTAAGCTAAACACCCCATTTCTTTGTAGCACTTCTCATCTGCCTTTGTTTCCTTACATTTCTCTTTCTGCTCTCAGGGTTTGTATTACCTCCAGATTGCCCATTTTTTCCATGAAAATAAGGCTCCTCAGATTAAGCTATTTTCTCAATGCAGAGTTAAGTGAAATAGTTACATCTCTGGCTCTGGATCCTATATCATTATTCCACCCCAAAATAGCTCTTTTGGGAGTTTTGCCTCCATATGAGTTTGTGGCTTACATCAGAGATACAGTTAACTGAAACCTCTGGTGATTTCGGGGGCTTATTTTTCTCTTTTTTTCTAACATTTATTGTGTAAACAATTCTTTCTAGCTATTTTAATTTGGAAAATTTGATATAAATATTTTCTGATTATTGAAATCATTGATAAAAATACTAAATAGATCAGTTCCAGGTAGGTTAGCACCCTCTTTCCGAGTATATCTGTATCTTAATCAAGATTCCTGGTATAGTTTTACAACCAGCTGTGAATTTATCCAAGTAATTATTATCCAGCTCATGTTTCTTAGTCTTGTTTATAAGGCTGTCAAAAATACTTTTTGTCAAACACTGTGCTTGAAAAAATCCTCCTAATGAAGGATAATCAGCTGTGAAAATGAGTCTAGAATGCCTTGTTCTCATTGTTTCTACAGACTGCCATTTCTTGTTGCCAGTGTCAACAAAACCATAAGTGTCATAATCCCTCCTAGTGTTTTTGTCTGTAACTGATATGTTCACTAGTCTGTTATTTCTAAATCCATTTTTTCAAATTTTTTAAAATTTATAAGAAATGTTATCCATTAACCATAATTCTTCAAGGATTATGTTATAAGAACATATTACCTACTGTTTGTCCTACTTTTCAAATATGTTATCACACTTGAATTTCACTAGGATGCTTAGAAAGTCCATGTTAATAAGGATTAAGGATGCATGGAGTGAAGTCTCCCTAAATGTGGAGAGGGTAGATAATACAGCCTTCAGAGTGGATTTTTGAAGGAAGAAATAAGAAGATTGATTGATGGGTACAAAACATGGAAGTGGGTCTCAACAGAGCTTTCTTGCCAAAGTAGCGAATTTGAGATGGGAATATTTATAATACTAGCTAAGAAGTTGAACAAAGTTATGTACAAAAGGGTGGTAAGATCAACACTGGAGTCCAAACTTGAAACTGGTAGATAATAGGGAACAAAGGTAGGTTTATGAGGCGAGGAACTAGATAGGGTATTGGGGCTGTTAAATGCATTCTGGCCATAGTGGCTGAGAGCTTGGATTTGGGCAAAGGGTGGTAATAGATAGAATCTGGCGTAGAAGAAGATTCCACTGTACTTGAGGAAAGTTGGAGTATGAGAGATGAAAGGAAAAGAGAAATAAAAAGTTAAGAAAGCAAAAGACCAGAGCAGAACAAATGAAATAGAGAACAAAAAAAAAATACAAAAGATCAATGAAACCAAGAGTTGGTTTTTTGAAAAGATAAACAAAATCGACAAACTCTTAGACAGACTAACCAAGAAAAAGAGAGAGAGGACCCAAATTAATAAAATCAGAAATGAAAGAGGAGGGCCCGCTGAGTGGCGCATTGGTTAAGAGCTGGTTTTGGGATGCCAGCGGCCCCAGTTCAGATCCCACATATGAGGGCCAGCGACACTGCCCTCCACAGCTAACAACAGCTCCACCTAGAGCTGGGCTGTGCAACAGCGCAGGCTGCAGCCCCTGATGCAGTGGGCTGCCATAGGCTACAGTGAGTGGCCAGCAGCCAGCGTGAGCTGCCAATAGCTGCGATGAGCGATCATTCAGAGGCTGGCGACCGATCTGCCTCATCCGGGAAGAAAATGATATCAACATGGGCCAGTGAAGCAACGTCCTCCGCAACTAGACTGAAGAACAAAAAGACAGCAACTTGTCTGTTCCCCTCCCCCAATTCCACAATAAAAATCTTTAAAAAAAAAAAAAGAAATGAAAGAGGAGAAGAGACAAGAGATACCATAGAAATACAGAAAATCTTAAGAAAATACTATGAGCAACTATATGCTAACAAATCTGACAATCTGGAAGAAATGGATAAATTTCTAGAAGCATACAATCTACCAAGTCTGAACCAAAAAGAAACAGAAATTCTGAACAGACTGATTACTGCCAAGGAAATTGAATCAGTAATCAACAATCTTCCAACAAACAAAAGCCCTGGACCAGATGGCTACACAGGCGAATTTGACAAAATATTCAAAAAAGAATTAATACCTATTCTCCTCAAACTATTCCAAAAATACAGAAGGAGGGAAGGCTCCTAATCTCTTTCTATGAAGCCACTATCACCCTGATTCCTAAGTCAGACAAAGATATTACAAAAAAGGAAACCTGCAGGACAATATCCCTAATGAACATAGATGCAAAAACTTTCAACAAAATACTGGCAACGAATTCAGCATCTCATTAAAAAGATCATACACCACGATCAAGTGGGATTCATTCAAGGTTGCAAGGTTGGTTCAATATCTGCAAGTCAATTAACGTAATACACACATTAACAAAAAATAAATAAAAATCATATGATCATATCAATACATGAAGAAAAAGCATTTAACAAAATCCAGTAGCCATTTATGATAAAAACTCTTAGCAAAGTGGGAATAGTGGAATCATATCTGAACATAATAAAGGCCATATATGATAAGCCCACAGCAAACATCATACTCAATGGGGAAAGGCTAAAAGCTTTCCCCTTATGATCAGGAACAAGACAAGGCTGCCCACTTTCACCACTTCTATTTAACATAGTTCTGGAAGTTCTAGCCATAGCAATCAGACAAGAAAGAGAAATAAAAGGCATCCAAATTGGAAAAGAGGAAGTAAAATTGTCATTATATGCAGATGACATGATACTATAGAGAAAGAATCCCAAAGATTCTGCCAAAAAACTGCTAGAACTGATAAACGAATTTGGTAAGGTAGCAGGATACAAAATTAATATTCAGAAATTAGTTGCATTTGTATACACCAATAATAAACTTTCAGAAGAAGAAGTCAGGAAATCAATCCCTTTTACAGTTGCTTCAAAAACAATAAAATATCTAGGAATCAATTTAACTAAAGTAAAAGACCTGTACTCACAAAATTATGAGACACTGAAGAGAGAAATCAAAGAAGATACAAATAAATGGAAATACATACCATGCTCATGGATAGGAAGAATTAATATAGTTAAAATGTCAATACTACCTAAGGCAATATATAGATTCAGTGCAATTCCAATCAAACTACCAAGGACATTTTTCTCAGAAATAGAACATAGAATCCTAAAATTTATATGGAACCACAAAAGACTCCGAATAGCCACGGCAATCTTGAGAAATAAGAACAAAGTGGGAGGCATCACACTACCTAACATCAAAACATACAAGGCTACAGTAATCAAGACAGTATGGTACTGGCATAAAAACAGACACATAGACCAAAGGAACAGAATAGAGAGCCCAGGAATAAACCTATCCATATATGGTCATTTAATCTATGACAATGGAAACAAGAATTTACACTGGAGCAAAGATAGTCTATTTAATAAATGGTGCTGGGAAAACTGGACTGACACGTGCAAAAAAATGAAAATGGACCACCTACTTACACCATATACGAGAACAAACTCAAAATGGATTAAAGACTTAAATGTAAGACCTGAAACCATAAAACTCCTAGAAGAAAACATAGGGAGTAAGTTTGCAGACATTACCCTGAGTAATATTTTTACTGATATATCCCCTCGGGCAAGGAAAATAAAAGAAAAAATGAACATATGGGATTACATCAATCTTAAAAGTTTTTTCACAGAAAAGAAAATAATCAATAAAAGAAAAAGGCAGCCTACTGAATAGGAGAAGATATTTGCCAACGATATATCTGATCAGGGGTTAATATCCAAAATTTATAAAATACTCATGAAACTCAACACCGAAAAAACAAACAACCCAATTAAAAAATGGGCAGAGGATATGAAGAGGCATTTCTCTAAAGAGGACATACAGATGGCCAACAAGCATATGAAAAAATGTTTAACCTCACTAATCATCAGAGAAATGCAAACAAAAACCACAATGAGAAATGCAAACTAAAAACTCACTCCGGTCAGAACAGCTATCATCAATAAATCAACAAACAACAAGTGCTGATGAGAATGTGGAGAAAAGGGAACCCAGGTGCACGTTGGTGGGACTGCACATTGGTACAGCCATTATGGAAATCAGTATGGAGGTATCTCAAAAAACTGGAAATGGAACTACCATATGACCCAGCAATTCCACTCTTGGGTATCTACCCAGAAGAATTCAAGACGCTAATTCGAAAAAATATATGCACCCCTATGTTTATTGCAGCACTATTTACAATAGCCAAGACTTGGAAACAACTGAAATGCCTATTGGTAGATGACTGGATTAAGAAACTGTGGTACATTTATACAATGGAGTATTACTCCGCTATAAAGAAGAATGAAATAGTAACTTTGCAATGATATGGATGGACCTACAGACTATTATGTTAAGTGAAATAAGTCTGTTGGAGAAAGACAAATACCATATGATCTCACTTATGCGTGGAATCTGAAAAACTGAATGAATGAGCAAAATAAACAGAAACAGTCTCATAGATATAGAGGAAAGGCAGGGTTGCTAGTTGGGAGGGGAATGGGGTTGAGGAAGAAGGGGAAGGTATTAGACAGCATAAATAGGTAACTACAGTATTGTCACAGGGATATGAAAGACAGTTCGGGGAATATAATAGTGTTGTAAATATTTTGTGGGGTGTCACATGGTCATATGTTTTGTTAGGGAGATCAGTTCATGGATTGAGTAGAGGCTTGACTACTGCACTGTATACCTGAAACTGATGTTGTATAATGTTGTATGCCAACTGTCATTGGATTATACTGTGGAAGGGAGTCAAAGGAATTATAATAGATATGTATGATATGGCGGGGAGGAGTGGAGTGGCGAATTGGCGGAGGGGGGTTGTCACTTTGAAGGGTAAAAAGTATAACTATTGCACTGTGTTATACACCTGAAACTAATTTTTTGTTAAAAGAATGTTTATTTCACAATAAAAGAATAAAAGAATTTTAAAAATTTAAAAAAATAGTAATGCCCATGAAGTTGTACCAAATTAAAACCAAAAAAAAAAAAAAAAAAAGAATTAAGGAAGTAGAGCACCTAGAGGACTGGGAAGACACATGGCCACTCAGAACGGTGGGAAAGCCAGAGAGAAGCAAGGTTTTTAGGAAAAAGGAAAGATCAATTTTCAACATTGATTTTTTTTTCCAGTGATGCAAGTAATATAAAAAATATAATTGCAAGCTTGGGAAAATCAAAAAACAAAATAAAAATTCACATCTGATCTTCCACCAGAAGGCATGATTATCATTTTGGTATATTTCCTGCAGGAATATTATAAGTGCTTCAGTTCACATGTTGTTACATTACATTACATCACATATCATATTACACGTATTCTCTGTGTGGCTACATGGAACTAAACTACTTCAATAATTTTTTTAGTATTTATCAAAATAGTTTATCATAAGTGACTTAATTCCCTTGCTATTGGTAATTACATTGCTTTAACTATGGGAAATGGGAACAATGAACATACTTATGCTTATGGCTTTCCAAAAATATATCTTGAATTATTCCTGATGATGGATTCCTACAAGTAGAATTCCTGGGTCAAAATGTATGAATATATTTCATGACTCTTAAGACATGTTATTTATTTGCTTCTAAAAGAGGGTACCAATTTCCACTTCTACTAGCAGGATTCAACTTGAATGTTGATGGGACATTTACATTGTAATAGCATAAGGACACTTGAGAGTGAGAGAAACTGAGGCTGGAAATACAGGTCTAGGATTTTTCCATACATAGATAATAAAAATCAAACAGGCAAATTCTTTAGGAGAGTGAATGAAAAAGGAGAATCATTTTGTAAGATGAACCTTAAAGAAATATTTTTTAGACTTCTCATTTTGCAGAAGAGGTGCACAGAATGAAATGGCTGGTCAAGGTCATGGTAAATCACAGGTGATAAGGCTGGTGGGAGTGGGGAAGGTGAGGGAACAGGAGGTCATGAAAGAGAACAATGAAAGTGCATCGCCATAGAACTTAAAGACTAAATCCTTGTCAAACAGAAGGTGACAGAACCACTATGTCAGAAGCAGCAAAAATAATAATAATAATAAATAAACTTTTAAAAACTGAGAAAGGAAGGTAAACTCTTGGATTTGTCTGACTGACTGAGTTTCCTCTGACCCTCCTCAAGCTCTGAGAACTGGCTGTTACCCAGTTTTACAGATAGACCTTCAAACATTTACAAGCCCACAAACATTATAAGCTGCCTAGTTCTGCCCCAGGTAATAGCTACCAACAGTAAAAGAAAAAAATCAACACTTTTTATGGCTCTGACCACTTATAAATTATTACTAGCCTCTGGTTTGTGAACTATTTTTTAAAAGCTATTAATTTAACAGTATCTCCAATCAAACATTTTCCTTTCATGAATTTTGGAATAGGACTTCACTCAGCACAAGAATAAAAATTTAAAAAATATATCAAACCAACAAAATCTAAATACAGTGTAGAGCTAAAATATCCAGGGCCAATTTCTCTTCCATAAGAACCATCCTTTGATTAGTTCCAGACACTCATGTCAAGTTCCAGATACTCTGGACAAGTCAAAATAAACTATATTGTGCCTCAAGGATTCCAGAAACAGAAAGATGGTCAGTGTTCCTGGAAGTACAGAAAATGAAAGCAAACATGTCTAAGATGAGTGTGGGTCTGGAGAAATGGGAAGCCACCATTACCTGCCACATGGTTTTCTTTTATTTCTTTTTCTACCCCTCCTGCTGCCTCCATTTTCACAGTCTCCTGACAGTGCCATACCTCTGTGTCTGTGGCTCATGGCTCCTGTCACACGTTTTAACTTTTACAATTCTTGACATTTCCTCTTTAAAGTGATATTTCTCTCTTACTTAAATTGTCACTGTGTTGTGCAGATCACACTCTGCTGGGTGCTGAGAAAACCTCAGATTAGGAAAAAAAAATAGTTGCTGGGTAAATGGGCGGGAAGAATGCCAGATTAAATTATTCATTTCAACTGTAGGGGAATGATGAACCAGTGAGCAAATACTGAAATGTGTTTCTCATAAAATGCCCATATTGATGACAGATGAGTAAGAGACCTATTTTTCAGAAAGAATAAAAGAAGAGTTATCTGCTTTATTTTTTTTTAATTTTTGTGTCTTGAATTGCATATTTTTTAGAAAAATAATTAGCATAAACCTAACCTCCTATTGATCCTCAGTTTCCTAAAGATGGGGTAACTTAGAAAGCCAGTTGGCTGTTAGGGAGGTAACTCAGGATACTATGTGCTTTCCTCAGGGACTAGAGTGAAAGAATTTCCAGAAGGTAGTTCAGATGCCGGACTACCTGGCAAGTTTCCAAGGGCAGCAGGTTCCAAACCCACCTTCCTTTCATTAGCTTGGAATCCCACACCCTATACCTTTTGTACAGTAGGTATATGTTGTTACACACACCATCCACTAAATAAATGTCCATTTTTCCTCCAAGCTTTTGCTACCCAAGTCACAAGAAAAGTTTTCCAACTGTTATCAGTTGTGCTAAGAAAGAAAATAACTTTCCAAGAGTCGTTTCCCTTCTTCAGAAGGCCTACTTTTCACTTTTTCTTCCTCAAGATAAAAAGCTTGACAGAGTAGGTGATTAGAACATAAGAAAGGAGTGTTTTCCATGTTCTCTTCCACTTTCACTTTCACCGCACTGCAAACGTTTCTGATCCACCGCCAGAGCCTACTACAGAATGCTGCCCTTCAGCTGGCTGTCCTCAAGGCTGATGCGTGGGGAGGCAGTGACTGGTTGGGGACTCTGTGTACGGCATGGTTGTCAGGGCTGTTCTCCAGGTCACTTGCACTTTCAATCAAAGATGTCCTATATGTACCTGATCTTCTTTTCCTCCCAAACTCACATTGTCAATAGAGAACACAAATGGCCAGGCTTGGTTCAGAACCTTCGAAATCAATGAATTAAATGGAAAATTAACTGCTTGAAATGGATTACTTAGAAATTACTAGCCTATTCAAAAATACTTAAGAATTGGACTACTTAGACAACTTTAAAATAATGCATTGCCCTCCCAGAGAATACAAAAATGAGCTCTTTGTAAAGAAGATACATGTCAGATAATTCCCTTCTATAGTGGTTCCCCTGCATACATTTTATGGTAGAGTTTTAATCCCTCTTTGAAATTTAGAATCATGAGAGAAAGGGAAGAAAGCTGGCTACTGAGAACACTTTCCATTGAGCCAGTTGTGACACTAAAGAGATTATTTGCTCTTATCATGAATGATCACTTGGGGTCCCTTGCTACCTTTTAGGACTTCAAAATTGAAATCCAGTTCAAAAACCAGAAACAGGTGCAAAACATTTTAGGTTATAAAATATGATTTTTGCCTATTTTAATCAGCAAAACAAGCAGGGGAAAGTAAAATGAAAGCCAGTAATTGCTCTTAGAAACTGTTGTTTAGTGTTATATTTTGCTTCTGAAAGTTACAATGTCAGAGAATTGCTTTTAATACCTCTTTTTAGGGGAAACATTTTGGTTAAAATGATGCTTTAAAAATCTAAATTATCCACAGAATTTTTTCTTTTTTCTTAAAGCACATTTTATGTTACACATGCTGCTGGAGTTAACAAAAACAGGTGTAGTAAGATGGGATGCCATTCAGATCAAGGCAGTGTTTGATGGTAATTTTTAACTTTTTTTTTTTTTTTTTTTTTTTAGCTCAACCATCCTACCACCTGTTGGCAGTTCAGCAGCAGCTTGGCGGCAGCTCAGCTCAGGCTGGGCATCGAACTGCTGTTGCTCAGAGCTCAGCTCGCACTCTTGAGTGAGCTCTTAACCAACTGAGCCACTCGGCCGGCCCTTTAAAACATTTTTATTCAAAAGCTAAAGGTATCGTTTTTGAGAAACTGTTAATTTAATTATCACTCTACATTCCCTTTCATTTTTCTGGGTGAATAATCAGTAGTAACAGGGGGCCATAAAGTTATGAAAAATGTCCATACTCAGAGTATCTGGAAAATATGGCTGTCAGCTTCATGCTGGATCACTTATTTTTATGTGACTTTCAGAACTTTATGTGCTATGAAGTCATGAAATTGTTTCATCATTGTTGAACCTCAGTACATAGTTTTAATTCATTCAATTCTGCCAACTACCATGTAAACGTGGGGAAATCTGATAACATGACCTTAGTTGTGGAAAATGTGTAGTTTAACATCTAAATGCCTATACAATAAGTGTTCACACAGTATATTTAACCAGTGTATATGGATGGGGCATGGCTCAGCGGGAGAAGCTGCACTCCCACAGGGCTTAATTTTCTTTTGAAGAAAAATTGGTTTCACCCTGACCTGGGTTATAGATGCATAGTGAAAGAGATTTAGTGTTGTCAAATGTTTATTCAGGTTGCTCAAAAACCCTTTAGAACAGAATAGGTACTAGAAATAAACATGGTGACTTGGTAAATGAGAAGGTAAGCTTGCTTTGTTGTCTGTGTGATCCATTCAGCTATGACTTTGGGGCACCCTGTGCAAAGCATGCCTAAGCAAGGAATCACATTCTAGTGTCTATGGGCAGATAATTTAAATGATATAAAGAGCATATGCCTCATTTGATAGAGAGTCAGCTTCTGCTAATTAATTGTGTCTATCAAAGGATGGGAATCTTGAGATGTCAGATCTTCCAGTTTTTCAAGGGAAGTCAAAAGACTGGAGTTTTATGTAAAATTTCTCAGTGTTTGCAATGAATTTTAAACCATTCGTTCATTTTGTGGGCCAAACTAAGCAATCGGTGTTTAGTTGTGTGCACTCTCTGGCCTAGGCGGTGTGGTGCATGCGTCTGCCTCAGTGGAGAGACAGAATATCAGCCCCTGTTACTCCAGCTAGAAAGTGATCAGGCCTAGAGCACATAGAGGTGCCAGAGACCTGCAGTGGGGTTAACAAGGAACAGCCCACAGAGGAGTAAGCATTGACCTGGGCCCAAAAGCGGGTATTTAGAGGTGGGTCAGTGAGGGACACGCATCCTGCCCAGAGCAGGAAGCACAGGTTTGTTGTAAAATTGCAGTATAGGGTGTGCTTCCAGCCTTGGGCTGTGGCAATGCTCCAAGTAAGGGATCTGAGTGAGCCCCTCAACCCACACAAAAACTCCCAGGAGAATTGTGCAACGTAGATTAAAAGAGAATATGAAATTTTGAAATCATAAAAAAGCAGCTTTGAAGCAGTGCTGACCCTTAAAAACCCTAGTGGAGCTGTCACTGTTCCAAAGGTAGTCACCCATTTTCATCTGGGGAGTTATTGGGAGGAAAATAAAGCCTTGCGTATCTTAAAGGGTAACCTTTTCAATCAAATACGTTGAGCCATTTCCCATCTTAAAGGTGTGCTCATTGAGGTCCAAATGCATCCAGAGAGCCAGATCTCCTTTTCAATGAACCTCAGCTTGTTGGCCTTCCTTTGAGCACATTACTCTAAACGCTCTTTTAGGACCTATGGACTCTCTCCTCTCTAGGACTTTAGTTGGATATTTGCGAAGCCAGGTAAATCTTCATGACACAAAGCATGTAACTGACTTTTGATTTTCCTTTTCAAAGGAAATATGTCTTCACAGAAGGAGCCTCAGTAAGCTCGCTAATGAAGCCACTTTACTGGATGCCCCAAGCATCACAATCTCTTTCTTTTTTCCTTTCTGAAACCTTATACGGTTTATACCTTATAAAGAAGGTCATAACCTCTAGGGAGATGAGGCTGTACCCAAGTCATTGAGAAATTAGTGCCCTGTCGGCTCTTTTTCTTCTAGGTGTGCAATGAACAAGATGTGTATGTGAGGGGAAAAAAGACAGCTGTATACCAATTATACTTAATTTTTTTTAATACATTTTAAAGTCAACTGATATGGAGTTCATTTTCCATGTGCATTCATATGGTTTTTGTTAGAAAATAAGACTCCAAGAGTTTTAATAATTGAATTTAAAGTTAATAAACATGGATATCAACCATAGATATTTTTCATTGTTATGTTGACATAAATGCAATCAAAGCATGGAAAGTGCTTATCACAGTACCTGGTGTATAGTAAGTGCTCAGTAATATCAGTTCTTCTCCCATTTGACCCTCTCCCCACCATTAGACTTTTAGTGTTGATTTTTTTTTAATCATGTGGGGGTTTTTTCAATTCTCTTTTAAAGAGGACTTTGAGGAAGCTGAGGAAATGTATTCGGCTTCAGTAAAGAAGTGTCTAGTAAGCTCAGACTTAAACATGAACCAGAGGGTTTTCTTTGTCAAGCCTGGTAAGTGAGATGAAGGAGAACCTGTCCTGCTGAGATTAGATAAGGCTGACCAGGTCTATCTATCAAGAAAATGACAGCGGTCCAAATGGTGCCTTAGAAATAAAACTCACTGGGCTTGGCAGGAAGCTCACATTGTGACAGTCATTGTACCTTGGGGCTGTGACTTCTCTAAATCTTCAAGTTCAGTTCAGTAAAATGCACCCAGCTGTTGGAACCGGTATCTTCAAGCCAAACGCTGCAGGATGTGGGAAGTGGTCTTGATGGTTTAGGAAGTACTGATCTCTGTTAGTATCATTTACACAAATTTTTAAGCCCCCAGTCTTGCACTGTGCCTCAACAGTGTGCAGAACCTGCATTTAAATCTAATCACAGTACATGGTAGACACTAGTATTCCACAGATGATGTAAACCTTCAGGACTTTTTTTTCTTTCCTTATTTAAAATTGTATGGAAGCAACATCATAACTGATAAGGTATTAATTGTATGGCAGGTGCTAAATAAAATACACTTACTGCATCTTATGTAAATCTATTGGATAGGAATCCTATTTTTTTTTTATGATCTGTGCAGAGCTCCATATATTGTAGGCATGCAATGAATACTTATAAATAATGAAAAGGAAGATGTTAAGTTTAATGCAAGAACATGATTTTATTCCCGTTGAACTAATAGTCTGGCTGCCTGCAGTAAAATTCAGTTTTAATTATTTTTTCAACATGACAAGTTCAAAGAGATTTTTATTTTCTGGTACATTTGAAGCTTTTTCTGTTTTACAGAAGGTAAACTACATGATGAATTCATTTAAAACTGAGCTGTCCAAGAAATCTGCTTTCATTCTAACATATAAAGTTGCCAGATATTCTTACTTACTCATCTATAAGCAACATAATACAAATTAGGAATTCCACGCATTAAGAAGTTAAAAGCCAGAATAGAACTTAATAGTCTAATCTTCCTGTGGTTACTTCAAAAACAACCAAATTCTCAAGTCAACTCACTATCCACTCTTTATCTTGCCAACAATATACTTTGTCTTTGCCTTCATGTTTTCATATTTATAAAGTTCCCCCAATTCCTCCCCTGCCACCTGTCGCATACAGATTTATCTGAGGAGCATATCTTGTCTCCTACCAGTTAAACTTGCATTCTAAGGCAGTCCATCTGAAAAAGTTACTGTGCAAAGAATAGTCATTCCATTAGGGAAAATGTATGCCAAGTTCAGAAATGTATGCCAAGTTCAGAAATCTCTCTAGGAAGCTTCTTTGGATAAAGTTATGTACACTAGAGAAATCGGATTCAATACAGAGGGAGACACCATGACTTTTTCTTTTTAACCTTTTCTTAATATAATCTCAAAGACCATGTTGGCACAATATTCAGTCCCTGGACAGTCCTCCTTATTTCTAAATTTAGACCTTTGGGAAATACAGCTTATGAAAAAAAATGAAATGTGATGCTCTGTTCTTAAAACTCAGAGCACTGCAGGTGGCACAAAAAGGGGCTGTGATATTATCACCCTTGATCACCCTCGAGAGCTCTACACTACAACAGGGTGATGAGAAGAAGCCCTGCAGATTTACCAGGAAGCCGCAGCATATCACTCACCTGGCACTGGTGAGTAAAAGATCACCCAAAAAAAGTGGGTTTTTTTAAAGAAAAACAGAACTAGGAAAATGAATATAGCATATGATGTAGGGAGGCTTTGATAACCCTCAAAACAGAGCCAGAATATCTATAGTGTATCCATTTCATAAATATTAATGTGCCACTCATGTTAGATCATTTGCCAAAGTCACAAAAAAATACTTTTTTAACTCACAAAAAAGATCTTAAAATAACATCTTTCTTGTCATTCAAAACTTTTCTTACAAACACATTGTTGAAACAAACAAAAAATATTGAGCACTCTGGCTCTGGGACATGATTTGACATACTTAGTCAAGTTTCTATTTAAAAGCACAAGTCGTTCCTGTGGGTTTCTTTTTGCCATCCTTGCTAACACACACACACACACACACACACACACACACACACACACAAAACTATAAAGTGTGGTACATACAGCCCTATCCATGTGTCACTAAATAGATGCTGAAATTTTTTGTCAGAAAAACAAACATAATGTACTACATGTACATTAATATGTATACATTATATATAGTAATATGTAGTATATACTATATGTATATAAAACATATGTATTTTAATACAGTATAATGTAATATAGTGCTCCTAAAGCATTTTCCCAATGCCTCTCCTCAGGGATGCTTTATTTGATAAGCTAATAACAAAGTGTCCTCTAAGCCAAGGTCAGTGTGGTTTTGCAGGCTCAGGTTTTGGCCATGATGGGTCAGACAAAAGAAGTTGAAAAGATGACATCACAATTGTGTTAGAGGAAACTGGGTACTTTGAATGCTATTGCCTGTTGTCAGCCATCTACAGCAAGCTGGAGTTCCAAGACAAGAAAGAAACTCTTGGCAGTGTGTTTGGACTCAAAAATAGAAGTAGTGACATAAATAATTCATAAATTTTCACATTGAAAAGGCTGAGCAACCTTGAATATTATCAATTGGCAAACTATTCTCTCTTATGAAAGCTCTTCACAAATACGCTATCAGTCTTAGATTTCCCTTTGAAGTCTGATTTTTAGCTCATCTCTGAGCTAAAGATTTCATGTGGTATTATCTCATCTTGTCCTCAGTAATCTCTATAATCAATAAAGACTAACATTTCTGCACAATGTGGCTTGTCATCTTCATGTTGATACATTTAATCTTGATAACAATCCTTCAAAGCAGATAACCCACGGACAGTAGAAGTTGTTACTATTTATCTCTATTTTAAAAGCCACACAAGCTAAATCCATGAATAAACTCAACAAACATTTGTGAATGTCTCTTATGTACTAGACACTCTGTGGGTACCAGGAATTGCATAATGAGAAGAAAAAAAGACAATGCCTGTGTATTCAATAGAATTTACAGTCCAGAGGAGAAGGGGGTTATTAAATAAGTTCTTACGAAACCAATGTGGAGCTAAAGCCATGCTTTCCGATGTCATAAAAGGTAGCATGGTCCCTAAAGAGAATATAATCAGGGGATCTGAGTGAACTGAAAGGTCAGGTTTTCCTGCGGAGTGATGTGGATGTGAGGGCTGAGTGACAAACAGAAGTTTCAGAGAAAAACAGCAACCAAACAGCATACAAAGGCTCTGTGGCAACAGCAAAAGGCCTGCCTGAGGGATGGGTATGAGAGAACAGGGTGCAACGTGGATTGTAGCCGCAGATGCTGCTGAGAGAATTTTTGAAGTTTGAAGAAGAGCAACATGATAATATCTGTGCTTTAAAGGGATCTCTGGCTGCAGAGGTGGGGCAGTAAGTATTGGGGGGCAGAGTGGGCATCAGGGACCTAAGGAAAGGCTATTGGAGGGTACAGATGGATACAGGTCAGGGCAAAACATCCAACCCCAGGTCTTGTTTTCTTTCAACTCTATTACATGATTTCCCTGTAAGGTGATTCAGGGACATTCTATTGTCACTGTAAATTTGGAAACCTGGAGTAGGGGGAAATTATTTGTCAGAGCCATATTATTTCTCAATGAGAAAACCAAGAAGAATGAAGAATGTGAGTGTTTTGACTCTCACTCCACTGTTCTATTTGACATACCATGCTAGCTAATACGTAAGAATAAGAAGTATACATTTCATTGTTTTAGGTTTTACTTTAATATGCTTTCATTCTGTCTTAATTTGCAGAATTAAGGAGCAGCACTTAATGCTAGAGACAAGGCTCTTTGTCTGAAATCAAAGGCCCTAATGTCATATCTGAGCTTGTGTTCCCAAAAAGGAACTCAAAGAGCAAAAAACTCGCTGACAAAGCTCTCAAGGTAGAAACATTGAATCGAGTCAAGGCATTATGTATATGAATGAATATCAATACTCCAGTCTTTCAGTATATGCAGTAAAATCTAACATCTTTGCATGTTTGCCTAATGAATATTTTGGTTAATTGACATCATGGTTTAAATTTGTTTTTATAATTGATCCTTCGTTTTCTGATTTTCAGGCTTTCACAATGCCTGAGGGTTATCATTTTCAGTTTTCTCTTTCTGTTTGCCTACCAAAGCCTCTCTTCCATCTTGGCTATTGTCTCCGTGTATTTTGGGCATTTCTGCCTCTGCTCCCACACTGTCCTTTGAACAGCCCACCCTGACTTAATTACCATGCCATCCACGAAGATGCACCCTGTTTCTTCCTCTCTTGGGAAGCTTTCCCTGACCAGTGCAGCCACCTTTACCTTGCTTCGCCTGAAATCTTCAAACACTGACTGTCTATACCCATCATTTGGAAGTCATAACCTGCTGTGTTATGTATGGTGTAAGGTTTCTCTGTTAGTACATTTTATGTCCCCTACTGGACTGGAAGTTCTTTGAGGAGAAAGTCTGCTTCGTTCTGTTTACAACACTGCATCTTACATCCAGTAGGTGTTTAATATTTACAGCATTAAAATAACAGGTATACAGGGCTGGCCAAGTGGCACAGTGGTTAAGCGCTGGTTTGGGAAGCCAGCGGCCCCGGTTCGGGTCCCACATATGAGGGCATGACACTGCCCTCAAAAAACAACAACAAAAAAAAAAACAGGCATACACAGTTTGCTCATTGATAATTTACAATCAGAAACACCATATGTTTTCCTTTGAACAGAGAAAGCCAGTGGTTGGAATCTGTTACAACTTAAGATCATATTACTTATACTTTGGACCAAATTCCAAGTGACATAATTTTGTATAAAAATGAACAAATGACTTAAAATGTTGAAAAGCAAGTGCAAAGACATTTGGAGAAATTAATTGAACTTTCAACAGCAATAATAATGTCAAATTTGAGATGGAAACTATCTGGAAATTCTCTTATCTGGTAAACATTTTCAGCACCAGCCTTCTTACCTTATTATTACTAACATCATAACATTATAACTCTATAAATATATATACTACATATATATATATATATATATATATATATATATATATATATATATATATAGAGAGAGAGAGAGAGAGAGAGAGAGAGAGAGAGAGAGAGAGAGAGACATGTTACTAAAATTATAAAGATACTATTTTGAAAATAAAGGTATTTTGGGGCCGGCCGATTGGTTCAGTTGGTTAAGAGCTCGCTCAAGAGTGCGAGCTGAGCTCTGAGAAACAATGGTTCAATGCCAGCCCGAGCTGAGTTGCCGTTGAGCTGTCAACAGGTGGCAGGATGGCTCAGCTAAAAAACAAAAAAAGAAAAAAAGAAAATAAAGGTATTTTGCTGATAGACCAATGGATCAAATGATCATCATATGAAGGAAAATATATAGAATAGAACACTGAGCTAATAACAAAGCTAAAATGTGTTGGGACTTACTATATGACATACACTATTCTAAGAGCTTTATATATATTAACTAATTAAATCTTGGCAACAACACTATAAGATAGGTAATATTATTAGCCCCATCTTAAAAATAAACTAAAATACAAAAAGACTAAGTAATTCACTCAAGGTCACACAGCTAATTAATGACAGAAACAGGGCTTGAACCCAGGATTTTAACTACTACACTATGTTCCTTTTCTGGCTAAATATTAATTAATCTCAAAATACATACCCTACAATGTTGAGAGCTGACAGCTCCTCAGTGTCTGACAAGGTCACAGTGCCACGCTCTGCATTGGATGTTTGGGGTGCTGCCTTATGGTTGGTCGTATAATATCTCCTGCCTCTATGAACCCATGTGCCTTTCCTCCTATAGGAGACAATACACTCACTGCATTTGTGACAAGTTCCTGTGGTTCCCTGATGATAGCTGGCTGTGTAAGTCTATGACGGGGCAAGATTTCCTAAAAATATTGGGGACTCAAGCCCCTTGGAAAAGGAAACTCCCTAAGACAGGCTACAGCTCGAGGGGACCCCTGAAACTGAGGCACAGACCTCTGGTAACTTAGGCCAAAAGCCTGTCTGTGAGAAACTGATGATAACATCAGTCCTTGAGCTCACTTGCCTATGGCCCCTGCTGTGAGAAGTCTCCTTAAAGAATAAAAGTCTCCAGTCCATGAGAGTTCCAGTAAGAGGCAACTTACTGACCATGGGGTATGTTAATTAATAGCCTTATTTGAATTCTTTGCCTAGTGCATTGTTGAAGCAACAGATACTGAAGCTTTGACTAAGAAACAGATGCTATCCTCTATTGTAAATACGTAGCCTTCTGTAGGATAAAAGATGTTTAAGACTCCTTTTAGCTACTAAGTATTGTAATCACATAGGAATAGACTTTAGATAATCTTTAGCCTAAACTCAGCCACTGCTAGTCTTTTAGTAATAGCTCAAGTATACGCCCTGTGAGTCTAGCTGCTGGAATTTGGGATAATGGCTAAGTTGTCATGGTAACCACTCTTTAGGCGCTATGTAGAGATAGGTGAATCCTTAACATAGAATAGGCCAGTGTACCCTGGAGAGAACAATTACAAGGAAATAAAGACTGCGAAAGTCCTAAGAGGTGGAACTTAACTTGTGATTGAGGTAATGGTCAAAAATCCCTATAAAAGGGACATGCTGTTACAATAAAGTATGACATTTCTTCTCTGAAACTCCCCCGGTGTCTCCACTCTCTCCCTTCTTTCTTCTTTCTTTTCTTCCCTCGCTGATGCTGTCTCCACCTGAGGGAACCCCTGGACTCCGCGGAGTCTGGTCCCCCGCACTACAAGTTTATTTAGCAGTTCCTCTCAAGATCATATTTCTTCACTGTTTGCTTCTTTTAATGAAATGATGAAGGGGTGGACCAGATTTGGGCATTTCTATATTTATTTTCTGTTTACAAATGTGTTATCAATAAGCAAACTGTATATAAGTTAATTTCGGTGCTATAGATATTGAACACTCACAGGATGCAAAACACAATGTTGTAAACATTAAAACATGTTATCAGTTTTAATATGTACAAGTAGGTGTTCATAATTGAGGGCAACATTACTAATTTTTGGCTTCATTATTCTGCATTAATATAGCTAGGGTGATTGCTCTATTGAAATTGAGTATTCCTCTGATGTAAAACAAACCATTTTTAAAATATTTCTAACAAATATGATACTCCAAGGGATGCTTATTTTTCAGACAAAAAAATGGGAGGGATGGGATAATGCTCTTCAAACACTTGGAGCCTGTGGCAGGAGAAATTTATTTGTGTTGTTCTAGGCTGAGTATCAAATTAAAACTGAATATTAGACACGAGAGGCATAAAATCTTCAGTGTAAAATAAAGAAATGTTTTAGTTCTTTTAGTCTTTCTAGACTTTCTTTCACTAATGAGCCTGTCTACTTTAGAAAGTATTAAGCATTGTGTCATGGAGATACTTAAGAATAGACCACATGACCAGATTAGTGATGTAATAAAAGATGTTAATGAATTGGGTCTTGAGCTGGGTTAGGCAATTATTCTATGATTCTATGATAATGAAAAGTTTTTCTAGGGCAAACTCTTTACAACATTGGATTTGGCAATGATTTCTTGGATATGACACTAAAGGCACAGGTAACAAAAGAAAAAAATAGACATACTGTACCATGAAGTTTAGATTTTTTGTGCATCAAAAGACACTATCAAAAGAGTAAAATTTAAAGCAACCCACAACGGAGGAGTAAATATTTGCAAATCATATATCTAACAAGGGATTAGTATCCAAAATAGGGAACTACTAAAACTCAACAAGAGAAACAACCCAATTCAAAAATGGGCAAAGAGGGCCAGCCGAGTGGTGTGGTGGTTAAGAGCTGGCTTGGGACGCCAGCGGCCCCAGTTCGGATCCCACATATGAGGGCCAGTGACACTGCCCTCTAAAAAAAAAAAAAATGGGCCAAGAAGTTGAATAGACATTTCTTCAAAGAAGATATATGAATAGCCAATAAGCACATAAAAAGATGCTCAGTATCACTAATAACTAGGGAAATGAAAATCAAAACTACAAGTAGATGGGTACTACCTCACACCCATTAAGATAGCTACTATTTAAAAAAGAAGAAGAAAGAAACAGAAAATAGTGTTAGCAAGGATGTGGAGAAATTGGAAGCTTTGTGTACTGTTGGTGAGAATACAAAATGTTGTAATTGCTATGGAAAACAGTATGGTCCTCAAAAAATTGAAAATAAAATTACCTTATGATCAAGCAATTCCACTTTTGTGTACATATCCAAAAGAATTGAATGCAGGGCCTCAAAGAGATATTTGCATAGTAGCATTATTATTCATAATAGCTAAAAGATAGATGAAACCTAACTGTTCATCAGCAGATGAATTGATAAGCAAAATGTGGTATATACATACAATGTATATTCAGCCTTAAAAGGGAAGGAAGTCCTAAAACATGCTACATGAATGAACCCTGAGGACATTATGCTAAGAAAGAAGTGAGTCACAAAAAGACAAATACTATAAGTCCACTTATATGAGTGGTCAAATTCATAGATACAGAAAGTAAAGGATGAGGAGAGGGTGCGTAATGGTAGGCACAACCATATAAATGTATTTAACACCACTGACCTGTACACTTAAAAATAATTAAGGGTAAATTTTATGTTATGTGTATTTTACCATAATAAAAAAAAATTGGGAGGGAAGGAAAGTTTTTCTTACCAACTCCATTATAAGCAGTTTTTAGAATAGCTGAAAAGCACAGTTTTCTGACATGTCAAGGCCAGCAGGAAATAATGCACTATAATAGAAATTCCCTTGATTCCCTACAGGCCCCTTCAGCCTCTTCAAGTTCACAAAATTATCTCTGCAGGGAAATTACATATTTCATGTTCCTTCACTTTAGAATCAACAACTAGTGCTGGGCATGGTATTTTGCAAAATAACAGTGACTGGTTTTCTATTATTAAAATAATAAAAATAATAGTGATAATTATTGTATTAACCTTTTAATTGTTTCTATGTGAAGAGAGTGGTTTCCACAACCCTGTAGCAGTAAAGATGGGTTCTCATTTCCTAACCTGAAGCTATTTCTTATTTATTTAAAGTTATAAAGCAACCTTGGAACTAAATCAGGATCAAGCAGAGTCTTGGGTGAACTTGGGTGGAATCCAACACACCAAGATAGAAGAAATAATCCACTTCCACATGGACCATTTGTGCCTTCTCTTTGTGTTTTTCTTCTCTCTTAAATAAATGAAAACCTATATCTTCATTGACTTATTTGAAAACCATAACATGGATGTTTAAAAGTGAAATTAGCAATTTGTGTTCTGCCTTATGTATCTTGATGTTGACTATTATGAATCCCTTATTCTTCTAAAAAAAGAAAGTATATTAATGAGGCACCATGGTTTTACTGATCACAAATAGAATCACAGGACCAGAAAGTATTATATAGCAATTACAAACTAATATATGTGAACTAAAGACCTATTAGAATTTGGTTGACTTATTTTTCTTACAGTTTTACTCAAATGTCAAGACTAAAGATTTACTTTAAATATTGTTTTTCTATTTCTCATATTTATCTTTTTTTTCTTCCTGACTTTTTACTGGTAAATAATCTTGCTTTTCCCCCCTTTTTCTTTTTGTTTCTTTTTCTTTTTTTTTTTAATTGGGTAAGAGTGTGTTTTTCCAGGACACATCAGCTCCAAGTCAAGTGGTTGTCCTTCAATCTAGTTGTGGAGGGTGCAGCTCAGCTCTAAGTCCAGTCGCCCTTTTCAATCTAGTTGCAGGGGACACAGCCCACCATCCCATGCAAGAATCGAACCAGCCACCTTGTGGTTAGGAACATGCACTCTAACCAACTGAGCCACCTAGCCTCCCCTCCCCCGCTTCACTTCAAGAGCAAAACTACCCTCCACAATCTTCCAGTCAAGAAGAGCTGAAAATTATGTTGAATCTATCTAATGAAAGGAAAGATTTGCTATCTTTTATCCATTTTTCTCCACTCTTTGCCTCAGTACTCAATCCTTGTCCACTTCTGGCCCTTCACCCTCTTTTTTCCCCCGATGCCTCACAGCTACACACACACACTCCCACCATTAAATGGCAGGAGACTTTTGTTTGGGCTTCCTCAGCAATGAGATCTGCACTGATGCCCCTCACCCTCATCCAGCATGCCTTTCCATAGGGAAAAGAAAACAAGGGAGAATTGGGTACTTTCTCTGGTTTAGCCTCTTGCTCATACTATTGCAGTATATGTTTAAAGGCTTAACTGTTTCTTTCATTTTGGCTTGTCATCTTAGTCAGCTACTCCAATATCTCACAGCTCAGCTGAGCCCTTGAGAATTAAATGAAACAGATGGAGCAGAGGATTCTGGGAAGGTGGAATGGAAAGAAGCAGTAGTCTGCCTGCCCACAACAACCTCCAGCTGGACAATGCTGGTGCCTCTGGAAAAGAAAAAACTGACGGAGGCTTTGCTTTCCCATCAGCAAGGGCACAACCCATGAAGCTTTCCTCTAGAATTCAGGGTGGCACATTGTGGGACGCATGCTGATAACCATAGTGCTGAGAGATTCGTGTTTCTGAGGCAGATGTAAAGGGCAATCAAGGAGAAGGAAGGGGGTAAGCAACCTACTGTTTTATCCATTTATGCTTGGTTTCACTTCAGGTTTCATATATACCTTTCTCTACAATTTGCAACCTATGGATCTAATTCCATTTCTCAGCCTTTAGTGTCCACAATGACAAAAGCCTGGATGTTATGGAGAGAGAGCACTTATTCATGAAGGAGTGAGCTATTTCAACATAGGCAATTCCTCCAGGGGTAAGCGAATTGGGGAATGCTGCCAAGAGGAGACTAATATGATCCTATAGAAACTTGTAATATTTGGCTCATACTGTACTAAAATACAATCGTTCTTTATCTGAAATTCAGATTTAATGGGGCATCCTGCTTGTCACTTGTTTGTGTGCTGTAAATCTGGCAGGCCTCCTTCAGCTTTGTCCCATGCCCTGCAATGATTGGATGGAAGAGAGTCAAGTCAGCATATGTTACATTCCTACTGAGATTCTAGCTCTAGGGGTGATATGAAAGAAGTAAGTTATATCACCCCATCCTTGAAGACTTGGTACCCGGAGAACTTGTACAGCGTCTTGTGCATGGGGAGCACTCCAGAAATCTCTGTAGATGCTTGTGAGTGAGTGATGCTATGGGGCTTTCATAAGATTGCTACCGCAGGTTGTGTAGGAAACAGTTACAGATCACAATGATTTCAGTTTGTCTTTAGGGAGCTGAATGATGCTGGTAATTGTTTTTACTGAAAAAAAAAGGATAATCTGCAAAGAAATAAGAATTCCATTGAAGGGAAATAAATTTGATTGAACTAAGGAACCATAATGGTTTGGCATGTGTCCCTCTGCAATTTAATGGATTAGAAACTACAATTGCTGATGCATCATTTTTCTTTTTTTCTATTTGGATTAAATTTGCCACTTATTCATAGGTGGTACCAAATGGAAGGGTTTGGAGTTAGGGAGAAACGTGCCGATCTGAGTATTTTTTTTTTTTTAAAGATTTTATTGGGGAATTGGGGGAGGGGAACAGACAAGTTGCTGTTGCTGTCTTTTTGTTCTTCTGTCTACTTGCGGAGGACATTGCTTCACTGTTGGTATCGTCATTGCGCTCTTCCCGGATGAGGCAGATCAGTCGCCAGCCTCTGGATGGTCGCTCATCCAGCTATTGGCAGCTCGCACTGGCTAGCCACTCACGCTGGCTGCCGGCCACTCACTGTAGTCCATGGCAGCCCACTGCAGCAGGGGCTGCAGCCTACACCGTGGCCGGGGCTCACACAGCCCAGCTCCACGTGGAGCTGTTGTTAGCTGTAGAGGGCAGTGTCACTGGCCCTCATGTGGGATCCGAACCGGGGCGGCTGGCATCCCAAAACCAGCTCTTAACCAACGCGCCACTCGGCCGGCCCCCATCTGAGTATTTATCAGGCATGAGGCCTGCATCAGATTTTGAGGAGAAGCCATCAGCTGAATTGTGTTTCAGGCCTAGCAATGCTGGTGACCTACTGCTATTCACCAGTCTTTTTGAAAATATGTTCAACTCCAGTAAATTTAACTATACCTTATGGAGAACTCAGCACTGTGGGAGATGATGGGGTGGATGGAGACTCATTAGAGCCTACCCTAAGAAGTCTCTGGGGCACTAGATCCCATGCACTCCTGCTACTCTAGGGCCTCACCCCAGTAATTCCCCCGTCACCCCTGACATTGTCACCAGACTAGACTGCCCCATCGGTATACAAACACATTGCTATTTCTCCCATCCTAAATTTAAAACAAAATAAGACTGGTTTTGAACCCCACTTCCTCCATCAGCTACTGCTCTATTTCTTTTCAGCAAAGCTTCTAAATAGATTTTCCTGAACTCACTGCCTCCAATTCCTTGTCTCCCATTCTCTCTTAAACCCGTTCTAATCAGACTTTCCATCCATCCATCCATCCCCAGTGTCTTGATACTGTTCTTGTTAAGTTCACCAGTAACTTCAAGCTGGTACATTCAATGTCCATTTCCAGTCTACAATGGAACAGATTTTTTAACAACAGTATTTGAAACAGTTCATCACTATCGTTCCTTGAAGCACTTCATTAACTTCCAAGACCATGGGTTCTCTTGGCTTTGTTTCTTATTCCTCAGGCTCTGGCCACAATAACGCTACACAAGAAACAATCCCCAAATCTCTGTGGCTTGTGAAAACCACCATTTCACATCTCACTCACAGATCTGAAGGTGGACTGTGACTCAGCTGAACCAGGTTTGGGCTCCAGGCTTCTGGTTTTGCTCTACAGGCCTTTTTTTTTTTTTTTAAGGATTCTTTTACTCAGTGTAATGTTTCTGTAATTTATCCATGTTACTACATGTATATTTCTGAATTGATCATTTAAAAAAAAAAAAACTATAGGGTGGGCTGAGTGGCACGGCGGTTAAGCGCTGGTTTGGGAAGCCAGTGGCTCCGGTTCGGTCCCACATGTGAGGGCCAGTGACACTGCCCTCAAAAAAAAAAAATAGACTGTCTGTAAAAAAAAAACTATATATATACAAATATATGTGTGTATATATATACATATATACATATATGTGTGTGTGTGTATATATACATATATGTGTGTGTGTGTGTGTGTGTATATATATATATATTAGCTCCGCCTACCAAAAGGACTGTAAAGCAATGACAGCCTAGTAGCAATGAGTACAAATAGTGCCCATATCTTGATTTCTCAATACCATTCCCACTAAAAGGAACAAAATCTCCTTGGACAAATGACTGATTTCAAGATTGGTCCAAGGAAATTAGAAAGTGAATCTTAACTGTTGTATACCAGAAAGCAAGGAAGTGCTTAAAGATTGATGGAGACATGTTAAAAGGGGATAGGAGCCACTTTAAAAAGTGTGCTCATGTACAGTATCAGATGAGTACTTGACTTACCGGGGTGATCACTTCATAAGTTATATAAATGCCTAATCACTAGCTGTCTGCTTGAAAGCAATATAAATTGCATGTCAGCTAAAATTGAAATTGTTTTTTTAAATCTTAAGTGTTCTCACTTGCCCAAATAATTCACTAAATTTCTTTTAAAAAAGTAGAATCATGACCAATTCACAGTAAGTGCTTCTTGATGAAATAGCATAGGAAGCACATATCACTTGTGTAGTATTCTTGTCAGAAATATTTAACCTCAATTCTCAGCATGAGGAAACAATCAGAAAATCCAAATTATGAGACATTATTTAACAGAGTTGACCTGAATTTGCCAATATGCCAATCTCATGAAAGATATTTTTTTCTTAGAGAATGTTCTAGATCAGCAATTCTCAAAATGTGGTCTGTGGATCCCTGGGGATATGCAAGACTAGGCAGTCTACAAGGTCAAAACTATTTTCATAATATTAATAGAGTATTTGCCTTTTTCACTGTGTTGAGATTTTCAGGGATGGTGTAAAAGCAGTGGCGGCAAAAACTTCTGACACCTTATCATGAATCAAAGACATGCTAGCAAATTGTACTAATAGTCATATTCTTTACCACCAGGCATTTGCAATTTTTTTTAAAAGCCAGTTTCACTTAAAAATGTCCTTGAAGCAGTCAAAATTGTGAATTTTGTGAAATCTCCACTCTCAAATACACATTTTTTTAATATTCTGTGTGGCAAAATGGGAAAGACACATAAAACACTTGGGCAAACCTAAGAGGAATGGTTGTCCCAGGGAACAGCCCTGTGTACCTGTCTTAACAGCAAGCTGAACCAGACACCGTTTTTTCCACAGAACATAATTTTTACATGACAGAACTACTGACCAACTCATCATTTTTCAGAGTTGCATATTTGACAGATAGTTTCTCAAAAAATAAATAGGAGCCTGTCAGTTCAAGGAAATCACTAACAGTATTCGTTGCCAATAATAAAATTCCAACTTTCAGGCAAAAATTAGAATTCGGGGAAAATTGCATTCATTATCATATTCATTTCTATTCGTCATTAGCTTTTCAATGCTCAAAGACTTTTTTGGAAAGATTGGTGGTGATGTCGATGTATGTGATTATTTTTATATGGAGTAATGACATTTGCTAACATTGGGGAAGATCTACATAATTCAGTGAATCGATATTTTCTAAATGGCCAATACATGATGTTACAAAACCATCCGGGAGTAAAATCTTCATTTACAGTACAAGATAGATCAATGGGTTTTCATGTGACAGTGTATGAAAAGTTTATTGATATGGTTTTAGATTATACTTTGCAGCTAACTTTTCAGAAATATCCCTTGTCCAAGGTTGGTTTGTATCAAGTGGAACAAAGTAACATTTATTGAGTACTCACTACCTGCCAGGTGCTATGCAAGATGGCTTATGTACTGTGCTAACAACTTAGTTTCGACAAGCCTTGGATAGGCTTTACCTCAAAAACAACTGGGAAAAAGAGTAATGCAAGAGTCATGTCCTCAGGTCAGCACAGCAGCTGGAACACAGTGCACTGCAGGTTTCTTAAGCACTGGGTCTTCATCAGATTGACTTCTATTTATCCTGACAGCGCTGAGTATATAGTGAGTCCTCCATGATTTCAAATTGAATTTCCTGAATTCTCTGTGTTTTACAGAAGATGGATTGAATAGAGAGAACACTCCTGAGGCCTAAGACACAATCCAGCCAGTGGCCTCTGCTAAAAATCTGATGCAAGCCTCATTGCCTGTCTTAGCTAAGTGCCCAGCTCAGTACGTTCCTCCTTAATTCCAAAATCTTCTATTTGGATACTACCTATGAAGAAGCAGAAAATTTCCTCCAAATGGAAGAAAAGAATGTTGGTTTAGCAAACCACAGCTTCTGGTCAAAAAAAAAAAATTATATTTCTAATCCAATAAACTATAGCGAGACAGATGCCAAACTTTTATGGCTTCTTAGTTTAATGAAAACAGTTTACACAAAGATGAAATTGTCATTTCTCTGTATGTCAGAAATAAGGCAGAATTTCTTTATTCCAGTAAAAACTTTATTGCTACACACATCATCCAACTGCTTAAAATCATTCTGAAATCGTTTTGATCTTAGGGACCTTTTTGAAACCTCTGCCAGATTGATCTTACAGAGATCAGGGCTTCAGGAAAAAACACAGGGAAATATCTTAGTGACTATATTAGTTTGCTAGGGCTGTTGTGACAAAGTGCTACGAACTGAATAGCTTAAACAACAGAACTTTATTATCTCACAATTATAGAGGCTAAAAAGTCAAGGTGTAGGTAGGATTTGTTCATTTCGAGGACTCTGAGGAAGAATACCTTTCTAAATACCTTTCTCTTCTCATGCTTTGCCGGAATTTTTGGCATTCCTTGGTTTATAAATGCATCACCCCAATCTCTGGTTTATGGGCACAAGCCATTCTCCCTGTGTGTGTGTCAGTCCCCAAGTTTCCTCTTTTTATAAGGATACCTGTCATATTCGATTAAAATCCACCCTAATAACCTCATTTTAACTTGATTACTGCTATAAAAACCGATCTCCAAATCAGATTACATTCTGAGGTACTTGGGGTTAAGATTTCAACATATTAATTTTTTAGGGAGGTGGGGAGATACAATTCAAGCTATAACAGTGACCTTGGGTTAGGTAAAGCTTTCTTATAAACTATAAAAAGCACAAACTTTTTGGGCCAGCCGAGTGGTGCATTGGTTAAGAGCTGGTTTGGGGATGCCAGCGGCCCCGGTTCAGATCCCACATGAGGGCCAGTGACACTGCCCTCTACAGCTAACAACAGCTCCACCCTGGAGCTGGGCTGTGAGCCTCGGCGATGGTGTAGGCTGCAGCCCCTGCTGCAGTGGGCTGCCATAGGCTACAGTGAGTGGCCGGCAGCCAGCGTGAGCGGCTGACCAGCGTGAGCTGCCAATAGCCGCGGTGAGCGAAATCCAGAGGCCATGGACCGATCTAACTCATCTGGGAAGAGCGCAATGACGATACCCACATGGGCCAGTGAAGCAACATCCTCTGCAACTAGACTGAAGAACAAAAGACAGCAACTTGTCTGTTCCCCTTCCCCCATTCCCCAATGCTGTTCCCCTCCCCCAATTCCCCAATAAAATCTTTAAAAAAAAAAAAAGCACAAACTTTTATAAAATAAGAAAATTAATAAATTGAATGTCATCAAAATTAAATACTTTTCCTCTTTGAAAACACTATTAAGAAAATGAAAAAACAAGTGAGCCATAGAATGAGTGAAAGTATTTGCAAAACAGATATCTGAAAAAGCACTTGTGTCTAGAATATATAAAGAAATCTTACTCAATAATAAGGCTAAATAAGAAAAATACAACTCATGATAAGAAGACAACCCAATAAAAATGGGCTCAAGATATGGACATACACATCACCAAAGAAGATATCTAAATGGCCAAGAGGCATGTAAAAAGATGCTCAAAGTCAATAGTGATCAGAGAAGTACAAATTAAATCTACAAAATACCTCTGCATACCAGTATAACACTAAAATCAAAATACCAAGTGTTCGCAAGGATGCGAAGCAACTGAAACCCTTATACAGGAAGTTTGGAAACCAGTAGGCAGTTTCCTATAGAAGTGATTATACACCTACTGTTACTGGCCAACTGAGCAGCACCAACCCCCACCACTGAAAAACCTTAAAGTTTTCTTTCCTATAGAAATGTTAAGTCTCCTCCCTAGTTCTTTAGTTTCTTAGCTCTTGGGCTTTGATTGCTTTTCTAACCAGTTTGTGAATCTTGGACTGAAGATCCCCCTTGCTTCTTAATTGCTTTGTAAATCAGTTTCTGAATCCTAAACAATAGAAGTCTCCTACCCCCGCTTCAGATAACTATTTGAAAGCCTGGACTTCCTAATATTCCCCAGGCCAGTAAGCTAAATGTCAAACCCATTCTGTGTCCAGACAACTGAAGCCACCTGAGTGATAGACTGAAATAGCCACAAGTTTCATAAGAACTAACAGATTTATATTTTTGTCCTCATTCAGGAGCCTTGGGGATACAGGGGATGCCCCAGCAAGACTGCCAGTCACAAGCAAAGAAGCCAACGCGGTCTTCCAGGTGGAGCTCGAGACCCCTTCCTCTCCTCTGAGATCAGCTAGGGTGAGAGTTCCGTGAACCCCCAATAGGCAGGGACAGCTCTAGGCCTCTGCCCAGCAGGAAGCAGATACAGAAGAGCCCTCCTGTCCCTCAGCTTCCCATAGAGATTTTATGGGGATCACGTCTCTCTAAGGAAAAACTAGGCAGGCAGTTAGAGGCAGGCATTGGGTCTCTGCATTCCTACATGTCCCACAAAGTGTGACCGCTTGGGGGACATCCCCTTTCCACCCCAAACTCCCCTTTGTATTGTAATTACCTACCCCTGCGGGGGGGAAAAGCAAATAGGCACAAAATATCCAACTAGATCAGACCAGTCACTCGCACCTGCACAGTACCTCTTGTCAATCACAGGTGCCAATCAAGTGGTCCCACGCCCAGAGAAGAACAGCCCATTCTAGAGAAAAAGGGATAAAAACCCCAAGTTCTGGGAAGCCAGGGCTGCTGTTGGCTGCTTCTTCTGTTTCTTCCCTGCTCCTTTTGACCGCTTCTTCCCTTTGCGCCTCGCCTTTGCGCGTGGCCCACTCCACAGTGTTTGGAATGTAACTGCTAGTATTGGGCTGTTGAGATATCCTCTAGTGCTCAGGTCTACTTTTACTTCTAAATGTACTATCTCTTCTAAAAAACTACTTATTTTACTGCTTTACTCTGATATCTCGTTCAATTCTTGGCTCGAGTTGCCAAGGACCTGGACTTTGCACCAAGAAAGGCCCACTCTCCAACAACAGTACCATACAACACATCAATTTAAATTCTACTATTTACACAGGAGAAACAAAAACCTATGTTCACATAAAGGTCTCCACATGAATTTTTTAAACAGCTTTATTAGTGACAGCCAAAAGCTAGAAACAAACCAAATGCCCATCAACTGGAGAATGGATAAACAAATTGTTGATATATATGTACAATGGAATACTACTCAGCAATAAAAAGAGTGAACTACAATAGTAATACATGTATGAAAAGTTTACAGTTCTATATTTACACAGCATTCTAGAAAAGACAATACTATAAGGAGAGAAAATCAAACAGTGGTTGACAGGAACTGGAGGTAGTGGAAGGGGATTGACAGTGGAACTTTGTGGGGTAATGGATATTTCTGTATCTTGATTGTGATGATGGTTAGATGACCGTACATTTGCCAAAAATCCATTGAACTATACACTTTAAAAAGTAAATGTATTTTATATAAATCATGCCCCAATATTTTTTAAATGCTACGGTATCTTCCACTCTCTCAAGCACCTACAAAGATTTCTAGAGAAACCCCCCTTCACAACCTCCCTGCGAAGTCTTCAAAGACTGGGTGATGTAGCTCACTCCTTTCAGCTCATCCCTAGAGCCAGCTTCCATACTTGCTGACTATTATTCTCCATATAATTATTCTATGGAATGGAATAAAAATGACAAACCTATGGGTGAGTGTTTCCAGCCCTTCTTCCTGAGAAATAAATCAGGTTCTGATTCTGCCCACTGCTTAGTTCCTTCCCTCCTCTTCCTTTGAGCAGAATTAAGCCAGATTCAGGTTGGTAGGAGGTAGAATTAGGAAAAGGGGCTGAGGATGATAGGCCTAGACCAGGGGTCAGCAAACTGTGGCTCGCGAGCCACATGCAGCTCTTTGGGTACATACATGTAGCTCTGAAGTAAAATTGAAAATGAAAACAAAACTATCATAGTTTCATTTATAAAATTTTTAAAGGATATTATTCACATAATGGTGATTTCATTTGTTTTATGGCTTTCAAATAATTTTTAAATTGTTGTGAGGGACAGGATTGGCTCTTCTGTCTCAAAAGTTTGCCGACCCCTGGGCTAGACTCATGAATATGAGTGAGAGTTAAAAGGAGCCACACTTCCCAGGGGATCTCACACCTAGAGTTATGGGGGGCCAAGGGCAGAGCTGAGAGAGGTGGGTTAGGGGTGGATTAGAGAGAATACTGGGGTGGGCCAGAAAAGGTGAGGGAGAAGAGTCCTCTGTGGGGGTACAGTGACAAGCTCAGGAGTTGCAGGGTGCTGGGAAATAAGAGGAAAAGGAGATTTCATGAAGAGCTGCCTTAGAGTTCTGCATTTGATTTGCATGTGATTTGAATTTCTGTGGGTACTGTTCTTTGAATGTAGCTCTACTTCTGAATGAACCACGAGGGTCATGATTGCAAGATGATCACATAGGCAACATCTTCTGGGGACCCACGTCTTACTGGACAGCCCAGGGGAGGCAAAATATATAAAAGACAATGTTAAAGACATTTGGTAAGCTAAGAGATGAAACAATAACATTTGTATAGCCTTTTACAACTTTCAAAAATCTTAGTATGTTTCATATGTTATGATTTTATTGAATCCTTGTAAGAATTCTATTGGGTAAATAGGACAGGCCATGTTTTTATTATCTGAACTAAATGATCTGATAATCACTGATATTCAGCTCAGTGGCAAGAATCTGAACACAGGGACTTCACAATTTGTACTCTTAATCTGTCTGCAACTTCCTTCTCTCTAGTCTGGGAGGAAACATGGAATGCAGACAGACCCAGAAGCAGAAGCCCAGTTTCTGGTGTGTAAAGTGGTCTTTCAGGGTTATAGGAGACACACCTGGTTACTTTCAGTGACAAGAGTCTCTCACAAGGATTCAGAAGCATGTTAGGTCTAACAGGTCATCATCTTCTTCTTGGCTATTCACTCAGTCTTGGTCCCAAAGACTTGGCTACACAACAGGCCTCAAGGAGCACAAGCACATATATCAGCAAACTTTGGGATATAACTTCCATTTCTGCATATCTCCTGGAATCCATATTTATTATTTAAAAAACATCAAATTGATCAGTCAATCACCAACCTCTATGGAGTTTCTCTACAGAGCAGGGTTTGCCCCAAACCCCACAAAGGCATTTTATCTCCCTCATTGTCTTCAGAAGAGGGTATGGGTGTGGCAGGCAGTAATGAGGGGGGACAGGCTGTGACATCAAGGCAAATGATGCAAGTAGCCCTGCTCTTCTGCTGTATTTCATGAAATAATAACCAGGCTTGTGTTTTTTGGTTTGGGGTTTGTTGGTGGTGGCAGTGGTGTTCTGGCTACCTGATGTGCTCTTACATTTTTGTTTTAAATCCTTTCAGACATCACGGGACCTCAGAACACTTATTTTCATTCTCCTTACCCACAAATTATTTCTCCACTACATTCTCTCAGCTTTGCTACTTTGAGTGTGTTGAATCAGAATTTAGCCAGTAAGGGAAGAGAAACATCCATGCTATTATTTTTTAAATGACTATGAGTCCAATTCAAAAGCAGCATTCATATGTAGGTATCACTTATCATTAAGAGATTATAAAGGTCCCTGAAATAATAATTTAATCAATTTATTAACCCACAAATTATCAGTGGGTTATATTATTTACTATATTTTAAAGTTTCATGTAAAAACACAAAACGAACTGGTCTAACAATTCAAGGTTTGAGTGTTTTCCAAATAAAAAATACGTGATTTTTACATATAAATACACTTTTAATATATTTTTAATGTAGTACAGACAAATGAATGGTCCTGTCTCTTGTATTCACAGTAACTTAACATCAGTCAATTCTATAACACGGCCATGGAGAAGGATTAACAGCTCAACAGCTGCACAGGAAGTGTAACAATTGCTGCTATTGAATTCAAGAATCTACAAAGTACTCCACATTTAACTAAATCAAAGCATATACAGAGCAGTTTTGGCATCAACATGGGATTAAGAAAGGACTATTGACATTGGCCCACTTAAATCATA
Source organism: Aselliscus stoliczkanus (assembly GCA_033961575.1). Lineage (NCBI taxonomy): Eukaryota > Metazoa > Chordata > Mammalia > Chiroptera > Hipposideridae > Aselliscus > Aselliscus stoliczkanus. Next base: position 166,154,837 of record CM066727.1, on the reverse strand, counting down.
GATTTTAATCCCTATAATCCCTATAATAGTCAATCATTGCCATGTTTGCAAAAGAAGCATGAGATCATAGGACTGACCTTTTTACCCAAGATGAAAGAATCCATCTGGAGAGATCACATTACAGCAGCAGCCCTTGTGTGGTAGGCCTTCCCATATTGCCTGGGTGAGTTGATAGGTGTCTTTAGGACTAGACTTAGGAGCCAAAAATTAGTTGGCAGCCATCTACACTGTGGTTTAAAAAGTTATGGAAAGGATACCTTTCTGCAAATATATCTTCTCTACCGTCTATTAGGACTCATATCTGAAATCCAGGTCTTGAGATATTTTAAGACTTCCTGACATTTTTGTTGCTAAAGAAGCTGCTTGGTCCTTTCTCCAAAGCACAAGACTTGCGGAGTTGACCCTGTCATCTCGTCAATGGTGACGAATGCAATAACAGTAATGCAGTGAGTTTGCAATGGATATAAGTGACATATAATGAGGTTCATAATCCAGTCATTTATGTCTTTTCTGTTAGAATTATTACTAGCTAAATATACAGTATAACATAACAAGATTTAAAAGAATTACATGATATCTCTTTAACAGAATTTATAGATTGAAACCCTGACTTATTCTTGGCTTATGAACTTAAAATGAAATTTTTCTAAGAATATCACAAGGCTCTGAAACTATGTTTGCTATCAAAAACCTATCTATCTGGCCGGCCGAGTGGTACATTGGTTAGGAGCTGGCTTGAGATGCCAGCTCTGAGCAGCAGGGCCCTGGTTCGGATCCCACATGAGGGCCAGTGACACTGCCCTCTCCAGCTAAGATGGTGAACAACAGAGCTACCTGGTTGCCTCTATAGGTAAGATGGCTGGTGATGGTGTGGGCTGCAGCCTCTGCTGCAGTGGGCTGTATAGACTACAAAGAGTGGCAGTCAGCCAGTGTGAGCTGCCAAGAGCAGCAGTGAACGGCCGTCCAGAGGCCAGCAAGCGATCTGCCTCACCCGGGAAGAGCGCAATGATCACAATACCAACATGGGCCAGTGAAGCGACGTCCTCCACAACTAGACTGAAGAAAAAAAAGGACAGCAACTTGTCTTTCCCCTTCCCCGATTCCCCAATGTTGTTCCCCTCCCCCAATTCCCCAATAAAATCTTTAAAAAACAAAACAAAACAAAACAAAAACCTATCTATTCACTTTTGGGATTGCTTGCCTATCAGAGAAAGAAATCACTTTTTTTCTGGTCCTACTCACCAGCACAAAGCATCTTATGTTCTTCATTTACATCTTCTATTCCCTTTGCAATATTACATTACCTTCTCTCTTTCTTTGCATCTCTGACTTCCCCCAAAATAAACTGAAAAAAATTACCAAAAAAATTATGATACTCTCATATTTAATGTTGGTTCTGTTAAAGGGTTTTCCCAATCCTGCTCAAAATTCAACTTAGACATGTCACCAATATCCTGTAACATCACTCTGATGCACAACCCCCTTCAAAGTTGTCACTAAAATAAACAAAACGATAGTCACAACATCTGACCAAAACTCTGGGCTAATTTTGTTTTTGTCTTGTCCTCTTCTGAACACTATACATAGATTTTGAAAATACACTAAACATTTTATAACAAACTTGTAAAATATTTGGTATAAATATGGTGGTAGTTTATTTATGAATCTTCCCATGACTTCCTTTAAAAACCACAGGGCAAAACATGGACAGTTTTTTAAGGTCACAAATTCAATCTTTATGAAACTAGGAAACATAGAAAACCCACTAAATCTAAATTGAATGGAAGTGTTTTTAAAGCAGCTGAGTTCAGCAGAACTCTTCAGGCGTCTGAGCAGAAAACAAAAATAAGAATAATAAGAGAGCACAAAGTGATGCAGCAACAACAGACCTCCGAAATCACCAGCAAAAGTATGCTCCCAGAGGGGACATCAGACTGCATGAGACCTGCTGTGGAAAGGATTAAGTTTGAATAGCTTTCAAGGGCTGAAGAAGCAAAAGAAAGGTGGAAGGTGCCCAGGGATACCCAGAGTGGCAAATATCAAAAGCAGCAGCTAGAAAACACCCTCTAAAAACGAAGGGATCAACCTCTCAGGTAGATGTAGCATTGGGTGAAGCAACAAGAGGAGTGCAGAACAGGTTATAGATACGATACTGAACCCAGTGAAGTTCAGAGACGCATACACAGAGGTGCCATATTTAAAAGGGAAAAAAGGAAAAGGGGCAGAGAAAGATTTGAAGTAATAATTACTGAAAACTTCCCAGGTTTGACAAAAAAACATTAATGTACACAGCCAAGAAGATCAACAAGCTCCAAGTAGAATAAATTCAAACAGATCCACACCTAGACACATCACATGCAAACTGCAAAAAGAAAAAGAAAGAAAGGAAAGAAACTTTTTAACATAGCAAGTAAAAAACAATTCACCACAGTGGAGAGGAAAGGTAGCTATATTGAAGCAAAATGTACACTATTACAGTTAAATTAGTGCTATTCTAAACTAGATTATTTAATGTTAAGATGCATATTGCAATCCCCAAAGCAACCACTAAAATACTAATTCAAAAAATATATAATAAAAGGAACCAACAAAGGAATTAAAATGGTACAACAGAATATTTAACACAAAAAGAATTGATAAAAGAGGAGTGAAAACGACATGAGCTAAGTAAAGAAAAGTCTTTCACTATACCAACAGAGGAGGTAACCCATTTCCATATTCATATACATTTCCTTAATCACCTGCCAGTACCTGGTTCAGGTACTGCATTTAAATATGAATTACAAGACAAGCAAAGGATATCTTACATATGCATAGAAAAAAACATCAAAAGAGTAGAATAGAACACGTTTGAAAATATAATTATAGAAAATATTACAGAAATGTAAGATATAAGTCTATCTATTAAAAAGGCATACTGTGTATCAGTGGGCTAGAGGCTTATGATCTGGGCTTGATCCAGTCAGAGGGTCTCTGCTGGTGAGGCAGAGAAACTCATAGAGCTTTTAGTGGGTATTCACCACTGAAATGACAAAATTGGAAACCTGAGAGCTGGCCTCCCACTTCAAAGCATTCCATTGATTCCCAAATGTACTTGGTAGGAGATTAAAGAGCTAAACTGAGGGCCGGCCTAGTGGCGCGGTGGTTAAGCGCTGGCTTAGGAAGCCAGCGGCCCCGGGTTCGGTCCCACATAAGAGGGCCAGTGACACTGCCCTAAAAAAAAAAAAAAAAAAAGAGCTAAATTGAAAAGCTCTCCCCGGTTCGGGTTCGGTCCCACATATGAGGGCCAATGACACTGCCCTCAAAAAAAAAAAAAAAAAAGAAAAGCTCTGATGGGCAGGGTAGAAAAGCAAGGCAGTTCCCCCATGGCTCATTGGTGCTAAGGAAACAAAGACCTACCCATCTCTTAACTGAAGCGCTGAAGGGTCTGCCCTAGATGTGCAGCAAAAAAGTAGACTCGAGTTCTGGTAAAGATGCCTAAGCAGGTAAACACACTGTGCTTGCCTCTCTCACAACCACATCAAAATTACAACTAAACTACAAAACAACCATCAATTGAGAATCACCTGAAATCTTGCTGAACTGAAGTCCTACAACCCATGTGTGACCACTAAAACTCAGGAGGAATATCTCGGCTGCAGGGGTCCTCCCCCTCAGAGGAGCAAGGGGTCCTAGTGCCACACCAGACTCCCTAGCCCAGTGCTAGGGAGAGAAGTCCCCATAACTTCTGGTTGTGAAAAACAGGGAAGATTGTGTCTGAGCAAGATGGAGGGCACCTAGAGTCCCAGGTGCTCTTTTAAAGGGTTTCCCACAGAAGAGCAAGGGACCCTCTCCACAAACCAGTCCCCCAGCCTGGAGTACTGGTGCCAGGAAAAGGAACCCCCAGAACATCTGGCTGTGAAAAACAGTGGGGATTCCAACCTTCCAGGTGGGATGGAAGGCTAAGGAAAACCGAGACATCCTCTTAAAAGGCCTGCACACAGACTCACTCACTTGCAGGCACTCACCTTGGGCTCCAGTGGAGGGACAGTGACTTGGGAGGATGTTGGAGACATATGGCAGGCAGACTGCGATGTGTGGCTTCATAGCAAGAACTGGAGGGCAGATACCATTTTCCCTGTGAGAGTCCTTCTCTCATGTAGGCAGCAGGTGGGTGCCATCTTTCCTGTGTTGAGTCCTCCCCCACAGGCCAAATCTGAATCTGATTGGCCTGGTGAGTTCTGCTCGCTCCACCATGCTGACTCATTGGGACCCCACCCCAACCAACTCACCCAACACCAGGGGCACTTTCTCCTCAAGCAGCCAGCCCTGCCAGAATTGCACTCTTCCTGGGAAAACTATCAGAGGCCACAGGCTCCTGGTGGGTGGTGATTGGCGTTGGTGGGCTCTGAGACTTTTTCTGAGTACCTCCTGCCTCAGCACTGGCACGAAAACAGGGTCTACATTAACCTGGTGACCTCAGCTCTCCCCACTCTAGTGATTCCCTGAGACCCTGCCTCACCCAACTTGCACACTGCATAAGGCTTTATCAGTGGCTGACCTTAAGGGTGCTAGCAGGTAGCAGTAGGCCTTGGGTTGTCCTGGTATTTTTTTTTTTTTAGGATTTTATTGGGGAATTGAGGGAGGGGAAGAGTGTTGGGGAATTGGGGGAGGGGACCAGCCAAGTTGTTGTTCTTCAACCTTTGTTGTGGAGGGCGCCAGTCGCCATCCGGTTTCCCGTCGGTGCTTCGTGGTCTCTAAGCTCAAGGTGCTGAGTTCAGTCTTAGTTGCAGTGGGGCATAGCCACCATCCCATGCAGGAGTCAAACCCGGCAGCCTTATTGTTAAGAGCATACACCCTATCCACTGAGCCATCCAGGTGGCAGCTCAGCTCAAGGTGCTGAGTTCAATCTTTAGTTGTGGGTGGGCATAGCCCACCATTGAACAGGCAATCTTGTTGTTACACCAGTTGAGCCATCCTGCCACCTGTTAGCAGCTCAGTGACAGCTCAGCTAGGGTACAGAATTCACTGACCCATGTGGGAATCGAACCGGTGGCCCTGTTGTTCAGAGCACGCACTCTACGCCAAGTCTTAACCAACTGAGCCACTCAGCCCCTGTCCTGGCATTTTGTAGAGCTACCCCAGGCCCCACACTGGTGGCAGACATCCTCAGTTCCCAGTGTGACCTCTCCCACACAACTCCAGGGTTAGCACAGGTAGTAAACAACTGCAGATCACTTTGTAGCTCTTACTCAGGTAGTCCTCAGTTGGTCACAGGCAGTGGGTGACCTGGGCCAGCAACAGAGCCCTTCACAAGATGCCCCAGAACCAACATATTGTAGGTTGGCTTCAGACCACAGCAGAGAATGGCCCAATTAGTCCCACAAGTGGCACACACAAAGGGTGGTCTCAACAGGCACCAGAGCCTGCTGGGGTAAATCCCACTCAGTGGGGTAAGTCCACCCCCCCACACACACACACATACACACACATCACCCTGTAAGCTGTGGATATGGCCAAGACCCATAGCCAATGAGACTGAGAGTCAATCCCACCCAAACAAGGCTCAACTATAACAGGAGGGCACACACAACCCACACAAGGGACACTCCTAGAGTACCTAGAGCAGGTGCCCAGGGAGGCTGTGCCAAGGCCCCACAGGGCATCCACTACATAAGGCCACCCAGCCAAGACTAGGAGACATAGCATATCTACCTAATACATAGAAACAAACAGAGAGGCGGCCAAAATAACAAAACAAAGAAATATGTCCCAAATGAAAGAAAACTCCAGAAATAGAACTAAACGAAATGGAGGCAAGCAACCTACCAGAGACACAGTTCAAAACAATGATTATAAGGATGCTCAAGGAACTTAGTGAGAACTTCAACAAAGAGATAGCAAGCATGAAAAAATGACATAAAAACTATAAAAAAGAACCAGTCAGAAGTGAAGAATATAAAACTAAAATGAAGAATGCACTAGAAAGAATTATCAGTAGACTAGATGAAGCAGAGGATTGAATTAGCAATTTGGAAGATAAGGTAGCAGAGAACATCCAGTCGGAACAGCAAAAAGCAAAAAGAATCCAAAAAAATGAGGAGAATTGAAGAGGCCTCTGGGACATCTAAGCATACCAACATTCACATCATAGGGGTATCAGAAAGAGGAGAAAGCAAGGGATTGAGAACTATTAAAAGAAATAATGACTGAAAACTTTCCTAAACTGGCAAAGGAAGTAGACATATAAGTCCAGGAAACACAGAGAGTCCCAATCCACATGAACCCAAAGAGGCAGACATCAAGACACATTATAATTAGAACGACAAAGGTTAAAGACAAAAAGAGAATCCTAAAAACAGCAAGAGGAAGGCAGCTAGTAACTTATAAAGGAGGTCCTATAAGATTGTCAACTGATTTCACAACAGAAACTTTGCAGGCCAGAAGTGACTGGCACAAGATACTCAACATGATGAAAAGCAAGGACCTACAACCAAGATTACTCTACCCAGCAAAGCTATCATTTAGAATTGAAGGACAGATAAGGAGCCTCCCAGACAAGAAAAAGTAAAGGGGTTAATCACCACTGAACTAGTATTACAAGGAATTTTAGAGGGACTTCTTTAAGATGGAAAAAAAAATCAAAAATATGAATAATAAAATGGCAATAGCTACATATCCACAATTACTTTCAATGTAAATGCATTAAATGCTCCATTCAAAAGACATAGGAGGGCTGCATGGATAAGAAAACAAGACTCCTTACCTATGCTGCCTACAAAAGAATCACTTCAAATTGAAAGACACACACAGATTGAAAGTAAAAGGTTAGAAAAAGATATTTCATGAAAATGGAAACGAAAAAACAAAATTTGGGGCAGCAATATGAATACCAGAAAACATAGATTTTAAAACAAAGTCTATAACAATAGACAAAATAAGTACCCAATAATCCTACTTCAGGGTACTTATCTGAATAAACCCAAAAGCTACTTCGAGAGGAAATGTTCATTGCAGCATCCATATGTTCATTGCAGTATCGTCTACAATGGCCAAGATGTAGGGGCAGCCTGGGTGTCCATTAATGCAAGAATGGATAAAGAGGAGATGGTACATGTATCCAATGGAATATTTCTTGGCCATGGAAGGGACCATTCTCGCCATCAGTGGTGACATGTATAGACCTGGAGGGTACTGTGCTGAGTGGAGGATATCAGACAGAGAGAGACAGATGAAATGTGATTTCATTTATACATGGAATCTAAAGAACAAAATAAACAAACAAAACAGAAACAAATTCACAGAAACAGAGAACATATTGATGGTTGCCAGTTTGGGGGTGAGTGAAAAAGGAGAAGGGATTAAGAAGTACAAATTGGTTGTTACACAGTAATGATGGGGATGCAGGGATTAGCAGAAGGAATATAGTCAATAATATTTTAAGAACTATGTATGGTGTCAGATAGGTACTAGATTTGTTGGGATGATAGATGGGATGGGTTGGGGACAGGGTGAAAAAGGTGAAGGGATTAAGAAGTACAAGCTGGTAGTTGCAAAATAGTCATGGGGATGTAAAATAAAGCACAGGGAATATAGTCAAATAATATGTTAATAACTATGTATAGTACCAGGTGAGTACTAGAATAGTCAGGGGGATCACTTTTTAAATTATATAAATGTCTAACCACTAAGCTGTACACCTGAAATTAATATAAAAATAATATTGAATGTCAACTGTAATAGAAAATTTTAAAAAAGGGAGAAAGGTGAAGGGGAATACAGGTTCAAATCTCCAGTTATAAAACAAATTAAGTCATGGGGAAGTAATGTACAGCTTTGGGAATATAGTCAATAATATTGTGATAGTGTGGTACAATGTCAGATGGTTGCTGGACTTATCATGGTGATCAGTTCTCTAGGTATATGTTGAATAACTATGGTGTACACCAGAAACTAATACAATATTGTATGTTAGCTATATTTTAATAAAAATCTTTTTCTAAAAGTAAATATAACATAAAGAAGAAAATAATGGAAAAGTAGCAAGGAAATTTGTACCATAAACTCTCTGATTGTACATTAAAACTTTAATATAAAAAAATAAAAATAAAATAATAAAAAAGATAGAGGGGCTGAATTAATAAGAAAATAAGACCTGTATGTATGCTGTCTACAAGAGACTTAACTTTTTTTTTTTTTTTTTTTTTTTTTTTTTCAGCTGAGCCATCCTTCCACCTGTTGGCAGCTCAGCAGCAGCTCAGCTTGGGCTGGGCATTGAACTGCTATTGCTCAGATCTCAGCTCGCACTCTTGAGCGAGCTCTTAACCAACTGAGCCACTCAGCCGGCCCGAGACTTACTTTAGATTGAAAGACACACAGACTGAAAGTAATGGATGGGAAAAGATATTTCATGAAAATGAAAACAAACAAAAAAGCTGTGGTAACAATACTTATACTAGGCAAATAGACTTTAAAATAAGGAATATAACAAGAGACAAAGAAGGTCCTTGTAATCCCACTTCTGGGTATTTATCCAAAGAAACCCAAAATGCTACTTCGAGGGAATGTGCTCATCCATATGATCACTGCAGGATTGTTTACAATAGCCAAGACATGAAAGCAACCTGGATGTCCCTGACCAGATGAATGAATAAAGAAGAGGTGGCACACATATACAATGAAACATTACTCAGCCATAAAAAAATAAGGAAATCTTGCCATCTACAACAAATGGATGGACCCAGAGGGCATTGTGCTGGGTGTAGTAAGTCAAACAGCAAAAGACAAATGTCATATCATTTCATTTGTATAGCCACACACAAAACATTTGGCACTCCCTGATGTCAGAACCTTAGGAACTGTATAGGTTAGGTGAATTTTTCATTGGAAGGATTTGACTTTGTTCCTAGCTCTCCAAATGATGGCGTGATTTATACCACTATCCACTTTGTTTCCACACCTACTCTTTTCCTTCCATCTTTTTCTTCCTTTATACGTAATAGTGAAAATATTCAGAGTGAACCAGACTAAGAATCACTCTATCTCTAAAACTCTAGTAGGTATTTAATGAGCTTGGCGTGTTTCTAATACAAACTAAATTTTCTGATAAGAGGAGAGCAAGGTGAAAAGGAATCTAGAGAAAAATTAGAAACTGGAAGGAAAAATAAATGAGGATGATGAAACAAAAGTTTGCCAGAATTGGTGTCAATGACCTTTAAAAGTCATGTTGGCCCATAAATGTTCTTATTAAAGGTAAGAAAGGACATACCAACAATTAGGAACTTTAGAATGTGTTACAGACCATCAAGAGATTTGTGTGGGCAAAAATAGTTTTTTTAAATCTGGGGACAAGAAAAACCACCCTTCCTCTACCTGGAATTGGTAACAGAGAATGAAAGTGGGCCCAGGTGAAGGTGAACAACTTGATTATCCAGCGTACATGAGCAAAGGCAAAAACTCGCCAAGGTCCAGCTCACTTCCATATTATTTTTTACTTTTAGACATTTTTCCTTAAGAGCTGAAGTTCCTTTCTCTATTTCTTGTGACTTCTGTACATTTCTACAGCTTTCAAAAAGCAGAGTTTTGCAGGGCCGGCTGAGTGGTGTGTTGGTTAAGAGCTGGCTTGGACGCCAGCGGCCCCGGTTCGGATCCCACATATGAGGGCCAGTGACACTACCCTCTACAGCTAAGATGGTGAACAACAGCTCCACCTGGAACTGGGGCTGCTGTGAGTCCCCAGGACGGCATATATGCGGCATAGCGGCATAGCCTCTGCAACAGTGGGCTGCCATAGGCTACAGTGAGTGGCCTGCAGCCAGCATGAGTGGCCGGCAGCTACTGTGAGCTGCCAAGAGCCACTGTGAGTGGCCGTCCAGAGACCGTCCAGAGGTCGGCGACCTGCCTCACCTGAGAAGAGCGCAATGATGATACCAACATGGGTCAGTGAAGCAATGTTCTCCACAACTAGACTGAAGAACAAAAGGATAGCAACTTGTCTGTTCCCCTCCCCCAATTCCCCAATAAAAATCTTTAAAAAAAAAAAAGCAGAGTTCTGCAAAGGTGCACTCACTTGAAGTGTATCAGGATATCTGAAGAACACACCACTTTGGCATAAAGATTATTTTGAGCAGAAGGCAATTGAAGATTGTCAGTTGCAGGAAGAGTCCCCTGCCTTCCCTTTATCCATCTGAAAGCCAGGCATAAATTTCCCATAGTGAAGGCATGCCCCACCATGAGGAGGGGAAGAGGAACTCATTGCCACAGATAAACAGTCAACACCAACATAAGCTTGAATAAACAGACTTTACTAAAAATAACCTTTATCTTTCATTAGTTTCCCCCATATATCTCCTAGTCACTCTCAAGACTTATCATCCCTTGAAGCCCACACCTCTTTTTCTTTGGTAAAATGATATATAAGCCCCTAAATTGAACCACTTAAAGAAATGTAACTTGAGTTTACCTCTTTTCTGTAAATTCCCATGCATGTGAATATTAATAAAAGTTGTGTATCTTTTCTCCTGTTAATTATCTTTTGTTTAATTCTCAAGCCCCCAGTTACTGAACCTAAGAGAGCAAAGGTCTCTCTCTCTCTCTCTCTCTCTCTCTCTCTCTCTCTCTCTCTCTCTCTACACACACACACACACACACACACACACACACACACACACACATAATCAAATGTTTTTAAATGTCATACTTAAACTTTGCTTTGAAAGTGTCATAAGTTACAGATAACTCTGAGGACCACATGTGCCATCTTATAAAAGCATGCAGTGGGAAAACAGATCCACCATAAAAAAATGTACTTTACAGCATTTTAAAATTTTAGCTCTTCAATTATTAAGATACTGCTAATCAGTCAGTATCACTGGACCGTGTTAATTTCATTCCATTACAAAATCTCACAGAAGTTTTGTCAAACCTGATTGACGGCATAATCCATTACTCTAATTTAGTGGTTCTCCGCCCGGCAGAACAAAATTAACAGTGTCACCAAATAACCATTGCCAAGTGAAGCTCAACAGAAGACGTAGGGAAGCAAATGCCTGTGTCATTACATTACACCAGCAATCCTGTTCTGGTATTTAAACCCCACAGTCAATCTTAAACCCAGACATCTCTGAAAATCAGATTTTCAAGTTAAATACATATAAACATGAGATGGTAAAAAAAATAGAGCCCTAGAGGCAGAGAGACATGTCTAGGCTTGTGAATACTTTTGAAAGAGACTGAGAAATAGTTTTACAGCAAATGCAAGTTCATCATTCACATTAAAATGATCTGTTGAAGAACTAATTCAACTGCGTGAGTTAGAAGAGCTGACCTATCGAGTCAGTGTAAGTAGATATCATGCCTGAAAGTGTGAAAAATCAATTCAGCAATGGTTGCAAATGGGGTCTTATGTCTATATAAATATAGCCTATAAATTAAATCATGCCTTTTCATTTGAACAAGAGTTTTGCATATTAAAAACAAAGCTGACTAAAAATAAAAATGACAGTCCCTGAGAACAAATGGCTAACATTTGTAAACAAATGTAAACTAAATCTAAACTACAGATTTTGTCACATCTGTTTTTAGATATAGCTTAGTTTGAAAGTAGACAAGCTAGGTTAATTTAGGAAAATTCGGTTATCATATTCACTTTCCGGTTTCCACCTATTGTGCAGACTTGGGATGGGGAGGACTCTTAAGGATTACCTAGTTCTTTCTCTTGTCAGATGCCAGCACTCTGTGCAGTGTTCCTTATGAAAAATAGCTGACTGTCTTCCTAGCAATTCAGGGTGTACTATCTTTATCCCTATTGCAAAGTGTAGGGAAGTTTTCTGAACAGTGTATTAGTTTTCCATAGTAGTAACAAATTGTCCCCAAACTTAGCAGCTAAAAACAACAATCATTTATTATCTCACAGTTTCTGGGAGTCAGGAGTCCAGGAGTGGCACAGTTGGGTGTGACACAGGTTTTCCTTGTGAGGTTGTAGTGAAGCAGTCAGCCACACCTGAAGCCTCTAAGACTTGACAAGGGCTAAAGCAGCTACTGGTTTGCTTTTTTTTTTTTTTTTAGCTAAGCCATCCTGCCAACTGTTGGCAGTTCAGCGGCAGCTCAGCTCGAGCTGAGCATCGAACTGCTGTTGCTCAGAGCTCAGCTCTCACTCTTGAACGAGTTCTTAACCAACCGAGCCATCCGGTTGGCCATCTCCTTCTTAATTCACTTATGTGTCTATTGTCAGGAGGCTTTAGTTCCTCACCATGTGGGTCTCTCCACAGGGCTGCTCACAACATGGCTTCCAACAGGGCAAATGGAGAGAGTGCACAAGAGAATAGTGTTCCCAGGATGTAAATCAGTTTTCTTATAACCTAATTTACGAAATAATGTATCATAACTTCCCCTGTATGCTAATCATCTCACAGTCCAACCCCGGAACAATGTGAGAGGGAAGAACCCAAGAGATATCAAGCCTCACTGAGGGCCATCTTGGAGGCTGACTCATGACCACGGGCAAAGAATAATCCATCTGCAGTCACACAACTATCTATCTAGATGGAAAAGTGCTACTTGGTTTCCCACATCACTTAGCCTTCTTAGCTGCAAGCAACAGCCACCAGCCCTAGCTAACTTAAGCAGAAAAGGAATGTAATGGGAAACCCTTAGTTTCTCACAGAACTGAAAGGAAAGCTCACAAAGGGGGCTCAGAAAATGTCAGGAACCAGAGATATTTGCTGAATGAATATATTGAATTTGAAAATACAGACTCTTACATTAGTTTAGATACTGTACTATTATTAAAAGGTACATTAAACAATCATAACCTGTGGGATAGAATCAAAATGCATATTTATTTTTACCTCCACTTGCTCTTTAAATTTTATCCACTGAAAAAGTTTTCCCATTTTTAGATGAAAATGTTCGAGAGGCCCAATAATTTTCTGATCACTCTTAGATAATAACAGGCCCCACAATCACTTTACACTGCAAAACATGACCTTGATTGTGAAATTAAAATGTCTAGCCCAAAATATGAATGAATATTTCAGTCTCCAAAGCTGAGACTTCTCCTGCACCTGCCCGATAGCCCTGTGTATTATTACTGCTGTAATAAATTGCATTGCTGCTGTAACAAATGACCACACAATTCATGGCTTAAAATACAGGTTTACTCTTACATTCTAGAGGTGCAAGTCCCACATGGGTCTCATTTGGGCGATAACCAAGATGCTGGTGGGGCTGCGCTCCTTTCTGGAGGCTCCAGGAAAGCATCCACTTCCCTCTGTTTTGCAGCTACTAGAGGATGCCTGTTGGTTCATGGCCCCTTCCTCCACCTTCAAAGCTAGCAATGCCAGGGTCAGTCCTCACATCTCATCCCTCAGACCGCTTTTCTGCCTCCCTCTTCCACTTTTAAGGAACCTTGTGATTATGTTGGGCACACCAGATAACCCCAAATTCGCTCCGTATTTTTTAAGGTCAACTCATTGTCAAACTGAATTCTCTCTGCAGCCTCGATTCCCCTTTGCCTTGTAAGGTTACACATCCACAAATCCTGGGGATTATAGGATTTAAACATCTTTAGGGAGGGGTGGGGTGTCATTACTCTGCTTACCACGGATGTATATGTAACATAGCAGCCAAGCGAAGGACAACCACTGGTGAGTGTTAGCATAAGGTGACAGGATAATGGAAGGGCTGGGAAGGAAACAGCCTCGCCTGGCAGATGGAACTGGTTTAGGTTATACTATCATCTTTAAATGTGCGTTGTAAGAGCCTGGAAGCCTGTCAGATGCAGGCACACTGAAAAGCAATCTGCCTATTTAACTTGTTCCTGCCTTCAGAGGACCTCTGGCTCTGGTTCCCAGCCTCGACCCCATGAAGGCTGGTCAGCTGGTGAGCGGCCTGGACACCAGGTGTAAGGAGTGCTGACCTCCCCAGAATACACTGAAATAGGCTCCCCGGTAATGAAGCTTTCCAAACACTGCTCCTCATCTAACTAGTGACGTGAAAACTGTTCTCGTTCTTCACCAAAGCAGACAGCAACTTCATGAAGAAATAAACACTTCTTGCTGGTTTCTACCAATGTTGAACATTTTGTTTTCTGTAAAAATGCCACCAATCCTGATATTAATACCACCCAGCTGAGGACTGTCTGATGTCAGCAGCCTACAGGGAGCTAAAAATTCAGAAATTCGTAGTTTTGGTTATTGGGAATGACCAATACTGGGTTATCTGGTTCGGAAAACTGTTGTGTAATAAATGCACACAATAAATTTATTTTTAAAATACAAGTATACACATTTTATGAATTAAAAAAAAATCAGTTTCTCCCTAACTTCACCAAATAAATGTTGAGCAAATATTTAAATATCACTAGAGCAAAGGAGAAGCCAAATTATTGACCTTCTTTATATAATTGACTAAAATTGGGCAAATAATTCCATTTCAAGAGGGATATTTTAAGTCCCACTAACCTCTCCAGTTTAGCTATTACCAGTCTTCCTTTGGGGGGGATTTGGACCTTGCCAGCTACCAATGACCAAACCACCAGAAGCAAAGCCATGCTAGGTGAGAGGTCTCAGTGGTGAGGAGGGAAATGGTCTGGCTCTCCAGGTGCTTGTATTACACAATTATTTCATTATGAGTAGGTTACATGATTCAAAGTTAACACAGGTAGGGGCTCAAAGAGCAGAAAGGCTTCCCTAAGGAAATATTTATGTTCTAAAGCGAAGAGGCATCTATCAGGTAAAGAGTAAAGAAGAGAGAAAAGGCACCAGTGAACCTCCAGGCAGGAGAAGAAACCAGTGGGAAAAGGCGACTAGAGGAAGACGCACAGGAAGAGTCAGTAGAAGCAGGACCAATCACTTGGGGCCTTTGGGGCCAGGTTAATGATTTTATCTGTATCCTAAAAGCCACTGACAGATATTAACCTCTCGGGCTAGTGATACCATCAAGATTTGCATTTTTAAAAAATCATTCTGCCTATTTGGTGAAGAATAGCTAAGGGAGTGAGGTGGGACACCAGAATAGATGTAAGATTTCAGATTTGAGGATACTAGAATATTCTAGCTAGGCATGGTGGTGGCCTACACTACGATAGAAATAGACTCAAAATATTTTTTGAAGAGATAGTGAGACATGGTGTGAGGAAGTGGGAGTCAAGGATGACACCCAAATAGTTAGCAAGAACTGGGTGACTGGTATCAATCAAGAAACACCGGAGGAGGGCAGGGTTGGAGATAGAGGGTAAAAATCATAATTTCCATTTGGACGAGTGGAGTTTGGGACACCTGCGACCTGCAGGAGGAGGCAATTGGTTCTAGAAGTGTGAATGCCAGAGGCGAGGCCAGGGATGTTAACTAAAGCCAAGACGATAGAAGAAGGCCTAGGATCAATCTTGGGAGACCTTTCTACAGTGAATACCTGATTAAAGAATGAACAGGTTCTTAAATATTAGGTAGAGGAGAATGAACCCATAAGGGGAAAGAAAAGCAGCTGGAGTTAGGAAAAAGGGGTTCTTTGTCATGGAAACTAAAGGAAGAGAGAAATGAAAAAAAAAGAAGCCTCAATTGCCTGGAATGCTGCTGCACATTAACACCTGTGCATTGGATTTAGAAATGGGAAGAGCAGTAGGGACCGCAGTGATCCACAGATGACATTTTACCTCCAGTGGCATATAGCTACTTCACTATTCAGCTGCTGCTGCTGCTGCAAATTTATGTTTTCTCCTAAAAGCTACATGCCTCCACAGGAACCTACCTAACTCTAAGACCTTATCTGTGGCCTTTGAGATGCTTCTAAGTTTTAAGTTCATTGGCAGAACCTCAAATGTCCATTCATTCATTTGTTCATATTATGCTTGGTGACCAGGTGAAAGGCATATAAAGAAGGCATGTACAAAATACTATGGAAAGTGTACTCTATGCCCTCACACTTAAAAGGTATGATCAAAAAGTATGGTGAATGTTTAAATAAAAAAAATATTACAGTAAAAGGCACATTATCATGAATCCCCCTCAAAATCCTCCTCCTTACTTTGAACACACTTATCCCATCGTTCTTGCCTCTTGCCGAACGAAGCAGTTCTGGAAGTCTTTTGTGAGTGTCTTTAGTTGCGCTGTCATAGCTGCCTCAAGTCCTGAATCATTTTGACTTTGGGGATGAGCCAGAAGTCCCACGGTGCCAGATCCGGCGAATAAGGTGGATAAGGACACACTGTAATGTTTTTATTGGACCGAAATTGCCCTACCAGAAGCGATGAGTGACACAGAGAGTTGTCATGATGGATGATTTACAGCACACTTTAAAACACACCGTGTCTCAACTATAGCTCACACCCAACTACACCAAACAAGTTGAAACTTGTGATGTGCCATTTCTCATATTGAAGATCCCTGCTTTTCCGTTGGATGGCACTTGGCAGCAGCCATGTCACACATCACTTCAGGTACGCCAATTTCTGTCAAAAACATTACGGTGTGTGCTCATCCACCTTATTCACCGGATATGGCACTGTGTGACTTCAGTCTCTTCCCCAAAGTCAGAATGATTCAGGACATGGAGGCAGCCAAGACAGTGCAACTAAAGATACTCACAAAAGAGGACTTCCAGAACTGCTTCAGAACGAGGCAAGAATGATGGGATACATGTGTTTGAAGCGAGGGGGGAGTATTTTGAGGGGGATTAATGGTAATGTGTCTTTGTAATAAATTTTTATTTAAAGATTCACCGTATTGTTTGATTCCACCTCGTATAATCAATAGCATGAGCAATTCAAGTTGCAACAAAATGAACCAAACACGAGATATGCAAAAGAGGAAGACACTAATTCCAAGGCCAGAGAGATTATTCACTTTGCAGGAATTCTAATTCATTGACACGTGTAAGGGGAAAATAAGACCAGTGGAATCAGACCGTTTGGAAATCAGCAGGGGTGAAGATCAAGCTGCACAAGTTCCCAGGAATGACTGCAAAGGAAAAGAAACAAGGGTATTGTCCTCATTCACTGGGCAATAGGAATGGTGGGTCACTCTAAAAACTAGTCCTCACTCACTGGGCAATAGGAATGGTGGGTCACTCTAAAAACTAAGAGCAGCACTGTGTGGACACTGGGCACAGCTGAAAGGTGCCATGAGGCCTTGCTGTACAGCTGTCATCTTCCCTGGGTTTTCCCTTCATGCCCAAGGAGGTCCTTTGGGGGGACAGTCTCCATAAGGTCACTCCTGCCTGAGTTGCACTTAGCCCCCTGCAAATTCCAAACCCTTTGGGAAGCCTGCAGTTTCTAGGCTTGAGAGGCACCCATCGACTTGTGCAATATTTTTCAGGTTGGTTATCTCAGGTGAACGTCCTCATGCACCCTGCTGGGGGCAAGTACATTCACTCACTCCTCCCTTGATGGTAGTCTCGCACTCTCTTTTCTCCACAACACAGCCCTTCCTTCCTTCCGCCAGCACGGCTGTTGGCCCAGACTCTCCTGCTGCCTGGCCACTGACTTACTGTTGCATATATGCCTGTATTCTGGCTACAGGCCAGCCACAGTTGTCTTCGTGTTTGTGCTTCTTCCTAGAGCACAGTTCAACCCTTTGTTCATTGATTTTGTGCCATACTCACCAGTGGACCCTCCCAAGGAGTTTCCAACCCACCCTAAGTCAGCACTTGCACAATGATCTCAAAACAAGAACAGGAAAGCTCACCGTGTAAGGTGCCCATACATGCCTGCACTCTCCCTCTCACTCTGTCTTTCTCTGGTGGTCTCTAATCACACAGCCAAGTTCCCTTTAAGTTCTTCCATGGATTTTTTTTTTTTATTGAAGATTTTATTAGGGAATTGGGGGAGGGGAAAAGCATTGGGGAATCAGGGAAAGGGGAACAGACAAGTTGCTGTCTTTTTGTTCTTCAGTCTAGTTGGGGAGGACATTGCTTCACTGGCCCATGTATCGTCATTGCGATCTTCCCGGATGAGCCAGATCCATTGCCAGCCTCTGGATGGTCGCTCACCGTAGCTCTTGGCATCTCACGCTGGCTGCCAGCAGCTCATGCTGGCTGCTGGCCATTCACTGTAGCCTATGGTAGCCCACTGCAGCAGAGGCTGCAGCCTACACCATCACCGGGGCTCGCAGCCCAGCTCCAGGTGGAGCTGTTGTTAGCTATAGAGGACAGTGTCACTGGACCTCATATGTGGGATCCGAACCGGGGCCGCTGGTGTCCCAAACCAGCTCTTAACCAATGCACCACTCGGCCAGCCCTCCATGGATTTATTACTGTCTTCAGTCTCAACTGCTGCACAGAAAAGTGGACTGTAGTGCACTATATTACTTAAATGATGTAATTTAAAATAACTGTTTTGTATCTTAGGAATTTTCACTGGTTAACAATTTACTGGTTCAGTATGGTCTTAACAGAAATTAGAAATGGGGAGAAGAAGCTTACTGCCATGCTAGATAAGTATTTGAGGAACAAAAGGCCAGCATTTACCATTCTGCTCAGTTTTGACGGCTCCTAATTTGATGACAGCCCATCAAAAGGTGGCTCTACTCTGAGCACCTTTTTCTTTCCTTCCAGGTGCCGGTGTGGCTGAATACCCTTGGCTTTCTTGGAGCTTCTATCGCACTCATGTGGACACCCTGGTTATGAGATGGGCTCCCAATCACACCCACTCTTTAGCTCTTCCTAATGAGCCCTTGTAACCCTTCCAGATCAGCAGCCACCTTCTTACAGGTCCCCAGAAGTCAGGAAAAACATACTGATGGGTTTTTAATCACCTGACTAAAGTACTTCCACATTTCAGAAAATGTTACACACAAAAAAGTTCAGGGTCTTGGGAATCAGTCCACATTTTACTTTACAGTACATTCATGTTAAGTTCCTGCATTTCCAAGGTAACCAGATCATATTCAGGTTAGCAATGCTGGTAACAAAATTATACAACTACCCTGGCTTCAAAAACAAGATAGGATGATACACATTAACAACGCTTTTCCTTTAATACTGCAGAAGACAATACATCACGAAAATAAAATCACATGCCTTTTACAATCCAGTGTGAAGGCATATTATTTACGTTAAAATTAAACAATTTGGGACATGGAAGAACAGTTTCAAAGCTTAAGATACCTAAACTTTCCCCCAATGCCATGTTTCTCTTCTGACCACCAGTTGGCACATTCAACATCAATGCCTCAGGAAGAGGGACAGAGGAAAGTAGGGGATTGTTTAACTCCGAAACTCATGGCTTCTTAGGCTACTTCTGTGAAAACTACTTAAATAACCTGAAATTCTAAAGAGAGCAATAGTAACAAGAGATGGTAAGATAGGAAGCATCTGGAGAGAATTCCTCTAGTCACTAATGGGAAATATGAGCTGCAAACAATTCATAAAAATGGAAAACTATATCACATGTAGTAATGTATTAAGTTTTGAAAATACTTTTACTTTACTGAATGAAAGCACTATGACCCATGTTCTAGTCTTGAATCAGCTGAGAAAAACAGCAGTTACCTCCATCTGCAATATTTTTGATGGGCTATATTCCATCATTACCATCTAAGAGTGCAGCTGACCAATAGCCCCAACCCTTGACAAATATAAGAAGCCAAACTGAGTTATAATAAAGACTAGAATGGATTAGGCAGGAGAAAATTCAGATGTGTGAGAAAGCAAGTTAGATTTGGGTCTTTTTCCTAGATAAAAAAGATTGATACAAAACACTTTGGACCCAGGTCCAACACAGCTGGAATGATACGGTATTAAAAATGCAAGCCCCCAAGCAGAAAGAGTGTGCTTATGTAGCACCTTTCTCCTAGAAGTTCAATGTGCTTTAGTATAATTATCAATTCATTGCATAATTAAGTACATGACTCAGAAAATATTTGGACTTATTAATTCCAGTGACTAAAGAGTTCCTGCCACTTGCTGCTAAGAAATTTTTGAGTCCTGAACTTATCAGGTTATAAATGAAATTGATACTCATAATTTGCTGACTCTGAAAGAAATACTACCCTTTCAGGGCTTAAAAATATGATGGAAGAGGGAATAAGACACTTCTTAGGAAAGCCACAAAAACAGCTTATGAGAAACCAGAGCCAGTGCATCTTTTCCAACCCCAGAAGAAAGTCCCGAGCAGCAGGCTGAGCAAGGGAAGCAATAATGTTTTTGAAACCAGAGTGACTTGTAGTTAACAGCCTAACAGTAAATTCACATAGTAAAATGCAGAATAACTCAATGTAGAGCCAAGGTTTACATCATATCTAGAAATACGTTTTATGCTTTTAAAAAAAAAATTGCAATGCACTCCAAAAAAATGTTTTCAGATAATTCATGTACAACAGAAGGCACTGTTATCCGCATAAATCCATTGATTCTGCATGGCAAAAACCTGAGACGTGCAATTCAGTCCTCAAAAGATCACCTTGGTCATTCATCCTTTGGAGCATATGATTTGTCCTTTTCAGTCAAATGGTTTTGTTTTTCTTTAAATTTAAACATACAGTAGCTGCTTAAAATACATATTTCAGGGTAAGAAAGGTCAAAGCAGAAGGGGGGAGTGGGTAAAAGTGCTGCCCATTGCCAGGCGGTGACTGGCACAGCAGAGGGCACCAAAGCAGCCGCCTCCACTCCTCCCCGTGACCCCCACATCCCCTGGTGAAGTAAAATGTCATGGTGACGCTTGGTCACTTGGTGTTCCTTCTTTCAGTTGTTGCTGGGCATTGTCCCAAAGTTAAATGCAGAGAGTACTCCTTTGTTTTCAAAGGTGAAGCCTCCTTGTTGTTCAATCTTCTTCTTTGCCTCTAGCATTTATTGAGAGAAAGGGGGGTAAAGAAGAATATTTAAGGTGACAAAGCTAGAAAGAACCTCAAAGGAGCCAGGTTCTCTACACTCAGTACTGTGAAGGAGTGTGACTTGTGGTCCCAATGGAGCAGTTGCCTTTAAGACGCAGCTCAGGAAGTAGCTGTGTTTACTATCAATGAGGAACAATTGCTAACAATGAGGAAATGAACACAAGTCTCTAATTTGAGTTCCACTAGTTCCCCATTCCCTACTCCTGAAAGGACGCCCACGTCTCTCATACCGAAAGGAGATTCTGTGCAGAACTGACAATCTATGTAGGTGGGTGATCCAGCTGATTAACTCTTCCTCAGTAAGACTCATGCCAACCCTTAATCTTACCTTTGGCCCCAAAGAGGATAAGAAAATGAATATCACCACCACTAAAAGAAACATATTAATGTACCGTGTTTGTTTTGCGACTGATTAAAAAGATCATACAATATTGATAATTTCTTATGATCTTGAAATGCTGGCTTGTAACAATTCAAGAAACAGAAAGTAGGTGCCACCAGGTTTATTAAATAAGACAGACTTTGGAGACCAATCCCCCGGCTGACCTGCCACTGTCCTCCGGTGCTCAGCCAGGGTGTACACCTCCTGCAGTGCCCTCCTCTGGTCCTCACTGAGTGGTGCCATCAGCAGCTGGTACCAGGCAGCATCCCGATTCTGCACAGCTGTTGGATCGGGGGGCAAGGGGAGGAGGAAAAGATAAAGGAACCCAGGGACGATTAGAGAATAATAATGACAAATTACAAAGAAATAATTGCAGACAGTAAGAGGCAAAGAGTCTACTGCTACAACAAACACTCAATGATAAAACTTATGCCAACCAAAGATTATTTCCAAGTACCCACTTAGAAGCCAACTACGTGTGGCTCAAAAGATGACTGGGACACCGAGAATCTCTCTTGGCCTAAGTTTACCGCCTCCTTCACCATCTCCTCCTCTTTCTAGGGCTTAGTAACTATGAATGCTCCCTAAAATCCAGATCTTGGGAAACACCTGTCCCCACTTATTCTCATATTACCTGCAGCTTCGTTCAGCATTGCCCTTACACCAAGAGCTCAAATTTGTACCTTTAGGCAAAACTTTCCCCTAAGTCTCCTGGACTTTTCCATTTGTACAGCTTGCCTCAAACACAGCACACCCAAACCCAAATCCAACATTTTATCTCCCAAACTCTCTTTATTTCCCTATTTCCATCATAGCTCTAACAGTCTCCTAGTCAACCACTGTAAATCCCTAATATCCTTAACCATGCCTTCTCCATATCCAATTCTCTGCTGCTTTCTTAAAGTCTTTCTCCTCTATGCTTCTTTCCATCAAATACCATCCTCCCACTCCAGGGTCCTACTATCCTAAATTAATAAAGTAATCTCCTAATGCTTCGTTCCAGAGTCTGGCCCCCTTCAGTTCTCTTTGCACCTCATTACATCTCCCCTGAAGGAAACGACCACATCCCTGACGTCACTTCCTTAGAGCAAAACACCCAACAACACCACAGTGGGCAATAGGAGAAAGACCACCTCAGAATTCAAGGATACTACAATTTAGTCGCATTTTATTACTTCAAAGAGATTTAAGCACTTGTCTCTACATGCTGATCCAAAGCTGGCTGCCTTTCTCTTGAGGAGCATTTTAAGATACATACCCTAAGATCCCACCCAAGACCTCAAAGCTTCCTTGCTGATAATGATGCACATCCCTGTTTGGAAGCAACTGCCTTCGAGCATACCCTCCTTAGTCCCATCTCTGCATTTATGCTCTGATTTTCCCCATGCTTTGGAATGTCATTCTCTGTACCCTATCTAGTTCCTGCTAAATTTCAATAAAACATAGAGGTGGCTTTACCTTCAGTAATGGCATGTGTAACAACACTAAATCATGCCAATATGATACTAGCATTGCCTTGTTAATAACAATATTTTATACACAAAGATATTCATTTTAATATTGCTTGTAATAGCAAAAAAACTGGAAATACTCTTATGCCCATCAGTAGAAATCAATTATAGCATGGGCATAGAAATACTATATAACTGTAAAACAATCTATATTAATAAGATTTTTTTCATTATAATAGTTATATAAATATTTTCATTGGTTAATTATTTATTTTTAGTTCTATAAGTTTTCCATTTACATGTTCCATCCCATATTGGGTTACTGACTGGTCTTACTCATTTGTAGGTCTTTGTTAACTGTGAATCTTAAGCCTATGATATGGATGTGACAAATATTTTCTCCCAATCTTTTATGACTCCTTTAACTGTACAGTGTACTTTACTGTACAAAAGTGGTAAATTGCTTCTCTGCTCCTTCCCATGAGGGCTATGAATTGCTAATACGTTTATGGGCATAATTTTTAAGCAACATATGATTGAGATACTTCATTCTTTTTTGAAGAAATGCTTATCCATTGATACCTAGAGGATGAACAACTTATACAGATACTCTTGCCTGAAATTACGTTTGTAAGGATAACCTGCAGCCTCCCCTGCCACTTTACAATGAAGAAGGCTGTTGCAACTGGGTGATAGGTGTTATTCTCTCTTATTTTGCATATGTTTGGCGATTTCTACAATAAAAATAAAGTTTCTTAAAATAATCTAAGCCAATTTTGGTCAGATCCCAAAACAACTTCTAATAGGAGGAAATAAAGAAAAATTTTAGGAAAAATATCTGAAGATTTAGGGAATACAGACATACTTAGCAGCGCTTGCGTAAAAAATTGGTATTCATCCACACTATTGTCAAGGTCAAGTGGAGTACTGAATCCCTCAAGGGCAGTTTCTTCCAATACTTCTTCATCCCAGTCATCATCATCTTCCTCCTCATCTTCGCCTCTCCCATTATTAGACTGCATTGCTTGTGCAGTTACATTTGCCTCCTCTTCATCACTTGAAATCTCCTCTGTGAATCCATTATTTAAAAGAAATCAAAACACATTAAGGACAAAATATAAAATTCCATAAAGAAAACAAAAATTATAAAATGACATTCTGGAAATGGAAAAACTACCATGTAATTTTACATAAAATTATAAAAATAAACCTTATCTTTAGTGTAGTTTGCTAACTTGAAAATGACTTCGTCTTCCTCACTGAAAATAATTTCCAATTATGCTTAAATCTGTGGCCCAGCTGAACATCGCTACTGTTTTGTTATGGCTACCTCATGTTCATTAATATAAAATACTATTTAACCACAGATACCCAAATAATTTTTTTGTCATAAAAAAAAAACTTAAAAGGATTGTACAGTCAGTTCATCTATTTTAAATAACGATGACCTCCCACTGACAATTCAGATCTCTTAACTACGAACTGCTCAGAAATGCTCAGGTGAAGAGGTCATTTCTGCCAATAGAAACAGAAAAATATAGAACTGTGAAGGAAAAATAAAATAGCAACATGTGGGTTGAAAAGTTAAAAGGTGAATTGTATATCGCCATGGATTGTTTCTATTTTCAGTGCCCCTCTGTTCTAAGCAGTAAGACCAGTATTATAAATAACCAGAAGGCAGAAAAGATTTGGATTAAACTGCAAGATAGTTTTAGAAATAAGACAAGAAACCATAGTATTAACCATATACATTAATGTGTGTGTGTTATGTACATACACATATATACACAGTAAAGTTATAACTACAAAAACAGCAAGAAATATCTTTGCTAGTTAATCATTCTATACTTTAGTAAGAAATTCGGTGAGAAAGTTGGGATACTACTAGGAAAATCTCCATACAGTCACATTAATTATAAGCCAAAAAAAGTGAGCAATACAAGAAATTAGAAAAGAGAACATCATAACATACTAAAAAAGAATTTTATAATTATTGGCATCTACTTAGCAAAAAAAAAAAAAAAAGCTTCAAGTAAAGAAATATTACTACAAAAAAACAGAGTTGCATGTTTTCCAGAAAAAGTTCTTATTTTTTTCCAATAAAGAAATACCTGTTTTTAACCAAAACAGGATAAACTCCATTTGGAGTTTTACTTCCTGGGCCCCAGTAGTAACATTAAATAAAATAAAGATCTAATATTCTTGACTCGGGCTGGCTGAGTGGCTCAGTTGGTTAAGAGCTTGCTCAAGAGTGCAAGCTCTGAGCAGCAGAGTCGCCGGTTCAATTCCTGGCCCGAGCTGAGCTGCCGCTGAGCTGCCAACAGGTGGCAGGATGGCTCAGCTAAAAACAATAAATGATAATAATAATAATAATAATAATAATAATAATATTCTTGACTCGAACAATCTTATTTTAACTCTTGGTTAAGCAAATCACCTTCATTTATGTACCTTATTCTAAATTTATAACTCATAAACTACAAATATCTCCCAATTATAATTTTTGATGATGAGTTACCTAAGAACCACGAAAAGAAAAACCAAGCACTCTCTACAAATCTGCTGTACTCTGCCACTTCCCAGTCTAAGGGTTAATTTAATTCATAGCTGCTGCCTTCACTGAGACTGTTAGCACCAAAAACCAAACAAACAAAAAACACTAGGCTGCTAACTTATTTAAGACCATTCTGTTATAAGTGTATTTCCCCAGGTGTAACAACATTCACTAGGCTCAATAATAAATCACATAAGTGTCAAAAGGTGAACCAATATAAATTTATATCAATGATATAATTACATCAACCAAACCCGAAGTATTTGTTAAATGTGCAATAGGCCAAAAAATGTAAATCTGTTCAATGACTACAAACAGACTAAGATTCAAAGAGAATGCATGCTCAAATCAAAATCAATTCTAGCATTCACTGCAGTTAGAAAAGGCTTTACCATTTTCTTCCATATCAGTTTTCTCTGCTTTTGAGCGATCTTCCCGGTTTACCAGTTGTCTAGTAGCACAGACCTGCTTTAGGCCAAGGAAAAGGAAAAGAATTGAGGGCACAATCTGTCCCACCACAGCATCTACTGCAGGAGGTCGATTTTGCAATTCCAAGAGGATGCTCAGTCCTATTATACACATCTTCCGGTCATGATGCCTACAAATTATGAAGGAAAAAAAAAGTGCACATAAGGAATGAGGGCAAATTCTGAGGAAACTATAAAAAGGAATGTTCCAAGGTCTACTCTAAGGTTCATGCACTGGAATTATATAGCGGTATCTTCCATTTTGTACTTCAAGAAATCCTATGCATATCAACTTTTGTAAACCAATTGTTATCATCAAAGACTTATGGGAGTCTGCAATCAATATGGTGAAATCTCGCTGTAATATCAATTTATGAGTAATACACGTGCTATATCTGGAATAATAAGTTTTCTTAAAATAAGAACACCTGTATTTGACAGCATCAAATTCCTATGCAATGGAAAAAATGAAGAGTTCCTCAGACTTTGTCTTTACTAAATTGGTCTACAACGTTTCTTGGCAGATGTATGGTACACAAACCCCAGGCACCAAAAGCTATTTCAAAAACTCAGGATCTAATAAGCTGAATTCATGGCTGTAAGTAAATGTATTAAATGTCCTCTGCTATAACACAAAATAAGGAAAATTTGTTATGAAGGAAAAATTTGACCAATATACATTAATGCATTTTTTTACTGTTTCTTCTAAGCTGTTCAAAACTAAAAATATTAAGAATGAAAAGACTATTATATTGTATAACACCTAAAATTGCAGGCGTGAACAAAAATTCATGTGCAGTAATTCAAGTTGTTTAAAATAAGAGTAATATACAACAAACCCAATGATGAACATATTACAAGCTTCTGTTATTCTTCATATTTTCATTGCTTGATTCATTCAAGTTACTACTGCTGAAGAGTACGCTATAACAGGAACCATACTTATCCTGAGGGCTTTCTCACCCATGTAGATCCTAACTAATAGTGCACCTCAAGTGTCAAGGGGATTACAGTAGAAAGATGATTATCCAGTGGGGCTCTTAAGCACAATCCAAGCATGCCCAGTCTATGCAATAGCTGAAATGGGCGTTCCATCTCTGGAAAACTGCTTATAGATGCTAATAAACAGATAACATATCAACTGAGTATCTGTGAATGACCAAATCTCTACTCCCTAAGCCTTTGTCACAGGAGGCTTTAAGCACAATTTCTTTTTAAAAGCATGTTATTCCCTTCAAGGCTTTAATAAGAAACAGGGACAAATTCCAGTCTCCTATAAATAGAAAAATTAGAATAAACACAGCAGCTTATAAAGATGTTTCCCTGCCTCCTAGTCTACCGTCCTAATTCAGGCCTCCATCATCTCCCCACCAGTAGCAGTGTCCTAGCTACTTCTCCTGTTGGAATACTTTTCCCCTCAGCAAATTTTTCTAAATGATCTTACAAAAGTTAAAAAGAACACTAGTTACTTTTAATGCTTTAAACAAATCAGTCAACAATTCAGCTCAAATTTTCTAACACTAACACTACTACGTGTTGGTCACTTGAGGTGTATATATAACTACTATTTTGGAATCTCACTATTCCTGTTAGGAAACTAGGACAGTATTTCAAATAAGGATAAACTCTCCTACCAGGGCAGCATCTGGGCTACAAACAAAATCCCAACCTCACATTTGAGAACAGGCTCCCCTGAGATCTGAAAAGAATTCAATATCCTGGAACAGTACATTATATGTTTATCAAACTGGTACTTTCCTTAGAAACCTTACTCCATTCAGAATGTTTTTACCCACAGACACTTAGTAGTCATGGAACCTAGATGGACACTTAATTTTTGTTACCTAGAGATATAACAATACACACAAGTCAAAATCAAGTAGAGAAAAGTTATACCTATTTTCAGAGGCTATGTTCTTTCCACTAGATTATACTGCTGAAGCACATTCTTATTTCTCTAAAAATTAAACATGTTAACAATACACTAAAAAATAATTCTTAAGATATTAAAATTATCTTTCTATATGCTATTATATGTACATATTTCAAAAATGAACTTTAAAGAAACAGAAATGGGGTGTAAAATCCAGAAGACACATACCCAAGAAAACAATCTGTATCATTCATCCATTGATTTACAAACTGTACAGTTATAGGTCCAGGGTTATGAGGCAACTGAATTCTTTCTAAGGTATGGAGCAGCAAATCAGGGTTGTAGTACAAGGCAGCAATCGCAACCTGAAGACACATGGTGCGGAGTTCACTAGTTTTCACCCCTCGGGTTAATCTCTCCAAAACAAGTTGAACAAAAAGTGGAATGCACTAGAGGAAAAAAAGAAAAAGAGAATCAACCATACACAGAGAAACCAAGTAACTTTTATAGAAAGCTGAATGTTGGTAAAAAGTGTAATTGATAAATAAGATACTTTTAGTGAAAATAAAACTTTTGCTTATTTAAATTATTTTTAGAGATAGTAAATTTATATTCTCATAAAAACCCAGAGAGATGAAATGACCAAAGAAAGGTCCTAGAGTAATGCCAAAAAGTCTCCTTCCCTTTTAAGTGCAGATTACAGTCAGTTGGGAGACTGTCCTACAGAAGTCCACACCCAAATGATGGCAATATCCAAATGTGAAGTTGGTCTTTCCAAGTTTAAGATAAATGACTACAGTGAGAAATCAAATTAGGGAGATAAATGAATAAGACTCAGAAAAAGCATGATGTGATCAGAACTTCTCTTGAGAAAGAAAATTCCTGTTGGTATAAGAACGAAGAAAAAATGGTGGACTTGGTGCATTAAAACAAAATTGTCTAATTCCAATTCCAAAATAAAACACTGATGAACTAATTTTATTATAGGTATTTGCCAACAGCTATTTTTCAATTAATATGGAAGGGCTGAAATTTATGTAAAGTAAAACTCTGAGGTCTCCATATAAGCTCATTTTAAAAATCAAGGTTTCAGGGGAGGATGGGATGAACAGGCAGAACAGGATTTTTTAGGGCAATGAAAGTGAGATTTATACCAGGAATGCATGGTTGATTTAACATCTGATAATCAATTAATGCAATACACCATTTCAATAGATTAAAGGACCAATACCACATGATTATCTCAATAGATGCAGAAAAAGCATCTGAGAAAATTCAGCACCCTTCAGGATTAAACACACTTAACAAACTAGGAATGGACAGGAATTCCCTCAACCTGATAAAAGACATCTATGAAAACCCACAGCTAACATCAGACTTAATGATAAAAGACTGAATGCTTTCTTTCTTCCCTAAGATCAGAAACAAGACAAGATATCTCCTCTCACATCTATTCAACATTGTATAAAGAGTTTCTAGTAAAGGCAACTAGGCAAGAAAAATAAAATAAAAAGCACCCAGATTGGAAAGGTAAAATGCTATTTGCAGGTGACGTGACCTTATATAAAGAAAATCCTATGGAATTCACTGAAATGTTATTAAGACTAATAAACAAGTTTGGCAAAGTTACAGAATACAAGATAAATATACCAAAAAAAAAAATGTATTTCTATACACAGGCAATCAGGCAGCTTGAAAATGAAATTAAGAAAACAATTCCATTTATAATAGCATTAAAAAGAATAAAATACTTAGGAATATTTTAACAGAAAAACCTGCAAAACTTACACTCTGAAAACTCCAAAGCATGTTTGAAAAAAATTAAATACAACCTAATAAAAAAGGAATGACATTCCACGTTCAGGGATAGAAGGCCTAAATATTCTTAAAATGAAAATACTTCCCAAAGTGATCTACAGATTCAGCACAATGCCTGACATACTCACAGCTGGCTTCTTCACTGAAATGGACAAGCTTATGCCTAAAGTTCATATGGAAATGCAAGGGACCAGAATAGCCAAAACAATCTTGCAAAAGAACAAAACTGAAGGACTTAAACTTCCTAATTTCAAAGCTATTACAAAGATACAGTAATAAAGACAGTGTAGTCCTAGATTAAGGACAAAAAAAATTAATCAAGTAGAATGAGAAGCCAGAAATACAGTCAATTGATTTGATAAAGGTGTCAAGACAGTTCAATGGGGAAAAAAGTTTTTTCAAGAAATGGTGCTGAGACAACTTGATATCCATTAGCAAATTAATGAATTTGGGCCCCTTCATCACATCATATATAAAAATTAATTAAAATACCTAAATGTTAGTGCTAAAACTATAAAACTCTTCGAAGAAAACACAGAAATCTTTGTGAACTTGGATTTAGAAATAATTTCTTAAATATGACACCAATCAAAGAAACAAAAGATTAATTGAACATCATCAAAATTAAAAACTTTTGTGCTTCATAGGACATCATCAAGAAAGTGATAAGACAATCCACAGGTTGAGAGAAAATTTTTGCAAAGTATCCGTCTGATAAAGGGCTTGAATTTAGAATATATAAAAACTCTTACAACTGAATAAAAGACAAATAATTAAAAATGGGCAAAGGATCTGAATGCACATTTCTCAAAAAAAGATAGACAGATGGCCACATGAAAAGATGCTGATCATTAGCTATCAGGGAAACATAAATCAAAACTATGAATAACCACTTCTCACCTACTAGAATAACTACAACTACAACAACAACAACAACAACAAAAAGCAAGTGTTGATGAGGATATGGAGAAATCCAAACCTTCATTCACTGCCGATTGGAATGGGAAATGGTACAGCTGCTTTACAAAACACCTTGGCAATTCTTCAAATAGTTAAACATAGAATTACCACTCCTAGATATACACCAAGAGAAATGAAAACATGTCTGCACAAAAATTTGCATACAAATGTTCATAACATTATTTACAATAGCCAAAACATGGAAATAATCCAAATATCCATCAATTGATGAATGGCTAAAACTAAACACCATATATCCTAACAATGGAATAGTTAAGCAATAAAAGGAAATGAAGTACTGATACATGCTATTACATAGATGAACCTTTAAAACATGCTAAGTGAGCGAAGTCATTCACAAAGGACAACATATGATTTCATTTATATGAAATTTCTAGAATAGGTAAATCTATACACTTTAAATGGGTAAACTGTGTGGTAGGTGAATTATACCTCAATAAAGCTGTTATAAAAAATTACAGAACTAAAAGGAAAAAGACACAACTCCACAGTTTTACTTTAACATTTAAACACTTTTTCTCAGTAATTGAATATCATACCACAGTAACATAAATAAAATTAATCTTGTTGAAAATTTATAATACTATTTGAATCAGTAAACGGAAACTTTTTTTTTCTTTTTTGCACAGTATTTTCATTTCTGGTTAAAAAAGATAATATGGGAATGTTTCAATAGCACACACAAAAACAAAGGGAAAATGCAAATCTCTGGAAATCCACTTGTGTAGAATTTACACATTTATCTCCTTAATGATTTGCTTGATAGCCCCTTAAATTATTACACATATTTCTGTGTATCTCCTTCTTAGCTAGAATGCAAGTCACAATTTTCAAATTGCATGGTATTTTTCTTTGTCATCTAAATAGAATTTGCACCAGCAAGCACAAACTCGAGGCTATCTTTAATTTCCCATCATAATATAAACAGATGTCCATCAGGCATGTAAATCTTAAAGGTAAACATCAAGCATGAGGTTTTCCATCGAATTTTAAATGTAAACATCAAGAATGAAGTTCGGGCCGGCCGAGTGGCGCGGTGGTTAAGCGCTGGCTTGGGAAGCCAGGGGCCCCGGTTCAGGTCCCACATATGAGGGCCAGTGACACTGCCCTCCAAAAAAAGAAGAATGAAGTTTACCTGATCAATTCCCCTTCCTTTGCACTGAAGAATGATGACTTCAAGAAGTTTGGCTGCATGACATTCTGCATCTTCGCCTGCATCTCCACACAGAACCTGCCGTGATTAAAATGAGCTCAGCAATGAGTGGCCTTGCATAAAACTTAATCAGGCCCACATGAAGCAAATATCCCATAAAAATTCAGCCTCTAGAATCATAGCTCTGCTTGCTTTTCAAGTTGACCTTGCCAACCCAAAGAGGGAGGGTCAAAATAAAGTCCATCTATGCTCTTCATGTACTCTAATTCCTTATAAGGAGTAATAATTCACAGACTTGACTTTGAATTAATAAAGTAGACTCTATGAGTTAATTATCTAGGTAAATGAAGCTTCCCTTTAAAGGCACCAAAACAAAACAATAAAATGAAATATTAAAATAAATAACCTTCTTTTTAAATAATCAAACAAACCCTGTATTTTTTATCCTTTTGAGTTCTTGTCCATATGCACCCACTTTTTCATGATAATAACAATAATTTAATATTATACACTTTTTAATTTCACCACATGGACTTTATAATTAAAAATATTTTGCATGGACATTATAATTATTTAGGACTATATGAATATAACAAACTTTACCGTACTGTTCCCCTATTGTCAATTATGTACCTTCTCTATTATAAGAAATTCTATAATGCACATGTTCATATGTAAAATTTGGAATATGGTTGCCTTATAATAAGGTCCCCAGAAGAGACATTTGTAGAGGAGAAGGATGCTTATACTAGAAACTAAGCTCTTCCCATGAGCAGTCTGAGGTCACCTCTGAAAATGGTTTGCTATTCTTTTGATCCAGAGAACCCCACAAAATCATGCAAATCGAGAGGTTCAAATCTTGGCATTCACTTTAAGAACACTTGTGAAACTGCCCAGGCCATCATGGGTATGCATATCCGAAAAGCCAGCAAGTGTCTAAAGGATGTCATTTTGAAGGAATGTATGCCATTCTGCCGTTACAATGGTAGAGTTGGGAAGTGTGCCCAGACCAAACAGTGGGGCTGGATGTAGGGTAGGTGGCACAAAAAGAGTGTTGAATTTTTGCTGCAAATGCTTAAAACGCAGAGAGTAATGCTGAATTTCAGAGTTTAGATGCAGACTCTCTGGTCAGGGCACATTCAGTGAACAAAGCTCCCAAGATGCAGTGAGGAACTTAACAGAGCTCAAGGGTGGATTAACGCACACATGAGCTCTCCCTGCCTCAGTGAGATGATTCTAACTGAAAAAGGGCAGGTTGCTCCAAACCAGAAAAGGAGGCTGCACAGAAGAAAAAGAGGTTGCACAGTTCCCAGAAGAAACTGAAGAAACAAAACTTAAGGCCTGGGAATAAATTCAGCATCAAATAAATGTTAATAAAAGTAAAGGAAAAAAAAAAGAAAAGAAATTAAGATGGAATAATTAATAAGAGTTCAAACAAGATATCAAGGAACAGACTTTACCCAAAGAATAAAGGTGAGACAAATTTAAAATACAGACAAAAAGAGGTAACAGAGAGAAACCACTAACAGATTTATTGAAAAAGGACAAATAGACAAGTTTTACAAAAATTAT
Organism: Aselliscus stoliczkanus; assembly: GCA_033961575.1. Taxonomy (NCBI): domain Eukaryota; kingdom Metazoa; phylum Chordata; class Mammalia; order Chiroptera; family Hipposideridae; genus Aselliscus; species Aselliscus stoliczkanus. The sequence goes on along the minus strand of CM066727.1, from coordinate 166,121,782 downwards.
TTTTTTTTAAAAAAAGGCAAAGAAAACAAAATTTAAAAATATTAGGAATGAAAAATATATAAATACAAATAAAAGAGAGATTGAAAATAAGAGAATACAATGGAGAACACTCTGTTCCTTATATATTGAAAAACTTAAGTGAACCGGATAATTTCCTAGATAAATACAATTTAAGAAAACTGAATTGAAAAGAAATTCCAGATAAAGATGACAGACTGAACACTCCCATTTAATTTTACTTCTTCCCAAAAGGCCATTAAAGTAAAACTAAAGAGATTTTAGAGGCCTAGATCCACAAAGATGGAGAAAAGGAAAAAAGAGACAGCTATAACATTTTGCAAGCTAGAAAACCGATGGATCAATGAGGTGAATAGTAAGTGGGTAGCAGCCAAAGTCAAGAATCAACCCTATTTACATAAATGTAAAACTCTAATTTCAGAGCATTGTATGTAGATCTAGATTCCAAATGGGCTCCGGAACCAGAATGCTTGGTTCAAATTCCAGCTCTACCACTTACTGAATGTGTTTTTAGAAAAGATACTTAACCTCTCTGTCTTACTGTCCCCATCTGTAAAAGGAGGATAATATTATAGCATATCTACCTCATGGGGCTTTATGATACAGACTGAAAAAAAAAAAATCACTCCCTTTTCCCAAAATTGCATTTACTTGTTTTTTTTGTTTGTTGATTTTGTTTCCTCGCCCCTCCCTCAAATGAGAAGAAACAAAATACAGAGTGCGCCACAAAAATGTGTATACACTGTAAGAAAGGAAAAAATTGTAATACTCAGTATACTCAGTATATACCAACAACAAAAGATGAATACAAGTCACGTTTGACTTCTGCAATTATAAGAGGTGCTCAAAGTGGTTACCATCAGCGCCCAGACACTTCTGATTATGGTGAACTACTGCTTGAGCAACACTGACCGAAGTGTCCACTTGTATACATTTTTCTGGCACCCCACGGTAGATTTCAGATTTCAAAATTAAATTAAAAGTGTAGGACATGCTTACCTTTCTACACGACCTGGGTTCAAATCTGACTCCAACACTTAGTAGCTATGTGACTTAGAACAATTTACTGAACTTCAGGCACAATACAAGAAATTGTGGTTCAGTCTCCTCTTTGACAAAAAGTGTTATCTTCCTCACAATGTTGTAAAGATTAAATAAGTTAATATGTATAAAGTGCTAGGAAATACCTGGTATATGGTAAGAGTTCAGTAAGTATTAAACTACTATTAAAACCAAGAATGTGAAATATATAGTAACTACTTGACTTGTAGAAGAACATCGTTGTATCACTGTTACTCTATCTGCTATAATACTAAGTAGCTATGAGTTACTAACAGAATATGTGGAACTGTTATGTTTTCTACTTGTTCCTTTCTCATCCCCTTTTCCTCACTAGCTGTGTCACTATAACTTAGGAAAAACTGAAGACTGTCAGGTGATTATGATTTAGGAAGCTGGGCTATTACAGAGCTAAATGAATCTTTAAAAATTATGATTCTATTCCTACAGCTTATGTGATGGAATTTAGTGACTTTACCAAGTCTCCCACGCTCTTTTTAACTTAACTAACACCTAAATCAGATATACTGATTATCAGTTCAGTGCTCTGAACAGATCCCAGTACACATTTCTTCCAGTGAGGAAAACAGGCTGTACACTTGTATTTTACTCCCAACTCCAAGGCCAAACTTTTAGGTCTGGCTATTTGAGCTTTCTAAAATCTGCCAGCTCTATGCAATACAGCTATCTATATATGTATATATACATCTTCACCTAAAGGAGAAGGGAAGCATTATTTAGTCATCAGTGATTCCAAGATAAAATCAGTAAGATGGCCAAATCTAATCTATGACAAAGATAACACAGTAGATAACCACATCTGTGCATAAATATAACAGCTGCCATTATGTATGTGGCTTATAAAGTATCCTGGACTGAGCTAAATGATGCTGTTTTCCCAACTATCCCAATTTTTTGTCTTACGTTATTTATGTTCAAATTACCTATACCTAACGACTTCTAATATATACATTCAATTAAAATAAAAATCAATGATCAACAAATTGCATGGTTATTTTCCTAACACTTTTCTTCCATCAAGTAGCAAGTTTGTATTTTTGAAAGAAAAAACACAAAAATTATTTATGTTGAACATTATAAAGTACACAGCTATAAAAGTAGCAAACATTCTTAGCACAACACACAATAAAAAATTTTCGAATTACAATTCAAAGCTCCATTAAAGACTGCAAAATGACAAATACACGTTGAGGGAGGAAATACAGAACTAAATGTATAGGAAACAAATTGAGAAGTGTCCTGCAGTAAAACATTCAAATATTAGTAAGAACCACTAAAACAACTGATTAGGACATGCTTACCTTTCTACACATTGTAAAAAGTATTTCTAAATGCTTTGGATTTGACAGTAAAGTATTTGTATCTATTGTCACATAATTATGCAGGAGAGGCATCATGTCTGGAAAAAAAATTCAAAATCCCAATGAGACGTAACAGGAGTAGAAATAAATTATTCCCATTGAAACCACATTTCTGTTACACCCACACATTACTATCTTCCTTTGCAACCACAAAATGCTAGAAGCAAAAGTGAGAAACCTGCCCTATTTATAGATAAGGAAAATGTGGATCAGAAAGATTAACGTGCTCCTCATTTATTGTAGTGATTGCTCTGAATTTTCCTCCTTGTCTCCATAGCACTCATCACCATCTGACATGCTGCATATTTTCTTGTTTGCGTGTGTATTTCCCCACTTCCCTCCCCCCGTCACTAGAATGGAAACATCAAAAGAGCAAGGGCTATTTAATTCACTGATGTACTGCTGAGCTTTGAACAGTGCTTGGAATAGAGTCAGTACTCAGAAAATATTAATTGTACTCATGTATGGAAAATATGTTCTGACTGCAAACTAATCTAAGATACAACAGGAAATACAGTTGTCATATTCCGGAGGCCAGAAAACACTGCTATGATAGCCCCACCCTTTACTCGACAGGGTAACAAGAACAATTATTGGTATTTCCTGATTAGTACTGGTATCATCTATGTCTCTACCTCAAGTGTCAAAGGAAACACTATCTAGACACAGAAAAGCAAAAACGGTACCTGGTCAAAGCCATACCTGTAAAATATTCAAAACAATCCTGCTGAAACACCTTGTATAATATACCTAGAAGCTGCCACATTTGAGGCGAAACACCATGGCAGGTTAAACTATATGCCAGTGAAAGGATTTCTTCATAGAACTCTAGAAAGAAGAAAATCTCTAGTTAGAATGCGAGGAAATAGCAAAAATTAAGCACAAAGACCACATGGGGGAAGATTTAGGCTATACGCTAATGCATATTACTCTTATATCCAATGTATTTTTGAGCATCCCTTTCTCAGCATTCACATCTTCAGCTACATATATTTTCCACCTTCCATTTCTTACCAAGACCTGCCCCCTACTCAGTAAGACAAGGCAAAAATTTGTTTTTACTAAATTTACTTACAATACCGAAAATATATAACTTTTTAATATTTTGTGATATATAAAATATAGTGTATATTTATAAAGCTATAATAAAAATGTATACACACTATAATATATCTCTCATGCACAGGATTTTAAATTTACAAATAATTAATATTCTTTGCAGAGCTTAATTAAGCTAGGCTAAAATATCTGCCTGTCCCACATATTTCTACAAGCTATATACTGGACAGTATTTTGACAATTTACATAACTTGTAGAAATTATACAGTGTTTTTCAATTTACCTCAAGACAATTATGCCCACTATAAAGTAGAAGTGTCTAAAGAAAATGTTCTGGTATTTAATATAATTATTATTCTCAGTCAAAAGAAAATTATATCTAAACATACAATCAGAAAACATACACCTCTACATAAAAATTTCAAATAACTACTACCATCTCACTGAACAAAAAAAATCTAACTTTCAAGTTTTCTTTTCCTTTTATTAAGAACTAATATTCACCTTGGAAACCTGAATTAAGTATTTTTTCTGTAACATTACTTAAAACTTAACATATTCAAAAGTTAGTCATATAGATATTTGCCTTACTGAAAGCAAACTAAGAGGGACATCACAAAGGATGTGAAATAATTGGTTCTGTAAGACAATCACTTGAAAAACAAGAAGGTATCTGAATGTAAAATATCTGAAAGTCCTGTTCATCATCACCCCACCCTGGAAGACGAAAAAAGAAATGCGAATGCCTCCACCTGACCTGAAGCCTAAAGACAGAAAAGGGGCCCAATATTTCCTCTCATACTCTTGACAGCTATAGCACGTGTGTATGACCTGGCCACTCACATGCTCAAGAAGAGGACTCTGAAGCTTGAGGGAGAAACTAGGAGGATGAGGTGTTACACATTTTTGTGTCAGGGTCTGGACTATGGTGGGCCATAGTCCAGGACCCAGTGCTGACACAGGCAGCACAGCCTTCTAAATGGACCATTTCTATGGCAGAATCGGCTGGCTCTCGCCACCTCCGGCCTTCCCACTGACTCAGTGAGCTACCAAATATCCTTCCACTAAATCCCATTTATGCTTCAACTGACCAGAAATTATGTCAATTATTCTCAACCAAGAAGACTAACTGGTAGGGTAGGACAGTTTTATCAAGTTTGACTTCCTGTATAAGACAAAGCAGTTAAAGCACTAATAGCTAAGCCTGGCTTCTAATAATAAAATTGTATAAGTAAATTAGCAAAATGCAAACAAGAAAAAGAGGGAGAAAAAGTGGGATAATGAAAAGAGACTGGACCATGGACATAAACATGGATAATGAAAAGAGACTGGACCATGGACATAGACTGCTGTGGTGGGGATCCTGGGATAATAGGGTCAACCCATGCCATCTTCCAGAACAGCAGTTTTCAACTGAGGTCTTATACGGCCAAATATTAGTTCAAAAAAGGCCATGAACATTAAATGCATCACAGCTAAAAACATTAAAAAAAAAAGTCATCCATCACCTTGGGACTTGGGATGGAATATTAGAGGGGACACACCATTCGAGCCATGGTTTTCCCTACTGCCAACTCACCCAAGAAAAAGTCCCCTTTCCCTTTCTTAACATGCTGACACTGTAATTGTTCAAATCAAATAGCTGGTATAAGAAGATTACAGAGTTTGGTATAAACTATTTCCCTATGCCTTACTTCAGAGTTTTCCTCCTCAAGATTACTTAAAATTTAAATGGAGAATTTTCAGTTACAATCTGTTCCATGACTAATGATATAAGTGAATATATTCTTTTGAGCTTATCACCTTCCCAATTCTAATATCTTCTCCAATAACAATAATAATTCAAGATCCTGAAAAGTATAGATGAATAATCACAAAATAATTCTTGCTGCTACCTAGAAGGAAAGCAAATATTTATAATTCTAGAACATATAAGTAACTGAATAATGAAAAACATCTCTGCCTTCCTTTTTAAATTCATTTTAAGAATATAATAATTTTTATATCTCTTTTCCTGTGTCTTAGTATAATACTTAAATAACTCCAATACAGTGATACCACCTTATCCATGGTTTCAGTTACCTGTAGTCAACTGCACTCTGAAAATAATATTAAATGGAAAAATCCAGAAATAAACAGTTTCTAAGTTGGAAATTTTGCGCTGTTCTGAGTAGTGTGATGAAACCTCACACCATCCCGTTCTGCCTCGCCCGGGACATGAATCATCCTTCGTCCAGAATATCCACAGTGTATACTCCCCGTCCCTCACTTAGCAGCCCTTGATTGTTAGATCAACTGTGGCAGTTTCATAGGGCTGGTGTTCGAGTAACTCTTATTTTACTTAATAACGGCCCCAAAGCCATTCGCATCACTTTTATTACAGTATATTGTTACAACTATTCTATTTTATTATTGTTGTTGTTAATCTCTTGTGTTTAATTTATACATTAAATTTTATCATAGGCATTCATGTATAGAAAAAAACATAGTATACACAGCGTTTGGTACTATCCACGATTTCAGGCATCCACTGGGGTCTTGGAACATCCCGAGGATAAGTGGGGGACTGCTGTAATATCCTTACTTGCAGAAAATAACTTTGCTAAAAAATAAAAGTTGACCTTGGGGGTTATAAGGGGTAAAATTAAACAGGACTCCAATAATCTCACATATATCATTGTGTTTACTAGTGTAACACTTTCATTAAGAATTCTTTTGTTTCTACAATAGGAAGGGCTTAAAAATTAGTCACCTAATTTCTTGCAACTACTAGTGACTGTTCTTTTCTGGCTATTAGACTATGTTACCTGTTTTGCATGTGCTCTAGGAAGAAAGTAAAGAAAAGCACTTGTCTCCAGGAGGCACCTCCACGTTACTGTTTCACTTGAATGAGAATCCCCTGTATATTCATTAAAAATGCAGATTCCTGGCCACTGCCTCAAACTAAGAATCAGAATCTCTGGGGTTACCGTCCAGGAATCTTCATGTTAACTAGCTCCCCAGTGATTCTTATGCACACCCAAGTTTGAGAACTGCTGTTTTATAGCAATGCCTTCAAAAGTAAAGGGTGAGTACCCCAGACGGTGTGCAAGATAATCCACTGAGATGGAAGAAGAATGTATTAGAACATTTTTAATCTCACCCTTTTACATTTCTATTTTTTATGTATGTAAATGTAGTATAGTTTGATATATATATATATATATATATATATATATATATATATATATATATGGCCTTTAAATATATATTCATATATTATTCACATATTGAAGTGCATGCTCGATTTTACTAATTGGGTAAATAAATAAATAAAAGTTTGGAGGGCTGGCCGAGTGGCGTGTTGGTTAAGAGCTGGCTTGGGATGCCAGCGGCCCCAGTTCAGATCCCACATACGAAGACCAGTGACACTGCCCTCTACAGCTAATATGGTGAACAACAGCTCCACCTGGAGCTGGGGCTGCTGTGAGTCTCCGGGACGGCATAGCTGCAGCTCCTACTGCAGTGGGCTGCCATAGGCTACAGTGAGTGACCAGCAGCGAGTGTGAGCAGCTGGCAGGTGGTGTGAGCTGCCAAGAGCCACTGTGAGAGGCTGTCCAGAGGCCAGGGACTGATCTGCCTCAGCTGGGAAGAGAGCAATGATACCAACATGAGCCAGTGAAGCAATGTCCTCCACAACTAAACTGAACAACAAAAGGATAGCAACTTGTCTGTTCCCCTTTCCCAGTTCCCCAACGCTGTTCCCCTCCCCCAATTTCCCAATAAAATCTTTAAAAACGAAACAAAACAAAAAAGTTTGGAGACAATTGCTCTTAAGCAGTAACATGCTTTTTTCTGCATCTTCTGTCTACATACTACACACTGCATCTCCCTCATGCCTAAATGCCTTAGGGCTAGTATCTTCAAAATGCTTGGCTACTATAAAAAAGTAGCCTCTTCTACAAACTCTCATCAGTTTACTACACCCAGCGTTAGTTACTGATTCTATTCAGAAGTCAGGTAAGCCGTATGCCAATCATTTCACATCTTTCAATCCCAGATTAAAGAAACTTGCCTGAACCTCATCCCAGTTCCTGGTTTCTAAAAATGGAAAATTTTAAATTCTCTGCCCTTTAAAAATTCCAAGACCAAAACTTCTTAACTGAATGTATTAAGTTTCTCTCTAAATGAAGATACAGATATTAGACAGTATATCCAAAAACTGAAGTGAATGCAATCTGCTCTTTCTCAAAATTGTCAATTTTGTTGAGTTTATAGGACTAAAAATGCACTGGGTGTTTATCAATTTTTAAAAAAATTCTCAATTTACCTTTTTACTCAACATTTAAACTTACCAATTACATGTTTCTGTAAAACAAGATCAATGATCCGTAGACAGATATTCTCTAACTGCTGGGTAACCTAAAGACAAGTTTTAAACATTTAGTTTAAAATTCATCACAATACGCCATAGCGGTCATCCAATAGCCAGCGACCGACTGCCTCAGCCGAGAAGAGCACACTGATCATAATACCAACATGAGTCAGTGAAGCTATGTCCTCCACAACCAAAGGACAGCAAACTTGTCTGTTCCCCTTCCCCAATTCCCCAAAGCTGTTCCTGTCCCCCAATTCCCCAATAAATTCTTTAAAAAAAAAGCCAATGTTCTTTAAAATTAAAAAATAAAAATAAAATAAAATTCATCAAGATAACCTTTAAGTTAATCTATAAATTTAATATTATTCCAATAAAAATACCAACAGGACTTTATTGAGAGAAATTTACAAGTTAATTCTCAAGTTCATGTGAAAAAATTAAACATGCAAGAATACCAGAAAATTCTGCAAAGTAAACCAATGATGGAAATGGGAGCTAAATCCACAATAAAATTACAAATTAAATTAGTCCCTTACCTCCATATTTTATACCAAAATAAATTCCTAATAGATCAAAGATTTCAATGTTAAGACTTAAGACATAAAAACCACAGGAAGAAATAAAAAGAATTTGTGGGGCTGGTCGAGTGGCTCAGTTGATTAAGACTGCAAGCTGTGAGCAACAGGGTTATCGGTTCGATTCCCACATGGGCCAGTGAGCCGCGCCCAAGCTGGGCTGCTGCTGAGCTACTAATGGGCAGCTAGATTGCTCAGTGGTTAGAGCGTGAGCTCTTAGCAACAAGGTTTCCAGTTCAACTCCCACGTGGGATGGTGGGCTATGCCCACATGCAACTAAGATTGAACATAGCACGTTGAGCTGAGCTGCTGGCGGCCGGCCAGATGGCAACTGGACTTGGAGCTGAGCTAGCTGTGTCCTCCACAACTCAGATTGAAAGACAACAACTTGGCTGTTCCCCTTCCTCAATTCCCCAATACTGTTCCCCTTCCCCAATTCCCCAATAAAATCTTAAAGAAGAAAAAGAATTTGTGTATAATCCTGAAGAGGGAAAATGACTCAAAGCCCAGAAACCAGAAATAAACAGTCATTTGGTTTCAAAAAGTTTAAATCTCTGCATAGAGCAGGGGGACCTCAAAGATAAATGAAAACTTGAGTGAAATATTTTCAAATGGTATCACAGACAAAGATAAAATTCCCCTCACATGAAATCAAATCAACAGAATGGTAAAGATTAAGAAAAAGAAATATAAATGGATTTTAAGCTTAAAATAAGATGTTCATTCTAATACATAAGAGTACAAATTCTAAGCACAAGATTAACACCTTTTGCCTATCAAACTGGCAATGATCAAAAAGTAGGAGCTTTAGGGCCAGCCGAGTGGTGCAGTGGTTAAGTGCTGGCTTGGGAATCCAGCGGCCTGAGTTCAGATCCCACATATGAGGGCCAGTGACACTGCCCTCAAAAAAAAAAAGAGGATCTTTACATTGATTTGGTGTGAACTGGTACATATTATGAAGGGCAAGTTAGCAATACCCTTCAAACTTATACATATATCCTTTGATCCAGCAATTCCATTCAAATGAATTTGCCCTCCAGATATATTATTACAGGTGCAAAATGCTATGTAAAAGGCCATTCATTGCAGCAACGTTTGTGATTAGTAACAACCAAATTTCTACTTAACAAGAGATAGTTACATTATATCATTAACAAGGGACTGGTTATATAAACTCGATATATCATACAAAGGGACATTATGTAACTATTAAAAATATGTAACTTTATTGACTAATATGGAAGGATCACCAAGATATATTAAGTTAAAAATGGCAGATGAAACTGTATGCTATCTTTTCATTAAAAAAATATATATATACTCAGTGGTTAAGAGCTGGCTTGGGACGCCAGCGGCCCCGGTTCGGATCCCACATGTGGGCCAGTGACACTGCCCTCTAAAAAAAAATAAATAAATAAATAAAATAAAAATATATATACCGTTAAGAGCTCGCTCAAGAATGTGAACTCTGAGCAACAGCGTCACCAGCTCGATTCCTGGCCGAGCTGAGTTGCAGCTGAGTTGCCAATAGGTGGCAGGATGGCTCAGCTAAAAAACAGATTTTACACACACACACACACACACACACACTCTCTCTCTCTCTCTCTCTCTCTCTCTCTCTCTCTCTCTCACTTTTTGCCTGGGTATTATAATAGAAAAACCTCTGGAATAATACAAAAAACCTGGTATAAAGGGGCTACCTCCTTGAGAGGAGAATCCGATGAAGGGGGAGTTGAGTGAGAAGGTGAAATTCCACTAAATACCTTCTCACACCTTTGGAATTTTTCAACATATGTTTGTACTAAATATTCTTTAAATAAGTAAAAGTTAAAATCCATTATGAGTTACATTTTTCAGCTAAGAATTCTATTTCAGCTTTCAAGTGTATTCTTTTCATATTCAGCTTAAACTATTGTCTTCAAGTTCAAATGATACAAAATTTCTCAGTTTAAAAACATGTCAATACATTTAAAACCATTAAGCATAACTGCATATGTTTAAGCATGTGTTCTAAATTTTTAATTGTGCTCTTCACACTTTAGGTAATTTTACATGTATTCATACACATGTGATTTTTCCTTTTAAGGAAAAATGTTTTCAAAGTTTGCTTTTAACAAGCTAAAATTCAAAATCATAGGACAGGCAATCAGTAGACCAAGATTCTAGTGCTTGTTTTGCCTCTAATTATCTGTGACCTTTGTAAAGCCCTGGAGCTGAAGGCTCTAAGTTTTTTCACCTGTAAATCAGGAAGGTGGATTTGATTAGTGCGTCTCAATTTTAACCCTTGCCTCCCTTAATAATCACAATAAATTCACGTGCTTCTTTAACTTTATTTGAAATTCAATATAAATGTAATATCAAGAGTAAAAAAATTAAAACAAAAAGATTACATGCTGTTTTGTTCTCAAAATAATCCTGCTGCTCATTCTATGACTAGTTATCCTCCACACACAACAATACTTAGGAAAACTGGACTAGGTGATTTCTCGGGGCTCTTCAAGTTTAAAATACAAGTTCTAGATATAAGGTGAAAGAATGATCCTTAAGTATACTTGCTGTAATTTAATTTGAAACATCTCGTTGTTCCCAAGAGGCCCTTACAGTTTCGACACAAATACAAAACTAAAATAAAATAGTGAATACGGACACTAAAATTCACTGTAAGCCTTTTAGGTGAAAGAGGGCCTGCCCAGGAGAAGAATATCGAACGGTTTTTAAGAATCTGGTAATCTTCTGCTGGTGATAAACACAGGATAAATCAAGAGCCCCAGGGTTTAACAATGCTATTTAAAGAACCGGCACCTGCTTCCTAAGTCCTCTCTGTATAAAACAAGAGCTGCCATCACTGCCAAGCAAGTCAACTGGAGCTAACAGAAATAATGAACACAAATGTAACTTGAATTAAGGAAAGGCTATGTGATACTTGGGGAGGTGAGCAGCAGGTTTCAGATGGAGATAAACTGATATGGGATCAGAATAATTTGACGGCAAACTCAAAATTCTGTGACCATGAACAAGTCTCTTGATATTCTACCTGAACCTTGTTTTTCACTTCTGCCAAAGGACACTACGATTACCTGCACAAATTTTTATCCCAATGTTGGTCTGGAATTCAGGTTAGGAAATATGATGCTTTAAGCTCTTCTTTCCTTCCATTCTGACAATATTTGTTGCATCAGAATTTTGCTCTATTCTTTAATATTTACCACTGTGACTGAACGGCTCTCACTCTCTACCAAGAAGACTAAACTATGCGTTCCAGAAGGCAGAGCTCAAGTCTTATTCAATTTGGTGTTCCCCAAAAAGCTAGCCTGGCATACAGCAGATGTGCTCAACTGAACTCAGATATACTATATTCTTTACAACCACATATAATATTTCCCCGCAGTCATTTTAATATGTGTCTTTAAAATCTGACGGTAATTTTTGAAATCTAGCAACGTAACAAAATAGCAATTTAAAAGTCAAGACTTCAAAATTCATGCCCATTGTTCATATAATTTTAGTTAATGTTACTATAATTACAAAATAGAACAAAGAAATCCCACCTCTTTATGATCTTCTACAACTGTCAAGATAGTATCAATGGTATGTAAAATTCCCATAGCCATTACTGTTTTGTCTTCAACTTCTTCATATTCATCACTTTGAAGAACTTTGCCAAATATCTCAGCCTATGAAAATAACAAACATATTCAACAATTAGTACTGTTATATCCACCGCTCACTATTTAACAAATGTAACACATGTAAATGTCAGCATTGTTCAAACTTTAAGTTATGCACACTGCCAAGTGAACCAATGATAGAACCTATTATGTTTTAAATATGAGTATAACTATTTTTTTCCTTATCTAGTCACTAGAGTGGAATATACATCAGCTATTAAAATCAAATAACTGATATTTAACTTCTGGTTATCATTAAACAAATAAATCCAAAATCTAGGAAAACTGAAATCTAGTAATATACGCAATTGAACAATTGGATAGAAGGTTTAGAAGACAGTCAAGGAATCACCTAGAAAATGAAATTAAAAAATAAAAAAAACAGATAAGGAAGACAAGAGAGAAAAGGTAAGGAAATTAGAAACTCAATCCTGGCCCAATATTCCACATCAGAACTATAGAACAAAGAAAATAGTACGGAGAAATACATCAAAGACGTAATACAAGAAACTGCCCAAAACTGAAGAAAATGAGTTTCAAGATTCACAACTCAGAAAGTGAAAATTTAGAAGGTTCACATTAAGGTACATCATTATGAAATCGCAGAATATTACAGATGAAAAGAGATAATCCTAAATGTTATTAGATTTAAATCTAATTAACTATAAAAATTAACAACTGTGAAAATTATCAGAGCAAACATTTTTATAATAACATTATGGTTACCTATAAAACTGAGCTCCAAATTTTGGAGTTGAATTTATTTAGATTTTTCAAGGCCTTTATACCAAACTAACATAAAACTTGCCCAGTCTTACCAAGTGTTGGGTCATATCAACAGCAATTGAGGCTACTTCTTGACTGTATTCACATATCATCTTTTGGATAACATTAGTTACATCATCATTTTCTGTCTCTCTAACAATGTGTAACAGCTCCTGCATAATAGGCCTCACATGTGGCTTCATATATTCTTTAGCTAATGCAATAAAACAAAATCAATTAAAAAGAAAAAAATTAGCCATTCACAAGTGGTAAAAAGAATTAACTTAGTCACAAGGTAAAGTGACACAGGGTAATGGGTTATAGATAGATAGTTGTTCTGTGGTGAATAAGTTACAAAACTGTACCAAAATAATCACCACCAATATTTCAATTTTCCCATGAGTAATATAGGGATAATCAGTCCTGCACAGGAATGAACTGTCCAGCCCAAAATGCCAACAACCTCCACCGAGAAATTCTAATTATACATATGCTCTGTCGCTAGCATGGCTTATAGAACATGAATATCATACCAGGATACAAGTATAAAAAATCATGTACATAACAACTATGCCCAGGGTGCCAGTTAGCTCAGTTGGTTAGAGCGCAGTGCTCATAACACCAAGGTTGCCAGTTCGATCCCCACATGGACTACTGATTTGTACCCTCTACAACTCAATTGAAGACAACTACTTGACTTGGAGCTGATGGGTCCTGGAAAACACACACACACACACACACACACACACACACACACACACACACACACACACACACTGTTCCCCAATTAAAGAACAAAAACAAAAAACTATGCCCAATACTATGGCCCCATTCCCTACCCCACCCCATCTCTACCCACCCTCCTCTCCACATGTTCTTATACAATATTCAGACCTCCAATCAATTACTGTTGAACAGAGGTAAACTAGGTTCACGTTTACTTTCAAAGGTTTATTTGAACTTTGAACAGAATGTTCTTCTAAAAAACAAATGATATCACTTATCACTCCATAGGAATACTACTTGCTACTTTCAGAACTAGCAGAATCACAGACTCTTAGAATTGAAAGGAACCTTGACATCTAGTCCAAGCCCGCTAAATGTATATATATGAAAATCTAAGCCTTGACAGATCATGTGCCTTCTCCAGGTTTACATGGCAAATTAGGAGCGAAATCAAAACTAAACACCAGGTCTCCTGACTCCCAGCCTGCTCTACTGCCCAACAATTATCAACTTGTTTCCTAATCTAAAATACTTCTGAAAACCACAGTCTAAAGTAAGTACTCAATCGCAAAAGAACAAACTCCTATAAACTTCTGAGGTGACAAAAGCTCAGAAATTCAAACTCTAAAACTTAAGACTCAGAGAATCAACCTTATTAGGGGAGGAAATGAACAGTTATTTGAGCAGCCCACGTCAATAAACAAACTAACAAATCTTCTAAAAGGCATTTTTGGCTTTACCTTGTGTCTGGTTAGAAATTAACGACTGAAGTGCAAGGGCAGCTTCAACTTTGACAGGCATCTCCTTATCTTCAAGCAGGCTCTTCTTGGCTAGTTCAACAGCGTTTCTTAGATTGAGCTCATTATGGAACTTCAAAGAACTGAATACATGAAGTACCCAGCAGGACTATGGTATAAGGAGAAAGTAAGTAGGGGACTATTAGGATTATGGCATTTTGGAATAGTATCATGCATATAAGAACTTCTTATTAAGTGAAATATCATTAATTCTACCCAGCACTAGAAATAGCATGTTAACTTTAGAAGTAGCATGCTAACTTCTGGATATCCGTCTTTTTATTAAAATAGACAGTTCTATTACTTCTAAATTACCTATCTGTGATAGTATTTTTCACAGGAAAAAGAAAACAGAGCCAAGTTTAAGTGTCTCTTAAAAAATAAGTCCTATTTACGCTTTTAGTAAATATTATGATTCACAACTAATTTATAATTTAAATGTAAAAAGTTATTATACTACAAAGCAATGTTTGACATTCATTTGCTGGCCTTTACCACAAACAAATGAAACATTATTTTCCCTTCCACAAACTGGCTTAGCAAACTTCTTTTTCAATCACATAAAATATGCAGAACTTTAAACCTTGTAATAGATTACCAAATTTTAAACTATTCGACCACAGATCCATATTATTACTTTTTAAAATTCTGTATGTACATAATACACAATCAACAATAATTAATTTGAATTACCACAAACTTTTGGCAAGAGAATTACAATTCAACACATACTGCCAAAGATAGCAGCCTACCTACAAAAATACTTCTGTGCCCTCAGCATCTCTAATCTACATTTGCCCAAATATTTCTCCAGTGACGATTTCTGTTGATAAAATGTTTTAGAGTGTACAAAGCATTTTTAAAATGTTGTTTGTAGCAAGACATTTTTTTGTGTTGACATAGTTATCAAGATACATACTGGGCTCTTGAATTAAAGTTCTATTTTTATTTCCCCATATTGATTCTAGAGGTAGTATACACTTAGAACACAAATGAGTTTACATGGATTATTATTTCCTCCATTTTACTAAGGCATATGTACTTAATATACTGGAAATTATATCATGTTTTTAGCCAAACTAGAATTTCATGCTGTTTTGGGACACTAAAAATTAATCAGTTTATAAATTTATACTGTATCATGGCTGTAATAGCATCCCTCGCATGGTATGTTTTAAATATGCAACAAGTGAGGCTAGGGTGAAACATAAAAACAGCTGGAATTAAAATCCATAAATCCCTTTACTTCCTCGTTGGTTCTTTATTCAGCTTATGTGATCATAAGGGACATTCTCATTGACTTCATTTCACCTCAACATATGTCAATTTAACCAAAAACATATAATCCAATAATTACCTTACAAATGAAGATTTTAAGATCCATATGGAAACATGGAAAACTTACTCTAGCTCGAAGATATCCCAGGTTAGACAATAATAATGGAAACACATGATTCTGCAATAACAACTCCATTTGGTCCTTGAATAAACTCTTCTGTTAGGAAACAGAAATTAAATTTCAACTTAATGTCTTCATCATATGTAAAAATCACATCCTAATAGAGTATGTTTACTATGACTTATACTTACTTCTATTTATAATTTTGTAAAATTACTTGACCTACACATTGCATGTTTTAAAACAAGTCAGAAGTAGTACCTTAAATATAATTTGATACTGATAGATACTTGCTGAAATAGTCATTAAATATTCCTGTCCTATACAGCAACAGTTTCATACTGAAAAACTGTCAAATTTTTATTTGTCAGATATTCACTTTAACTAAAGAAACATGTGACAGAAGAAAGGATATTTACAGTCAACTCAATTATGTAGAAGCAGTCACTACTTTTAAATTATCCATCATTTGCCTGTGCTTCACAGTTTTAAGTAAATTAAATTTTGAGTAGCTTAACCTTCAATAAAATATCAGCAAGGGAACCAATCACATGCAGGGCTCCATCTTTCTTCCTAGGGTCAAAGTTCGGGTCTGTTAGGATTTGATAACAGAATGCCATCATTTTTGGCAATACCTAAAGAAATAGAAGAATCCATTTTAGTCTACATTAGCTTTCATTAACTTACTATCGTATTTAATATGATGCACAAATTTTCAAAATTAAAGCCATTTTACTGTGTTTTACCAAGCAAGTATAATTAACAAAACAAAATAACCATTTTCCCTTACTAGGACAGAAAAATATTCTTGAAGTGACAGATTATAGCTAATAATACAATTTTTCAAATACCAGTTATATTGCAGTGTCAAATCAACACAGGCCACCTTTCAGTTTTGGATTTAAAAAGAATAACTATATACCTCTTTTCTTTTCTTGGCAGCAGTATATAAGAGAGTCTGGGCTGCTGTGGTGGGAGAAGCATAATCTTCAAAAATATCTAAGATTTTAAAAGGTTAAACCATGTTAGTAAAAATGCAATTACTTAGTATATATTTTAAACCTGATTAGTCACTATTCCAAAACCAAAAAATAAAGAAGTCCACATATGACACTGGTTTTCAGCATAGAAAAAGCTAAGGATGTATCAGTGCTTTCATGCACAAAAGTATTTACCAAAGGCTGTCCTTTTAAACAATCATATTAAAGGAAACAATACATTTTAGGTGTATCTTTTGTCTGAGGATAAGAAAAGTGCTTTATCTCTATCAAAAAACAACAAAAATGTATTTAGTGCTTACTATGTGCCAGACACTGTTCTAGATTCTGGGGACACAAAGATCAAACAATACGGTTCTCATGGAGTTTACCAAGTGAGAGAAAGAAACAGATTATACACATACATACATACATACATACACACACACGTAATAGGTCAGACTAAGAACAAATGTGCAACAAGGTAAGGAGAAAGAGGGAGAGAGTATGAAATGCTAGTTTAAACAGGGTGTCAGGAAAGTCTCTCCAATTTTCCATTAAGGTAACACTTAAGCAGAAATTGAATGAATGAGGGAGAACTCTCTACATGGAAATCAAAAAATAAAGCTCTCTAAGCAGAGGATCCAGCAACTGTAAAAGTACTAAGGGACTACGAGGACAGCATTTGGCTCTGTCAACAGGTATGTTTAGCAGGACCTCAATGGGTATTTATTGAATACATATCTATTTAAAACATCACTTAGCTACATGAAAAATTTCAAATTTCAGAATAGGCATTTTATATAAAAATGCAAAAACTTGAGAAGTATCTGATATATCCATATTTAAATATAAAAATAAAGCAAAACCTAAGTCTTTGCCTGAAAATGTAAAATGCAAACATTATAGTATTACTAGGTTGTAAGAAAAGTCATGACATATTTTTTCTATGTTTTTCATTGCAAAAATGTGTCATGACTTTTCAGACAACTCAATAATAACTAACATTTATTGAGAACTTACTCTTACTATACTAAGATTTTACAAGCAAGTGGTATTGTGTGCTAGTTACGTGTATTATCCCACTTTATCCATCCAGCACTATTACCACTGCCCATGTTATAGCTGAAAACATTGCATCTCAGAAAAGTTACATAAATTGCCCACAGTCACAAGAGTGAGCAACCAAGCAGTGTTCATATTCAGGCTGCCTTTACATCAAAGCCTAAGCTCTTGAACTTTTTACCAAATCTAAAAACTTTATTATTAACATCAGTCAATACATTAAGACAGGAATAGGAATGTTTTGTTCATATAAATAATTGCAAGTAACAAAAACATAAAAAGAAAACTAATGCCATAATTGTTCTTCCCTGTAATTATCCAAAAGTAAAACACATATCAAATATTAATAATAGCCACTGCACTCTAGTCCAGAGAAGGAAGTGGTTAAGGAAAAAGTGCTTTTGCTAGTCTTGAGTTATCCATATTCTCTTTTAATCAATAAAATGTAAATTCTGCCCATCAACACTCACAGCTCTTAATTATTTTATTTCTAAAAACTGAGATACTATCTTATTTGATATGAAAAATAAGTGAAATAATGGCAGCTTTCTGAAAGCTAAACAAATACCCTGCACATTACAATGAACACAGGTATTATAGAAAACCTGAACATTAAAAGAATGCCTTGAAAAAGACAGAAGATAGGCTAATCATTCTGCTCCTAGGAAAACAAAAGCACTAGGCAGGGGAAATAATAAAGTATGCCCATGTGTAATGATATTCAAAAGAAAACTACAGAATGGAGGCATAAAGCAGATGGTAAACACTGTTTCTCATTCATTTGCTTTTCCTGTACTTTGTCTCCGAGAAGACACTTCCTCACTTCCTGAATCAAATAACACTAAATACAAAGCACTGTAAAACCACATAGCCCAGTAATCTAGCATCTATACCAGCAGGCTTAACTCATGTAGCCAGAGACACCTGGCCCAACCAGATAAAGTTCTGTTGTCACAGCACCTGCAGCATGCCTTGGGCAATGCTAGTTTCATCAATTGTTTATTTCAACATTTATTGAAGACTAAAGCCAAACACTAGTAGAAGAATGCAGAGGCATAGAAGGGATGGAGAATGCAAAATAAAACAAATCAATAAGATAAAGCCCCTGCCCTCAGATAGCTCTAAGCTGTAGGAGAAAAAGATGTGCACACATAACATTTTGCTATGTTAAGTGCCTGAGTATTCCATGAAGCAATTGATTCAAACTGGGGATAAGTGGGAATAAACACAGGCAATCTACAAGTTTAATAGCTTCCAGGAAAATCTAAGCCAAAAGGATCCCAGAGAACTGAGCCACACAGTAGGGCCATTCCTTTGTGGAATACTTAAAATCTCTAGCATAAGGAGGCAAACTAAATTGGGCTGCTCCTAAAACATGCAGAAATCCAAAAGCTCTCCTAGACTGAGCACAACCCACTGGGTATCCCAAAAGGCACAGAAAGGGATCAGCATTATAACAGAAAAAGTTACAGATGGCTCACAACTGCTTTATCATCCACAAGAGGGATGACTAAAGCAGCTTTTCATGTTCCACACCCAAAGGTCTCAAACCCATTGGTTCAACAGAACATCAAACTCTACTGAGTTTCAGAGTTTATCATGCAAAGAAGAACTTGGGGAATTTAACAAAGTAATTAAATCTGCTTAAAAATATGAATTTAGTTCTATTACTTTACATATCCAGGAACTGATGAGGAATAAAATCATCTTGATTACCAAATTTCATCCTTATATACTCGTATGGATCTTCTTGCCACAACTCTTCATCCTCATCTTTATAACACATTACAGAAAAAATCACATCTTCAGAAATATTCTAAGAAGTGAAAAAACAAAACAACAAATGGGTACAGACTTCATATTTGGGAAATACTAATAATGTATTTACTGACAGCTTTTGTGTTGTTAGTTTTCCAAATTGTTGTATTACTCTTTCTGTTAAGCTTGCATTGGCTAAGGTGAAAGCAGTAAGGCAAGAGCCTAGGGTGAGGGCAGGGAGGGGGTGAAAGGGTAGATTAAACATAAGGTTGTTTTTAAATAACAATTGATAAAAGGTATAGAGAAAGAGGTAAATGTAAATGCTATTCTTTGAAGCAACAACAGGGATAGTAAAGTTTTACTGACAAAATATTAAACATACCTTGATTCTTTAAAGAAGAGAAATAAATATTAAACCAAGGTTACATTTACTATTATATTTCTTTTATTTATTTTCTTTTTCTTGAGGGCAGTGTCACTGGCTCTCATATATGGGACCCGAACCGGGCTGCTGGCATCCCAAGCCAGCTCTTAACCACCGCGCCACTCGGCCGGCCCCTTATATTTCTTTTTTTTTTGTTCTTTGTTTTTTGAGGGCAGTGTCACTGGCCCTCACATGTGGGACCCAAACCGGGGCCGCTGGCTTCGCAAGCCAGCGCTTAACCACCATGCCACTCGGCAGGCCCTTCCTTATATTTCTTATTGTAAACATTTTTACATTTCCATTTTGGTCCTAAATGTCAACGTATCAACAATATTAAAAACCTAATTTCCTAGTCTACAAATGCAGTTTCAGGGAAAAAGAAAAATCTATATCTAATAGCTTCTATATACACTGCTCTTAATGCTCTGCTAAGCCCTTTTGTGCTCTAAATTACTTATGCAAGAACAGGATCATCTCTTAAATAAATTAAATATTTCTAAGAGGAAAAAATTCAGCCTAAGGATTGGAGTTTTCTTATTGGTACATTACAGCCATGTAAAAATAAGGCCAAAAGCTCCAACTAGGGAAAAAAAAAAATGCTATCACAATATACTTTACAGAAACACAGTAAATAAAATGAAATCAGGATCTTTATTAACAGCAAAGAAATGATCCCTATTTTATCAAGGAGATTTAAGTAAATATTAAGAATGTCCACAGAAAAGAATGCAGAGATACTATATTTGTAAGACCTATAACAAGAAAACACTAAACAAATTCGATCCTGGACACCAAAGACAAAGAATTTATTTTCCTTTTTAAATACCATTTTAGAGATTAGAAAATTTAAGAATTTATAGTTTAAGAGGAAAAAAAATTCAGATCCTACCTTCTTTGAATCACCCAAATAATCTGAATGTAAGTAAAAATGTATTTATTAATGCCTCATAATTTTCATTCTCATTTGTTATTTAATTAACCTTTAATTTCTGAATTCTACCTTTAAATAAACAATTAAGTAAGATCAACTGAATCCAAGTCTTCCAACTCTTAAAACTTGAAGTTCTCACCCTTGTTAAATATTCAAATTTCCAAGCCAAAAAAAAAAATTTCCAAGCCATTCATATCAGCTACAAGACTACATGTATTTAAAATTAATGGAGATAAAAATATATTCAATATACACTATGGAATTAGTAACATTTACTTTGTCTAGAAAACCTAACTTAACCAGAGAATAGTTTGGGAAAGCTGCTCCCCGACACTGACCTGTATGTGTGGCTTCATCTGCTTCCACGTTACAGAATGAACAATTCCTTGGTTGAGATAGTTGAATGCTTGCTGAAGAACACGAGGGGCTACATACTCTTTCTGTCTATACTGGTCTAAAATTTTTAGTAGTACCTACAGGAATAGAGAAAGAGAAAATATAGGAGAACATGAACAATTCTGAGGTTAAAAGGAGGGGCATTTTAGGCATGACATAAAACCCAGAATCCGTAAAGATAAAAACTGAACACGTGGGCCGGCCGAGTGGCTCATCGGTTAAGCGCTGGTTTTGGGATGCCAGCGGCCCCGGTTCGGATCCCACATGAGGGCCAGTGACACTGCCCTCTACAGCTAACAACAGCTCCACCTGGAGCTGGGCTGTGCGAGCCCGGTGATGGTGTGGGCTGCAGCCCCTGCTGCAGTGGGCTGCCATAGGCTGCAGTGAATGGCCAGCAGCCAGCGTGAGCTGCTGGCAGCCAAGCGTGAGCTGCCAATAGCCGCGATGAGCGACATCCAGAGGCCAGCGACCGATCTGCCTCATCCGGGAAGAGCGCAATGACGATACCAACAGTGAAGCAACATCCTCCGCAACTAAACTGAAGAACAAGAAGACGGCAACTTGTCTGTTCCCCTTCCCCGATTCCCCAACGCTGTTCCCCTCCACCAATTCCCCAATAAAATCTTTAAAAAAAAAAAAAAAACTGAACACGTTTTCATACCATTTGCAATGATATGGATGGATCTAGAGACTATCATGTTAAATGAAATAAGGCAGTCGGAGAAAGACAAATACCATATGATCTCACTTATATGTGAAACCTGAAAAACTGAATGAACGAGCAAAGTAAACAGAAACAGACCCATAGATATAAAGGAAAAACTGAGGGTTGCTAGTTGAGAGGAGGGCAGGGATGAGGGAGAAGGGAGAGGGATTAAACAGCATAAATAGGCAACTACAATATTGCCACAGGGATATGAAACACAGTTTGGGGAATATAATAATATTGTAAATATTTTATGGAGTGTCAGATGGTTACATGTCTTGTTAGGGAGACCACTTCATGGATGGAGTAGAGGCTTGATCACTGTACTGTATACCTGAAACTGATGTTGTATAATGTTGTATGCCAACCGTAATTGAATATATAGATAGTTACGGGATGTGGAGTATACTGTGAAAGGGAGTCAAAGGAATTGTAATTGATATGTATGATATGGTGGGGAGAAGTGGGGTGGCAAATTGGGGGGAGGTGTCACTTTGAGGGGTAAAAAGTATAACTATTGCACTGTGTTGTACACCTGAAACTAATTTTTTTTTTAAATGTTTATTTCAGGGCCGGCCAAGTGGCTCAGTGGTTAAGAGTTGGCTTGGTGGTTAAGAGTTGGCTTGGAACACCAGCGGCCCCTGGTTCGGGTCCCACATATGAGGGCCAGTGACACTGCCCTCAAAAAAAAAAAAAAAAATTTTTAGGGAAATCAATATTTTGTGAGAAAACTCATGAGAAGCTTTAATTATTATATAGGTCCGTGTTATATTTAATTGAAGGGTATCTCATTGTAATTTCAAGGCATTTGTCCTACTTTTAACCTGTAGAACTACACAGAATAATTCTACATTCTATTCCATATACTAGCTCTTCAAATAAATTAAGACGGCTATTAAAAAATAATAACAACAATAGACTTGGATAAATGAACACTGAAAATATCCATACAGCAAGAGACACCAAAAACAGAGTTTAATGTTTGATAAAATGGTGCATTTCAAATTGGAAAAGAAATGATAAGTTATCCAAAAAGTAATATTGGGACAACTGATTAGCCATCTGAAAAAAAAAAAGTGAAGCTTGTTCCCTAACTGAACTTCATACCAAAATAAATTCCAGATGGGAGATATTTCAACAACAAAAACAAAAAGAAAGCATAACACTCCTAAAAGAAAACCTGGAAGAATTTTATTTTATCATCTCAGACTACAGTAAGTCTTTGTAAACATAACACAAAACTGAGAAGCTATTTTTTCTTAATTGATTAAAAACAAAAGATTGTTTATAAGGACAGAACCATGCCCAGTGCAGCCATGACTGTCCCCAGAACCTTCAGTCAGAGGTGGCACTACAACGAAGTCTGAATCTTCTAATTCCTGATCTCCAGAGCTCTTCACTACAACAAGCTTATAACTGAACTGCTAAATAAATAAAAAGGGTTCTTTCAAAACACATACAGAATTTATAAATTCAGAATATAAATTCAGTTCAAGTCATGTAAAATTCAGGCTTGCAAAATTGGTCAGAAGTCCTACCCTCACCTAGATGCCCCTTCTGTAATGCAAGAGAAAAGTGGTTGTTATTGAACATGATTCTTCCTAACGCAGTTGTGGCTCATACAAAATGGTGGGAGATGAGACATAAGACTAAAGAAAAGAACAGTTTTTGATAAGAAAGCTTTTTTTTTTTTTTTAATTGGGGAACAGTGTGTTTTTCCAGGACCCATCAGCTCCAAGTCAAGTAGTTGTTTCAATCTAGTTGTGGAGGGCGCAGCTCAGTGGCCCATGCGGGGAACAAATCAGCAACCTTGGTGTTATAAACACTGTGCTCTAACCACCGGAGCTAACCAGCTGCCCCAAAGCTATTTTTAAATACTAGGAATATATACTTTAAATAACTAAGGTACAAACAGTTTATGACATGGATGCGAAGGCATGAAATTCAAGGGACACTGGAAAACTTTACTGAACACATTTCAAAAGGGCATCAGCTTTAGGATGTTTAATGGGCTTAACAGCAGTGGAAAGAGCAGAAGACCAAGCTGACCAGCTTCCTGGTTATGTTAATAACCAGAGTCAGTTGTCGAACAGATCATTTTATTCCTTACTCACTAATCTTCCCGACAAACTGTCTCACAGGCCAACAAAATAATTTGCAAGAAAATTACTGCCATAGCTTTCCTGAACTGTTGCAAGGTACTTTTTAGCAATGATAATCCATAAAATGATACTAAACAAAATGATAATCTATAAAAGGAAGTATTCTAAGATGATAGGTTTGAAGTATTTAACTTTATAGCATTGACAATGAAGAAGATTAATCTGCATATTATAAAAATCTAGAAACACCCTCTATATCATTAAAGCCTTTTACTATGGTTAATCTTTGCTTCCTCAATATGGTCCTAACACAGCCAGTGCTCAACAGTTATTAAATTTTATTTGTTGAAATATAAGCATGATTCAAATGGTAATACAGATCAATCTTCATGCCCACGTATCCTTCATAGTTTTTAAATATTAATATCAACCTAGATTATTTATCAAGAACTCCTAATTTCCACTGTATAGAATGGTTCCCAAACGTCCACAAAAAAATATGTAAGTTCTTAGCTGAAAGTCTTAAATTCTGAACTCAACTTCTTTTGAAACACATCAATATGTATTCTATAACTCTTCTGATATAAAGCTTGGAACAAAGAGGCAAAGCTCAAAGAATCAGAGTAAGAAACTCATGAGAGATTAGAGAGTTAATAAAAGAAGCCAGTCTAGTACTGGTGACTGCTACATCAGTATCAACAAACTTAAAAGGTTTGAGTCCAGCATCTAAGAGTCTGGAAGGTTACTTCTTGTGATAGCTGCCCTAGGCCACTTGCTTCTAAAACTGACTGCACTGTATTAGATTCCCAGAGCTGCCATTTCAACCCCTATAAATACATATTAATATGTTTGTAACCTATGTCTAAATGGATAGAAATGACTTAACTACTGTCAGTAGTAACTGTCGTTCTATTTGAAAAGCATAAAAGTTTATTACCTGCTGAATTCCCACTGCATAGGTCTTCAAAAAGAACTCAGAAAATTCAAAGTATTCTTTTGTGACATTTCCTGGGCTTCCATATCTTAAGTACAAAGAAAAAAATGTTTAAATACCAAGAAATTTAAAAACAAGCATGTTCACTAGTTTAAATATAGTACCTTGTTGAGAAATGTATTCTATTGGGGCAGCAAACTTTCCTCTCTTTTCACAAATTCCATAATAAAATCATGATGAGTTGTATTTAGATTCTGGGTCATACTTAAAATTTTAGAGAGAAGCTTCCACCTACTTAATCAAGAGTTCATAAAGGACAAATATTACAAATAAAAATGTTTTATCTGATATATTTTTTCAATAAGTGCTTCTATAAGTAAATTTGACTAACTTTCCTAAGAGCTGAATGGCCAAGCACCTTCTTGTACAATTCCTGGATATCCAATGAGCTTAACAATGTCATTTCTCCATTGTTTTCACAGAAAAATAGAAAGATTCAGAGAAGAATGACCACCTCATTATGATCTCAAAGTCACTGATCAGTTAAGCCTACTTCAAAACAAACAGAGGGTGACTTTTTGCCTTCTATGGCTCTAAAGACTAATAACCAAGGGCCGGCCGAGTGGCGCGGTGGTTAAGCGCTGGCTTGGGAAGCCAGCGGCCCGGGTTCAGGTCCCACATGTGAGGGCCAGTGACACTGCCCTCAAAAAAAAAAAAAAAGTGTTGCTCTAAAGACTAATAACCATATATAATGGTGCATCAAGGGATCTATCCAATTTTATTATACCCAATACTGCGATACTGACCATCACATTGTAAATCTAATAAACAGAATTACCGTTCAAAAAGACGAGCTACAATATGCAGTGCCCACTTCTTACACTTCCACCAGACCAGTTCTGGTCTATCATCCTCATCAATTTGCAGGGTCTCCTAAGGGGACAAAAACACCCAGATTAAATTTCTCTATAATAAAAGGGTTTATGTGAACAACAAAGACAGAATAAATCTTGATATAGATTAAGTAATATTGACTTTGAATTTACATTGCCACACAAATGCAAATTACTTCTTATAGATTGGTAGGTAGGAATTAAATAAACAAAGCAAATTTTAACTAACCAATGTTGTTGCTCACATTTATCTACTGTCTTCAAAAGGCCCAAATAAGTAGAAAACAAATACAAAATTTCATGTCACTTGAGGAAACTCTGGCCTGACAGAAAGGTTCTCTATTTTGATCTGGGTGATAGTAACACAAATGCATGTTTGGCAAAATTCATTGAACTGTTCAATAAGTTCTGTGCATTTATGTGCATAAATTAAACCTTAATATAATTTGTCCCAATATATGAATAACAGAAAAAAATACTGCACATCTGTAAACAAGTTTAAATTTTAAAATATTTGATATTTTTAACTTAGTTAATTTGATGAGTTATTTCAGTTGATTTGATAGATGAAATAAACCGTTATTGTTATTACAGATAAAAATGATTCACCATGTTTCACCTATCAAACTGGCAAATAGAATTTTATATAAGAGATATTCTCAGTCACTGCTTATCAAAGCATAAGCCATGGCTATGTTTCTGGAGAGCATTTTTGCAAGATCTGCCAAATCTTTAAATACTTCTAGAAGTCTATCCAAAGAAAATAATCATGTGTGTGTATAAAAATTTTTACTACATCCTTATAGCTAAAACACTAAAAAAACTAAACCTAAACATCCAGCAAATGAAGCATGCAACAGAAATGAGAAAGTATAAAAACATTCATAATTATAAAAAATATTTACAATAGATTTTAAGTGAAAAACATTTCAAAACAGTACCTATGTATACCAGTTTTATAAAGTACATAGACACAGAGAAAAACAGACTAGAGGAATAAATATCAATTTTTAAAAGTGGTTTTTATCATTTTTAGGATCAGATATAGTTATTACTTTATTAGTTTTGCTTATCTGAACTTTCTAAAAATAAGTACGCATTATTATTTTTATTACAAGTAGTAATTTTTTTTTCCAAATAGGCTAGGATAATAAATCAGCTATCACAAATATTCCAAACCCAAGTTTTCCCAATTTTTCTTAGGAACACAAGCTCTTTCTTACAGGAGGAACTGTCCTGTCAATAATAGTTCGAAAGATCTCCATCCATGCTGTCATGGTTTGGTTATTCACAAGTTGAAGAGGCAACGCATACTGAAAACAAAAGAATAACATCATCAAACAATAATTCCTCCCCTCAAAAAAAATCAGCAATTCCATCTACATTGGAAGGTTGAAATATATGAAATGGCTAACATTTGACTATGAAATAGTAATTTCATATGGTTCAAAATTTAATTTAAAATAGATCTATAAAGCATGTAAATTAAATTTTTAAAATATAAAAGTATATATGCTATGACTTGTTTCTCTGGGCTACTTTTTTAAATGAAAAAATACTGTTAATACAGTAAGGTCTCATTTATTCAGCATGAGATTCTAGATAAGTGGTTTTTACCATTTACCCTTGGTCAAACTTTTCATTTTAACTACTTTTTCCCCAGCTTTATCCCCAGAGATAGTTGACATATAACATTGTGTAAATTTAAGGTACACAATGTGATTGATTTGATACGTGTAGACTGTGAAATTAGTACCACAATGAGTTAACACGTCTATTATCTCACATAATTACCTTTTTTGAGGTGAGAGCTCATTTTAACCACTTTGATGAAAATCTTTACCTCATGAAACATTTTGTCATTTACTGTCCTCTACACTGTGGCAAAATACCCCAGTCTGAAGTATTTCCCGTAATACCACAGCCACTGTATTACTGTGTGTCCCCCTTTCTACACTGTGAGTTATGGATGAGGCACAGCACCTCTGCATCCATGCATTCCAAAACCTGCTACATGCTAAGGTCGTAATGGTAAGAGGCATAGCCTCTGTCCTCACAAAGCTTACACTCTAGCCGGGGGGAAAAACATATATAAACAAGGAATTGCAATATGGTGTGACAGCGTGTACAGATCAAAGCAGCACAATATCGATAAGGGCACACAGGAGCACCGCCTCGTCCAGCCTGGTAGTATCAGGGACACTTTCTGGAAGAGGAAGACGCAGGCTGAGACCTGGAGGAAGAGCACGAATCAGCCATGGCAGAAAGGGGAAGGAGAGTGGCCCAGGCAGAAAGACAGCATTCTAAAGGCTCAGAAGAGAGCACATGGCCTGTTCACGGAGCTGAAAGAATTACGGTGTGGCTGGAGTGTGAAGCACAAAGGTAAGAATGGTAAAAGATAAGGAGGCGTGATAAAAGGTTTTATAAGCCATGTTAGGAAGCTCACACTTTATTCTCAAGTACAATTTAGGAAGTCTTTTGGGCTCGAGATAGGGAACAGGGGAGGAGCAGGCCCAGGGCTGGGGCAGAGGAAAGAGGAGTTCACTTTTGGACAAACTGAGTTCTGAAGTTATGTATGAAACATCCAAATGTCCTGTACACAATAAATATTTAATAAATGCTACTTAGACAAAGTCAATTTAATTGTATGAGACTTTTCAAAATATAAATATTTTGCCTCTTCCCAAATTGTCAGATAATCACTGTTTACTTACACTATCACTATAATTGTGCCTTAAAGCCTTCTACATTTTTGCTTCAAACAGTCCCAGAGGGAGCATATTACTTTAGTGGCACATAACAGATTACCAAAATGGTTTAAAATGTTGAGGGTTTTCATTGCTTTTTTTAGGTTTTGGCATGTATATGTTGAGAGAAAACAGTTTGGATTTTGCCCTCTTGGCAAATCAAATAGAAGTAGAGGCTTTAGGGAAATTATTTCATCAGCCTCTGTCTTACTTTCGGATTCCTGGCTATGCTTTTCCCAAGGGAAAAGGAAGTCCAACCGCTGGATAAATGGGGTATTACTATTTCTAATGGCAAAGCATCTCACTGATTAAAAAATATTTGCCTCAGAGTAAAATGATTCATCTGAGGAAAATTTCTGAACAGTGCTTTAATAAAAAAGCAAAGGCACCATGCATCTTCCTTCCCTATTACTTTAAAAAAAAAAAAAAGCGTCAGGAAATGTATTTTCCTAGTCTCCCAGTTTCTTCCCTCTTTTCAGATTTGCCTCCTTCCCTCCTCCCTCTCCACCAAAAAAAGGTTGAGCTGAAAAAAATCTGCCTCAAATTGTCTCTTAATTATTAAAAGTTTAAAAGATGAGGCTAAAAGCATAAATCTTTATTGAAGTGAAATATTCAAAAATACTACGAAAGTACTTAAGTAACATATGAATCCAAGAACAAAACCAAACTATCTTGGCTCTCTACTTGACATGCCCTCTTGCAATGACTGATTTAACTAAAAAGCATGTAGGAGAGGTTTAATTCATTCATCACCAAACAGTTTAGACTGACAATAATTATTCCTCCTCTACCCATATCTAAATAATTTACCCACATCTTTCAAGGATTAAATTTTAAATACTTTTATATTTAAAACACTTCTTTCTCCATCATCTTCTAATTACATTTTAGATTACCATATTACTATTCTTTACACCTTTCAGATAACAAAAAAGAAGTATTTTAAATGAAGGAAAATGAGGACTAAATCTTCTTTTTTAGCTTTAAATGAGGTCAAATTTATGATGGCAAAGAAACTACCATCAGTATGATTTCCCAATAAAGAAGGACTCTCTTCTTTTCCTTGCTCCTCTCCTATAATCATAGCTATTAGTAACCTATAGGCAGAATGCTATGGACAGATCAGTCAAATAATCAGGTTTTAGGGCAGTTTACAACCCTGGTTCTTCCATATCCAGCACTTCAGACACAGGAATAAAAGAAACACAAACATTGAATCTCAGCTCTGCCACTCAGATAACCCTTGACAACCAAGTTACTTTCTGTGAGTCTGTTCTATCATTAGGAGTTTTAAGAAATATATGTGAGAATATATAATAATTTTTAATAACAACTGACTTATGGAGCACTTTCCATGTGTCAGGCAGGAAAATAGGGCCCCATATTTATCTTCTGCAATAGAAACCTACCTGAACAAGTGCATAAAAGATTTTCAGAATCTGTTTCTGCAGTAAAACAGAATAATGTGAGGAATCAGGAAGGAGCTGCATGATTTGTTGTTGAATACGAGGG
This sequence comes from Aselliscus stoliczkanus, assembly GCA_033961575.1. Lineage (NCBI taxonomy): Eukaryota > Metazoa > Chordata > Mammalia > Chiroptera > Hipposideridae > Aselliscus > Aselliscus stoliczkanus. The sequence goes on along the minus strand of CM066727.1, from coordinate 166,091,532 downwards.
AGGAATATTTGCATTGCTGCTATAAGAGGTTCTCTTTCTTCTGCTTTCTTATATCTACACGAGCAAAGACAAAAAGAAAAATAGTTTCATCCCTTACAAAAGAGCTGTAAGTAATGAATGAAAAAATACATTTTTAAAACTATATAAAGCTAACAAAACAAAAACATTCCAACCGTGGGCATACAGCTTGTTTGGATTGTTAGAATAAACTTAGAAGAAACTTTAAAAGAGCACACTGCTGTTTTAGGCAGAATGCCTGAAGTCTTTCTAGAAAGAATTAAACTAGTTTAAAAGAATCCAAGACTATTTTTCATAACTCTCCTAAATACATTTTTCTACTACTTTTTCATCATACCGCAATTTGTCCTATAAAATACAAGCTGACATGTCTGTTTAAATAGACATTCCTATTATGTAACAACGTGTGGTGGAAAAAATATTTCTGCTTGTACTATTCAATATTGAGAAATTAGAAGAGTTTACAAACTTAGGTGCTCTTAGATCACCTGAATTGCGACAAATCTAAAATATCTTCTAAAAATTCTACAGACTATGAACTAACTGGTTTTTAAAAAGAAAAACTACAGGATTTGCATGTACAAGGAGCAATCCTCTTAAATCCAGAAAGCAACGCTATTAAATGTGACACTCGTCTCCCACCTCCCAAGCAACTTTTATGGAAGAGAAAGTCACTAGCAAAGAAACTTTAACATTTTCTATTTGCATCCAGAAAGTTAAATGTCTGGTTTGTTCATTAAAGTGCTCACTTGAAGACAAATATTACGGTATCTTTATATCAGAGTTTCCAAGGCAAGCTGTTTATAAATGGGCCCTTGAAACTAACAAATAATTTTGAGAAGCACTAAATTATCATGTCACTGTCTCAGAGATTAGCAATGTCCATTGGCAGATGCAAGGTTCTTTGAGTTGCTGTAGGCAACATGTTTATGTTTCACAGTGCTTAAACAGCATTTGCCAATAACCTGACTCTGGAGAACACCCACAGCAGACCTCTCTTAAGAAAGTTAGTTCTTTCTAAGGAACACAAGGCTGGTATTTTCAACCAATAGAAATCAACTTACTCATATGTCTTCACCAGTTGATACAGACATAATAAACTGCCAAGCCAGCTTCCACTGCTCTGTGACTGCAAGTAATAGCCTATCTTGTCGACAACTGCGGGCCAGTGACCAGGGAAATCGTATTTAATGATGGCACGGAGACACATTGTTAACTGGACTCTATAAGGTGGGGGGAAAAGTCCAAAAATCTAAGTAGTTATAAATATCAGGTTTACATAAAAGCACTCTAACCCCTATTCACCTATATTACATAGTTATATACCTGGGGTGGGAGGCCAAAGAGCGGTCCCATAAAGAAAAACCTCCTCAGTCGCTCAACTGACTGAAAATAAACAGAACAGGTGATTTCCTAAAATAAAGAAAACTTTTCAAATGGTCTTTTCCTAAATATGGCTTTGAAAAACAAATGAATTTAAAATTAAGTTCATAAAAATTTTCGAAAACAAAAAATAAAGACAATGACTCCACCTCAGCTCTGCAAAATTTCCGAGTATTTTGGTTGTCATATCCTAAGGGAGAAACAAAACAAAACACAGAAAGTATTGCATCATTTCAACTGGACAAACAACCTAAAAATGGTGAGAGTATGTAAAATGGAGGCTACGTAATGGTGGGAAGGATTTCTGTGAGCCAAACCGTGAACCATCCATTATCAGTTGACAGCCAACACAGTATGCTGCACCTATCAAAGCTTCCTGAGATGCTAAATTCTGTTTCTGAGTGTAAGACACAAGCTTACAATTCTTGAAGAAGAAATCTAAGAGCTATTTCCTAAGGTATAAAGGAAAAAGACATGGGAAACACATAAAAGAGAAAAAGAGGAATCCCTTTAATAAAACCACGAAGTTAAATAATAAAAGATGTGATGTCATAACACTTAGGTCAGTAATCATTTCTTCAACAGGATCTCAGGTGTAATTGGTATTGAAAAGAAAACGAGGAAAAAACAAAACAAAAACCTCTTCCATAAACTATCAATAATATGTCCTTATGTGGTCATTTGCCAGTAGTTAGAGAGTGAACCTGGCTAAAGTAAGATCCACAGTGAAAAGAGGAAAAATGTGTGTGTTGAGTTGAACAGCCAATACCTTGGATTCATTGAAATGAAATAAACAACATAATCTCTTTTCCTTATGTTACCATAGCTATTTGAAAATTTTCCTTTGCAATACTCTTAAATAAACTTTGAGACTATTTCTTCAAGAGCGATTCCAGTTAAGCCTTCAGGATATAAAGGAAGCAAGGGCACAAAGAACTGTCTATAAAGATGAAGGTCTCTCTTTGTGCCACCAGCAGCTGTTCAACAACCAATAGGTCATATTTGTGTGCAATAAAACTGAAGCTTTTCATTTTTTAAAATTTCATCTTCAGGTTGACCCTCCCACTCCTTTCTCATTTCAACCAAGCAAAGGATGGCTAAGAGCAGCCATCTTTCTATGCATTGCTGTGTGGAGGCACTGCAAGTTCCAGAGAGATCTGAAAATGTAAAGATTTTTGACACAAAATAGATACACTCGCCAGAAGTCACTGCCATGTTGGCATTTGGGCAACCAGTGAGAAAAATGGTTATTTTCTTTCCTGAGTACATTTATTTTCTCCTTTTCACAGACAAAATAATTACACAAAGAAGAATTCAATGTTTTTTCTCCTTCCTCACTGTTCGCCTCCCATTTTCTTCCCTTTCTCCTGTTTATGTCACAATGTACATTAGACACCCAGGGAAAAAGTTATATCTAATCAGTTGACATTAAACAATTTCATTCCCTTACCTGTTTCATTTATTTCCCTCCTCCATTTTTCAAAAGAAACCTAATTACTAGCTCATGTTGAAAAGAATGTATTTCTCCTGTTAAGACCGCAAAAGTTTTATGACTCTATAGCTATGCTGTCCAATAGATAGGATCAGATAATAGCTACATGCACATGCTTTAAATTAATCAAAGTTAAATTAAAAATTCAGCTCCTCAGTTATACTAGCAATATTTCAAGTATTCAACAGCCAGGTATGCCATATGGCTAAATACTGGACATACTGGACAGAGATTTCCATCATTGCAGAAAGTTCTATTGAGCAGTGTTGCTCTATAGCACCTAACCTGAACTGGAAAAACCAGAGACAATTCTTCTACTTTATATCTACTCTATCCCGTCTTCCCCAAAGGGAAAGATACTCAGTTCGTAAAAACAAATAAAAGATAGGTGAAGTGTTAAGAAAAGTGGTAAATTAAATCTCCCAGAAGTCAATTTCCCTATGTCAGGGGAAAAAAAAGCAGACATTAAAAAGTCAGGAAATTGTACCTATGAACATTTACATAGTGGGAATTTATACAATTTTAGTTCGGTATGATTTTTGCCTTAACTCTTTTTGTGGCAACTTAAGGCAACTGAATCTTTTTGAAAATATTGCAAAGGATGATAAATGCAAAAACAAATAAGTAAAACAATATTCTTTGAGTGTCCATCTTCATTATTTTATCTCTTTCAAAAAACAAACTTGAGGCTGCTGATTAAAACCAGCCTCCAGCCCCCTCCAGCCATGTATTTTATGCTTCCTACTAATCCTATAGAAATGTACCTGACTAAATCTGGAGACCGAATTATTCCTTCCACAATGTTATCACGGATTTGCTGGCGATCGTTTTCATGAATGTTGAATGGAAATATTGCTTCTCCAGGTGGAGGTTCTCGGTCCGGCCAATACTGTGTCACCATGTTCTTCAAGTAAATGGCAGCTAAGTTAGAGAAACAATGTTAATGTAGCAGTATCAAAAAAGAGTTATAAGTAGCCAAGTAGGGAAGGTAAATGGATAAGAATTAAAAGTTTCTCTTTACCTCATAAAGAAAGTCTAGGCAGAAAACATTTCATTAAATTAAGCTGCAGCATTTATATGACAGAAAAATGATGGAAGAATATCAAGGAAGTATCCTTAGACTAAATATAAGATGGTCTAAATGAAACTCTACTAAATGTACTTTGAGATCCTAAAAGCCACAATGTTTATAATGCCCAAACTGAGTTGACAAATAGCTGAAATTCTACTGTCCTTCATCTAGATTGCTTTTCTGGTTTATTTTCTTTCACTGGCTACCATCCTGCACTATCATTTTGAAAATATTTATGCTTTGTATCATATTGATAATTTTTATCTAACCCCTTTGAAATACTACTTATAAACACAATAGAAAAGGACATCCGCCTTCCAATATTTTGGGGAAAATCTCAGGAAATTTCTTCTTTGTTTATTTCTATCAAATATACATAACCAATTATTTTGTTCCTATTCTTTTTTTTTTTTTTTTTGAGGGCAGTGTCACTGGACCTCATATGTGGGACCGAACCGGGGCCGCTGGCTTCCCAAGCCAGCGCTTAACCACTGCGCCACTCGGCTGGCCCTGTTCCTATTCTTTTTAACTCAACTTTAACATTTAACAAAAGGCCTCTGAAAGAAACAAGCTGACATACTGCTACAGGGTTTTGATAGGGAATGTGAAACTTTCTAACCATCCCAACTGAACACTGTAAGTAGAGAAATACATATAATGTTGTATTCTTATATATCCATAATATATAAGAATAAGGAGATGTGATCTACAAAGCATTATAACTTTCTTCCCTTAAGTTTCTCCTCTCCCTTCTTACCCAACCCAACCCTCCTCTCATCCCAATTTTAACATAAAACTAAATTGGCTCCAAAAAGCATTATGCCCCAGAGAATAACCCAACATGTTCTACATTGTTATTATACAACAGAAATTTAAAAAATTATGAACTCAACACCCTTTTTCATAAGCTCCTCTTTCATTAGTTTTGATTCAACAAAGTTCTGAAAAAGATAACTCCATTTAGAATCTTTTTTTTTTTTTTGGATAAAAAAAAAATTATTTGACAGAGAGAGAAAGAGAGATTGAGATTGGATTTTTGTCTTATTTGTTTTTAATTTAAACAACACAGGCTCTGGACTAAGTACCATCTTTGATCCCAGTATATTTATTATATTTTATAACAGTGTTTGTCAATAAAAATGTATAGGCCACTTAAAAAATGAATAAATGACCTAAGAATATGGTCCAATCTGTCAGCAGTTCAGACGATTTCATGAGATTAATCTTTGCACAAAGAAAAAGCAACTATATTATACACAAAACTATTTTAATCCCTTTAGAACTGGCCTTAAAAATTAAAAGCAAACCTCAGACAGCAAAGATATACACATGGTAAAATCATGGACTTTCAGTCCATACTGTTAATTTTATATCTAAAAAATATTTGTATAATGGGGCACCATACAAGATGGCCTATATAAAAGGCACACTGACTAATTTATACATGTTGAAATAAATCTGTAATTAGTTAAAATAAAATTGAACTTAATGTAACAACTTGAAAAAAGAATATTAATTACACTTAAAGGTAATCATGGATTGCTAAAGATAATGAAGGTAAAACACCAAAGATAATCTAAAAACCTCTCTTTAATCATTTAATTTAAGTGTCTATTTAGCCTTCTGAAACAAAACACAAATATCGGGCCAGCCGAGTGGAGGTTGGTTAAGAGCTGCCAGCGGACCTGGTTCAGATCCCACATATGAGGGCCAATGACACTGCCCTCTACAGCTACGATGGTGAACTGCAGCTCCACCTGGAGCTGGGCTGCTGTGAGTCCCCGGGACGGCATAGCTGTAGCCCCTGCTGCAGTGGGCTGCCATAGGCTACAGTGAGTGGCCGACAGCCAGTGTGAGTGGCTGGCAGCGGGTGTGAGCTGCCAAGAGCCGCCATGAGCAGCTGTCCAGTGGCCAGCGACGGATCTGCCTTACCAGAGAAGAGCGCAATGATGATACCAACATGGGCCGGTGAAGCAATGTCCTCCACAACTAGACTGAAGAACAAAAGGACAGCAACTTGTCTGTTCCCCTTCCCCGGTTCTCCAAAGCTGTTCCCCTCCCCCAATTCCCCAATGAAATCATTTAAAAAACAAACACAAATATCTTAATCCAATAACAAAGAAATTAAGTATTCAACTTTCTTTTTCTCCAAAGTCCACTTACCATTTCAAACAGCTTAAGTTTGAAAATAACTTTCTAAAACATATATGTACATACTTCTCTCTGTCTGAAGCACAATGAAGAATCACTTAATTCTATGCCCTGGACCCAGAGCCACAACTACACAGGTCCATCGGGTTCTATAACTTCAAAGTAGACATAACGGTGCCATTATAAACTCGGTGAAGGTGAAGGAGAAGGCTGTGCTTTTTGAGTTGATGTTTCTATGCTTCTCCATTTTTATTTGTAACCTGGTATCCTCTTTCCCTTATTATTACGTTAATTTGTAAAGGCTAGGGAATCGGATAACAACATGTGAGTATTACATCTAAAACAAGGTTAACTAGATTCTGAGTAAGAGCCAAGGAGCGTCCTACAAATAAGACACATGAGGCTTAATAAAAGAGCTTCCTGAAGTGCTTCTGGACTGATAAGAGGCATCTTTCTATTTGTTTCTAGGTTCTGTATTCTAGAACGCTGAGGTTAACCTTAATAAATAAATAACCTGTGACTAACTTAACTATAAACTGAATTTTTAATATCCTCTACCATCCATCTTTTAGAGCTACATACCCAAAAAGAATCAGAATAACAAAAAGGAGGCAATTTATAGAAACAGAAACCATGCTATTTTTCAAGTGATGGTCCCACATCAGTCACCAACGATGACTTTTTCATGTCAAATATAATGCCACCTAACTACCACTTTTAAATTCAAACTCCTCTTCTGCTCAGAGCAAACTCCAAACTGTACTAAAGAAAGTGCATTTCTGAACCTAAGTTTATTAGTATCTCTTCCCTTAGGTGGCAAAGAGTAAAAATACTGGAAATAAAGCTGCTTGAGAGATTCCTGATCATAACTATCCCAAATTGTAGATGGGATACCATCTTTGCACATTATATAATATTAATAATGCTATTAAACTTATCAATACCATAAAAGAAAAACAGTAGAGCAAATATCCAAATTTAGTTTCTTTTGCTTGCCAATATCAAAATATTAAATGTTTTTCCTATTTCTTCACAGTGAGGTAATAAAAGACATTCACTAATGAACTTGCTTGATAGTAGCAAGAATATCTCAGAATTGCCCTCAAACAAAACAAATTAAGAACTTAATATTTTGCAAAACTATGTTTCCCACTTAATATTAGTATAATATTTTACAGCTTTATATAGGCTAACTTTTTAAATTAAAGATCACATCATTCTTTTTTTAAAGTCATACAAAAGTGATAAATTATCTGTCTGGGTATCACCGTAAGGTTCTTGGGACATCCTTGTATTTTAATAATAGATTAAATAAGACAGACAATTTTTAAATGGCACATAAATTTAGGATAGTTATAGTGTAGAATTTTACAGTGTTATTTCAGACTGTATGATAAAATGGATGCTCTAAGATAGAAGTTGTCCTAATAAATTAGGAAATGATCAACCACCAAGATAAACTCTGTCCTATGGCTACAAACTTGAAATCTACATACGTTATGAAGAAACAATTTGCCTTTAAATGCTCTTTACATTTTATATCAAAACTTAATTACGTAAGTTATTAAGATTCAAAGTTGTATAGAATAGGTTATGATATAGGAAGCCTAGCAATCTAAGGCGCTGTTAATAGAAAAAGCAAGCAAAAGCAACTTGGTGATAAGATTCAAAATTCTAAATGTCAATATCATTAATATCCATTGACCTAGCATTTCCATTTCTTCTAATTTATTCTATGAAAATATTCCCTTAAGTATCCAGAGTTATATGTCCAAGGATGTTCATTTCAGAATTGCCTCTATCGGGCCGGCCGAGTGGCTCAGTTGGTTAAGAGCTTGCTCAAGAGTGCAAGCTGAGCTCTGAGCAACAGCTGTTCGAGGCCAGCCCAAGCTGAGTTGCTGTTGAGCTGCCAACAGGTGGCAGGATGGCTCAGCTAAAAAAAAAAAAAAAAAAAAAGAAAAAAAAAAAAAAATGATCTGATCACTCAGAATTGCCTCTATCAACAACAAAAAGGGACAATAAATGGAATGTCCATCAGTATCAAATTGTTTAAGTAAACTATGTTAGTTCTATACAAAGAAATACTGAACAATTGTTATAAAGATTAAAGTATACACATATACACTGACATAGAACTATCTCCCAAGGGTACATGGTTAAATGAAAAAAAGGAAATTATAAAACAGCATGTGTTAAAGCCAGCATATTGACAGCAAAAAAAAAAAAAAAAAAAGAATTGGAGAACCATGCACCAAAGTTAACAGCAGCTATTTTTGGGGGTGGGATTAAGAGTACTCTAATGTATAAATGCTGTGGTTTTGTCATGTTTATATGTCATATAAAGAAGACACACTAGTTTAAAAAACTGCTTTAAGATCTTTAAAAATACTATTTCCACCAAGTTTCATAGGAACTTTACAATGACTCTACAAAAACTTAGGTTACTAAAATAGGTTCCATTTAGCGAAATGCGGTTTCAGAACAGCCTGTTTTATGAAACAACGATTAAGTGAAACTGAGAGCAGTGATTTCAAAAAACATACAAAGAAGTCCTATAAAGTAAAACATCATTCCAATATGAATGTTTTCCCATAGAATTTTCTGATCTTAACCACAAAGGGATCTTTCAGGAAATCATACATATTATTATAAATATTTTCCCAAAGCTTAGTGATTCCTTATTTTATATTCTGCTATGTTCAAGTAAAATTAAATACTTTTATCAGCATATGATTGCATTTCTATAAAATTGTTCATCTATCTTTCTACCTGGGCACATGCAAAGACTAACGTTCACCTAATGTTAACGATGGTCATTTCTGAGTGATGAATGTTGAATAGTTTTACTTTCTTCTTGGTATTCTTTTATATTGCCCAAATTATTTATCATGAGTATATGTTACTTAATAAAAACAAAGTATTTTTAAATATACACAGAGGGTGCCAAAAAAATATATTCACATTTTAAGAAAGGAAAAACTGTGTTAAAATTGTAATACTCAATATATACCAATAGCAAAAGATGTATACGACTCATGTGTATACATTTTTTTGGAACCCCCAGTATTTTTTGAAGAGCTATTACAATTCTACCCCCTTTATTTTTTACCCCCTTTACTATATTTTTAGGACTCATGATGCTCCAAGGCTTTCTTGAATTTTTTTGTTTTGGGCCCTAATGGCTAGCTCATTAAAAAAGCAAAAGCAAAAAAAGAGAAATACACAACATCATGGAACCACCGTAAGGTCCCACAGACTTAAAAGTGAGTTTTATGTTTAAAACAAAAGTCCTGCTCCCCCATCACATGGTCAGAACATCTGTGCAATACATCACCTCCATGACCTGACACATGAATGGAACTCAAAGTCATATGTATAAATTCACGGTATTAATCTATGGGCCCAACGGCTAAGCCACCAGGAATCATAAACAATTAGGGAGATTAAGCTATTAAAATTGGGAAATCTCCGGGGGGAAACAGCAAAGCTGCAGAGGCAAGGTATTGGTAGGTAGAAGGGAGAAGAGGAACGAAAAAGGTAGAGGATATTAGAGGTCAGTATCTACCTCTAAATTCCCAAGGAAAAAGAAAGTGATTTTTAAGCCATTAGAAATATCTCGTGTGCTCCCTATTTTTTCAAGAAATCACAGATATTTAGAATTAAAATAAAACTCCAGTTCTACTTTCACCACAAATAAATTTATAAAGGATAAAAAAATCAACTCACCTGCCTGGCGTACTGGGAATTCCACATGGTCAGAAACTATAATCCGAAGTAAACTGGGGGCAAAATTGATAATCTTGTAGGACTGAAATTACAAAGAAATATTTTATAGTAACACCCGTTGCTATACACACTACTGTAAGTAAAAGAAAAACTTTTAAAGTAAGAAAAACTCTCCAATGCAAAATGAAGATTACTAAAATACTTCAAGTCAAAAAAAATTTATTTAGAATAAATTGATGAATAAGAGTATGAACATTTTTATTTTATTTTATTTTATTTTACATATATGGTCAAAATGCTCTCCAGAAAAGGTGTAGCAATTGACACTCCCAACAGTAGTATATGAGTGTGTCCACCTATCAGATATAGGGATTAGCATTATCATTCCTTCAAAACTTTAAAATATTATTCATATTTTATTTTATTTTATTTTTTTTGAAGGCAGTGTCACTGGGCCTCATATGTGGGACCCGAACCGGGGCCGCTGGCTTCCCAAGCCAGCGTTTAACCACCGCGCCACTTGGCCAGCCCCTAAAATATTATTCATATTTTAAATTACATTTCCTCTAGGTTGCATTTTCCCCTGTTTGCTAGCTCTTTGTTTTTCCCTACAAATTCCTTATTCCCTTTGTAAGTGGAATATCTGTTTTAGTCTTAATAAATTCGAAGAGCTATTCATAAATTTACAATTTCATCCTTTTAGTTGACCTCTACATTGCAAGTATTTCTACCCACCTTATTTGTGCTTCAATTTTATGGTATTTTGACAAACCAAACACAGAAAAGCATGCTATCGGAACAGAATATCCAATACAGGAAAATGGACAAGACAGCGTTAACTAGGTGTGCATGCACTAAGGAGAGGAGCCAGTCCAGGCTGGAACAGTGTGCTTCACAATGCTAAGAGCTGTCATCAGCAGCTGCCCTCTGCTGCTGGAGTATCTTTTAAACTTAACAAATGTCCAAGTGAGCCCATGTTGACGAAGTGCCTGTTGCCTGGGTCATTTTACCCCACAGAAATGTTCTTTGACTTACCCCCGAGTTTGGCCATGACTTTAGAAGCACAAAAACAAAACAAAACAAAAAAAAAACCACCAAGCAACCCATTTCATCTAACCATATTTCCACCAGATGTCTAGTACCTAGACCATATGACTGCCCTGCCACATTCCCAGAGCTCATACTTGGCCTTGCCTGCTGACATTCCCAGAAAACACCTATAAATTCTCAGTAAGGCTAACACCAGACAAATAAAGCAGAGTCTGTTCAGCTTACCTTCTCCCGGGAGCCTGGATCTATGGTGGAATCCCTTTCAATATACCACTAGGTTTATGCATACCACTTAATTTTTTAATATGTCACCTTTCCTATTTATTTACAATAACATTTATTAAAACAACTCTTTGACTAAAAAAATTTGGAGACAACTGTCATGTTTAAAATACTGATCCCTTAGGGCGTGTGCTCTTAACAACAAGGCTGCTGGTTCCACTCCGAGATGGGATGGTGGCTACGCCCACCCGCAACTAAGACTGAACTGGGTACCTTGAGATGAGTTGCCGCCCAGATGGCTCAGAGGATAGAGCGTGCACTCCTAACAACAAGGCTGCTGGTTCAACTCTCACAGGGGATGGTGGCTACACCCACCCACAACTAAGATTGAACATAGCACCTTGAGCTTAGAAGCCACGAGCTGCCAAAGGGAAGCCAGATGGCGATTGGTGTCCTCCACAATGAAGACTGAAGAACAACAACTTGGCTGGTCCCCTCCCCCAATTCCCCAATAAAATCTTTAAAAAATAAATTAATTAAATTAAATTAAATTTAAAAAAAGACACCTCTCTGGATGAGTTACTGTAACAAGATATCTACCCATTCCTACTTCCCTATGCTGCTGCCAAAGAGAATTCTGGGTCCAGGGACGGTGAGGAATGTATACTGGACATTCTTCATATCCTGAGATAAAAATTAAAATGCATTTTCCCACAGAAACAATATCAGAAATAGCAATCAAGGAACTAGTCGCTGGTGATTGAAATTTTGTTGGCCACAGAAAAATACAACTCCAAATAAGAATTCATCCTTTGGAATACAGGCTGTTACGTTTTGAAGTTGACTGCACTCTTCTAAATGGCATTGACAAATCAATCAGTACACTGTAGAAGCTACCTCCATTTTCAATGCAGAACATCTTTGCTGAGGTGGGACTAATCTGTTAATAAATTAGCTGGACCCTAATCACTTATGGTAGATTACCCACATGTTTATCCCACAAAGTAGCATGGTAAAAGATAAGCATACAAAACCTTACATTATAACCATGTTGTACTACAAGATTATATGACATACTTTAGTCTTCTACTTACAGACAATTCAAAAAATATTCAGTGAGAGCATATTACAATCCAAAGCATTATACAAAAATATAAATGCTGGGCCGGCCGAGTGGCACGGTGGTTAAGCGCTGGCTTAAGACGCCAGTGGCCCCGGTTCGGGTCCCACATATGAGGGCCAGTGACACTGCCCTCAAAAAAAAAAAAAAATTTATATATATATATATGCGCTAAATAAGTGGCATAACAATCCACCACTTATATAAATTGCAGAGGGAATTGTATACTGTGAGGACCCTGGGGAATATGGGGCAGAGCAGAGTGAGGATGGAATGGATTTGGATTGAAATACCATGAAGAAAAAGATAGAATTGAGTCCTAAATGTCTCTTCTATTTCTAAGGCTCTCCCACCCTACCTTTCCACTTCCAAAAAGTCAACTGCACTTATATATTGATGAATTAGAAATAAAGCAAGAGTAAGCTAACAATGGTAGAAAAGTATAACATGAGGCTGGCGGAATGGCTCAGTTGGTTAAGAGCTGGCTTAGAGCACGAGCTCTGAGCAACAGGGCTGCGGGTTTGATTCCCACATGGGCCAGTGAATGAGCTGTCGCAGAGCTGCCAACAAGTGGTAGGATGGCTCAGCTGGTGTAAAAAGAAGATTGCCTGTTCAATGGTGGGCCACGCCCACCCGCAACTAAGACTGAACTCCGCAACTTAAGCTGAGCTCCTGCCCAGATGGCTCGGTGAATAGAGAGTGCGCTCTTAACAAGGCTGCTGGTTCAACTCCTGCATGGGACGGTGGCTACGCCCACCCGTAACTAAGATTGAACACAGCACCTTGAGCTTAGAGGCCATGAGCTGCCAACAAGAAGCCAGATGGCGACTGGCGCCCTCCACAATGAAGACTGAAGAACAACTTGGCCGGTCTCCTTCCCCAATTCCCCAACAATGTTCCCTATCCCCACCCCGACCCCCCACCCCCTGACCCCGTCAATTCCCCAAAACCTTTTAAAAAAAAAGAAAAGTATAACATGATATCGAAGAGATGATCCCTATCAACCACTATCAAAGTAACATCTGGCCTCACTGTCAGGTGAAGGGGGTCACAAACTGGCCAGCTTCTTGTTCATATTAGTAGATTGCAGGTTCAGCTCTTTTTTAGTTCCTTCTAACCAACCCCTGGATTACTCTTCTTCTAGCCAATCAACATATAGTCTTCTACTCTGCAAAGTCTGGAATAGGTACTGACTTTAACTTTTTCTTACTCTCAGTGAGAGTCCTGTTCTTTTGGAAATACCAATTACATTCCCTTTGGGCTACAGTTCAATTCAACCTTCTCTCCAGAGTCAGTGTTTTCACCCTCCCTTTTATCTCCTGGGAATCCTGGATTCACACACTTACTCCAAACTCCACCCAGATTTCTCATTAATGCCTTTCAAAGATTCACAAGGCATATCTGCACTTTAAAGTCAACTCCAACCGGGGAAAACCTTAGTGAACTCCTACAGAAATATTTACTCAGGACAGTCGTTCTCACACTTTAGGAAGCACGGAATCACCTATCTAGCTAATTAGCACACCCCCAGGGTTTCTGATTCTTTAAATCTAGAGCAAAACCCCATAATTTGCATTTCCAACACGTTCCCAGGTGATGCTGGCGCTGCTCATCCTGGGCAACACTTTCAGAACCACTAATTTAGGGATATTCCTATCTATTTTAAGGATTACCACCACCTCAAATGGCTGTGACTCTACCCTGGGTGGGTGTGTGTGTGTGTGTGTGTGGGGGGATAGACCTTAATTCGTATGTCTTAGTGAGAAGTCTATGATTCATTCGTACAGGTGAAGAGGGAAAAACAATAATAATAAGCTCGAGTTTGGGATCATTAAAATTTCGAAACGTCGGTAGTAACGCTGGACAAGGTCAAGGCTAGTTAGTAAGACTAGAGGATGGAGAATAAAAGAACGTCTTACACAGTTTAGCGTGTATAAGAAATCCCTCCGAGTGGCGCGTGGTTAAGCGCTGTCTTGGGAAGCCAGCGGCCCCGGTTCGGGTCCCACATGTGAGGGCCAGTGACACTGCCCTCAAAAAAATCAAAAAACAACAAACAAACAAACAAAAAAAGAAATCCCTCCGACACGCCTTACCCGGCGTGCCTTTTGCAGAAGCAGCAGCACCAGCCCGCACATCGCCTGCTGCCCCGCAGCCTGCCCAGCGCTCCCACACCCTGTGCCCGTCAGGGTCACAACAGTCCTACCGTTCCACCCACGGCAGCCGGCGAGGAGCAGGGTTCCTTCCCTGCAGCAACACCTTTTAGAAAGGGCCGGGTCTGAACGCTGAACTCGGGTTTGAATTTTAAGTGCATTTCCCCACCCGCGTCCCCAAGTCCGCGTGCTTAAAGCAATCAACACCCTGAAAACCAGTAGCAAAGGTTTGCTGCTTCAAGCTGCTTCTTGGCGGACCAGCCCCGTTGAACCAACTGCACTGGGGAAGGGAAAAGACAGGAACCAGATGCAAAGGTAACCCACAGGTGCGCGAGCGGTGCAGAAAGAGGTCCCGGGAGTGCGGCGGGGCCGGACCTGGGGCGGGGGCGGGGGCGCTGCAGGCCGGAGCCGCGCGGGTCCGGCGCCCCCGCGGGGGTGGAGGTCCGGGGCGCCGAGCAGGCAGAGCCGGGGAGACCGCGGGGGCGCCGCAGGCCCGCTCCTCACCTGGTTGAGCTCATTCTCGGCTGCAATCCGCAGCTTCGGGTCGATGGTGCCCTTCAGCGCTTGGATGATCCGGTTGAGGTCCATCTCCCCAGGTGGGGGCTCCCCGGCCCCCGGACCAGTAGGCCAGACTGGAGCTTGAGTTTTTCTTTCGACCCCACCCCCCAGCCTGCTCCTCCGTGACCCCGGCACCTCCCTCCCTTTTCACCCCCCGCCCCCGTCGCTACCTGCAGCCACTTGCTGCGCCACTCTGACTCCGCACCCCCTGTCCTCCCTTTCTACCCCCCACAACTCGCTCTCCATTCACCCTTTTACGACAGCCGGTGGGAGGCGGGAGAAGTCAGAAGAGGAAGCGGCGCCTCCTTTACGGCAGCCTCTGCCCCACCCCGAGCGTGAGGCGATGGCGGCTTCCTCCTGGCGGCCGCCATGCTTCTGTACGGAAAGTCGTCGCAGCGTCTCCGAAAGGAAGCGACGCTCGCTACGTCCGGCAGGCGGCCGCCATGTTGTGTACGGAAAACAGTCCCCCTCACCCGCCCCTCTCCCCAGTCCGGGATAAGGACTGGTTAGGTGTCTCTTTACAGCTGCTTACCACATAAGCAGATAGAGATGGAGCGGCACTTTTGGTTGGCTCGAGAACTGTCTGAGCATTACAAGTGAGCCTGCTCCAGGGTAGAATTTGGGGGACCTTGAAGATCGAGCCCACAGGGGGACAGGGCTCCCTCTGTCTGTGGGAGACGTCATTCGTTCACTCACTCATTCACTGCATATTTGTTAAACATAGTTTTGAACCTGAGGACTGAAATATGTAGGTACCACATTATAAGAAGATGAATTTGATGCACGTTACTAGGAAGTTACAATCTGATAGACGAGAGAAATGAAACAGATAAAATATATGTGCAGAGTAACTCCGGAAACACAGAGATCAGAGTAACTACGTACCTGAGAGTTTCTGAAAAATGTATGGACCTTCTCAGAAAAGTAGTGAAAGGCATCGAAGGGTTATACTGTTTCCACTCACTATGGCCATATCTTCTTAATGGCATAAAAATATTAAGGAGCTATTTCTTCCTGAGGTTAACCCAGAGAAGAGAGTTCTAATTACATTTAATAAATAATAAATAAGATGACTGTGGGAAAAATACATCTGAGGGGATGTGATCTTTCCAGGAGCAAAAAATTAAGAAAGATTGGTCCAATTAACTGAGTTCAATCAGTTGGATAGAATATACAAGAAACTTGGCTGCCTGACAGCTGTCCCCTCTGCAGAGGCTGTGAGACAACATCCCTCAATGGGGTGCAGACATGCCTAGCAATATGTCTCTGATTGCTTTCAGTTTTGCCCTTCTTTAATCCATAGTGCCTTTCATTTCCATTTTTTCATTAACCCACTCTCTTGCTCATGATAATCTCTACCTAGTTGACCTCTGAATCTTGATTCCAATATCCTCTTTTCAAGTTAGGACCTAATTCTTCTATCTCTCCCTCAATAGTTCTAACATGTTTTCCAACTCAATCACTTTTTCAGTTTTCCTTAGTTCATCTACTCCTGACTACACATCCTTCTTTGCTATTAAATTCCAGATTCACTTCTCAAGTCTACCGTGACCCACCGTGCAAATTGACATCGTTACAAATGTGTGTTTTCTCAGGCTCAACAATGCTATTCCTTGTCTTTGTTCAGTACTACCTCCCATTCTCTCAACTGTTTCAACCCTCAAAACTCTTTTCAAACTTCCCACCCCTTCTCACAGAGCCCTGCAAAGATGAGCAAAACCCTCAGGCTCAACTCACTCAAACACAAATTTATCTCTGCTTACCCGTCTTCACTTTTTCCTTCCAATCTGAATCCAATCCTCTCCCAACTCTTTTGGAGCCTTGCTCCATAAATCTCTCCTTCCTTCTCTATGGTTTTTTTTCAATATAATTAATTTTGAGTATTATTACATGCTCATTGTTGACAATTTGTAAAACTCTCATTTTTCAACCTCTTTCTCTCCACTGATTCAACCTCATTCTAAAAACATTTCCCCAGCTAAAAAAACAATCTTTCTTCAGTGATGCTTTCTAATCATTGTTCATTCTTTTGCACTTTTCATTCCAAAGAATGGTCTTCATTCATTGTCTCTACTTTTCTTATTTCCTGTTCATGCTTCAATCAACTATATGCCCTCATTTCTCACACTAAAATTACCAAGCAGGGCCGGCCGAGTGGCGCATTGGTTACGAGCTGGTTTTGGGATGCCAGCGGCCCAGGTCTGGATCCCATGTATGAGGGCCAGTGACACTGCCCTCTACAGCTAACAACAGTTCCACCTGGAGCTGGGCTGTGTGGCCCCGGCGACGGTGTAGGCTGCAACCCCTGCTGCAGTGGGCTGCCATAGGCTGCAGTGAATGGCCGGCAGCCAGCGTGAGCGGCCAGCAGCCAGTGTGAGCTGCCAATAGCCGCGGTGAGCGACATCCAGAGGCCGGCGACTGATCAGCCTCATCCGGGAAGAGCGCAATGATGATATCAACATGGGCCAGTGAAGCAACATCCTCCACAACTAGACTGAAGAACAAAAAGACAGCAACTTGTCTGTTCCCCTTCCCCGATTCCCCAACGCTGTTCCCTTCCTCCAATTCCCCAATAAAAATCTTAAAAAAAAAAAAAATTCCAAGCAAAAATCAACACTGATCCCTTACATATCAAATGCAAGAGACATTTTCAGCTTTCATCTTAAAAAAGTGTCTCTCTGGTATCTGACACCATATTATATGCTCTTGTTTTTTAATATCTCTTTCCTTGTTTTCTCTTGAAAAATATATTCCTAACCCTTTGATTACTCATATGATCACCCAACTCTTAAACACTGGTGCCTCTCACAGCTCTTGAATTGTTTTCCACCCATCCTACTTTTGTCATTTCATCCACTTACATAACTTTAACCATCAACTCAGCAAGGACAACTAACAAAACCACTTAACTCTAGATGCATCCCAATGCCTACTACATTTCTACCTGAATGTACCCAAATCCTTTAAGGCACATGCCTAAAACTGAGCTCTGGTAGCACTAAAGATGGTTTGGAATAAGGAGAGACTTGATGCAGTCACTCAATAACATAAAAGGAGAAATTTTTAAAAACAATGATGCCACCAAATGCTGGCAAGGGTGCAAAGAAACTGGATCAGTCATATAGTTTTGGGGAGTGTAAAATGTTGTGATATTGTACTATAATTTTGCAAGATGTTACGATTGAAGCAAATTAAAGGTACACAGGATCCATCTGTTATTTCTTATAGCAACATGAGAATCTACAATTATCTCAAAATAAAAATTTTAACAAAATATATAAATAAAGAGTTGACGTTCCCATGAAAACGGCATGTGCTGTGGACTCAGTTGAAGAAAAGTTACTAAAAAACAATGCTTTCAAATTAGCAGCAGTGTCTGAGACAATAGGAAAAAAAATGATACTGTTGTCCGATTTCTTTGCAAATGTTTTTTTGAAAAGTTTTCCCTAAAATATAACTATGTTTAGCTTACATATTGTATATTATTGCATAATATGAGAGGATGTCTGTATTTATTCATAACCTCACCTTGTTTAAGGTGAATTTGAACCAGCTGTATTATCTTGTTGTATTATCATGGTTTACATATGCTTCACCTTTCTTGTGCCTGTTTCCTCATGTTTCCAGGAGCTGTTGTGAAGACTAAATTAGATCAGCACATTGCTCATGGTACATGCTCAATATTAACTATTACTGTTATATTCTATTTAAAAGGAGAGAGGAGAGACCTTATTCAACTTTTGATGACATAGTGAGAGTCTCACACTATACCAGGCACATAATATGCAATCAATAAGTACTGTTGAATGAATAAATGAATGCATATGAGAGAAATGGGGGGGAGGGGCGGCGGGGGTCTGAAACAGGATATCCACAGTAGAAATAAAAAAGGTAAGACGGCAATGAGACATTTCACAGGCTGAATCAACAGGAATCTGTGACTGATTAGATATACAAAGTAGTAAAAGGAAGTCAAGAATGATTCTAAAGTATTGATGACCTGCAAAGCTCATTAACCAGAGAAAGTGGAAGGGGTATTAGATTTTGGAGGAAAGAAGAATTTGCCTGTGGACATGTTGAACTAGACTTGCTTATGGGTTATACAGCTAGAGACTACATCTGGAACTCACAATAGAGCTGGGTGAGAAGGCAGGAAGTTATGGCAGGGGGAAGAGGGAGGAATAAAGGGATGGAATTCGAACACTATGAGTCATCTGTGTATATAGGTTAGTTGACACCACAGAAGTGGATGTCATTACTCCAGAAATATAGCATAGAGTGTGATTACAGCTCAAATTACGGAAAGTAATTTTTTACTCCAAGCACTTCCACTGTGGCTTTTGAGACTTAACACTGTAGTCATCTAAATGGAATACCACACAGCTGTCTTCCCCATCTGGAGGCAGCAGCTCATCTGCTGGTACATGTTAATAAGCTTGAATTTAGTCCATATGGTGAAGAGAAAATGGGAGTGAAAACTCAATGCACAAAAATCCCTACCTGTAAGTTTAACAATATGTCTTTTAAATTATGTTAAATAATCTGTGAATAGTGAAAAGTTTGTGATTAAATACCTCTACTCCAAAGTATCAATGTTGGCAGGGCACCTGAAATACATGCAAGGTTATATACATACAGCTTATAAGATCCTTAGTACTTTGTTCGTAGGAGTCAACAGTAATCTCCTTTAAGATGTCACTTGTAACAAAAACCCCTGAATAAAATTTTCTAACAGAATGTGAGAGACTGCTCAGTTAAAAAGGAATTTAGAAGAAAGAAAGAAAGAGAGAGAGAGAGAGAGAGAGAGAGAAAGAAAGAGAAAGAAAAAAGAAAGAGAAAGAAAGAAAGAAAGAAAGAAAGAAAGAAAGAAAGAAAGAAAGAAAGAAAGAAAGAAAGAAAGAAAGAAAGAAAGAAAAGAAAGGAAGGAAGGAAGGAAGGAAGGAAGGAAGGAAGGAAAGAAAGAAAAGAAAGATCAGTGATAACGTAAGCTAAAGTAATAGGGGGTTAGAGAATTTCTGAACAGAAGCCAGCAACTTCCTTCTCCAAGACACTAAAGTGGTAGTGGTGGTGGGGAGGGACAGAAGCTAAAAATAGTAACATTTGCTAGAACTAAAGAAGAAATATCTACTTTCAAATCAGTTTTCTCCTCAAAACATGGTTTCTTCTCTTCTGAGGCTTTCCACATTTCACACTGGAAAAGGAGTCATCCTACCTCAATTTCAGGATCTATGAGAAACTACAACTTATGACAGACTCAACTGAGTCCACTTGGTCCAGTTCACAAAGTGCTTAGTTTGCCATAGCAAAGCTGAGTAGTGTTCCAAAAACAATTGTGTGTGCAAAACAGTAGTGGAAATCATGGTGAAGGCAACGGTACCTGAGAACTGAAGAAGGCAAAAAAACACTAGGCTCTACTTGGACTTGAGAGAGCTAAGTCTGGCTCAGGCACTTCTGCTGGTGGCCTTAGGAAGTCACTCTTCCAGAGTTGCAGTTTTCTTATCCCCTAAAACAGGACCTACCTCACAGGGGCCATTGTGAAGATCAAATTAAGATTACGTAGATGAGAGTACTGTGTAAATTATGAGGTGACATGCAAATATTAGTGTAAGGTAGTTAGGTTTTTATGGTAAAACTCTTCTATGCATTATCCCAGGCTTAATGATAATGAAAGAAACCCTCAAGCTCTAGCCAAGGTAAGACAAGGCAGGGTAAGTACCATAGAATCGGCCACTTCATCTTAAGATTTATCTTTTTTTAACAAAAAAAGTGATATGTATGTTTCAAGTCTGACAGTAAGATTGAGAATGAAAAGTAAGTCTTCCTCCCTCCCTCCCTCCTACCTTTCCTTACGGTCAACACTATCAAATTTCTTATACATACTACCAGGGAAAAAAATGATCCAAGTAATCACATATATGTGCTTTTAGAAATTTTTACATAATGTTGCAAACTCTGTTCTGTGTCTTTCATTTTGACTTCTTTAACCAATTCCCTATTGACATGCATCTACGTTGCTTCTCTAATTTTGCTATTATAATGAATGCTATACAAAATATCTGTATGCTTGTACCGTGGTATAATTCCAAAACTATCTGTAAATCTCTAGTGGTGGAATTTCTGGGTCAAAAAGCATATACTTTATCTTGATAGTTATTGCCAATTTATTCTCCGAAAATGTGCCAATTTTATTCCCATCTAGTCTGAATGTCCATTTCCCCATATGCTTGCCAAAATATGTACTTTAAAACCTTACATATGCTTATTGATCTTTTTTTAAAAATATATATATGAATTGCCTCTTTACATCTGTCGGCCTTTTGGGGACCATCTTTTTCTTATTGATTTCCTCCCACAGCAGGTGATCACTGGTCTCTTGACATTATTTCACCTAAACAGAAGTTTTAGGGGAATAAATTGTACATGTCAAATTTGTCCATCCTTTATAGCTTCTAGGTTTTGTGTCCTGCTTAGAAAGCTCTTCCATACCCCTACATCACTGCTGTCCCACCAAAAATCAGCAAGTTCCACCCCTGCATTCAAAGTTTCCAATCATTTTTTTGGTTCCCCATTCATAAATAGGAACAGTCAACCAATTATCACAAGATTCTAAGCAAAGAGATGAGACTAAAACCAACAGGACAAGTGTAGGAAATAAACTACAGTGGGAAGAAAATTTGTTAAACTTTATCCGTAAAATTAGAAAATAATTCGATCATGACACAAGAACAGACTACATATATGTAAGGAATGTTCAGTTAACATTAGTGTATTATAAATTTTAAATGTAGCAGAGATTTAAGACTCTAAAATAAAGTTTGAAAGATAAAAATCCAGGAAATCTCCCAGAAAGTGAAACTTCGAGACAAAAGATGAGAAAATTAAAGAACTGGTCCCAGCAGGACTAGCTTCTGAAGAGTAAACATTCCACTTATAGAACAGAAAAACCAGGGTGTGAGAGAAAGCAAAGGAGTAACTCAAGATTTGCTCTCAGCAGATGAAATGGACAAATCTGATACCTGATATGTCTGGACATCTGAATGTCATTCATCCTTGTAGTCCCAGAGCCAGGTACAAATCAGATAATCTGCATATTTGAGAGACTAAATTAGTCATTTATTTCAAGGCATGAGGCCCTTGAAATAAAATGAATAAAGGAATAATACTTGAGAAATGAAATTAGTGAGCCCCGGGCCTCTTGGTGTTGATAATAGGTAACAATATTTTATAACCTAGCATTCAATATCTTGCACTGGTAGCAAGTGAGCTCTATCTATCAGTGTCAACACTTGCCACTGAAAAATGAGGACGAAGTTACCAGCCTAATAAAGTGGTGGTTAAGAATACCCCTGAGATAGATTAGCAAGCAGAGGACCTAGAGAGACAAATCTAAATTTTTCATCAAAATAAACTGTTTGGCAGGGAAACAGAGTGCAATTCATATGGAAAAACTTAGGGGGCTATATGCCAACAATTATCTCACCTGATAAAATACATAAAATATCATCCTAGTTATCACAGGGATCACAATAGAACATCAGTCATTAAAACTAAGGAATTAAAACTTTGCAAAAAGGATCAAAGTATTAAAAATACAGTATGTGATGTCAAAGTACGGTAAAAATACAGCTATTATGTTGTTGAGAAAGTTTTAAAAAATGAGATGGTTGACAGATCATTGGTACAAGAGGAAAGTGAACCAACCTCTCAAAAAACATTTCTTGCCAACTGTAACTGAATATATAGTCACAGGATGTGGAATATACTGTGGAAGGGAGTCAAAGGAATTGTAGTAGATATGTATGATATGGGGGGGGGAGGAGTGGAGTGGCGAACTGGGGGAGGAGGGTTGTCACTTTGGGGGGTAAAGAGTATAACTATTGCATTGTGCTGTACACCTGAAACTAATAAAAAAAAAAATTCTTGCTCTAAATACCTGCATTTATTCACTAAATCATTTTAGAGGAAGTAAGAGTCGGTAGCTCACAATTCTTGGGGGAGAGTTCATTTAACAGAAGACTACAAGATTTAAAGTGAAAGAAAAAAACTAGGGGGAGAATTTAGTAAATAGAAAAACTTTATATATCTCCTCTATCTCCACCACCAGTTAAGACAACTAAGTATCTATAGCCTCAGGGACTACATAGTAATTATAGGGAATGTATTTCCACTTCTAGTACCATCCACGAGATCTTCTCACTGAAGCTCTTCACTCAAGGTCCACAGATGAGCTATAGAGATCTATGGATCGCCACTCCATCTCTTGTAAATGTATCTAAAATCTGTGCATGTGTGCATCTTTCTGTAAAGATATCTGGACTTTTTTTTTTTTTACTAATGGCTTCCAGAAGAACTGTCTTCAAAAAGTTACTATATTACTTCAGAATGAAAGATCCTGTCCATTCAGTCTCATAAGCCTAAGAATAGTTAATTTCCGGTGCATTGTCTTTACACTTAGGGAAACTGATTTCATTTAAAATACTCTCCCAAAACATGACTATTACCCTAGTTAATGAATCCCTTGTGTGACACTTTTAAAAATATAGAGATGCTCACATAGTTTAAATAAACATTGATTGTGTGCAGGACTAAAGATGAAGCTACAGACTCCAATGTAGTACAAAATGTAATTGCTAAAAAGGATGAGAAAGGCCTCACTGAACTTGATCAACAACCATTCTTAAACATCAAGTTTTCCCCTCAATCATTTAATCATATTTCTGCTTTGCTGTATACTTTTTAGTTTGTGATCTTGGGCAGAAAAGTCATGACCTAATTTAACTGGAGTTCTAATATCCCAAGCCCACAAAGTACCTATCATGAGTTGAAAAGTTCTGTTAAACTGTGAATCACATTACATTCTTTATCTTGAGAACTCTATACTACCATTTAACACCATGAAGAGCTACACATGGCTTCAGGGTTTAATTACTGAAACCACACCCAACTCAAAAATATTAATTATAATAATGTAAAGCTCTTCTGCCATCTTCCTGAGATTATTTAACACCTCAGAGTGAAAGAAGGATCAAAACAAGAACTTTCTGCCTCTGCAAGTGACTTGCCTTGGTTGCACTGGAGGAATGGCCCTCTCCCTAATCTATTCCAGAATACTGCAATCAAAATGCTAGCTTAAAAATCATATTCCTTAGGTAACTGAGAAATAAAATATTCATTAAGTTCTCATTAAGGAGAAACATATAAAAGCTTTAATTTCAACGTGTGAGAATACATGTCTAAAATGGACACTAAATTCTGGCAGCACCTGTGATATTGCGTAAGACAGGATATACACACACACACACAGAACCCTCAAGTGTTCAGAATGAGAGAAAAACAATTACAGCACCCAACAGTTATTACACACTTAGGTGCCAGGCACTGTGTTAAGTCTTTTAGATATATTCTTAGTTGAACTTAACAACTGCCCTATGAGGTTGATCTATCATCACCCCCAATTTACACTTAGGGAAATGGTCTTTTAAAAAAAAAAAAAAAGAGCAAGCTCTTAGAGGTAAAGTAACTGGCACAAGATCAGTAACTAAATGGCAAAATCAGCACTCAAACACAGCATTGCCTGACCACAGACCTGTGCTTTTTGATGACTAAACATTCTGAGAGTCAAATTAAATTGAGGATCCACTAGAAAGCATAAGTATTATTGATGGTGAACCAGTGGTATTACCTGTGCTTCTACTATTTTACTTGTATTATTATACATTTAGTAGGTACTTGATAGCTAACTAGGATAGCACATGCCCTACTACAAGATAGCTTCAAGGAAAGTATGTGATTTGGCTAATGGAAAAACAGATAAAATCTTTTAATGAATGACATGTATAATAGAGGAAATGTACAATAGAGAAAAGTAACTATAAAAGGAGCTGTTATATATAAAAGGATTTGTATTTTCATATCATAGTATGAACCTATAAATACCCTTATTCAAGAAATATCAGTAATGAATACTAAAAATTAAATATTTGACCTCTCAACTAAATATTTAATCAAATAAGAACAACGAAGGTGCATGTAACTTTTTTTTATTGAGGCACAACAAGGCATTATAACTTGCCTGAACTTGAGGCTGAGTCAGTGTATTAAGCTGAACATTAATACAGTAAGGATTAAGTGCAAACAATATACATTCACAGCTTGGCTAGCGAGGCTACATCACAATGTATAAAGTGCCAGGTGAGTGCTAGTTGTCATTCAGCTTGAAATGTTTCACCTTGGAGAGGAAAACAAAAAAGTAAGGACCTCCTCCTTCCTCTAGGAATGAAAACATTTTCCTAAACCAACCAGTCACGAGGTCCTTTAATCCCACTAGTGAGAACTCCACTAGTGAGAACACCATCCATTCATTAATTCTGTACTGCCTTTCAATCTTGATAAAGAAGGTAGCCTGAAAATGTAGAATATTTCCAACTACTTCCATAAATGGCTCCCCTGTGCAAACGTAGCCATATCTGGTCTCCCTGGAAGAGCTGAAGAATTGCATGGTTGCTGGCCGTTTCGTGGTCTGGAGCACCATCGTTGGCATAGGCAGACACCAAGACCTCTTCATTCTTCATGAGGTTGACATACAGCGGCACATTTACTGCCAGCTTTAGCATATGAAAAATGAAAACGTAAGTGCCGTTCACGGGGCAATTAAATCTACCGAGCTGAAGATCAAACGTTTCTCCCAGGTTGTTCAGAAGAAGATCAAACACGATAGGTTGGTCTAAAGTTCCCGGGGCGAGATTAGAGGTTCTGGCTGCCGAAAAGGCAACTCGCATCTGCTGAGGCAGGGGATAGACATGTACTGGCAGTATGGCGGCGGCTGGATTTGTCACTGGCACATCCACAGGGGTCATGCTACGGGAGTCTCCCTGTCCAGAGTCACCACTGTTACAAGTCTCGTTGTCTCTGTCTGGGCTGCTCACCTGAGAAGAATCACTCCACCCTGCTGTTTTATTAGCAACAGTGAGTTTCTCATAATGAAGCAGTTAGCTTTGAACACAATATTTAACATTAGTCGGCTACTGAAACACAGATAAAGATACATTTTATAGTAAATTCCAAAACAAAAGCAATAACGTGTAGCTACAGTATGCTTTTCTAGAGTTTTCTGGCAATAGGCTTTTATATCACTATTCTGGAGGCAGAAGGGACCCTAAAATGACCTTATCTAGAAGAGTCATTTTTTTTTTTTAAGATTAAGAAAATAAGGCCTCCAAAAGGTTGGATAACTTACCACTAGTTAAGTTTAGTGAACAAAGTCTAAAACCCAGGTTTGCACATTCTTTTTACTTCTTTATCTTTTTCCCATAAGTTTCACTCTGTTCTTAACTCCTCAGTGATAAACCTACTCAAAGTATCTAATATAGAAGGACTCCAGGAAACTGAGATTATATAACAGAACCAACTTTTAGAACTACTAGTCATTCAAAGCTATTTTGTCATAGTACTAAGCCCCATGATGAATGCTTGTTCTTTATTTCCAAGTTAATGTGATGATGAAATGATAATGTTTTAAGTACTGCACAAAAAAAACACTGCTCAGATGAGGCAAAGGACCTCTGAATATTGGCTACTTTCTTAAAAGGAAAACATTATTTTCCTGTGACAAAGTTAATCTTTAGTATTTCTTTATTTTCTCAGTTACACTGAATCTTTTAATAGCACTTTCACATTTGAAAAAATATTACAAGTATCCTGCTTTTGTTTCAAGCTTTGTTTCTTAATTGTAGCTTATTCCTATCTATCAATGTAGTGATACTAGAGTATCTGGAAGTACCCATTATTACAAAAACCATCATCCTGAAACATTACATGAAACTATTTGAAATCATTGTTGTGAATAAATAAATATATATATATACACACACACACACACACACATACACACACATATACATATATATACACACACACACACACACATATATATATGGTTAAATTACGCTCTGGTATCAAGAGACCTGAAAAAAAATATATATATATATATAATTGAGAACTGATTTCCACAGCCTTTCTAAGTAGTCTAATATCTTCCTCAGGTCTCAGAACTAGAACTTAAACAAACTGAAAATCTCAACAAGACAAATGCTGAAAACAATGTACTTTGGGGAAAACTTGCAGAGGATGAAGAAAGATCTAAAGGTGTGTATTGGGTAAATAAATTACTCAGTTCATTATCCTTACTTTTTTTTTTTTTCTTTTTTTGAGGGCAGTGTTACTGGTCCTCATATGTGGGACCCGAACCAGGGCCACTGGGTTTCCCAAGCCAGCACTTAACCACCATGCCACTCGGCAGGCCCTTATCCTTACCTCTTAAATTTGCCCGAGGACCACCAGATGTCCCTCCACGCTTGTAACACTGCTGGAAATTATCCTAAAATAAACACATAATATTTACCTCCATACCAAAAATGTAAGAAAATAATTAGCTATTACTCAGGATTATTGACTGGTCAATCTGTAAGATTAAAGTCCTCTGAGCCCTTTATCTGGCTTTCTCCAGCAACCCAAAAGTCTTAGATATTTCCAAACACCAAGAAAAACAAATCACAGAAGGGCAACAGTTGTGATACTTGCTTAATATGCTAATTAACCTTACCAAATAGATAGGTTAATACTTGCAAAAACAATCAGCAACTAGAGAACATTATGTAAAAGATATATTGCTAGGTAATGGGAGAAATTCAGAAATATGGCATGGTCCTCTGTCCCTCATCTCAATATAAAAGGAGTTAATAAAGCAAAAACACTGACTATTTTAATCTTGCTCTATTTATAAACCACACTGTAAAGACAATTACAAACTATGCTAGGCTTTGTCTTGTCTTGACAAGGGGCTTGATGAGAACTACACTGTATGAAAGTATTATTGCCTGGAAAGGTAAGCTATTATCGTCAAGAAAAAAAATGTTCAAGAGGCGACATTTCAAACTGACTCCCAAGTACGGTAAAAGCCCACCTCCATACAACCCATGAAAAGAATAATTAGTGGTGTAATTAGATTAATGCATGTAGTAAAAAATTTAAACAGCACAAGAAGGTATGAAAATGAAAATAATAATTAAGTCTCCTAACCAGACTCTTAGTTCTCTTTCCAATAGCAACCACTATTATTAATATCAGGAAGAAATTTAAAGCAGCACACAAAAATACTAGAATATTGGTGTTAAGAACAGATAGCTCCATTACTGAAGTCTACATTAATCAATATACTCCATTCACACCCACTACCTGAGAATCATGTAATAACTAACAATATTTGCGTGCTTGATACACACCTGGCATTGTGGTGCTAAACACTTATATAAGTGCTAAGCACTTAGTTCATTTAATCCTCAGAACATCTCATAGTAAGATCTGACAACACCTCAGAGTAAGATGACTAACTGAAAAAGGTGAGTCTTCATCTAACAGATGAGGAACTGGAGCTCAGAAAGTTTAAGTAACATGCCTGTGGTCACACAAGAGTTGTGGTGACATCAGGGGTCAAACTCACATCATTTGGGTGACTTGGCATGTTTTCCAAGGTGTGTTCTTCACCTCTTTTCAATGCTGCTTTGGACAGACATCTGTCTTACCTCACATAACTGTAAGCTCTTCAAGTGCAGGTACTTTATATATTTCCAACAGAACTCAGTATGACACCATATGCATACTGAAAGGCTTGTAAAACTTCAAAACCGAAAATACTAATATAGTAGAAATTCATATTCATATTCATATATGACCAACGTCAGGAAATTCCCAAGACTTGTTAAAGTGAAATGTCTAACATCCTCCTATCGGTCTTTGATCATATGTAGTAAAGAAAATCTGCTGAGCTCTTCAAATCAGAAGAAACAAAAAAATTAAACTTATAAAAAGAAAAAAACCTTTGCTATACTTGATATCTAGAAGTTAATTTGAAGGCAGTAAAGTTAAGATCATTGACTCTAGAGTTAAGAAACTTGCATTCTAATCTTAGTTCTACCGTTTACTTGCTGAGTGACCTTAGACAAGTTATTACTTATTTCTGAACCCGTTTCTCTTATAGGGTGGAGGAGTAAATGAGTTATGCAGATGACGTGATTAGTAATGTCCTTAAGACCTTCTAAGTTGTCATTTATTCTCCATGGGATACTGGAAAAGCTTCCAACTAACTCGCCACAGTACTACTTCTAAGGAAAAAATTAAGAGTACCATATAACAAAGTATGACTCTGC
Organism: Aselliscus stoliczkanus; assembly: GCA_033961575.1. NCBI lineage: Eukaryota > Metazoa > Chordata > Mammalia > Chiroptera > Hipposideridae > Aselliscus > Aselliscus stoliczkanus. The sequence goes on along the minus strand of CM066727.1, from coordinate 166,062,386 downwards.
TACAGTTTAATCACCAACTTAACATCCAACTGTACTACTACTATTCAACAATGACAACTCTTCTTACCCTTTGGGAATAAGGCATTGCAGGATACTCTCTAGCTTGGAATTGTAGCTGGCTATAACTTCCATTGGAAATTGAAGGAGGTCCTCTATAAGTATCAAAACCTAGTAAATAAACAACTTACATAAAATTATAAGCAAAATTATACTAAACATTTAAATACCTAATTACATACCATTTTAAAAGTTAAATTGATGCTATAATGCCATCATTAGATTTACGCCTTCTTTAAGCAAACTCTACCAATATTGTTTCCACAATAAAACACACAATTATAAAATATCTCTTACTTCAAATAAGCCAACTGTAGAAATGTACTATTGCTGGAATGCAGGTGAAGTTGGGAAATAGTGGCAGAAGTAGGTAACTAAGGTCTGTGTAGAGTGCTTTGCTAACACCAAACAGTGACTGGAATACCTGAAACCACATTTAAAACTAAAGAGGATATGAGATCACTAGTATAGTCTCAAATACTCTGGTAGACAAATAACTAGAAAATGGGCATTCTCTAATTATGACACATTTTGAGCAGTCAATTAACAAAAGAAAGCAATTATTCAAATATGAAAACTAAAATTCATCCCTCAGAAAAAATGATGCCCAACCTTTTACATTGGTTAGTAACAGGATCAATCTGCTTTTCATACAAAAAGTTCTTCTGTTATACAGAATAAGTATATTAGAAATACTGTATTTTGCAGAAATGGGAAATTCTCTACTACATTCCATATGGCAACTACAGAAAGGAACAAGGTATAGTTTAAGTCAAGTAAGTATATAGATAAAATAATTCAGTATAATTCAATTTTATTGAGCATACCTTTATACCCACCAGGTGACCGATAAATATTGGTTAGTAGTCTCCCACCACGAGTACATCCTCTGACAGATCCCCGGCTATTGACAAATGGCTGAGACGGTCTGGGAAGTACACTCGTCTGTGCTGGGTAAAAGGCAAGGCTACCGTTGCTTACTTGAATGGTTCCATCAGGATAACTTGCTGCTTAAGGAAACAGTTTTAGATTCCAAGAGTTAAATGGTAATAGAGATTCAACATTCTTTATACTTAAAAATCATTGTGTATCAAAACCTTTAATACAATTTTCTCCTTTAAAAAAAAAAGGTACTGTGTGTGTGTGTATATACACATATATATGATATCTTTAAATAACATATTTAAATAATAGAACATTATTCAGCCTTATAAAAGAAAATTCTAAAAGAAAAAAAAAAGGAAATTCTGACACATGCTACAATATGGAAGAACCTTAAGAGACATTATGCTGACTGAAATAGACCAGTCAAATATTGTATGATTCCACTGTATAATGTAAGTACTGAGTAGTTAAATTCAGAGACAGAGTAGAATGGTGATTGCCAGGGTTTGAGGGGAAATCAGGGTGGGGAGTTAGTGTTAAAGGGGTATAGAATTTCGCTTGGGGAAGATAAACAAGTCATAGAGATGAATGATGGTGATGGCTGCACAACAATCTGGGTGTGCTTAATGCCACAGAACTGTACACTTAAAAATGGTTAAAATGGTAAACTTCATGCTATATATATTTTTACCACAATTAAGTATTCCAGATCAAAGAGAAAAATAAAATGAATTCTCATTAATACTGTAATTGAGAGGGCATATGACAAAAATATCCTGTAAGTAAATCACCTGCCCTATGTTTTCACAAAGCAGGTGAGACGGGAATGCCGTCACTTGTGGCTAAGTCCAGGGATTTATATTTACTACCTCTTATGATTAACAAAGTACCCAGAATGCACAAATCATCTGCTCAGACTTATAGTTTAGAAGACTCAATAGAGTCTGAAATTGAAAAGACTCAATAAAGGTCTGAAATACCAATACTAAAAATCTTCAAGTGCATCTTAAATTAGGAAATAACTACAAAGTCGTTCATTTCTTTCACAATTTAGAACAGCATGAAAGATCAAAACAGTCTCCCATCTCTAAGCAAACAGTAGAATAAGCATACTAAATTGTATCTTCACATTAATCAATACTTTTGTTATAAGAGGAAAGAAAAGAGAAAGGTCAAATAGCCATTTGTTTGTGCTAAAAGAGTTAACAGAATGGTTTCAAACCCTTCATAAAAGCAGCTAGACAATAATGCCCAATCTACCTGTATCACTGTATTACTGCAGTCACAGTAATTGAGTTTAAAAATGAGCCTACATATTCATATAAATCAACCATCTAAGTTCCACTCAACAAAAGTTAAAATTAATGGTGCACTTAACTAAGAGGAAACGGCATTAAGTGTTGGTCAACACTTGAATATGTAAAGAGAAAATGCTTACTCGGGGAAAAAAATGCTAAAGCGTCACTACAGAATTGTTTTCCATTCAATTAGCTGTCATCTAAGTTTTCAAAATAGCATATGCAAAGATCTCACCCATCTCTTGGGAAAGCACAGTTTGTTCTATGTGTATAGCGGGCAGTTGGCACTGGGGTGGTGTCTGTGTACTTGCTGTAGTAAAACTTTGACTGTAGCCAGGTGAATAGGGGGATTCTTTTATTTCTTGTTCTTTCCGTGGAGGCAGAGGTGCATTCACATTAAATACCTTAAAAGACAAGGGTGTACTGAATCATTTGCGAAGTTTCATAGGAAATGATTAAGGGTGACATCCAGCAAAACTCTGCAACATTCAAAAATGTCTATTTGATGGGAAAAGGACTTGAATTAACATTTCTTTAAAAAAGGTAAATGGTCAATAATCACATGAAAAGATGCTCAATACCATTAGTTATTAGGGAAATATAATATAAACCACGCTGAGATACTGCTTCCTCATACCCATTAGGATGGCTATTATTTTAAAAAATAAATAAAAATGCAAACAGAAACAGAAAATCTAAGTGTTGGTAAGGTTGTGGTCAAATTGGAACCCTCATGCATTGCTGGGAGGAATGTAAACAGGTGCAGCCACTGTAGAAAACAGTCTGGCAGTTCCTCAAAAGTTAAATATAGAATACCGTATGATCCAGCAATTCCAGTTCTAGGCATATGCTCAAAAATATGGAAAGCAGAGATTCAAGCAGATATTTGTACACCAATGTTCATAGCAGCATTATTCATAAGAGCCATAAGGTGGGAACAACCCAAGTGTCTATCATCAGATGCATGGATAAACAAAATGTATGTACATACATACAATGGAATATTATTTAGCCATAAAAAAGAATGAAATTCTAATCCATGCTACAATATGGATGAACCTTGAAACTATTATGCTAAGTGAAATAAGCCAGATACAAAAAGACAAATATTGTGATTCCACTTAGATGAGTTGCCTTGACTAGGTAAATTCATAGAGACAGAAAGTAGAATAGAGGTTACGAGGGGCTTCAAAGAGTGAGGAATAAGGAGTTATTGTATAATAGGTAGAGTTTCTGTTTGGGGTGATGAAAAGTTCTGGAAAGAGACAGTGATAATGGCTGTACAACACTGTGGATGTACTTAATGCCACTGAGTTATACACTTAAAAATGGTTAAAACAGTAAATTTTATGTTATGCATATTTTACTATAGTTCAAAAAAAAAAAAAACTTCTATCTGATTTCTGAAAGAATATAAACCCAAGTACAAAAGTTAATTTTCCTGCTATTATATGATCATAATAATGCTCACTGAGAATGAAAGCTATTTAGAAGAGGGTAGTTTTTCAAAAACTAAAGATGAATGAAAAAAATTGACTATTTACTGAATTTCTACCATGTGGCAGACAATGATTTGTCCAGACTCCAGCCATCGTCTATAATATCGCATTTCTATTACTCTCTAACTTCCTTATCCTGCTCCATTTTTCCTCACAACACGTAGCACCTAATGTATTATATATGTGAATATTTTTCTCTCTAGTGCCCCCCCCCATAATAAAATGTAAGTTTCTGGAGCACAGAAACTTGTCTCTTTTTCATTGTTACAAACTCAGTGACTTAAGAATAGTGTCTGGGGCCGGCCCAGTGGCACATTGGCTTGGAACACCAGCTCTGAGCAACAGGGCCACTGGTTCGGATCCCACATGAGAGCCAGTGATGCTATGACCTCTACAGCTAAGATGGTGACAACAGCCCGACCTGGAGTTGGGCTGCCATGAGTGGCCGGTGACAGCGTAGGCTGCACCGGGGCTGGCCGGCAGCCAGCGTGAGCTGCAGTGAGCTGAGGTAAGTGGCCAGATGGCTGGTGAGCAACTGCCTCACCCGGGAAGAGTGCAATGATAATACCAACATGGGCCAGTGAAGCTATGTCCTCCGCAACTAGACTGAAGAACAAAAGGACAGCAACTTGTCTGTTCCCCTTCCCCATTCCCCAACCCTGTTCCCTTCCCCTCATTCCCCAATAAAAAAAAAACCTTAAAAAAAAATAGTGTCTGGCCTCATAATTACCTGTTTGTTGAAAGCATGAATGAATGAATGAACGAACAAATGAATGAACAAGACCCAATTTGTGCTGGAGAGAATTCAAACAAGTGGACAAGACAGATTGGCTTCAGTGAAAAACGATTATGACAAGAATATAGAGGCAGGGCCGGCCAAGTGGCGCGGTGGTTAAGCGCTGGCTTGGGAAGCCAGCAGCCCCGGTTCGGGTCCCACATATGAGGGCCAGGGACACTGCCTTCAAAAAAATAAAAAATAAAAAAAAATAATATAGAGGCAAGAGGACAAGTCTGGCAGATTATGCCACACTTCAGGAGTTATTGAGTGTCAGGTGAAGGACTTTCAATTTCATTCTGTGATGGACCACTGTTTGCTTTTAATTAGGAATAGGAAAAATGTTAGTAAAACCAATGTAGCAATAGTGTGCAGGGATGGACAGGCAAAGAGGGAAAGCAAAGAAACCAAGCTGTTCTGAATGGCCAAGCAGGAAGTGATAAGATTAGTGCATTGTGATAAGATCCCTGCAGTATGCCTGCTTTTCTTGCCACTCCACTCACCCCACCCAACCTCCGTCACTCAAAAGTACCTGGAGTGGGACATTAAGCACCATCAGGAAAGGTACTTACTGGTTAAGACTTTGTTTTTTTCTAAAGAACTGTTTTTATACTATTTTGTATTTACAGAATAAACATACAGACCTAGTTGTAATATTACCTTTAAAAAATTTACACTGCAATTTGTAGAGGAATATGTAATCCAACAAATAGCATGGGATCAAGATGAAATCAAATTAAAGTTTCAACAATGATTAAAACATGCAGGCTGTCTCCCACAAGAACTGATGTCAATAGAAGGCACATGGGCTCATAGGAATAGAGACTATAACTGACCATGAAATCTTGTCACATATTGGGGTGCTGACGGTTCCCAACAGATAAGGGAGAAGGGGAAGGGATTAGACAGCATAAATGGGCAACTACAATATTGCCACAGGGATATGAAACACAGTTCGGGGAACATAATAATGTTGCAAAAATGTTGTGGGGTGTCAGATGGTCACATGTCTTGTTAGGAAGACCACTTCATGGATGGAGTAGAGGCTTGGTCACTGCACTGTATACCCGAAACTGATGTTGTATAATATTGTACAATGTACTGTAATTGAATATATAGATAGTCAGGGGATGTGGAGTATACTGTGGAAGGGAGTCAAAGGAACTGTAATAGATATGTATGATACGGAGGGAAGGAGTGGGGTGGTGAACTGGGGGAGGGGGGTTGTCACTTTGAGGGGTAAAAAGTATAACTATTGCACTGTGTTGTACACCTGAAACTAATTTTTAAAAAATGTTTATTTCACAATAAAAGAATTATAAAAAATAAAATAAAAAAACACGCAGGTACATGTCGTGTATGTCCAGTTATTAACGCTACGGAACATCATTAGTGTGATATTAGCAATGGTTAGTATTATTAAGCTATTCATAGAAATTATGTTTCTGACCCACACATTTCATTTAATAGGGGTCCTCAGCTTTGCCTGCTACTAATTTTCAGAGAGGATACAATGCTCTGATAAAATACCCATTCAAAATTCTCGAGGCTTTGGATGTAATACTCTTCCACCACAAACAATATTTCCACAGGACAAATGTAAATTCTACCAGCCCCCAAAATAAAAGAAATGAAAAAGGCAAAATTTTTTGCATAGTACCTAATAACAGATGTAAGAGAAACAGGAATAATGAACTGCAATCATCATTCACGCTTCATACTCACTGTCTGCATGGCCTGGAAGGGTGCTGTGTTAATAGTTACTGAACTACTGCTTGCTGGAGGTGACTGGAAGCCCTGTTCAGAACCCTTTGACAGGGGAGGGTTTGGAGAAGCGAGCAAAGACGTTTGCTTGCTTGGGGGGACTGCTGCCTGAGGACGAGAAATGTAGGATCAGTCAATCACGTCCCGTATAATAAGCAGTCAACTTACACTAAACCCCAGACTAGCGGAAGTCAGCAGGTTCTGTAGGATGACATTCGGACACGGGAATGCAAAATAGCTTTTGCTTACAATTTCAAATTTCAGTTGCTGAGAATGCACACTAGCACTTTTTTACACAGCTTGCTGACTCAGTGAAAGAGTCTTGCTAATAATCAGTCTAACAGAGAAGGGACTGAACTTTTTATGAATACCTAGTCCTTTTCAAACCCTGAAATAGTTATTTTCCATTAGGTTAAGAATCTAATATTATTCCCAATTTATACAGCTGAATTAGGCTTAAGAAAAACCTTGGGTTAGTTGCTTATTTCAGTGTTAATTTTTCCCTATTTTAAAATCTTATTAATGGATTTCTAAGTCAGCTGCTTAAAAAAGAGAACCAAACTTGATCACTTGATCTCATTTCAATAATCCTTATTAAGGGAATAAGCAAGTCCTTGATTTAACAGATTATAACTCCAAAGGTTTAAAAAGATACCAATATTCTGTCCCAATCAGATTATGAAGCAGACACTTGTGACTAACTTGGTAACAAATATTTCCCCTTCTTAAAATGGAGAACCAAGTAATTTCAATTTACACCATAAAAACTAATGCTCATCTATATTTTCTTATATTCTATAAGGAATTCATATTCTTGTATAAGTTACCCCCCCCAAAAAAAAAATAAAACCTAAGAGTTGTTATATTAATCCAAAAAAATCATCTTATGTTGCTATACCTACCTCAAGAATTGGCTCAAACTTAGCAACAACTATCACTTTAGAATTGAAAGCACAAACATAATACTGTAAAATGCTTTTGACAAAGTTAGTTGCAAAGAGAATGTGAATCATTCCAATTTTAGTGAATGCTAATAGTTAACACTATGATGCTGCTGAGTCTTCAGTTATATGAAGAAAAAGATTTTTCTCCCAAGAATTCTTATAGTGAGAAACTTGACCTAATCTTACCTAGAACTTTTCATCCTTTTTGACATTCACAATTGGGACATATTTACTGGATCTGATAAAGCAATACACTATTAAGCCTGCTTATTATAGCAAAGTCACAATAAAGTTACCTGTATAGTTCCAGGATCACATCTACAGAAAGCAATACAGTAATCAGTGAAGTATAAATAAATCATTCAACCGATCATGCCTGTAATTCATAAGATAAGCTGGTTCTGCTATTTTTTAAGACGAAAGAAATAAGACCAATTGGTCTCTTATTACCTCAGCAGTCTCTAAGGTCATAAACTCTGTGTCAGATCCTGAAGAAGGCTGATCGGCAGTTACCAAGCAAGCATTTGAGCTACAAGTAGCTGGAGAAGCAGCAGCCTAGACACGGGAAGACAAAAAACACTGTGAAAGGCACATTTTGTTCCCTTGGTACTTCTCGGGCCCTGGGCTTTCTAATATGTTACTCAGTGAGCCTTTACTAGTAGTGACGAACACTATGCTAAACACATCACACATATTAACATATTCAGTCCTCACAAGAACCCTGTGAGGTAGGTACCGTTATCCCCATTGTACTAACAATCAGAAAAAGGCAGAGGAAGGTTAAGTCCTTTACCCAAGTTTACTCTAAAATGAAGTGGCAGAGAACGAGCGCTGAGATTCAAACCCACATAGTCAGCGACAGTGCCTTTCCAGGCAGAGTCACCAAAGCTACTCATCTAATCCCATCTTCACTTATCAAGATTCTTGGCCCTGGAAACCTGGGGCTAGATTTTCAATCTGGCACTCAACACAGTTCACTGGAAGATGAGCCTGGGGCACATTTAACACTGGAGGCACCGCTCGGCCAGGGATCTAGTAGCTAGGCTTTCACTTGAAGTGTGCTGAGTGCCTCAAAGAGGCAGGCAGAGTTATAAAATGAAAGAATAAGCTCTATATAAATCACAATAGCACCAAAACTCTAACTGAAATTTAAAGCTAATAATGTTTGTAAAATAAAAATCTGGAGAAAGCACAGCTGGAACTAGGGCTGTGACAACTGGGACCAATAAAAAACGAACCGAGTGGGTAGGAATTTTATGGTACAACAGGTAGTAGCTATAATATAGAAAGACCCATAAAACTCTAGCAATCACAAGGTCTGAAGTATCAGTGAATCCACTCCTTTTATCTAAATGCTTTGATGTGGTGCTCAGCAGCCCAAGTAATAAAATAGGTGAATTGGAAACTAATTAATGGTAACCAAACATCAGACCTGTTATGTTTCAGTGACCTTCTAGAAGGGGTTATCATGATATACACCACTCCTTGGGAATGAGATGGAGACCAAGTTTAAAAAAGGTCTTGTGGAAAAAAATTTTTGATGTCCTTTATAACATTTTATATAACTAAATATATAGGTATAGTTTAGATCTGACTAAAATATTGGAACTATTATGAGATTGGAGTGTTTCTAAAACTAGGTCTTTCTTCTGGCCTTCTCATTAAAATGATGAGACAATGCCCAAAATAAGTGGGACTGGCTGTTGTAGGGACATAACTAATTCTCTAGCCACAGAAAGATTCAAGATGCTACAGTTTAGGCAACTCAGGCCACTTGATAGTTAAGCTTTAAACGACTTGAATTTTAGTTAAAAGGTTGACTTAACTAAAAAGTTAAAGACACATTCTTTACACTAGTGTTTATTTAGAAATTATGGCAATTCTTGATTCCAAATTATTGCTCTTTAAGTAAACCAGCCAGAGATACTTCTAAGTATTGGGGAGTAACATGATGCTAGAGACCAATGGTCCCCAAAAAATGGATGTGCAAATTCACCCAGGGAACTTATTAAAAATATAATTGATTAGGTAACTCCACTAGAAATTCTGATCCAATAGATCTAAGGTGATATCTGGGAATAAGTATTTTTATTAAAGTGACCAAGTGATTCTGATGCAGCCATCCCACAGGCCTGCCCCTGAGAACTAATGAACTAGACCAGACAAGAAGCTTTTCAAAAAGATTTTAATTGGTCAATTGAAAGTCTCACATAGAACCCTAATGGCTAAAATGAATAAAAAGGAACTCTTTAGTTACAGCAGTGAGTGGGGTGAGGTACCCTGCTCAAAACGTGTTTACGTTTTGAAAATTGAGCCACACTTTATCAAACTAAATATAAACCACTGTAAATAAATAGTATTTACTGAGAAGTTTTGGGAAGGGAGGGCAACAACTGTTGAACCACCTGGTCAAAATATTTAACCTACTGTCAGAGCAGCTACTGTCAAGAAAATTGCCATGAGGGCTTTCAGAGGGATCCTAAGAAAGTTTTTTTGAAAAGTAATAACTTAACTGTTAATGGAAATGCAACGTGGCATTTAGAGAGCTCAGTGATCTGGTCCCTTTATAACTCTAAGTGTGTTCTGGGAAAATTAGTTCCTCCAAATACAACGATTATGTGTTTCGGGGAAGGGGGGGCTGGCTAATGATGGGTTAAATTAAATTAGTTTCTTTCTTTAGACCCTTTACTATGCTGATATACTAAGTGGCTTAGGTAGCTCAGTAGCAAAGTAAGATTCCAAAGCAAGGTACCTCTGAATTCTTCAGGTTTGCACTTTCCTTACTCAAGTCAACTGGCCTTCTCTATTATAACAGATGCCTTCCCCATGGTCATTAGGGAATGTTTTAAGGACTGGTTGTACTTAATTTTTAAAAACTAGACATTTAGGACATTTTCAATAACTTAGGTATGTTAGAATCATTAAGTCTGATCCTTCTTGCCAAAGCAAGAGTTTCTTCCCTGAATAGCAGAGAAGCGTATATGACAGATTAATTTGGAGAAGTTACCTGTAATGGCTCTTGAAGAAAATCACTTTGACTGGATAGGCTTTGTTCTGTAGATGCTGCAGAGAGTGAAATCAACAGTAAGCTACTAAAGGAGGAGAAAAGGTTACGCATATCAATGGGGTGGAAACTAAAGTTCACACTTTACCAAAACAAACAAACAAAAGCAGTAGCTGCAAGGACTAAATCTCAAGTCCATCAAGAACTTTCCATTAGAGCTGTAAAAAGAGTCAAAGAGGACTGTAGAAGAATAGCATGCCAGTTCCATCTGCAATTCCTAATAATGCTTTAAGGTTAAATGAGCAAAAGCAGCATTTCAAGGCTTCCAAAAGAACAGAAACAGGACCTTTAAAAATAACTGGTAATAGTAATTTGGAAGATAAAATCTGAGCTATCATGAATAGTAATTAACTGATACACTTAAATTTCAAGTTTCAGGGTAAGTCTTAGCTGGGTCATCTGTCTCCAGGTTTTTTTTCCCTCTTTGAACATGTATATTAATATACTTCTCAATTACATAATTTCAGTTTGGTTTCTTCTTCTTCATGTCTATTGCTTTTGTTAATTACTCTAGTTATTCTACTTACTTTATCCAGGAATTACTGTATAATCTTCTAGTTGGCATATTGGCATATACTGCTTATACAGCTGACTACGGCTGATTACACCACCCCACCCCTGAGATAAACTAGTGTAGAGCAAACAGCTTAAGTTTGAAGTATCAGACCAAATTCAAATCTAGGCTTAATCATTAATTACTATGCTCCTCAGTATACTAAGTATCACTGAGGTAACTTCACTCATAGACAGCATCCAAAACCTCAACACTAGATTTATAGAGTCGAAAGGAATCTAGAAAGTTCTAGCCAGAATTCACTCCAAGAGCATAAAAATCGCAAACACAGCTATTGCATGTTTCCATTCACCCACATGGAGACTTTCTCTAAAATGCAAACAGGTCAGTTAAGTATACTAACATCCTAATGGTAATTTATCCATATTTAACTCTGATAACATATGGATACATGTAGAATAAATTAACACGTAGACAGAGTTTAGCCCTTAAGATATCTAGAGTCAAATTATTTGCAAGAGAAACAATTGCTAGACTGATGGCTGTTTGTTCCAAGTCTTAAGAATGATTACGCACCTACGGGGCTACCTGGAGTAGCTGAAGGCGGCTGTGATGATGGAATTGCACTTGAAGGTTTATCAAAATCCAGGATAGATTCCTAAATCCAAGAGTTTAAATAATGAGCAGAGACAAAGATTATTCATTTCAAACTATTACCATTATTTATGATGTTGTCCATAGCTTATTAGTGATAGGAATCTAGCTAATAACTATCCCAAGAGGTTAATAATTTATTCTTTAAAGAAGCAGAAATAAGAGTTAAAAATAAAAACTAAAGTAACAGTCAAATTTTAAGGTTATGTCAATTGTTAAAACTATAATAGTAATCCTAAGGCATAACTTAGAAAAGGAAACTCCTGACTTGAGGTCTTAAACATGAGCATTGCTCCTAGTGTACACCGAACACTAATTTTTATTATACCCAACCTATGAGAGGGTCTAATTACTTTATCTCAACCACTAAACTAGCTCATGCTATTAAACACTTTCATGATGAAAAGCCATTCTCTTCTCCCATCTGCCTACCTCAATTCTCTCAAAAATGTTTCCAACATTTTGAGTACTTAAGCTACACACTTATAGCGATCATTTTAGTTCTTTTATTTATCTTCAAATAATCTGTAGGGGTAAGCAATGTCCTCATTTTCGAAATAAGTGGAGGGTTGGAAGTTAAATAACTTACCACAGATTATACAGCTGGTAAATGGTAGAAGTGGGAGTTAAATGTGGACTAATTCTGAAGCTCAAAATCTTTTCACTACACAAAAATATCTTATTTGTCTACTTCATCCCTCAGTAATAGTACACTATTCTGAAATTCTGTTAACACTTTGTAAGCGGGCATAAAAAGCTATATGACGAGTTTACTCGTTTCCCGCAAAAAATGTGTTAAGTGTCTGCATGACACAATTTAACATTTAGCTACTGACTTAACACAAGCTCATGATCTTACACAACTGGAATATAAACTCCTTAAAGATGATGAATATCTTATGATATTCTGTACACAATAGCACCTACCAGAATATCAAGCAGAGTAGGTTCTCACAATCTGAGTGGAAACGACTGATGATTATAGCAGTACTAATATTTGAGCACTTTAAGCTTTTTACATATTTAATTCATTCTATTATAACAAACAGGAATAGGAATATTATCCTCATTTTTCAAAAGCAACTAAGGCAGAGAGTTACATAACTTGCCTAAACTCTCAGAGCTAGGAAGTGGCAGAGCCAGAATTCGTGCTTATTCTGAACATCAGAATCTATGCCCTTAACGACTTCCATATAATGCTTCAGATCAAAAGCTAGTAATCCCACAAATATCATTTAAGATTTACTTAATATGACTCATACTTGCATAAAGTTATAAGTTCCTTGAATCTGGGTCATCAAATCCTGCAGTTTTTCTTGCCTCAATACTGGATCCTTTGGAAGGGTAGAGAAAGAACCTACAGGCTGATGCATAGGCTTAGGCACCTACAAGATAAGCCCATCATGTAGTCAGAGTAAAATTCAAATCCAATCGCCTAATTCAGGACACTGAGCTTATCACTATCTCTTAATGAAATCGACACACAGCAATTTATGTCAGGTAAAGATTTATCTCAGGTAAAGAATTCCCACATAAATGCATTTCTTTTCTAAATAATTTAAGCAAACTTTAAATACTTTTTTCCCCTTCAGAACAACTTTAATGGAAATCTTCCTCAAGTATCCTCTTTTTTCAGGGAAGACCCAGAATAACAGGACTTTCTTGATAGAAAGTGCCTTCATTATAGACATCAGTTACAAGACACACCAACAATTTATTTTTCTACGGAAAAAAATTACTACCATATTAAATATAGATCCTATTTTTAAGATGTATCTGATTTCAAAAACATTCAGATGTAGGAATGTATACATCTAGTGTACTACCTTGGTTTGCGAGCATAGTTCATGCCGGAAACAAACTACTCTTATTGCAAGACATCGCTCATTTACCATGTTAAAATGCCTTAGAAATGTCTGCTCGTCTTGTGGAACACTCGCAAACCATGTTACTAACAATCCAAGGTTTTACTGTACATCCTAGAATTGAGAAAATAGACTATTGTATTTTGTTATAAAGTAGGTATACTTCGAGGCGCTACTGGTGCTGAGAAGTTGGTTAGCACTCTTGCTAAATTGCTTCAGATTGCTGCACACCCTGAATTAGACCTAATGTTTATAGTTACTTCTTACAGCTGTCAACGTGCCTCTTCCTACCAGCACCTCTTCTCCACCTTTTAATTCATTTGGAAATCACACAGCTAAGGTTGTCAAAAGTGTCACATAGGAGCTAACAGACCCTATGTGAATATATAAAAGGCTCTTTTAGGAGACAAATACGAGCTTTAGTGATTAACCTCGTCTTTTGGCTTTGAACTCTACTTTGCCCTTGCCTGTGCTTGCTCATGTTCTGGACAGCTGAGATTGCAAGACCGAGAGACAAATGCTGTATTATACAGATCAGTGTTCCCTCAGTCACTGAAAGACCTTGCAACTCCAATATAATGCTGTCTGTGCCATAAAAACAAGTTAAATATGAGTTCTGACCTTTCCAACTAAGCATCCCAGACTTTAAATTATTCAAATAGCATGGTGTCAATATTCTGGCCTAGTAAAGGCTTGGCATTGCTACACCTAGTGGAATTTTAAATTGGGCTTTTGTTTTGTTTTTTTAAAGATTTTATTGGGGAATTGGGGGAGGGGAACAGCGTTGGGGAATCAGGGAAGGGGAACAGACAAGTTGCTGTCTTTTTGTTCTTCAGTCTAGTTGCGGAGGACGTTGCTTCACTGGCCCATGTTGGTATCGTCATTGTGCTCTTCCCGGATGAGGCAGATCGGTCGCCGGGCTCTGGATGGTCGCTCACTGCGGCTATTGGCAGCTCATGCTGGCTGCTGGCCACTCACTGTAGCCCATGGCATCCCACTGCAGCAGGGGCTGCACCCTACACTGTCGCCGGGCCTCGCAGACCAGCTCCAGGTGGAGCTGTTGTTAGCTGTAGAGGGCAGTGTCACTGGCCCTCATGTGTGGGATCCGAACCGGGGCCACTAGCATCCCAAACCAGCTCCTTACCAATGCACCACTCGGCCGGCCCTAAATTGGGTTTTTTAAAAAACAGCTTGAGGTATAAAATTGAAGTTTTTAAAATGTAAGTTTCTCAAAACAGTTACTTTTGGGTCATATCTGGTTAATGAAATAAAGCTATCAATCTTCTGCAGGGTCAGGAAGAAGCTAAAATTAATATTCGTACTTGAGGAAACGAGGAAGAAAGGACAGCAAAAAGAGACAGGTAACTCTAAAATTCTCTTCCCGTTAGGCAGACTGAGGTAGGGGTAATTTATTATTTATAAAATGCAACGTTTGATTTTCCCAAGCAAAATGTTTTTCACACTGTTAGAGGACTAAAGGTTTATCAGAAAACCTTTGGCTAAAATGGCATGGAAGTGCCAGGAACTAAAGAGAGATGGAGAACACTGTGAGGATAAAAAGTTCACATTTCTCAGCAAAGTGGTAACAAGTTTGCATTTAAACAGTGGTAAAATGCATATAATTTAATAAAAGGCAACACTAACTAACTAGCATTGTATCCAAGCATTATTCATTATAAGCCTTCTTATCTTCCTGAAATAGGTTATCATCAACAGAATGAGGCCTTACATTGAACTAAATATCATACTCCTAAAGCCTAATTCCAGGATATTTAATACCTATAGTTTCCATATCCAGAAAATTCTTATTTTGAAACAGAAATGGAAAACTAATTCAGATCCTTCCCCAGCTACTGGAATATTTGCAGGCACCATGTCTTCTTCAAACAGTATGGGCTAATCTGAGTGACTACAAATGAGTGAGCGAGAAGTAAGAGAATCCAGAAAAATGTAACTTCTGTCAGAAAAAGTCACCCACATGCCAAGTGGAAGAAAACAACTGAAATATACAATAGCATAACAAGTCTCCTACCCTGTGACATGCATGTACATTTCTCACTTGGGCACACTGTTGTCTTGTCTCAACTACCCAGTATTTTGATGTCATCTCATATCATTCAAGTTTTGGCATTAATACAGTATTTTCTCATTGTGGAAACTGCATCTCAGGTCAGGCTCCAAAGACAGACTAGGTCTACTCCCAATTTTCAGGGGAAACTAATAAATTACGCATTGAAGAGTTAAGTGAAATACTGTGTACATTAAAGTTAACAGGTTTTGTTAATTTTTTCTTAAAGAAAACAAAAAAGTTATCATTACCACAACTTCTCATTTAGGCCTACACAGACAGAAGCAGACTGATACAGATCAACTCACATCTTTGGGTTCTGTGTTCAACTTCCTGGGCAGCAGCTGGTCATTTGGTAGGAGGCTTGCAGCAGCTACCCCCCAGGACTTTGGAGAAATCTGTGGCGGTGGTGCTAAAGGGTGTTTTTGATCCTCAACATTGTTTTCCCTGGATTTAGAAGCATCTGGCTGTCTTGAATCCTGCTCTTTACACAGTGGAGTGGTCCATGATTTGGTGACATCCTGTTCGCTCTGCAGAGGTGTCCAAGACTTTGGGGTTTGCTTCTTTGGATCCTGTTCTTTCTGCCACTGAACTGGCCAAGGCTTTGGTGTCTCCTGCTTCTTCGGTTCCTCTTGCATGTATCCCACTTTGGATTTAGGAGTTTCTTGCTTCCGCTGGCTAGGAGTTGGCCTGGGTTTGGAGATGTTCTGCTGCTTCTGTTCTTCCTGCAGAGTGCATCTGAGCTTTGGAATCTCTTGTTTCCTCTGTTCTAAGGAAACGGAAGGTTTTGCTGGCTCCTGGTACTTAGCCGAAGACTCCCAGGACTTGAAGGATTCTTGTTTCTTCTCCTTGCCATCTGGTTCAGTAAGCAGGTCCCAACATTTGGGGAGATTTGGTTTTCTTGCATCATCTGCTTCCCAAGATTGCTCTTCATCTGGTTTGCTTGAATAATCTACTTCTGTCATGTACCGTCTGTTAAGAAACTAGACCAGAGAAAAAGTGTGCTTGAGTCACAAAATTTGTAGACAACCTTGAAGGGAATACTGAACTCTATTAGGATTCCCATGTCTACTTGTCTGAGCCATTGAGCTAACAGGAAACTTCTGTCCTTATCCTACTTTTTTGTCCACTCTTTCTCCCTCAATTAACAGAAACACAAAATTTGATACTTCAAAAGTAGCAATCTATATTTGACTGGTAGAGACAGAATAGTCTCAAGAGCCTGAATCCAGCAAATGTGGTACCATGATGTGCAGCTCTTATCAGTCTTTGGCAACTCAAATATAGATTGCTACTTTGGAAGTATCGAAGTTTGTATTTCTGACGACCCACTTGACTCAATTAAACTTTAAGAGGATAGTTCAACTACACAAGGTTATACTGTTTAACCTTCAGGCTATGTTTCCTGAGTTACCAGCTTTTTCTTTATTTCCATTATACTATATCAAACATACTGTGATTTTTGCCTCTTCCATTCCTTTCAGCTTCTATGAATTTCAATGTCACTTCAGAAGGAGAACA
The DNA here is from genome assembly GCA_033961575.1 of Aselliscus stoliczkanus. Lineage (NCBI taxonomy): Eukaryota > Metazoa > Chordata > Mammalia > Chiroptera > Hipposideridae > Aselliscus > Aselliscus stoliczkanus. The sequence continues at coordinate 166,045,478 of CM066727.1, read as the reverse complement.
GATACCCTCTTCCATTATTAATGTGAGTAAATTTTAGAGAGAGCAATATCTAACCCATCTTTAAATTCTAACACAAGGGCCCAAAACAACAACAGCTAATGTGAGCCAGGACAAACTCTAAGTGATTCAGATTGGAACTCCTCTACTCCCCACAATAACCACAGGAGGCAGACATTATTACCCCCATATCTTGCCCCAAGTCACTAAGCTAGGAAGCTGCAGAGCCAGGGTCCAAGTTTAAGTGGTCCAGCACCAGAGTACCGACTCCTAACCACAACACTATACACAAGTCTCAAAACCCAAAATCGGCAAATTACCTTTCAGCACCTTACCTCTTGTGGTTGTATCTCTGGCTGTGCAAGTTCCATAAGAGACTCTGGGAAGACAAATGGAATATTGAATAAATACTAGGTAAACTAAGTTTTCAACTATAATTTATTCTAGCACATATTTCAGAAGAGTAACAGAAAATGAATAGAACAATTATATTCATTACAGGAGTCATTCTCACTGTTGCTTGTTGGTCAAAAGTATGTGTCCTGAGACTAATTGAAGCTACAGCTCTCTTCATATAAGATACTTTTTTAAAGTCAAGTTGCAGTTAAAAACTGATGTCTGATTGAAAATAAGACTATCTCTTCTTACCCACAAACTCGGCTTCTTTCAAATTGGAATTACAGTTCCAGTCCTACGGGGTAAAAACGAGTCATCTCGGCTGGAAATACAGCCCTTAGAGGCCTTCCTTCTACAAGCCAGTTTCAAGTTGGGAGGAGGTTAAGGGAGTGAAGATACTGAAGCACTAGCCTTAGTATTAAAAACGAAGAGGAAGTGAACATGACTTGAATCTTGCTAGTGGCTACCAGAACCCAGCCTGGACTACCTCTTTACAAGTGCTATTTCTTAAATAAATCCAGTCTCAACAAACACAATTAAAAGTGCCCTTGACCCAAAGTATTTCTTCCCCAAGAAAAGTGGAATTTTGAAGAGTATACTTCCTTTACTGGAAATATATTTATTTTGGCAATTTTTTTTTCCTGAATCAACACATTAAACTTAGATTATTTACATTCTTGTTCAACTGCAGTATTGGATTCTACCAGAATTTACATTTTAAATAATTTTAAATGTAAGTATCCTACTAATAGTTTAACAAAGAGGCTCATTCAAACTCCATAAATGCCTCATTTAACAGTGTACAGTACTCCCTTTTAACAAAGTATATAATCTAATGTTTCTATTAAGATTCACTTTTAATTGAAGGTAAATCATGGTAATAAAGTCTAGCGATGTTTTTTAAACATAGGCTTATCCTGCAGCAAGTAAAGATTTCCATGAATGTAAAAACTAACAAATTAAAATAAGGCAATCATTTCACATTGATTTGACTCATTTTGGGTAAGTTAAAAATGTAACCACTATAAAGAATTTCAGAGATCACCACAAACCTGACTCTTTGACAGATTCAGTCTTCAATAACTGTTTTTTCTTCTCTGATTTTATTAGAATTTCTTCCTCCAATGATAATTCTTTTTCCTTAGTATTTTTTGGAACTGGGATACTTTCAAAATAGCCTGAGTTTAGCAATTTAGACAGTAGATCCTTCATATGTTTGTCTAAGAGAGATTGATTAAGACTTAGTTATCATATAATCTAAGGTTCATGGAAAATTATTTGGAACAGAAATCCTAATATAATTTTATCCCAATTATAGTATGTCATTATAACATTCTATATTAGAGGGGATTCAAAGAACTGGTCACTACCATGAAAAGTAAATATGCACTCCATCTTACAGAAATTTTTTTTTTTTTTTAGGGCAGTGTCACTGGCCCTCATATGTGGGACCCGAACCAGGGCCACTGGCTTCCTAAGCCAGCGCTTAACCACCACGCCACTCAGCCAGCCCTGCATTCCATCTTTATATCATGCTGAATCAATATAAATTTTAAAGATCAGAACCCCAAAGTTTAGCAAGTCACTTAAGTTTCTCTGGGCTTCTAATTCCACTATTTGAGAAATGACTAAAAATCAGAGACCCTAATCAAAGACTCTAATATTCTCCCTGAGCTGAGGTAAAAGGCATATTTCCCATATGCTCCCAAAACATCACAACTAGCAATTAATCTATCTTCCCCAAGTAATTAAGGCTTTAGAGAAGTCAAAGTTCCCCAAACATAGCCATTAGAAAACCTTATCTTGGATAATCTCAAGGATTTTTAAACTATAAAATCCATGATTAAGACTTTATTCTTCACCTGAAACTAATTAAAAAAAATGCTAGGTAATTAAAAAAATATATTTTTTTTTAAATTTTACTCTTGAGTTATACTTTATGTCACTCCTAACACATCACCCTTTGATGATCAAGAAAAATCTTAAAAGGGTATTAAAGTCAGTGCTCCATAATTAGGTCTAAAGCCAATTTCATTTTTAATATCCACTAAAAAGATAATTCCCCAATTAAGCAGAGTTCCCGTACTTAATTTGGGTCCATTATTCCTTTCATAGGAGTACTATGACATAGATTTTTGTCTATTTTTTACGAAAATAAACTTTGAGGTATGACTTGCAAACAACAAAATTCACCCTTTTTAAGTGCACAGCATAGTTGTATTATTTCTGGTGTTACTTCCACCGGAACAATGATATAGACCATTTTCATCAACTCCGAAAGTTCCCTCATGTCCCTCCATTCTGATTGTCTTTCTAGAATTTCATATAAATGGAATAAAAAAAAAATGTACTCATTTTTTGTCTGATTTCTTTCACTCAGCATAATTATTCTGAGATTCATCCATGTTGTTGCATGTATGAATCCTTCATTCCGTTTTTTTAATTGCTGAGTAGATTCCATTGTATGGATATACCATATTTTGTTTATTAATTACCAGTGTATATACATCTGGGCTGTGTTGAGTTTGGGGCTACTATGAATAACACTGGTATGAATATTCATGTACACACACTTATGTGAACATACATTTTCAATTCTCTTGGGTACTAGAAGTATAATTGCTTGGTCATCTAGTAAGTGTACACTTAATTTTATAAGAAACTGACAAACTATTTTCCAAACTACTTGTATCATTTTGCATTTGAACCAAGAAATAAATTTCTGTGATTTAAACTTGAAAGGACATAGAAATTTTGAGATTGTTACACATACTTAGATATTTTTTAAAAGGAAGCAATCACTGGTAACAAAAAGTAGCATCAAGTGAGTTTTTGTTATCCTAAGCTATTACACAAAACTATGTCTGGCCATTTGTACTTGGTTATTTGACCAGGCTCTATTTAGGCCAAAAGAACGCTTTCTCTCCAGCTCATTTCCAGATCAATTGACAACAATGCTTCAACAGACGTGTAGCCAAGCCATTTCTCTGGTAGATAAGCCTTGATATGAGCAATGTGTGGATTTAAGATTCTTAAATAGAACAGGCACAACTATGCAGAATAGAGAACTGGACCCCAAAATGGTAGAGCTAGTGTTGAAGCCAGCTCTGGTTCTTAAATCATAGAGACTTACCACTTCACAGCTTCCCCTAGGTTCCATTTTAATGAGGTCAGTTATATAACAGCAGCTTTTAATAGACCTAAACAAAGATCTCATTCTCTCAATGAACATAGTATTGTCAGACATGTAAATTCCAATGGACTGACACCGTTTCGGTCCTCAGGATCATTCTAAATTTCCAGACATAAAGTGTAGTATTTACTGCGTAAGTTCAGAGTAGAGAAAACTCACATGTTGTTCCTACCACTGCTTTCTCACTACCTTCCAAAAGGTCCCAAAAGTACAAGGATGACTGCTCCATCTGGTATTCAACACTGACAAGGCAAAGCAGAACAAAGTGGCTTTAGCGTCATACATAAAAATGGAGCTATATATAGTGTGTGTGTGTGTGTGTGTGTGTGTGTGTGTGTATGTATATATGGATGGAGTGGTACAATTTATACAGTATACCCCATCAACAATTAAGACTCTCAATGTTAGTTGCCTTTTTACACTTTGAAAATGAAAAATTGATATTTTATAAGAGATGACTATCCATTTATGGATTTCAAATGTAAGCATTTTTCCCCCAAAATAACTAAAATAAATATTTTACAAAAAAAATAGCTATTAAGGAATAGACCAAAAAGAGCTTACAGCTGTCAATGCAGTACCATTCATTATCAAGCATATGTCCTAGATGAAAGACAGTGGAATGAAAATATTAAGAGCTGCATTTGACTTCAAAGAAAGCAGCTTATTTTTCTAGCTATGTTTCACTTACATTTCGCATATTAAAGTAAGCTACATTTCCTGAATTCACCAAAGTGAAGTATGAGAAGGAAGACACCAAATAGGTAGTGATGATGGAGTAGGTTATCAGAATAGGAATGGAGTGGACCGTCAGAATCTGTGTGTGTGTGTGTGTGTGTGTGTGTGTGTTTGCAGTCTGTGTGTGTGTGTGTGTGTGTGTGTGTGTGTGTGTGTGTGTGTTTGTGTGTGTATGGATATAGGTATACAGGTAATTAATAGTTTTATTAGATTTCTTCCTGACACAAGGCTGATTTCTAATAGTTGAAATCTCACTCTGCTTTAGCATGGCTAACAGACACAACGCTAACAACCTATATCTAAACACAGCAAAGGCATAGAGATCTTTCAGTAGCTGATTTATTCCATCAAAACAAAAACAGCAAATAGATAACCGTAGGGGAAAAAATTGATTAGCCTCAATTTGCTGACTTTGTATTTTAAATTATCCTATTTCTTTCTTAGTATTTATTCAAAGCACAAGAAGAACACCAAATAACTCTCACTTCAAAATTTTAATGAAACTGGCCGAGTTCAATTTTATTTGCCTCCACATATGTACAGCAGTAGTTAAGAAGGCAAAGGCTTTCAGGTAATATAACAGCTTGAGACAATTACAAAAAAAAAAAAATTAAGAATATACAGAATTAGTATTATGGTTAATACTTGTATAAGGTTAAAGTTTGATGACCAGACATTATTTTTTAAATCAGAATTACAGTAAAGTACGTTAATGAGGTCATTCAAATTCACTTTCCTCCTAGATAGTCCAACAATCCAGTCAGAATCTAGGCTGGCCAACATTTCCCATGCTGAATCAAACTAATGTTTCCTTAACTACTAAATAAATATATGCATATATGTATATATATGTATATATATATGTGTATATATATATATATATACACATATACACACACACATATATACTTGTATATGTATATACGCAGTCTGACAATTAAGTTCGTGAACTTATTGCAACCATGTTGCTAAACTTTTTTGATATCAGAGGGACTTATTCATTATGAATTTGTACCAACTGGACAAACAGTTAACCCAGTTTACTATTTGGAAGTGCTGAAAAGGCTGCATGAAAAAGTTAGACAACCTGAACTTTTCACCAACAATTCATGGATCTTGCATCATAACAATGCACCAGTGTCACATGGCACTGTCTGTGAGGGAGTTTTTAACCAGTAAACAAATAACTGTACTGGAACACCCTCCCTACTCACCTGATCTGGCCCCCAATGACTTCTTTTTTTACCCTAAGATAAAGGAAATATTGAAAGGAAGGCATTTTCATGACATTAAGGACATCAAGGGTAACATAACGACAGCTCTGATGGCCATTCCAGAAAGAGTTCCAAAATAGCTTTGAAGGGTAGACTAGGCACTGGTGATGGTGCATAGCTTCCCAGGGGGACTTCGAAGATGACCATAGTGATAGTCAGCAATGAGGTACATAGCACTTTTTCTAGAATGAGTTCGCGAACTTAGTTGTCCATCGTGTGTGTGTGTGTGTAGCGGGGCTGGGTGTCTGTGGGGGGTGTGTGTACCGGGTGGTGCCAAATAAGTATACAAGTGGACACTTTGGTCAACTGTTGGTCAAGCAGTAGTTCACCGTAATCAGAAGTGTTTGGACGCTGATGGTAACCACTTTGAGCACCTCTTATAATTGCAGAAGTCAAACATGACTTGTGTTCATCTTTTGTTATAGGTATATATCAAGTATTACAATTTTAAGTTTTCCTTTCTTAAAATGTGTATACATTTTTTGGTACCCTCTGTATATAACTCAAAAAGCTGAAGTGTTATGTGTTCTATTTCAGGAAAATATTTTCATTAGCTTACCTCAGACTTTCATTTCTTTCAGGGCACGTCAGTTTTGAAAATTTAATGAGGTAGTCAAGTTCTTTTAAAGGCAAATACACTGCACCATTCAAGCCCTCTTTCAAGTCTTTCTGTACATGTTCCTGTGTCAAGTTCTGTAATACATATTGAACTTGAAGAATAGTGCGAAGTTTTTTCTTCTCAGCCTCAAGTTTTATCATGTGCTCCCTTCTCTGGGCCTTCTTCTGAGCTTTAAGTAGCTGTTAAAACACATGCTAATTAGGGATGACAACTCTCCACCACCCCAATTATAGCAATTCATAGTCTAAAAATGTGTAATGTGATGATGAATCTCATGTACATAACACTGACTGTGAAACTGACAAATTCATTTAACCCTGCTTCCTTTTTCAGCTAAAGAAGTCACCAAGTAATAAACTGGCTTGTCTCAGGTAATCAGAGCCAAAGGAGCCCAAATATCTGACACCCAACTCCAGGCTGTATCTAATACCTCTTATATCACCATGATGAAGAGGCAAAGCACCTATCACTGATGTCCATATTAATCCCAAGGTTTTACTTTTCCATATTTATATACATCAAGCCACTTTAGAACAAAGGTTTTAGTATGTTAATAAGAAAATGCTTCAGTTTAGTTTTGGAGTATTTTTAAATTTCATATTCCAGGGCAAGAATATTTAAACTAAAATGGTCAGTTTTCAGCCATCAGAGTGGCTGAAGCTTAAGGAATTGAAAACCAAACAAAAATAAAATGTCTTACAAATGTAATGCCCCAAAACAACCACAGCCAACAGGTTTGTTTTAAAAGTAAAATTAAGAGGTATTTTCATAATTTTCTGTCAGTCTGGATGGAAATGTATCTTCCAATGTTTAGCTGACACAACACATGCAAAATTAATAAATGTGTGTATGTGTACTGAGCAGCCCTGGGTCTACTCTAAAGCTTAGAACTATAACACCTTAAAGTCTGACATAATCCATGGGTCCCAGATAAATAAATAAATAAAAAATACCATCTATTTCCACTAAGAAACCTAAAAGGTCTTTTCTTCCCATAGTTGTTTTTCTGATTGTAATGTTTCCGCCATATTGGATATCTTCCAAAGTATGAAGATTAACAAAACAAACAAAAAGAAATCTAAAAGAATATTTTTCCTATAGATGGGTTAAATTACTTTGACATAATGTCAGTGTTTAAGACTCTAAAAAAGAGATATGTATATTCATAGATCTTAATAGGTGAAGATAGTGGGAGGACTCAGGAAAAAGATTCATTATGGTATTAATTCCTTTCTAGGGGTATGAAAGAAACGTAATAAATTCGACTTATGCTACTACCAGCAATAAGAGACAATGGGTGAAGATAAAAATTCTGAGAATGAGGAATGGACTGGTGAAGGATTATGTGAGAAAGGGTATTTTCTTCAGGATGGCAAAGTCTCAGAAAAACTTTTCAAGACTTCAATATGGACTTAACACCAATAACACTTACTAAAACTATAGGATTCTCAGTTTCTGCTTGAGAGGAGAAAAGAGTATAGAAGTGGCAATTCTTTAAAAAGCTGCTTTTGGAAAGTTTCATGATGTGATATGGGAAGGGAAATGATACTGAGGGCACATCTTGAGGACTGTATCACATGATTACCTCAGATCTCTCTTTAGCCACCTCCCAAAGTTGGATTAGGTCTTCTTATGGGCTCTGAACTTCCACTCTGAACTTCACCTGGCAAAGTATCTATTACATTAAATGGTTATCTTTTTACTTATCTGCACCTCCCCCTTAGGCTTCAACTCCATGATAACAGGGACATATCTGTTGTTCACCAATATATCATCTGCCCAGCATACTGCCTGACATGTGACAGGACCTCAAATATTTGTTGAATCAATCAAGTATCAGGTAAGAAGGCATGTGGAAACTAAGAAGTCAGGTTACAGTTTCTTTTCTTCTTCCAGTTGAGGACTGGTTTGGAAAGAAGGAAAAGGTATGATGTGTAAACTACTATCAACCAATAGTATTAAATAATAAAATTTATTTTCTGAACCATGACGTAGAATGCTGACTCCCCACCAGGGACAGCACTCATCATGAAAACAAAGGGAGACATGGCTGGGCCGAACAGGAAGGCTTCCAACTTTAGTTTGAAGGGAAAGAAGAAAATGTTTCACAATCTGCAAAACTGGCTATCATAGAAGAGGTTTGACAAAAGAAAGACTTTTGGGGTCTTGATTCATTAAGGCACACTCCAAAATACTTTGGCACCTTGCTTAAAGTAAAATTAAATCCACAGTACAAATAAGAAAAAATTATCTCATAAATAACAAAATTTGGTGGAGTTGTGAGCTCCCTCTAAACTATTAACAGTGGAAGGACATGTAAATAGATAGATACCATGTCCATGGTATAAAGAACACAGTTTTTAGGAGTGAAAAGCAGTTAGGGTCCTATCTTCACTCTACTACTTACTGGCCAGTGACTTTGAAGAAGTTCCTTTTGTTCTGAGCCTCAGATTCCTTCTCTGAAAAAATGGAGCTATTTATAACTTATTCCTAGATTGTTGTAAAAATCAAGTGGACTTTCATAGGTGCCTGACACATGCAAAGTGTTTTGTTTTGTTTTCCCAAAAAAAGAAAAACATTATACATTGAAAAAAACAAACACATAAATGGAAAACTAAAATATGATTGGGTAACTTTTAGTAAAGAATGTTAACAGAAACTTTCTTAAGTATGATAAAAGTATACTTACTACCATCCAAACAGAGGAAAGATATGAAAAATCTTTTTTATAGTGAAATGGACCAAAACTAAATAAATTTAACATATTGGGGTGGGGGGGGTTGTGGTGAATCAATCATACAAGGAAAAAATAGCCTTAAAAGTATTATCTAAAATACCTTGAAATATTTAATAACTGTGGAATTAACAGAAAATACAAAACTTAAGTGATATATGCGTGAACATGAGTTAAAATATGCTATGGCTGACAAAAAAGAGCTAATGCCATCTCAGAATTGCATTAACAGAAGTGTCCAGAAACCAGAAGGTTGTGGCTCTATACCAGGCTATTTCAGATTGACACACCACCTTTAAAAATTAAGGCAGACATCCAGACGAGAGCAACTCAGGACTGTATTACAAGGATTCGATGGTAGATATCTTCAGCCTAGAAATGATGCTTTGGCTTTTTTGGAGAGTGGGTAAGGAGATGATGCCAAAGAAGAGAATTTCAGTTCACCATACAAGAAAAAAATATCCACAACGTAGAGACTCTTGTGAAACATGATCCCCGCCCCAGAAGTGAACAAAAATATCTCTTCAATTGCTAGAACAGGAACTTTAAAGGGCCTCGTTTAAAGGGTGACCAGTTAGCTCAGTAGGTTAGAGCATGGTGCTGGTTGCTGGTTGGATCCCCGCCTGGGCCACTGTGAGCTGCGCCCTCCTTAAAAGAGTCAACTATGCCACTGGAGCATGAAAGTACTGTGTAACCAATGACCATGGCTGTTCTCCAATAAAATAAAAAATAAAAAAAGGGCCTTCTAACTAAGATTCTTGAACAGTGAAGAATAGTTCATTAATGAATGCTTAAGACTTCATATTAATTATTAAGTTTGTCAGAGATAAAAGTCTAAATTGACAACATAGAGAACCTACCAAAGAGTGAGGCCAGACTAACTCTAACATGAATCAGAAATCTTCCTGGTAATAAATACCATGGTCTCAAGGAGAGTCTACCAGTCCTGTTTCCTAATATGTTAAACAATGCTAAACTTACACACCTATAGTATGTAAATTTACAGGCCTGTATCCTAAAATACCTTTAATAAATGTATCCATAAAAAGTTTTTATTCCCTTCTCAGTGATTTCCATAATTCCATACTGAAATAATACACATTAGATAATTAATACTTTATTCACAATGTCTCATATTCAGATACCATTTGTGTTCTCTTGAGGCTGCAGAAATCTGAAAACACTAGCTCTGGAGTAGCTATCATCAACGCACATCCACAATAAAATATTAGTAGGAATTAGATGGACACTAACTAAACATCATTATTAGACCCTGACATTTTCTTCAAGATCAATGGTTACACTGGTTTCAGGAAAAACAAAGAAAACATACTCACCTCTTGGCTCAGTCCTGAAAAGGTTTTCTGAAGCTCCTTGGCAAATTCTAAGTTATGTAGCACTTCTTCATATTTCTCTACTGCTTCCTAACAGATAGGATAAGAAAACATCAATTCTGTGAACTTCTAAGTACAAATATGTCAAAATAGCACTCCTTAAAAACAGAAGAGAAGATTTGAGACTTTATGAGCTAGCCATTTACTACACATACTCAAAAAAGTAGGAAGAGTACTTAGTAGAAGTTATATAAAGTTAAATTTAAAAATTCAGAAATCTGAGTAATCATTATCATCATAATAATAAGAGAGCTGAGTTCCTACCTACAACATAAAGTCTAAGTTCAGAGAGGCTTGTGGGTTTTAAGAGTCCTGAACCAATAGGATTTTTGTCAATACTCATTTACTACTCAAATATATTACACAAGTAGCAACATGAGAATCAACTTCAAGACATTTATACTATGATAGGAAAGACTTGTAAACAATTACCTATCCTAAAATTTATATGGAACCACAAAAGACCCCAAATAGCCATGGCAATGTTGAGAAATAAGAACAAAGTGGGAGGCATCACACTACCTGACATCAAAACATACTACAAGGCTACAGTAATCAAAACAGTATGGTACTGGCATAAAAACAGACACATAGACCAATGGAACAGAATAGAGAGCTCAGGAATAAACCCATCCATATACAGTTATTTAATCTATGACAATGGAAGCAAGAATTTACATTGGAGTAAAGACAGTCTATTTAATAAATGGTGCTGGGAAAATTGGACTGACACGTGCAAAAAAATAAAAATGGACCACTTACTTACACCATATACGAGAACAAACTCAAAATGGATTAAAGACTTAAATGTAAGACCTGAAACCATAAAACTCCTAGAAGAAAACATGGGAGTAAGTTTGCAGACATTACCCTGACTAATAGTTTTACTGATATATCCCCTCGGGCAAGGGAAATAAAAGGAAAAATGAACATATGGGATTACATCAAACTTAAAAAGTTTTTTCACAGCAAAGGAAATCATCAATAAAACAAAAAGGCAGCCTACTAGGACCGGCCGAGTGGCGCCTTGGTTAAGCCAGTGGCACTTGGGAAGCCAGCGGCCCCAGTTCGGTCCCACATGTGAGGGCCAGTGACACTGCCTTCAAAAAAAGAAAAGAAAAGGCAGCCTACTGAATGGGAGAAGATATTTGCCAACGATATATCTGACAAGTGGTTAAAATCCGAAATTTATAAAACACTCATGAAACTCAACACCAAAAAAAAAAAAAAAACCCAATTAAAAAATGGGCAGAGAATATGAAAACGCATTTCTCTGAAGAGGACATACAGATGGCCAACAGGCATATGAAAAAATGTTCAACCTCACTAATCATCAGAGAAACGCAAATAAAAACCACAATGAGATACCACCTCACTCCGGTCAGAATGGCTATCATCAATAAATCAACAAACAACAAGTGCTGGTGGGGCTGTGGGGAAAAGGGAACCCTGGTGCACTGTTGGTGAGACTGCAGACTGGTGCAGCCGTTATGAAAATCAGTATGGAGGTATCTCAAAAAACTGGAAATGGAACTGCCGTATGACCCAGCAATTCCACTATTGGGTATCTACCCAGAGGAATCCAAGACGCTAATTCAAAAAAATATATGCACCCCTATGTTTATTGCAGCACTATTTACAATAGCCAAGACTTGGAAACAACCGAAATGCCCATCGGTAGATGACTGGATTAAGAAACTGTGGTACATTTATACAATGGAATACTACTCTGCTATGAAGAAGAATGAAATCGTACCATTTGCCACAATATGGATGGACCTAGAGACTATTATGTTAAGTGAAATAAGTCAGTCGGAGAAAGACAAATACCATATGATCTCACTTATATGTGGAATCTGAAAAACTGAATGGATGAGCAAAGGAAACAGAAACAGTCTCATAGATATAGAGGAAAAACAGGGTTGCTAGTTGGGAGGTGGATGAGGATGAGGAAGAAGGGGAAGGGAATAGACAGCAAAAATAGGTAATTACAATATTGCCACAGGGATATGAAACATAGTTCAGGGAATATAATAATGTTGTAAATATTTTGTGGGGTGTCAGATGGTCACATGTCTTGTTAGGAAGACCACTTCATGGATGGAGTAGAGGCTGGATCACTGCACTGTATATCTGAAACTGATGTTGTATAATATTATATGCCAATTGTAATTGAATATATAGTCAGGGGATGTGGATTATACTGTGGAAGGGAGTCAAAGGAATTGTAATAGATACGTATGATATGGAGGGAGGAGTGGGTGGCGAACTGGGGGAGGGGGGTTGTCACTTTGAGGGGTAAAAAGTGTAACTATTGCAATGTGTTATACACCTGAAGCTAATTTTTAAAAAAATATTTATTTCACAATAAAAGAATAAAAGAATAAAAAAAAACATTAACTATAACAGACAAAATTAAATAAGATTTTAACAAATATTATAAATTTAAAGGGACAAATTTTTTTTAAGGTTTCACACATGAACAAAGTTGATAATTAGAGAAGGAGTAGATATTGTATGGGTCCTAAACTAATTCAAATCCATATGGAAGAATAAAGGGCTAATATGAAACAGAACAAGGTAGGGAACATGTACAACCAAATAAAGATGTATTATAAAACCTCCACAATTAACATAGTATAGTATTCCACTTCTAGGTATCTGCCCAAAAGAAATTAAAACATCATGCCCACATAAAGACTTGTATGCAAATGTATATAGCAGCATTATTCATTATAGCCCAAAATAAAAACAATCCAAATATCCAGCAACCAGTGAATGCATAAACAAAATGTGGTATAACCATACAAAGAAATACCAGTCAGCAGCAAAAAGAAATGAATTACTGATATATGCAATAACACAAATGAACCTCAAAAACATAATGCCAAGTCAAAAAAGCCAGATGCAAGAAGACTTTATTTTATATGAAATATCCAGAAAAGACAAATTTATAGAGATAGAAAGTAAGTTAAGGGCACAAAAGGTAACTGGGAGGGTTATGGAAATGTTCTAAAACTGGATTGTCATGATAGTTACACAACTCTACAAATTTACTACAACTCACGGAATTCTACACTTACAATGGGTTAATTTTCTTATATGTATGATATCTCAATAAGGCTGTTTTAAAAAACAATCTAGGGCCGGCCCAGTGGCGCAGAGGTTAAGCACTGGCTTGGGAAGCCAGCGGCCTGGTTCGGGTCCCACATATGAGGACCAGTGACACTGCCCTCTTAAAAAAAGAAGAAAAAAAAAACAAAAACAAAAGCAAGAGAATGAGAAAAGTTCACAGTTAAGTTATAGGAAAGAGAAAGTACTGGGAAGGAGCTTCAAGGGCATTAGTAATGTACTATTTGAGTTGAGTGGTGGGTTCTGATGCTAGCTTTCTTATGCATTGTGACTTACATGCAACATTTTGTTTGGAACATAGATTTCATAATAAAAAGGTACAGAGGCCTTCCAACTACAAAACCAAGCACGTGCAGGTAACATAACCATATTACAGTAAGTCTTCACTTAACATTGTCCATAGGTTCTTGGAAACTGTGACTTTAAGTGAAACAACGTGTAATGAAGTGAATTTCCCACAGGCTAATTGACATAAACAAGTTCCTACAGCATATTTCTGATCACAAAAACATCACCAAGCTTCCAAATAAAGACCCCAAACACTTCTAATATTAAATACTGAAATAAATGTAAGCTATACATACATTTAAGAAAGATGAATAAAAACAAGTAAGAGAATGACTTTCCAACCCGCTTATACCAGCTCAGGGTCCAGGTGGCTGCAGCCCACCTTGGAAGCTCAGGGTGCCAGGTGGGAATGGACCCTGGCCAGAACGCCCTTCCAGTGCAGGACGCACTCCCACCCACACCCACTCTCACTCAAACTAGGACACTGTGAACACGCCAATTCACCTCACATGCACATCTCTGGGATGTGACAGCAAACTGGAGTCCCAGAGCAAACCCACGCAGACATGGGGAGAATGTGCAAATGCCACACAGACAGTGGCCCTGGCCAGGAATTAATTTTTTTTCTGATTAATGTTACAACAAAATGACATTAAACAAAACAATGTTATTCGAAGACCAGTCCTCAGAGAGATGTAAAACTTCTCTGTAGATCAAGCTTCTCTATGCTCCAGTCGTGAATCTTAAATACTTAGACACCACCACTTAATGTTTCACAGACACATTAAAATCTAAAATTGAGCACTATTTCCCACCCTCCCAAAACCTTCATCACCCTCAGTGTTTCCAAGTCCAATAAATGGTTTTGCTCTCTATCCAACTGTTCAAGCCAGAAACCTGGAAACCACTCTTGGTTCTTCCCTCTAATCCTACATCCAGTTACCAGGCTATGTTGATTTTACCTCTCAAATCCTGCTACTTTATTCAAATCCCTCTCTACTCCCTAAGTACCAGCTCCTATAATCTCTGAACTAAACTACAGCCAACGCTTATCTAGTCTCCTTACATCCATACTTACCAACTCTAAAACCTTCACACAAAAACGTGATTTTTTTTTTTTTTAACTACAAATCTGTCAGAGTTTAGCAACAAGGGATGGGCACCAAATCCTAATTCTTCGGCAATAAAAAATTCAGTGGAGCCGGCCGAGTGGCACGGTGGTTAAGCGCTGGCCTGGGAAGCCAGCGGCCCCGGTTCGGTTCCCACATATGGAAAAAAAAAAAAAAAAAAAAAAAAAAAAAGGAAAAATTCAGTGGAACCGAAAGCATCAAGTGCCCTTTGCCTTTTGCTCAAGCACTTATCTGAAATCTTGGTTGTCCATTTCAAATCCAGATAAGAGCCAAAATAGGTATTAAAGTTATAAATGGAACCCTAAAAAACATCATTAAGACATTCTCCTTGCTATTTAAAAGAAGAAATCTGGATTTATGTTTGCAATCTTGGTAAAATCTTGGTAGTCTACGGTAGTCTATAGGTTTGTCTTGACAGGTTACTTAATGGTTACTACTAAAATAGGTTACATTAACCATGCAGATCACAGAAAGCTTTATTTACAATACTACAAATATCTATTGGGTTAAAGAGGAATTACAAACTGAAATTACAAAATTTCTAGCCAAAAATATTGAAAATACAGTATCAAACCTATAGAATACAGTTAAAGCAGTGCCTAAAGGAAAACTCACAGGCTTAAATACATATCAGTGGGGGGAAAGGAAATAAATGATTTGAGCACTCAACTCAAAGTTAGAAAATGAAGCAAAGAGACCAAAGAAAAGCAGAAAGATAAAAGAGAAAAAATGAAATAAATCCAAAAGCTGGCTTAAAAAAAATAATAATTAGCTAACTTAAGAGTAAACTGAGGAAAAGCACTATACAAAATCAGAAATAAACAGAATGTAACACAGAAACAGACTTCTATAAAAAATTACTTTGCCCCAATATGTGCAAATAAATTTTTTAACTGGGATGAAATAAGTGAATTTTAAGGAAAAGTTTTGAAAAGTTGACTCCAAAAAAATAAAAAGAAATCTATACATATAAATTTCCAAAGGAAAAAAATAGAGAATATTTTCAAAGAACTCCAACTCCCCTCACCAAAAAAAAAACAGGCCCAAAATAGTTTCACAGTACAATTCAACCGAACTTTAAAGACCATCCATTACGGAAACACTGAAACACAGAAACAATATTTAAAAAGGAAGGGGTGGATGGATAGGCGGTGCACAGAGGATTTTTAGGGCAGTAAAAATACTTTATATGATACTATAATGGCAGATACATGTCATCATACATTTATCCAAACCCATAGAGTGTACAACACCAAGAATGAACCATAATGTAAGTTATGGTCTTTGGGTGATGATGTGACAACATAGGTTCAATTATAACAAATGTACGGTAAGGAATGTTGATAAAGGCCCCAATAGTATCTATATTAAGCTAAATTTTATAGAAAATGGCAAAAGAGGGGCTGGCCGAGTGGCTCAGTTGGTTAAGAGCTTGCTCACCAGTGCAAGCTCTGAGCAACAGGATTGCCGGTTTGATTCCCACATGGGTCAGTGAGCTGTGCCTGAGCTGAGCTACAGCTGAACTGCCAACAGGTGGCAGGATGGCTCAGCTGGTGATGACACGTACTCCTAACAACAAGGTTGCCTGTTCAAGATGGTGTGCTATGCCCACCTGCAACTAAAGACTGAACTCTGCACCTTGAGCTGAGCTGCCACTGGGATGGCTCAGTAGATAGAGCATGCACTCTGAACATCAAGGCTGCTGGTTTGACTTCTGCTTGGGATGCTGGCTATGCCTACCCGCAACTCAGACTGAACTCAGCACCTTGAGCTGAGCAGAACAACTGGACTTGGAGTTGAGCTAGCTGCACCCTCCACAACTTGGCTGTTCCCCTGCCCCAATTCTCCAACATTGTTCCCCTCCTCCAATTCCCCAATAAAATCTTTAAAAAAAGGAAAAAAAAATGGCAAGAGAGAAGGCAGGGGGAAGAATATTTGTTTATATAGGCTTAAAGAAACTGGACAGATACATAAGAATCTATTAGCAATCATTATTTTGTTTAAGATGAGAACTGAACAGAGGAAGGACAGGGTGAAAAAAATACCACATCTTTTGTAATATTTCTTAATTTCTGAACTACGTGAATTATCAATTTTAAAAACTAAACTTAGAGCTCCTTAATTAAACACTACAATACTGATGGCAGTTCTCTGAAAAGTCAGATTATAGCTTTTCCTCCTTCTGATTTATCTGCATTTTCTAAATCTCTACCTTAAATATATACTGCTTGTATGAGGAAATGTTATTCCTCAGAAGTGCCACAAACCATATGCTTAATCACATTTTAAAAACCTAACATTCATTTTATATTTAGCAAATCTGTATGTAATAATCTATATGTTTACTATATGCTATACACTATTTTAAGTACTAGGAAAACAGCAATGAACAGATAAATTTTATAATGAAACCTTCCATTGTAAAGGAAGGAGAGACAAACAACATAGAACTACATTTTGTCGGCAAAGTCTTCTATGAAGAAAATTAAAGCAAGGAAAGGGGCTAAGGCGTGTAAATGGGGAAATGGAGGTATCGTGTTGTCAGGACAAAACTTACTGAGATGACCTTCAAAATAAATGCTGAGGGGAGAGGGGAGTTAAGCTATTTAGACATCTGGGAAAAAGTATCCCAGCAGTAGAAACATCACATGCAAAAGCCCTGGAGTAGGAGTGTGCGTATGATGTTTGAGAAACAGCAAGACGACCAGTGTAACTGGCTTGAAGCTAACAAGGGAGAGAAGAGTACGAAATGCAATAAAGATCTAAAAGGAGTGGGGAGCACATTTGGAAGGGCTTTGTAGGCCACAGTAAGGACCTTCTGCCACCCTAATGGGAACCAATGGGGACTTTTGAGAGGAATGACCATCTGACTTGCATTTGAACAGGATTACTGAAGCTACTATATTGAGAATAGACTTGGACAGAGAGAACAGAACCACCTGTGAGGAAGCATACAGCAATGCAGATGAAAGACAATGGGGTGTGGACCAGGATGATAGATGTGGAATTTATGAAACATGGTCGGTTTTTAGACTTATTTTGAAGGTTGAACTGATCAAACTTGCTGATGGATTAGATGTAAGGTAGGAAGAAAAAGATGCGAAACTCTCCAGGGTTTTTGGCAACTCCATTTTCTAGTCCATCAAGCCATTCACTGACATAGCTAAGATTAAAGTGGGTACAGGTTGGGGGGTGCGGAGGAGGCAGGATGAAATCAGGAGATGTCAAATAGGCAACTGGACATAGGAATCTACAGTTCAGAGGACTCATCTATTGGCAACATAAATTTGGCAGTTATCAGCATATTTCTCAAAAGAGAAAACAAAGTTAATATTATAGAAGCAACATGTGGTCATGAAGATGGTAATGAAATACTGAGATTAAAGTTTGCCTGTCTGGAGCTCTGAAATCAAGCATGCCCTGGGCATTTCTCAGAGAGTTACCTGAGAACCGCCAACCTACCCATCCCCATCCCCATACTTCCCCAAAATCAACAATACTACTGTAACAGAATACTTCTTTCAAGGATATTTACAAAAAGAAGTTTTAACACCTTAAAAGTTATTGAACATACCATGACTACTGAAAAACAAGGCCATGCAGAAATGCTGGGTGTCTAGCTAAGCCCCTCTCACCAGCTATGTGAGCACACCATTATCGGAGCTCACACACCATTATCGGAGCTCACACAATTCAAATCTGTGCCTCAGCAAAATTATAATTTACTACATCACAAAAATTCAAGGCCAGTGAAATAAGAGTCAATATGGCAAGGGAAAAGTCCTTGAACGCTGGTATCTATGATACACAAACAAAAATCTTAGTGGAAAAATATAAAAGACAATAGATGTACAAGCTAGGTCAAATACCTTTTAGATTAATGTTGTCCCTTCTCAGTCAGATGTGATCAGGTCAAAATGGCAAACATCAATGAAACTTTTTTTAAATTTCCATATTGCAAAAACTTCCCTCCGCCAAATCAGATAAAATTTGCAATTACCAGATATAGCATGGACAAGTTAAACAACATTTTTTTTAAAGCTGTAAAATCTAATATTTATTATAAGGTTAAAAAAAAAGCAGATGTCACTCATCTTTTTTGGCTTATCAAATCTTTGGTCTCACCAAATCCACCTAGAGTTTTATTAAGAAAAGGAAACCAGCAAGTCTGACCAAAGGATCATAAATCATTTACCAATTGATCTGGATTAAGTTCTTCTCCATTTTTTAGGCGATCCTTGTAATCTTCCAGTTTGAGCTACAAAAGAGAAACTTGTATCTATTATGGTCTGATATAAAATTCTGCAACAAATAAATACTAAACTTTGTTTCTTAAGAAAAAGAAGTTCTTAAAGTAAGCTATCAATCTGCAAAAATACCACTTTACTACAAGGCAGGCAGCAATTGCACATGAGTTTCATTCAGGGAAAAAAACATGACGCACAATTACACTAGTCTGGAATTACAAAAGTCAATCAGTAATAAAATCCTTTCTCTTACTAGTTTCTCTTTATATTTAGATTACAGGGATTTAACTAGTCAATCATAAGTCCCTAACCCAGAGGTGCTCAACCAGGGGCAATTTTGTCCCCCATGGATATCTAGCAATGTTTGGAAATATTTTGGGTTATCACAGCTTGGGGGATGGGAAGGAGGTAAGAGTGTTATTGGCATCTTGTGGATGGAGACCAGGGATGTTGCTAAACATCCTACAATGCACAGGACAGTCCCCCACAACAAAGCATTACCTGGTACAAAATGTCAATAGTGCCGAGGCTGATAAATCCTGCTCTAATGTCATGCTTAAACTATTAATTACCTGTTGAATTATGTGGCATTTGTCCTATAGGAAACTTCCTATGGAAGTACAGAAATGTAAGTGATTTCTTTTCTAGCATTATAGTAGCCTCAACTTGAAGCTATTTTTCATACTAAATTGGATATTTAAGTAAATACATGACAAATTGCATTTACTGTCTCCATAAAATTGATGTGACCCACTATGGTATTCTCAAAGCAATGTTTCGGCTCCTCCCATTTGGCCTTATAGCTTTAAAATGCATTCCCAGGAGCTTGAAACAAAACCATTGGTACTGTCAGACAGGTATTCAAAGAGGTAGTATAATTAAGCTAGAGAGTATAAGTATACATATACCGGTGCTGCCACAAAAATGTATACACATGACTTGTATTCATCTCTTTTGTTATCGGTATATATTGAGTATTACAATTTTAATAGAGTTTTGTCCTTTCTTAAAATGTGTATACATTTTTTTGGCACCCGCTGTATATGTAGTTCCTCCACCTGGGGGAAGAGATTATTGATTCGTCATCAATAGATCCTGCTGAGACTAGTTTCCCATAGTGGCAGGAATTTGTGCTGACCCAGGCACACTCAGCACACTTGTGATCAACTACATGCATTCAAAAAACAACTCGTGAGAGCTAGGGCTACAGAGAAGCTACCAGTACCTGGCCCCATTTCTCTACCTTCACTAGCTTTCTAGTGTGTATTTTTTACATTTTTTAAAAAAAGGGAAAAGAAACAGAGTCAATCAAACTCTTAAAAGTCTCTTCACACTCCTCCATTAAAAGCAACTTTCCTAAGGTTTAACTAGGTCTTGGCAAAATAGTTAACCACCTGCCTTATTATCACAAGCAAAGAGAGTCACGACACAACAATGCAAGGTGCAGTATTGTTTCACAGGCTACATGACTCAGGAAATAAGGAATGATTTGGATCTTTAAATCAGCATTTCCTGTAACGTTAAACTGATTATAATCCCTGAGTCTCTTTGCAAGGCTCTCTACAATGCTTTCACCTACCCATCTCAAATGATCACCTAGCAACA
This sequence comes from Aselliscus stoliczkanus, assembly GCA_033961575.1. Classification (NCBI taxonomy): domain Eukaryota; kingdom Metazoa; phylum Chordata; class Mammalia; order Chiroptera; family Hipposideridae; genus Aselliscus; species Aselliscus stoliczkanus. The sequence goes on along the minus strand of CM066727.1, from coordinate 166,024,731 downwards.
CAAAAATTTGTGTTAAAACATGTTTACCATCATTAAAGCTTCCAACGACTGCAGCAGCTATACTACAATATCAACTGCTGCAGAAAGTCACAAGGAAAATAAGTTTAAAAACAAAAAACAAAAACCAGGCACTCTATGAAAAGAAACATTAATCCTACACTCAAGGAATTAGTCTGGTCTAAAGGAGCTAGCTCTTTAAGTATTTCAACAGTAGCATGCATAATTTTACCAAGAAGAATATTTTTATTCAGTGATGCTGACAAATCAAACAGAAAATGTTTAATATAGCCAATATGTGGCTTGTGTTTTCAGCCAGATAAATCCCCAAGGTGAGTTAAAGCTTTAAGAAGTAATACCTATGAGCCCTGATTGAAAGCCAAAATGTCAGCTCCTTAACCCTTATTTAAAATGGTGCATATATATATATATCCAGATGGATTAAAAAAAGAAAGAAAAAAAGTTACCTTCTTTTTCTCGATGTTTCTAATTTTGTGTTTAAGGCATATGAGTCCATTATCAATATAGGTCTCATATGCTTGGGAAGGAGAAGTAAAGGAACTGAGAGTGGCTGGCAAGGGGCTCGGGGCCCGCTGGCTTTCCCCATGCTGGCCATGGTTCACTTGGGGCTTGGCGGACTTCATTTTCCCCTCTCTTCCCTCCTCTGAATAGCCTGAAGGTGACTGGTAACCAGAAGGAGATGAAGAGAGTTGCACCATTGAAACAGATGAGGCTGAAGGAGGGAAGAAAAAAAAAAAAAAACCAAGTTAAGCATAAAAGTAAATTAGGACGAGAGGCACATCCAGGCTTTAACTTCCCTGAAAAGTCTCGACCCACTCCCTCAAAATTCTCTTCCACAGAAGTGAACTCGACACCCAATGGTGCTTTAGATACCACGCTTCATCTCACTACTTTTATTTAAGGCAGTTAGCGCCAAGCACGAGCGCCTTTGCACAGGCAAAATCTACGACGTGGGGGATGCTTCCAGAAACTCAATTTTCCACATGCAGAGGAAGAACTGCTCATCCAGCAATGGCTTCGGAGCGCCTCTCTTCTCGGGGCAGCAGTCCGCATTCTGAATAATTTCTGTGGTCAATGGATGCCACACACAAAAAAAAATAAGCTCTTCCCATTAGGACCTTCGGGCGGCCATTGGAACCTCTTTACATTATCCCTCAACACCAATCCCAACCCCAATCACTAACAACATTTCAAAGAAAATCCCGAACACACACAATTTTTTTTAGAGTTCTCATTCACTAGCTGAAAAGCAGCTTCTTGAACAAGAATGCTAACTTCCTTTGGGTTGCTCTGGGGCCTACAAACCAAGTCCATCGCTACTGGCCATTCGTAGCGAGGTGCTCTCTCCAGCTGCGAGCGCCCCAAGTTGGTTTTGTTTTGTTGACAGTAACCCATAGCATCCAGGCGAGCCTGACACGGACCCAGTCGGGGGCCCGCGCGCCTCCTTCATCCCCGCGCCTCGGAGATATCCATCCCGCTCCTCCCCATAAGAGTATCCCCAAAGCAAGGGCGTAACGGGCCCCACGTCCCCGCAGGGCCCCGCGCGAGAGGCGCCTCCACGGAGCGCTCACTCAGCACCGGAGGCCACCGACCCCCGCCCTTCCCGCAGCCCTCCGGACGCCGGGGCACCTGCCGGGGCCGCTCCTGCAGGTGCCTTTGGAGAGGCCGACCTGAAGGAAAACGCACCGGCCACCTGCCTCGAGAACCCCGCCCCGAGGATGCCGCGCCCCCCTCGCCAGGCCCGCCGCCTCCCGGCGCCGCCGCAGCCCGGCTTCACCTCCGAGGCCGCCGAGGCGCAGCGGCTGCCGCAGCCCGGGCCCGCCTCCGAAAGCCAGCGGGCGCCAGGAGAGCTGCGAGGGTGGACGGGCGCCACCCAGCCCCGGCTTCTCCTCCTCCCGTCTCCGCCCTCACGCCTCGCGGGCCTCGCAGGCGGCGTCTGCGGCGCCCCGCACGCCGCGGACTCAGCTGCTGTGCCCACGCCAGGTCCTGCGGATGCGCGTGGCTTATATAGGCGCGCCCGTATCCTCCCGCCCCCGCGCCCGAGCGCAGCCCTGTGCCGCTGGACACCGCCTCCTTCCGGTGCTCCAGCCGGGCTACGGCCCGGGAGGGGTGGGGTGGCGGGGGCGAGGGGGGGCGTCGTTTGTTCCAGGCCCAGCTGCAGCGGGAAACCTGTCGCGAGAGGGCGCGTTCTCCTCTCGATGGCGCTGACTGCTGTGCACCAGGTGGTGCTCGTGTGGCGCCGAGAGCCGACCCGCCGTAGACCGCACCCCGCACCTCCCTCCACCCCGGCCCTGCGGGACCTCGCTGATTGCAAACTGTAATCTAAATTGCACGTGCGACCTTGGACAGGTGCTTTCGATCACTCGAAAAGGGCCGCGCGCCCTTGGCGGAATTGCCACTTAAACCGAGCTTGAGCCTCTGGTAGGTTAGGTGGACATCCTAGAAATGCAGGTGTGCATTTTACACCACCTCCACCCCCACCCCGTCCTTCCATCCTTCACAGTAGGATGGGGAAAATCCACGTTTCTCCAGAAAGGACTCAGCCTATGAGAGCAGAGTGCCCCCAACATTTCCATAAAGACGGAGTGGGTGACTCCGCAAACTTCGATAAGATTGTGTTTATTTAGACCGTTTCGTTTGTTGCTTTGAAACAGATGGATCCGTTGGCACTCAGAGAAAAAGCTGAGAAAAAGCTTGGTAAGGGTGCATAGAAGACTGGAAATATATAATTGTTTCTGAAGGAAGGGATGGTGTTTCTCATACCAGACGAATAGGGTTTAAACAAACAAAAAACCCAGCAATACCTCAGGTCCATGTGTCCAGCCATTACACCAGGTGGAATTGTTTTAGGTCCTGTCCTGAGACGTGAAAATTATTTAGACTAGCAAGAGAAGAACAGAGAAAACTCAAGTATAATCAAGGAAACAAAGGTCCAGTTCAAAAGGTGTTGGCTGAGCCCACACAAAAATTATCATGATTGTTATCATTTCTTGACACTGTTTTTTTCCAGTTATTATCTGTGTTCTTTTCAATCCCTGGTGACATAAAGTACCTTAATCTTGCAGTTTTGCCCTGATTCTCTGAATCCCATATGTATTTCTGAGGGTCAGATAAATATTAGATTGTCCCATTTGTTTCATTGTTTATAATCAGAGAAAGAACAGAAGTGGCTGACTATGAGGGGAGGAAGACTATACCTTCACCCTTGATGGAACAAAAACAGCAGACAGATTAAAAAAGAAATGTAAAAGACACGCTCATACATCAATGAGGAGACACAAAGTTCCAGTACAGGTTGCAGCACAGGTTATGCCTGTTGTAGCCTGAGCTAATAATGAATCTAAGAATGGAATTTGTCAAATTAATTGTTTGCCTTCTAAGTGACAAAGAAAAAACTACCCCTTGGGTCATATAGACCTGGCCATAGATGCTAACTATTCCACTAAATGGAATAATTCTGAATAAATCTATACAGATTTATTTCCCACCATGGATTCAGAAAATGAATCAAGAAAGACTGCAAAAAAGTAAACAGAAACAGTCTCATAGATATAGAGGAAAAACTGAGGGTTGCTAGTTGGAAGGGAGGTGGGGATGAAGGAGAAGGGGAAGGGATTAGACAGCATAAATAGGTAACTACAATATTGCCACAGGAATATGAAAGACAGTTCGGGGAATATAATTAATAATGTAAATATTTTGTGGGGTGTCAGATGGTCACATGTCTTGTTAGGGAGACTATTTCATGGATGGAGTAGAGGCTTGATCACTACACTGTACACCTGAAGCTGATGTTATATAATATTGTATACCAACTGTAATTGAATATATAGATAGTCATGGGATGTGGATTTTACTGTGGAAGGGAGTCAAAGGAATTGTAATAGATATGTATGATATGGCGGGGAGGAGTGGGCTGGCGAATTGGGGGAGGGAGATTGTCACTTTGAGGGGTAAAAAATATAACTAATGCACTGTGTTGTACACCTGAAACTAATTTTAAAAAATAAATAAAAAATGTTTAAAAAAAGAAAGAATGCTAAAGCAAAAATAATTACATTTCAAGTCCAGTGAGGCACAGTCTGTATAAACATAGCAAAATATTTGCTGAAGATTGTACCTCAGTAGATAATGTTGTCCTGATATCTTCTGAAAAAGGTGATTCAGAAAAAAAAAATCTCTCCTACTAGAGAAGATCTTTAAAGCCAATGATCTGGCTTATTTTGAAAACACATGCCCCCCCCCCCGCCAAATTTAAAATTTTCAGTGGTTTTGTTTCTTTGCTCTCCCCACTCCCACAACACCTCGATTTGTCTTGCCAATTGTGAGACAGTATTTGTGGAAAGCCACCTCCAAGCTTAGCAAGGAATTACTATATTTAAAATATGATCAAAAAGTGTTGTTTCAAATCAATGTGATAAAAATACATTCATTCAGGGGTGGATGGTTAGCTCAGTTGATTAGAGCACAGTGCTTATAACACCAAGATTGCAGGTTCTATCCCCACATGGGCCGCTGAGTTGCGCCCTCCACAACTAGATTGAAACAGCTACTCTACTTGGAGCTGATGGGTCCTGGAAAAATACACTGTTCCCCAATATTTAAAAAAAATGTTTTTTCTTAAAAAATAAAGAATACAGTAAGTCTCCAACTTACGAACATTCAAGTTGCGAACTTTCACAGATACAAACTGACCTCGCGTTACAAACATTCATAGATGCGAACAAATCGCAGAAGTATCTCACGTGTCTGTCGGACATTGTCACAGTTGTGCCACTGTGAGCTTACTGTATAGTATGATAGTGTACAGTGCTCAATCAGAGTCCAGGATGTCCGGAAGCAAGAGGAAAAGCAATGGTGATGTGGAGGGGACTGCTAGACAGCGCAAAGCAATCACCATGGAAACAAAAGTGAAAATAATTGAGAAATTGGACTGAGGTGAAAAGATGGTAGATGTTGCTCATTCTTATAACATGAATTGTTCAATCATTGGCTTTACGTTGTATATTTGTGTCAAAGGTGTATAAGACTCACTTTGTCGGACTTAGGAACGAATCCGATTTACGACGAATCTGACTTACGAACAAATCTGACTTAACGAACATTCTCTTGGAATGGAACTTGTTTGTAAGCTGGGGACTTACTGTACATTCATTCATTCAACAGATATTTGTTATTACATGTCATTTATATCTCAATAAAGCTTGTGGCAAAAAAAAAATATTCATTGGGCACCTGCTCTGTGTTGGGTGACAAGGATATAATGGTGAGTGAGATAAATATAGCCCTTGCCCCATGGAGTTGAATGGGAATTCAATAAAAGCTGCAGGAATAAATAGCAAAAACAAACAATTCAATAAAATAGAAAAACTAAAAAACTAAAGACTTAAAATGGATGGTTTGATTTCTGTAAAAACAGCCAAACTTTACATCTCTTGAAAATGTGAAGGTTTTAACTATGTATTGTCTGGCAAACTTATGGTTTCTGCAGGGATGGTTATGCTGTCATCACTTAAAAGTAATGTAGCTTCATGTTGTTGAAACTGGAAAGGTTAATTCACTAAAGAATGGTAAGCATATGAGTGGAGCTATGAGAAATGATCTTAGAATTTTGTTATAGATGATAGAAATCTGCTCCTCAGTGGCTCTGCAAGGCTTTGTGGAGTGTTGCCACACAAAAAAGGGAGGGGACCAAGAAAGATAACAAGAAGGCTGTGAACGATAGATTCCCAGAGAACAGATAACATAATAAAGTTATTTGAAAATATTGCACTGCACTTTCACATGCTTTCAGATTCATGGGGTGTCTCTTCGTATATTTGAGGAGAGAAATTTCCAAAAGTAAAGAAATGACCAATATAGACTTCAGGTAGGAAAAAAAAAAGTTGCCATAATAGTTTGAAGTGTTTTTTAGAGAATTCCTGTAGTTTCTAAGATTAATATTTTTGTGGGCTTAGATTTTTCATAAAATTATGGTACCATATTCCCACTGGGTTTGTTTCTACTGTTTTTCTGGTATTGGAGTTAATGCATTAATAGTGCTTCTCCATCAAATGTCTTTGAAATAATAATTCTTAGGAGAAAAATGATCAGTGTAGAACTTGTGTGTGTGGTTATAATTTCAAGCCCATAAAAATACGATTTCTCTCCAATTTAGAAATATTGTGGATTGGGGGAGGGTGGTTGTTACTTTGTGAGCGGTTAAAAAGTATAACTATTGCACTGTTTTGTATACCTGAAACTAATTTAAAAAAAGAAATAATAATAATAATAAAATTGAGAAAAGAAGAAAGAAATATTGTGAACTATCAGCAGCACAGACTTTGGAGTCACACATACCTGGATTACATTCTGCTGCCCTTTACTAGTTGAGTGATCTTGGGCAAGTTACCTAAACACTTTGGGCTTCAAATTCCTTCTGAGATCAGAATACCTGCTTAACAGTGTTGTGAAGGATTTCATTTCATTTATAAGAAAGCAAATGGGCTATAAAAACCTCTCCTCTACTGAGGTATCTTCATTTGCCTCTTTTCCCACAATGTGGAGCCCAGCATTTCTCCTGGTAGCCTGAGAACTGGAGAATTTTAGGGCTGAATTTTAGGCCCTCCCCTAATTGTAAAGTTAAGGTAAGTTAAGCTTCTGGACATTTAGGATTTTCCGACCTAAAGAATCTAAGTCTCCTGCCCTCTAGTGCAGTGGGCATTCCAAGCTGCTTCCACTCTTTTCCTTGCTGCTTCCATAGAAAAGAAAAGAAAGTGTAGGACTAGGCAATGCCACTGGCGGGACTGGAACTAAAAAGAATAGCAATTCAGTGTTACTGTATCTTCAAAGAAATAACATTCAATAAGACATCTTAAAATACTCATCTCGGGGGGCCAGCCAGGCGGCGCGGTGGTTAAGCACTGGCTTGGGAAGCCAGCAGCCCTGGTTTGGTCCCACATATGAGGGCCAGTGACACTGCCCTCAAAAAAAAAAAAAAAATACTCATCTCGGGCAGCCAGGTGGCTCAGTCGGTGAGAGGGTGTGCTCTTAAAAAGGTTGCTGGCTAGGGCAGGCCGAGTGGCACATTGGTTAAGCGCTGGTTTTGGGATGCCAGCAGCCCCGGTTCGGATCCCACATGAGGGCCTGTGACACTGCCCTCTACAGCTAACAACAGCTCCACCTGGAGCTGGGCTGTGCGAGCCCCCGTGATGGTGTGGGCTGCAGCCCCTGCTGCAGTGGGCTGCCATAGGCTACAGTGAATGGCCCGCAGCCAGCTTGAGCGGCTGGCAGCCAAGCGTGAGCTGCCAATAGCCGCGGTGAGCGACATCCAGAGGCCAGCGACCGATCTGCCTCATCCGGGAAGAGTGCAATGACGATACCAACAGTGAAGCAACATCCTCTGCAACTAAACTGAAGAACAAAAAGACAGCAACTTGTCTGTTCCCCTTCCCCGATTCCCCAACGCTGTTCCCCTCCACCAATTCCCCAATAAAATCTTAAAAAAAAAAAAAAAAAAGGTTGCTGGCTAGACTCCCGCACGGAATGGTGGGCTGTCCATGCCCCACACACACCACCCCCAACTAGATTGAAAACCGTGACTGGACTTGGAACTGGGCTGCATCGTCCACAACTAAGACTGAAGGACAACAACTTGACTTGGAGCTGATGGGTCCTGGGAAAAACACTGTTCCCCAATAAAGTCTGAAAAAAAAGAAAAAGTAAGCCAAATGTTTAAAAAAATTTTTTTTAAAAACTCATCTCTTTTGATCCGATAATGCTTATTTTAGGAATCTCCTCTATGGAAATAATCAGAGATGCAGACAATAACATATTTATAAAAATGCTAATCACAGTATTTTTTTTCAATAACATGTTATTTCATATGAAAAACAGGCAGGATAATAGCATGATATAAAACATTATATAGTACAATTGAGATTCTGTAAAATATTTAATATTAAATATGCACAGAAAAGGCTAGAAGATATCCTCTATTTTTTCTAGCATATGTTTATTTTAGATATCAAATAATACTAAGAATTTCCCCCAAACATGAAAACTACTCTTTCCAGAGATCATCACTATTAATTTTTTGCTTACATCCTTCCAGACTTATTTTCAAGCAACTAACTATATAGTTTTTTTCTTTTTTGAAAATGGGAATGTACTAAACATATTTGGTAATTCTGCTATTCTTACTTAAAATGTAAGGGTTTTTCTATTAAAATCAAATTTTAACTTTGAGTTAGCTTTGGGAGGTGGAATTTCATATGCTTTTAATTGCCTTCTTTTTACTTTCCTATGAACAAGTTAGAAATTAGAAAAATATGTTCGAGGCCAGCCCGAGCTGAGTTGCCGTTGAGCTGCCAGCAGGTGGCAGGATGGCTCAGCTAAAAAAAAAAAAAAAAAAAGAAATTAGAAAAATAATAAATAATGCTTACGTGTTACATCATTATTTAACAGAAATTTTAATTGTCCAACTGGGAACCAGAACAATAATATATAATAGTAAATATCTGAGTAAATAGTAATCTGCATAATTCTTCCTCCCTTAAAAGGACAAGAATCCTAAATGAAATATAAAAAAGTTACCCTAGGGCCGGCCAAGTAGCGCGGTGGTTAAGAGCTGCTTGGGACGCCAACAGCCCCAGTTCAGGTCCCACATATGAGGGCCAGTGACACTGCCCTCAAAAAAATAAAATAAAATAAAAAAGTTACCCTAAAAGGAAAGCCTAAAAGAGTATGTTATTTTGTCATTTGAGAATACTTCTTATCTACCATCAGTTTGTCACACCAGAATTTCTCACATAAATTATTTACTTATTTTTAACAAGCAATATGTCTTAGAGTTCTTAGATATGACACCAAACGCACAGCAACAAAAGAAAAAATAGTTAAATTGGACTTCATCAAAATGGAAAACTTTTTGTACTTCAGAGGGCACCGTCAAGAAAATGAAGTCCGGGCTGGCCGAGTGGCGCAGTGGTTAAGTGCTGGTTTGGGACGCCAGCGGCCCCGGTTCGGGTCCCACATATGAGGGCCAGTGACACTGCCCTCAAAAAAAAAAAAAAAATCCTTTGGGCCGGCCGAGTGGCGCGGTGGTTAGGCGTTGGTTTGGGAAGCCAGCGGTCCCGGTTCGGGTCCCACATATGAGGGCTAGGGACAATGCCCTCAAAAAAAAAAAAAAAAAGAAAATGAAGTCCACAGAATTGGAGAAAATATTTGCAAGTCACATGTCTAATAAGGTACTTGTATCATCAATAAAATATAGTATAGTATAATATATACAACATGTTATACATTTTTATATATTATAATATATAAAGAACTCTTACAACTAAATGATAAAAAGACAAACCAATTTAAAAATGGATAAAGAACTTAATTAGGCATTTTTCCAAAGAAGATATACAAATAGCCAATAAATACACAAAAAAATGCTCAACATCACCAGTCATTAGGGAAATAAACAAATCAAAACACAGTGAGATACCACTTCACACCTAACTAGGATTACTATAATCAAAAAGACAGATAATAACAAATGGTGAGGATGTGGAGAAATTGATGAGAACTTGGCATAAACTGTTGGAAAACAGTCTGGCAGTTGCTCAAGCAGTTAAACATACAGTTTCCATATGACCCAGCAACTCCAAGTATACCTCTAGGTATATACTTGAGAGAAATGAAAACATATCTCCACTCAAAAATTTGAACACAAAGTTTCATAGCAGCATTATTCAAATAACCAAACGTAGGAACAACCCAAATGTCCAGCAACTGATGAGTGGATAAATAAAATGTGGTATACCCATATGAATGAATATGATTCAACCATAAAAAGGAATGAAATACTGATGAAACATGCATGGATGAACCTTGAAAACAGTATACTGCATGAAAAAAAGCCAGACACAAAAGACCACATACTGTTTTATTCCATTTCTATAAAATGTCCAGAACAGGCAAATCTATAGAGACAGGAAGTAGACTGGAGTTACCTAGGGCTTGGGGGAGGTATAAAGGGCAAACGGAGAGTAACTGCTAATGTTTTAAATGTTCTAAATGGGTAATGTTCTAAATGCTAATGTTCTGAATGGGTAATGAAAATGTTCTCAAGTTACAGTGGTGATGGTTGCACGATTCTGTGAGTATACTAAAAACCAATGAATTGTACACTTTAAACGGGTAGATTATATGGTGTTGTGGATTGATTGGTGTCCGCCAAAAAGATATGTTGGAGTCCTAACCTCCAGGACCTGTGAATGTAACTGTATTTGGAAATAGGGCCTTGGAAGACATAATCAAGTTAAGATGAGGTCATGCTGAATGAGAGTGGGCCCTAAATCTGTATAAGAGAGAGATCTGAAAACAGAGGAGAAACAGGAAGGAAGGCCTTTTGAAGACAGAGAAGAGATTGAAACCATAGGGCTACAAGCCAAAGAACAGCAAGGATTACTGACAGTCACTAGAAACTAGGAAGAGGCTAGGAAGGATACCTCCTCAGAGCCTTCGGAGAGGCCATGTCCATTCTGAACCTTGATTTCAGACTTCTAGTCTCCAGAACTGTGAGAGAACAAACTTCTGTTGTTTTGTTGTTCTTTGGTTGTTGTTGTTTTTTTTTAGCTGAGCCATCCTGCCACCTGTTGGCAGCTCAGCAGCAGCTCAGCTCAGGCCGGGGAATTGAACAGATGACTCTGTTGCTCAGAGCTCGCACCCTTGAGCAAGCTCTTAACCAACTGAGCCACTCGGCTGGCCGTAAACTTCTGTTGTTTTAAGTCACCATCTGTTGAGGTAATTTGTTATGGCAGCCCTGAGAAACTAACACATATGGTATGTGAATTATATCCTAACAAAGCCATTTGTTTGGTTGGTTGGGCTTTTTTTTGAGGGCTCTGGGTTTAGTTTTGTCATAAGTCGAAATTTATATGCTCTCATGGCAGAGAACATTAGAAGTCTAGAAGACAAAAGAAGGCCTTAACCATGCAGACTTCTCCGTGAACTTATGTTTTATGCATAGGTAACTGTCTTAGCTGCCAGGCAGTATACCTCGTTGGTTCTTGGGTCTTTTATTCTTTCTCATCTCAGAAACCCTTCTCCCACCTGTGTTTAATTCTGTAGCTGGGCCACAAGCAAAGCAATCTTGTTCTCTCCATTTGCTTACCTCGCTTATATTCTCATTTGTTACAGGTTCTCAGATTTCTTGGGAAGATTTTGGACTTAGAAGACAGTCTAAGAGACTTTGCACTCGTCTACACACAAAAATTTCCCCCAAGTAATGTTTATTCTCCAAAATTAGATCCTGTCTCATTTGTACACATGGGATTTTAATTTATGGAGGTCACTGAGTGACATCAAAGAGAGGTCAACGCCATCGAAGGAATATTTTTATTACTTACATTTCCTGAGAGGAGGGGACCTGACACCACTCAGGGCCACATGGGAAGTATCAGCGTTTGGTAAAGAAGCAGAAGCAGAAGCTAGGAGAAGGCGTAGGCCAGAGCCTTAATTGCAGTTTCTGCAGGAAAGGCAAAGCAGGATGGAGAACACAGTTTAGAACTGGCTAATTTGAATAATTTTGGTGGGCTTGGGGCTCTGGGGGTGGTCTCTAGTTGCTGTGGCATGATTTAGGGGAAAGGGAATATTGGCTTGGTGCGTGAGAGTTAGAGAAGAAGGTGTACAACTTCCAGACAAGCTGACGTGCAGGACAGAGGTAAACCTTTGGATGTGATTAATGGATGCCAAATAGATATACAGAATCTAGAAAGCACAGAACAGGCACCCTGTTAGTTTCCACCTTCAGACTGAGTCCTCTGTCTACTCAAGTACATTGGCTGGGAGGTTAATGGCTAAATAATATTCCCTGATAGTTTGGAGCCTTAGCCTGGGAACTAGAGTTTTGTCCCTACTTAATCCAGTCATTCTCTCTCCCTTTGGTCTCCCTGAACCCCTGCATCCCTCCTAACTGCCTATCTGTCCTAACAGGTCTGATCATGTCACTCCTCTATTGTCAATGGAAAACCAAAACAAAATTTTTGTAGTTCCTACTACCCTCAAGATAAAACATTCTTTATAAACTGTTTAATATTTTATTTTAATCGCTAATGCAATACAGCCACTCTACAGAAGGAAAAGTCTCCCTTCACTCTTACCCTCACTCAGTTCCTTTCCTCCAAGACAACCAGTATTAACTGTTTCTTGTGTATCTTTCCAGAGATTTTTATGCACATACAACAAATACAGACATAGAGTCTCCCACCACCATCTTTTTTAGCTAAATGTTCTCATACAAACACTGCTATACTTTGCTTTTTTCTCCTAACAGTGTATCTTTGCAATCATCCCCATATAATTATACAAAGGGCTTCCTCATTCTTTCAAACCAGCACAGCATTGCATTGTTTAAATGTATCTTGGTATCAATTTATCTAAACAATCTTCTAGTGAAGAATACTAAGGATATTTCCAACCTTTTGCCATTACGATCAGTGTTGCAATAGGTAGTCTTATTTAGCTATTATTTTGTACATTTGCAATTAAAGATGGAGGAAAAATCCCTAGAAGAATTAGTAAATTAATTGGGATTTTGATAAGTATTTTCAAATTGCCCAGCATAGAAGCAGTAACATTTAGACCCCATCAGCAGCATACGATTAGGCCTGCTTATTCTCACCCTCATCAAACATGTGTAGCAATTCCCATCTGGGCCCAGTTCACATTCCACAGACCTGTCAGTGTGTTCCTGTGACTGCCAACCTTCAGTTCTGCCTCCTTGTGCCTGAGGACCCACCTCCCCCATGCCCAGTTGCAAAAAGTGCTCTGTAAGATTGTGGGGAGGTCAAAAGCACAAAAAATTATCACTATCCCCACTGTCACCACCATCATCACCATCACCACCACACACACACAGGGCAGCCTTCACCCATGACTTTTCTGTTCCTTCATCCCACAAGTGGAATAATTCTAAGATCTGTATGTTACGTTATCTCCTCGAGTTTTTCCACAAGGCAGCTGGCTTAATAATGTACCTGTCATTAGCTGCCTTCCTTTTCTATGTCCCCTACCAGCTTCCCAGATTTTTTTTTTGATTTGGAATTAAAAATCAGGCAAAAGTGGGGTGAACAAACTGTACCTCCCCAAAGATCATTGAGCTACCTCTTGTCATTTGATCTGAATGCTCCTACATCTGTTTTACACTCAACACAATGTTGATATTTTTCAGTCTATCGGAATTCAGCTCTTTTAAACCATGCTGCTTTAATTAGTTTTAAAGCAGATGTCTGTGCCAAAATTAAGTCATTTTAAAAATAAGACTATTTACCTTAATCTCGCGAAATCCTGAGAAAAGCATATTCTCTCCCTGTAGGTTGACAATGAACTGATTCTTTGGCCATGAAGAAAGAAGGGAAATAATACATTAATTTTAATAGGAAATAAAAAGATGGAAACTTTTAAAACCTTCCTAATAGTTTTTTCAAAATGCCTACCAACTAACAAGTTAAACAACATGGTGGAGGGGGTGGAGACAAAACACACTTCACTTAAGTGTTTCTTCATAGATATGAATTTTTTTCCTAGGAAAGAGATTTACATTCAGACACAGGTAGGTAAGAGCACTAGCTCATTGTAAATCAGGTTCTTAGAACTGTAGCTTTATTAAGCCTAAAATGGATACTAATTCACAGGACTGTTTGATGGTTAAATGAGCTAATAGATGTTAAGACTTAGCACATTGTCTGGCATATAATAAAGACTCAATAATTGGTTGTTGTGTTTATGAAAACAGTCTCCACTCTTATTCCATCATCTACTCTAGAAGATTCATAGGGAGTCGGAAGAACACATCCCCTGAGAATTCTTGACCATGAGGACAATCCGGGGAAAGAAAGCAGGGCATTAGATACAATGTTCAGAAGATAGGAACCCCACATCTCAGGAGAGTGCAGATGAAGAAGACAGCAGTCTCCCTTCCAATCCTTCGCATTGCTCAGGCTGTCCGGACTTCTACTACAAATGTGTAGAAGGGGGTGTAAGCATGAGATGCTACAAATAGGAATAGCTAGGGCCTCTTGCCAAAGCTGGAGTCAGCACGGTCTCCTCTCAGAGCTGATTGCTTTTGATACCTCTGCCTACCACGAGCAATATTAACATCACCAAGTCAAAAAACATCTTTTAGAGTTGCAGCACTCCCACTTCTCCTTCAAAGCAGCTGTGCTATTTGGGTGAGAGGTAGAGGGTAGAAAATTGGAGTAACTGGAGAGAGTATGTACTTTCTATATTGTGGCATCTATAATATAGTGGCATAATGATATAATAGAAAGAGACGTGGACTAAGAACCAGGCATGCAGAGTTCTAATTCTGGCTCTTTCCATGGCAGAGTTTGCGAACTTGGGCAAACTACTTAGTTGGTCTATGAACAGACACATAATAAATCATCAACAAGTGCTATCAACTCTACCTTCAAGATTTATTTCAATTCTATCCACTTCTTTCTATCTATTCTACCACCTAAGCCAGGCCACTATTATCTCCTATCTCGGCTATAGCAATAGTCTTCTCTGGATTTCTTGCTTCTCTGCTGGCCCCATTGTAATTTATCCTAGGTATTGAAACAAGACTATTTAACAATTTTAAATCTGTTGAAAACTCCAATTGGTTCGCCACCACATTTAGGAAAAAAAAAAAACCATACTATTATACTTATGATGGCTCTCATGATATTAAACTATCACTCAACCTCTCTTGCCTTATTGTGGCCAGCAGACCTCTAAGGTAGCCCCCATTACCCCCACCTCCTGGTATTTATGCCTTATGTAATCCTCTCCCATTGAGTGGGTGGGACCACGACATGTTTTTAAACAACAGAATACAGCTAAGGTTATGGGATGTCACTTCCCTGATAACATTGTATAAGATTATTACCCGTCCTGCTAGGAGACTCTCTTGCAGGCTTTGAGGAAGCAAGCAGGCCCACATAGCAAGGCACTGAGGAATGTCTCTAGCTGACCACCAGCAAGAAATGGAGGCTGTCCATCCAACGGACAGCAAGGAACTGAGTTCTGCCAACAACTTCATGAGCTTGGAGAGATCAGGTCAGCCTCAGGTGAGAACCCAGCCCTGGCCAATGCTTTCACTGCATCTTTGCAGAGGACCCAGCAAGGCTGTGCCTGGATTCCTGATCTACAGTGAAGCACCTGTGTCACTTCAAACTGCTACATTTGTGGTAATATTGTTAACACAGCAATACTTAATTCTTCCATCACACTCCTCATCCCCTACAGTCTACCTGCACTAGGCCTTCTTGCTGCTGTCCTTATGTGTCAAGGTTATTCCCTCCTAAGGGCCCTCACACGTGCCAGTGTCCTCTGCCTACAAGTCTCTTAACCCAACTCTTCACTTGGCTGACTTTTTCTTATCATTCAGGTCTTAGCTCCAAATTTCAGTCTTATCTACCTAAGTAGCCACCCTCACATTAGTACATTACACTGTTTTAATTTTCTGCATAGAGCTTTTTACTACCTGTAAAAATGTGTTCGGTCAGCTTCGTCACACTAGAATATGAGCCATTTGAGATCAAGGACCTTGTCTATCTTATTCCCATTATATCCCTAGAACCTAAAGAAGTGCCTGTTACTATAGTAACACTCAGTAAATGTTCGTTAATTATCATTAAATGAGCAATGGATAACATGGAAGCTCCACCCATTGCTAAAATGATCTCAGGTCCACAAAGGGATATATGCAAAGATGTTCACTGTAACAATAGTTGTGGTACAGTGAGTGGGAGATAAGCTGGGTGTCCATCACTGGGAGAGCAGATTACTCAAATGTGGTCGATGCACATGTGGGGCGCAATGAGAAGCAACAGATTAGATGTGCATGTCAAAACATGGCTGGACTGAAAGCATAGGACCCAAGACTAAGATATATAAGATGCTCATTTTTTTGTAGATAAAAATACATGAACACACAAAAATACATACTTTGTAAGGATAATACAGTTAAAACCACATTAAATAAATTAGAATCTTTCCCTAAGGAAGAGAAGGAGGCACAAGTGGGAAATGAGGTTAACGGGGAATAAATAAAACAAGAGACAGAACTTGCATAGACTAATGATGATACTGTGCTAGGAACTGGGCTGAATGATTAACTCAGTCTGCATCTGAGAGCCAAAATTAAGGCCAAACAAAACTGAGTGGTTCAGGGATCATAGGAAACATCATGGAGTGTCACCAGCCTAAAGATAAGAAATGTTGGATTAAGTACTACAAGGTGACCTGCACTAGAAATCTCACTGTTACTCTTGACTCCTACCTTTTTCTCTCTCTCCTTATGGAACCAGGCATCTGGGTGCTTCCAAGTTTTCTTTCAAATTTTCTCTCATATTCGTCTCTCCTTCTCTTGGGCGTTCATCATGATTAGACTGAAGTTCAATTTTGTTGACACTGCTGCTTCACAGGTAGTGCCATGCTCTTCCGTTAGGAAGTATATAATGTTTCATTACCTCTCTTTGTGTGATGTTAGAGCTAGTAATGATTAATGCTAGTCTTTATGTCAAGGTCTCTTTAGTCATTTTGATTATGTGAGACTAATTTTCTAGTATAGTCCTTAGTAGTTCATGGGGACAATATTCTCTGTGTTTTAAGTGCTCATAATTGTTTGTCTATAGCCTTTATACTTAAAAGTCAACTTGACAGAATGTAAATGTTTGGCTCACGTTTTCTTCACTTAACACGTGATGGACTTTCAGAGCTCTGTGTTTTGGCTTATATGTTTCTCCACCTAGAAGGCCCTTCCCACTTGTCACCTGTCAAGTTCTATTCAGCCATCTGAGCCCAGAGGTGGCTTTCTCCTGCCATGAAGCCATTCCTATGTGCTCCTGAAAGAATTAAGTTCCACTTTCAATTATGTTTTCATACAACTTGATACATTCCTCTGCATCACTTAACACATTATACATAGCTTCAACTTATTAACTACTTACTATGTGCCAGGTACAGCTGAGCCACGGAGTGGACTAATTACATTTGATGTGCTGTAATTTTATTGTATTTCTCTTCTTGTGCACCTGTGTGTTTGCTCTGGAATTTCAGAATGTCTAATGCTTTTGTTTGTCTAGTTTTCTAGGCAAACAAAAGAAATATGTGAGTGTTACTTTTTCTGTGGTGACTTCACTTCATTTTCAATCACGGTATCACTCTGTTGTCTCAGTACATGTCAGCACTTCAGGTGCTATAAGGTTTCACTTTCCTGGAGATATTTCTCTCAGAACTTTCTAACCTGCCCCAATCTGAACTGCTGGCTCTCTTTTCATAAGTGTGTGATGGATTTCCTATTTTCTCGATCTTATGTTATCCCTTTTCTTGAGTTTCTTTTCTACAAATTTTTGAAAAAAGAAACATGAAAGATGAGCTGTTAGAGATTAAAATTTCCTCTATCCCCAATTGTGATTATGATAGAGTCCCTACTCTGTAATTCCGGGTTGGTAATATTTTTTCTCTCAGAATTTTGAAGACATTGTTCTATTGTCTTCTAGTTTCTAGTGTTGCTGTTGAGTAACCAATGCCATTATGGTTCTGAATCCTTTTTATGTGACTTTTTTTTCATTCTGGAAACATTTATGATCCTCTTTTTATCTCCAAGGTTCTGAAATTTCAAGATGAGATGCCTTGGTACACTCATTGGGCCCTATCAATCAGAAACTCAATTTTAAGAAATTGCTTTAAATTATGTCTCTGATAACTTCCTCGCTCTATTTACTTATTTTGCTCTCATTCTGGTTTTTCTCTCCCCCTATCCCCTACTCCCCACCCTCTCTGTCTCTGGAACTCCTGTGATTCAGATGGTGTATCTCCTGGGCTGATTTTCTAATTTTCTTGTTTGCTTTCCTATTTTCCATCTCTTTGTCTCTCAGTCCCACTTTCTGAGAGATTTATTCATCTTTAATTTTTAATTCTACTTTATAAAAAAGTTTTTCAGACATTTTTATATTTCTTAAAGTGCAATTGTGAAAACACCACAAGGCACTAGTATATAGTGCCTGACATGGGAAAGGTGCATAGTTTTTGAAAAATTAGTGGATTTCAACCCCCAACCTCCACTTTGAGTTTAGGGATCAAAATAGCTAATCGCTTCCCCTCACACGTGCCTCTCCCCCAGGCTGCACTGGCCCCTCATATTCTCCTGCTCCTTCACTCCCTCCTACTCCTCCCCCACACCTCCTGCAGCATGTCTCGCAAAATTGAGGAAATCAAGGACTTTCTGCTCACAGTCAGGTGAAAGGATGCTAAATCTGTCAAGGTCAAGAAAAATAAGAAAATGTGAAGTTTAAAGTTCTATGTACTTTTATACCTTGGTCATCAAAGAGAAGGCAGAGGAGCTGAAGCTGTCCCTGCCCCCAGATTTGGCAGTGAAGCAGCTGAAATGAACCAGTCACCACTCTGATTTGAACTGTATTAAAATTTTTTACATTCGAAAAAAAAAAAAAGCTGACAATAGGCTGCATGAACTTTCCATTGTCCTATTTTCTTAGAAATAATTATTATTTGTTTAGTTGTGACAGTATTTTTGAGTTATGAAACATGCTTTTCCATGTTGTTTATAGACTAATTTTTTTCTAAGAAGCCAATAAATTAAAAAGTAGCAATTATTCAAATAAGCTTATTGACTTGCTAAAACTAAGCAACAAACTGATATCTACTCTGCTATAATAATGGTAAATAGCAAGTGAAAAACTATTGAAACAGTAATTATGTGCTCATTTCATGTATTAAATCATTTAACATTCATGACAATAATATGAATTAGTTACTATTGTTATCCCGATTTTATAGCAAAGGAAATTAAGACAGTGAGATTACATAACACCCTTAAAGTCATACAACTACTATGTGACACCTGTTGATTTTTAAAATTTCTATCTACTGATTTTTAATTTATATTATGATTTTTATTTTCAAGAGATCTGTTTACCCTGGAAACACAGCTTTTAAAAAAAACAGCTTCTTTCTTTATAAATACAATAGCTTCTTTTATCACTCAGACCACAACTCATAGGTCTTAATTTTTCTGATTCCTCTCTTATTTCACTTTCCTCCAAATTCTTTCCTGTTTGTTTTTCTCTCTACTTTTTCATGCTGGAGACTTTCCTCAAATGTCTGGAGATTCCTACCTACTCATTTATATTTAAAAATAAGGCACTGGGCCGGCCAGATGGCGCGGTGGTTAAGCGCTGGCTTGGGAAGCCAGCGGCCCCGGTTCGGTCCCCCATATGAGGGCCGGTGACATGGCCCTCAAAAACAAAACAAAACAAAACAAAAACAATAAGGCACTAAAACCTAGTAAGAACCTCTGTGGGGAAGTGGGACATATTGAGTTGCAGAGTTCATTACAGAGAACAATTAGGAAGGGGCCCATGCATGTCCTAGGGGATCCTCCCCACACATGTGTCAGCATCTCTAGGTCTTTTTTTTCCTGGGGTGGTCTTTTTCCCCAGGGAGAAATTCTGCCTCCAGTTCCTTACATGGACAGGTGGCAAACTGTTGCCAGCATTCTCGTAGCCAAGTTAGGGAAAGAGGCTCTAAGATCTTACTTGGCAAGATATTGATTTCCACTTAATCCCCTGCTTTCTACAGAGCTATGCTTGAACTTGGAGTCCCTCAATTCAGTACCCTTCTATGTTCTTCTTGAGTGGGTTACTTTGTTGCCTGTTGTGTGGAAAGACATATAAGGACCTACCTGCCTCATTTACAGAATTTCAGCCCACCTTTCTGATTTCAGCCCTACCCTTCATTCCTACATTCGGAGATAACTGGCACCACAATTCCTGAGATTTTTCCAGAACTCTAAAAGCAGGGTGTTACTTCTTGGCTTCTCTCTTTGCCGGCAGTATGGTTTCAGGTTTCTCTGGTCTGGCAGGTCAACTAGCAAATTGCCCATCTGCCATTTGGCTTCCAAACTTTGATTGACATCTCTCAACTGCTCTTCTACTTCCTTCTGTTGTCTCCCCTTATGTTCTCTTCTTCCTCATAGCTTTCTGTCCTTTTTAATCCCTAATTATCATCTGGGTGAAGGAGAAGAAGTAAATGCAAGAATCCAATCTCCCAGGTTTAGCCCCAGGTGTTTTTGGCCTCTGTTATGCTGCCTATGTATATAAACTGAGTATCTCTCCTCCACATAGATTAGTATTTTCTTGAAGTTCCCGCACTCCTAGGAAAATAAAATGAAATTAAAAAGTTCCCACACTCCTAGGAAAAGATGAAATGTTCTGTAGTTATGACAAGTAACCACCAGAACCAGTTCTAAACTGGTTTAATGGATCAATGACAGCTTGCCTCAGTTTAATGAATCAATGGCAACTTGCCTAAAACACACTTCTGAAAGTCAGCCAGAAATGGCCCCAGGCTTTCAAAAGCCAGCCAACCCACACTGTTCTCATCTTAACAACCAGGTTTCCACAGCTGGCATCAGCCCACTACTGCCTCTGAAAGTCCACCATTCCCTCAACTCCATACTTCCCAAACCCTATGTAAAATCACCTCCTTGCTTTGCTGGAAGAGACGTGCTTCAGTAAGTATTAAATTCAGCTTTTTGTTTAAATAGTGAGAGGTAGTCTTTTCCTTTGACAGACCTCAGCAATTACCACCTGTCTGACACATGGGACTGACTCAGTGAGCAGACAAGTGAAGGTACCAGGGCAATTGTGTCTGAAAGAAAAGGGCCTGAGCTATTTGCCCTTGTGAGCCCTGTGGCAAAGTACAAAGCAGGTTCATTCAACTTGCACTCACCAGTCCAGATGTAGAGGAACCTAAGATATGAGAGATAGAAGGATTCACATCCAGAAGCAAGTATACGTGCCTGCCAACCTTTGATTCAACATGGTTAATGGTATGTAACCTGAACAAGAAGGAGAATGTGCTAATAAGTGGGGTTTGTTTTCGTTTTGTTGTGTTTTACTGTATGGTATTTTCAACTATGTTTTCTTTATCCTAGATTAAAGAAGGAAGAGGGGTCGGGAGGGAGGCAGCCAAGTGGTGCATTGGTTAAGAGTTGGCTTGGGACACCAGCCCTGAGCAGCAGGCCTCGGTTCAGAGCCCACATGAGGGCCAGTGACGCTGCGCCCTCTACAGCTAAGATGATGAACAACAGCTTGAACTGGAGCTGGGCTTCGGTGAGTAGGCAGTGACGGCATAGGCTGTAGCCCCTGCTGCAGTGAGTTACCATGAGCTACCATGAGTGGCTGGTAGCCAGCGTGAGCAGCCAGCAGCCCGCATGAGCTGCTGTGAGCCACTATGAGCAGCTGTCCAATGGCCCGCGAGCGACTGCCTCACACAGGAAGAGTGCAATGATAATACCAACGTGAGCCAGTGAAGCCACATCCTCCACAACTAGACTGATGAACAAAAGGACAGCAACTTGTCTGTTCCCCTTCCCCAATTCCCCAATGCTGTTCCCCTCCCCCAATTCCCCAATAAAATCTTAAAAAAGAAAAAAAAAAAGAAGGAAGGAAGAAACTTCCCTCAACAGAGATCACATTTACAGTAGTAAAAGCTGGTTCTAACAGATACACAAAAAATGCCCTATATGGAGCTGAATTTATTGCAGGGTGAAAGGTTGTATACGTATGAACTTAACTCTTTGCTGAAAATCAGAATTACCTCACATCTAAGATCCCTGACGAGGTACAGCAGAAGTTTCTTCCAGGACTGCGGAAGAGAGGAGGCAACACGTTGTCCCACCTGCAAAAGAAACCTGAAGAGGACAGGGACCAGCCCTACTCTCCGTGCTGCCACCATGAGTGTGTGGAGGCTGAGACGGCACTCCTGCCATGGATTCTGCCACCACAGCTCTTCAGGCCTCCTTTCCCTGGGCTTCCTAGACCTCCCGTCCTGTTCTTTCTTTGTTGGAGCCACAGGTCCTTGCTCCTCTGGGGTTGTGGCCCTTCCCCAGGAAAGCAGCAGGAACCCTGGGTCCCATATTCCCATGCCTCCCCACCCCGAAGCCATGAGCCCGTGCTGCAGGCTCCCGGCCTCACCCACAATGTTTTGCTCCAGGGGAGTAGCCTACCACGTCACTGTTCACTCTTAAAACAATTAAAGGTTTTGGTCATTCTAGAAACTGCTGAGATGGCCTCCAGTAGAGGAAGTCTGGCTTCTGCTGGAAGGAGCCTGTGCCCATTTATCCCCTCTAAGACCTCTTCAGCCCCAGATGGTGGGTGTTGGTTTGCCTACAAAGGTAAACAGGCTACGCTTCTCAGAAGGTGCTCCTGCCACCTAGGGCATCAGTAAAGGATGTTTGAAGGAGAGGATACAGGTTAATTTTGGAAAAATGGGATCCTCTCTTCCTCTGTCATTTTGACAGGTTTTCAGAAGAGGAAGGGAAGAACCTACGCCACTATCCAAACCCGTGGGGTCAGTAACCATCTGTAATGCAGATGATTCCCCAAGCCTCTTAAGTACAAATCTCTCCCCTGACTCCAGACCCATAAACCCAAATGTCTATTAAACAGCTGCCACAGGACCCCCAAAACTTAAAATGTGCAAACTTGACTTCTGCATACACTCAATATTGCTCTTTTCTAATTTCCTATCTCAAAGATAAGAAGCCTGCCATTCATCCTTGACTCTCTTGATCAGCTTTCCCCCTTCCCCACACATGGTACATCCCCAAAACCTGTCTCTTTAATATCACCACCTCTCACCTAGTTTATGGTAACACTCTCAAACTGGTCTTCATACCTCATTCCTGCCCCATCCCTCATTTAAAATCTTACAGTGGCTCCCCACTGCTTTTACCATAAGGCCCCAAATTCAGGAGAAAATGGATATGGCACGTCAGAGGGCTGCCCTCTGTAGCCTTGCAGCTCCTCATTCACCCACTACAATGAAGCCTTCCAGCCATGCTGAACAGAAATCCCCTGGACTGGCCAAGCTCTCCCCTATTGGGGGAACTGTGCACACATTGGATCCCTGGTCTGAAGGCTTTCCCCTCCTCCCTTTTTATCTGGCTCACTCACAATCAGGCTTCCTTCTCCGCTGAGGCATCACTCCCTTACTCCACAATGTCATCTTGGCTTCCAAAGCACCCTGACTTCACCCTGCTCTTATCTCAACCTACTGCACAAAAATTTCCCTTTTCCCTGTCTGTCTGCCTCCCCAGACTGAGCTCCTTGAAAATAAAGACCATGTCTGGGGTCGACCTTTAATCCCCAGTGTTGGCTCAGGGCCTGAGTCATCCTAGACACTCAATATACACTGCCTAATTAATTGAATCCAGTAAAACTATGAATTTTATGGATGAGGAATCTGAGGTCAAGGGCCTGAACGGTGAAAGCCATTCAGCAAGTTGAGTCAGAAATAAATCCCAGTACTTTGGCCCCATCAGCCAGCACTCCTGAAATACTAGCCGAGCAACCTGACTTCAGCTGCCTGAGTGTGCCAAGCAACCGCTTAGAAGATACCTGTTAGAAAGCAATGCGTTGGCTCAGCTCCTTATATATCTACTAGATAAAGCCTGTTAACTGAATTTTCAAAATATATATATTTTTAGCAAATATGATGTCAGTCTCTAAGAGTATATTTAAAATCTCATCCTGTAATTATAAATTGGTCTATTTCTCCTTACAGTTCCACCTTCTTTTAAGCTAAGTATATTGAAGACCTGTGATTGGTTCCACATAATGTCATAACTATTTTATCTTCTTGGATAAATTCCTTTTGTTTGTTTGTTTGTTTGTTTGTTTGTTTTGAAGGCAGTGTCACTGGCCCTCACATGTGGGACCCGAACCGGGGCCGCTGAACTCCTTTTGTTATTAAATGTTTTTCTTTATCTCTCTTAATGTTTTTCACCTGCAATACTATTTTATTTGCCTGATATAGTTTTTTTTTGGTTGTTTTTTTTTTGAGGGCACTGTCACTGGACCTTATATGTGGGACCCAAACCGGGGCCACTGGCTTCCCAAGTCAGCGCTTAACCACCACGCCACTTAGCCGGCCCATTGATATAGTTTTCAATACATCTTTTCCTAACCTTTGTGCATCATTTGAAAATAGCACTAATCTTTTTATTCCTTAGGCCTATTTTTAATTATTTATAATAGACAGTAAGAAAAAATTTTCAGACACCAAAATTTCAGGGCACCAAGAGACAGAAATCAGTGAAAGGTATTTCTGTTTTTTCCTTTATTCTCTATCTTAAATAAGATTCCTCAAAAAGTTATATATAGGATTATATATAGTTATATATAGGTTATACAGTAGTATGGCCCAGTAATTTAATTCCTAGGTATATCTATACCCAAGAGAAATGAAAACATATGTCTGCACAGTAAGTTGTATACAAATGTTTATGGCAGCATTATTCATAACAGCCAAAAGGTAGAAATAACCCAAATGGCCATCAATAGATACATGCATAAACAAATTGTGGTATATACATTGAATGGAATATAATTTAGACACAAAAGGTAAGGGAATATTGATATATGCTAAAATTTGCATGAAACTTGAAAACATACTAAGAAAGAAGCAGTCACAAAAGGTCACATACTAAATAAATGAATCCTTTTATACAATATGTCCAGATTAGACAAATCCACAGAGACAGAGAGCACACTAGTGGTTGCCAGGGGATGAGGGTGGGGGCAGAGATGACTTAATGATGAGTGTTTTTCTGAGATGATGAAAAAGTATTGAAACTAGAGAGAAGTGGCAGTTACGGGACATTGTGAATACACTGAATGCCACTGAATTTTATACTTTATAATGACTAATTCTGTTAATCATTAGAAAGTAAAATTATTATTTCACCTCAATAAAAAAATAAATATATAAAATAATGCTAGATATTGCCTTCTTATGAAATCAATTACTTTTTGCAAATTTGTAAGCAGTTCTGAGCTAATTTGCTTATCATAGCAATGAAACGGGGGTTTGTCTGCAACTTACAGCCAAAGTTGTGGCATGATCAAGTGTCTGCTTCAAAAGGGGAAAGTGTTCTAACTCTTTTTATGACCTCTCTTGGGACAAAAATTATGGGCTGTGGTAACATTCAGTTGTAATTTCAGTACTTGAGTTCACAGAGGCTCTTCTTTAACAGCAACATTAAATAACAAAAAAGAATAATTTCTGGATAACGAAAGACTTCGCTTAGATATTTGGCAAAATTTACTTTGTTCTGATCTCCTTTTGCAAGATGTGTGATTTATCTTCTGGAAGAGTGGACCACACACATCTTATCGGGTAAGATATGTCATAACTGATTTTTCTGGGCTCAGTAACCTTCATTTTTTCCCAGTTGACTTCACATATAGTCCCTTCCCTCTGTCCCAAGCATTGCTCTTTTCTGGCACTGACACCTCCAAAAGAAACACTACCTAGATTTTTGGGGAGTGGAAGCTGGGAATATTTGCAAGAGTCTTCTGGTATATTAGTTAACTTTTGCTGTATCCCAAACCACCCCAAAACTCAGTGGCTTAAAATAAATACCCAGTTATTCAGCTCACAATTCTGTGGGTCAGCAATTTGGACTCAGTGGGCAGTTCTTCCACAGCCTTATTCATGTATTTGTAGTCAGCTGCTGGAAATGCAGTCAGTTAGCTGGTCTGCTGGGGTTTGGCTAGTCCTAAGTGGCCTTACTTCCATGTCTGATAGGTAGCTGGATGTCAGCTAGAGTGCCTTGGTCCTTCTCCAAATGGTTTCTCATCTTCCACCAGGGTAGCCCAGACTTGTTCACATGGGGGCATCACATGTGATCATTTCACATGTGTGATCAACTCACACAGCATCACTTCCATCCATCCTTTTCATCAAAGAAAGTCACAGGCCAGCCCAGATTCAAGAGGTGAGGAAATAGATAATCACCTGTTGGCGTGAATGCACTGTGACCATTTTTGCAATCTATTACAACTGAAGTCACTATTCCTGCTCTAGTCACCCAGTACTCCCCAAATTGGTTGTCCCTGGGCCCCCTCCCTGCATGAGGCCCACTTGGTTACTGATACTTTGTGATCATAAGCCTCCTTTCATCCGTCATGTCCTCTTGGGTTACTAGTTCCCTCTCCCATCTGACTCAACATGCATTCAGTCCCAGAAAATCCTCACAGTTTCTGACCCACTGAGAATTTCTTTATTTAAGAGCATGGTTATGTTCACCCAGAGCTAGTGTAACCATATGATTTCTCATCTAAATTGGGACTTCTGAGAATGAAATAAGGCACCATGAATCACTATGTTAGCACAGCAAGCATAAACTGAGATGCCTCCTGGATCCACCTTACTTAGATTTGAATACCAGCTCTGATGATTATTTACATTAAATAACTGTTACTCTTAGTAACAGTTTCCTCATCTATTAGATGAAGATGATAATGGTATTTACTTTCCAGGGGGTTTTCTAAAGTTTAAATCAATTATTATATAAAATACTTAACTTATTATATTATTTGTAACCTTTGCAGTAGATGGAGGGATTGCCTTCTTCATTTAATGTTATATTATATGCATGTATG
Organism: Aselliscus stoliczkanus; assembly: GCA_033961575.1. Classification (NCBI taxonomy): domain Eukaryota; kingdom Metazoa; phylum Chordata; class Mammalia; order Chiroptera; family Hipposideridae; genus Aselliscus; species Aselliscus stoliczkanus. Next base: position 165,998,221 of record CM066727.1, on the reverse strand, counting down.
AAAAAATTATTTCAAAATCTTTGTATTAATATCTATCAGTTTCAATGGCTATAATTTCATTGACAAGGCTCTGTAATTTACCTAAAAAGTCTTCCATTATTAAATATTTAGATCATTTTCAGTTTTCCCTAATATAAATGATAAACCAACAAACTTCATTGTGGATAAATTTGTTTTATAATACATTATTTTCTTAGATTAGTTCTAGAAGTAAAAATGTGATATTAAAGAGTATGAGTACTGTAAGGATCTTGGCATATATTACCAAATGGCTTTCCCAAAGAATTACATTAACATTTGCATGAGCAATATCAGGAAATATTAACTTTAGTACAACCTCACTAGCATTGAGATTATCGGTAGAAAATAAAATTTGCAAATTTGTTGTACTCATTCTAAACATAGTTCTAACAAACTTGTTTTGTGGTTTCCAAGCCACATTAAATTAAAAGCAAAACATTAGAAGCAGGGTGAAGGTATTGAAAAAGATACTTGGACATGTTTTCTAATAGTTTGAGGGTGAGAAAAAAAGATAAAAATAAAGAAAAAAATTATACTAGACATCTGGGATTATTTAATGGACAAACATGTCTTCAATCTTCAATAGTCCATGATATCATTGTTTGTTGTAATATATAACAGTTAATGTTTATTATAACACTAGATGATCAAGAAAAATCCAGAATGTACTATACAAAATTTGTGTACAGTAAAAAGTAAAATGAAAACTTTTATGCTGAAATGAGACATCTACTGCTTGGCTGTATTTTATGTTTAGTTGCTGTGAAGAGTCATGAGGCTTTGCTAAAGGTAGAATTGAGGGAAAATGGAGAGAAAGTGAGCTCTCCACTGAGGAATAAAAATGGAGCATAAAAGACCAGGGACCAGGACAGGAGGGCTATTTTACATCCCAGAACTTGTGCCACTTTCCCCTATGGGACATTATTTGTTATTCCCTTCCTGTTTTCCTGGAAAACAAAGGGCCTATCTCTCTATTTCAACTTCCCAGGCCTCAAGAAAGTGAGAAGTTGAGGAAGCATATTTCCCCTCCACCCTTCTTCAGGCATTCTAAGGATGAAGAGAAGGGTAGAGTGGCTGGTTGCTTCCCCAAGTAGAAAAAGTAGGTCCTATTCCCTTAGCTCTGCAGAGAAGAGAGAAGAACGTGGCATCCATCTGAGTCATGATTCTCTAAATAGATCAAGCATCAAAATCACCTTGAGAGCTTGTTAAAAGACAGATTGCTATCACCAAAGTTTATGGTGTCTCAGTGTCCTGGGGCTGGTGGGGCCTGAGAATTTGCATTTCTAACGAGTTCCCAGGTTATGCTGATGATGCAGGCCAGGGACCAGACTTGGACAACCACTGCACAAATGGTTCCCGGTCCCAGCTAATCATCGGAATCACCTTGGAAGTTAAGCAAACAAATAAACAAAACCAAAAACATAAAACACAAAGAAACAGATTTCTGGGAGCTTTATGCCGGTGCCTACCAGGGAGAATCTTCAGAAGAGGGACCACAGGAATCTGTCTGTTTATGCGATAAAGCTCACCATGAGGTCTTGGTGTCCAGTCCACAGCCCCATGACACCCAGAAACACTTCCTCGGTGTTTAATAAAGCCTTAAATGATAGGCTGATTTAGACCCAGGGAGCAATTTCATCAGCTGAATCTTCTGGTGTGCTAATTTTATTTGACTGGTTAGAAGGGTATTCTTGGGAAAATATGTGTATTGGCCTCTCAACCACATAAAAATGAGCACTTTTATAAAGGAAGTTCTCACAATTCTAATAACCAAATAATAAAAAAGCTCTGGTACCACCATGTAAATCATGAGCACCATGGCAACAACATGACAACATTTTTTAGTGGCCAATTGGAGATATTGTGAAATTCTCTCAGGTTTATCCCTTAGAAATAGTTCTCTTTTATCAGAAGAGCTTAGCAGTCTGACCAGAATGGCAGGCAGTTCAGACACTAATCAAAATTGTAGTAGATTTTCCTGGACAGCACTATTCTTTCTTGATATTCGCCATAGGCTGGTTTCTACAACATATTTTAGACTATTCCGTAATAGTCTAAAATTCAGCAGAACTTGAAAGCAGTACAACTGTTATTCCTATTGTTTTTGATTCTTTTATTAAAAAAAGAAGCTGGGTTGTCATGTCAATTATCTTCTCCAACCATAAATTAGAGATTGGCTAATGTTGGTCTAAGCTATGTAATTTCATATTTTCATTATTTCTGTGATGGCCTATCTTAGTTCTGTATCAAACTTCTTGCTAGTGAACTTATAAATTCGGTCCAACCTATTTAGCTGAAGGAGATCATCAAGCTTTGGCTTGTTACAGATTGACACAAATATAGAAAAACTGGCTAGTGAGCTTACCTCTGGATAGTGGTTCATTTGGAGAAATTGGTTACTTTATAATTTGTAGATTGAGTAGTGAACTCATTTCTGAAATTAGATAATAGCAAGCTATTAATGACCCAAATGGAAAAACACACCCCATAGTCATGAATAATACACAAAACAGAATTTTATCATTCTACATGTGATGACAAAGAACAAAACAGCAATGTGAAAATTAACTTAATTGGAAATATTGTAAAATTATTTTCAACATCATATGTTAAATTAAGGAGTTGCTTTGGTTGCTAAGTATTTAATTAAAAAGGCCCAAGTAGTAAGTCCAGTTAGAATCTGTGCAAATGCTTTACAAATTGCTTATTTCCTAGTACTGTCACAACATTTAATAGTGGTACACTTACTAGGAAGACAGGTCAAGTTGAAATACATGATAGTTAAGCGGATGATTTCAGGGGAAATTATACTTGTTCAAATATGTCTCAAAATGAGACATCTTTCTTTTGTATCCAAAGAGCTAAAAATACATTCCCCAGGATCTAGTACTTTCCCCAGTGCACGCATAGTTGTCGGTCTGCATTTGTTGAAATAACAGAGGGAGGGAGGGATGGAGGAAGAACTGAATACCAGAAGAAAAGCTTCACATCAATGTCCTCTCATCTCCCTGGCACTGGGAGTCTGTGTGCTAGAGAGAAACCAACTGGAAATCAGATATGATGCTTATCATAGGATTAGTTAATTCATCTTCCAGTCCCTTTTGCCAGCCCGTCCTCTCCCAAAAAGTCTGGACTTCAGTTCTTACTTGATAACTCCACTTACGGCAGAGCAGCCAACTAATTAATACAGGTGCTGAAATCAGACAGCCAAGCTTCAAATCTCTGTACCCCACTGACTTTAGCTGTGAGGCCTCAGGCAAGCTATCTTACTTATTGGCCCCTCATCTGTGAAATGGAGACAACAATAGCATATCCTTCTCAAGGTGTGTTGTAAGGACTAAATTAATTAAAACGTGTAAAGCATTTAGAATAGTGCCTACATGCCTGGAGTACGCAGCTTCTGACAAAGTTCCCAATGATCCCCAACTCTTGGTATCAGCTCTGGTGGTAATTCCTCCCCCTTGAGGGTGGGCTGCACCTAAGGACTCGCTTCTAGAAACAAGTAAAATATGGCTAAAGTGATGCAATATTACTTCTGTGGTTAAGTTACAAAAGATGGACTTCCGTCTTGCCAGCACTCTCTCCCTGCTGGCACTCTCTCTGATGAAGCCAGCTCTCGTGTTGTGAGATGCACTGTGGGAGAGACCCACGTGGCAAGGAACTGAGGGAAGCCACTGGCTAAGGCTTCATGAGGAAATAAAGCCTCAGTCCAACAACCTGCAAGGAAATGAGTTTTGCCAGCAACCACCAGAGCGAGATGGAGACAAGGATCCTTCACAGTTGAGCCCTGAGACACCTATTGTCATGTGAGAGTCCCAGAGCTAGAGGACCCACCTGAGCCATAACCAGATTCCGGATCTACAGACACTGTGAGACAATAACATGTTTGGGGATAATTTGTTATGCAACAATAGATAACTAATACAATATTCAAGCACTCTATAAAGGTAAGCTAATAATAGACATCTCAAATTTCATCTCTCCTCCCCCAGGACTCACATTTCAGTAAATGGGACTATGGTTTATGTAAGCTGACCAAACCAAAAACCTACCCCAAAAAATCATCCTTAATTCTTCTCTTTTTCTCAACTCCTCCTCCTCAAAATAAACTAGCTTTATGAATATCTGAGTAACAGCATTTCAGGAATAGAAAGTTAAAGGGTCGTAAGACAAAAATAAGCTTGTATTAAAACAAGGGAGCAGGGAGATGAGAAAGCCTGTGTGTCCAGAGCTACCAGCAAGGGAGAGAGTGATATAAAATAGAATTAGAGAGGCAAGCAAGGGGCCAGATCCCTCAGGGAACTGAAGGCCATAAGGACATGGGTATGGGGTTTAAACAGAGCTATAACATAGTCTCACCATTTTAGTCCTAGTCTTAGTCCTAGTAGGACCATTTGGCAGCTGTGTGGAATAATGGAAATGAGAAAAGAGTGAAGCAGAAAGACAAATTAGAGAAGTAATCTAGTGTTCTAGGTGAGAGATGATAAAACTTTAGATGGTTATAAATGCACTGATGATGATGAGAAGTGGATGGACAGTGATACTTTTTGCAGGTAGGCCAGTAGAATCTACTGAATAATTGGATGAAGAAAACAGAGGTACTGGGGATGGCTCATGGGTGGTCTAGCTGAAGCCACTGGGGAGGAAAATGTCTAAGGTTAGAAATCAAGAGGTTTTTTTTAAACATGTCAGCCTGAGATGAAATTAGACATGGAGGTAGAAATGTCAAGTGGGCAGATGGATATACCCATCTGGAATTCTGGGGAAACGTTTTCTCTGGAGGCTGGGGAAAACAATGATATAAATCAATCGTATAAAGATGATACTTGGCGTTGTAGGAGACGAAACAATCCTTTTCATTCTTCCGTTCCAAATTCTCAGCTGGGTCCTTCGTGACAAAAACCAGATTAACAGAGGTTTATTAACATATTAACATGTATGTCTCATATATGTATATAAGACAAGTGGAAAGAGTAACTCAAAGATGTTGCTAGAACTCTGACTTATACAGCTCTTCAACAAAGAACAAAAAAACCTGTAGAGAAATGACATGACAAAGGAAAGTTGTTTTAGGTCTCCAAGAGCGTTGAACTCTGGAAAAGTAAAAACATGGGAGGAAATGAATGGAGTAAGTTTTGCTTGCAGATTCTTCTGATGCTGTCTCTAAACTAAATCTAGAATCATCTCCAGTAAAGGAAAATTTATATCCTGCCTTTAGGCTGAAAGGAGGAGGAGAGAGAGAGTTTTTCCTGTATTTGCCAATTCTTTACTGCCTTAAGTTTAAACTAATTCTTATGTCAAAGAGGCATATCTTGGGGTGACATATTCTGGTTTCTTTAGGCATCCAAGAACTGTGAGAGATTATCTAGAGAAAGAGCATACATGGGGAAGAGTATCCGTTCCTGAGCTCTGGGCTACCCCAAAATGTAGGGGTCTAAGAGAAGGGGAGGGGCCATTAAAGGAGGCTGAGAAGCTGTGGCCAGAGAAGTCAGATGAGTGACCGCCACCCAGGGAACAGAACTTGAACAAACCCCCATGGAGTGTGGGCAATAGAGAACCCTAGAAATGACTGAGATTAAGCTTTATACCTGGGCTAAATGAGGACTTGAAATCAGGAATTTTCCTGTCATAGAAAAAAATTTTTGATTATATTTCGTGTATACCTGAGTTTGGTAAGTGAGATTCATACTCACTAATAATGATTACCTACAGGTTTATATTTACATAATTAACTAGGTTATATATATGTGTGTTTCCATAAAGATTACAAAATAATTTGTACTCTGAAGGCAAAGAAAGGACTAGGAAAGAGAATGAGAAAAGGGCTGCCTCCAGGAAACGCCTCTCTGAGAAGCCTTCACAAAGAAGACAATTCAAAAGAATAAGTTCTAGCGATCCTAAAGGAAGGAAAAACTTTTTGCTTAAGGGTGAGAGAACAGAGAAATGAAAGCGATTGAAAGGATAAGAGCGCAATTCAAAGCTTGAGAAACAGAAGGTTTGTGAGAATGGCCAAAACCTCCCTGAGGAGATTGGCAGGGAAATTGGGTCTTCAGAGGAAAGAAGGTAAACTAATCACTGCTTGAAAAGGTTAAGAAAGGGCCGGCCGAGTGGCGCATCGGTTAAGCGCTGGTTTTGGGATGCCAGCGGCCCCGGTTCGGATCCCACATGAGGGCCAGTGACACTGCCCTCTACAGCTAACAACAGCTCCACCTGGAGCTGGGCTGTGCGAGCCCCGGTGATGGTGTGGGCTGCAGCCCCTGCTGCAGTGGGCTGCCAAAGGCTGCAGTGAGTGGCCCGCAGCCAGCGTGAGCGGCTGGCAGCCAAGCGTGAGCTGCCAATAGCCGCGATGAGCGACATCCAGAGGCCAGCGACCGATCTGCCTCATCCGGGAAGAGCGCAATGACGATACCAACAGTGAAGCAACATCCTCCGCAACTAAACTGAAGAACAAGAAGACGCAACTTGTCTGTTCCCCTTCCCCGATTCCCAAACGCTGTTCCCCTCCACCAATTCCCCAATAAAATCTTTAAAAAAAAAAAAAAAAAAAAAAAAAAAAAAATAAAAGGTTAAGAAAAATTTAAGGATGTCGGTAGACGGCAGCATTTCTCAACCGGAATTCCTCATCTGAACCTCAGAACATAATATAATCTGAGTGACTGTCTCAGTTCTCACCAGAATGGTAAATCTTGAATCCAGAATGGGTGGCACTGTGCTGGCTGCATGGGGGAGGAACTTAGTTAATACGTTCCACGCATCGAACGCCATAGTGCACTGGGCTCTAATTGCTCTTAGAATCCTGGTTGAGAAAGGCCTTTAGCAGGTAAAGACATGTTTCAAAGAAACACAGCGACAATAACAGAAAACAAGAATTACAGCCTAACATTTAAAACAGAAATGGAGACCTCACCTAGTGGAATTTCAGGCCTAGCTGAGCCAATGTGGTTGATTCTGGAGTGGGGGTCGGGGAAAGCTGCTCCTGACTCTGGAATCCTCTCCTTCTGTGTTTACAGCCAATGGGTGCTCTTTATGATCACTGCACCCCCCTTGCCTATGGCAGTCGAGCTCGACCACCTGACCTCTATTATTTCAAGACGCTATCCTCCCCACTCTTCTCAGTGAGCCCAGTCTAACAGCATCTCCTATCAGCAACCCTGGCCTTCAGAGCTCCGGAAAAAGCGACAAGAGCTTCTCAGTGATACTGTTACTTTCTCACCAGGCCATGCTTCATCACCAGCGTAAAAGGAGTGTCCTGTGTTCCCACCCTGGGGGGCTTTCTGGCCTACGGAGTATATTCAGTCTAGCATGTCCTTCTTTTACCACGTGCCATGGCAGTGCTTCCAGTTCCACCTCACTTCAAGGGGGGATATTTTTTTTCCAAGTCTAAGAGGTAAATTTGCTGTGTATTAGCACCATCTCCTGGGCTCTGTGCCAAAGTGTAAATCCTGTACCATGAGAGAATGCTCTCATATAAACAAACTCTCCCTTTTCCAATGTCATATTCTGTGCCCCTTGAGTCAGCACCCTCAGGATCCCATACACACATTCCCAGGTCCTGATGGTATACGCTGACCAGCTCCTCCGGCTGCTTCCAGGAATAGTCCCTCTCTTCCCCAGCAGGCCTAGCAGTCTGGCTGAATTGTGTTGTGACCAGAGCCTAGTGATGGGTCTGATGGACAGGAGGGGAGATAGAGGTGCATCAGATCAGGGCATGGGTTTTCTTGCAAGGCAGGACCCTCTGCATCATCTGCAAAAATAACAAGAGGCACTAGCCTTTAACAGGCAGGAGCAGGTCACTTCCTCAGGCGCACCGGGTCCAGGAGAATCTGGGGCTTTGAGATTGTTTAGTGTATCAACCTAGGTAACCCTATCCAAAGTCTGGTCTCACTTCTTCCAAATCAGGGCCCTGACCTGGATACGGCAGACCAGCTAGAGTTGATAATTCAACATTCTCTCTCGGACTCTGCTACCCTTTTAATTTATCAAGCTTTAGTTTTACTGCCACCAGGCTCCAGGAGATGGAAATCTATTTATATACAGCCTAGGAAGCACTCTGGTTTCACATTTCCCATAATATTGGTGAGTAATCATCCTCAGCCTTTTACTGTCTCTCTGCAAAGCATCAATGGCCCCAAGCAGCAGCCATCTAATTCCAACATTCTTACATTTACTTCATTCCTCTCCCCACCACCAAACTCTCAGACCCCTGAGATTTGCACCTGCCCGTGCATCGCCTTCCATCAGCAGCCCACCTGAGTTTTTACCACTTGTACAAGTTTTGACGGTGGCACTGGAACTGCATGCCTGGAGCTATTAAGACTCCTCTCCCACCAGCAAGAGGGTCTTGATCACAGCCAGCCAGGACCAGCCACAAAATCCCATTTTAGAGATGGGTCCTTGGACCACATCTCAGACCAGCTGTTATCAGTTGGGTTTACTGGGAAACAGACTCTATGCAGAGGTTACTAGAGTATCCTTGCAGAAATAGAATCTGTAAGTGGTGAAGGCAGAAAGACTGGGCAGAGAAAAAGGTTGAACTGAAGTGCAGTTGTAGCAGAGGTCTCAGGTGGTCCCATGGGAAGCTCTGGAGCTGGGATGGCCCTTCTGTGATGCCCCACATTGAGTCTGTCTCCCACATGAAGCAGCGATTGGATAAGCACTGTCCCTGGGGAGGGAGCATAACCTTGGGCAAAGTGTCTTTCGTTGGCTGAGGACAATTCTGGGAGCAGCCCAGCTGAGAGGCATCATCCAACAACTCCCCTGGGAAATGGAGGACTAAGTAATATCTCAGTCCCGGGGGGCCCTGGGCAGCACACCACAGCCTCCACAGTGCTCAGCAACACTGGACACATCACTTAACTTGCTGACCCTGTTTCCTGACCTTCAAAATAAAGAAATAGCACCTAACTCACAGGATATCCAAAAGAGCAAATGAAAAAAAAGAAGTGCAAGCAGTTTGTGAACTGTTAACAAGGTTGTTGTTTTGTTTTGTTTTGTTTTTCATTCTGAATTCTGGAGCAATCTCATCACCGTCTTTCTATCATGCTCCACACCGACTTCTCATCTCAAGAACAGTCAATATTTTACTTTTCTACCAAAATTTATCTTTAAATTCCATTTTATTGTATCTCCAAAAAGTTGCAATTAGTGTTGAGATGTGGATAATATGTGTCTTTGGATTGCTTTTCATCATAAATGAATTGCTAAAATAGGCCCTATGATAAGAAATCCATTAGTCTGTAATCTGGGAGTCTATAAGAATAAAACCCAAAGACTTGTGGTTTTAAAATTGAAAATGGCTCTCAAAAATTTTCCCAGTTCAGAAATGAAACATGCAATTTTAAGTAATTCTCACTAGAGGGAGCTAGTTACAAATAAATACTTTTATACAGCTTCAATTTCTGAGCTTAATTATACTTGACACTGTACACTAATTGTATATCTAAATCTGTCATGTCAATATGAGCATATTTTTAAAACTTAGAGATGCATTCAATTGAAAATAGAAGATTAGACCTTAAACAAAATCCTAAAGTGAGCTTAAGGGTTTCTTTCTTACCTCTTTCCAAACGTTTTGGAATATTTGAAATATTTGTGCAGTAATTAGTGCAATCACAGATATAATGTCACTTTTCCTGTTTAGGAAGAGAAAATCAACTCTATGTTCTGTAAGTTCCTCTCCAACTTTAATCTTCTGTGACCTATAAAATGATCAAGTTTGATCTATAAAATGCAAGAGCATAATTTATATAGGAAATAATTAGAAATACATTAGAGTTGTTTTTAAATGCTTTTGTAATGAATGGAGTTACAATATAATTAACTGTAAGGAATTTAGCATTTCTTGATTTGATTACACTTATGAAAACAAGGCAACAGCTTGAGAATCGAAGGCAAAGCTATCAACACCTTGTTTAAACATGATTTATCTTATTGACTTAGTGCCGTCTATAGTGTTACTCGCTACAGAGATGCCTTGTTTTCAAAAATGAACTGGGGTGAGGGGCCGGGGTGGGGAAGGGAACTAGTTTCCAAATTTTGCCAGGTGCAAATCTGTATTATTGCTGTTTTTCTGAACTATCGCAAACAAACTTGTATCTGTTTCTCCTTCTTCTTCATTTTCATTGACTTCTAATATCTGAAAGTTTCCTACTCTTCCTCACTTTAATTTCTTGACTTGGTGAAAACTGGGACAGAATAATCCAGAAGCAAGCAGGAAATAAGAAGAGTCCATTGCAATGTGCTGCAAAGTAGAAGGCTTTGGCTCTAAAGTCAGGTTGACCAGGGTCTGAACTCAGTTCCATCAGTTATTAGCTGTATTATCTGGAGAAATTCCATGACCTCTGAAAGCTTCCCCGTCCTCACCTGTAAAACGGAGACAGCATAAGATTCCTGAAGATCTTCAACACAAGTAAGCGTGTAAAGCACTCGATATAGTGCTTCACAAGTAAAAAGATTTGGATACACATTAGCCATTGTGATGGAGCAAGAGACAATATGAGAGGGGTAGGAATGTCGGAGTCACAGGCTGCATTCCTGGGCCAAACTCCTGAAAATCAAACCAAGGATGATGGATCAGGAAGGGACCTCAGAGATCATTAAACTCTATCATCTTTCTTTTGAAATGATAAAAACCAAGAGCAGAGAGGCTCCCTGTGTCTCCAAAGTTCACACAATCTGTGCACAATAAGAGCGCCACAGTGATAGATGGATGCAAGCAAGGTCTCCTACCTCCAGGTTCCAGTGCTGTCAGGCACTGCAAGTCCATGACCCAAACTTCTTTAGGAAGAGGGCTGTGGGCTAGCGTCCGAGGACGCCAGAGAAGTGTATTTAATCTGAGGTATCAAATAAATGAACTAAAGGATTTAAATGCAATGACTTCTGTTGGTTTTCTGCAAATTCTTCCATGGCATAATTTTTGTTTTGTTTTGTTTTGTTTTGAGGGCAGTGTCAATGGCCCTCACATGTGGGACCGAACCAGGGCCGCTGGCTTCCCAAGCCAGCGCTCTATGGCATAATTTTGAGAAATTATTTTTAGAGAAGAAATGAACAAAAGAGTTATTCCACTTTTTAAAAAGTGTAAAAAGAGAGAGTGTGGACTTGTGATTTGCTTAGTTTGGGCTTCATTTCTTAAGAAATAAAATAATACTGAGTCAAAGAGGAAAATAAATATAATATCAAACTATTTGAAAAATAATGAAAGAATAATACATAGAAAACTTAGTTTAGAAGTTGTAATCAAGCTCCATTCAGTGGTAAATCACCTTCAGTGGTAAATCACTTCCCTTCTTAAAAAATAAAATAGAGGGCCGGCCGAGTGGCGCATTGGTTAAGTGCTGGTTTTGGGATGCCAGCGGCCCCGGTTCGGATCCCACATGAGGGCCAGTGACACTGCCCTCTACAGCTAACAACAGCTCCACCTGGAGCTGGGCTGTGCGAGCCCCGGTAATGGTGTGGGCTGCAGCCCCTGCTGCAGTGGGCTGCCATAGGCTACAGTGAGTGGCCCGCAGCCAGCGTGAGCGGCTGGCAGCCAAGCGTGAGCTGCCAATAGCCGCGGTGAGCGACATCCAGAGGCCAGCGACCGATCTGCCTCATCCGGGAAGAGCGCAATGACGATACCAACAGTGAAGCAACATCCTCCGCAACTAAACTGAAGAACAAAAAGACAGCAACTTGTCTGTTCCCCTTCCCCGATTCCCCAACGCTGTTCCCCTCCACCAATTCCCCAATAAAATCTTTAAAAAAAAAAAATAAATAAAAAAATAAAAAAAAATAAAATAGAACTCTTCAACTCATAAAATTAGAATAGCTAAATAAATCTATGAAAAGAGTTGACAGAAATAAATTCAAAGAAAAATAAAAACAATAAAACTGATAAATCTAATAGCAAGTGTTTTGGAGAGAAAAATACAAACAAAATAAGCATTTTCCTGTCAAATTCAATACACACACACACACACACACACACACACAAGAGAGAGAAAAACATAATACAAAAAATGAGCAATATGCTGGAAATTTTCTATTTTAAAATAACAAACATCAATATATGCAGATAAACAGAAATTTCAATAAACTCGATGGTTAATAGAAAAATTATAAAGGCCAGAATTTACTTAAAAGTTGAAAACTTGAAATTTATAACCGAAGAAAAAATTATCAAAGGAATGTCTACAGGTAGTTAGTTACACAGTTGAATTATTTCACATTTTCCATAGCTTGACAAAGATACACAAAAATATGAAAACTAATTTTTTGGTCAAACTTTGTTCATGCAGCAGAACTCATTTACATCCCTGGGTTCAGTCACGGGAGCCTGCAATTCTCAACCAGGCTGCTAAAACATTTTTATTTATCTGGCTCTAAGAATGTTAAAATGTTTTTTCTGACCAGTTTCACAGACTTTTCTGATCTTGATGAAATTTTGCCTTCTTTCATGTTCTAATGTGAAAGACCACCCAACTCTTGAACATTTTTAAATGGCATCTGATTGCATTCTGGAAACCTCTGTGGCTTTGAGAGACCTTGAGGTCATACTTCAAAGGTCATTCTACTAACTTCCAGTCCATTGTAAAGCCATAATAATTCAAACAAAGTGATATTGACACAAAAAGAGCTTTTCAGTGAAATAAAACAGCACAGAGACAGGCACTAGATTTTAAAAGAACTTAATATATAATAATCACTATCCAATAAGACAGAGGGAAATTGTCCTATTTACTGCATAAATTGTTATAAAACTAGCTAGCTATTTGGTGATAGGAAAAAAATTTTTAAAAAGTAAATCCCGGAGGCATTAAAGATCCAAATGTAATGTAAAACAAAACCAAAAACTTATCATGAACATGCGTCTTCTCTAAATAGGAAAGGATTTTCTAAGCCTAACACAAAAAAAGATATCACAGTCCACTTGACTTCATAAAAAGTTAAAACATCTGTATATCATTAAATATAAAACCAAAAAACAATAACCAGTTGAAAAACATAACAACATAACAAATGGTTAATATGCTTTATATATAAAGAGTTCATACAAATTGCTGAAAAAAACACAAAGATCCTAATAGGAGATTAAGCAAATTATACTGGGTTGTCGGAAAAGTCATGACGCATTTTTGCAACGAAAAACATAGAAAAATTACGTCATGGCTTTTCCGACAACCCAAAATATTATCAAGAGGATTCCCAGAAAAGGAAATACAAATGAAAAAGAAACATGAAGAAGTTAATCTTCCACAACACCAAGAGTGAACCCTAATGCAGACTTCGGATGATAATGATGTGTCAATGTAGGTTCACCAGTTGCAACAAATGCACCATTCTGGTCCAGTGGGGAAGCCCATGCAAATGTAGGTCAGGGAGTATATGGGAAATCTCTGCACCTTCCTCTCAATTTGCTATGAACCTAAAATTGCTAAAAAAATAAATAAATAGAATCTTTAAGAAACAAAGAGTATAAGAAAAAAAATTAACCTCACTAGAAAGAAAATTTTTAAATGGCAAAATGCCCACTGTTTCTACACAATTATAAAGATTACAAAAACGAATACTTAGTGATGATGAAAGTGTAATAATATAAGCACTTTCACATGCATCTGATGGGAGTTAATCAACATAACATTTCTGGAAAACCATTTAACACTATCAAGCATGTTTAAATATTCTACCTTTTAACCCAGTTTGTCTATATATTACTAATCTATTGCTGCATAAAAAGGACCCCAAAATTTAGAAGCTTACAGGATATTTTCATTGAAATATATCTGACATATAAAGTGTAAATGTAAGGTATACAACATGATAATTTGTTACCTTTATATATTGTAATATAATTGCCATTGTAGCAATAATCAGCACCTCTATCACATTACATAATTACCATTTTTTTTAGTGATTAGAATAATTAAGTTTCTAGTTTCTTAGCAAGTTTGATGATTATAATACAATATGGTTGTCTATATTCACTGTAGACAATAACATTTATTATCTCACATAGTTTCTGCAGGCTAGAAATCAGTTAGCAGTTTGTGCTGCTAGATGGTTCTGGCTCAGGGTTTTTCAAGTGTTTGGCCAGGGCTTCCGTTAACTGAAGGCTTGACTGGGGCTGGAAGATTTGCTCCCCAGACAACTCATTTCCGTAACCTCTGGCAGGAAGCCTAGTTCCTCACCACATGGACCTCTCCATAGAGACACTAAAGTGTCTTCACAATGTGTCAGCTGTCTGCTGCCAGAGCACGTGATTCAGTAAGAGAGAACAAAAAGGAAGCCACGACTACTTTTGTGACTTAGCCTCAGAAATCACACTTCATCACGTCTGCAATATCCTACTGGTTAAACATTAAAACTCTATTTAGTGTGAAGTAGGGGTGGGGAGGGCTTAGACAAGGCAACAATACCAGAAGGGCGGATCACTGGGAGCCATAATGGACGCTGGTCACCAGCGTCTGATGTAATCAAGGAATCTAATTTATTCGAGTAATCAGAAATGCAGACAAAACGATGCATGAAGATAGTCATCGAGGTAGTATTTATAAGAGTAACAATTCGGAAACACAATATTCAACAAAGGAGCTGGTTTAGTAAATTAGGGTATATTTAGCCAATGGAATATGATATTCAATCATATGTTCATTGTGTTTTAAATTATTTTGGAAAATGCTTATGCCCTGGTATTATATGCTAAATATTGTTTATTATAGTGAATGATTTATAATGTGCTAGGAACTGTTCTAAATGATTTACATGTATTAATTAACTAACTTAATCCTCAAAATAACCCTACAAAGTGGGTCACTAATATTTACTCCATATCACAGCTAGGAAACTGAATTACAGAGATAGTAAGTAAATTGCCCAGTTTACCACAATTAGAAAATGGAGGAGCCAGGATTCAAACCTAAATTATCTAACAATGTTAACCACAATGCAATATTGCTTCTTATATATAGTATCACAGTATCATGTAAAATATATATAACTTTCATACGTCTTTATGTATTTAAATATACAGAAGAAGGACAAGAAGAAAACACACTAAATTATTAATGACTAGTACGTTTGGGTATTATGAGAAAGGATTATGAGTGATTTATTTTCTTTTTCATATTTTCCTCCTTTTCAAAATTTCTAAAATGAGGATATGTACATCATCAGAAAAAACCTTTCAAAGAACTACAAATATTATTGGGACACTGCATAGAGTTTGGTGGCAACACAACAAAACAAAACAAAAAATCATTGATCTTGGAATAGTATTACCAAAATAATTTCATTTTCAGTCTAAACACACTGCAAAATCATTTTTGTGGAAGGTGGAATGTACGAGTCTGTGTGCACGGATTATGTAACAAGTATACAAAGAATGACAACAAATATCTTTAGAGTGTTTTGTGGAGTTTACAAAGCTCATTCACATAGCTATTCACTCAATAAACCAGCATATTTCTGCAATTAACACCCTTTGCAGGTATTTATATCACTCTTGAGATTTTTGAAAAATGCCCTTTGTTAATTGGAACTGAACGCACAGCCAAATTCTTCCAGGGCCTGTGCTTGTACAGCATTCACGGAGAAAAGCACCCAGTCATATGTGAGCACACCCCAGGCAATGTGTCTGAGTTGAATCTTTTCTCTGGCTAGGGGTTATCATTTGAACTGTGTTCTTCTCAGAACTTTATTACACTGCCATGAAAACACTGAGCTTAAGTCAGCTGATGGGAGGCAAGTAATCTGTTCATTCTTTAAAGGTGCATTCATTCTTCCAGATCAATAGGGTCACCTGGGAAGATCCTAAAGGTTTGCACTCAGTAGAATTAGGTTTATGGCTGAATTTGCCTGGCTAAGTATCTTAACTATTTAGTTAGTTGTCCCCAGTGGAACTTTGTTAAAGGGTATATTTTCATAATTTCTTGCCAAATTTTAAAGCATGGTATGTTGTATTGCAAAAACTAAGTAATTTTCCCATGGGAGAAGGGGAACAACTACCTAAGCACCTATTATATATCTTCCATTGTATTATTCATTTAAGAAAATACAAAAAGGTATTGTCAGGTGAGTAGAATGTTTTATTTTGAATCTAAATAATAAAAGTAATCTTTTATAAGGTGTATAATCAAGAAAAAGAAGGACATATAGGTATTTTCCAAGGATTGAAGGAATGGTTATGTGCATAAGGACTAAAAAAAAAAAAAAAAAATGATGCAGTAATTTAAATTGCAGATTTAAAGTCTTCAAAGCAAAGTGCACAGTTGAGGAGGTGTCTGGTTGATGTAAAGGGAAAACCAAAAA
Source organism: Aselliscus stoliczkanus (assembly GCA_033961575.1). Lineage (NCBI taxonomy): Eukaryota > Metazoa > Chordata > Mammalia > Chiroptera > Hipposideridae > Aselliscus > Aselliscus stoliczkanus. The sequence goes on along the minus strand of CM066727.1, from coordinate 165,981,916 downwards.
TTCAGATTTCAAAGGAGATTTTTTTTATGCTTGAATTATCTGGTTTGTCTGATTTAACTATATAATCACCAGCTTTCCCCTTTACGTTAAAAAGTGATGACCAGGTATCCCAGCATGGTGGCGAAAGCCCTATATGCCCAGAATGTGTCCAGCTGGGCTCTATTGGTGTGATCCTCTGACTAGCTGCAGACAAACTGTCATATGCTTCACATTACATTCAAATCATTGTAGTATTTGAGGGTGGGGCAGGGAAATGGCCACAATTCTTTGCAGCAATTTCCATCAGGATGTAGAATCTATTTCTCCACCTCTTGACCCTGGACTGGCCTCAACACTTGCTTTGGATAAAGGGACATTAGCAGTCATGTTGCAAGCAGAAGCTTGAAAAGCATTTATGCAATGAGTCCTCTTTTGCTGCTTTTGGAAATGAGCTGCTAAATTGAGCTGAGATTTCCCTTCCATTGAGCTCCACCTTTCTGGTGAAACAATTGGTTTAATTAAAATGTTGCTTTTGATAGGAGATACTTACATTTACTTGACAAGGAACTATGCAAGGTGATTTTTGAAAGTCATAAAAATGAATCCATTCTTGTCTACGTCCTGGAGGAAAATAAAGCAAGTCGAAAAGAAACAAGGCAATAATAGCTTAAAAAACACACAAGGGGGTCCTAACTAACCAATGGTTATATTGTAATAGTTATTTATAAGTCAGTTGTCTGGATCTTAGAATACGTATCCATGCATCTATCATAGTGTCTGGCACATGACTGGTGCTCAAGAAATAGTTCTTGAATGAATGAATGAATGAATGGATGCTCAAGAATGAATTAATGAATGAACAAATGGTAAGTATAAATGGTGTTATATTCCCTTATAGCTAGAAAGAAACTTGATGTGCTTTGTATTAGTTTTATATGTTAAATTTGGCTAGATCATCCAGTTAAATTTGGCTAGGTCCTCCAGTTATTCAATTAAACACTAATCTAACTGAAGGTATTTTTTAGATATGGCTAACATTTACAATTAGTTGATTTAGAGTAAAGGAGATTATCCTTGAGAATCGAGAGGGACTCATTCAATCAGTTGAAAGGCTTTAAGAGCAAAACTGAGAGAGGTATCAACAATTGGTATATCTATGTGAAAGGTATGTAAGAAGTTTATTGCACTTTTATTGCAACTTTTTGAAGGTATAAAATTTTTTTCAAAATCAAAATTTTTTTTAAACGCAGGAGGAAGGTAAATGGAGTAAAAGTGTGCAAAGTCCTCACACTGTCCAGGAAGTGGTAAAAGTACTTACTTATATTAAAACTTTAATTAATCAAGGATTCATGTTATAACTCTTAGATGACCACTGAAAGTGTAATAAAAGAATAACTAAGAAGCTCAGGGGGCTGGAAGCAATGAAATAATAAGAAATAATTACTCCAGGGCCAGCCGAGTGACACATTGGTTAAGAGCTGGCTTGGGACGTCAGCAGCCCTGGTTCGGATCCCACATGTGAGGGCCAGTGACACTGCCCTCTACAGCTAACGTGGTGAACAAAAGCTCCACCTGGAGCTGGGCTGCTGTGATTCCCCGGGATGGCATAGCTGCAGCCCCTGCTGCAGTGGGCTGCCATAGGCTACAGTGAGTGGCTGGCAGCCAGCGTGAGTGGTTGGCAGCTGGTATGAGCTGCCAAGAGCCACTGTGAGCTGCCGTCCAGAGGCTGGCAACCGATCTGCCTCACCCGAGAATAGTGCAATGATGATACCAACATGGGTCAGTGAAGCAACGTCCTCCACAACTAGACTGAAGAACAAAAGGACAGCAACTTGTCTGTTCCCCTTCCCCGGTTCCCCAGTGCTGTTCTGGTCCCTCAATTCCCCAATAAAATCTTAAAAAGAAAAAAATCTTAAAATCTTAAAAAAGAAGAAATAATTACTCCAAAAGAAAGCCAAAAAAGGGAGGGAAAAAAAGAACATAGAACACATGGGTTAAAATAGGAAACAAACAGTAAGATGATAGCTATAAATAGAAATATATTAGTAAAACATTAATTGTAAACAGACTAAAAAGGAAGAGTTGTCAGACTGAATTAAAAAATTATTCTGTTTTCATAATAAAAGTAAGATGTTATTTGCTTTTTTCACTCTGTTGATGTTTGCACTGATGGTGGAAAAAGCAATGGTGAGGGAAACGGCTGGCACCTTAGTCCAAGTCAAGGCAATAACACTAAACCACCAAAATCACCAAAGTGCAGTGATAGCCGTTGTGCTCTTCACTGCCAGGCACTTGCAAAAAAAAAAAGGTCAGTTTCACTTAAGAATGTCCTTGATAAAGCATTAAACATTATTAATTTTATGAATCTAATTCTCAAGTACAGTTCTTTTTAATACAGAATGAATCTTAGCAGTCTTCTCCCCCTGTTCTATTCTCATATACAAATCACCTCTTCAGGATTCTAATAAATGGTCAATTAGTTCTGGCTTAAATGCTGCAAGGATTCGGGAATGTGTTCCTCATAATAAAGTTTAATGAGAGACCATGTATTCCTACTGTCATCGTCCTGACCAGCCTCTTAGCACCTCCAGAGAACAGGTGCTCACTTCTCGGCAAAGCCAACTGTGCCATCTTTGGCCAAGCTAGTTGCTGAAGGCATCATTTCAGCAACACCTAATACTTTGGAAAATGTTTCATTTGGTGAACAAAGCTGGAGAATTCATAAAAGTTATAAAACCAGATAATACTGAGAGAGCCAGGAGTTTACCATGTTTACAATACTCAAATCCACTTTTCGTGGATGTGTACATTTTGTTTAACCTTATAATAAGCTCATACTAATTAATAAACTACTATAGCTCACTCCACAATTTACACATACACACATACACATACATTTTAACACATCCTCTAAATTTATTTTCAGAAACTATGATGTGCACATCACTAATGCTAAGAATTGTGGAAAATGCAACTACATATACAGCAATAACTGCCCTTAAGCAGCTCTGGGTGTTGTGCCCTTTCCTGTAGACTCATGGTAACTTTTACTCTGCCCATCTAAGATGGCTAAGATGTAAACTGTCTGCTTTTCTGACCAGTAACCACCGTGGCCAGGAAGAACTAGCATCTCATAGAAAAAACAAACAAATGAAAAAGAGCCAAGAATAAAACAGTTGATAACTCTGTTTAAATTGACATGATGAAGGGCCAGCCAAATGGCTCAGTTGGTTAAGAGCTCTCTCAAGAGTGCGAGCTGAGCTCTGAGCAACAGCAGTTCGATGCTCAGCCTGAGCTGAGCTGCCGTTGAGCTGCCAGCAGGTGACAGGATGGCTCAGCTAAAAAAAATTTAAAAAAATAAAAAATAAATAAATTAACATGATGAGACAATCCAGCTATATTTAATATTAATCGCAAAGACTCAAGGAGCCAAAATTGTATCTGATGGTCTTTAGGTATATTTTGGAGAGAATATTTCTGACAAAGTTGCATTTCTGGCATTCCAACTATTATTTTCAAAGCAAACATCTGCCTCACCAACTTCCCTGGTGGATCTTACTCATAAACTATGTTTCACCATCAAAATGGGGCATATTCTGGAAAACATGGGGATTTATGGGTACACATTTGTGGCAAACAAGTAGTGGATATTTGCATTGCTTATTTTGTATTGGATTTACCGACCAGCATAAAAGGCTTCTAAAATCTCTTATGGCCAGCTCTATCCATCAATATCCAGTAGGTGATTCCAATTTGGAAAATGATGGAAATCACGTCCCAGAAGATATTTTTGAAATGATTTCAAATAAATGGTCAATAAGCTTAGGAATGACATAGGAAAATCTAGCCAATCAAATTTCTTAGAAAAGTATAAAAGTTGAAGAAGACCAAATTTAAACTGGACAAACTAAACAGCAGGAGTTCTGGAAAATGATCTGGGGAATAAAAACAATGCCTGGCCTAGCAAAATATGGTGATGGATTTAAGCTACAGGCCCAAGAACCCTTCTTAAAAACAGAATTTCTAAATGCTGACAAGGAAGAATTCTTATGAGGAAGATGGGGAGCAGGTGAGTGGTTAAAATAATATGACATATAGTATTTAAATATTAAATACAATTTTCTGTCCTCACAGAATCTATTATCTTCATTTCATGTAGATTTTATTCTCTTCTCTTTGTTTTATTGTCTTTAACTTCTTTGCCAAATGCTAGTCAATGTTTGTTTAAATTCTTTCCTTCACAGGACACTACCAATAAAACTTTTATTTTAAACAATTTTAATCAGTGTATGTGCAATCATATACTCATATTTATATGCTAGTAGAAAAGGATCATGGAAACCAAATTAGGAATAAATGAGAAAATAATTGTGTCCAAAAATAAAAACTCATTTTTTAAAACCCACCACATCATGTTAGTAATAGTTACTGGTGCCAACCATCCTCTATCTTCCAGCAGGCACTCTCACACGTAAGGCTTACAACAAATCTGAGTCCGTGGAGTCCTCTGAGAAGCAGATGGATTTGGGAATGTAACCGGTTTATTGGGGGACAATGCCTGTGAAAGATAAAGATGAAAAAGGCAGGATTGGGCAGGGAGTGTTCAGATCACACTGCAGATTTGACGCTTACGAAAGGGAGAAGAAGAAGGCTGGACACGGGGAGCCTCAGACCACTCTGCAGTCTGACCAGGTCTTGGCCGTCAGGAACTATGGAGCAATGCTTTGTCCACTAGAGGAGTCTCATCTTGGGCTGAAATGACTATGCCCATACCCCACTAAGCTCAGTGACTGGCTGGGGGTTACGACAGAAGGTCACACCCTCGCCTCAAAATCTGAGGTGGATCCTGAAAGTGCCAACAGCTTAAAGCACCCCTTAGAGCTCTACAACTGGTCGGGTTTCTTGAAGGAAGGTCTGAGTGGCATACCTCGTGGCTGACACAACCAGGTAGGTTTTATTATGATCCCCATTTTTCCAAAACAAAAACAAAGCGCTGAGGTTATGTAAATTTCCCAGAGTTACACAACTGACAAAGAGCTAATAAATGTCTCCTATTTTCTTGTGGCTGATAGTAAAATTTATTTTATAATTTACTGGAATTTTTAGAAATGTTCAACTTTCATCAGTAATTCATTTAAAAATGCTTTTTTAAAAAAATAGTAAGTGCTGTTTTTAAACCTGCAAAAGATACAAAAAAAATATCATGTAAAAGTTTTCATTTTAAAAGCAAGATAATAATGTGGGAGAATAGATTCCAACTTCCAGAAATGTTTTAGCCTTATTTTCTTTTCTCCTCAATCAAAAGGCACTGTTGTTTTTAACAATTAAATCTCTGGGCTGCAGTCAAAAGTGCTAAGTTTCAATGTGGATGAAGAGTTTACAACATAGTTTTAAACTTCTGAAAACTGGAATTGCAGGGAAGTGCTCAGAGACCCATAATTACAGTAGCACTCCCAGGTGCTGCCATAACAATTTTATTGTCAACACACTGGTCTTTTTTACTTCCTTCACTAGGGAGGTAAGAAGGGCCAGAGGAAATAGGCAAGCTGCAGGCAGTCTATCAGTTATATGTACCATTTGCCTAATGACATTTTCTAAATCGATTTCTTTATTACCTAGAGACCCTTCTCGTTCTCCTTCAATTTTCGTGTTTTCCGGACTCTGAGGAAAACAGTTTTGGGCAAGAGTCAAAGTGGAACGGGCCTTCAGAATTTCTAGAGTCATCCATTTTAGCCAATTCTTTCACCACAATTTAGTTATGGGAAAGAGAAAGGGAGAGGAAACTTAGGGAGGAAAATTTTAGAGCTAGAGTTGGAATCATTTTGTCATGAAAAACAATCCTTCTGGCTCTTGAGTTTTGTTTTTAACATAACTTTAAAAAAAAGTACATCAGTTTCTTGTGAAAAAAAATCAAAGAATACTAGGATGCAAAAAGAAAACCACTGCCCAGAGTGATCTAAATTTTAGTAGTATGTCCTTCCAGTCTCTCACTCTTTAGTGTATTTTGGCTTTGTTTTTGTTTTTTCAAAACATAGGGTCATTCCTTAAATATTCTTTTGTAATTGGGTTTTCTTTACTCAATATGAACATCCTTTCACATCAACAAATTAATTTCTATAAAATTGTACATATGGCTCTAGCACAATTTATTTAAAGAATACCCATAAATGAACATTTAAATTTTTTCTTTTCTTTTTTATATTAAATATAGCAACTTAGTGGACAATCCTTGTAGCCAATTTTTTTTTGGTAATTTTTGCGATAATATTCACAAAACAAAATTACCATTTTAACCATGTTATAGTGTACAAGTCAGAAGTTTGTATTATATTCACAAGGTTTTGCACCATCACCACTATCTAATTTCAGAACATTTTCATCACTCCAAAAAGAAACCTTATACTATTAGCAATCACTCCCAATTCCCCCCAATCCCTATCCCCTGTCAACCACTAATCTACTTTCTGTTTCTATGAATTTACCTATCCTGGACACTATATATAAATGAAATTATACTGTATGTGGCCTTTTGTATCTGGCTTCTTTTACTTAGCAAAATGTTTTCAAGATGCTTGCATGTTGTGGCATGTATCAGTACTTCATTCCTTTTTATGGCTGGATAATACTCAGCTACATGGATGCACCACATTTTATTTATCCATTCAACAGTTGATAGTCATTTGGTTGTTTCTACCTTTTGACTATTGTGAATAGTGACACTAGGAATATTTTTGTACAAGTTTTAGTATGGGCATATGTTCTTAATTCTCTTGTATACAATATATACCTAGAATTGGAATTGCTGGGTTATGTGGTAATTCGACATAACTTTTTGAGGAACCACCAGTGTTTCCCACAGTGGTTATGCCATTTTACCTTCCCACCAGCAATATATAAGAGTTCTAATTTCTCCATCCTCACTAACACTTATTTTCCTTTTTTTAAATTATTGTTATATCTGTACTAGTAGGTGTGAAGTAATATCTAATTGTAGTTTTGATTTACAATTTCCTAATGACTAATGAAGTTGAACATCTTTTCAATGTGCTTATTGACCATTTGTATATCTTCTTTAAAGAAATGTGTATTCAAATCCTTTGTCCATTTTTTAATTGGGCTGTTTATCGTTTTATTGTTGGTTGTAAGGATTCTTTATATATTCTGGATACTATGTCCTTTACAGGTATATTATTTGCAAATATTTCTCCCATTCTATGGGTTGTCTTTTTACTTTCTTGATAGTGTCCTGTAATGTGCAAAAGTTTTTAATTTTGATGAAGTCTAACTTATCTGTTATTTTCTTTCATTCTTATGCTTTTGGTGTCATATTTAAGAAACTGTTGCCTAACCCAAGGCCAAGATTTTATACCTTCTAAGAGTTTTAGCTCTTACATTTATATCTTTGATCCATTTTGAGTTAATTTTTATGTATGGTATGAGGTAAGGGTCCAAATTAATTCTTCTGTGTAGCTAAATTTATATACAATCTTAAGTATCTACTTTGGACAAGTTCCTAGAAAAAGGGACATACACTGCTTCCGTTTTAAACACAGAAGTTGGATTTGTAATTCTAGTCATAGTTCCATCAACAATGAAGATGAAAGAGGCAAGAATGTACTCTCCAACAAAACATTATGTTTTCTTTGTAAGCAAAGGACTAAAATCAACAACAAGAAATTATTCGCCCGTGCTATTTCTGTCTGCTACCTCTACTATCTTAGTTTTGTCTGGTGCTTTTCAGAATCATCACTGTGAGGTTTCATTTGGGACCTTGACTGTCAGATCACTATGGCCAAGTTTTATCTCTTTCTAAAGATTCTACATGAAGAGATGGCACAGAGGAGTGGGTGAGTACACAGGCTCTTCACAAACATGAGAAACTGGAGAAACCATTTCTGGCTATCAACCCTCGTTCATTAAGAAAATAAACTTCCAGCCGGCCAAGTGGCTCAATTGGTTAAGAGCTCGCTCAAGAGTGGGAGTTGAGCAACAACAGTTTGATCGCCAGCCAAGAGCTGAGCTGCTGCTGAACTGCCAACAGGTGGCAGGATGGCTCAGCTAAAAAAAAAAAAAGAAAAGAAACTTCCTTTTATCCTCTTATTTTCCAAACATGGATTAACTACTCTTTCCCTAATTTTTTTTTTTTCCTTTGAGCAACAAAATAGAAACTGTTGAAGTTCGCATCTCTTCTCCCTGACAGTATTTCATCACTACTGATTAAACTGCGGCGGGAAACCTCCTTGACTCTTCTGCCATCTACTGACTTGGAAAACTGATTATGTAGCAGTGGAACATAAACCACTACTGGAAAAAAAAGTAGGAACTAGATATTAAGCTTTGGAGTAGACGACAAAAGATCAAGGCTACTCATGAATTGGGGGTTGAGGACAGACAGTTGGATTTACAAGTGTTTGGGGTTTTTTTAGTTTGTTTAAAAAAAAATGTTGTTCCATTATCTTTACAATGAGAATATATATATATATATATATTTTAAAAGCCAGACAGATTGGCTTCTTAGCTATGGTTATTATTTTCTGGTATAAAGAGGGTCATGTTTAATACACACACTGAACCCTATAGAATGTGAAGATAATATCCACTGTAAATAAAAATTGTTTGAACTTATTCATATAATATATATGTAAGTCAATACAAGAAGAAACCTGTATCTAACCTAGTAGTAACCGAGTTCTCTCACAATGTGAAAAATAAATAACTAGAATGTAGGCTCCAAACATACTTGAGGACTAAAAACTCCCTCAGATGAGGAAAAACATCAAATCTTTTGATTCTCCAGCTGTCTGGTATAGCTGATACTGGGAATGTTCACTATAATAAGGATCAAGTTGGCAGTATTTTCTGTAGAGAGCACACTTTGCAGTTTCAATTTATATTCTGTAAATCCCAGGCAATGCTGCTTTTCTGACCTTCTCTGATTGACTATTTTTTGCTCTACTCCCTATCAATGGCAACCCTCCTTTTCCATTACATATAAAGTCCATTTAACAGTATACTTTATAGCAAAGATTTCTTAAACAGGATATAAAAACATCAATTACAAAGAAAAAAAGTAATAAATTAGTCTGATTAAAATCAAGAGCTGTGTTAATTAACTTGACTGGGGAATCCTTTCATAATACATATAAATATGTACATACTCGTATATCAGATCATCACATTGCACATCTTACAATTGTGTCAATTATACGTCAATAAAGCTGGGGGCAAAAAAAACCAATTCCCACCCCAGTTATGTATTTGAAAGTGTTTGGAACTATTATGAAAACTCAACAGCTCTCAGGTCTCAGTTCCTCAAAACATGGCGTTGACCAAGCCAGACACACCCTCCTTACACACTACCCAAAAATAAAATAAAACTAAGAACATCTGTTCAGAAAATACTATTCAGAGATACAAAAGACAACCTACAGAGTGGGAAAGGATATTTGCCACACACACACTCACACACACACACACACCAAGGACTCATATCCAGAATACATATAAAACTCTTATAAATCAATTAAAAAAGACAAAAGACACTGTATACATTTCACAAGATGATATACAAACAGCCATATAAAAAAAATACTTCACTGATCAGTCATCAGGAATATGTGAATTAAAATTAAAATGGGATCAGAATGGCTAAAATGAAAAGATGCAAAATGCCAAGCATTAGCAAGGATATGGAACACCTGGAACTCTCTCTCTACACTGCTGGTGGGGTACAAAATGGTACAAACACTTAGCAAAACCATTTGTCAAAACTCCTAAAACTGAACATATGCATATCCTATGATGCAAAAATTCCATTCTTAGTATATACCAAACAGAAATTCATCCATATGATCACCAGAAGACAAGCGCTGAAATGTTCATTTAAGCTACCCAAATAGCTATGAAAAAAGTAGGGTATATTCATTTGATGAAATATTATACAGTGAGGAGAATAAATGTTCTAAAGCTATATGCAACAATATAGGTAAATCTCACAAACAAGGTTTAGCAAAAAAAAAAAAAAAAGCCAGACAGAAAACAGGACACCCTATATAATTTCATATACAAACAATATGAAAACAGGCAAAATTCAAGACCAAAAAAAACAAACAACCCAATTAAAAAATGGGCAGAAGATATGAAGAGACATTTCTCTAAAGAGGACATACAGAAGGCCAACAGGCATATGAAAAAATGTTCAACCTCACTGGTCATTAGGGAAATGCAAATAAAAACCACCATGAGATACCACCTCACTCCAGTCAGAATGGCTATCAACAATAAATCAACAAACAACAAGTGCTGGTCGGGCTGTGGGGAAAAGGGGACCCTGCTACACTGTTGGTGGGATTGCAGATTGGTGCAGCCACTATGGAAGTCAGTATGGAGGTATCTCAAAAAACTGGAAATGGAGCTACCTTTTGACCCAGCAATTCCATTCGTAGGTATTTATCCCGAAAAACCCAAGACACTGATTCAAAAAAATATATGCACCCCTGTGTTCATTGCAGCGCTATTTACAATAGCTAAGACTTGGAAACAACCAAAATGCCCATCGGTAGATGACTGGATTAAGAAACTGTGGTACATTTATACAATGGAGTATTACTCCGCTATAAAGAAGAATGAAATTGTACCATTTGCAATGATATGGATGGACCTAGAGACTATTATGTTAAGTGAAATAAGTCAGTCAGAGAAAGACAAATACCATATGATCTCACTCATATGTGGAATCTGAAAAACTGTATGAATGAGCAAAGTAAACAGAAACTGTCTCATAGATATAGAGGAAAAATCAGGGTTGCTAGTTGGGAGGGGGGTGGGGATGAGGGAGAAGGGGAAGGGATTAGACAGCAAAAATAGGCAACTACAATATTGCTACTGGGATATGAAAGACAGTTTGGGGAATATAATTAATAATGTTGTAAATATTTTGTAGGGTGTCAGATGGTCATATGTCTTGTTAGAGAGACCATTTCATGGATGGAGAAGAGGCTTGATCACTGCACTGTACACCTGAAGCTGAGGTTGTATAATATTGTATACCAACTGTAATTGAATATATTGATAGTCATGGGATGTGGATTATAATGTGGAAGGGAGTCAGAGGAAGTGTAATAGATATATATGATATGGGGGGGAGGAGTGGGGTGGCCAAATGGGGGAGGGGAGTTGTCACTTTGAGGGATAAAAAGTATAACTATTGCACTGTGTTGTACACCTGAAGCTAATTAAAAATAATAAATAAATTAAAAAACAGGCAAAATTAATCTACATTTTTAGAAGTCAGAGGAGGGAACAGAGGGAGACTTCTGGAAAACTGGTGATGTCCCATTTCTTAAAATGGATGAAAGTTACATGAGTGTGCTCAGTTATTAAAATTCACTGAGCTGTACATTTATGATAGTGCCCTTCTCTTTATGTATTACATGTTGATAAAAAGTTTGAAAATAAACGTACCCAGGGAAGCTTAAAGTTTTTAGCGGCTAAATTGTTTCTTTTATCTATAAATACTTTTCAAATTACCTTTTAGCTTCTCATATGTCTACTTACAGAATATTTTGGTATTTGCATCAAAACTGTTTCTTCCTAGTTGGCCTTTCTGAGCTTCTGTTTCCTCATCTGTAAAATGAGGATAACAGTAGTTTATTAGAAACTTTAGTTTTAAAGTAGAGTAGTTTCTGAAAACCAATGTGATTTTTAAGGTGCACAAAATACTCAATAGATGGTAACCTGAACCAGTGGGACTTGTTTAGAAACCCTTTCTACGTGCTACCATGGCACTCTGTACTTACCCGTCTTAGCATTTCTTTTTTTTTTTTTAAAGATTTTATTGGGGAATCGGGGAAGGGGAACAGACAAGTTGCTGTCTTTTCGTTCTTCAGTCTAGTTGCGGAGGACGTTGCTTCACTGGCCCATGTTGGTATCGTCATTGAGCTCTTCCCGGATGAGGCAGATCGGTTGCTGGCCTCTGGATGGTCGCTCACTGCGGCTATTGGCAGCTCATGCTGCCTGCCAGCCGTTCACGCTGGCTGCCAGCCACTCACTGTAGCCTATGGCAGCCCACTGCAGCAGGGGCTGCAGCCTACACCGTTGCCGGGGCTCGCACAGCCCAGCTCCAGGTGGAGCTGTTGTTAGCTGTAGAGGGCAGTGTCACTGGTCCTCATTTGTGGGATCTGAACCAGGGCCGCTGGCATCCCCAAATCAGCTCTTAACCAATGTGCCACTCCGCCAGCCCATTAGCATTTCTTACTGTCTATTTTGCAAGACTGTAAAGCACCTGAGAGCAGGGGTAGCAGGGGTAGCCCACCATAATATTCCAGTGCCTAGTTCAGTATCTGAAGTGTAATAATAATTCAGTATTTCTTAAATACTTGATTGAATAAATAAGTTTCTAACACTTTGCGACATCTATAATTTTATTGCTTAGTTACACAATCACATCCATTTTGCCTGAAACAAAATTTTCTTAGTTTCTGCCATCCATCTAATTATTTTTCCTAAAATGTTCTGACTTGATTCTATTCCAAGAGAACCTTTCTACTATTTCTTCATATTCTTTATTATCTATCATTGTTAGGGCAGCTAGCTGTGTAGCTTCATTTTTACAACTGCTTACTCTAAATAACTGATTTTTTTTTTTTTAAATTGGGGAATTGGGGGAGGGGAACAGACAAGTTGCTGTCTTCTTGTTCTTCAGTCTAGTTGCAGAGGACGTTGCTTCACTGGCCCATGTTGGTATCGTCATTGTGCTCTTCCCGGATGAGGCAGATGGGTCGCCGGCCTCTGGATGGTCGCTCACTGCAGCTATTGGCAGCTCACGCTGGCTGCCGGCCACTCACTGTAGCCTATGGTAGCCCACTGCAACAGGGGCTGCAGCCTACACTGTCACCGTGGCTTGCACAGCCCAACTCCAGGTGGAGCTGTTGTTAGCTGTAGAGGGCAGTGTCACTGGCCCTCATATGGATCCGAACCGGGGCTGCTGGCGTCCCAAACCAGCTCTTAACCAATGTGCCACTCGGCCGGCCCTAAATAACTGATTTTTCTACTCTCTACTCTTAACCTTCCTTACAAAGCCTTGAAAGCAATTTTATCTGTTCCAGCCTATTTCAGCGCCCTCGATAGTTTTGGCAAACGTGGAGGCTTATCCTTGATGAATAAACCAGTTGGTCATTCTTACTATTTTCTATGAGGTTTCAACATGATTAAGAAAATATAATTTGGGGCTAAGAATTGTGGGTATACAATTGAATGGGAGGCAAAGGAAACACCTAGAAGTCCCCAGGTAAAGCCAGGGTTTGTTGTTTTTTTTTTCCTCCTTTCCATCAATGAGAAGGCTCACGTAATAACTTTATTCCCGAGGGAGGATATCCCATTCTGAAAAACACACCACTCTATGTGATAAAGGCAGAGAGGAAACGTTACACTGTGGGAGAGGGAATCACCATTTGATAAGCATGTAATATAAGACAGTTCTGGCAACTGTCACTCCTCTTTCCCCCTCAAATCTAGGAAAGGTCCCCAGACCCACTTTCTCTAATATTTCACCAAAATGATCTCTTAGTCTTCAAAACAAACAGCCCCCACTACTAACCCTCCATCATCTATGGTCTCTGGAGCAGTGATTTTCAAATATTCTTAAAGTAAACTTCTTGACATTCAATACACATAAGAGAAGTACATAACTCTCTCCAATGAGTAAAAAATGAGTATGAACCCATTTTAAAATAAATTATGCATATATATAGCACTGTACTAATATTCTAAAACATTTTTAAAAATAGGAGGAAAATAGATCTTAAAAGTTCTCATCACAAGAAAAAAAAATTGTAACTGTATGGTGTCGGATGTTAATTAGACTTGTTACTGTGGTGATCATCTCATAATATATGCAAATATCAAATCATTATACCTGAAATGAATATAACATTATGACTATACCTCAATTTCTACAAATAGGAGAAAAAAGAATGATGGAAAATATTTAAAATAAATAGGGTTTCTAATTTTTACTTTGCATAACCTCCACGGACCAGCCTTGTTTAGTACTTGGGAAACCACAGCTGTACAGACAGTAGCAACACGCTGCAGTCACAGCCAAATCAGAGGCCCTAGGGAAGGCTTGATAACTTCTGGCCTCCATTGCGTGGCATCAACTTAACCTACAAAAAATAAACTGGACAGACATCCAGGTTGTCCTCAACCTTTAGGACTATCCCCGGCATCCATGATATCCAAGAACTGAGTCCCACAAAAGCATGTGTTTATTCCCACAACAGCATGTCTTCTGGGATAAGGGCATTTGGAGAAGGACACAAGCATGTGTTCATCCTTCTTTGTGAGAATTCTAAATCAACTGCAGAAAACAGTAAGGGATGGCTTTTCGTTATTAAAGATTAAAATTATCTCAGTCAGAAGACAAGAGAAACAGATTCTCCAAACGTTTTACATATTTCTAAGGCGTACATTTAAGCGAAAAGAACTATTTAGCTGACGGTGGGTAAAGCAATGGATTAGCTCCAGTGTTAGCTCTGTAACTAAGGAGGTGGGGAAGGGGAAGGTGCCGCACTGGATGATCCTAAAACCCTCTCAGACCACTGTGTGACTAGCACCACCCCGTGGACCCTCATGTAGTAATAAGTATATGATAAGGGAAGCTATAGAGCCAGGACCAAAAAGCTGCCGGTTAAAATAGAAAAGGGCTTAGTTTTTCCTGGCAGTTCTCCATGGCAGCCTGCTCAATAATTCAGTTTACTGAGAATATATGAAACGGTTTTTTTCTTCAGAAGAAAATGAAAATTATAACATTTAACTGTGACAGATTTCTCCCTTTTAATAATCAACAGACTGACATCCCCAGGATGCTCTATAAACAGCCAAAGATATTCCTATTGCATCCCTCATCATTGGCTTATTGGAAAAAGAAAGAAAATGTTACAGAGAGACCTGAAATCTGTCTAATGGAGAGTTTAAGAAGCAGAGTCTCAAGCTACTAGAGCCAAAAGCACTCCTGAAACTGTGCACTCCAGTGGCTGTCTTTGGCACGAGCATAACTGGGGGAAGGGGGAGCATTTCTGGTACAGTGTGTGTGAATGGTGCTGGAACTCTTGGAGTTGTTCCAGGTGGTTAGGCTGGCTGAAGTGGGCAGCTAACTGGCTTGGCTTAAACTAGCTGGAGGTTTGGGTCTTGAGGCTAAGGGGTGTATTGTACTATTTCAGCATGTTTTATGAATTGGTTCCACAGTACTTTTAGCAGAGCCAAATTTCACCCTGCCAGTATCATCCTTGAGAGCCTATCTTGGCCACTCCCTGGACCTCAGCACATTTTTGTATGGCTTAATTATATCTGGCATTGCTTCATGCCCTCTATACAATTTCCCATTCCTGGGATTCATGTGCTGCCAAAGAATGATCATCTTGTAGTGAATACATTTTCTCTTTTAAACACTGAAATTTAAGAGAACTTTAAGGTTTTGTGGTTTTTTTGAGGGGATAGGTGGCTTTACGTGAACTGTTTAAGACCTTTCTGGTGTTCACCGTAACTACAGATAACAAAAGTTTCATTCCTCCCATACCAATTAGACCTCAATATTAGGTTCAAAGGACAAAGGATGGTGCAAACCTATCACTGAGCACCTATCATAGGCCAGGTCCTTTATGACACATTCTACCATTTTATTCTTACTACAACTCTGCTATTATTTCCCCCAGTTTACAGGGAAGTGAGCTCAGAGAAAACTGATCAGGGATCATAAAGGCAATAAGTACCCAAACCAAGATTTGAATTCAAGTCTTCTGACTCTAATTCCATTGTTTATTCATCTGTGCCCCGGTGACATTAATAAACTCATATGCCAAACATAACTCCTACCTCCTATTCACATCTTTACTTCTGAATGGGAACTACAGAGAAATCAGGAAAATAAGTCAAATGCAATTAAATGGCAAGAATAAGCACAACCACCTTAGTGAGCTAGGATCCTCAAAGGGCTTAAGGATTACATCTCTCATCACAAGAGACTATTCAGAACACTTAGAGGGCCTTGGACGTAGGTACGCAATGAATACTTAAATAAAACGTTTCACTCACAGTCACCCCACAGATTTACAAAGGAAAAAATGTACTTTAAAACGGAAAGATCTGCCAGTCACCATCTTAACCAAGTGATCAACCATCACTGACAGTGGGGGAACTTGACATTGTGTGCCTCTTGATGTGATGCAACAAGACATGCACCACACAGCCCATGCCATATTCCTGCCAAATAGTGTAATCAAAATCTACTAAGAAAACAACCATAAAAAATCCAGGATATGGGACATTATAAAACTGACTTGTATACTTCAAAAACTTCAATGTTGTGAAGAAAGGGGAGGGGGGGACATCTATTTCAAATCAAAAGAGAGACATAATAAAATGTACAAGCACGCATGAACCGTGATTAGATCCTGAATGAGGATCTAGCTTTAAAAGACATTTTGGGACAATACGGGCAATTCACTCCAAACAGATGATGATACTAGATATTACTGAGTTATTGTTAATCATCTCAGATGTGGCAATGGCATTGTGGTTTTATGTGGTTTTTTTATTCCTAGAAGATGAGCGCTTAAGTATTCAGGGATGAAGCGTGAGGTTGTCACCGCCTTCAGCAGAACAAATTAAAGTACATGTGGTAGGGCTGGCCGAGTGGCTCAGTTGGTTAAGAGTTGGCTTAGAGCACGTGCTCTGAGCAAGTCACTGGTTTGATTCCCACATGAGTCAGTGAAGGCTGCGCCCTAGCTGAGCTGCCAACAGGTGGCAAAATGGCTCAGCTGGTGTAACAAGATTGCCTGTTCGATGGTGGGCTATGCCCACATGCAACTAAGACTGAACTCAGCTCAGATGGCTCAGTGGATAGAGTGTGCACTCTTATCAACAATAAGGCTGCTGATTCGACTCCCACATGAGATGGTGGCTACGCCCACCAGCAACTAAGATTGAACCCAACACCTTGAGCTTAGAGGCCACGAGCTGTCGGGAAGCTAGATAGCCTTCCATAACGAAGATTGAAGAACAACTTGGCTGGTCCCCTTCCCCAATTCCCCAACACAGCTCCAATTCCCCAATAAAACCTTAAAAAAAAAAATAAAGTCCATGTGGTAAAATGTTAACAGTTGGTGATCTAGGGGAAGGTTATACTATTGTACTACCCTTTTATTTTTTTTCTGTATGTTAAAATTGCTCAAGGGCCGGCTGAGTGTCACGGTGGTTAAGCGCTGGCTTGGAAAGCCAGCGGCCCTGGTTCGGTCCCACATATGAGGGCCAGTGACACTGCCCTCAAAAAAAAAAAAAAAAAATTGCTCAAATTTAATATTTTCTAAATTCTTAAAATTCATCAAGACTATTAGCATAAATTCAACTCTTCTATAAACATGGCTTCTGAAAATACAAAATTATAATCGATCAGTGAACTAATATTTATTGTGCTCCTACTTTATACTAACCACTGCTCTACTCTGGGAGCTTTAGTGGTGAAAAGATGGTCCTGCTTTCATGGGCCCTACTTAGCATACAGCTGTGTGTGTGTGTGTGTGTGTGTTGGGGGGTGGAGCTTTCATGTGGTGCCTAAGTTGAAACCTGAAAAATAAATAGGTGTTGCCTAGCTGTAGGATGGTGAGGAAATGGGTCAGAGATGTGAAGGCAAGAATGGAGTTGGTCAATCTGGAGAGTGACAGGGGTATTTATTCCTGTTGCCCCCAATCTCCCACTTTTTTCACATGGCCTGTCTCGTGGTTCCATTAGCCACTTCCTCCCCTCAGCCCTTCAGCCCTAGGGGTTAAGTAACAGCACCCAATATTACTAGCCCCAGTGTTACCAGCCCTGAGAACTGTTCTCTCCCTTGGGGTTTCCCTACACACTGTACACAGCTTTGTCAAGTCCCTTTATTAAACTTCCTCCAATTATCCAATTTCAGTAGGCCATCTATTTCTGCCAGCACCCTGGCTGACAAAAAGCTCTGGAGATAGACTTGGGAGACCCCCACAGTAGGAATGGATGTGCTCTGGGAAGAGGGCCGAGGATGAACCCTGGACCAATGAGCATCTGAAGCAGTAAAACCTGGAAACTCCTATGTTATCAGCCAAGAATATTTCAAGAAAGTACAAATTAAATCAAGAGCTGTTGAGAGGCTGGGGGAATAGAATGAGAGCTTTGGATTTCCCATGAGAAAGCCCATCAGTGATCCTTGGAGTGCTGGGGGCAGAATCAACACCGGGATGGATTGTAAAGGTGGTTGGAGGCAAATACACTTGTTACCTTAAAAAAGAAAAACAAAACATATAATTGTTCAGTTTCCTATTTTAACTACCAGTGACTTGCTGCAGAATCATGAGATTTTGGAGTCTTAATTTTTGAGATTTAAGTATAAACATAAAACCAGCACTCTTCTTTGCAGTTACAAGAAAACCAATACCTGGACAGTGCTAAAGTTAGTTATGTTATAGAAGTGTAGTGAATTGACGTTCTAAAACAGTAAACTATCCAGCCTCCACCTTTTCACACTGAGACAAAGAGTAGGCTTTGCCAAAATCTTTTCAGTCTCTCTAAACTGTAAGATTAAGCTCTTTTACACTGAAGTCTGCAACTAAGTATGTCCAAGACCCCCGACTCAACATACAATAGTAAGCAGTTTCTAACCAGGATGCAAGATATTTGAAACCTCAAGCATTTTCATGATCACAATGAGTAACCAAATCCACAGCTGAGAAATTGTTAGAACCCTCAGATCCCTTTCTTTGAGAACATGAGCCTGTGAAATTATCTATCTTTGATCCAATTTGGCTTTCTCCTCCCTTCCCAGTTCACTGAACATCACACAAAAATGATTGCCAGGGCACAATGCTAAATCTGGGGCATTAGGAAACTAAACTGTTCTAGGGACGCTGAATCGAGAGGCTCCCTGGGTATCCCATTCTTCACTGCAGAGCAAGCAGTTAGTGCTGGCAGCTACCTTCATTTATCTTTAGACTGCTGTTGTTTCATTAAACCTGGAGACTCTTTTCTCCACAAAAAGATATACAGTAAAACCTTGGATTGTAAGTAACGTGGTTTGCGAGTGTTCCGCAAGATGAGCAAACATTTCTACTACATTTTAACTTGGTAAACGGCCAATGTCTTGCAATACAAGTAGTTTGTTTCCGGAATGAATTATGCTCACAAAACAAGGTATTACCATATATAGTATGTCCATTCAACATCAAAATTAAGAAAACAAAATTTGATTAACTGATTTAGACAGCGTAAAGGTCAACCTCTCTGCAAGGGTAAATCATGCCCCTCATTTTCAGACTTCAGAACAGACCCAGGTAGCCACCTTTACATGCAGGGTAAGACGGCGCCACTGCTGCAGCAGGGACAGGGTTCAGTGTGCACAGCAAAGGCTTTGGCATCAGGAAAGCTCGTTTGACTTCTGACATGACCTCCTTGCACCTCCACTACTCTCCTGTGAACAGGTTTTGTTTTTGTTTTTTGCAAGGTTTAAAAATATGTCTAACCATACCTGGCCCATAAGGCGTTTGACAATGAAGAAGCTATTTTTCTTTTTACTTGCTAGACAAAGTGCTTGTATTATAAGATAGAGGTCCAATTTCAAGTGGTTCAGCTAGGATAAAAATGAGGTGTCATGGCAGACAAAACTCCAAGTTGTCCCTCATGATCTCCATACCCCACTTCCTGGTGTTGTGTAATTTTCTCTTGAATGTGGGATGTAACTGAGAAGACAGTCTCACTCACTAGTAGACTAGCTGTGGAGACCTGCAGGATTGATGCAGTCAACGGCCATGGTGGGAGACCCCAGGTGGTAAGAAACTGAGGGGCCCCTCCAGCCAGTAAGATGTCTGGGCTCTCCATCCTAAAGCCACAGGAAAATGAATTCTGCATACAACCTGAGCAAGTTTGGAAGTGGATTATTCCCAAGTCACCTGATGAGAATGCAACCCAGCTGACGCCTTTCTTGCAGCTTCATGAGACTTTAAGCAAAGGACCCAGCTACACTGTGCCTAAACAAAAACCAAGATATATTTTCTATCATCCACTAAATTTGTGGTAATTTATTACAGAGGTAACATAAGTGCTGTCATCTTTCACTATCCTAAATTATGTTGCTAACTTCATGATGACTAGATTAAGTGACGGCAAAATCACCTGGACTAAACTAAAGCAAGTTTAAACCCTAATAGTATAATCGTATAAAAAGTCTGGCCCACAGGATCTACCTTTCCCGGATAATAAATAATTTGGTATTAAAACTTTGATATGGATTACACATACTTGGATTCTTCATAATTTTGTGAAGTAAATTATTTTATAGACATTTGGAGGCTCACAAAGGCCAAATGACTCAAATAGCAACCAAGGTACAGAGCCAGGAATTAGAGAACCCAGATCTGACCCCAATGCCAAAATTCATCTTTCCCTATAACCAATTTTTATAGTTTTCCCTACAGTCTCAACGATGCTTTCCACTATGCCCACAGACAATAGTAATAAAACCACATCAAAGACACTAAAACACTGGATGGGTAAATACGTGGCACATATACATACACAATAGATATTACGCAGCATTATGAAACCTTACCATTTGCAACGTGGATGGACCTAGAGGGTATTATGGTACATGAAATAAGTCAGACAGAGAAAGACAAATAGCATATTTCACTTACACGTGGATTCTAAAAAATCCATTCGAAATGGAATATCTACAACATTTTAATCACTTCCAAGAGCTAAAGCTATGGAAATTCAGTGTTGTCCATTTTAGTAAATTAAAGATAATTTCAGAAACATAAACAGGATAGTTCTCCCTTAAGCAACCTCACCAACAAGCCACTTCTGTGGCTTGTTTAGATATATGACCTGCCCTTGCAAATGAAGCTTTTTAAAAAGGTGAAGCGAAATTTTAAGGTATATCCTATTCTGTACAATAAATTAAAAAAAAAAAAAATTGTGCATGTAGTATTAGTGTGATATGCAACCCGGTATACAAAACGTTTGTGCAATTTCATTTCATCAAATTCTATATGCTAATGTTTTATATTTATATTTTTGTATTTATTTTTTTTTTAAATAAACCAGTTTTTACAACTAAAAAAAAAAAACAGACACCAAAGGGATGGCTACCGGGGGGAGGGGCCAAGCGAATGGGTGAAAAAGGTGAAGAGGAATACCATCAATAATATTGTAATAAGTTTGCACAGCGACAGATGATTACTAGAATTAGGGGTGTGATCACATCGTAAGGTATAAAAAAATGTTGAATCACTATATTGTACACCTGAAACTATTGTAATATAATATTATATATACCAACTATACTTAAAAACAAAACCAAAAAATACTATAGACATTTTGCCCTTCATCGTTAAAAGCATCTTATCCACTAGGTTAATTATTGCGTATGTCGTTCAAAATGTCTTTTATTTTAAAGTCTTCATTTCTCAGTAAAGAACAGTTTTTCCTTCATGGCTGATTGTAATATTAAGGGCTTAGACTGAGTATCTGTGAAGGACAAAAACATTATTTATTCTTACCTAAGAAAACTTTTCAAACAAAGCCACAAAACAGCTTCTTTTATTTTCTAATAAGACTAAATTTATTCAATAACTAGTAAAAGTTTTGATTATAAGTATCCAACAGTATAAAAAGTACAAAACAGATTTGTTGATTTCTAATATATTAATACAAAGTGCATGACTACATACAGTACATACTACAGGCAAAGACAGGTGGAAGGGGAAAAAGAAGACTGCGGTTGAGGTCTAGTAATAAATAAATAAATACAGAAGTAGAGATGATCCATATTATAGTATATTCTACCACCAATACTGCAGCCAAAATGTACAAAAGAAAAAATAATAAAATAAAACCATTTCAAAATAAGTCAGGAGGAAGGTAATGATGGCTGGGGCTCTTGCAATACACCTCACAGGCTGTGGGAGAGCCGACCCAACTGACTGTGTAGTCTGTGCATATGGTGGCTTGTAGTTTTCTCCAAAAGGAAAAAAATATAAAATTTTAAGTTTAGATTAAGAACTATAAAACTACAGGGTGCCCGTAAAAAGTGGCTCACTCCTTGTTATTTATACTATCCAATTTTTAAAATCCAGCTTTAAAAATAAGCACTGATTCATTTTATTATAAGGTAGGCAAATGACCCTCCCTTTTAATGGTAAGTCTGAACTGGTAATATATTTTTCCTGAACTTGGAGAAGAGAGGCAATGAGAATAGTTTGGTTTGGATTCAAGCAGGAGGTTTTTAATAGATTTTAGAGTCAAAGGGCTCTGCGTTCAGAACTTATCATCCAACATCTCAATGTTCAAAAAAACCTGACTCTTGAAAGAAGCCAAACCAAAACAAACCCACTCAGCATTAACACACACCTCTTTTCTTTTAGTAGAATTTTACCTAGAATGAAGAAAAATAAAAAACCCAAACCCTAATAGGTTAAAACAAGTCAAACAACCACTCTACACAGATAAAACCTTCACAAAGGTCAACTGAAGTAATCCAGAGCTAAAACTGAATTATGCAGATTTTCAATGAAGTCACCAGTCATGTAACACAAACAAAAGTCAATTATTTACACACTCGGCAAGCCCTCTAAGAAATGTGCCCCAAGAAGCATTAACCTTTGTTTTTTCGTGTGTGTGCCATCCTGAAGGCTTGCACATTTTATTTTTCAGATAATTTAATATTTTTAACAGAGTGTGTTCTTTACAATGTGGTAATGCTTTGGTACTATTCATATAAGATTGCTTATCCTAAAGACTTGACATTTCCCCCAAGAGGAGCTTTGATTCTGCTTTAGAAGTTTCATATAAATTAAAATCTTTATCAAATATCATTATGAGGGATGTGACACAGGATACAACATATACAGACCAGTTACCCCTTTGTATATTTAGAAATTACTCCTTCAAGGTATTTGCAGAGAGCTTAGTCTGTCCTGCTTAATATTCAGTAGTATAGGTTTCAATCATTAGAACCTTGGCAAGACCTTAATATTTCAAAATTATTAACAATTACCTCTAGGGGCAAGTCCATGTTACTGAGTTGTGACAAATTTATTATCATGAAGGAAAACAAGTGTAGCCAGCCATTTAAAAAAATGCCCCAACCACTGCTTCTCAATATAGAAAGACTAAAACTACATACGTTTATCATACAACAAATCCCATCTCTGTCCCCTGAAATTCCCCTAGTTTCATTCATTAGAAGGGGATTTACCAAAAAAAAAAACAAACAAAAAAAACACTTAAAGAGCACTTTACAGCAGCATTCAGCTTTCCTATGAAATACTCAGCATCTTAAATATTATGTACACGTCTTTTTTTCTTTTAGTATGCTAGATACTGGCTTTAGAGTTTGTGGAACTTGTGGGAACTGGAGGAAAAAGAACCCATTCAAAACTATTCTAGAAACTGTCTTTTGGCAGAATAGCAAGGTTCCACGTTAACAAGAGGAGGGTCATTTTGTTGCTTTTTCGTTTTTTCCTAAAATTTAAATCGTTTTTTGTTCCCCTTCTACCTAAACCTCAGTCACCACTCCTGAGTGGACATGGGCAGAGGCTCTGGCCCCTGCTCCTCCGGCTTCTCAGCAGCGGCTTTCTTATTGCTGCAGCAAGGCTTGAATAGATGTGTGTCGATGAGGACTTCCCCAAAACGGCCTTTATAGATAATCCCACAACATATTTTCTGTCTAAAAGAAAAAATGGAGAGAGAACAAAATGTATTAATATGGCAGAAAAAGACATACAAAAAAAACAAAAACCCACAAAGAAATCTACTCATCATCATAGCCAGTAAAACATGATCAACGGTTCTACTTCCAGTCTCATCACACTGCAAATGAATGGCTCCTCAAGTAACCCAAAGTGACTAGGTAATGGGAATTACCCTGGTCTCTTAAATCCCACCCTGGAATTTTATCAAATATGAAAGGGAAAGAAGGCATTCTGGAAGACAGCAGTCAGTTTCAAGAACCAATTCTTAGCTTTACTGATCCTATCCACTGCATATTGTATTTCTACTTGTATCTTTAGGATTTCCTTGCTTTTTTCCTTATATTAGGCTTCATTAATCTTTAAATTAGATACATATCACTTCATTTAGTTTTAAGTCTTTCTTTTGTAAGCATTCAAGGTGATAATTTTTTCTCTACCTCTTTAACTTCATACCACGTTTTGATTTTTAGTATTTTTCAGTTATTTTTTTTTGTTATAAAGATTTCTAATTTATATTACTCTTATTGGACCCATGGTTTCTTAATTTACAAATATATGATTTTTATTTTGTTTTTCTAGGTGTATTTTAATTCTCTGCCCTTCCCTTCTTCTCTGTAGGTTTTATACTATTTTTATTGATTCTTTTAGTGGTTACATATTTAATTAACCAAGTTCTAAAGTTATTCAATATGTTTATTGTCAACAATGCAAAGGACATTAGGTCACTTTTAACTGCTGTCACGTCTGTTACTTTGACTTATATGTTACTGATGTCATGTAATTCTTCTTATTCCCACAACTACTGACATTTTAAGCAATCAGTGTTTATTTAAATTAACCTAAGTGTTTGCTTATTTTATTTATCCTTCTCAGAATTTTAATCTGGAATCTCTTTTTTCTCCCTACACAATTTTCATTATTAAGGGTCAATTTGGCACCCAATTCTCATTTTTTTCCTAATCAAAAAGTCTTATGCCCTCAATCACAAAAGATATTCTTGCTGCATATGAGGTGTAGCAACATGGTGAATGTTTCAATCAAAAAAAAAAATTCATTACAATAAAAGACACACTGCCATTAATCCCCCGCTTTGAACACATTTATCCCATTGTTCTTGCCACTTTCTGAAGCAGTTTTGGAACTCCTCTTTCTTGAGTGTCTTTAATTGCGCTGTCATGGCTGCCTCAATGTCCTGAATCGATTCAAAATGTTTACCTTTCATGGTCATTTTGACTTGGGGAAGGGCCAGAAGTCTCATGGTGCCAGATCCAGTGATTAAGGTGGATGAGGACACAGTGTCATCTATTTATTTGACAGAAATTGCCATATCAGAAGCGATGTGTGACATGGAACGTTGTCATGATGAAAACTATTTGCCCATTTCTCAGGCTGTTTTCTATGCACATTGTTGCTTAAATGCTTGTGAAGACACTCACAAAAGAAGACTTCCAGAACTGCTTCAGAAAGTGGCAAGAATGATGTGTTTGAAAAGAGGGAGGATATTTTGAGGGGGATTAATGGCAATGTGTCTTTTACTATAATACATTTTTTAGGGCCGGCTTAGTGGCACAATGGTTAAGCGCTGGGTTGGGAAGCCAGCGGCCCAGGTTCGGGTCCCACATATGAGGGCCAGTGACACTGCCCTCAAAAAAAAAAAAAAAAAAATTTAAATTTAAACATTCATCATTATTTTATGATCACACCTCATATATAATTCTAGGTTGAGAATTATTATTTCTTGGCACCTGAAGATACTAATCTCTTGTTTTCTGGCTTCGTTCATGCTTAAAACTCAGCTTTGTGTGTTTGTTGTTCTTTTAAAAATAATATCTTTAATTGCTCACTGCTTAAAGATCAATTTTGTCTTTCATGTTCTGTAGTTTCACTATGATGTATCTATGGATGAATTTCCTTCACTGACAAGATAATTGCTTTTTATCTTGCTAAATTTGTTAGTCTTCCTGAATCTGTGAACCAGAAAATCCTTAAGCACTTCTTTGAATATCTTTCTCTTTCCTAGAATATTATCTTTTTTGACTTTGGGGTCCCACATTCACTTAATACTGACTTCTGTTTACACCTTATTAATTTACCCACTTATCAATGATATTTTTAAAGGCTTAAAAATATGTATTTCTAGCCCTTTTATTATTTTTTTGTAGGAGACTTGGCCAGAATCAATCCATAAGACTACTCCATTATAGGAAATTTAGGTTCCCTAACATGATTTTTATTTTAAATCTTTTTTAATAGGAAAAACACACAATATCCCAATCCTCAGATCAATTCTTGCTTAATCCATTTCCAACCATACATATGTTTCCAAACATATATGTGGTGTGCCAAATGCCATTTAAATGCTAAGGAAGTGGGAAACTGTTTCCTGTAAGTAAGAAGGTTTCCTGGTTAGAGAGACTATTTTCTATTGTTTTTACCTTTTCCAGTATGTGAGATCTAAGAAGGAGAAAACTGGCGTTCTGTTCGAGCCAGAAGCCATCTCTGTGTCTGAGCCATCATCTGACTGGTTACTATAACAAGGAGATTGAGCTGGGGAGGCACTTGAGGTGGTACTGTGAGCATCAGAATCTGCAATAAAGATAAAAAAATTATGATTTCATCATATACAACTGCAACTAAGCCTCAGCATAAAACATTGAAAGAGCCTGTAAAAAAAAAAAGAAAAAGAAAAAAAGAATTTCTTTTCTTTTCTTTTTTTTTTGAGGGCAGTATCACTGGCCCTCATATGTGGGACCCGAACTGGGGCCGCTGGCTTCCTAAGCCAGCACTTAACCACAGTGCCACTTGGCCGGCCCTATTTTCTATTTACTAGTGATACTTGGAAGATATTTGTACAAAAGTGTTTCTAAAAAATGAGGACTTAAGCTTCCACAAAGATAGGAGGCATACTTTTCCCTATTTCTCTTGTTCTCATAAGTACAACAAAAAACCCTGAGCATTACATATAAAGCAAACCTGAAGACTCTGGAAGTTAGCAACAGCTAGAAAGCTGGAGACCCAAAGAAGAACATGGAGGTGAGTTCCCTAGTTTTTATGGGTTCTCTTTTTGCCTCACAGCCAACCCAGAAATGCCAATGGATACAGACATTAAAAAAAGGAAAAAAAGACAGAAAAGGCCTGCTTTATCTAGTCAAAGGATCAGGAAGGGGGCAGCCTAGCAAGGCTGGAAACTTTTATTAAACAATAACCCCTCTACTCCTGCCAAACACCACAGAAAAAAATGGACACCTAGCCCACCCCATCCCCAGCAAAAGCCAAGTGGGGAGTCCCAATTTCCATCCTCATGAGACTGTTATGAAGACCCTCAACATCCCCATTTGGGTGGTATCAGTGGAAGCCTATTGAAGAGTTAATACTTTCACTGTGGCCCACCAGGAACAAGAGCATCCTGTCATGGGGGAGCTTTAACTCTCAGCCCCACCAAGCAGCAATGAAGAGCTCCTCCCAACTCAGATGTCAATGGAGTCTGAGTGGAGAACTTGACTTTTACCACCACCTGGCAGTAACAAGGTTGTGCCTTGCCCCCACATCTCCTGCTAGAGTAGTATCAACAACAACAACCAAAAGCCAGTTGAAACAAAAAAAGTTTTAAATGAGATCCAGAGTCTCAAAACATAATTTTTAAATGTCAAAGTTTCAATAAAAGATCACATCATATCCAGTACCTGGAAGATCTCAAACTGAATGAAAAGGCAAGTAGATATTAACACCAAGATGACAGAGATGTTAGAATTATCTGACAAAAAATTTAAAGTAACCATGATAAAAATGCTTCAACAAGCCATTACAAAGATGCTTGAAATAAATGAAAACATAGCCTCAATGAATGATGTCTCAGTTAAAAAACTAAGAAGAAGAAGCTATAAAGAATAACCAAGTGGAACTGAAATTTGAACTGAAAAAAATACAATAAGTGAAATCAAAGCTCAGTGGATGGGCTCAACAGTGGAATGGAGAGGAAGAGGAAACAATCAGCGAACTGGAAGAGCAAACAGAAATTACCCAGCCTGAACAACACAGACAAAACAAATGAATGGAACCTTAGAGACCTGTAGAACTATAAAAAAAAAACAACCTACATTTGTGTCATTGCAGTCCTGGAAGGAGAGGACAAAGAGGGCGGAGGTGAAAAAAGTACTCAAAGAAATACAATGGCTGAAAACATGCCAAATAGCAACAGACATAAACCTATAGATTCAAGAAGCTGAGCAAACCCCAAACAGGATATACCCAAAGAAATCAAACTCAAGACACATCATAATGAATCTTCTGAAAACTAAAGACAAAGAAAAATGACACCTTATAATGCATCCTGATTTAATAAAGAATAAGGGCAATTCATCAGATATAAGCTAAATATGATTTAGTATTTTTTACCCTCAGGAGACTTCACAAGCCAGAAAGTAAATCTTTTAGTTGATAGTCACTGTGCTATAAGGCATTATACTGCTGTTCCACAGCAAGATCAACGCCACAAATAGCGGTTGCGCCTACCACACATCTTACCTTTAGCTAAAGACTATAACCCCCCTTTTAAGGACAGGTGGGTAAAGCAATCCTCCAATTTACAGAACCAAATATCTATTAAGTATCTAATATCCTGCATGGAAATAAACAGAATAAAGAAAACGTTTTTGAATAAGGCTCACAGGTGTTTCATTTTGACAAGTTTAAATAAAAAAGCATAAAATTAGATATCTAAAATAAAGAAAGCCCTATTAGTGTTTTTAATGTTCATTCACTTCTAATACAGAATAACTTCATAATATAGCATAACTTCATAAAAACCAAACAAAATCCTCAACAGTAGGCTTTAAAGAAATAAGTCTACTGGAATGTTCCCAAATAATTAGCAGCAGCAGTCAGCTCTATACTGCTGAAGAGAACTCACTACCCTAGGAAGTGCTTAATATCTCTAAGCCATTTGAAATTGCAGTTATTCGATCATTTATTTTCTACCTATAAAAATGGCCAACTTCATATGGTTTAATCTAATAATTGGGACACTGGATACAACTTAACTCTATACAAATGCAGTATGAAAAACTCTTCAAAGAACCGCAATTTTTAAAATTTAAAAATTCGGTAGGATTTTGAAAGGCACAAAGGAGTAATTAGATGGCATGGAGTAGGTAGGTGCGATGAGCAGTACGCAGAAAACACTATGAAAAGAAGGGAACCGACTCAGCTCAAATATTCTTTGCCTAAAATAAGACCTCCAAATACTTACTGGGGATTTTCCACTTTATTCTATAGCAACCAGAAGTAACTGCAGATTTTAAGAAGAAGGATGATAAAAAAGAATAGTTAACATTTATATACGAATGTCTTTCATTTTGTTGTTTTACATAAAAAAAACCCTTTTCACTTGATTATCCCCATCTGACTAAGAAATTATGGTTAAATAAATGTTCAGTGACACCAGGGTAACATATTTATAAGTGTCAAGAACTGGAACTGAAACCCAGATCTTCAAGTTCAGGTCCAATGCCTTTGGAAAGCACGTCTCAGAAAGAGGAATATAGGTCAGGTGCGTGCAGGATGCACAAAGAAAATATATAACCGGAGGTGAGGAAACCTGTTAGAGGGTGATGTATAAAAATTCAAATATCTCCAAATTGTTTGGTATGTTGCACATGAGTACTAGCTATTCACAATGCACCCAGGAAATCCCTGTTTCAGTCTGAACCTCCAAAACCCACGCATCTTTCAAAGGGACTTATTTTCAGTGTCCAACCCCTCTACAACACAGCTTTATCATAAAAGTTTAAAATTACACTAGACATATTCCCTTAGGTACAGCAAAAGTTAGTCAGATATCACTTTCACTATAATTAAAGGGAGGAGGGCCGGCCAAGTGGCTCAGTTGGTTAAGAGCTCGCTCAAGAGTGCAGGCTGAACTCTGAGCAACAGCAGTTTGATGCCCAGCCTGAGCTGAGCTGCTGCTGAGCTGCCAACAGGTGGCAGGATGGCTCAGCTAAAAAAAAAAAAAAAAAAAAAGGAGGAGCTATTATGTATAGATGGATAACCAAGTCTTCTAACTTTCAAGTGGTGTAAGAAAATTACTATTTCCCTAATGTTCACTAAAACACCAAGTAAGAATGGAGAGTAAAGTTAAAGTTAGTCTTTTTTTTCCCCTTGGAGATAGCTGGTTAAGAAAGGGAACATGTCAAGTTCACACACACACAGATTTGATGTTACCTAAATATTTTATTATAAATGTATTAAAATATTTTAGTCAAAGATTACATAAATCAACAGAATAACTATGGACTTGTTAACATCTACTTACTTGAGAGCACAAAGTTAGTAGCAGACCTGGAAAGACTTTTGAGTCCTGGGATATTGGTTATATTGCTCCAGAGAGCAAGATGGTATTAAAGAAAGAGCACAGGCAGAGGCTGGCAGCCAGTGTGAGCAGCTGGCAAGCCAGTGTCAGCGGCTGGCAGCCAGTGTGAGCGGCCGTCCGGAAGCCGGCAACCAATCTGCCTCACCAGAGAAAAGCGCGATGATGATACCAACATAGGCCAGTGAAGCAATGTCCTCCACAACTAGACTGAAGAACAAAAGGACAGCAACTTGTCTGTTCCCCTTCCCTGGTTCCCCAACGCTGTGCTCCTCCCCCAATTCCCCAATAAAATCTTTAAAAAAAGAAAAAAAAGAAAAAGCACAGGGCTTTGAAGTTAGACAAATACAAGGTCAAATTCATCTCACCACTCTGTACTTCCAATAAATCACCACTCTGTACTTCCAATGCTAATCTCTAAAATAGAAATCATTGAGATAATTGTGCATGTCAAGTGCTTGGAAGATGCACCAAAGCGCTTAAGACATGATAGTTATCCTTCCTTCCTCACTCTACCTTATCAGTAAATTTAACTGTCTTTTCCCATCATTCTAAAACAAGCATGAATTGATAATATTTTGTCTAACAGAGTCCTAACAGATATATTTTTTTAATCCTGAAAACTCCAATACAGGTCCACAACCCAGATCTATAATTTTGAAAAAATTCTAGAAACATGAAGTTTATTCCTAACCCATGTGACCACAAAAACTGGTTTGACCTGAACTATAATTAGGGAGTCAAACCTAACTAGCCTATTTATAGTTTTATTCCACCTATGTGAACACTGTGTGATTATTTATTCTACCTATGTGAATACATTTTCATTGTAGAAATACTAATGTGTTTGATGCAATAACACTGCCTCAGAATGCCCCACCCCGTGATACAAATGTTACATAATATTACATGCACTGCATTTCCTTTTCAAAATCTGAAATCTAAATTCCCAAATACAGATGTACCACTACAGGTGCCTTCCCCCCAACAATGGCTGGCTTCCCAGAAGTGTTTATGAACCAGGTATTAATTTGTTGTTCCTTTGCCATGTCATTACCCCATACAACACATACTGTCCCCTAAACCTCAAGGTCCTGAGGCGAGCTTTACTGCAACATGTGAGTTATGATTTCTAAAGTTACTTTCCTGGGCTTTGGTCTCAGATTGTCCACTAATTATTTATGTAACTTTCTGCACATCTCCAAGCCTCAATATCCTTATGCATAAAATATCAAGTCAATAAGATTGACAAACATTTCTACAAAATTAAGATGTCAATAAAGAGATCATGGGCCGGCCGAGTGGCTAGGTGGTTAAGTGCTGGCTTGGGAAGCCAGCGGCCCCGGTTCGGGTCCCACATATGAGGGCCAGTGACACTACCCTCAAAAAAAAAAGTAAAAAAAAAAAAAAAAAAAAAAAAGAGATCATAGTGGTCAGAGTTCTCTTAGCACAATTTGAAATGACTAGCTAGTGAAAGTACTTTTATGACACCACAATCAAAGTGTTCCAAGATTTCATAGAAATGATATATCCACCAAGTCAACAATCCCTTCCATTCCTCTTAACAAAAAAAAAAAAAAAAAAGAAAAAGCAATAAAAGAAAAAGTGATCCATATATAGCATATGCCACTCCAAACAAAAATAAAAACAATTATTCTTAAGTACTCATGTTTCACTATCAAACTTACTGTGACGTTTCAATTCCTTCTGCAGTTTGCTGATCTGGTTACTTTTTATCCTGTTTCCAGACAGAGTTTTCACTTTCTTTGGTTTCAAAGTAGTCTTTAGACTGGGTCCTGCCCTAGCATCTACCACCTGGAAGAAAATACTGAATATTTAATATCATTTAAAAAATGACACCTCTGTATTTCTTTGGTTCAGATAAATGTCTATTTGAAGGAGCCAAATTTGAGAACCACAGTTTTCTATTAGAGTGAGAGCCCATTTGCACTTACATATATATATATATAAAATCATCACATGAAATTAAAGAATAGTTTATCTAGTGGGGTTTTCTTTGAAGTAGGTAATAGCAGGAGTATGCTATACAAAAAACTTAAATAGACTAATATATGGTGAGAATGGCCCAAACCTAAGTAGGTTAAGAAAAATCAAACGTAACAACAACTAACATTTCTACAGGATGTTTTGCAGTTTACAAAGTTTTCATATACTTCTGCTTTTATCTTCACAGCAGTAAGGGGACTATTTTTGTTACTCTAATTTTAGGGTAAAGGAAAAGAACAGAAATTAAATTATGTACTTTGCCTTATTTCCCTGTGCTCCTAAATGGGGAAGGGTCAGTGGGGAGAGGAACAAGACTCAAATCAAGGGGTTCCAACTTACGCTTTAAGCTCTTTTCACTCCACACCCTTGATCCCTGAGATCAGTGAGATGACAGCAATGGCATGCTCTCCCCGAGACTAGATGGACATTGGTCTAACCCCGTATGGTCCTGTTTCTCATGCATTCATTCACATTTACTACTTGCGGATTTCTACCCTTATGTAAAAATCACAATTTGGATCGTCTCTAGATAAACTATTGAAAAAAACCTCACTTTTGTATAAGTTAACAGAAACCTAGCATAATACTGTAATAGTCACCAAAGGACAGTATAAGGCTAGTGTAGGAAAAAAAGTAAAGAATAAATGCTTGGCTGCTTAAAAACAAGTATTTTGTATAAATGTCAGAAATCTTCTGAAAGCTAGCATCCCCATCAGGTCATCAAAAACATTTTATGAAGAATTCTAGTGACATTACAAAGTAGAAGGGCAACCAGAAACATATTTACATACTAGCTGGATCTCAAGTAGATTTAAATATAGAGAATAACAATAGTTTCCATCTAAATGAGCGATTACTGTATGTTATACTTTATATATTTCATTTGGGTCTCACAACAGCTCTAGGAGACAGTTATTAGCTTCGTACTTTATAAATAAATGTAACCTGCCCAAAGTTCACAACTCATAGGTGATAAAGGCAGGATTCAAATCCAGTTCTGATTCAAAAGCCTATGTGCTCATTAGTACCAATCTGAGTCAGGATAAATGTCATCCTAAGAGATGTAAAAAGGATCCATGTCTAATTAACTCTAGGAGTTTCCGGGTTAAACCAAAAAATATGTGAAATGTATACTGTGAATCTGAAATGGGGATATTGGATACAGCCTCAGGGAAATGCCACACCAAACTAGTCTGCTTCCAAACATGACAAAATGTTAAGTGATTGTATCCAAGCAGCAACTACTGGTTTTTGTTTTTATTCTTTTCATGCTTTTCCATCTTAGGGACATACTATTCCCTAAATTTTGGGGAAAATTAATGTTACTTTAAATAGAATAGAGGTATAATTGAGAAAGATGAACTGACATGATTCCAGTTTTTTTTTGATCCTGCTGGCAATTTCTTCCATCTTTTCACAAGCAGGACACAGGCATTGCAGATATCTCCTGAGCGAGTCTCATGCAACCTGGTAAGAAAACAATGAAAACAACAAAACCTTTAGTGGTCTCCTTTACATTAAAGAATTCAGGCAAGTACATTTCTTTTAGAAAAAACTCAACCCATTTCTAGTTTATAAATACTATTTCTAATCATCCTGGATGATCCAGTTCCAATGTTTCTGAAGTATATTTCAGAAATATAATTAATTTCTAGATCCAATGAACCAATTTTATGTACTGTAATTTGGTCATTTTAAAATAAAGAATGTTTTTAAAATTAAATAATAGTAAAATGTAAGACCCAGAGGAGATTCTGGTCACCATGGTTTTAAACAATACTGTCCAATTAATCTTTCTTGAAATGTGTAGACATTTCATAAGCAACAAAATGCCACCCTTTAAAATAAGGTGCCATGATATTCTAATTTCACAATGAACAAAACCAGAGAGGCACTTAATTTTTAAAAATTATTATATCTGTATAAGGGGAAAAAAAATCTATAGGACTACCTGCAAAGCTGTTTTTTAATTATATCTGAGGAACTTTCATTTACTACATTTTTCCAGTATTATAAACACATACAGAAAAATATTGGTAATATTTGATATGTACACAATAGGAAATGAAAACATTGAGAGGAAAATGTAATTTAAAAAGGCAAGGTCAGGGCCAGCCTGGGGCTAATTGGTTAAGAGTTGGCTTGGGAGTGTGAGCTCTGAGCAGCAGGGCCCCAGTTCGGATCCCACATGGGCCAGTGATGCTAAGATGGTGAACAATAGCTTGACCTGGAGCTGGGCTGCCATGAGTTGCCGGGATGGCGTAAGCTGCAGTGGGCGGACATAAGCCACCTTGAGGGCCAGCAGCCAGAGTGAGCGGCCGGCCAAAAAAAGGGCAAGGTCAGTGGAGACTCTTTTTGACAGCCTTCAAAATAACTTCACAGCGGCCCCGGTTCGGTCCCACATATGAGGGCCAGTGACACTGCCCTCAAAAAAAACAAAACAAAAAAAACTACAAAGTCCAAGCTTAACAAAATAATCAACAAATGTTTTGATAAGAAAAACAAAGTGGAAAAATTAATTTCTAATATGGGAAATGGTTCAGCATTAAGTATTTTATCCAAAGATGCGTTGGAAAATAATTTATTTTATTAAGCAGAGGCTTATTGTCAAAAGATAAATAAAACAAAATTATAAAATGAATGGTAATATATATACCCTGACAGGTTTCAGGGTAGAACGTTAAGTCTTATTAGTATCCTCAGCAGGTTGGGTTAAAGTATTTCTATAATTAGAAAAACAATACAAAGAACAGAAAACTATTGGGGGATAACTATTATAACAGAGAAGGGTAATTTTTAAAAAATCTCTTTATACATACTGAAGTTAACAACAAAAGGGTTTGTTTGGTTACAACTACAATGGGCTTCACAATTAATATGGTAGTTCCTCATAATCGAAAAAAGGTAGGGTGTCAAGTATGTTTGATTGGTTTTAACAGCAAGGGCCTTAACAGCCTAGAATAGAATATAAGTAATTTTAAATATCAGTACATTGCTCCAATCACCTTGTTTGGAAATATTTCTGTGGAAGTATTTCCTGTGATCTTTTTTTCACTCTAAGAATGGTACTAACATCAGGTTATCTTACCCAAAACAGCTCTGGAAGTCCTTTTCATAGCGTTTACTGTCAGTGAATCGAGAACTGGAGGACTTAGCTCTGCAAATACAGCAGCCTTCTATACTTCGGTACATCTTTGGCTTGTGAAAACCAAACATCTTTTCTTCTGGGCAATAGTCTGTAAAGCCAAGGGAATTGACATAGCTTTGTTGAGGGCTATTAACAAGAAACCATTAAAAGAGGCCCTCTGCTCCACCCCACCCCCAGTAACTTAGTATCACATGCCCAAGCCAGACAGAGGGCTCTAGGGGGAAAATCTCCTGGATTTTCCTCCATTCTTGGCACTATCTTCTTGGCACTATCATGACAAATGTATAAAACATACAGAACATCTCAGTCACATAATAAGGCCTCTACTATCTCCTTCTACCCTCCTGGCAAATATTTATTCTAAAAATGGAGGAAGGGAGGCATTTTTTTAAATCAAGTTTTTAAGTGGAAAACCTAACTGCCCGTAATCCTATAAAACAATGGAATCACATACAGTAACAACGTACCCTAACATTTAAGCTAAGGCACCACCCTTTATTTTGCACCTTTGTGTTAATGTGATTCCCCTGTGGGGAAGTTTTGAGCATTTACATGACCACTACTTGATAGTAAGCATACAAGTAGCTCAATATGCATCAACCCACACTACTTTTACCCTATGGGAAATTAAGAGGGGATTTCTTCTGTGATAAATGGGAAGTTCTAAGCAGGCAAGTTGGCCCTGAATTGAAACTACTGAAAGGAGGATGTAAAATTCACAAAAATCAGGGTCAGAATTTAAGAATAATAATTTCATAAATCCTTAAGACAAATTAAAAATTAGCTCATGTTGCCTGACTATTGGTCTGCTCCTCAGTTGTTAGAGGTTTTGGGGAGCTCTTTCCATGAGGTTCGGTGCCTGAGAACCATCACAGTGGGAGGCAGATGTCCAAGAAATGTAGTGAGATAAATTATGATTCCAATGATCAAAAGATCTCGATGATCAAAAAATCTCAACATCAAGCAAGCAAGGAAGAAAACAGCTCTAGGACTAGATGCAGCAAAAATATGGCTGGCAGTAAATATGCACCTTAGAATTTGAAATGGCCCAAACCAAGGGCCAACTTTACCAGATCATCTGGACAAGAGAGGTGATGAAAAGGCAATGAAAATAGAAACTAAATCCCAATTGACAAGTCCAGAGGGCAATGGTGTGCGGGGAGGGGGGGCAGGTGTCCAACTACGAATTATCATAAAAGCACCATATAAAGCATCAATAAAATTATTAATACCAATTAGACTTGTGTCCATAGTTTTAGGAGTTATAACCACAGAACACAATCCTTTCAAAGGTCTTTTAGAATTACTAAAATATGAGCAAAACAAAAACTGTAG
This sequence comes from Aselliscus stoliczkanus, assembly GCA_033961575.1. Classification (NCBI taxonomy): domain Eukaryota; kingdom Metazoa; phylum Chordata; class Mammalia; order Chiroptera; family Hipposideridae; genus Aselliscus; species Aselliscus stoliczkanus. The sequence goes on along the minus strand of CM066727.1, from coordinate 165,945,315 downwards.
TATTTGTCTTTCGATGATCTCTTGCTTGACCCTATTCCATTCCAACTCTGGTCAGGTTACCAGAGCAAGTATTTATGAAAGTGATTCAGAGAAATAACCAATTATCCGAGGTGTGTGTGTGTGTGTGTGTGTGTGTTTTGAGATTGAGGGAGTCTGAAATATGGACAGAGGATATATAATTTGTTTTTAAGAAAAATTTTTATTGCCAATTAATTAGCTAAACACTAAAGCTTTCCTTTTAAACAAGGACTACTGCTCAACAAGTGTTCATTACTGTTTTTGTTGATGAGGAAAGCAGGCAAAAGAGAAGGGAGGGGCAGAAAGCCATTGATGCATTTCAATAATTAAGTCTCAACTAACAGTTACTTCAATTTTAGAACTGTTAAAATAAGAAAAGAAACTATTCTTAGTTGATTAAGTTAATTATTTTCGTTAAGGAACTGCTTGGGAATCTGATCTATTTTTTTTTTTAAAAGGTATAGTAAGGCCTGTGAAATAAGGCAGATATTTTTCTCCAATCTAACAAACAAACCCACATGATAAATGAAAAGAATAAGGTCTCCTGAAGAAAATGTTCATATATTGCTTTGGAAAAAAATGTCATATGACACAGGATTATAGAAACTTTAAAAGGAGAAGTACTAATAAAGTTTAAGTCATTGCTTTAATTTGTATATTCCCGTTTTGAAGCAGAAATGTAATACAGCCCTTCTAGTCCTCATACCAACCTGTGGGCTCTTCAAACTCCCCTAACACCCTCCATTACCATCAAGAAGGTCAAAAGTCCACAGTTTCTCTTACAGTTTTCAGCTTCATCAATAGCTCTAGGAAACTTCAGCCTCCCTTCTCAGCAAGGACAAAGGAAGTACAGCCAGAAAGGCCAGTTCATTCCATTAACAGAGACCAAATCCTATTACAACAGATAGATTCCTATCTCAAACCTCACAATCCCCTTTCCTCCCCACAAATAAACATGCCATCAAAACTATACAGCATTCAGATCATCTCCAAGATATGAACTACCTTCACGGAGGTTGGATTTGACTAAGAAGCTGTAGTTTGTGTCAGTTATCAGGCCTGCAAGCTGTTAAGGAATGCTAGGGCTGCAGCATTCTATGAGGAAATACTGAGGCTTTCCTTATCATCAGCTGCTACTGTGAATCAAGTGTCCATTTTCCATGATTTTTTTGTTGGTGGGGATCTCCACAAAACTTACCCAACAGTCCCCACAAGACATTCCATTCTTTAGTTTGAGTAATAATGTTTTTCTTAAGACATCAGGGAAAATAAAATAGGCTGATGTCTTCTGATTGATAATCTTTTATGTAGCTCTGTGACTTTATGCTTGTCCTGACAAAATTCTTCCACCAAAATGAGAGGGGACCTAAATCCTGGGGTTTAACCTCTTCTAGGCAGTGCAAATGCAGTAAGATGTCAAACATTTATCCTGATGCAACACACTAGCACAAGAACCTTTCATGGATGATTACTTAATAAACCTATTAAGCCTTTTCTGAGCTTATTCCTGCACTTGAGGCACCTGGGAATCTGCAGCAAATACACAGGGATTTCATTGTGGGTTTTGTTTACAGCAACCCCATTTAAGAGGTGGCTGGTGTTGCCCAGAGATTAACTAAAAATATTTTCACAAAATCTACAGACCTACTAATATTGTTTAAAACAAAAAACACCTACCTGAATTCTAGAAGAAAACTAAGAACACAAAAATGGCTCTGAAACCAAGTTACTTTATATATTTGAGAAAGAGGTGGATAGGTGTGGCACAACTTCATTTTAAACTTGGGATTTCTTATTTCAACAAACCTAGTGGTTCTTCAGAATACTTCTGTTCTAGCCCCACATTTGTGCAATATTAACTGATTCTTCCAGAACAATCTATTTTATTTGTTCAAATGACACTGTCAATTAAACTATTTGTGACTTTTGCATCTATTCTCATAAGTGTCACATCACTCAGCACTGCTTTAATAGACGGATGCTAACACCATCTGCTTCCTAATTGATGAACAGTTACAGATGAGCGTGGACCCCATAGAATCTCACCCTTATGCGTGTGCTTGGGGAAAGCAGAAGAAAATTAAGCTTTTGAGATAAAGCCAAAAATCAGAAAAGACTTAAAATGCTGATTAAAAACTGTCATTTGTCTTCTAAAATTATGATAGTTGTGACAGTTGCAAAACTCTGTAAAGACACTAAAAGCCACTGAATTGTACTCTTGGAGTAAATTTTATGGTATGTGCATATCTCAATAAGCTTATTTTTAAAAATAAAAATAGACTGGGTTAGGAATTTGTCTTTATTCATCTTTGTAACCTCAGCATCTAGGATTGTGCCAGTCACTTAGAAGGTCTTCAATAAACGTGTTGATTAAACTTTTTTTAAAAAGCTCTGTATAGCACTTCACATTTTTAAAAGAACTTCCATCGACATTATTTCTTTGGCTACTGTCACCCAAATAGCCACAAATTTTAAAAATGCTATAACAGTTAAAGGACAACCCAGCCACGCTAAAATTACTGCTCTGTCCCATTTAGTTCACTCTCCAAAGTTAAAAAGATTAAAGTTAATAATAGCTAAGTTAAAAAAACCATTACGAGAAAAAACTCCTTATATGAACAAAATACAGACAATAAAAAGTGAATTTTTAAAATACAATTAATTTGAAACATTTGATTGGTTTTTTGGTTTTTTTCTACTTTAAAGATATAACTTTCATATAAATCTAATGATCAACTTAGTGAGAGGATGGGGAACGTCAAAGGAGTATTTAGACAAGGAAAGGGTGAGGTAAACCCCTGTATATGAAAGATACAAAAAGGCCAATTCTGAATTAATCTAATGAGATTATGAGGTCAACAGCAGGGGCGGTATCTTAATTTTACATTTAATTCAACACACCTGGGCCGGCCGAGTGGCGCGGTGGTTAAGCACTGGCTTGGGAAGCCAGCGGCCCCGGTTCGGTCCCACATGAGGGCCAGTGACACTGCCCTCAAAAAAAAAAGAAAGAAACAACACACCTAAGTTAAGTTTACTGAGTGCAATATAATATAATGGGAAAGAAAAGGAATCTTCACAGCAATAGCCAATACTAAAGGGATGCTATTTAAGGAAAGTTCTATAAATAATTCTGAGCTTAAAGATTATTTCTTATAAATATTCAACCCTTAAAAAGAATACAGATCTATGACATGTGCATGGAAGGAACTATCCAAGATATGTTGTTCTGTGAAACAAGCAAGTTGGATAATAATTATACAGTATAATTCCATAGCATGTTTTAAAAATGAGACCTCAAATAAATAAACTGGCATTTTAAAATAGATTTTTAAAAACTAGTGACAGTGGGGGGTGCAAGAATGAAAGAAGCTTACTTTAGTTTTACTCCCTTCTGTACTGCCATTTTTTTTAAATCAAGAGCAAGCACCATGCCTCAAAACCTTAAGTTACCATCACACACCATGACTTAAACAGGAATCTGAAAAAGCCAAGAGAGCTTAAACAAACTCCCTGAAAGACATATAGATGGAGAGATACACATTAGGAAATATACTCCATGAAAGAGGGTACAGAATAGTAAGATCAGAATAGACACAGAGCAGAATGGGAAGGAAACTGCAGAGAAGAGACAAGCAAAGGATTTGTAAAGTGGGAAGGAAGCAGGGGTGAACAAAGACAAAAGGAACCAAGCAACTAAAGGCAACTTTGAAGTGAAGGAGGTGTATTTCTTTAGAGCTGAACTTTAAGTGATAGGGTGATGGGAAAGAGAAATAAACAAGAAAAAACACCCATGATAAAAAGCTATGAGCAACCTCGAGTTGCTGTAATTGGTAATGCCACTCTCGACACCATTTTAGTCAATGGTGTGCTATCTTTAATCACATATAAGTACAAGATCCAGTAAACACTAACAGTGTAACTGGAGCAACACTCTTCACAAAGGTTCAAATAGGACTAAGTGTTTTGTGTTCTCTGGCTGCCAGGCCACTTGGTTCCAACAATGAGACATGTTTCATCAGCACTTACTGAAAGCCATGGAGCAATTAAACACTATTATTCCCCTCTTACCTGCTTCTAGATACCAGCCCACATCAGAGCATCAAAGATTCTGAATTTATTTATTCACGTTTAAAACACAAATTTAAGCTTGCCTGGATGAAAGTTGAGAAAGGGGTGCTGGACACCACTTATCTGCCAATAGCTTCTCCAAATAGATATCCATCCAGCCTTTGAGAAATGATATGGTAAAGTATTTGTAACTGTGGCTGCCTATGGAATCCACATACGAGCCTAGAACTCATCCTACAGAAAAGGGGTCAAAGTCAGAAATAAGTTTTCAGCTAAAATAACACGGGTTTAAACATTAAAAAAAAACAAAAAACACCACAAATGCAAGCAATTCCAGCGGATGAGAAAGTTGTAAAGATTGGAGACATAGTATTTACTTGCTTTTAGGGATGATTATCAGTTAGGAAACGTTAACTATTCTGAGTCTGGTGAAAAGGCACTGTAATGAGTCGAGTTGGAATCTATTTCTGCTTTTTTTTGTCTTTACAACTTAATAGGAAGGCATGTCTAATTTTATTTCCCCCTCTGTAATATTAGGGTGAAATCTCACTTCTACTTTCCAGGGATGCTGCAAAGCAAGAATATGAAATATCAGTCTATGTACACCATTTATTTCCTCGAATTTATGGGACTTGTACATTACAGAAATATAAACTATCTAGCCCAAGGAATGTCCAACAAATTAAACTGAAAGTACAAACCCGATTTCAGAAGGCTTTCTTTCAAGCCAATGTCTGTGGGAAAAGAGGAATTTAGACTTTTTAAAGAGACTTAAGGTCATGAAACTGGACCTCATTCCTGCGAAGCATTCTCCCCATTATTGATTGACAAAAATGTTAAGAAAGTAAGTATGGTAGCACACCTGGTTTAACCCAAACCTCAGGAAAGTTCCTTACACTCTCTGATCTTTCCATTTCCTCATTTAGAAAATAAAGATAAATCCCAATTCTTCTGAATAATATCTGTAAAGCCTCAACACAAGGACTGGTAGTGCTAACCTGCAAATACCCTAAATTGATTATATAACCTTTCTTCTTCCAAGCATGCTGTGCCTGAGTTCACATATCTGTGTTATCACCCATACAGTCACACACAAAAATTTGGAAGTCAACTGTGCTCTCCCTTCTCATCTTCTGCATGGCCCCCACTGTGAAGTCCTTAGATTCTGCTGCGTCTTTCATTTCTCCGCTTCATGTTCCTTCCACCGCTACCTGTTTGTCCCTCATCATGGTGCCTGAACTCCAGTCAGGGCCTCATAACCGACTTCCCCTGCACGCATTCTTCAAACAGGTGGTATCTTCCTCAAGTTCAAATATTAATCATCTCTTCCAAGGTACCAACAACACTGGCTTCAGGATAATATCTAAACTACTTGGCAAGAAATTCAAAGCTTTTCAGGATCTGGTCCTGCCTACCAGCTGCTACCAACTCGGAATTCTGATATTCTAGGAGTGTCAAACCAACTTTAATAACTAGCCACATATCTCTACCAAGGCTGTTATTTCTGTCTGAAATGGTTTCATCTCTATCTCCTGAAGCTGAGAAATGCTTTAAGAATTATTTCTTTTTACAAAATCTTTCCATATCTTTATCAGATTAACAAAGACTTTCACATACTTGTTTACTGTATTATCTCCTCTACTCAATGGTAAAATAAACTATCGCAGGGCAGGAACTAAGTCTTCTATTACAACCAGGTGCTGACTGTACACAGTACACAGAAACAGGTGAAATTTGCTAACTACCCTTGGAGTGGGGTAGCCAAAATAGATCTGAACAATATACTTAAGGGCATGAGAAATGGTGTCCACAATAAAGATGTGTATTAAAAAATTGATGCTTTGACAGGAGTCATTTTTCTTTAACATTTAGTTTGCAGACTTTTGCAGAAAGAAAAATTTGAGGCTTAAAGATTTTCAGGAAATGTAAACTGAAAGAATTATTTTAATTAGAGATGATTAATACTAAACAACTCAATGCTCTCATAACAATTGGTAGAAAAAAATACTTCTTGCTTATTTCAAGCAGGCATATGGAGGGAGAGGAAGGGGAGGTTAGAAGAATAGTGTGAGGAGGAATGAATCTCCAAATGAGTTATTTAAACTCAGCGTACGTTAACATCAACCTAATTAAAATAACATCAAGCCAAATCAAACTTATAATAGGTAGGAGCAACTAAATACAAGCTAAAAATGAATTGTTTTAGTCCAACTGCAACTTTTGTATTTGAATATGTAATAGCATATGTGCCTGAGACTTCTATATTTCTGGTGCAAAAAGAAAACTTCCAGCCCTTGAAAACAAACTCCCTTCTTTTGCTCTAGATGCATTTCCAGATGATTTCCATAATACAGAAAACCCTAGCTGCGTATTCAATTAGAAGAGAAACTGCAGAACCAAAAGACAACAAAATATTTTCAATTTAGAACCACCCCAACCCCGCCCCAGTCAAAATTAACTGTGGGAAATTCAGGACACTCTTGTGGACAAATCAGAATGAAAGAAAATGGCATTTTCTAGATTTCCACAGGACTTTTTCATAAAAAATGGTTGAATCAGAACTGGATAAACAACCAGGAGCTGAAAGTAGTTACTGATGGTGGGGGAGGGGGCCAATGACGCTCATTCTTTCCACTCAGCATTTATTGAGTATTTCCTACGGCAAGGTAAACTGACCCAGGCCTCAGTTTTGTCTTCTGTAAAATGTTGTGAGGATAACAACAGCCAATATTTACCAAGCACATAACTTGCTTAATTATTTACAACCCTATTATTATTGCTATTTTGCAGATGAGAAAATTAGACCACAAAGTAACTTATTCAGGATGATCAGGGCTTTGGAATTTGGGCATTTTAACCCCCGACTTCTAAATGACTACCCTAGTGCTTCAACAAATGTGTTTCCTTGCTTTTCAGCTAATTAATTATATTCCTAGCTTCTCTTCAGGAAGAGAAAATGTCGTATTTTAAACCTATTATGTGTTTAGCATGGTAAGTTAATTAATATGTCCTCATAGCATATAAAGTTGGTTTAGATTTCAAATAAGCTTAAGCTTTTCCCAGTGAAAATTTTATTTTACATAGCAAATCATTCTCAACTTGCTTTCCTACTGTAAATCTGCCCATGAGCCAGGTTTCCCCCGGTCCTAATTACAACTCTGGGAAAAAAATTGACCATCCAGGGTCCAGATCTATAGAATTACGTATACTGTACAACAGCAGCCTTGAGGTTCTAGAATATACGTGTTGAACTTTCAATTTCCAACCTCCAGCAAAAGTAATGCAAAAATGGAAGGCAACAGAGGGTGGGTGTCTCTCCCACTCTTACCTTGATAAACCAAATCTCTATTGCACATATCATCTGATATGTAAAACAAAAACCATTAAGCTCTGTATATTGTGTTTGAAAATATCCCAGAATATTTAAATTCTACTTGGAACTCAACTATAAAATACTAATTAAGAAAAACAAAGAATCTATGTATTTGCAAAGTACTTCGTAGTATGCATTCTAAACACATAACCCAGAGAAATAACTGCCCAAAGGGAAGCCATAAAGTTATTAAATCCAAAGTTTTTCATTTTGACATGCTTTCTATTCACTTCAGAAATACACTGTTACTAATATTGGTTGCCTTTAGGTATTTGTAATTTGGCCAACCAAAACGTAGGAGATGTATGTTTATTTAATGACAAATTAAAAGTACAAAACAGGCTTCAATTTGTACACATTTTTTGATGTGTGTGGGCGTGACATATGAAGATTATTTTCCAGTAATGACCACTTTTAGATTCTAACCCTTAAACATGACCTAAATGTAGGAGAAATCAGGAAAGAAGCAACAGACGTGCTGCTTATCGGATGTCTAGACTGCAGGCAAACCCCAAATACCAAAGAAGCACCCATGTGTCAAACCAGCATAATAATCTTTGAGCTATGTATGCCTGGGGCCACATACCAAAAAAAAAAAAAAAAGGTTAGCTTGGAAAGAATATCTAAGAGGGGTAATCAGAAGGTCAACCCAATTCACAGGAACTAGGAGGAAGCTAGCAAGGATAGCAAGCCATTACCATGGTGTCATCCCCAGCAGCTTCCTCCTCAGCTCCCATGTTAAATCGCTAAGGCCCACTCCTTATTTGCACGCTTCTTCAAGGTCATACTAAGATAATGCAGTGAACAATCGCCACACAGTGAGCCAAGCATACTGTCAGAGCCAAGAAAAACTCCCCTTCCCCAAATTATTATAAAAATACTTTAAATGTCATCACGCTTTTCTCCAACTCCACCAAAAACAAACTCCCAGGCTTTTAGATGGAGCAACTAATAAACCTGGTTAGGGTTTGCAACATAGAAATGCTCAAAGGTAAGTCGGGCGAACTCAAGTTCAAAAACAGGTGCTTTCCGTATACTTTTACTGACGAGGTCACATTCATTTTTTTTAATAATGAAAAAGAAAACGGTGGGGGGAATTTTCTTAACCTTCCTTAGGACGACACGAGGTGATGGAGGGGGAAAGGATGGCTGGGGGAAAACTGTGTCGCACAGTGTCCATGTTTGGCTAAACGGTCATTCCTCTTCCAGCACTAGGTTAGAGGAAGAAAATAAAAACAAAGAAACCTACCAGAGTCACAGTGACGAGAACAAACTCTGCACATCCCTACCACCCCAAGAAACCTCGCCCCTCAGGGTCCCCCCTCCCACACGCAAATACACAAAGAAAACAGCAGCAGGCACAATTCAGCCCCCGTCCTCACTTCCCTTTGTAGGACCACCGGGAGCCCCGAAACTTCCTCACGGTGGCTTTCCGCGTGGCGTCGGGGCTGAGTCCCCCGGAACATGCGGGCCAAGCCTCCGCTGCGGCGCACGGGGGTGCTCGCAGCACTCACCGGTTTCCCCGAAAGCAGCGAAATGCCTCCCCCCCCCGTCCTCCCACGGTCCTGGGGTCCCCGCCCACGGCCTTCGGGGCTCCCCAAACTGCGCTCCCCCCCCCCGCACGCGGTGAGGGCACGAGAGAGGCAACAAGGCAGCAAACACAAATGCTCCCGGATGGATCTGTGGGTAAATACAACTACTTAGGTCGGGAAGGAAAGTTCCCGGGGAGAGAGCTGCTGGCCGCAGCGAAGGCAGCCGGAGGTGCCCCGTGTCCCTCCTCCTCCCTCACCTGCGCCGGAACAACGGGCCCCCGCAGCCTGCCCGCCGCCCGCCCAGCCCGGCGCCTCCCGCAGGCCGCGCCTCCCGCACGCCGCGCTGCCGGGGCTTGTTCCTCCTCATGGCTTTGCCCTGACGTAATTCAAACATGGCAACAGTTCGACTTCAAAGGCGAATCCACAGACCTCCCAGACACAACTCCCGGCCGCGGGGTAACCGGCCAAGAACGCGGGGCCCCGCTCTCCCGGCCCCCCGGCCGTCGCTGGGGTTGAAGCGCCGGGACCCCGAGATGCTGCCTCCCTCCCTCCCTCGGCCGCCCGCCCGGAGCGCGGAAGCCCGCCGCCTCCCCGTGCACCAGCATGGCACCTCACCCAAGTAGCGCCGCTAAAGTTTCCCCGCGAGGGGCCGAGGGACAAAAGCCCCTCCCCGAAAGTCGCCCGAACTTCGGGGGGCCCGGCGCGCACGGCCCTCCGCCCGCAGCCGCCCCGAGCGCCAGCGGGGCCCGCATGGGCACATGCAGCTCTTTGTTTTCTGTCCAGCCCGGCGCTGCCTACGTGCAGCATCAGGATGTCGGATCGTTTCCCAGGGGCGAGACACTTGACGATCACCCCGGGGAAGGCTCGGGACCCCGCGCCCCCGAGTCGCGAGCCCTGGCCTGCCGTCCTCCCCTCGGCTGCAGACCCATTTCATCCAAGTTTGCCCTGTCCTTCATAAAAAAGAAAAACACGCCCGGATTCCCCGCCCCGCACCCGCGCGGAGTTGGCGACTTTCACTCTGCTTTTTAAACTGGCAAGACGCCATCATCAGCAAATCACATTGTCCTGCCCCGGGCGGCCGGACCCGACAGCGCCCGCATCTCGCTGCGGACCTGGAAGCTGGACACGCCGGAGAAAACCAGGTCGCAGCCCCAAGCACGTGGCCTGTCATGTTCCGCACAAAAAGGAGTGCCCTCCGGAGTTCTCGCACTCCTCGGGCGCAGACCACGCCGCTGCCTCCATCCCCAAGTCAACTTGCTGGCTCTGACTGGCCATCTTAAGCCGCACACGGTCTCCCCGGGAAGCCCTCGCCGTGGCGCCCACAGCTACGCTACAGGTGAATACACTGCGAACAAAACTTGAGGCTCCCCAGACACACCGGACACCAGCGCTCGCCGCCTGGGCGCGGCCGGGGGGGGGGAACAGGCGTGTGGGAGCCGCCGCTGTTTCCGAGAGGCCGCGTGTTGCTCTCATTGTCGCATCCGCATCCCTCCCGAGTTCGGCCAACAACGCCACGCCGCGTGCACTCGGCAACCCCGGCACCGACCCAAAGACCGATTTAAACCCCCTCACACCCGCCCGTTCTCAAGGCGACGACAACTGAAGTTTTCGAGCGAATTGGCGTGTAGGGTCCACCTTTCTCCAAACACGCGCATGGAACTGCGATAAACTAAACCACGAGGTTCCACTACGGCGCCCGACCACTCCCGGGCGCGCGCCCACGCGATGCACAGACCCCCGGGCCCCTCCACAATTGCCAGCGAGTCGTTTTCCTCTCGGGCCTTTCAAGCCACCGGGCTCGTTTTCGCCTGAGAACGCTGCGACTGAGAAAAGTCATTGTCGCCTTCAACGTGGATCCCTCAACTCCAGCGACTCCTCACTCATTTCCAGGCTCCACTCACTTCCCCCACCCCAAGACTTTCGGTTTGCCTTAAATCCCCTCCCCAATTAAAAAAGATACCCTAAACGTGTGCATACAAAAGACGATGGGGTCTGAAAATCACGAAAACAGCTCTCCCTGCAATGCCATCTACAAGACAAAACTTGGTGTTGTGTATGGAAGGGCTGGGGCGGGGGTGGGGGTGGGGGGTGAGGTGAAAAAAGAAAAAAAAGCCACTGAAATCAAAACCTCGTGAGACAGTTTTGCACCAGAGTAATAGAGTCACTCACCTTCCAAAGGCAGCCGTTCCACGCACAATCACGTTCCCGAGGTGCGGAGTGCACGCCAGGCCAACCCCCCCCCCTCCAATCTTTCCCTCCTCCTCAACTGCCTTGTCTAGAAAGATTGTCTCCTGCAGTTCTGCAGTTGCTACCGCTGGCCGGGAAGGTGTAGATTCCGCTTTCCCTCTGCGCACGCGCGGCTCCCGGTGCAAAATTCTCCTGAATTGAACTCATTTGCATACGGGCGCGCGCGCGTCGAGGGCGGGGAGGAGAGAAGGCCCGGCGGCCGCGCGCGCTCCCGAGGCCTCTATTGTCCTTTTAAGGGGAGAAGCGCCGCGGCGCGGGAAACGCGGCGGCCAGAGGGAAACTGGGGCGGGGACAGCTTACTATAGCTGACGTCACGTAAACAAACGCCTCCTGTCTGGAGGCGGCGGCCAAGGGGGAGTGGCAGGATGGGAAAGGCAGAAAGGTTAGCAACCGAGGAAAACTAGACTGCGTGACGTGCTTTCCACCCTGCAGTCCATAAGACGCACTATTTCGCGTTGAAAAATAGTTTTGCAAAATTTTCACACCTGTGCCCAGTTTCTGGCCTGAAGTGATAGGGGAAGTGGTCTTGCAAGCACCCAGACTGAATTTATGTCTCCCAAGTTTCGTCGATTTTGTTGGAAGTTGGGTTTTTGAAGCTTTTTTTAATTCTCTGGGGCCAGCAGAGGTTTATTTTTCGTGTGGTTTTAATGGGTCGTTTAATAAAATCCCCTTTGACCTGTCCATTCACTAACTGCTGCCTGCCCTCCTAAAACAATAACCCAACCCATAGCGATCCAATTTTTTTATCTCCACTTCGGCCTTAAGATTTCAAGCCTGAGTTGAAGAGTTGTTCATTTCCGTGGGACCACTTTCCTAAAAGACTAGTATTACTAACCAGTAATCAATGGATGTGCATATCTCCTCCAGCTGTTTTATAAAGAGTGTTTCACTCATCCAGAAATAATAATGGTGGTCTTGGGAATTGAAAAAGTAGCCAGGGAAGTGTAGACTTCCTTATGGAATATAAGTAAACGAACAATCTAAACGCTCCTTGCCCCAGGACAAAAACAAAAAACTGAAGTAACTCTTGTCAGATTGACAAGTGAAAAATGAAAAACAGAATGATTGTGGCACACCTTTATTCTGAGAACACACCTAAAACCCATAGGCTGAGAAGCTGATTTAATAATAGAGGGGGTGGGCACTGGGGAGAGAGGAAGGATGTTTTCCCCAGAAACTTGATATTGGTCCCAAGCTACAAAAGTGTGGTCATCAACCATAAAACTTAATCATCGGCTGACAAGTTTCACTGCTTTCACTGTAGTGTCAACATTATGGATTTAAATAGATGCTTCTGAACTGCTCATTTAATTCAACAGCCAATCCCTAGTATATACATGACAAACCCACTTCTGAAATCTTCCATTAATGCTTCTTTTTTTCTTTAGATTCTGTAATATATGATTTCTATAACTGTATATGAAAACCATAGTAAATAACTGGAGAAAAAAACTGACACCTCATACTAAAATGTGAGCTCCCTAAAGGCAAGAATTTTATATTGTATTCATATTTGTACTCGAGTGCCTAAGACAATCTGCAGCAAATTAGCTCTGAATAATTCCTTGTGAAATAATAAATCAATGGAAGTTTTAAATTTATTATAGATTTATCTCAAATCAAAATAAGTTTAGAATTTTTGTATTTAACCTAAAATGAGTTTGGAAGTAACAGTGTTCACCTCAATTGATATGATGCCTCTCCTTATCATAATAAATAAAACAGAATAAGCTTAATAACTGTTTCTGGGCTTTCACTGGTGGCAAAATGGACCCTGAGCATAAACTCCTAATTTCTTTTTGAAGAGAATTTTTTAAAGTTGTCCTGGGTTGTCTCAAGTACTTATTTGACTTATGACAGATCCTCCAAAAATAATTTCAAATTAATATATGCTTTTGAAAGTATGAAAAATTGCACAATTTTTTCAAACTTCAATCATTGCTTACAGGATTTATCTATATATTTTTATATAAATATAGAAATTACATATGTATTTATACAAATCTAGAAATGTACCCTGAATGCCTCTTCTCTTGGAAGTTTATGTAAAGAATACATATGGTAATCCTGGGATGGTTCAAATGTGCAAGAAATGCAAGAATTACAGTATTTAGGATATACTGTTCAGATAATGTAGCTGGAAGCTTCAGAGCTAATGAGCTAATATACAGCAAGATTTCCTCTGCTCTCAAAGTAGAGGTCAAGAAGTAATCTGGGTAATTTTTGTAGGAAAGGTAGCAACAAAATCCTTAAAGAGAAATTTGAGTTCCTTAGAGTCTTTAAAACAAAACAAAACTAAAAAAACTTTCCTGCTATTTTTGAACAACCAGGTGCATTCCAAAGGTTCTTTTATTCATTTTGTTGATTGACTGCATTGTTATGGCTGACTATCCAGGACCAAGCTCATTTATGGGCTACTTTAAAATACTATTACCTAAGTAGCCCAAGTGAATTTTTCATTAGGAAGGAAGGAAGGGAGGGAGGGAGGGAGAGATGGAGAGAGGGAATCTGGATTATAGGAGATTGAATTATCACGTTAGAAAAATATTTGAGTATTTTTTAATACTTATAGTTTTTAACTCATACTGAGTTCACAAAAATATTGAAATTGAAAATATAAAAATTGAGATTGAAATGCAGTAAAAATTAAGATTAAATTGAAAATAAATTGCCAGATACTCTGGTTAAGCCAATTACCTTGCTTATAACATCGTCCCTTCTATAGAATTATTCCTAATGCTTCAACATTTTTATTCATTTAGCAAATGTTTAATTATCATAACTATATGCCAGATAGTAAAACCATTTCAGAAATAGAGGCTGAAGCCCCCTCACCTCCTCTAATTTATTTCTATATAATTCTATTTTATTTGCTACATTTTCTTCTACAGCATTTATTGCCTTCTTTTGAGACTTAACTATTGTCAGCAAGTTTACAACTTATTACAATAGTTGTAATGGGGGATAAATGATATATAAAAGACCAAAAAGGACAATTCTTGCTTGGTAATGAAGATTATTATCAGCAATTTAGTAATGTCTGTAATGACAAATCAAACTAATGGTTGTTTTTTAAATGAAGGCTGATACCCTCCTCAGAGGCTGGTACCAACCACATCAAAACATTTTTGTTGAGCCCAGGGAAGAGCTGATTATTATTATTAAACATTGGGTTTGGTTCCTTAGCAGGTAATAGCTATAAGACTAAATATTTTCCTCACGCGGAAACAAGCACAGTATTTTGTTACTTATTTGTTTAAATCCTTTAGAAGTTCACCGAACAAGTGGTCCCAGCTCGTCAGATAATTTTAAGCTAGAAGGTATACAATTGGTTATGTGGTCTAAGTAATCCTCCAACAACTGTTGACAGCTGCTAAAAAAAGGTGTCTATTACTTAATCAAAGTTAACTTCTCAAATTTCTGAACTTAAACAATTATCACATATTTATTCTCAGAAAGAGTAATCTCTGATTATTTTTAGAAGTTTTAAGTCTTTTACTACTATCTTATGACTTATGTTTTACTACTATCTTATTTGAATAGCATACTTTAAAAAATAAAATTACTGGTAACAAAAGTAATTTTAAGAAGGACACTGACAAACTAGAATGAATTCAGAGGAGAGCAAATCACAATGATGACAGAAGCTGGAAACCACAACATAAAACCAACAATGAAAGGAGGGATTGTGTTTTGATTGAGCAAGAGAGTGCTCTTTGACTATCTGAAGGACCATCATTAGAAAAACGAATGGGCTTGTTCTTTTATGCTAAGGAATCAAATTTGTCTTGAGAATTTCAAAAATATAGATTCTTGCTAAACATCAGAAAAATGTTTAAAATATAAATAGTTCACAGATGATTCAGGATGCTTCAGAAGGCAACTCGCCATCAATAAAGATCATATTCACAAAAAATAAAACCAAGAATTTTATTTTAATGAATTACATTATCTACAATATAAAGCTTGCTACCTCTAAACTCATATTGAATTCTATGAATCTATGATTCCATGAGATAAATGAATAGTACCAACAACAAATGCCTCAAATTTGGGAAGGGGATTTATTACTGTGGCTGGAGCAATTAGAAATGTCTTTTTGGGGAGGATAGGATTTGAGCCTTGGCCATGAATTCATTCATTCATTCATTCACTCATTCATTCATTCATCAAATACTGAGTATCTACTAATTGCCAGGCTCCGATAATAAAATGATGAACAATGCAGAAACAGTTGAATTGTGGGAGGCAGGCATTCCAAATAATCACACAAATATAATTACAAACTGTGAGAAATAAAAGGGAAATAAAGTAGTGTGAACCTAACCATGTGTGACAAGGGGATCTGATCTGCAGGTAAGAGAAAGCATCTTCGAGGAAGTGAACTTGAATTACTGATTAGATGGAGAATTGGAGAGTGGGAAGAGTGTAGAACCAGTGATAACTTCAGGAACAAATTCTTAAGAGACAGCCAAGTAGTTGGGGTAGTGGGAAAGGAAATAACTAGGAGAAGAATCATGTCTTTGATTGAATAAAAGTCATACATGAGTTCTGTTTGAGGTAAAAGATGGTGTCATGTGTTAGAGACCAAGGTAAATAAGGATTTATTTAAGTCCTATGGTTTTGGAAGCACCTAAATGGAGTTGGAAGTAGTTGCATGCCAAAAGTACCCTGGAGACAAACCCCTATGATTACATTACGATTGTTTCAATCAATATATGTTTCTTCTATGAAAATATGTTTTTCTAAGTGTCAATAGAGAAAGTGATCCCCAGCCATAGAATCGACTTCCTGGAAAAACCCCTGTTCTTATTATTCAAAGCATTACTAAAGGCAAGCATGCCACATCATCAACAGATGAACAAGTGAACAAGCAGACACATAATACAAAAAGTCAAAGAAATATGCTGGGTTGCCATTTCTAAGAACTTCAGAAAGAAAATATCCAGGAATCTAAAAACATTTAATATTTTGCTTACAGTTAATCTAAAAAACTTTATATATATATATATTTTTTGTTTGTTTGTTTGTTTGTTTGTTTGTTTGTTTTTGTTTTTTGAGGGCAGTGTCACTGGCCCTCATATGTGGGACCTGAACCGGGCCGCTGGCCTACCAAGCCAGCGCTTAACCACTGCGCCACTCAGCCGGCCCATTAATATATATTTTTAAGAATTTGAACTCTTTACACCAATTTTTAAAACTATGATGCAGTCTCATAGCTTAGATTAGCAAATAAAAGTTATTGGTTTCAAGGTTTCAAATGACACAAACATTAATAGTTTATCTAGACATATTGCTAATTTAGCAGTGCTTTAGTGTTCCAGAAATGGAAATACAAGGTAAAGAAGATGAAACAGAAGTAATCAATGTACTATACGGTATTTGTGGCAATGGTTAGAGAACATGGTATTATCAGAATATATCATATTACATACTGTCTTCCTAACAGGCAACATTTAGTATATGAACATAATCTAAATTTCGTTATAGGACTAGAATTAGGAAACATATATTAAGGTTTGTTGAAAATAGGGAAAGGCGTTAGCACTTAATTTGTTGACAACTAAAACATTCCTGTAATATAATCTATACTTAAACTAATAATTTACAAAGTAATATTTTGTGGGAGAAAATAGAGGACTCCAAGACCTTTGAAACTATTTCTGAAAAAATACATTCTTTAAAATGTTACATTCTGTCATTTCTTGAAATCAGAACAGTTGTCAGCTGTACTAGAATGAATTTCATATATCGAATAATTTTTTTTTGTCCAAATTCTTGACTTGGACATAATCTAAATAAACTAAACATATCCCTGTTAACTTTTACAATAATTGATGTAATATAGTCAAAAGAGAAAATTTACAAACTTTTTCCTATTTTTGGCATGTCATGAATATTATTTTTTTTTAATGTTGTAAAGAATGAATTAAAAATTTACATCAAATAACTTTTTACTCCTGGATTGAGGGAACTCAACAGACTTAAAAAAAAACTAATAAATTTAACTAGATAAAATTTAAAAATTCACACATAGGGGGAAAATACCAAATAGTCAAAGAAAAAAGTCAAACTGAGAAAAATCTTGCAAAATAAAGGCATAATTTAATAAGAGTAAACAAGGAAGTTAACACATCCAAAAGTATATCAATGGAAATAAGCATATACACTAAGCTTATTTATTTATAAACCTTATAAATAATTTTAATGTAAATAGAATCAATCACTTTTTATCTAGATTTGATTGTAAATAAATTTATTTGATAATATCCAGGGTAGATGACCATGGAGGGAAAGATAAACTCTCATGTTCTTATTGGGAGTATGAATTATTCATTCCATTACATTAAGACACCATTTAACATTGTCCATTGAAATGTAAAACTTGTTCAGTTCCACTTCTGGGAATTTCCCATAAGATACATTCACACAGGGCACACAGGTATATGTGTAAAGGATATTCATTCCAGCATTTTTTTTTGTAATGGAGATAACCAAAATGCCCACTCATATGGAGTGGTTAAATAAATGATGGAACATCCATAAAATGGAATTCTACGCTGCTATTACAAAGAATGAAGTTGCTTTATATATACTGACATAAAAAGATATTAACCACTTTAATTAGTAGCTAAAAAGCAATTTACAGCGCCGAGTGGAGCGGTGGTTAAGCGCTGGCTGGGAAGCCAGCAGTCCCGGTTCGCATCCCACATATGAGGGCCAGTGACACTGCCCTCAAAAAAAAATAAAAAATGCAATTTACAGAACAGTAGGTAAAGTATGATTTTATGTGGGGGCAAAAAGGAATATGTACATACATATACCTATATATGTATACACACACACATATATATACATATATATAATGCATTTCCACATACATAAAAAATGATTGAAGACATACAACAGTGTTAATCACCATTACTTCTGAGGATAAAAGTGAGAAAGAAAGTGGGAGGAGTGATTTTTATTTTATATAAATTTTTCCTCTTTGAACTTTTATGAGCATCAGTTATTTTTTTAATATAAAATATTTTAAGGTAGAAAAACAACTATTAAAACACAAGTAGCACATTAGGAATACAAGCAACATTACTAGCAGAAAAAGTGTCTGTATTAGTTTAACAAATGAATTACTGAAGTTAACAGTTAGCTTCTTTTTTTTTAGCTGAGCCATCCTGCCAACAGCGGCAGCTCAGCTTGGGCTGGGCATTGAACTGCTGTTGCTCAGAGCTCAGCTCCCACACTTGAGTGAGCTCTTAACCAACTGAGCCACTCAGCTGGCCCAATGGTTAGCTTCTTGAATCCAAGATCCATACATGAATTGGCTTTGTAGTTTCCAAAATGTTTTGTATGGTACATGTATATAAATAAATAACTATAAAACTATGCAGTCCATAAAAGCTCTTCTTTTATTCTTCTGCCTGGAATTCCCTCCCCTTCATCTCTAAATGTTTAAACCCTAACCATCTGTCAACGTCTGATTGAAATGCCAACTTAGGTTCAGACATAATTATCATGTATTGATTGCTAGCTGTGGATCTAGCATTACTCTATGTGCTTCCACATGTTTGATCTCTCTTTATTTAAAATGTTTAAAATGTTCACGATAATCCTGTGACACAGATGTGAGTCTTTCTCATTTACATATGAAAAATGGTCCTTAGCAGCTATGAGGCTTATTCAATGTCAGATGTGTCATAGTAAATGGTGGAGGTGAGAGAGGAAAGCAGGTCTCTTGAGTCTAAATTCTGGATTCATTCCACTTTACTCCCCTAAGCACTTCTCCTGATTTCTCAAACAGGAAGTCATATTTTCCTCCTCTCCACTCTGCTAACACTTAGTCAGTGCATCTTAAGGCACACATCAATGTCTGCTTCATATTTAAGTTATTCACATATAGCCTTACGTCTCTGTATTACAATGAGAATTAAATCTAATAGTTTCAATCCTTGGAGGGCAAGAAAATCACCTCTGAATTTTTTTCCCCAACATTCTTTTATTGTGGTAAAATACACATAACTTTATCATCTTAACCATTTTAAGTATACAGTTCAATGGTATTAAATACATTCATAAGGTTGTACAACAATCACCAACATCCATCCTCATAACTCTTTTCATCTTGTAAAACTGAAACTTTATACTCATTAAACAATAACTCCCATCCCTATCCTCCCACCCCCAGCCCATGAAACCATCATTCCACTTTCTGTCTCTATGGTTTTGACTACTCTAAGTACCTCATATAAGTGGAAACATACAGTATTTGTGTTTTTGTGATTAGCTTATTTTACTTAGCATAATATTCTCAAGGTTCATTCATATTGTAGCATATGTCAGAATTTTCTTCCTTTTTGAGGATGAATAATATTCCTGTGTGTGTGTGTGTGTGTGTGTGTGTGTGTGTAATATGCCACATTTTGCTTCTCTGTTCATCTATTGATGAACACTAAGATTGTTTTCATGGTTTTGCAATGGTGAATAATGCTGCTATGAATATGGGTATACAAATATATGTATAAGACCCTGTTTTCAATTATTTTGGGTATATACTCAGAAGTAGAATTACTGAATCATATAATTCTATTTTTATTTTTAAGATTTTTATTGGGGAGTTGGAGGAGGGGAACAGCATTGGGGAACCAGTGGAGGGGAACAGACAAGTTATTGTCCTTTTGTTCTTTAGTCTAGTTGTGGAGGATGTTGCTTCACTGGCCCATGTTGGTATCATCATTGCACTCTTCGCGGGTGAGGCAGTCACTCACTGGCCCTTGGACAGCAGCTCACGGAGGCTCACAACAGGTTCCAAAAGCTCACACCAGCTGCCAGCCAACCCCACTGCAGCCTACACCATCGCCAGCGACTCATGGCAGCCCAGCTCCAGGTCGAGGTATTGTTCACCATCTTAGCTGTAGAGGGTGCAGTGTCACTGGCCCTCATGTGGGATCTGAACCGAGGCCTGCTGCTCAGAGCCGGTGTCCCAAGCCAACTCTTAATCAACGTGCCACTCTGCTGGCCCCATGTAATTCTATTTTTAATTTTGAGGAACTACCATACTGTTTTCCACAGGAAATATGCCATGTTAGATTCCCACCAACAGTATACAACAGTTACAATTTCTCTACATCTTCACCAACACTTATTATTTTCTCTTTTTGATAGTAGCCATTCTAATGAGTACAAGGTGGTATCTCATTGTAGTTTTGATTTGCTTTTCACCGAAGATTAGTGATGCTGAGCATCTTTTCACATGCTTAGTGGCCATTTGTATATCTTTGGAAAGATGTCTGTTCAAATCCTTTGCGCATTTTTTAATCAAGTTGTTTGTTTTTTTGTTGTTGAGTTTTAAGAGTTCTCTATAAATTCTGGATATTAATCTCTTATCAAATATATGTTTGCAAATGATTTCTCCCATTCTTTGGGTTTCCTGTTTATTCTATTGATATTGTCCTTTGATGCAGAAAATGTTTTAATGTTTATGAAGTCCAGTTTGCCTATTTTTCTTTTGTTGCCTGTGTCTTTCATGTCATATCAACGATCATTGCTAAAACCAATATCATGAAGTTTTTGCCTTATGTTTTCTTCTATGAGTTTTATAATTTTAGGACTTACATATAAGTCTTTGATCTATTTTGAGCTAATTTGTGTATATGGTGTTAGATAAGAGTCCAAATTCATTCTTTTGCAGATAGATATCCAATTTTCTCAGCACCATTTGTTGCAAAGATTGTCTTTTCCCCATTAAATGATCTTGGTACTCCTGTCAAAAATGACTTGACCAGATATGTGAGGGGTTATTTGGGGGTTTTCAGTTCTATTTCATTAGTCTATATGCCATCTGTCTTTATGCCAGAACCACACTGTTTTGATTACTGTAGCTTTGTAGTAAGTTTTGAAATCAGGAAGTGTGAGTTCTCCAGCTTTGTTCTTTTTAAAGAGTCTTTTGGCTACTTGGGGTCCTTTATGATTCCATATAAATTTTGGGATGGGTTTTTCTACTACTGAAAAAAAATAATTGGGATTTTGATAGAGATTGCATTAAATTTGTAGATCACTTTGGTAGTATTGACATTTTAACAATATTAAGTCTTCCAATTCGTGAACATAGGATATATTTCCATTTATTTATATCTTCTTTAATTTCCTTCAGCAATGGTTTTCAGTTTTCATTACACAAGTCTTTAATTTCACTGGTTAATTCCTAAGTACTTCATTCTTTTTGATGCTATTGTAAATGGAATTATTTTCATAATTTCCTTTTCAGTTTTATTGTTAGTGTGTAGAAATGCAACTAGTTTTGTGGGTTGATTTTTTTTTTATCCTGCTACTTTGCTAAATTCATTTATTAGTTCTTTTTGTGGAATCTTTAGGATTTTCTGCATATTAGATCATATCATCTGTGATGAGGTTCAAGACATGCTACTTCAAAACATGGCACTTTGGCATATTGAGTATTTTAAGCTAAAGAGTTTGAGAAAATGGCAGAAACAGGAAGGTCACTCTTACCCTCCCCCAACATCTTCTTCCCTGAAACATGTCTTAAAACTCTCATGTGAGAGATGTCCTCTGTATACCCAGATTAAAGGAGCAATCTTATGTCCAAAATAAGAATAAAGTGATGCCAAGAAGAATCCAAACAAACAGACCTTGCTACACTTGCTACACTTACCTCATACTCTTTGACCAATCATATTTCTTTACAACTGTTCACTCTTCATCAAATTTAGCATAAAAATACTCAGGTTTAATTGCTTTTTGGGGTCTTCATTTCCTTACAAAAGCTGCCATGTTATGTAAAACTTAAAAAAATTTATATGCTTTTCTCCTGTTAATCTGTCTTTGTCCATTTAATTTTCAGATACAGCCAGGTACTCTAAGAGAGTCACGGGAAATCATTTCCTCCCCTACATCTGTGAACAGAGATCATTTTACTTCTTTCTTCCCAATTTGGATTCCTTTTATTTCCTTTTTTGGCCTATTTCCTCTGGCTACAACTTCCAATGCTATGTTGAACAGAAGTGGTAAATGTGGGCATCCTTGCCTTCTTCCTGATCTTAGAGGAAAACCTTTCAGTCTTTCATCAGTGAGTATGATGTTCAGTGTGGGTTTTTCATATATGGCTTTTATTATGTTGAGATAGTTTCCTTCAATCCCTAGTTTGTTGAGTGGTTTTTATCATTTAAAAAAAGTGTTATGTTTTATCAAATGTTTTCTCTGCATCAATTGAGATGATTATATGGTTTTTGGGAGTGAGTATGTTGAACCATCCTTGTACTCCAGGAATAAATCCCACTTGGTCATGGTGTATAATACTTTTAATATGCTGCTGAATTTAGTTTGCTAAAATTCTTTGGAGGATTTTTACATAAATGTTCATAAGGAATGTTGGTCTATAGTTTTTCTCGTAGTGTCTTTGTCTGGTTTTGGTATCAACATACCTGTGAACTTTTTAAAAATGTTCGTGTCACAGGCCAGTGGAATAAGAAATTCTGCAATAGATGCCTTGTTAACTACATATTGAAACACTCGCGTAGGTAATACTAATGCACACCAAGGTTTCAGGACGACTAGGCTCATCCACACCTGATTCATCTTTGAATTTTCATAGTGCCTTGTGAAAAGCAAATGCTTAAGAAATGTTTGTTAAATTAATCATAATCAAGGGCCAGCCGAGTGGCGCAGTGGTTAAGCACTGGCTTGGGAAGCCAGCGGCCCCGGTTCGGTCCCACATGTGAGGGCCAGTGACACTGCCCTCAAAAATTAAATAAATAAATAACTCATAATCATTAATAATTTTTTGTAATTCCAAATGTAGAATCAGAGTGGTCACTGTAGAAAGAAAAGTCCAAGTGATTGGGTGATAGGGACACTGTGAGATTAAGGTGTCATCAGCTTTAGGGAGATAGTGGATTATGAGGGTAAAAGATGATACAACGAGGACACAAAAGTATGCTCAAAAATATCTTAGATGTTAACCTAGAAACAGCCATAAGGAATGACAAGAACAGGCCTATTAGGCCATTTCATCAGGCTATATACTGCCCTTTTATTATGGCTCTGCTCTTTCTTGTCTTTTGAAAGGCATCCTTATTTTATCTAGATCACACTTGCATAAAAATTTTTATGCTATATTGGAAGAATACAAAATTTGCTTTGGCTTTCCCAAATTTCTTTGAACTTACAAGATAGCAAAAGAGGACAACATCATGCTAGCAATGCTTTAAAAAAGATGAATTTATATGGAATGGGGAAGGGACTTCAGGAGAGACCACAGCAGGAATGTGGTTGAACCAGACTGATGACATATGCACCATAAAATATGGTGTTCCTTACCTGAGGAATTGCCTTTTAAGGGAGTTCATTTTTGTTGATATCTCTGCCTGTTAGCTAGATACTTTTACAATAAGAAAAAATTTGTTTCTGTCTTGTGTGTGTGTGTGTGTGTGTGTGTGTGTGTGTGTCTGATTAACTGATACTTCACTTTTCTCAATCTTTTATATTAACTGTCAGCATAAGAATTTAGATATCTTGTTGGAATATGTTGAAATGAGCTGCTCTTATTACAAAGAGATGATAGAGCTGACCCACAATTAGTAGATTATATACTTGCATTGTTTTTCATAATGTTTACAATAGTAATCATTAATTAATATCTTTATGCACATAATCTGCTTTATGATAAGGATATACAATATACTTCCTAACCTTAATGGGCTTCTAGCCCATGAGGGAGGCATAACAGTTACATAAAATACTCAAATAAAATAATGCAAGTTCTGTATTAAATGAAATATACTCACCATTACTGCTATATGGGTTCAGATGGTCTGGGCTCTTAATACCTGTAAGGAAACCAGATAGGTAAATAGATCATTTCAGCATACCATGATAAAGTATGCACAAGGTACTAAGGGAGCACAAAGTTGGAGTATTTAGCAGCCTGCAGTTCAGAGAAGTTTTGGAGAAAATGCTGCTTGAGTGGTTTTGGAAGAATGGATATGAGGTTGACAGGTGAACAAACATCGGCTTTCCAAGCTACAGGAACAGCATAAGCAGAAGCACGTAAGTGGAAAAAAAGCATGCCATGTTGAAGGAACATTCAGAATTATTACAGTGTCAAGTGCATGATTGGGATTTATGTAGGATAAGTCTGATCAGGTCATGGAAGGCCTGTGAGCCATGTTAATAAAGAGCTTGGACTAAGGATGTAGGCAATGGGAGCCATTAAAATCATTTAAGCAGGGGAGGGAAATGATTAAATTCATGTGTTTAAGTATCTAATTCTAGGTGTAGTGCGTAGGATGGATTAAAGTAAAGTAATTTAGGAGGCAGGCTGATCACTTAAGATTATAATGCTACATAG
Source organism: Aselliscus stoliczkanus (assembly GCA_033961575.1). Lineage (NCBI taxonomy): Eukaryota > Metazoa > Chordata > Mammalia > Chiroptera > Hipposideridae > Aselliscus > Aselliscus stoliczkanus. Next base: position 165,920,711 of record CM066727.1, on the reverse strand, counting down.
GTTAGGTAAAATATCATTAAGGGTCATAACTGGATAAGAATGAACAAAAGAAGACAGATTTGGGAGATTTCAAGGAGAGAAAACAAGTGCTTGATTATTGACTGAATGTATATGAAGGAGAGCACTAAGTCTAGAATACATCCCATGTTTCTAATTTGGATGGTGGTCACATTGACTGAGATTGAGAAAATTGTGAAATGAACAAGTTTAGAGAGGAAGATAATTAGATCTGATCTGAGGAAGGAAAAGAGAGAAGCTAGAGAGGGATGAAACATCAAGGAAGGTTTTTGTTTATATGTTCTGTTATATTTTAGTGTGTGAATAACTTGATCATTTTCATGACTGAGACCCAGGGTTGCATGCTGCATAGTAGGCACTCAGTAAATATTTGTTGAAGGAATGGAAAGAGTGAATTGAGAGGAAGAAATTGGAGATAAAGAGAACATGTCTGAAAAAGTAAGGTCTTGGGGAAAACAACATGGAGTAGAATCTGGAGCAAAGGTTGGTCTTGAGCAATAGAAGGGAAGCTCATCCTCTAAGACTCATAGAAGAATGTAGCCATGGTGGAAAATAAAGCCCATTTTTAGAAGTGGAAGAAGCTCAAATAACTGTTCCTCGATGACCTTGGTTTTCTCAGTGAAATGGAAGCAAGTTCATTGTTTAAGAGTAAAAATCGAGTGCTTGAGTGAATTGAGAAGACTTGTCGAGGGAACCATTACTGAGTAAAATAGGAGAGAGTGCTCTCAAAGGATAAATGAAATGGTAGTTGAAGGGAACTGAAGGTTCAGCTGAGATTGGACATCATAAATTTATAGTGCTGATGATTTGTAGATGTCAAATTTTCCCCCATAGAACTCAGGATTTCTAGAGACAATAGATTACTGGATAGGTGAGAGCAAAGACATGAATGCAAAGAAGTAGAGGATACTGGAGAGTGGTTTAAACAATTAACCATACTGTTTGGAGTTAAGGCAGTAAGAAAGCTCGAGCAATGTGGTAGGCTGAGTAAGGGCCCTCAAAGATAGCCTAATCTACAGAATCTGTGAATGTTATCTTATATAGCACAAAGGACTTTATAGAGGAGATTAAATTAAGGATTTTGAGATGGGGAGATTATCCTGCATTTTCTGAGTGGGCCCTAAATGTTACCACAAGTGCTCTTATAAGAGGAAGGCTAAAAGAGATTTTACTGTGTGAGAGAGGGAAGGCCATTTGAAAACAACAAAAGCAGAGATTGGAGTAAGGCATTTTGAAGACAGAGGAAAGGGCCACAAACTAAGGAATATAGGTGACCACTAAAGGTTGTAAAAGGCAAGTTAACAGATTCTTCCTTAGAGCCTCCAGAAGCAACCAGCCTTGCTAACACCTTGACCTCAGCCCAGTGAAACTGATTTTTGACTTCTGACCTCCAGGACTGCAAGAGGATAAATTTTGTTTTTAAGACACTAAATTTGTGGTAATTTATTACAGCAGCAATAGAAAACTAATAAAAGCAGTGAAATAAGACTTGTCAGAAAAATTGGACCTTGGAGGAATGTATAAGCAAAGATGAGGTGATGGGGAAATAAGTGATAAAAAAAATCAGATAGGAAGTAGATGACAATGTCCAGAGCATACTCAGGAACCAGGAAACTAGTTTTCTAGAACAAAAGATAATGCTGGGAAATGAGGCTGAATTGGAAGGATGCACTAAAATGCTGAAGGCCTAGATTGCCTCCTTAATGAGTTGGGCTGTGTCCTGCAGGCTTTGGGGAGCAACAAAAGAAACATGAACTTAAAATTGATTTATAAGATTTTGGAACAGAGAAATACTTGCAATAGAAAAAGTAGTTAAGTTTCCAAAAGTACAAATATTAGATGATAAGATCCTTGATTGGGGATAGCGGCAATGTGTATCTTCTAGGGTTCTCCAGAGAAACAGAACCAATAGAAGATATAGATAGATAGATAGATAGAAAGATAGATAGATAGATAGATAGATAGATAGATCTTGCATATATTAATACTATAAAACCTACACCAAATTCCTTCTACTGGGGAAGTTCTTTATGGCCCCTGAGGAAGATGGAAAGACTACTCATGCCTGAAGAGACAAATATTATCACAAACGTCCTTATGTCCTGTTTATTCTTGTGAAAACACATTTATCTTTCCAAAAGTCATTTGTTTTCCCATAAGTGCCTATCTCCCCCTCTCCCTCACCTATTAAGATGGTATATAAGACCCAAAATTCTAGCCATTCCTTTGACTTACTCATGATTGAGTAATCCTGCTATATGCACATTGCCTAGGTAAATAAACACTATTTTCCCTCCTGTTAATCTGTCTTTTGTCAGTTTAATTTGCAGCTCTCATTCACACAACCTAGGAGGGTAAATAAAAAGTTGTTCCTCCCCTGCACTTTCTTCTTTCTTTTTCTTTTTTTTAAAATTATTTATTTATTTTTCAATTAGCTTCAGCTGTACAATACAGTGTAATAGTTACACTTTTTACCCCTCAAAGTGACTACCCCCCTCCCCAAATTCTCCACCCCACTCCTCCCCCCATATTATACTATCTATTACAATTCCTTTGACTCCCTTCCACTGTATAATCCACATCCCGTGACTATATATATATTCAATTACAGTTGGTATACAATATTATACAACATCAGTTTCAGGTGTACAGTGCCGTGATCAAGCCTCTACTCCTTCCATGAAATGGTCTCCCTAACAAGACATGTGGCCATCTGACACCTCACAAAATATTTACAACATTATTATATTCCCCGAACTGTCTTTCATATCCCTGTGGCAATATTGTAGTTACCTATTTATGCTGTCTAATCCCTTCCCCTTCTCCCTCATCCCCACCCCACTCCCAACTAGCAACCCTGTTTTTCCTCTATATCTATGAGACTGTTTCTGTTTTCTTTGCTCATTCATTCAGTTTTTCAGATTTCACATATAAGTGAGATCATATGGTATTTGTCTTTCTCCGACTGACTTATTTCACTTAACATAATAGTCTCTAGGTCCATCCATATCGTTGCAAATGGTACGATTTCATTCTTCTTTATAGCGGAGTAATACTCCATTGTATAAATGTACCACAGTTTCTTAATCCAGTCATCTACCGATGGGCATTTTGGTTGTTTCCAAGTCTTGGCTATTGTAAATAGCACTGCAATAAACATAGGAGTCCATATATTTTTTTGAATTAACATCTTGGATTTCTCTGGGTAGATACCCAAGAGTGGAATTGCAGAGTCATATGGCAGTTCCATTTCCAGTTTTTTGAGATACCTCCATATTGATTTCCATAATGACTGCACCAATTTGCAGTCCCACCAACAGTGCACCAGGGTTCCCTTTTCTCCACACCCTCGGCAGCACTTGTTGTTTGTTGATTTGTTGATGATAGCCATTCTGACCAGAGTGAGGTGGTATCTCATTGTGGTTTTTATTTGCATTTATCTGATGATTAGTGAGGTTGAAAATTTTTTCATATGCCTGTTAGCCATCTGTATGTCCTCTTTGGAGAAATGCCTCTTCATATCCTCTGCCCATTTTTTAATTGGGTTGTTTGTTTTTTGGTGTTGAGTTTCATGAGTGTTTTATAAATTTTGGATATCAACCCCATATCAGATAAATCATTGGCAAGTATCTTCTCCCATTCAGTAGGCTGCCTTTTTGTTTTATTGGTGATTTCCTTTGCTGTGAAAAACTTTTAAGTTTGATGTAATCCTGTATGTTCATTTTTTCTTTATTTCCCTTGCCCGAGGGGATATATCAGTAAAAATATTACTCAGGGTAACGTCTGCAAACTTACTCCCTATGTTTTCTTCTAGGAGTTTTATGGTTTTAGGTCTTACATTTAAGTCTTTAATCCATTTTGAATTTGTTCTCGTATATGGTGTAAGTAGGTGTCCATTTTCATTTTTTTGCACGTGTCAGTCCAATTTTCCCAGCACCATTTATTAAATAGACTGTCTTTACTCCAATGTAAATTCTTGCTTCCATTGTCATAGATTAAATGACTGTATATGGATGGATTTATTCATGGGCTCTCTATTCTGTTCCATTGTTCTATGTGTCTGTTTTTATGCCAGTACCATACTGCTTTTTTTTTTTTTTAGGGCAGTGTCACTGGCCCTCATAAGTGGGACCCAAACCGAGGCCGCTGGCATCCCAAGCCAGCGCTTAACCGCGGCGCCACTCGGCCGGCCCAGTACCATACTGTTTTGATTACTGTAGCCTTGTAGTATGTTTTGATGTCAGATAGTGTGATGCCTCCCACTTTGTTCTTATTTCTCAAGATTGCCATGGCTATTCGGGGTCTTTTGTTGTTGTATATAAATTTTAGGATTCTTTGTTCTATTTCAGAGAAAAATGTCCTTGGTAGTTTGATTGGAATTGCATTGAATCTATCACTATATTAATTCTTCCTATCTGTGAACATGGTATGTATTTCCATTCATTTGTATCTTCTTTGATTTCTCTCTTCAGTGTCTCATAATTTTCTGAGTACAGGTCTTTTAACTTCTTCAGTTAAATTGATTCCTAGATATTTTATTGTTTTTGAAGCAATTGTAAAGGGGATTGATTTCCTGATTTCTTCTTCTGATAGTTTATTATTGGTGTATACTAATGTAACTGATTTCTGAATATTAATCTTGTATCCTGCTACCTTACCAAATTTGTTTATCATTTCTAGCAGTTTTTTTGGTGGAGTCTTTGGAACTCTCTGTCTATAGTATCATGTCATCTGCATATAATGACAATTTTACTTCCTCTTTTCCAATTTGGATGCCTTTTATTTCATTTTCTTGTCTGATTGGTGTGGCTAGAACTTCCAGAACTATGTTAAACAGAAGTGGTGAAAGTGGGCAGCCTTGTCTTGTTCCTGATCTTAAGGAGAAAGCTTTCAGCCTTTCTCCATTGAATACGATGTTTGCTGTGGGCTTATCATATATGGCCTTTATTATGTTGAGATATGATCCCACTATTCCCACTTTGCTAAGAGTTTTTATCATAAATGGCTGCTGGATTTTGTCAAATGCTTTTTCTGCCTCTATTGATATGATCATATGATTTTTATGTTTCATTTTGTTAATGTGATGTATTACGTTAATTGATTTGTGGATATTGAACCAACCTTCCATACCAGGAATGAATCCCACTTGATCGTGGTGTATGATTTTTTAATGAGATGCTGAATTCGTTGCTAGTATTTTGTTGAAAGTTTTTGCATCTATGTTCATTAGGGATATCGGCCTGTGGTTTTCCTTTTTTGTAATATCTTTATCTGACTTAGGAATCAGGGTGATAGTGGCTTCATAGAAAGAGTTTGGGAGCCTTCCCTCCTTCTGTATTTTTTGGAATAGTTTGAGGAGAATAGGTATTAATTATTTTTTGAATGTTTTGTAAAATTCACCTGTGGAGCCATCTGGTCCCAGGGCTTATGTTTGTTGGAAGATTATTGATTACTGATTCAATTTCTTTGGCAGTAATCAGTCTGTTCAGAGTTTCTGTTTCTTTTTGGTTCAGAGTTGGTAGATTGTATGCTTCTAGGAATTTATCCATTTCTTTCAGATTGTCGAATTTGTTAGCATATAATTGCTCATACTTTTTTCTTAAAATTTTCTGCATTTCTGTGGTATCTGTTGTCACTTCTCTTTCATTTCTGATTTTATTAATTTGGGTCCTCTCTCTCTTTTGCTTGGTTAGTTGGGCTAAGGGTTTGTCAATTTTGTTTATCTTTTCAAAAAACCAACTCTTGGTTTCATTGATCTTTTGTATTGTTTTTTTGTTCTCTATTTCATTCATTTCTGCTCTGGTCTTTATTATTTCCTTCCTTATACTCCCTTTAGGCTTGTTTTGCTGGGTTTTTTTGAGTTCCCTTAGGTGTAAAGATAGTCTGATGATTTGAGATTTTTCTTCCTTCTTTAGGTAGGCCTGCACTGCTATGAACTTCCCTCTTAGGACTGCTTTTGCTGCATCCCAGAGATTTTGGGTCGTGGTGTTTTCATTTTCGTTTGTTTCGAGGTATCTTTTGAATTCCTCCTTGATCTCATTTTTCACCCACTGACTATTTAGTAGCGTGTTATTTAGCCTCCATGTATTTGTAAGCTTTCCAGATTTCTTCTTACAATTCATTTTTAGTTTCATAGCATTGTGGTCAGAGAAGACACTTGATATGATTTCAATCTTCTTAAATTTGTTGAGACTTGTTTTGTGGCCTAACATGTGGTGTATCTTGGAGAATGTTCCATGTGCACTTGAGAAGAATGTATATTCTGTAGCTTTGGGGTGAAATGCTCTAAAAATATCAGTTAAATCCAGCTGGTTTAAAGTGTCATTTAAGGCCACTATGTCCATGTTGATTTTCTGTCTGGGGGATCTGTCCATTGGTGACAATGGGGTGTTGAAGTCCCCTACTACGATAGTGTTACTGTTGATCTCTGCCTTTATGTCTGTCAAAATCTGTTTTATATATTTAGGAGCTCCTATATTGGGTGCATAGATGTTTACTAGGGTTATGTCTTCTTGTTGAATTGATCCCTTTATTATTATGTAGTGCCCTTCTTTGTCTTTTATTGTAGTCTTCATTTTAAAGTCTATTTTGTCCAAAATAAGTATTGCTACTGCAGCTTTTTTGTCATTTCCATTTGCATGAAATATCTTATTCCATCCCTTTACTTTCAGTCTGTGTGTGTCTTTTGATCTGAGTTGGGTCTCTTATAGACAGCATATGCACGGGTCCTGTTTTCTTGTCCACTCAGCCACTCCGTTTCTTTTGATTGGAGCATTTAGACCATTCACATTTAAAGTAATTACTGATAAGTGCATATTTATTGCCATTTTGTTATTTGTATTTCTCTCTCTCTTTTTTTTTTAAGGGGGCAGTGTCACTGGCCCTCATATGTGGGATGCGAACCCAGGCCGGTGGCGTCCCAAGCCAGCTCTTAACCACTGCGCCACTCAGCCAGCGCATGTTATTTGTATTTCTTGTCTTAATGGGTTAGCTTGTTTTCCCTTCTTCTGTTTAAAAAAGCCCTTTTAACATTTCTTGCAATGCTGGCTTGGTGGTAATGAACTCCTTAAGCTTATTCTTTTCTGAGAAGCTCTTTCTCTCTCCTTCAATTTTAAGTGATAGTCATGCTGGGTAGAGCAATCTTGGTTGTAGACCTTTATTTTGTGTCACTTTGAATATCTCCTGCCACTCCCTTCTGGCCTGCAGAGTTTCTGAAGAAAAGTCAGCTGTTAGTCTAATAGGAGTTCCTTTGTATGTAACCTGCTGTCTTTCTCTTGCTGCTTTTAGGATTCTGTCTTTGTCTTTAAGCTTTGCCATTTTAACTATGATGTGTCTTGGTGTGGGCCTGTTTGGGTTCAGCCTGTTTGGAACTCTCTGCACTTCCTGGGCATGTATGTCGATTTCCTTCACCAGGGTAGGGCAGTTTTCAGTCATTATTTCTTTAAATACATTCTCAATCCCTTGCTTCTTCTCTTCTCCTTCTGGTATTCCTATGATTCGAATAGTGTTTTGTTTCATGTTGTCCCAGAGGTCTCTTAAACTATTTTCATTCTTTTTTCTTTTTGTTGTTCCAGCTGGGTGATTTCTGCTATTTTGTCTTGTACTTCGCTGATCCGCTCCTCTGCTTCATCTATTCTACTGGTGATTTCTTCGAGTGTGTTCTTCATTTCAGTTATTGTATTCTTTAGTTCTAACTGGTTGTTTTTTTATGGTTTCCCTATCCTTCTTTATGTCCTCGCTAAGTTCCTTAAACATTCTTATCATCAGTGTTCTAAACTCTGTCTCTGAAAGTTTGGATATGTCTGTTTCATTTAGTTCCATTTCTAGAGTTTTCTTCTGATCTTTTACTTGGGACATGTTTCTTTGTTTCCCCATTCTGGCTGTCGTTCTGTGAATGCTTCAATGTATTAGATAGATCACCTAGAAAGAAGAGAGAAGAAAAAAAAAAGAGGTGGGGGGTGCTCTCCATCCTCTTTAATCTGCAGACCACTTGCTCAACAATAGAGAGTCTCTGGGCGACTCAGCACCAGCTACTGAGGGGGAAGAGTTTAATGTGTTACGCGCCGGCCTACCTCTCAGGCTTGCAGTGAGCTTTCTATAATTAGCTGCTGTGTGCTCTGGAGCCATACTCAGTACCAAAAAAAAAAAATTCTTCACAGGTTGTTGCAGGTTGTCCGCTACTGCAAAAAACACCCTCTGTGGCCTGAGGAGATGTGGGCCAAGCACTGGGGGCTCAGGCTGCCTCTGGCAACACAGCTCTAGGTGGGTGGGGCAGGCCCCCAATGCACCACTTGATGTGGTCAGTGGCCCCCACCAAGTCAGAGCAGCATGCACTCTGCACCAGCAACCAGTCCACACAAACTCACCAGGAAAGCCTTGATCAGATCACGCAGGTGCACAGCTCCCTGCCCAACACTCTCAGGAACACTCCCCATCTCAACCTGTCCCAATCAACTGCCCGCAGATCAGGCTAAGCAGCCCAACAGCCAATCCCCAGCCTTGCAACTCTGCACAAACAGTGTGGAGAGAGGAGACCCAAGGCGGCTCACGCACTCGAGTCTCAGTGAGCAGCCTGATGGAGCCAGAGGGCACCCGCCCGGCGTTTCCCTGGAAACGCAGCACAAGCAGGGCAGAGGGTGGGAATCCAAGGTGGCATGCACACGCACCCATGCACTCCTGCACCAAGTTCACCAGACCAATGGGATCCCGGATCTGACCCTCTGTGGGAGGACCCAACCCTGAAAAAATGGCGCCCTCCTGTACACCGCTCATGTGCGATCTCCACACCAGAGGAACAATGGTCCCAAAACTTCCAGCTTCTGCACCAAAGGTGCTCAGTTCAGTCCGTCCCCACAGGCTCCTGGGCCTGGCTCACACAGCTACTCCCTCCAGCAGGAACCAGGTGAGTGCTCACCGGCAAGCAAACCCAAGCGGCCCCACTGGTTCTCCAGCCGCCCTCAGCCTCACCGAGCCGAGCAAAGAGAGTCCTCACTAATTTCTACTGCCTGCTATCGTAGAACTCTTCTTCCTGGCAAAGCAACTCTGGGCTGGTGAGGTCAGTGTGGGGCCGGAGGGTCTCTCCCCCAACCGGAGAAGCCTCCCCACAGCTGGGACGTCCCTCATGGGGCTTGCCCTCTCTCTTCGGTGCCCCTCCTACCAGACTTGATGTGGCCTCCCCTTTAGGTCCTTCGTTTAGAGGTTCTGTTCATCTAGTGTTCAGGGGACTTCCGAGGTTAAATGTTGTATAAATTATTTGTAATTTTGATGTGATCCTGAGAGGCAGTCTGGAAAGCATCCGTCTATTCCACCATCTTACCGGAATCTTCCCCTCCCCTACACTTTAAACTGATTGAACGAGGCCCACCCACATCATCAAAGATAATTTCCTTTACTTAAAGTCAACTAGTTACGGATGTTAACTACATCTACACAATACCTTCACACAACACACACTTAAATTAGTGTTTGATTAAATAATTGACTACTATTGTCCAGCCAAGTTGACACATACAACCAACCATCACACAAATTTATGGAAGAATGGATAATGTCAAAAAAAAAAAATTTAAGAAAATATTATCAGGATTTGGTGATAGACTGTGTCGACATAAAAACATCCAAATCTGTAAAGAATTTTTATGAGATTTATGAGATTTTTATTTGAGCCAAAATGATAACAATTTCTGGGAAGCAAGATCTCAAATACTCCAGAGAAACGAATTTTGCAGTTTCTTTCATGAATTTGAAATTAAGGAGGGGATGTAAGGAACATTATATGTAGGTAGGAGAAAGAAAGGCAGGGGTTTGATTACAGGAAAATGAACAAGATTTTCTGCTCTCTTGAGGGTGTTTACACTGATTTCAAAGGTATGTTAACCTAGATCCACAAAAACAATGGACAGAGCTTGCTTAAGGCAAAGATAAACTTTTACTAAAACGTTACATGCTTGGTGCATGACTATTCACCATGACCTGCCCAGTTAAAAATTTATGATCAGCTCACCCTGTGAGTTTATTTTCTATAGAATCCCTTTTTCGTTCACAACTGGGCTATGGGGAAAAAGACAAAAGGAGGTCCAAAGTTTTAGACTTAGAGGCAATGGTTTGCAACTATCCATCTCACTCTTGTCCTACCCTTAACAATGGTGCACACGTTTCTAACAACTGATTGGGGTTAGGGACACAATGTGTGGCAACTAAAGGTATGCATAGGGATGATCAATAATGACCTTACCCTCTAGGTGCAATGCTTAGGGGAAAGTGATCCCACTGGAAATACTGCCCTGGCTATTATATTATAGAAATAACAGCTTGTTATCTAAGAACTGAAAAATCCATCAGACAGGAGAAGAAAAAAGAGCAAGAAAATTTTCTGAAACATGAGAGAATTGTCACTTTCCTCTGGGCAGTGACATGCTGACTAGCTAATGCACTTGCTTTAATCAATTGAAACTTAAGCAATTAGTGTCACCTTGAGCACAGGCTTATAAGCTTTCTACATTTGACCTAAGAATTTATTTTTTTTAATCTGGGCTGGTGTTTTCCTGAGTTTCACTTTTATTTTTAGGTTGGGTTTCTTTCTAAATGAAACATGGGTACTCCTTGTAAATTATAAGCTTGGTATTTTGGCAACCGTAATAACGAAAACCTGAAGCATGGAGATTAAAAACCCTGCCTGGCCAGGTTTTAAATTGAGACTGGATGCACTTCATTTACTCTGTTAGACTGGTAACTTGTTGCCAACAGAAACTTCAAGAAGCACTCTCTGCAATTAATATGTTAACTATCATTAATGGCTTTGTTTTCACCAGAGAGGCTAACAGCAAAGGCTTTAGTCTTTGGTCTGGATAAACTGGTTCTGAGTAATGAAAATCGCATGACTTCAGGAAAGATGACATCCAAGCAGTGAAACTAGCTGCAAAATGCTTTTTGCGCCTCCAAGGTGAACTAAAACCTTGCATTCAGAAGTTAATATGACACACTTGATTTAATTGTCAGAAATGACTGGTGACACAAGCTGTAGAGCCTCCAGTCCAGTCTCACTAAGCAAGCACACCACTTTGCACAGCCCCTCAGGCGCCACGCCTCCAGTACACAGGTACCCAGTGCTCTAGATCAGTACTTCATGCATCCTGCAGAAACCATTTTCAAAACCTCACTTGATTCCTCATACTGTCCTCAGGATGTCAATGATCCCATTTCCCTACATTTCAGCTGCAGACCAATGACTTGGGGAGGAAAGAAGTTAATGTTTGATATCGGCCCCTAATACACAAAACACAGGCACTTTATTTACTGTATCTCTGATCTACTTTATCTCTTCATACTATCCCTGTGACCTAAGCATTATCATACCCACTTTATTACTGAACAAAAGGAATTTGAAAGAAATGAAGTAAGGTCTCACAGTGAATCAGTGATGGAAATGGGACTGTACCCTGGTCCTTCTGAATTCAAATATTGCACCTTTAATTAAGCTGCATTACAAATGATCATTTTACCTACTTAACGCATACAAGATCATTTCCTGAGAAAGGGATGCCTCTTCTCAGTTTGTCTGTTACTAAGAGTGTGGAGGAGTCCTACAGCTTACCTACACAGTGGATATTTCCCCAAACATTTGTTTACTTAGTACAAACAAGGGGGAATCAACTTGAGTTTCTGCACTGTCCTTACAGCTTTCAAAAGACACTGTCCATCTTCCATTTTAATCTCCTTGGTATGATGCAAGAGTGATGGGCTATTCAACAGATGGAGCACCATAGTTGGGCGATGCAGGGAGCCACAGCAGCCTCTATCATCTCCTGGTAGGAGGCAGGGGCACTGGCTCACACAGTCCTGAGTTCTGGGTTAATACAATGAGCTGCCAGATTCTCTTCCAACACCACCAACAATGCATCACACAGCACCGTGGCTGCTCCACTAGCAAAGGGATTTTATATCCATGATCTCATCCTAACTTCAAATAGTCTCAGAAAATTAAGTTGCGGAAAACTTTTATTCTACCGCTCACTCTGTGTACTGGAACAAAAAGAGTAAGAATACAGGCCTGTTCCTAATTAATTGCAGTTAATAAATGCATGATTCCAGTCTGACTGTCCACAGGAACCAGGTTGGTTCTCCGTCTCATTTTAACTTGTGAGAACATGAGCTGAAATTTGTAAAATGACGGTGAATCTGTGAGACTCTTCCAAATAATAAAGTCAAGGCACTTACGAGTGTCTTTCAGAGCTGAACTTCATACATTTGTCCTTTTCTGCCTCCATTCCTCCTTTTGGCTCCTGTTCCTAGATGCTTGCGTGTAAGGACTGTGATCAGGATATCTGCTATTATCTCACCTTCTACATCAATCTCAAGAGCCATGTATAAACATCCAACTAGGACTTTTCTCAAAATTTGGTGTTTAGACTACCCAGGATCTGCCATTTCTTGGCTATGTAACCTTGCAAATCACTTACCATCTCCTGCATTCAGTTTCTTCATTTCTTTCTTTCTTTCTTTTTTTTTTTTTTTTTGAGGACAGTGTCACTGACCCTCATATGTGGGACCCGAACTGGGGCTGCTGGCTTCCCAAGCCAGTGCTTAACCACTGCACCGCTCGGCCGACCCCCAGTTTCTTCATTTCTAAATGGAGATAATAACAAAACTAACCTCATAGAATTCTTATGAAGATTAAATGAGCTAATATCTGTGAAATTAAGGGGCTTATTCAAGGTTACTCCTATACTTCAGTTAATTATTATTCATCCTTACTAAATGATACTTTGGGGCAAGAATAAATTTTACTAGGTGGTTGCAATCACACCGCTTAGGCAGTTGCCTACAGCATAGAGTTGGTCCATTGGGACAGAAGATTTCTCATCAGTATAGTGCCTAAGAAAGATGGAAATACTTCCCAAAGAACTATAAAATCCAAATGCAATGGAATGAACACAAAGATATACTGTCACCTTTAAATATTCTGGCCCACAGTTTCAATATTTTTCAGAAACTGAAAAATATTAATGTAAATGAAGCCCTTTTATGTCAACCAGGAGGAGTGGGGTGAGGGAAGGTTGTTGGTCAGCAGGAAAAGCAGAGTGAAGATGGGGGCAGATGGTGTCCACCGTAGTCCTGTCCAGAGGAGAGTGTGTTCTCTCAAGCCTCTTCCAGGGTGCTGTCTAGTACCCACTGTGTATCTTTATCTTCTTGCTTGGTTGGAATTATTTCCATGTACACTCAAATATGCTCTAAAACCCTACGCCTTTTGACCTCACATTCTCTTTTTAGTTACTGTCCCATTTCTCTGCTCCTCATTGTAAACAAAAGTTTTGAAAGCATTATCTACATATACTTCCTGACTCCGTTGCCCACCTCCCATTCACTCTTCAACCCATTCCAGTCTAGCTTATGCCCCCACCACTCCACTGGGGAAATGCCTGATAAGGCAATCAAAAGCCCGTCTGTTTGCCAAATCCAATACAGTTTTCAGGCCTCATCCCACTGGACTTCTTAGCAATTGATACATGCGATGGCGGCTCCCTGTCACACTCTTTTTGGAAACTGCGACACTACATTCTCTTAGTTTTTCTACCACTGCCTGGTTGTACCTTTTCAGTTTCCTTTGTGGACACACTGGCTTGTACCCAACAATTCAGTGTAAGAAGTTCCTCTGATCTCAGTCCCTAGGCCCTCTTTTTAGGCAGTCTCACCCGTTCCTATTGGTTTTTCCCAGTGACTCACAGATTTATACCACCAGCCCAGATCTTTCATATATTATATGAGACTTGCATATCCAACTTGTATTTAATACCTCCACTTGGAAGTCCTAAAGGCATCTTATACCTAACATGTTACAACCAAAATCACTCTTTGATCTTCTTGGCCCTTCTCCTTGTAACATCTTCCTTCATTATTTCTCAACTCTATTAATGGCACCACCAGCTACAAGAAACCCAAGCCAGTAACGTGAAAGTCATTCCTGACGTCCCCCTCCCTGTCACCTACTGTATCGACACCAGGTCTAGTGCCATCGGGTCTATACGTATCTCAAATAAATTTCTCTGCTATCACTTAGTCCAAGTTATCATCTTCTCTCCTCTGAACTATTCCAGATAACCTCCTAACTGGTCTCTCTTATCTCATCCTCCTTCAATTAATTCTCTTTTTTAAAAAAAAAGTAAGTTGCAAGATTAATTATAATCTTCAGTGGATTTCCATTGGAATTAAAATAGAATCCAGAATCCTTACATAGGGTCTTTGCCTATCTCTCCAGGCTCTTTTCAAGCCACTCTCTCTTCCCTCCTTAACTATACTCCAGCTTTTCTTTCATTTCTAGCCAAGCTCTGTCTGCAGGCCCTTTGTATACACTATTTTCCTTGCCTGGAATTCCCTTGCCTTCTCTTGCCTTGCCTTATCATTCCCCTCTCCCATACGCCTGTTGCCTGGCTAACAGTTTCAGGTCTCAGTATTCTTTCTTCATAGAGGCCTTTCTTAACCTCCCAGTCTATAATAGGTCCCTCATAATTATTTCTCATAACTTTTCCTTCATAATATTCACTACAATTTGTAATTATACATTTGCAAAGTATATTTATTTGTTAAATATATACACAGGGTGCCAAAAAATGCATATGCATGTTAAAAAAGGGAAAAAAACTATTAAAATTGTAATAATATATACCAATAACAAAAGATGAATACAAGTCACGTTTGACTTCTGCAATTACAGGAGGTACTCAAAGTGGTTACTATCAGCGTTCAGACACTTCTAATTATGGTGAACTACTGCTTGAGCAATGCTGACCAAAGTGTCCACTTGTATACATTTTTTTGGCACCCCTGGTATATATTTTTTCCCATAGACAAAGCTCCTTGGGAGCAGAAATCACCCATCTTTTGTGTACCATTATGTACTGATCTTTACTAAAGTGTCTGGGACATAACAGACCCGTAATAAGTATCTGTTGAATGATTAATACATTAAGGTACCCCTGATAGGCATATTTTACTGTGAAAACAGACATCAGTGCCTGATGCCAGTAAATATTGAAGTCATACATCTCCTTTGCTAGGATTCCAGGCTCACCAACCAGTGTTTTGATAATTTGCCTTTTAAATTCTCATTCAAATATCTTCAGGTCCTATGAGGGCATAATCAAGTCCAGCTGAGCTTTAATACCACCATTCCTAATTTGGTGGCTCCTCTGTAAAGCCTGATGCCTAAGCCCGCATCGTGCCCCCAAGTGTTTCTCATGGTCCACAGCTCTTCTCCATCCTTCCCAACTGCTCCTCTGGGCAAATGTTTTCCTTCCCAAAGGGTCTCCTCAGGGCTTTCCCAAATGGTAAAGCCCTCCATGATCCACTTCAAGCTCTGTCTCTTTTGCCATCACTATGCTGCCTGTATCTCCAAGAACTCATTTCGTTCCAAGTGATAGACCCAACTCAAACTAATATGAGCGCAAAGGAGGCCTGATTAGTTCTGGTGACCCTGGAAGGGCCAGGACTGAGCTCTGGGGAAATCTGGAAGCAGGAACTTCCAAGTTCTCTGGCTTTCGCTCTCTGCATTCATCTCAGCTCCTCTCTTCCTGAGCCATAATATTCGTTTTCTCTTAGTGCAGATGAGTCCTCTCCATGTATGGGGGACATAACTGAAGCAGGTTCAAGATTTCATGCCCATGTTCCACATCCAGAGAGGAAGGGCTTTTCTCACCAGCTCTACTTAGAAAAATCCAAGGGAAGGGCATTAGTTGACCAGACACATGCCCTGCCTGGATGACATTCAGTCTTGTGCAGCGAGGAGTCTGGATTCCCAGGTTTAGCGTGGTGGGAAATATGGATGCATATCATTTAATGACAGGGATACATTCTGAGAAATGCAGCATTAGGCTATTTTGTCACTGTGTGAACATCACAGAGTGCACTTTCACAAACCTAGATGGTCTAGCCTACTACACACCTAGGCTGCATAGTATAACTTATTCCTCTTAGTCCACAAGCCTGTACAGCATGTTACTGTACAAAACCACACAAGATTAAATCAAGCATGAGAGAAAATGATGCAATCAAGAGATGCGGTAAACACAAGATGTATGAGACTGCTGCTTGTGGCATTACATGGCATACTGTTTTACAGCAAATTTTTCTTGTAAGTAGAAAGACTACCCTCTAAAATAACAATATAAACTGTAGTATAGTAAATATATAAGCTAATAACAGTTGTTTATGTCATTATCAAGTATTATTGTACTGTTCATATTTGTACAAGTATGTGCTATACGACTGACAGTGCAGTGGGTTTGTTTACAACACCATCCCTACAAACACATGAACGATGTGTTGTGCTGCAAAGTCATGATAGCAACTATGTCACTAGGCAAAAGGAGTGTTTCCTCTCCATTATAACCATATGCGGCCGCCGTTGTATGTATCTGCAGTCCATGGTTGACTGAAGAGTTGTCATGAGACACATGATTATAGTCTCCCATAGGAAGGAAGAGGGTAGGACACTAACAGAAGAGGGGAAAAAAGGGCATAAGGCAACATTAGAATGTCCAGTAGCCTATGTTTTATGCAGAAATAGTCAGGCTGCCTGTTACGAGTTGAATTGTGTGTCCCCAAAAAAGATACACTGAAATCCTAACTCCTAGTACCTCAGAATGTGACCTTATTTAGAAAAAAGGTCATTGCAGATATAATTAGTTAAGATGGGGTCACTCTGGAATTGGGTGAGGCATTAATCTGGTATGAGGCATTAATATAATTGGTATCCTTATAAGAAAAAAATATTCATAACACTTGTTAAACAATGGTAAGGCAAATTTTATTCGAGGGAACTATCTAGATAGGTACAGGGACCACTGCAGTGGGGTTTTACAATAGGAGAGAGAGAGATGCGGATTGACTTAGAATACAAGGAAAAGTGGGAAATTAGGGCTAGTGAGCTGCATGGGGGTCATTGGATGGAAAATTCCTAAGAGGGGTAAGAAGGGTTTTTTTGGTAAATTCACCTAACAGGATTCTTGCTGACAGCAGCCCAGGGTGATCAGACATTACCTGAGGAATGATGGAGGATGACAAACCAAATCAGATCCCGAAGGTGATCAGGTACTGAGGGTAGGCGATTCTGGCTAAAATTGGGTGATACCAAAAAGTAGACAGAACTCCAAAAGTCAAAGTCTCATTGTGAAGAGAGTTCAAAGGAAACTGACTGGAGTTTGGTCAAGAAGACAATCTTTATCAGGGAGAAGAACACCATGTGAAGATGAAAGTGTTGCATATACAAGCCAAGGAACACCCAAGGGTTTCCAGTTGTCACCAGAAGCTAAGAGAGAGACATGGTAGATTCTCCCTTGGTGCCCTCAGAAGGAACCAACCCTTCTGATGCCTTGATTTCAAACTTCCAGCCTCCAAAATTGTAAGAGAAAAAAATTCTGTTGTTCTAAGCCACCCAGTTTGTGGTACTTTGTTACAGCACTCTAGAAAACAAATATAGGGCTCCTTTTCCAACTCCAAATGGCCTTGTGTCTACTGGGCTCAGAATCACATATAGTTTCTCATGAAACCTCCTTATATCTTCTGACCAGCTTCTGACTATACCTTACTCTCTGAGGCAGTTCAAAACCTAGTCCATGAGTCTGGAAGGAGAAAGTGGTGCTATTACCATTGAATCTGCTCTACCATGCCCATTTCTCTCCCTTCTACCCAGCAACCATGGTCCCCCAAGGCACACACCCAGTGCGAGCTTTGGCCAATAGGAACACACGGTCATGGGCCTCTCTTATCAACAGGGAGAGGATTCTTTGACTAAGTTGACTCACTACCTGTTAAGTTGGGCAGTTATAGTTCTCATTGGAAATGAATAATTTGGCATTCTATTTTATACCTCCCTATCTTTGAGCTTTGTTAGTAAGTTAGTATCTGAGTCCTGTTAACTTTGGGCTGCTAATTAACTGAAGATTCTGAATCTATAAAGGTGAAAGCCAAACCTCTTGGGCCTGTCTGGAGGGGCTGTCAGAAGGCCAGGTGACACCTGTCACTATGGCATCACATTGTTCCTCTCCACTGAAATGCCTTCATGGATGCAATGGACTCTGGTCAGAGCACTCTTTCCTGCTCATGGACCCCCACCCCTCATTCCTAATCAAGGAATAGAACTAAATGTGGCTGTTTTTCCTCTTCATCCCTGAAAGCTGCTCTGACTTTATTTTATCACTATTTAATTTTTATCCTATCCAAAGTAAAATACTCCCAACAGATTAACTCTACTGTAATTTAGTGGTTCCTTCAAATTCCCAAGAATATGTGTCCTTGGGCCTAATGTTTTTATACCATTAAGTAGTTACGAGTGTCTATATGTGTGCATGGATGCTTGGCTTCAAATGAGTTGCTTTTACAATGTGATAACCTTGTGCCATATGTTGGGCAAATATCTTGGCCATAATTCACAAGCCACTGACACATTAATAGGTCCTCTGCCATTCTCATTGTGGAGACTCTGTGTTAGTGGCCTTTGTCTACTATGGATCTGACAGAGGGGCAGGATTAGCTCACTGATGCTGGGAACACAGTTGACAAGGGATTTCGTCAAAACAAAGCCAAACAAATGAGGCAGCTTCCACAGGCACCTGGCTGAATAAATTAAACTTGATTGAATCCTCTATTCTAATGATGACAGAAAAGGAGGCAACATATGACTTTCCTAATGAGTTTCTTTATAATCATTTGCTATTTAAAACTTGCTATTCCAGGAGAGCAGCAACTTTGCAAGACACCTTCAACTGGGTCTTGAAGGTTCTTTGACTGGGTCCAGGACCCCACAGGTATTATGCATATGTCCTGCAAGCATGGCCACTGGACAATGTTGCTTCAAATCCAGTGCTAGTAAATGAGGCCAACACTCTCTTCCCCTTCACCTGCCCTGGCTACTGAGTGGCTACCTGGGGAGGGTCTGAATGCAGGAGAAATTAAATGTGCCCAGAAGGCCAAAGACTGATTTGAAGTAACGGTCTAAAAACAACTATGAAAATACAGACAAAATAAGTACAGATTGTACATGAAAAAAAAAAATAGCACCAAGGTTTACTTCCAAGCTTGGAGTAAATAAACAATGTACCATTGAATTTAACATTATTCTTTCATTTGCTGTAAATTGGCAGTACCAGCCCGCATGAGGCACCCAAATTCAAAAGTACAAAGGAAAAAGTGTTTTTCGGTTTGTAAAAACGAACACATACAGAATTATCAAGTGCCCTGTGGAAAGGTAAATGTCTGCATAGCGCGATTTTAATGGAGTCACACCTTTCCAAACAGAAGTTCCCATCCACCTGCCATTGTGCTCTCTTCCCACGAAGAATGTCCACCAAGAGAGTCCCTCAACACAAATAACAATGTAGACTAAATGTACTTAAAATATACTAAGATTAAAATGTTACCTAGGTGTAGTCAGCCGAATGGCGCATTGGTTAAGAGTTGGCTTGGGAGTGCCAGCTCTGAACAGCAGGGCTCCGGTTTAGATCCCACATGAGAGCCAGTGACACTGCCTCTACAGCTAAGATGGTGAACAACAGCTCCACCTGGAGCTGGGCTGCCGTGAGTCACCGGCAATGGTGTAGGCTGCAGAGAGGCTGGCCGGCAGCTGGCATGCGTTTTCATGAGCAGGAGTGAGGGCCATGAGCTCCTGTGAGAGGCCGTCCAAGGGCCAGCGAGCAACTGCCTCACCCGGGAAGAGCGCAATGATAATATCAACATGGGCCAGTGAAGCAACGTCCTCCACAACTAGACTAAAGAACAAAAAGACAGCAACTTGTCTGTTCCCCTGCCCCAATTCCCCATTGCTGTTCCCCTCCCCCAATTCCCCAATAAAATCTTTAAAAAAAAATGTTACCTAGGTGTGCAAGGAGTAAGTGAGGTTAGCTTTTACCCATTAGTAAAATATAGCTGACCACAGAATTAGCTACCCATCTTGGTAGGTGTTGGTTTGATGTCTGATTTCTGTGTAGGATCAGGTTGCCCACCCCAAACAGGAAGTGACCAAGGGTCATCCAAAGTAGAATAAATAAAGTAGGTGAAACAGCAAAGAGGTGCAGGGAGGCAGCATGTATGGTGGGGATACTTACTTACTGAACCTGCTGCAGAAAACTGCTGTTACTGCCACTTTCTATAATTTCTCAGCACATTATCTAAGTTTTATGGGTCCCAGCTTCCTCATTTGTAATACTAGGCTCATAATACCAGTGTCATAGAACTACTGTGTTAATTAAATAAGATATATAGGTAAACACAAACATATGAGACACATATGCCTACACTTTCCTACAGAATAAGTGCCGTTGTGAAGGACAACAGTTTAGGGAGGGCAGTGAGGCACCTACGGAAGGTGCTGAAGTGCAGCCAAAGATGGAAACTTCTATGTCAACTGATTAGCAGAAGGCTTTCTTCATATAACTGATATAATCAGTGCTGGACCTCAACTGGGGCTTTTAGCAAACTTTTTCTGTAAAGGGTCAGAGAGTAACTATTTTAAGCATTGCAGTTCAGACATTGTCACAGCTATTCATTCCAGAAAGCATCCATAGACAATACACAAATGAATGAGCTTGGCAGGGTTCCAAGAAAACATTATGTTTGGACACTTATGTTTGAGTTTCATATAATTTTCACATGGCATGAAATACGATTCCCCTTTTGTTTCTTTCAACTATAATAAAACTGCGAAAACAATTCTTCACTTCTGGGTCATACACAGCCTGATAGAGGGGCTGAAGTTGGCCAAACCCCGTCTGGATACTGGATTATTTTTCTTTATATGCATTATCTTTAATTTGCATATCACTGTGGTGAACTAATATCAGGAAGGGAACTCATTTTATAAAAAAGGAAACTGACCTTGGGTCAGCTGTGTGACATTGGGCAAGTTTCTGAACATTTCTCTGCCTCAGGTTTCTCATCTATTTTGTTGGCTTGGTACAAGATGAAATGAGTTCAAGCACACATAAAACCTTAGAATGGTGCCTAGCACATAGTAGGCACCTCATAAATATTAACTGTTACTTTCCTAAGCATTAAAAACTCTTCTACAATGATTTACAATGACTGCATAACATTTCATATAGATTTTCATGATTTATTTAACAAAGTCTCTAATGTTGGACATTTAATTTGTCCTTTCTTTCCTCAAAAGGAACTCATAATTATTTTGAGGAAAAGTATGAAAAAATAAAATGCTGTCATCCTCATGTTTTTCCAGGTTTATTTTTTATCTTTAAACAAAGTTGAGGTTGCATTATATACACTGTTCTTCTGCAAACTGAATTTTTAGTTATCAAGATAATAAAGGATTTGTTGACCTTTAAGATCCTGATCTTGAACTCCTGGCCTCTGGCTTCTATTATCCTAGCTTACCTTGTACCTTCCCACTCACTGCATCATACTTAGGACTGCTGACCGTCTGGTCTCATTGGCAGCGTATTTCTTACTGTAAAAGTACAAATTGCCAGCTGGCTTGCACATCAGTCTCTTAGGAGTTTGGTTACTGTTAGCTCCTACTGTGAGCCTGAGTGCTCACCTCCAAAACAGCAGAATATGGGGCCTGGGGATCTTCAAAGCTGAGAACCTTGGACTTTATGACCTAAAGTAACACAGTCCTGTCTGAGCAAACCCTGTGAGCCTCCTTCCCTGACATCTTTATTTTGCTTTCTTTAAATGCCTTACCAATTATTATACTGATGACTGGTATTTATCAGTTTAAATGGCAGACATCTCTAAGTGGCCCTGGTGGAGGGCAAGTTGAGACATCGTTGATAGAGGCTGGCTGAAAAATAGATGCCCCTTTGGAGTATTACTTGAAGTGTTGACTTTAGTTTTACAAAATGCCAAATTACTTCTCCCACTGTCAAAACGTCTTTTTCTCCTTTTCCCTCCTGTTTATACTATGAAGGAGGCAGTATATAGACTTTAGAACTCAAATTTTGATGTGCACTTGATTAAACTATAACTTACAAAACTATGGTAAGTTTTTACACTGTTGAGAAAAGTTGAATTGTTGCAATAATGGATATTCTGAAGGTAAAGGAACTTCTACAGTTGATTTCAATATCTAAAAATTTCAACATAATGTGTTTGGCTCCTCTTCTGATTATGTTTAAAGTCAGACACTGATACACACAAAACCGTAAACTTAACTAATTGAAAAAGACCAATGAAATCCATGACTTGGTATCTTACTTACTGTGTCTACTCTGGACAATGAAAAGAAAGCTGCATGCACTTAATTTTTAAAGATAAATGTTTGTTGATCTGGAAATTGAATGATATATGTGGGTCCTAAGAGTCTGTATACCTGCTGTGATAAAGGCAGGGCATATGCAGCATGTTAGCCATTGCAGTTTATGTGCTCTCGGTGATGTGGGCACTTCCCTTTCATCTGTGATGGGGACAAAGCAGAGGCTCTCGGTGATGTGGGCACTTCCCTTTCATCTGTGATGGGGACAAAGCAGAGGCACAGAGACCTGAATACAAGTGCGAAAAACACCATACCACCTGGGAGTCAGTGGCAGGTTCAGACACATCCTGAGGCAGGTGAGCAGCTGGTTCCCAGACCATTACCCCAGAACAGCAGAGGCAAAGGGGTCAGATTAAAAACCAATGAAATAGTGGCCCCCTAACTTCACCCTCAACCTTCTCTTGCTCCATCCCCTGCCAAGAAACAAACAAAAAAACCTAATATGGCACTTTATCAACTAGACATCAAAAAACCTTCTTTTGCTTTATGTATTTCCAAGGAAAAAAATGACAAGAACTGCTAAGGTCCTTAGAAACACACAAGAAGCGTTTACTGAACACTTAGTTCTACTACATGCCACGCATTGTCATATTTGTGGTTTAATTTGATTTCAGAACAACTGGGGAAACAGCTTGTTAGCTGACCCTACCCAAAGATGAGGCCTAGGGTGGCCAGGTGACACAACCAGGGTCAAAAATCATAAACGGCAGAACTCATCTGGTCTTCACCACGTCTAGAGCACAGTAGATGAACGTAACCGTCTTAGCAACAGTGTTGAGCAGAAAGCAACTGCAAGAGGAAGGGCCAAGAGGAAAACTGCTGAGAGGGCTGGGGTAGGCCACCGACAACAGAAGCACACACCACAGGGTGCAATATTACTTAGAAGCTTTTTTCTTAAATGGACAGCAGTGTGTTCATACCCAGGCATGGCTCTCAAACATTCATTCATCCTTCTTGGGCACAATAGACATGTTGGCAGACTGTGGCCATGGGGTGGGGGAGGGGGTGGTAGCAAGTGGATGGGGGGCCTGGGGAAGTTGCTACCATTATAGTGTACAGCTGGCACAGGGCAGCAAAAGGGCCACCAGGACCCAGAGCTATCCTCCACCAAGCATAGGGCAGGAGAGTGGACGAGAGCTCACAGCACAATGCGGCTACCTGTCCAGAGGAGATGCTGCCCGACACTCCAGGATCTGAGCTGCACCTGACTCAGATCTCAGGGTCTGGGCAGAGAGAGAGAGTGGCTGCCTATGGGTTGAGTCATCAGAAAGTGAAAGCATCAAGAAGCACAAACGCTATTTTTTTAGGGGACCAGATGGACTCATGTCTTGTTAGGGAGACCACTTCATGGACGGTGCAGTGGCCTGACTACTGCACTGTACATTTGAAGCTTAATTTAACACATATATAATCCTGGGATGTGGAGTACAGTGTGGGGATGGAATCAATGGAATTGTAATAGATATGTATGATATCTGGGGTGAGGGGACACCTTTCCTTTGTTTGTTTGTTTTTGCAGGGACTCACCACCATGTCCTCCTGAAACAGTTCTGTTGGCCGGAAATAAAGGTGGAGGAACTTAGCAGTTCAAAGGCGGGAAGCTCACTCCTGGGGTGGCTCTCCCTTCCCACCTTTAATTCAGAAAAGCCACAAAAGTGTAGCCTGAGGGTGTGTGTGAAAGGAACAAGGAGTGGCTCCACCCACCCTCCTCCTGCATAAATGGCAGTGGGCCCAAAGTGTCTGAGTGTGTACAGTGCGCGCCTCTGTGTGCACATGTGTGCGCTCGTGTCCAGGGATGGGGTGGGGGCGACTTGGCTGTAGCTGGCCCAGGCCTCTTCCTGGGGTTGCAGCTGCCCTTTAGGGCAATCCCCGGTGGACCCTGCGGGTATATACAGGTGACACCAGAAGGAGAGCTGGAATTCAGTCTTAAGAAGGAAAACGGTGACTTTCTTTCCTCCCTCCTTTTCCCTACAGGGCCTACAATCTTGGGGCAAAGATACGGGCAAATCCCTAATAACAATGATAAGGGCTAAGTAATGGGGACGACAGGTGGAAAACACCACTGGTTCTAGAAATCAGAGGGGCACTGAATCTGGTGTGGAGGGGCAGGGGTCCGGAGGTTGTACTGGTTATCTACTTCTGTGTAACAAATTAAGAAAAAACATAGCTACTTAAAGCAACAAATGTTTATTTTCTCACAGTTTCTTTGAGTCAGGAATCCAGGTGTGGCTTAGCTGTGCGCCTCCCGCTCCAGGTATTTCATGAGGTTGCAGTCATGGTCATGCTGTTGCCTGAGCCTGAGGCTGCCATCTCGGCTGCAGAGGCTCAACTGGTTGGAAGACCCGATTCCAAGCTCCCTTACTTGGTGGCTGGTAGGATTCAGTTCCTGACAGCTGTGGGCTGGGAGCCTCCCTCTGATCCTTGTCACCTGGCCCTTATCACAGAGCAGTTCACAACATGGCAGCTGGCTTACCACAGAGCAAGCAAGCGAGAGAGGGCCCCAAGATAGAAGCCACATCTTCACGGAGCCTCATGTCAGGACTGACATCCCATCACTTCTGCCATAATGTTCTTCAGAATCGCAAGGGCATGGATACTAGAGGCAGGGATCAATGGGGCCACCTGAGAGGCTGCCTGCCACAGTATCCACGCTGAGGCCTGAAGACTGAACAAGAGTTAGCAAGGCTGGAGGGGAGGGCCCGGGTCTGAAAAAGGCAGGTACAAGTGAACTGCAGCTGTGATAAGTGTGGCTGAGCCTGGGGGCAGAGGTGTGTGGTGGAGAGACCAGCAGGGCCCAGAAGGTATAAAATATTGGAACCCACATTTGTGAAGGTGGACTTTATCTGGGAGGGATGGAGCGCTAAAGCTGGGGGCTAAAATTTAAAATTTGGCTTTAGAAATATTATACTTCTGTGCGGAATAAAGGACTGGAGGGAGTCAGAGAGAAAGATGGAGGCCATCAGACAGATGTCACTAAGTTAGTGGTGACTGCCAAGGCAGAATGAAGCCTAGAGAGATAAAAAGCTAGGATCCACTAGATTTAGGAACTGGTTGCTTATTGTCCAGAATACAAGTTCAGTGAGGTCAGAGGTTTTGGGTTTGTAGCCTCTGAAATCCCCAGTGCCTAGAACACTGGCTTTAAATGAATGAATGGGTCACCCCCAGGTTTCTGCCTTGAGTCATTTGGTAGAGGCGTTCTCTGAGAATTGAAACACAGAGGGCAAACATTGCTGGAAACTTAATATTTGAGAACGATTGAGTTTGAAGTGCTTTGTGGGACATCCAAGAGTAAATGTTGAGTAGGCAGTCGGAATGTAAGGAGGATCTGGAGAGCTTCCCAGAGAAACAGTGAGAGATGCAGACCCGAGAATCATAAGCACCCCGATGCCAAATCCCAGGAATGGATTCTGTGGCCCAGGGTCAGTTCCCTCGTTTCCAGGACCCCCTAAACAGCAGCAGGGCTTCGAAAAGCAGTATAAGAAGAAAGGCCAATTGTCATTCACAAAAGAAAGGCCAAAATATGCTGCCAGAGAGGAACACAGGGAATCATGGGAAACCAGAGAGAACACAGGTAGTGAGAGCAACAGCATCGAATGTTAGGTCCGGAGTGAAGGGCCCAGAGAGTTGCAGCCCCTGGTGGGTAGGGAAGGAGGTGAAAAATGAATGCTTTCCAAACATGCAAAGCAGTAATATTGTAGAAGTTAAAACTGCCACTTCCAAACTTCATTTAAAAACAAACAAAATAGTAAAGCATTCAGACATCAGTTCCCCAAAACTGGTCTTTGTAGCATAAGAATCACCTGGAAAGCTTTTCAACAATATCATTTGCAGGGTACGTGCCAGCCCTATAAAATTAGTCTCCCAAGGCGGATACAGGGAAACTATGATTTTTAAAAAGTTGCCAAGTGATTTTGAAATGTGATGAGGTTTTGAAATCATTCAATTAAACCTCCACGAACTACTGGTTCATATTTGACTTAGGTCCTTTTAGAAGAATTAAAGTGGCAGAAAAATTCACAGATTGCTAATCTGGTAGAAGCTGATAGGTAAATTTCAGACTTTACTAGGAAATTTAAAGTAATCAAGAAAATAAACTCCCCCACAAAGTTTAAAAACAACAACTATACAACAATCCTGTATGTTTATTATCAAGAAATTGCTGGCTGTAATTAGGACTATAAACTTAGTTGAGGGTAAGTGCGAGCAATATAGATTCGTAAGTAAAATTGTCTGTAAACATTTGGAAATCGGTTATCCTCCTGGGTATGGTTTGCAAAAGAACCCAGTGGACACCTGAAGACCAGGGCAACAGTTCCTGGCTATGACTGGGTGAGAAGTCATTGTTTCACAGCCAGGGAAAGCTCTCCAGCATCACTCTTCTCTGGGGAACCACCAAAGCTATCTTCTCGTCCCTCAATCACAGCCTGAGCTTCACCACTGCCTCCACTTCCTTGAGACTTTTCTTTGTCCCTGGAAGTTTAACTTTGATCCTCAAAAGTCCATTAAAATCTCCTTCTGGGTCCTCAGGGACCCCTGGCCTTGTAAGCTCCACACAAAACCAGTCTCTCCAGTAGTCTCCAGGGCCACTCCCAACCCCCACGCCCCAGCAGGCCTCCCGCTCACTCCTTCCCTCCACCCCCTCCACCCCCCACCCCTCCCATGCTGGCGGCAGATACGCAGGGACTTACCTCCCATATTCTAGAAATATCCTTCAAAGTTCCCCACTCACCTTTCCCCCTTCTCCAGGACTTAAAGTTGAAACCGTTATCTTATTTCTACCGTTTCTTGCTCTCCTTAAAGACACGTGTGCAGGTTTTTCATTTGTTTCCTTCCCTGGCTCAAGGGAAGCCTCTCTAGCAAGGCTCAGGTGTTTATATCTTTGGGTCAAATCACTGCAAACACAGGTGCTCTCTGGGTTCACCTCACTGGGCAGAACGTGCCTCATTTCACTGGTCCCCTGCCCTATGCAGGATTTCTCTGGGCTCCTTAGAGTGTTTCTTTAAAATTAGTTCAATTTCTGTCTAATTAGTCCACAAAGAGAGGCAAATAAAATATCATTTTTGTTCCATCAAGATGGTAAAAAAAATTAAAAAAAATAAAATGAAGCCTGATGTTACCCAGTTTGGGCCAACTTGCTGGGAAGCTGACTCATTTTTTGAACTGCTGGAGGGGTTCTGAATTAAAAGCCTAAATATATGCATAGCCTTCAACTCAGTAATCCCACTTCTAGGAAAATATCCTAAGGAAATAATCAAGAGATGCAGTCAAGGATTTATGAACAAAGGATATTCATTGCAAAGCCATAATTGAGAAAAACTGGAAGGGACTTCCATGCCTCCCAGGTGGGGCTTGGCTCCCCAAATCCTCTTGCATTTCTCTGACAGAACGGGGTGCATCCAGCCATGCAATCCTGTAGGCACAGATGTTTATTAAGTACCCACTCTGCATTAGGCACTTAGCTGGGTAAACAAAACAGGTAAGTTCCCAGCCCCCTGAAAGATGCTTTCACTAAAATTCATGCTCTCCTAAAGCAATTTTAAAATTGTTCACATGATGTTTATTTTGGAGGGTGGGGCCGGGAAGCAGGTTACACACTATACCATCCCCACTCTCTCATCTCCTGCCATAAGCAGTTAGCAGATCCGAGTCACTTTTCCTTCGGTGGCTCCCCTTTGTTGACCTCTTCTTTCCTTTTCAAAAGCAGAGCCTAAAGCTCCGAGGTAACCTGATAACAGCGGAAAGAACAGCAACATAGAAGTCTTCCGATTGGTTTCTAGTTCCAGGAAGTTGCAAGACTGGGCAAATCACATCACCTCTGGGACTGTTTCTAATCAGAATAATGAAAAAAGGGCTAGACCAATCTTTCCGGTTCTCTGAGTCCAATCATTTTTGGCTCTGTGTCAGAACCATCCATAGTTTGGGGGGGGGAGGCGGGGGGGGGTCTTAATCCACGGCTAAAGCGAGGGGGAGGCCGTGAGCCTCTTGAGGATCTGTACGTTTCTGTTATGAGGAGTTCTAGGACAGAAAAAAGGCAAGGAACCATCTAGACAGGAGGAGGGTAAAAGTATTCCAAGACCGACAGGTCTGTGGGTCGTGGGGAGGTCTCTTAAGTCCCGCAGGTTCAGTCCCAGGCCAGCTCCCTGCACTCTGCTTCTCTTCCCCGTCGCTGGCTCCAGGCCCACAGCTGGCGTTGGTAAGCAGGCAACGTCCTTCCTTCGAGTTGCTATTTAACTGTTAATAAAGAACAGCTAACGATTAGTGGGTGCCTCTGGGTGCAAAACATTGTGTAGGCGATTTACAGTCACCTCACTTTCTCACAACAGAAGTCTGAGGTCCGTTCTGCTAGTCCCATTCTTCTGAAGGCAAAACAGAGGCCTAGGGACGGTAACAAAATTTATAGGAAGTCACACAGCGACGCGCCTGGCTCAGGGATCTTCACCTTATACCGGCCAGTCTTCCTCTTTCCCTGAAAGGGCTGTCTCCCATTTTATCCCTCCTGCTGCAGAAGACAGAAACATGAGTCATCATGGTCGTAAGGTTTTGTAGATTACCAACTGGGAGACTGAGATCAATAACTCACAGGCATGTAGGTTAGTTAGCAGGGTTGCTGAAGTTTATAAACAGTCTTAGAATCTACTCGAGACCCCTGCTTCCACTTAGAAAGCCCCTTCCTTCTGGCCCTCACCCCACGAGGTATCCTTCCTCGGCAGGTTCTGAAGACGCCATCAGGAAGGAGCAACCTGTGTCCTCTCCCCACAAGCCAGAGAGCAATTTGCATCTCAGGGGAGCCCAGTTTGCACTCTGACCTTTGCAGTCAAGATCTGCTAGGGGAATTTCCTGGGACCTGTTGAGGTTTGCTGGTCCAAAACCATACGAAGTCTCTGACATTAACGTCTATTTAATTCAGGAATCTAAAAAGTCAATTCAGTGTCAGGGTTCTATGAGCTCCCTGAAATGGTACGTTAGAGTATCTATGCATTAGGTACGCTTTTCTGAGGAGTGTTCATAGCTTTCCTTGGATTCTCAAAGAGGCTTTACAGAGAGCCAAAGGTTAAGAACGTCAAGTGACAAGTGATTGCCACTAAGGGGGGAACAATGGTGTAAATCCTGTGGGAGGGGGGAGAGGGAGGAGGAAGGGGGCCTAACTTAACTAACGGGGAGGTGGGGGTGGGAGGGACGGCCTCACAGAGGGAGGATTTGGGGGGTGTAAAGGAGGGGGAGCTAACATTTCCTGAGCTCTTACTGTGTGCCAGTCATTGTTCTAGACTAACATTTATGAGGATTAGTTAATTCTTATAACAAACCCTATGAGGTAAGTAAGATTATTTGCGTGGCTTTGTAGATTCATTCATTTGGTGAGTATTTATTGAGTTCTTACTATGTTTCAAACACTGTTCCCAGAGCAGTTAACAAAACAATAAAAAATGCCTCCTTTTGTGGAGCTTACATTCCCATGGGGAGACAGATGAGAAACCGGGGTCACAGAGAGTTAAGAGATAAGCAAGGGTCCTCAGCTAGTAAGCGGTAGAGATTTGAACCCTGGCAGGATAGCACCAGAAGCTGTTTTTTGTTTGTTTGTTTCTTAAGGAATGGATAATGATTTTAAACAACTGAAAACTAAAAATTTCTGAGCAAAACAAAGGAAAGTGAGAAATATTTACATCCTATAGAACAGATAGACTAGCTTAGAAAATGTTTTCAGAGCTAGCCGAGTGGCGTGGTGGTTAAGAGCTGGCTTGGGATGCCAGCAGCCCGGGTTCGGATCCCATGTATGAGGGCCAGTGATACTGCCCTCTTAAAAAAAAAAAAAAAAAAAAAGTTTTCAAACTACAAATCAAATCCAAAAATGCACATTAAAAATGAATGGGCAGGGCCGGCTGAGTGGCGCGGTGGTTGGGAGCTGGCTTGGGATGCCGGCAGCCGGATTCGGATCCCACATGTGAGGGCCAGTCACACTGCCCTCTTAAAAAAAACCAAAAAAACCCACTAAATGAATGGGCAAAGTTTATTAAAATAATTCAGAAGAGAAAATACGCATGATCAATAATGTTGAATACGGCTTCCTGAATTATCAAAACAATCTTTATTGCTTGCACAGTGAAAAACAGCATTACCTGGATGGAGTCTTAACAGTTTATCAGCAGGGCAGAGGGCAAAGTCTGGATATTTACTGAGGTTTTGAAAACAGGGCTAGGGCAGGTCTTTCAGTGGGGAAGGGGGTGTTTGGTTAGCATTAGGTAGGATCATAATATAATAGTTTATGATTAATGGACACAGCCAGGAAATGACTTTAAGGGGAGAAGTTTAAAGAGTCATAATAGCATGCCATGTGGAAACCTAGGAGCTAAAATGCAAGTGGGCTTCCTTTGAAGGGCTGCATAACTGTGACTGCCATCATGTGTGTTTTGATGGGGTTCAGAACTAGTATCCCCAGAACAAGCTCAAAAAAACTCAGGAAGAACTTATTACCTCCCCTTTAACTACCTAAAAAAATTTAGAGAGGGGGCCTGATCCAGGAAGAGAACTGTCACTAAAGGTAACTACAAACAGTGTGGAGTAGGTGTGGTGGGGCTGTGGGGAACCAGGCAGGACCTCGAGATCAAAGTCCTCTCTGTGTCCCATTGTTTTCTCTGCACGGCATGGCAAACATTTGTTTACCAAATACTTGCTCTTCCCATCTTCCTGTCAATTGTCTCCCTTCCTTTTGAAGCCCCAGACCCCTGCCCCCTTCTCTTTAGCTCAGAATAGCATATAATCTTTTTGTTTTTGCCCAGCTGCCTATGGGTCGAATATTCTTATGGGGCCCCTGTGTGTACATAATTAAATGTGTTTTTCTCCTGTTAACCTGTTTATGTTAATTTGATTATTAGACTAACCAAAGAACCTAGACGGACAGAAGGAAATTTTTTTCTTCCCAACAGTTTCTTCATACTACTAGGCATTTCATCACTGACCCATGAACACAGTATATCTGAGGTGAGGAAGTTTGCTGAGTTGTTTTTTTTTCCTAAGACATAATTAAATGTTAGAACTTGTCAATTTTTTTTTTTGGCATTCATTGAGATGAGCATAAAATTTGCTTTCATTTTTTTAGTGTGCACATGTGGTGACTTATATTGCTTGATTTTTGAACGTTAAACCAACTTTGCATTCCTTGATGAAATCCCAATTAGTCATGACATCATTTTTTTTTTTTTTGAAGGCAGTGTCACTGGCCCTTATATGTGGGATATGAACGGGGGCCACTGGCATCCCAAGCCAGCTCTTAACCACCATGCCACTTGGCCGGCTCAGTCATGACATCATTTTTATCACTGGATTTGAATTGATAACATTTCAGAAAATAACATTTTGTATCTATGTTCATGAGAGTTGTTGGTCTATATTTTTCTTTGTTATTTACTTGTTTGGTATTGGTATCAAGGTAATGCTGGCTTGTGGAATGAATTGGGAAGTATTCCTTGTTGTGGGCTGAACTGCATCCCCTCAAAGTTCCTACATTGAAGTCCTAACCCCCCAATACCTCAGAATGAGACTGAATTTGGAGATAAGGTCTTTAAAGAAATAATGAGGTAAAATGAGGTTATTAGGGTGGGGCCCTAATCCAATATGACTGGTATATCCTTATAAGAAGAGGAGATTAGGACACGGACAAGTACGGAGGGGAGATCATACGAAAACAAGGAGAACACAGCCATCTCCAAGCCAAGGAGAAAGGCCTTAGAAGAAGCCAGCTCTGCCAACACCTTGATCTTGGCTTCTAGCCTTCAAAATTGTGAGAAAATAAATTTCTGTTGTTTAAGCCTCAAAGTCTGTGGTACTTTATTATGGCAGCCCTAGGAAACTAACACCTACTTCTTCTTCAATTTTCTGAAAGAGTTTGTGTAGAATTTTCATTATTTCTTCCTTAAATTTTTGATAGGATTTACCAATAAAGTTATCTGGGTCTGCAGTATTCTTTGTGAGAAGGTTAACCACAAATTCAGTTTCTTTAATAGACATAGGCTATTCAGGTTATCTATTTCTTAAGTGAACTTTGGTAGTTTGTCTTTAAGAAACATCCATTTCATCTAAGTTGTGGAATTTATTGCCAAAAAGTTGTTCAAAATAGTCCCTTATTGTCCTTTTAATATTTGTAGGATCTGTATTTATGTCACCTTTCTCATTCCTGATATTGGCAATCTGTGTCTTTTTTCTCTAATCAATCTGACTAGAGGTTTATCAATTTATTGATTTTTCAAAGAGCCCGGTTTCATTGATTTTATTTTGTTTGGTTTTCCATTTCATTGATTTCTGCTCTAGTATTTATTATTTTCTATCTTTTTTTTTAAAAACAATAGTTTCTTAAGGTAGAAGCATAGTTCATTGATTTGAGGCTTTCTTTTTTTCTAACATAGATGTTCAGTGCTATTAAGAGCTGTTTTAGATGCATCCCACAAATTTTGATATTCTTTGTTTTCACTCAGTTCAAAATACTTTCTGCTTTCACTTTTGACTCATTTTTTGATCCATGTGTATTATGGTTTCCAAACATTGGAGAATTTTCATATATATCTTAATTAATTCCTAATTTAATTCCCTTGTGGCCAGAGAACAGACTTTGCATGACTTGAATCTTTTAAAATCTATTGAGACTTGTTTTATGACTCCAAATATGGTTCATCTTGGTAAATGTTCTTTGTGTACTTGGAAAGAACTTGTATTCTGCTGTTGTTGGGTATTCAATAAATATCTATTAGGTCAAGTTGGTTGATTGTGTTGTTCAAGTTTTCTATGTCTCTAGATTTTCTATTTACTCTGTCAATGACTGAAAAAGGGGTGCTGAAATATCCTACTATACTTGAGAATTTGTCTATTTCTCATTGATTCCATCAGTTTTTGTTTTATGTATTCTGAAGCTTTGCTATATGTTAATAGGATGTGAGAAATCTAGGGGCAGCCAGTTAGCTCAGTTGGATAGAGAGCGCAGTGCTCATAACACCAAGGTTGCTGGTTTGATCCCCACATGGGCCACTGAGATGCATCCTCCAGAACTGGATTGAAACAACTACTTGCCTTGGAGCTGATGGGTCCTGGAAAAACACAGTGTTCCTCAATTTAAAAAAAAAAAAAAAAAGAAAAAATATCTAGGAAAAGCTCTGGGGCACTTAAGAACACAAGTTACACAAATTATGGATAGGTAAATGATAGGCATTGGGATTATGTTATATTAGTGTATAGAGAATATCTGGCCCACATGTTGGCTCTAACTAGAGGGATTTATTTTTAAGCTTTGCTGCCCAGAGATTAATTGTTCAATCTAGGTTATAGTCTCTATTTTAATCAAAGTATAGCACGTCAGGATAAAGAATCAAAAGATTTATCAAAAATATTAGGTTGAGGGCTGGCCGAGTGGAGCATTGGTTAAGAGCTGGTTTGGGATGCCAGTGGCCCCAGTTCGAATACCACATATGAGGGCCAGGGACACTGCCCTCTACAGCTAAGATGGTGAACAACAGCTCCACCTGGAGTTGGGCTATGCGGGCCCCGGCGATGGTGTAGGCTGCAGCGCCTGCTGCAGTAGGCTGCCATAGGCTACAGAGAAGTGGCTGGCAGCCAGCGCGAGCTGCCAATAGCCGCCGTGAGCGACCATCCAGAGGCTGGTGACCGATCTGCCTCATCCGGGAAGAGCACTATGATGATACCAACATGGGCCAGTGAAGCAACATCCTCCACTACTAGACTGAAGAACAAAAAGACAGCAACTTGTCTGTTCCCCTCCCCCAATTCCCCAATAAAATCTTAAAAAAAAAATATTAGGTTGAGCCATATGGAGTTGTGGACATGAGCCTTTGCCTTATAAAAATTATAATTTCTCACAAAGCAAGGATGTTTGTTTGTATATAGATTGTTCAGAATAGTTAAACACTGGATGCTATGTAGATGTTTTTCATCATAGCATTGTTCAGAACAGTGAAAAATCTAAATGTCAAACAATAAATCATGCTACATCCATATTATGGAATTAAAATTGATGTTTGGGAGATCATTTAATAACTCACTCCCTTTGTGTTCTCATCCAGTTTTGACACTAAATTCTATCTATATATGCTGGCAATTCCTAAATTTATATCTTAAGTCCAATTGCTCACAAAATCCAGATTCAGTCATTCAATTTCCTGTTCGTTATTTCCACTTGGATATCTAATCAATATTTGAAGTTTCACATGTCCAAAACTGAACTCTTGATCTATCTCCAAAGCCTGTTCTCCCACATCCTTATTCATCTCAGTTAATGGAAATTGTAGCTTCATCCTTCCAGTTGTTCAGGTCAAAATGCTTGGAGTCATTCTGGATTCTTCTTTTGCTCATCCCTCACATTCATCACATCAGGAAATTGTCTGCCTTTTAGCTTCAAACTATGCCCAGTATCCAACACTTTTCACCATCTTTATTGCTACCACTGTGGTCTCCTTTCCTGAGACTGCAAAAGCCTCCTAACTTTATTAACTGCAGTTAATGAATATTTTTGATTAAAGTCAATCTTTTAAAGGGCAGTGATGAAAACTATACATCTGGACCAAGTTCAAGTGAATACGGCAATGTCTGCTCTAAACCATCGCCTCCTAAAGACATTTGCTCTATCTATCTTCTCTTTTCCTCCTGCATTTTCCCACCCCCTTCCCGTTTCCTCCTTCATTGTTCTGGGCAGTTATCAATGCATTGCCTGTCAGCTCCAAATCTACCCTTGATTGTCTGCTCTGCAACATGGGGCTACACTCTCTTGTAAACATTTCTCCTTTGCCAGCTAGCACAATGTTACCCGTTGCCGGTAGAATGCGCTGGAGAGAACCTGCTGGAGGACGGTTGTTTCCTGGTTCAGCTCCGCTCCTCTCTGCAGGCCCCTGCAAAGGGCGGTGGCTGGCTCTCAGGTACTCAGCACTAACTAACCTCACGCAGCACTCCCTTGGGTGGCTCTGCAGTGGGTTTTACTGGTATACCACCTCTCCATGCACGTGTTCCCTGACACCCCCCGCAGTGGTTCCCAGAAACTTCTGGAGTATGGCACCTCCACATAGATGCTTCCCTCGCACCTGAGGGTGGATTTCAAATAAGTGCCACTAAGGCAGCATCTCTGTACACTTCTCTGCCATCCAGTGGGCCGTGGTTGTAACTGCGCTAATAAAAAGTCTGGCTCTTAGCCTGAGGGGGAGGGGACGCTTCGGTTTGCGTCGCCTCGGCCTTCCGTTTAGTGGCTGCTCCTCATATATGCTATTCTTGTATTTTTTAGAGTTCTTTTTATTACTTATTAGCAAATCCTCCATTATTCCATTCTCTTGTTACAGTTTGAGTTGGTTAATTTTAAGTGTCAAGTTGGCTGGGCCATGGTGCTCAGATATTCGACCAAACATTATTCTGGATGTTTCTGTAAAGGTGTTTTTCTATTTTTGTTTTTAATGAGAGTAATATTTACCTTGGTAGACTTTAAGTAAAGCGGATTATTGTCCATAATGTGGGTGGGCCTCACCCAATCAGCTGAAAGCCTTAATAAAACAAAGACTGACCTCCGTTAAGCAAGAAAAAATTCTGCCAACAGATGGCCTTTGGACTTGAACTGCAGCAGTGCCCTGGGTCTCCAGCCTGCCAGCCCACCCTGTAGATTCTGGATTACGAAGCCTCCACAATTGCTTGAGCCAATTCCTTAAAATAAATCTCTCTATATTTATGTGTATATAATACATATCCAGTTGGTTCTGTTTCTCAGACTCTAATACACAGTTCTTTATATTAGAGTGTCCCTGATCAAATTGCTTTGGTTTCTATCTCTTGACTGGATCATGACAAATAGACTGCTGTTCTCCCCTGAACTCCCAATCCACATGTGTAACCGCCTACTCAGCACCCCTAGTTGGA
Source organism: Aselliscus stoliczkanus (assembly GCA_033961575.1). Taxonomy (NCBI): domain Eukaryota; kingdom Metazoa; phylum Chordata; class Mammalia; order Chiroptera; family Hipposideridae; genus Aselliscus; species Aselliscus stoliczkanus. The sequence goes on along the minus strand of CM066727.1, from coordinate 165,884,539 downwards.
TGTCTAACAGGCATTCCAAACTTATGTCCAAAAGTAAGCTCTTGATGTTCTTCCTGTAAACTTATTTCTCCTACACATTTCCCAGTCTCAGTGAAAGCCAACTTATTTTCAGTGAGACCTTCCCTAACTAACCCATTTATAACTGCAGTCCAGCTCCAAGCAGCCCCAAGTTACCTTCAGACCTTCCTCTTTGCCTGCTATATTCTTATTATATAAGTACTATATGTATTACTTATCATGTTTATTGTATAACTCCTCAATTAGAACATGAATTCCATGACAGCAGGTATTTGATTTATTTGAATGTTCAAACTGCTGTTATGTCCATAATCTAAAGCAATGCCTAACACATAATGGATAATCAGTGAATCTTTACCTTCTGTTTTCAACATGGACTACAATGCTAGTTATTATTTTTATTTTTTTATTTTTTGAGGGCAGTGTCACTGGCCCTCATCTGTGGGACCTGAACCGGGGCCGCTGGCTTCCCAAGCGAGCGCTTAACCACTGCGCCACTGGGCCGGCCCCAATGCTAGTTATTTTTGAGTGTCTTGCTTTTTTTGTTTGTTTATTTTTTTTTTTTTATCCCTTCTGGATAACCAGTTGCCCAGTAGGCTGTATTTTTACTACATAATGGTTTTCGTTTCTCTCTCTACTTTCTGAACTTACTTCTTTTGTTAAATACTCAGTATTAAGATTCTGTAGGGCCGGCCGAGTGGCGCATTGGTTAAGCGCTGGTTTTGGGATGCCAGCAGCCCCGGTTCGGATCCCACATGAGGGCCAGTGACACTGCCCTCTACAGCTAACAACAGCTCCACCTGGAGCTGGGCTGTGCGAGCCCCGGTGATGGTGTGGGCTGCAGCCCCTGCTGCAGTGGGCTGCCATAGGCTACAGTGAGTGGCCCGCAGCCAGCGTGAGCGGCTGGCAGCCAAGCATAAGCTGCTAATAGCCGCGGTGAGCGACATTCAGAGGCCAGCAACCGATCTGCCTCATCCGGGAAGAGCGCAATGATGATACCAACAGTGAAGCAACATCCTCCGCAACTAAACTGAAGAACAAAAAGACAGCAACTTGTATGTTCCCCTTCCCCGATTCCCCAACGCTGTTCCCCTCCGCCAATTCCCCAATAAAATCTTTAAAAAAAAAAAAAAAAAAAGATTCTGTAATAATGAAGCAAAACAAAGTATCAACCCCACAGTTTTATTTGTAAAGAACAAAGCATGAAAAGTCATATTCAAACGTACTCCAAAACGTGAAAAACCCACGTCAGTTTCTCTGATATGTATGCTAAAGTGCTTGATATCACAATACTCTTTAGATTTTATATTATGTTCAGATGAGGAAAAAAAATCCAGTTCTGATGCATTTTGTTAACAATACAAACAAAAACAATATAATTTAAATGCAGAAATGCTCATTTGTTAAAAAGACATACAGGGTACATTTATACATGGTTCAAGTGTAACAAAAGAGGATTCTTTCTATATGTTTAACACCTTCATTTGATCGACAACAGGAATTTCTTACCATATCTCTCTACTGTCAACGATATTTGGTGTTTGGAATAAAGACTGGACCCACATACAGATACATTCAGGTAACTGGATCAAGAATGACTCCTTCTCATATAACCCAAGGATACCCTGGATTTCTTCAAATGAAAAGAAAATTTTTGATGATTTTTTTTCATTCTGGTATTAATTGTTCAGTGTTAAATCTTTCTGGAGCCAGTCTTTATTTTGTCTTTGAGAAGATGATCAGCTTTAGTAAAATCTGAAAGGATGAAGTTCTCCTTGGACTTTTTTGATCACACTCCATTAACAGCCTCCTCAAAAAGCTTGGACATCAGTTTGATTGAAGAGATTCATAAATGTATTTTAATAGGAATAAGGGACCTAGTAGTTTAGTAATCGTTTCTGTTTCCTTTTAAGCTGGGTGGTAATGTGACAAATACTTACATAACAAACAGGACTTCCAAAGACACAGATGAATTGAAAATGGGATTCACTTTATAAAAGTAGAGAACAGCTCAAGACTCCATTCTCAATCAAAGAAGGTGTGTAATACTGAAATATAAATAGCTAAGGTTCAGATTGTCCTTTCAACGTGGTGAAAAGGATAGACTAGTTTCTGTAAACCTCACAGAGAAAATACTCACAGTTCTCAAAATAAAAATCTTCTGAAAAATCGTAATTTTTAGCAGAAAGAAGAAATTTCATTATTAAGAGCTACACTCTGAATGCTGTCAAATAAATACTTCCCTGGGGATCTGAGGTCCTCGTCTGTTGCCTCATGGTTCAAAATACCTTAGAGGTGTCAACATGGACCACACACAAACTGTTATGTATAGTCTCCACCCCTCTTTCACTTACATTTACATACAACAGTGCTTTATTGCCAAAAAAGGAAATATAAGCAATTCAGTATTTTCCCTATATTACTCATACAATGTGACAGAAGTCCATTAAAATGATTTTTCAAAACACCATGTTAAAGTAAATACCACAGGGTTACAAAAGGTACAAAACTGTGTGAAATGTTTAAAGTAAGTTTTAGAGGGAAATCGCAAACTTTTGCAAACTTTGGGTTCCTTATACCAAATCATTGCCCCTAGTGGAAAAGCAGCGGGAGCAGGCTGGACGGCCTTCCTTTTGTTCTCAGCAGTCTGTTTTCCCTGCACCTAGCACCTCACTTCATGCTACTGCTACTCCACACTGAGCCTCAGTCAGTTTTAAGGCACTGATGAGCCTCGACCAGGCACAGCTGTAGGGTCTCACAGACTACCAACACTGGAGTAATGCCATTTGTCACAAAGGTGAGATTAGGAGTTTCGGGATATTTGAAAAACACTTGGAAAAAAAAATGTTTCAAGAGGTAATATTTTTGGCAATTTAATTTTAAAACAATTTCTTCTTAAACCATTATTATGTGAAAATACTAGTTATGGTTCCAGGCATTACTTTTAACTTAATTTGGAAAAAAAAAAAAGGCAATTACAAAATTTGATTTTTATTTACTTTAGCTTGAGGTGTGATTATGAAGCAATATACTAATTTGAAGTTAACATAGCAGAAAGGATACCTCTAAATGGGTATGGTCCTTCCACAAGTCAGCGTGGAAGGCAGTACTTATTCTAAGGCTTCTGCTATTGTCCTGCTCTAAATATTCTGGTATTGGCTCAGAAATGGTTACAAGCCATGTAAAAACTAAGTCTTCTTAACAACTGTGTTTCTTATGTGACTCAAAACTCTTCTTTAGCATCCTTTTTATTTATCAACGTGGATCCTAAGGACTTTTTATTGTTTCCAAATATTAAATTTCTTCTTAAAGGCCAAGATTCACCATCACTGGCAATACTGAACAGCGTGGGCGGGAAGCTGCCGAGCAGCACACAAGGAGCTCCCCCAGGGTTTGCAGTGCTGGCTGATCCCTGGAATAAATACATGGGCTTCCAAGGTGACAACTCTAAAGGGCTTGGTATTGTAGAGAGTGTGTCAGTTTGATGTGATTCTTTTGAATTCGGTCATTTCGTTGTTATAGTCATACTACAAAAAATGGGATGCAACTCTTGATTTGGGAATTACCTCCTAAAGTGATGATTTTATTTGCAGGATCCATATCCAATTTTCTCCCAGTTTTTACAATAGATGTTAATTCTGAACGACTTGAGAACAATGTTAAAATGAATATTAATCCTTACAAATGATTACTCTACATGAATATTAATCCTTATTTCCTATCTGTATAGGTGAATGAATAAAGATCCAAGGGTAGAAAGACTATTAATATTGAATGCCTTAGAGGTCAGTCTCATGCAGTCTGGTGTAATAAAAAAACATTAATTCTAGCCCCTGTGTTGTCACTGACCAGCTGTGGGAGTAAGTATTTAATCTCCTTAATCCTTAAGTGTTCCCCTCTATAAAAGGAGAAGGCGGGACTAGATGACTCAATTCCAGTGAGCTAACCTAAGTCATCTCTCTGGTTGCCCAGATTGTGTCAAAAACATGGCCTCGTGGAAAATGTAAGAACAAAAGCCTGGACTGGACCATCCGATGGTTTCTAGTCACTGAAATACAGGAGGGGCTGGGTGGGAGAGGTTCCGGATGTCTCTCTCCCGCAGTAGACTTTCCAAGTCCCTGCATAGCCACACCACTATAGACACACCTTATTTATTAGCCTCAGGCAAACAAATCTCTGGTCCCCCCACGTCGCCCAGAACCGCCTTCTTAAACACTTTCCCTGGGTTTCTAAATATTTTAACTCCTCTCCTTCCTCCTCAAGCACGAAGTCCCTATCAAAAGGAGGCATGCCTTGGCTGAGTACAGTGTTTGATAAAGGGAGTGAGGCACTTGTTTCATTAGTTTATTCCTCTAGGAAATAAGGGAAACCACACCACTGGCTAAAGCCCAGACCCTCAGATTGCACAGGGTCCTGAGAGGCTGTGGCTCTGCTTCTCGGCCACAAGTGGGAATAAAACCCGGAGCTCTGCTGTGACAATTTCACTGCTAACAGGACCTACCACAAGATGAAGACTTAAGGTAAATAACTAGCTAACCCACATTTATTTCACTTCCTCATGAAATACCAAACTGGAAAGTTACAACATTTGGTTTTACAAGACTGGTGCCTCTGTTGCTTCCACTCTGCCGGGCTGTGCTGTCCCAGCTTTCACCTTTTCTGGGCGAGTTGTTTTACATTATTGCCCCTTCTTACAAAGGAACATAAAGCTTGCCCTGAACACCCAGAAGGTTCATTCTTTCTCTCCTTCTGTTATTTGCATTATCATGGTCAACAAATACTTTCACAAAAACATTCCAAGCTGCACAGACCCCTCCTCTTTCTTAGACATTCCTTCCATTTCCTGAGAGGGGGATGGGTACGGAGAGGGGGTGACTGGAATCAAACAAAGACAGAGCTTATGGTTATCCTTAAGAGGTAAGGGACCTCTGCAGGGTTTAGATGGCCACATAAAAAGTACAGAATCAAACTGCTGTTTGCAGGTGTTATGGCTACGAGGCGAACGCTTTGAAATTCACATCTGCCCAAAATACCTCAAATAAGAATAAAAATGCCAAGAATGAAGTTAGTCTAAACTAATCTTTCCAAAGTGTAAAGAAATATAATCCCACAATTTAACACACTTCTCAGGGCCTTGTGTGTTTTCTTTCCAGTTCAGCCAAGCTCCTGGGGTTCAGTATTTAAAGTATGTGAATTATATCTTCATCTTGTGCTGATGAAAAAAATTTCCCAAAAATCTGGAAAAGTGACTCAATTCACATATGAAACCATGTATAACTTAAAAGATACAAGATACAGTAGGTAAAGCTGTTTACATTCACAATACGAAGGATCAGACACCTGGATGGATGGCTGCGACTTAACACTGCACTCTGGGTTCCTTTGTGATACCTCAAGGAAATCAAAAGCCCCACTGGGCTGCGCTGTATTCACATGTTTACTGGCTTCCTCCTGGCTAGCACCACTCTTCCCCTCTAACTCCCAATGCTTTGAAGCTACACATTTTTAAGTCACAGGAATATTCAATCTAAGAAAAGTATCTTATTAGAGTAATATAATTTCTTAAAGAAGATAGCATATTTACACACATCTAACACATGAAAATACTCTATTTTATACTAAATTCGTGGTTCAAATGAACTACAATACAGCATTTTACCTTGTCTGTGGCGTGATGATTGTTCAAACTGGGGGATACAGCGTCTTGCCCCCTCTAGTGACTCACTACCTTGTCAGACAAGTCCAGATCGGTCCCGTGGACGGGGAAGGCTCAGAAGCGAGCGGTCTGGACTGAAAGCTGCCAGCCAGCTGGGTCACACATCCACTCCTTTGATAAGCGAGCCTTCTAAGACGATGGTGAAGTCCTGGACGGTCTGCAGGATGCGGATGAGGGAGTTGACGGTCATGTGGTCCCTCAGGAGGGCGCTCTCCTCGTACATTCGGGTAATGGCAGGACACTCGGCTAACAAGGGGATCCATTGTGGGAGCAGGTGGTCCCTACAGACCCAAACAGAAAGAAGTCCTGAGTGCGGCTGACCTCGCTACAGAACAAGGCACACACGGGAGCTTTCAATGGGAAGGTAGGTGTGGGGCTGAATAGGGCAAAATCTAGCTGAGCTCTGCCATCAGCAGAGAGGAAACCAAAGGCAAGAAGCTGGATACTGACTGCTCCAAAAGATACAGTAACGAGGCAGTGGAAGCTCATGGGAAAGCCCATCAGATTCTAAAGGAAGGTGTGCACAGGTTGCCCATAAGAACTTCCGCACATTAAGGAAATTCTCTATTCTGATTTTATACTTTTAAAAAGAGGCAGTGTCAGTTTGTATTTCTTTTTTACAGGGGTGTTACTCAGACATGTGTAGTAAGGCGTGCCAAAATACACTGACCTTTTGGGAAGAAAGACTACATTAAATAGTAAGAACTGGCTTTTTTTTTTTTTTTTAATTTATACAACATAATAAGGTACGGAACAAATCAAAGCAGAAGAGCATTAAGTAGATTTTATAAACCAAAAGAGGGGCTGCATTGGTCTATAAATCAGAACTGTAAAGAGGTAAAAGGAAATAAGGATCGTGTTCACAAGGAACTTTAAAAGCACAGCTGAAACTGGGCCCCTTTTATTAAGAAATTCAGAACTTAGTTCTGTAAACCAGTTGGTTCAGGAGGACAGAATCTCAGTCTTGTGTGATTATCTGTCACTAAGTACCTGCGACACTCTGACTGAGCACCTCTCAGTGTGCCTTTCACAACAAGGTCAGCGTCACCAGGCCACTCTGCACCTCTGCCTGGGGCCTCCAGGAGCTTAGAGGAAAACAAACCTGCACAAAAAAATCTTCTATAGATCTGTGTGTTTCCTTTCTTACACTTCTTAGAGCTGTTTTAAAATTAATGGATTATACAGCTCGTATGTGTCATTTTCAAAAAATAAAGGGGTAGGAAGTTGTCCTAAAGAGAAGATTTTTATATATAATAGTAAAAATTCCAATAATGTTATTAAATTTAATATGGTGGTGTGTATAGGCTATACAAGCGCTACATAGTAAAAATATATGTGTATATGTGTTGGTATGTCTGATTATCTACCAGCCTTCCTGCTATCTACCTGCCTGCCTGCCTGCCTGCCTGCCTGCCTGCCTACCTACCTACCTATCTTTGGAACCAGGATAGTGTAATGATTGAGAGCCTGGGCTCTGCAGTGAGACTGGGTGTGAATCTTGGCTGCATCTCATTCTAGCTGTGTGACCTTGGGAAAATCTGTTAACTTCTCTGTGCCTCATCTATTTTCTATTTTCTCATCTATACAATGGGGATATCCGTTGCTACTTCATGTAGTGGTGGTGGTGAAAATAGGAGGATGACATGAGATAATGTACATAAAGTTCTTAGCACAGTGCCTTATCCAACACACTCCAAGTACCCAATAACAGTAGTCTCATAAGGAAACTTGGAATGAAAGAAACCCACTGGAGAGCTTTGGAAGGGACATGATCTGCTTTTAACCCTTTCTGGATTCTTGGTCAACATGCAGCAAAGAAAGACAGGGCAAGTCAAGAACTGGCTTTGTACCGTGTTCCAAGGCAAACTAGGATCTGGAATTTGCCGTCCTTCCCAATGCTCCTGGGCGCAGTATTAATAGCATTTACATAGCGGCAGAAGGTTTTGCAGGACGATTTCTGAATAAGGACACCATCTTCATTGTCTAGAATCTGGTCAGTGGTTTCAAAATAAGCAACCGCTCTCTCTGGGGAAGGAAGTCAGAGTCACATCACAATACACATCAACACTTCATAGCAGAGAGATTAAACACTTCATGGGGAACAGCATGCTCCTGGGAGTTTACTTTCTCATCTAGACTGTATTCTGGGAGGCTGGAAGTGTACTGTCTTTAAAACAGCTTCGTAAAATAGAAATTGGCAAAACAGAAGAAAATAAAAATAGACTCCACTGTTAAGACGAGAATCTACTAGGAGAGAGCAGCAAGCACTTGGTGGCCACAGAGAAGGTGCCCTCTGTTCTGGTTACAAAAGAGCTGGCTAATGCTTTACAACAAAACCCTTGAAATGGAACTGAGAAACTCTGAGAAAGAGGTATGTGTACACATATCATAAGCAGGAGCAATAATATTCTAGGCATTTTAGAAGGGGGAAAAAAAACCACTCCTGGGGGCCTAGTCTGTCAACTTTCTTTTCTTTGTCCAAAAATTCTAAGTTACATGAAATCAACTCCTTCACGTAGGCCTTATTTACAAAATACAAAATGATTAATCACCCCTTTAAAGAAACTGGGAATTCTAGCAGAACTGCATACCAAAATAAAGATTACAAAGTTTAGCAAGCTAGAGCAGCACTCTCCTATGGAACTTTCTGTGATGATGGAAACATTTTCTACCTGTAAGGTCTAACTGGTAGCTACTAGTAGGGCCCCTGTGACTAAGGAAGTCAATTCTATATTTAAATTAAATCAATTTAAATTCATATAGCCACATGAGGCTAGTGGTTACCATATTGGATGGCACAGAGCTAGAGTAATCTGTTTTAAATGTGTTATTTCATGTCACCCCTTAGCCCCAAGCCTCCCAATGACTTCCCACTTCATGCAGGATACAGACCAAAGCCCTTCCCGTGGCCTAGAAGGCCCTACACAACCTGTCTCTGGCAGTAAAGACCCCTCGCCCCCAACATCCCTTCTCCTCACTCTGCTTCCCTCACAATGATGGCTATTTCACGAAGGGGCCAGGTGCGCTCCACCTGGGGCACCTGCCCCGCAGTCCTCTCAGCCTGGAGTGCCTCTTCCCAGACACCACACGGTTCATTTCCTGACTTCCTTAAAGTCTTTGCTCAAGTGTCACCTTGCCAACAAAGCCTGTAACGACCCATTTAAAAGAGCACTTGCCACTCCATTTCCTTCTACCTTGCCCAGTTCTTCCAGATCAGTGACTATCTTCTAACACATGAGCTGAACTGCATGTTTGTTATGTTTGTGTGTATCATGTGTCCTCTCCACCCGACCAGAATGTAGGTTTATTTTTGTGTTTGTTTACTTAAATCTTGATGTATATTGGGAGCATCTAGAACAGTATTTAGAATACTGTGGATACTATAAGTATTTGTTGACTGAATGAAAAACAAGGGTCGTGCTTATTTGATATTTATTTTTAAAAACATACTCCCTTGTCATTAACTCTTATTTGCTCAATTCCTGGATCTTTGAGTTTTCTAAGAAACATTTCAATGACTGTACAATAACATACGTCTGCTTGAATTTGTTTACCTATGAAGTCCCAGATGAAGACGTTCTTGTGAAAGATGCGGGCAGATTTGAATCCATGGTGGAAAACTTGTTCCAGCGCTGCGACCAGGCCATTTTCTCCACAGAGCAACACAGTGAGGCTCCCTCTCTGTGGAACATAACAGGGTGCCAAAGAAGAATCTGAGGTGTCTATGTTTATGTCCGAGAGAAACACTGGAGAAAACAAGTGCATGGCGCAGCTACGAAGCATGCTTTCTGCAGTTATTAGAAAGCTTACAGTGAGATTGAAAACAGCCTGCATTGCCTTATGTATCATGTATAAAAGCAGCTTTAAAATCTTACTACATCATACCTCTTTTTCAGGTTTGTGAAAATGTTTCACAATGTTGTTCACAGCTTCTCCAATTCCCTCTTGGATCTGTCCAGCATTGGGTTCTGAAAAATAAAAAACTGGCTGAATTCTCATGCAAGGGAAATAAATCAAAGTCCTGTGGGGTATGAGCTGTGCCCTCCTGTGCAGGAAACACCTCACCAGTGCAGGCAGGCTTGGCCATGGGCTTCATGAAACTTGCTTCAGTCTCATGTGGCCAAGTGAGAGACATCTTAGCACAATGGAAAAGAATCCAAGAGACCCCTAGATTCAACTCCAGCCTTACCACTTGTAATCTGTAATCTTGGTCAAATGTCTAACTTCCTCTGAGTATGAGTTTCCTCAACCTAAAATAGGGAAAAATGCAAACCTCAAATATGGGTCACTGGGAAAACCGAATGAGACAGTAGGTGTAAATAATCTGGCATGATGCCTGTCCCAAGTGCTGGCAAGTCCCCAGGACTTGAGAGTGAGGTGGGGAAGGCCCACAGTTTCATTCTTGGGTACCCCACTCCCTTATCCAACCTGCCTCCAAGTTCCTTAGTGGGCACAGACCAAAACTGCTGAGGCTCTGAATGGCTAACCTGGAATTTGTGTTTTTGCTGCTGGGTTTAAAGTACAGAGAAGATGCCAAGTCCACTGGGGCACCCCGCCTGAAGACCAGAATGCCTTCCTTTCCTGGTTAGTCAGTCCACGTGGGCACCGCTTCCTTCCTTCTCCAGCCAGCACTTGCTCATCTAGGCTCTGGTCCTCGGGAGAGCTTGGTGGGCTGCTTGGATGGGATATAAACTGCCTCTACCTCCCAAACCCCAAGAATGGTTAAAAAAAAAAAGTGGCTAACAGGTTTCATCCAGAGATAGAAATAGGTAACAAGAGAAAAATTATACAGTTGGTATTTTCTTGTGGTGCTTAACTATTATATCTAATTGATGTATCATACTATAAAGGATCAACTATAAATTCTAGTGTTTTTAAGAATCTCTGAATTCATTTTAGGAAAAACTCAAGTAAGTTTTTTCTACATCAATGCATAAAAATGGTTAAAATGGAAACCTCTTAGGAGTGAAGCACTGATTCTGTGGCCTCTTCAGCTACCTCGTAGTTTTATTTTTACTTTTATAGCATTCTCTGAGTATTTTTTCTTTTGAACATTACATCTATTTTAAAAGCCTTCATTCATTCCAAAAGAGCTCTGTACTGATCAGCAGTATATTGAAACTGATTTAAAACTTTTAGTCTCTAAAGATCAACTTGCATGCACTGTGAGAAAATACCGTTACCCAATCTCTGAGTTTCAGGTTATTTAAAATTTTCTGCTTACTGAGTAAGGAAAGAGAAACTATGACCAAAAGTGGGGATAAGGCTTCTGAAAACAGGAATATCCCATGAAGCTGGACTGATTCAGAAGTTGTAATAAATTGGATGGACTCATCTGAAATCTACTTTTCAATTTTAAATCAGCGTAACTGCATACAATAAATTCAGCAATTTTAAGAGCGCAATTGGGTGAGCTTGAATAGACGTATAGTCACGTAACCACCACTACAATCAAATACAGAAAATTTCCCATCAACCCAGAAAATTCCCCTGTGCCTCTTTCAGTCAATCCTGTTCCCTGGCTCCAACCCCTGGCACCTGCTGATCTGCTTCCTATCGTTACTATATTGCCTTTTCCAGGATTTCATATCAATGGAATCATATAGGGCAGAGTCCTTCGTATCTAGTTTCTTTCACTTAGCAGAATGCTTTGGAGATTCATCTATGTTGTTAGATGCATCAGCAGTGTGTTCATTTTTATATGCTGCTGAGGGGCATCCTGTTGACTAGACATACCAGCACCTGCTTGGTGGATACCAGGGTTGTGTCCATTCTGGGTACCACGAGCAAAGCTGCTATGAGCATCTGAGGACCAGTCTTAGTGTAGGTACAGGCATTCATTTCTCTTGGGTAAACACCTAGGAGGGGGGATGTTGGGTCAAGTGGATGGGACGCAGATGTATATTTTTAAAAGAAACTGCCAAACTGCTTTTCGTTTTGCATTCCCACTAGCAGTATATGAGCTATTCTCCATCCTCAACAATATTTGGGGTTACCAGTCTTAAATTGTATCTCTGCTAGTGGGTACGTGGTGTACAGTTTATTTTTGAATGCAGAAAGGATTTATGAATCAGGGGAATACTTTAAGAAAGAATAAGAGGGCTTTTTAGATAATATTCTAATGGTGAATATATCATCATGTACTAGCCAATGGATTGGGACTAATACTATCTAAGGAATACTAATACTATCACTAGTTAGTGAACTAAGGACCTCTTAGTTACTTTTGTTACTCGTAGCTATTGTCTACAGCTGAAATGAAGCCACTTCACTGATAAACTTTTGTGGTTTTTCACTAAATCATACTGCCTTTGCATTAGTTTTCTGTGGCTCCTGTGACAGATTACCACAAACTCATTGGCTTAAAACAACAGAAATTTATTTTTTCACAGTTCTGGAAGCCAGAAATCAGAAATCAGTATCCCAGGGCAAAAATCAAGGTGTCAGCAGGGCTGCACTCCCCTCAGAGGCTCTAGAAGAATGTGCTTCTGGCTCCTTCAAGCTTCTGGTGGCTGCTAGCATTCCTTGGCTGTGGCTGCTTCACTCCAATATGCTTCTGTGTTTGCACTGACTTGTGTGTGTGTGTCTGATCTCCCTTTGCCTCCCTCTTATAAGAATACAGGGGATTGTACTTAGGGGCCCCCCTGGATAACACAGGACAACCTCTCCATCTCAAAATCCTTAATTTATAGTATCTTATTCCAAATAAGGTAACATTTACAGCTTCTGGGGATTAGGATTTAATATCCTTGGGAGACATTACTTAGCCTACTAAAGTCCACATTAGTATAAATAGAAGTTTACTGTTCTATTAAAAATGGCATGTGAACACAGTATCCTATCTATAGAACTCACTCTTTATTGTATCTTGTTTCACTTTCTATAGGAAGTTGGGGGTGGGGAGAGGAAGTTTTAGAATCCCTCTTAGTCTAAGGGGCTCTCGAGAGATAGAGGTGGTTATCTGGGAGTGCTGTAATACACAGCTGTCCTTGTTGCTCCTTTAGGTTTCATGATTCATTTTCCATGGCTTACTTGAAACAGAACATGCACTTTTTATAGGATTTTAACATCTAATTCTTTAGGCTTTTAATTATTTCTAATGCCTTGTCTTACTTTTTCTTTTTCTTCTCTCTCCTTTTTCTAAAGTCCCTTCTCCCAAATTAATTTTCCTCAGCTTTCTTTTTTTTAACCTTCTTACCACAATTTATTAACATGACAGTTTTCTGTGAAATGGCCACATGACGTCTGCAATATTTGAGGCACTTTAGAAAATCGAAAACACAACAACAGCCAAGTACTCACTGGAGTTTTTTCCTGTTAGTGAAGTGATACTCAGCCTTCTGGCTGTGGTGGGTGATTTCTGCTGGGGTGGAGTCCGACACTGCTTCACTAGATCCTCATCTGCTGCTGGTGCCATCAATTCTCCAATAAGAATTCTCTCCAGGCTTCCGTCATCAATGCCCTTTCCCAGCCATCGACCACATGGGAACCTAGCGTGACAAAAAACAAAAAATTCTGAATCACCAATACTTTACTGGTTTTAATCAAAATTTTAAAAATGGTACCATGGGTGAAGCCCATATTTTTCACGCCTGTGGGTTGTTTCTTTCAATTATTAAAAATTCAAACATATAGAAAAGTAGAGAGAATAGTATAATAGACACCCCTATTCTCACCACCGAGGCTTAACATTTTGCTATATGCTTCATTTGTGGTTGAAGCATTTTTAAGTAAATCACATACCAGGACATTTCACTCCTAAAAAAACTTCAGTATAAATCTCTAAAACATAAAGATATTCTCTCTTATATAGCCATACATTATTATCATACCCAACCAAGTTAAAGTACTTCTTTAATATTTCCTCATACATAGCCTATATTAAAATTCTGTGATTAGTTCTATAAAGAATATCTTCAAACTATAAATTAATGCGGAAGTTAAGTTACAGAAGAAAAGAGGAGACTGTCCCCAAATGGGAGTGCTGGCTTTAACCAGCGGAGTCCAAAAGGTCCTTTCCTCTCCCTGGATTATTTTAAGCTTCTTTTGTTCTTTCTTTCTTTTTTTTTTTTTATTGGAGTTACATAAATTTTTTTTTCAACACAATATACACTTGTGGACTAAGCATTATCAGCAAACACAATCAGTTTTTCTAAAGAATTTTTTTGGCAATTATGTATTACATAAACAAAAACAAAACAACCCAAAAAACTAAGATAAAATTCAGAAGGCGGTGGGAAGCTTTAGAAAGAAAAAAGTTCTTAAATGTTTTCTTTTCTTTTTTTTGAGGGCAGTGTCACTGGCCCTCACATGTGGGACCGAACCGGGGCCGCTGGCTTCCTAAGCCAGCGCTTTACCGCTGCGTCACTCGGCTGGCCCTTAAATGTTTTCTTGTCTAAACTGTCTCAAACAAAGAATTCTGAGCTCCCAACGACATTTACTTACCGGTATGTATGTCCTGTGATTTCATTTCTGACCATGACACAGTCCACCAGCCATTTGGCTAACAGTCCTGAGTTATCGTGACCGATCTGAACGGTGGTCAGCTTCCCCAAGTTCTGGCACTGTAGGGACAGGGCCATGGGTTATTCAGTTCCCGATCGCATTCCACTACCTCTCAGCTTTACCTGTGGTACCTAACTTAACTGCAGAGAATCCACTCTGCACACTGTGCGTGGCTAATGCGCTATAGAAATATGTTCACATCTCATGAGACAGCACACAAATGGACATCAACTATTTAACGAGGAGGACAAGGTGCTAGACTAGAGATGGAAACAACTGCTAGAAGAACACTGGGGAGGGAATGCTTACTTCTAACTGGGGAATGCAGAAACATCACACAATGATTTGTGTCTTAAAGGATGAGAAGAATTTCAAGAAGCGGAAAAAGGATGCTATTTGGGTTCAGAGAGGTCAGAAAAATAATTATAGATATTAAAAAAAAATCACTGACATGGTTATTTTTCTGTTTCTAATAAAATACTAAGGCAGAAGTGACCTCAAACCTCATCCATTAGAAGTCTTTGAAGCTACCATAAAACAAAAAGCATAGTTAATCGACATCCTTCCTGGCCCTTTATGAACAAGTACAAAAGGAAGCGATGATAATAAGAATAGTAAAAATAAGTGTCCATTGAATTCTGACTTTTAAATTTTGATAAAAGATCCCAGACCCCAAATGACTGTGTAAGGTTGGGGATATCAGACCTATGCGTTCTTTTTTTTTTTTTTAATTTATTTTTATTAGTTTCAGGTGTACAACCCTTGACTTCTCTGTATGACAGTGAGAAGGCATCACAGTGACCAGGGGATGGAGGATGGCCTCGTAAATTAGTTGTGGCTGCAGAGATAGGGAGAAGTGGGCAGATAGAGAGTTGGGAAACAGCAATGATGGGACCTACAATGCCGTTTACATCCCATACTTGGTAGTCAAAGAAAAGCCAAGGGTTTTAATCTCTTCTATACAGATGGCTACAAATCCACTGGATAGATAGGTCCCAAATGGGCTGTTGGGGGGTATTATGACTCTGAATGGAAAGTGCTATTCTTAGACTGCAGGGAACATGAGAACAGGATGTTCAGTTAGTACCACTTCCCTCCTGAAACAAGAGCAGGTATTGTCTTTCTCCTGCATGCCAGGATCAACCTGTGTGTGGGTTCAAACATATGGGAATACTTCACCAGGTGAGACTTGAACATTGACTATAATATTGAAAGGTATTTTTACAAAATCACTTTGTAAATGTCACGATGTGGTCCAAAAGCCATAAGCATGGACATCAGCTCTCCTGTCCTTTTGTCCAGGTTCAGGAAGGGAGCATTCTATAGTAAGGAAGAGAATCACTTGGTGGAAAGCATTTAGTGATAAGGCACTGGGCATCATGGGACAGGGACCTGGCAAAGCCCCACAGTGCACCATTACAAGCAGAAAAATAGAGCTTAGCCATTAAAATAATGACAATAAAAATACAAAACAAATGAGCATAAGTGTTTAAGACAACTTTAGAGATGTGATCACAAAAATGATCCCTATTCTACCTGACTCAAGGCAATGAGAAAAAGTGAAACTGGAATCCTTGTGTAGAACTGCATGGTGCTTCCTATTAAGAAAGGTGTCAGCTGAACCTACCTCAAAAGTCATTTCGAGGAGGTTTTTGGGAATCGGCATCACTCCTGTGTCTCCTAGCTCCCCCGACACACAGATCCAGGGGTTCGATGTGATGATTGCATTGCTCAGCTTTTTGATGGGGATGATGACTGACCTATATGGAATCACTGAAAGAAAATGGCTACAATTAATTAAAAATTATAATAAAATTCTCTTGATAACAAAACAAATATGTATTAAGAACTCTGTTGGCTTTCACAGAAAATTCACTTCTTGAACTATCAAGATGTTACTTAAACAAAAAGATGAGATCATAACCTCTCCCAGTTCTAGAAAGGTGAGGTCCAGTTTATAAACCATTAAGTCCTAATATAATACCTGTGGTGGTTTCCCTGCATATCCATCACCATGTATGCACGGCAAGCGTATCACCATGGTGATATGCATCACCACTACATTTATAAACAATCTCAGGAATCTGCACCAGAATACCTGAGGACATGAACATTGTTGGTGCTATATAGTATTTTCATTGCTTGAATTTTTAAATTAATTTTGTTCCAAAATTGAGTAACAAATGAGCATGGTTCCTGGCATGGTTTCATATGAAAAAGGGGGTGGATGACTTCTTGGATAGCATCCCCTTGTTGCTGATTTTTCTTGGGCACTGCTTGAAAGCACTGTATTTCAGAGCTTTCCCATTTGAACTTTACAGCTCAATATGCACAGCTCAAGAGTACTAAACAATGGCACCTGCTTTCTGGACATAACATAAAGTCTATAAACCACAACTTGGAAAGCTATTGAGATGACTCACAGAAGGGCCTGAGGAAAAATATCAAGATGTGCAGAGCTCTGGGAAACCTTTTTTGCAAGCTCTTCAAAAGGTACACCAATAGATGTCACTGTCCTACCACTGTCTTTTGCTCAAATGTACAATAGCAATACTAAAGTTAGACATTATAACACTCCCATCATTTTCCTTTAAAAAATGGGGATGGCTCAAACACATTAGCACATTTTTATCCTTCAGAGTCATACTTTCTTGTTTTATAAGCAGGGTAGAATTAATATTTTTTGTTTTAATTCTTGGGATTTCTGTTCATTCACAAGAGGGCGTATTAGAAGCCCTTCTTGAAAGAACTACATGTAGGATGAAAAACATTTACTAGACAAGGTTCCCAGATACAGCCTTACAATATATAGGCTTATGATTTAATGCGTTCTTATGATGAGGAAAAGGAAGGGGATAAATAGTTTATTTCCTCAATTTTACATAAACCACTTTCTTTCTGTTGGGTGAATAACCTCCCTTTCTATCCTTGGACTTTGGCTGAAGGAAAGGAAAAAGTCAGAGGAAAGGCCATAGTTTCATGGTTTAGTAATCACCAGAGTCAAATGGTTTTTGAAACTGAAAGCAGAAGAGGTTAGACTATTTTAGGTGCTACAGGCTTCTCTCATTTGAATCTTTCACTGACAGGATTAGAAAAGCTGATGAAAAAGACCCATTAAGGTCAGCAGTTCTGTGGCTGTAAATGCCCCGGGAGATGCATGGCAGTTATTCAATAAAGTAGAAAAAGAGCAATATTATTTAAACTCAGAATAGTTCTTTTAAGAAGCATCTCAGTTCCTCATATTGAAAGTTTTTCAGATGAAGAGAAATCTGCAAATATAAGGAGGATCTTAGGAGTCCTAACTCCCCTTGCTGCTATTCTCTTTCAAAACTGTAAATAACATCTTAGCTTCTTATACTTCAGTAGCCTAATAAATAAATATTATAGTAACCTGACAGATATTACAGGTTGGCCCAATTACCATTTCAACTCCATTTTCCCTTGTTCGTCTCTAACAGAGAAAGAAAACTAAAAAGCAACATAATTCTGGCCAATGAAATGTTAGTGATGTTTATTTTGATTTCTCGAAAAATTATGTTTTTCTAGCAATTTTGACCCCTCTTCCTTCTTCCTGCTGGAAGGTAGATTGACAATTGACAATAGCCATTTTGTAACTATGAGGTCATTTCCTAATGGGATTGTCTAGGAGGAGAGGTGTAAACAGCCTGCGTCCATGATGGCACTGCGGACTGCCTACCTCAAGGCTACTCATTATGTAGCAAAAATAAAATTACCTATTTGTTTAAAGCACTGTTTTTTAAGTTTCTGATACTTGCAGTTGAATACAACTCCAAACTGATACAAGTAAAAATTTTTCTAAAGTAGGGAAGGGGACCCATTGCAAATAAGATTTAGTAATGATGAACAGAATAAATGCTGTAATTCAGCTTATCAAAAACAGGTCTCTAATCAGTATTTTCTTCCTCTGCAGACCTACAACATCTGTCAAGATCCTCAACTCTTTCTGAATCACCAAAGTTTAGTGATGTTCACTTTTAGAAGTTTATTATCATATACTCAATCTTTAAATTTATGTGTGTTGGATAAGATACCGGAATATTTGGTTAATAAGATCCTTTTCACATCCATCCCATTTCCCATTGCAGATTGGGTTTCCTGGGAGGCAGACTCTAGCATTCAGAATTAAGCATGAGTCAGAAATTAGCATTCAGAATGTTGCTTCTGGGATCACCATGTGAGGAACCACCATGTGGTTCAGGGACAAGGTGAGCTGAGATGCAGTCACACTGGAGTTCTCAGCTGATCCGACGGTGAGTTCTGAGACAGTCTTTTCACCAGTCACATGAGGCTGGCCAGCCCCAGCAGGAGGGCTCACCTGGATACGGTAGTTTTCTTTGGTGAGGCACTCTCCACAGGGCTGAGAGCTGAAGGGTCTTCCAGCAACAGCTGGAGTATAACTTTCATTCCTGAAGGGCAATGGGGGAGGGGGGCATCACAGTGTCTATCTCACTGTGCTATGGTGTGGCTCACTTTGAAAAATATGAACTCTGTTCCATTAGTCATTTAACAGTCAATTCTGTAGACTTACTGATAGTGGTGAACACGCTGGTGAAGCAGAAATAGTCCACAGCATTGAGGGAAAGAAGGTGGTAAAGAAACTGTTCTCTTTCTTCTTCACAACGTAGAAAAGCATAACGCTTATAAAGCTTTCTAGAAAAGGGTAAGACAAGCACAAATCAATGGTATAGTACAGTTTTCATTCTGTCTTCCATTAAAAGTAAAAACTTTCACTTAGACAAACTATGGGTAGAAACTGTAATCTGAAAAGAATAGACAATTCACAAAAATGAACATATGGACAGTTAATAGTACATTTTTAACCTAGTTAGTAAATAAAGAGAAAAAAACCCCAAGAATCCATTTTGTCTACCAAACTAATAAAGATTTTAAAATGATGACCAGTGCTGACTAGGAGGAAGTAGTAAATAGCAATTCTAATAGATAATGGGAATGAAAAGTTCAGGAAAGCAATTTTGTTGGCGATACTCATTTTGAACCAGTCATATGCTTTGACTCAGTAATTTTTACAAGACTAGCCATCGTGCGATCATGAAGTGATGAGCACACACTGAGGACAGTCTAGGAGGAGAGGGACAAAGAGCCTGCATCCACGATGGCACTGCAGGCTGCCTACCTCGAGACTTCTCTCTCATTATGTAAGAAAAACAAAACCAGTTTGTGAGCTTATGCAATTTGCTTTTCTAAGCACACACGTCAAAGAAACAGAAATGCCTCAAGAGGCAAGCTCTTACTTGGTGAGTGGTTGGTTAGAGAGCAGCTGCTTGAGATGCTGGGACAAGAGTTTCTTTTCTAGAGACAATCTTATCCATGCCCGAGCTCGTCCAACATCAGTCTTGATCTCACTCATGTTTTGAATATGCCTAAAGAATAGTAGCAACAGCAAAGATGTGAATCCTAAGAATAGCCTTGAACTAGAAAAGACTAAGGGTTACAGCACTGTGCAACAGGTAATACACAATTTATGTTGATTAAACCTTCAAAGGTTCGTTCTGAATGATGAATTTAGTCCCACATCAGAATTACCATTACAACACAAGCACACAGGCAACATGCTAAGACAAAGCATTTAACACTCATTTATTCTTTCAGGTCTTATTATGTTCTTGTTTCAGCCTCATAGATAAACTGTAAACCGGCACTTGGTTATTCCTGACCCCCAGGAAAATAAACAGGCTCAATATTCAAGTTTTTATTCAAAATAATTGTTCTATAGTTTAAATATCTGCCACAACTTGAATCCACTGAATTATTTTTCAAGTAGCCCTGGACAACACATGGAAAATATGAAATCTTACTTTCTATGCATTAGAAGACAAGCTGCACTGATAAATTCAAAATCCTTAAAAAAGCTGTGTGGCTACAAAACAAACAAACAAACAAACAAACAAACAAACAAACAACCTGTGTGGTCAAAGCCCTGCTGAATGTTACATATATGTGTAAATTAGTATTCTCTGCAGAAGTCACTGCTATGCCCAGCGGGACTGACTTCATCTTCCTCCAGTATTTTCTTCCTCAGGGGAGAAGATGGGGCAGGACCGGCAAGCCTAAAGGAGGGGTAGCCATAACAGGACTGCAGCGTGTCACTGTGACCCACCATTCCTTCCTTTGATTGTTTTTTTATGTCTAACATGGCTCATCCTAGCTGTAATAAAAATTGCAACAGACCCTTATCTCTGGTGATTTTAAGTATTCAGAAAAAGGAATAGCCTTCCCGAAGCACACACGCATATTCTCCCTCTCTTCCTTTCTGCTTTCCTCCTTCCCTTTCTTTCAATCCCTGGATCTGAGAATGTAAGCCCTCAATCCTCAGTGCTGATTTATGATCCAATACCCTTGATACACAACAAGATGTAACGCATTGTATCACATCACACAGACACACTAACGAGGGGGCATAAGAACAAGTCAGAATGAGGAGATACAAGAAAAGGCTGTCTGTCCCCTTTTGTGTGGGGCTTAGCCAACCTCATCTCACCTCTAAGAATTTTTTTCAGAAATTATACGACTAATTTTATTTTTAAAGTGCTAACACCGTTACACGTGGTCATGAGTGGAGAAAGCTGGTGTCAAGTAAGCCCTCCCCTTAAACCCTGGTTCTGACTGGTGGTGGCAGTGGTGGGGCACTTGACAACCAAAGTGTGAGCCCACGAAACAGCACTGGCAGTTCCTCGGCACTGCTGACATTTCCCAAATGATGACACAGCTGACTAAAAGCAAGAAGGGGGAAATGTTAAGGCATTTACCATGTAAAGTTCAACAGTATTTACATGGTACCTTTATGAGTGCAATGTCAGGTCAGAGCTCACACGATCCAGAAATACTAAAATGAATTCACTGAAAATAAACCTATGTGAGGGTTGATAAGTACTTACGTTGTATCTTTTCCTAAGTATTCTTCCTATTCTCAAACAGTAAAATCTACTGAAGTTATAGGCTGACCTAAAATAAGTATCTGGAGACATAGTAGGTGAAGAATGACAGAAAATAATTACAAATTGAAAAGCAATCTATGTTTAAGGAAAATGGGAAGAACTGGAATACATAAACTGAAACCAGTTTTATTTAGGTGGAAAATCATAAAAGTGGTTGTGCTAGTTTTTTCTGATAGGAGGCAAGGGAGATGAGGCCACCAGATTCTTCTCAAGCCCATCTTGTTCACTGGCACAAGGGACATTACTCTGCCCCAAACATTGTCTCCTTAATGTAATTCTTTTGCTCCAGAACCTTTTATAGCTCACAGGATATAGCCTAAACTGCTCACTACCCCTCAGCCTCAACATTTCTTGCTATTGAAAAAATTACATTCCAAGGAGTTGACTTCTAAGTTTTTGCATTCCATTACTGGAAGTACTTACTCTCTTCTAGCTTCCCTATTTGATTCTACTCATGTTTAGAATCCCAGCTTGTAGGGCCAGCCGAGTGGTGTGGTGGTTAAGCGCTGGCTTGGGAAGCCAGCGGCCCCGGTTCGGTCCCACATGTGAGGGCCAGTGACACTGCTCTCAAAAAAACCCAAAATAAATAAATAAAAAAATAAATAAAAATAGAATCCCAGCTTCTGGAAGGCTTTCCTTGACCATGACAGCCTTCAATGGCCTCTCCAATTTATGGAATTCTGCAGTCTAATTTGCATTTATCATGCACTGCCTACTACTTTTATCGTTTTCTCTTGGTATACATTTTTCTCAGCTTGAAAAAAGCTCCATGAGGACAAGGAGCCCGATACTTCTTAGTAGCCTTACATCCTTCTTTGTGCCCTATAAGGCCTAGCCCATGTTAGAGTAAATTCTTGCTTTGTGTATCTATATTTGATTTTATGCTTTAAAACAATTTATATGTATTGTATTGTACATATATATTAAACTTTAATCCAAATCTATTAAAGCTTTTTCTGTATAGTTGTACCATTTGAATCTTTTTAAAATTGTAATAATTTATTATAGGTATTATAATGACATCCAGCATAATATTATATAAGCATTACTTCCAAAATAAATCCTGTTAATTCACAGAAAAGCATCCATGGTGTGGTTTAAGTAACTTACTTACTTACTTACTTGATTTTATTTATTTATGTATTTATTTATTTATTTATTTATTTATTGAGGGCAGTGTCACTGGCCCTCATGTGTGGGACAGAACTGGGGCCGCTGGCTTCCCAAGCCAGAGCTTAACTTGATTTATTTTTTCCTGACTTTTTTTTTTTCTTTTGAGGGCAGTATCACTGGCCCTCATAAGTGGGACCCGAACCGGGGCCGCTGGCTTCCCAAGCCCGCGCTTAACCGCCGCGTCACTCGGCCAGCCCCTTGATTTATTTTTTAACCGTGATACGAAGCTTTCTAATTTAAAGAAGTTTTTATTCACTTTGTCTTGTCTCATCATCAGTATACCTAGTGAGAGGGAGATCATCATTATTTCACTTTATTTTTTTGTTTGTTTGTTTTTTGTTTTTTGCATTTTTTTTTTTTTTGAGGGCAGTGTCACTGGCCCTCATATGTGGGACCCGAACTGGGGCCGCTGGCATCCCAAGCCAGAACTTAACCATCGTGTCACTCGGCCGGCCCTCATTATTTCACTTTAAAGATTAGGAAATGAGACTTACCAAGACTAAGTGACCCACCCAAGGTCACAGAGATAATAAGTATTATTCCAGGGATGCTGCCCACTTTCTACCAATCATTTCTTCTGAGCACTCACGTTCTTGGAGAAGCTCCCCCTCTACAGGCCCAGGAGACCCAATTTCATGTACACCATGACCTGTGGTCCTAGGCTCCTAATCCCTCAGCTAGAACTGGCCGGATAAAAGGCACAAGCTGATCTAAGTTCAGCCAATCAGATTTTCTCTCTGAAACTGGGAATTACAACACTGGAAAACCAAGTTAGTTTTTATTAAACCCTTAAAATAAGAAAGGATGTTCAAGCCAGGGCTTGATCAAACATGTGCACAATAAAGCAGAAAGGGAAGGGAAGGGGAGGAAGGGGTGAAGCAGATGTGAAGGGAGGAGCAGAGACGATTTGCTTCTCCTGAGACAGACGCTAACCTGTGACAAGGCTGCTTCTAGCCCAGCCACAGTTCTTATGCTTGGACTCTGGAAACTATCTTTATATCTCCAATAAATCCCCCTTTCTGCTACAGCCAGCTTGAATGGGTTTCTGTTCCCTAAAACTGAATGATCTCTGAGAGTGGCAGCACCTAAATAAATTTGAATCCACATTTCCTGAGTCCAAACCTGGTGCTTATTTCATTGTGTCACCAATGAAACCCAGTAATATTTATTAGAGAAATAGAAGAATTAGCAATTTTAGTATAAGCTCATATCCTACACAGTCATAAAAATTCTTCAAAGTGTTCCTTCTAAGGGGAAACAAAATCAATCATGACCACTTAATTTTAGTGTAGAATAAAGCCAGCTGCTCATAAGCATATACACATTATTTAGAAAATAATGTATGTACACATTATTTAGAAAAAGACAAAGTGACTCGCCAATTTACCCTCAAGGAATTTATTTTCATTGTTATATGTAAATAGAATATTTCTAGGATTTACTCAGACATCCTGTTCATTTGTTTACGTATTCAGAATACCTATACTTGGATTATAGAACTCACAATCTCCTAGGATCATATAACGTTCTACTCTGCCCATCATCATTACTTACATTTGACAAAATGATGTTAAGAATAAAAGTCTCAATTGCTAGATAATATGCACACAGCTACTCTGGAAAGTAAGTGGTAATAGCGGTAATGCCATGATAATACTCCTCTGTTATATGTAGATAACCTTTACAGATAATTGCTGTCCTCAGCCTTTCTCTTTGGAACAAAAGGTTCTATAACTGACAGTTTGGTGATATTGGTAACTATGCAGGACTTGGGGAGTCATTGAAACATGAAGACAAAGTGGACAGCCTTCAGACATGACTGTCCTGGACTCATTAGAGCTGCTGAGCAATCCGGTACCAAGACTGTCGACAACTGTGACAGCTCAAGTCCCAACACTGCCAATGGCTTTGCCTCAAGCAATAAACTTGGCAAGATGTGAGGTACTGACAGAGGCCGGGGCCCAACAGAGGGCATGGACTCAAAGGGATATACTACTTAATCGTTAGTAAGTTTTCTCTTTAATTGTCCAGATCAAAAGAAATCAAATTTAGAATACAACTTGTGAGTTTTCTTTAAGGAAAAGCATGTACATCAACTATCTAGGCAGCAATTAGGGACTATACTGGAAAACTTGCGAACAATTCGGAAATAGGGAAATAAGCCTGTCCACTAAAGAGTTCAACTCTGAAGTAAACATATCATGAATAAGAACAACAATACATAAAAAGTCTTCTTCAAAAGGAAGAATGAAGCAGACAAAAGAGAGAGCCAACCATGGGCAGTATTTCTGCGGGGCTTTCCTGAGATGATATCAGTTTCATTAGCACGAGGATCACTAGATGGGAGTTGGATGGTTAGGCTTCCATTTGTCAGCTTCTGAGGAAAAGAAGCCTTTTGATTTTCACCTAGCTTTCAGGCAGAGCCTACCCATATCAGTGAAAGAATACCAAGTCATCTGGTTAGGAAAAGAATAAATTAGTTTTCCTGGTATCTTGTCCTTACCTGGTCATAGATGACTAGACAAGAGTGAACAGTTGATTCAAATCCAGCCCATTATTTTTCCATCTCTTTTAGGTATTTGAAGTCAATCTCTAGGTTAGTAAGAGTCAGTATCTTAGGGAGTCTGAATACATTTTGGTTTGCCTAATGATTTTGTTTCTGTGCTTATAAAGCTGAAGACTCTAGAGCTATGGCCATGCATGCCGTAAGAAACTGGGAAGTCATACTCATTAGGATGGCTATTGTAAAAAAAAAAATAACAAAACCTAGAAAATAACAAGCGTTGGTGAGGATGTGGAGAAATTTGAGCAATTGCTTGTGGGAATGTAAAATGGTGCAGCCACTGGTGGAAAACAATATGATGGTTCCTTAAAAAATTAGACATAGAATTACTGTATGACCAAGCAATTCCATTTCTGAGTATATGCCCAAAAGAACTGAAAGCAGGGGCTCAAAAGGTGTGTTTGTACAATCACAATCATAGCAGCATTATTCACAACAGCCAAAAGGGAAAAACAACCCAATGTCCACTGATGGATAAATGGATAAACAAACTGTGGTATATACATATACAATGGAATATTATCCAACCTTTAAAAGGAAGGAAATTCTGATATATGCTATAACATAGATGAACCTTAATAACTTTATGCTAAGTGAAATAAACCAGATGCAAAAGGCATGATTCCACTTATATGAGGTTCCTAGAATAGTCAAATATGGGGAGCATAATATAACCCAGGTGAGAAATATTAGGGATTTGGACTAGAGAGGTCACACAGCTCACTGATCTAACATTCAATGGAATAGGTGAGCAGCAGTGGTACCAAGAATTGTACTTATCAATTCCTAGATAATAAGCGTTCTACTCCTACCTAGCTATAATAACAGCCCTTATACATTTACTTTGTACCAGACCTGATTTAAAAATATGTATATTTTATTTTGAAATAATTTACTTACAAAAATGTTGTAAAAGTAGTACAGAGTGTTGTATACTGACCTTCCCCAATGTTAACATCTTATATAATCAAACTATATTTTTTATGTTTCCATTAAGACAGCTGGAGATCATCTTTCCCTCATAGTTACAACTATTCCCCATATGTGCACCATCAAAACGAATCATAAGCCACATGAGGACAACTACATTTCATCTACCAAGGAATAATGACATTTAAGATAGAAATATCTAAATTGACTGAGATAAAAACCAACATTTACTGAACTCTTACTATAAGCCAAGTACTTCTTGAAACTTTTTACAGTAATGACTAACTCATTTAATTTTCATAACAGTCCTATAAGATAGATAACTGTTTTCATCTCTACTTGAGAGATGGGAAATTGAGGCACAGAAAAGTTACAAATATTGCCTAATGTCACACTGCTAATAAGTGGTAAAGCCAGGATGTGTTACACTAAGCTGCCACTAATAAAAGTTATTCTTTGCAGTTGCAAGTATCTGACAAATCAAATAAACATCAATAATTAATATTAATAAAGCAATAAACCACAAAAGAACAGTTACAAGTGTTATAAATGTTATAACATTAATTTTAAACCCATATATTTTAAGAATTGACTATTTATAGTACCTAAAATATTTAAAAGAAAAGAGCCTGTGCCTTCCTCATTCAATAAATCTTTTTAGATATACTGATACTTTCCAATGATTTCAAAGTCCAGTAATTCCAGATGATAATTCTCAGGTTTGCATTTGCTTCAAATTAAATCTACCTGACAGCAGTTTTTCTGCCAAGTAACCTGTTATTCTTTGCAGACTTTTTTGGTCTGTATTTATGGGCAAGCAGGTATTTAAGGAGGTTTTAAAACACTGAACAAAAGAAGTTGTAAAATAGGGCCGACCAAGTGGCTCAGTTGGTTAAGAGTTGGTTTGGGAACGTGAGCTCTGAGCAGCAGGGCCCTGGTTCGGTTCCCACATGAGGGCCAGTGACGCTGCACCCTCTACAGCTAAGATGGTGAACAACAGCTCGACCTGGAGCTGGGCTGCCATGAGTTACTGGTGACGGTGTAGGCCTCAGTGGAGCTGGCCGGCAGCTAGCATGCACTTTCATGAGCTGCCATGAACCACCATGAGAGACTGTCCAATGGCCAGCAACCAACTGCCTCAGCCAGGAAGAGCGCAATGATCGTAACACCAACATGGGCCAGTGAAGCAACGTCCTCCACAACCAGACTGAAAAACCAAAGGACAGCAACTTGTCTGTTCCCCTTCCCCATTCCCCAAGCAAGTCTTTATTAAAAAAAAAAAGAAGTTGTAAAATAATTTAGGGAGCCTTTAAAATGCTTCTCGGCGTCTTTTGCCTCTTGGATTTAATGTCAGGAAAACTATATTTGTATAAAAGTAAAATAAAAAGGTTATAAAAATGTTTTCTTGGGGACAACCAAGTGACTCACTGGTTAAGAGTTGGCTTGGGAGCGTGAGCTCTATGCAGCAGGGCCGCCAGTTTGGATCCCACATGGGCCAGTGACACTGGACCCTCTACAACTAAGATAGTGAACAACAGCTCGACCTGGAGCTGGTCTGCTGTGAATCGACAGCGACAGCGTAGGCTGCAGTGGGACAGCAGTGGGCTGCTATAAGCTACCGTGAATGGCTGGCAACCAGCCTGAGCGGCTGCCCATGGCTGGTGACCCATCTGCCTCAGCCGAAAGAGCGCAATGGTCACAATACCAACATGGGCCAGTGAAGCGACATCCTCCACAATTAGACTGAAGAACAAAAGGACAGCAACTTGTCTGTTCCCCTTCCCAGATTCCCCAATGCTGTTCCCTCCCCGAATTCCCCAATAAAATCTTTAGAAAAAAAATTTGTTTTTTTGAGAATACATAAGCAAAAAGATACACAACACCAGAGTTATTTGAGCAATCTAAGTGAAAACCATGAACATTTCAAAACCATCACCATAGGCTAGCACACAGAACAAATACCTCATGTCTTGGATAAGGGAGACCCTGAGTGTTGGCAACATAACTCCCGAGTCAGATTTTCTTCTTTCTGGTCCCAGGGCAACTGTGTAGAAAAATATCAGTACACTATGAGAAAAACAACAGTCAGGGCAAAAACAGCTACATGAAATACATTCTACACATAAATACTTTGAAATTACTTTGATAAGAACACATTTTGAAGACAACAGAAAAGCTCAAATTCGTTTTCCCAAATATTGCTACTTTATTAATACAGTAAACCAGCTATTTTCTCTCTAATCAATCTGGGGCTGCATTTGTAAATTTAAAATGAATCATAAAAGCCCACTTAGCAAATAATGCAATGTGTTCAAATTTTGGCCATAAAGGACAGTCATTACTTTAATTGCACTGGATAATTACATGAAAGCAATGTCTATAAATTTAGCTACTAAGTATGTGAATCATTTCTGGGCTCATGAATTGCAATCACACAATTTCCCTATAGAGTAGGTCTTTGAATAACATTGTTTTGTTATAACATTGATGAGATGCCATAGGACTCTAACTCTTGCTTATATCAATTAGCTTGTGGTAAAATTGGTTTCATTATATGTCAGTTCCTTTAAAGTGGCACAACCTATCGAGGGCATTAAGTAGAACTTACTTACTCTACTCTGAAAGAGTGTTTAAAAAGGAAAAATCTAAGAGTTTGAGCTTTTCAGTCTGGTTAAGTTTCTATTGTACTTCCAAGTTCATAATCCAAACTACAGTGTGTATATCATGCAAAGTGAGGAATCTGAACAGACATATCAAAGTATAATGTCTATGAGTCTCTTTTGAAGCCTGAATAACTAACATTTATAAAAGGAAAGATTATTCTCTCACACAGCAATAGGTAAAGCAATCAATTACTGGCTAATGTATTGTAGTTGGAGTGCTGAATCTCCAAGACGCTGTGGAGTTTTGTACTCTTCCTTTATTTCTATTTTTCCATCTGAAAATGAAAACTCTTAATAAATTCCATCTTCACACTTAGCAAATATAGTTGATCCCTGAACAACACGGGGTTGAACTGTGCAGATCCACTTATATGTGGGTTATTTTCAGTAAATATATTGGAACATTTTTTGGAGATTTCCTTATTACTGGGAAGCAATCGTATTGGTATCATTAGGCTACCATAAAGCAATCATATTGTTGCTTCTTTGTTATTAATGCATGAATCATTATACCTGGAAATACCTAAGTATGAATCTATTTTCCACATTATCTTCTCATTTTTTATGTCTAGTGTTAGTAATACTGTAACATCTACAGTGTTTTGTATCATATAAGACAATATTGATGTGGGTACTGACAGATGATTCATCTTGTAAACAGACGATATAAATTTAGGGCATCGATAAATACACTACAGTACTGTAAATGTATTTTTTCTCCCTTATGGTCTTCTTAATAACATTTTCTTTTGTCTAGCTTACTTTATTTCAAGAATATGGTATATATAATACATATAACATACAAAATATGTGTTAATCAACTGCTTTTGTTATTGGTAAAGCATCCCTCCCATCAAAGTAGGCTATTAGTAGTTAAGTTTTGGGGAATCAAAAATTAAATGTGAATTTTTGACTGCATGGAAGAGGTTGGTGCCCTGAAATGAGTCACTGAAATCAGTGGTTCATCTTGATACCCAGGGGGTAAAAGACACTAGGAAATTGTTCCAGAGGCTTGCAGGTAATGTGCTGTGTTAGTCTTCTTGTCTGAGACTATCACCACATAAGTGGGTTATTAATGAAGGTGCATCTCTCTTTTTGGAAAGTGAAATACCTCAGAGAATGCCTCCCCATTGCAGAACATTAGGCAGCATGAAAGAGAGCCACATGAGCAACAAGAGATAGGTTGAGAGAAGACAAAAGAAAAGACCAGGAGGCAGGAGAAAGGAACTGAAACCATAATCAGCAACTTGGCCAAAGACAGACATGACAAGAAGGCATCGTGCCTCTGGGTGCAGACAGCAGGTGAGAGACTTAATAAACGAGTCTGACATTTACAACAGCAACCACATTAAGAGCATTCACAGGCCTAAGCATGTTCTGGGAATCCTATTTTGGGACCCTATATTCTAGTCATCCTTCTCTGATCAATGCTACTTAAACATGCAATGGGCTGGTCGAGTGGTGCGCTGGTTAAGTGCTGGCTTGGGACACCAGCGGCCCTGGTTCGGGTCCCACATGTGAGGGCCAGTGATACTGCCCTCCAAAAATAAAAAAACAAAAACATTTTTCCATGTCTTCGTGCAATGTTTTAAAGTCTTTAGCTTACCCTTTAACACTTCTGTATCTTTCTTATTTATAGCCTACTTATCACTTGAGATTGACAGCAGTATAGCGTAACAGCTAAGAATATGGCTTTCTCAAACCCTATAGAGAACAGCTCACTTACTTTGGGTGAGTGAACTAACTTGTCTATAGTCTGTTTCCTCATCTGCAAACTGGGAACAGTAACAATATCTACTTTATTCAAATAGACGTAAAGCACTTAGAATAGTGCCTGGCACAAAGTAAGTTCTCAGTAAATAAAATAAAATTTAGCTTTAATTTTGTCTTTGTGTGAAATATTTCCTGAATATTCTCTCTGCCCCGGGTACACTATTATTAGATATTATTTCCTCTCTCTAACAGGACCTGTAAAACTGAACATCATAAGCTTACCACAGTTTAACATTTCTGTTACTCCTATGAAACTATATGCCTCTTGAGGCAAGGTCATATCCTATTCTTAGAATACCTAGAGGGCCTATCAGGGACCCCATACAATGTACATTCTCAACAAATACTCACTGAAGAAGATGAGACTATTTAGGGCCAGATGGCAGAACCTTTAAAGACAAGTTAGACATTTACAGAAATCCTAGGGAGGGGCTAGGGATTTTGCAAAGAAATGATATGCTCCTGACATGTTCCGGAGTACTTTTTAGTTAGTTAACTAGAGTGACAGTGTAATGGTATAAAAGAAATAAGGGAGATGAGCTGGAAGTTATTCCAAAGGCCAGTGTGTGGATGAACTAAAACAGTGGCAACCAGTGAGAACAAAGAGGAGAAAATACAGGACTTAATGAGGGGATGTAATGGGTAAGCAAGATTCACATCAAAAACAATATTAAGTATGGATATAAAATGTTTTAATACATATTAACTTATGAATTATAATTTTCCTTTGAATTTTTTTTTAATCTTAATTTTGCAGATGAAGAAACTGAGATTCAATGAGGTTAAGAAACCAGCCCAACTGCATACATTCATTAAACGGGGCTGTGTTCTGATGTCATGTCCAGTGGGTTTTCTGCTACATTATAGATGACTTTCTAGCTCCTAAGCTTGACTGCAAGAAGGGTGCTGATGCCATTAAATAAGATGTTGAGAGAAAGCCTGATAGGGACAGAAGGGAGAGGTGCTAAGATAATGAATTTGTTTTATGATATGTTGAATCTGAGGTCCCAATGGACCATGAAAGATCAAAGTCTAGGAACCAGGGCTGGAGATAAAGATTTGTGAATAATCTGCTAATGGGATAGTTACATGATGACATCACCGTGGACAATACTCATTATGGTTTTAATTATGTCCCCCAAGAAGCCCTATCCAATGTAACTCATGTCCTTACAAAGAGGGAAAATTTGGACAAGAGACAGATGTGTGGAGGAAAGTTCAAGATGTGAAAATACATGGAGAAGGGCATCTACAGGCCAAGTTATTCTTAGACTATTAGAAGCTAGGAGAGGGGCATGGGACAGACTCTCCTTCAAAACACTCAGAAGGAACCACCCCTGCTGACACTCTGATTTTGGACTTCTAGCCTCCAGAGATGTGAGACAATAAATTTCTGTTGTTTGAGCCAGTTTGTGATACTTTATTAGCAGCCCCAGGAAACTAATACAGTCATTTATTAGTGACTTTGGAGGGAACAGTTTAGAAGTCTGTGAGCAGAAGGAGTTAAGGAGTGATGCCATATTTTTAATTTAGAGATCTACAAATCTAAGGTTCCTACAAAGTCTACTCAAGAAGAGAAATTTATAAACTATTTAAATGTATACTTTTATTAGTATTTCTTAATTCAATATACTTAAATGCAATAGACTACTTTCTCCTTCAATAAAACACTTGTGGATTTAATACTTAGCCACAGGAATTCCCTTTATATATCTGCCTGAATCAATGCTACTGCATAGGCAGCCAGTTTGCAGAGGGTGAAGACTACATGTATTATTTTTTTAGAGCCATGATATAGTCTATAAGCAGGTAAGTTAATTAATAGAAAACTTCTGATGAAAATGACTGAAGAGTAACTCAAAATTCTTGGGCTAGATCCAGAAAAACCACTTAAAAGCAGTACTTCCACCCTTTTCTGCATCCTACTCCACCCCTTGCCAATCAATTTAAAAATTCATTTCAAGTTTAGTGGAACCTTGTCTGAGGATGGAAGGTTTAAGAACAACACCTATTTCTAAGCTGGCCACCATTTTTAAATGTAGAAACTTGTGGGTGATGTGTTAAGAACAGTCCTCTTTTTAGGATCAACTGCATTCTGAGACCCTTTCTCTGAAGTAGGACTTCAAAGTACCAGGTGCAGTGACTTGGTCAAAGTTTGACTAGGTCACAATTAAGATAGTCTGAAAGTCATACAGGCAATGTAAATGCATATTACTTAGTGCAAGAAGCCAATCTGAAAAGGCTACATACTTTATAATTCCAACTATATGACATTCTGGAAAAGGCAAGGGTGGAGACAGTAAAAAGATCAATGACTGTCAGAGGTTGGTGGGGAAAGGGGTGAATAGACTGAGCACACTGGATTTGAGGGCAGTGAAAGTACTCTGAATGATACTATAATAGGGGTTACATGTCATTATACATTTACCTAAGCCCACAGTTCAATGCCAAGAGTGAATAACCTTAATGTAAACTATGGACTTTGGGTGTAGGTTCAAAATTGTAAGACATGTACCCCTCTGATGGAGGATGCTGATAGGGCATATGGGAAATCTCTGTATTATTTGCTCAATATTTCCATGAACAGAAAACTGCTCTAAAATATAGTCTATTTAAAAAAATTAAGAGAGTGTACCCTGCTATGGTCCTCTCACTAAGACAGGCCTTTTCCATTCTTTTGCAGCTCTTAAAACGTCTCTGACTCCTGTTTAGTGCTGCTTCTGAAGGAATAGTAATGAGCTGTCATCTAGTCTCATCCTGGCTCAATGCTAATAAGAGCAGCGTTCAAACCCACTGTGACTCTCTAAGGACTTGGAAGATGTTTCCTTAATATAAAAATGCAGTCTGTTTATTGTCATTAACAGTTGGCAAACAAAAAGTATTTTCTGAACAGCCAAACAAAACCAAACAAAGCACCCAGATTTAAAAGCAGAAAAGTCAATGAACTGCTAATTTCTGTATAATTAAAACACACAGTTTCTCAGTAATGAAATATTGTATTTTTAAACTGATGTCTTTATGTATGTATTTCACACTGTCCTAGTTTTAAATCTTAAGTTTATGGGGCTGAGTCATCCAAAGTGTTAGAGCAATATTTATAAAATGCATTCCTCCAAATAGACAATAAATTGATTTCAAAAGCTACATGGCTTGTATAACCCCATTTAGGATGAGTGCAGGACTTAGCTCGGGTTCCTTCTTCTTCCATCAGCCCTTCGTCAACACCTGACAGTGCAGCACAGTGATAGCATGAGGCTTTGGTACATTTGGCATTTCTTAGCTTCCACCTCAGAGTTTTGCTGGTCCCACTACTGACCAACCGACTGAAGGCCACTGCCAGCAGCTGGGTCTCTGGGCTCCAGCAGCCCAAGCCATGAAGCTGCTGGTGGTGCCCGCAGCTGCTGACTCTAACAGCTGGACATTCTCACAGGCCTCACTTGGCACGAGAGCCAAATGCTTCCTCCTCCCTGTCTTAACTCAGCCTGGCTTTCCAACATTCCATCCTACGAATGGCTGTTTCTTCCTAGGAATTTATTTTTTCTAATTAGAGTAAGCTACTTTGGTTACGGTCTTATGGGCTGAAAAGCTACATTTTCTATGAACATAGGTAAGTGTTACAGACAGTTTCAGAACACATGCTAACGCAGTTTTACTTTTTCAGTAGAGAAAAGGGCAATGGAGATGGACACTAGGGAATGCTTTTTAACTCAATTTTTATAAATATAGTTACATTCTGGGGCATTAAAACCTTAACATCCTGTTGAGAGGGACGCCAGGGCAATGTGGTACTAATTCATAATCCGAGATGTTTCACTGGATAGATGTAAAAACTAGGTTTCCAACAATAAACACCATATTTAGGGGAGTATTATGCATTAGGGGTAGTGACGGGAATGGAAATGGGGGGCTTCAATATTTGCAATGCTTTATTTCCTAAGGTGGTGGATAGCTTATGAGTTTGTAAAAATATTACTTTTTTACACTTCTGAATGTCTAAAAAAACCCCATAATTTTAGAAAAGTTTCCCAAATAGCTGATTCAGTACAAAGCATTTTATCTCTACTAGGCCTTCTACTTTTAATTCTACTTTTTGTGAAACAGATGGCTATTTTACATAAAGAAAAGCCAGCTCCTTGTAAAAAATACACAGTAGGTAGAAAGTCTAGGAACCCTACATAACGCTAATTAGCTAAGGAAGTATGACACTTCTAACATGGGATATTCTATTATAAATTGAAGAAGAAATCTGACTCCTGAAGATTTGGGAGACATATACATATTACTTTCCCTTTAAGATTAATGATGGTCGTAAAACTTTTCTTTAAGAAAAAAATCAGGGCCGTCCGAGTGGCGCGGTGGTTAAGCGCTGGTTTGGGAAGCCAGCGGCCCCAGTTCGGGTCCCACATATGAGGGCCAGTGACACTGCCCTCAAAAAAAAAAAAAAAAAGAAAAAAAATCAGTATACACTTCACCCTAATACTGGTGACAAGAAAATGTATACTAAGTCCTCACTTAATATTGATAAGTTCTTAGAAAGTGTAACTTTAAGTTAAACGGCATATGACGAAGCCAATTTACCATATGCTATAAACAATAATTAAGTACTTATCGCATATTTCTACTGCATATATTTTTACAGAACACCACCAAACTTCTAAATAAAGACCCCAAACACTTCTAATATTAAATACTGAAATGAATGTGAGCTATACATATATTTAAGAAAGATGAATAAAAACAAGTACGATGATGACTTTCCAACCCGCTTATACCAGCTCAGGGTCCAGGTGGCTGCAGCCCACCTTGGAAGCTCAGGGCGCCAGGTGGGAACCGACCCTGGGCAGGACGCCCTTGCATTGCAGGACACACTCCTACCCACACCCACTCAGACTGGGACATGGTGGACACGCCAGTTCACCTCACGGGCACATCCCTGGGATGGGAGAGGAAACCAGAGTCCCCAGAAAATACTCCACACAAACAGTGGCCCTGGTTAGAAATTGATTTTTCTTCTCATCAACATCATAACAAAGAAACATTTAAAAAAACAACATTATTGAAAGACCAGCTATGCTTGTATGATCCTTTACAATTCACATGTTATCTTATTTGATCGACATTACAGTCTTAGCCTAGCTAATGTTATTTTTTCTATCTTGTGGATGAGGAAGCTGAAGATCAGAAAGGTTAAGTGGCTCTTCCCAGGTCTCACAGCTGGTAAACAATATTGCTCCTTCTACTTTACCTCACTACCAACCGGCTTGAGAGAGACAGGTAGAGACAAAGCCACACAGAATCAATATTCTGTGAAGAATCAATATTCTTCACATGGTCCAATGCTGCCTCTTCTGTAGAAACAATGGAATCAGTGAACTCTCACCTGGCGATTCTGCAAGGTGCTCTTGTTTCTCTTCTCTGTCCTGAAACTGAATTAAATGCGACCACAAAGCTGACTTTCCCTGAAAGTACAAGATACATAAAAATTTTCATTTTATAAGAAATAATTCATCAAAAATAATTTTTCAGGCCGGCCAAGTGGTGCGTTGGTTGGGAGCTGGCTTGGGATGCTAGCTCTGAGCAGCGGGGCCCCGGTTCGGATCCCACATATGAGGGCCAGTGACACTGCCCTCTACATCTAACAACAGCTCCACCTGGAGCTGGGCTGTGCGAGCCCCGGCGACGGTGTAGGCTGCAGCCCCTGCTACAGTGGTCTGCCATAGGTGACAGTGAGTGGCCGGCAGCCAGCATGAGTGGCTGGCAGCCAGCGTGAACGTCCGTCCAGAGGATGGCAAGTGACTGCCTCACCCAGGAAGGGTGCAATGATAATACCAACACGGGCCAGTGGGGCGGCATCCTCCACGACTAGACTAGACTGAGGAACAGAAGGGAACCGCAACTTGTCTGTTCACCTTCCCCGATTCCCCAATGCTGTTCCCTTCCCCCAATTCCTCAATAAAATCTTAAAAAAAAATTAATTTCTCATCAAAACCATTCCCACCGAAATGGCCCTTCTGAAGGTTGGAGACTCAAACTCACCCATTCCTAGCTGTGCGACGTTCTAAGCATCACCCTTTGCCTGAGAAGCCTGGCAACAGCAGGGGGAAGGGCAGCCACTATGCATGAGACTCCCAGTGCAGATATAGAGATTTCTGACCTCAGCTTGGTTACTTAGGTATGTAATTAGGGCTGTCTTTACTAGCTACACTAGTAACCACGGAATTAAAAGGCTCTAGCAAAACACAATGTATTTGTATATATCCATATGCAAAATATGTTTGAATATATGGAATGGCAATCAGGGAAGAAAATTAGGACCCAAGGAAAAAAAGAAAGGGGGAAAAAGGAACACGCACACAACAGGAAAAACAAAAACATAAAGGGAGACTAGAGAGAACAAAAGCAAAGAAATTATTTGAATTTTTCCCCCCGAATAACTACATAAAATGGTAAAGAACTGTATATTCTGAGATTCTGCCCAGGACACTGACGAAAGCAGACACTTAGTGGAGCTTACAGGGGCTACGGCTCTGCAGTGAACGTGCTGTTTCATCCTGTCCCGTTTACCAGAAAAGAGCCCCAACCACCTCCTAATCATGGGTTACGTTTTCTTTTTCTGGAATTAAAACTCCTATGGCGCATTCCTAGTCATCCTGTGACAAAGGAACACATCCTTTAATTTCTAGGACATCCTTCTCTCTTTGTTACATTTCCTAACAGGACTCCTGGGCGGCCATGTCGCCAGGGCCTCCTGAGACTGTTACCTGCTTGACCTGCAAGCCGTGGCTCCATATCCTTTCCAGCAGGTCACAGAGGCTGGCGATCAAGGTGTTCTCCTCCAAGCCGGTTATGTTTGCTTCTCCATGGCCCAGTTCCACGGCTTCATGGCCCATCTTCTCCACCAACATGCGCTTTGTCTGAAAACACCATGTGTGGTCACAAGTGTTGTCTCAGCAATGAAGCCAAAACCCAACAAGCCAGTACTGGATCAGGAGACCTGGGTTTCCTTCATATTTCTAACTGCAGATTTTTATTCACCTTGAGAAAAGTGTTTTAATCTCTGTGGTCAACTAACTGGAGTAATATTATATAGAGAGAGGGTCACTAAAGAGAGATTACGATTTTATTTTAAAGTGTCTCCATGTAAGTGTTTATGTACGACAATTTTCAGATTACTAATTTGAGTAGCATTGGGGAATTACATCAGACCTAGGAAATGTACTGTCAGAACCTGAAACCTGATCCTGCCACAGCTAGCAAACCATTGCCCTGCATTTTAGCATATTAAAGATTCCTGCACTTAGTTTTGACTGAGTTTAGGCAGAAACCACAATACAAAGCAACAGCTACAAATCTTTTTCAGAACTCTAATTTGTGAGTAAACCAGGGCTCTTTTTTTCCTTCTTCTTTTCCTCTTTTCTCTCTCTGCTCGGGAGTGTGCAATGGAAAGGAAATGGAAATCAGTTTCAAGTATGCCAATCTACAGCAATCTTAGCTGCTCTTATAAAATGCAGAGAATCTAGTTCCTTTAGGCAGGAACTTTGTCTGGCTAACTCAGCACTGTCTGCTGATGCTTTGAAAGCAGTGCATTTGTTGAATACATAGAGAAGGTCCTCAAGGAATGACTGTCAAACGAATGAAATTATTGGCTAAAATGATGCTGAGTTTTGTCAATTTGTATTGCTACCTCTGATAAACACAATATCACAGAGGAGACTAGTGTGTAATATCTGGTGTGTAATAATAAGGAAACTTACAAACACAGCTAAGGTCTTCCTCCTTATGGGTATACACACAAATACGGGCATGGATAAGGCTCTACACAGGGGCATGCACAGACACACACAAAAAATGTGTTGCCTTTCATGTAAGATGACAGCATCTCCAGCACAACCTCTGACGAACCTGATACCCAGCCATGTTGGAGAGGAAAACAGGAATGGCTGAAAAGGTGAGAAAAACTGTGTGGGGCTCCCCTGTCACAGATTCTGGGGGTGATGGAGAACTCATGGAGGTTCGTGTCCTCAGCAGAGAGCACATGAGGTTGAGGCCCCAGTACAAGTGTTTTTCTAGGGAAGCTACAGGCTCAGATGGGGGCTGACTGCTCATCTCAGCCTCACACACAGCGCACACAGGAACACACACTGCCTCCTCGCACCAGTGGGTAATACGTACCTTCATTCTACATTCTTTTAATAAGCCTTCTACAAATTTCCAGTTGGTTTGTGCAATCACAGCGGGAGAGAGGTCTGACAATTTGGGTTGCCTCAGGTTTTTTCCTAAACTTCGTGCCTCTTGCATATATTTCTAAAAATTAAAGAGTATTTTTAATGCATAGACATCAGATATTCTTCTGACCTACTTAACCTTAGACAAACAAGTGCTAGAACAACAAAGATGCAAAAAGGCTGTAAGTGTACACATGCAGCACCAATACAAGTTGTAGTGCGCCAAAAGGCAGAGGACACTCGTACCCCCCCAGGCCCCAAATGCTAACCCCTGTGACAATGACAGGGACAGAAACCCCATCCGCTTAAAACCCATTCAGAATGAGACGGAAGTTCATCTAGTTTAGTCTTTTTACTGGGAATATCCAACACTGTCATTTATAAATGTCAGGCTCACGGTTAGATGACAAAATCTGAGCGTCTGGATTACAAAGCCAAGGTTGTGCTGGAACCCAGTGATCCTCAGGTCTGGTTTCCGTCACTCCTCCCTCTTCTCACAGATTAGGAGACTTAACATACCTCTAGGTCTCTAACCAAGCCCTTTGCTCTAATCAAGTCCAAACAGTAAAATCGGGAGCTCCAGAATCTAGGTGCAGCTAACTTTACAACTTCAGGCATATTTGCTTCTTCATAAATGGGCATAAAACGTGCCCACCTCCCTCACGAGAAAGGCTGTGAGATCACTCTGCAAAGTATCATGAGCTCCAGATGCAGGAGGCGTCTCGTTTTCTGTGACATGTCTCCTACATCCCTCCCCTGTCTTCCACAATCAAGAGAAAGGGGAAACATCGTATCACTTTCATAGACAATGATGGCTCAGAGAGTTCCACAGAAACCTGGTCCACTGCTCTTGAGCTTTGGTTAGTGAGTTTCTAGGGGAAAAAAAAATCTTTGCACGTGATTAGCACAGAATACCTGCTGTCTCTTTCTATGCCACCTGCAAAAGCCCATCCAGATACCTTATGTTTGTATCAGGACCATAGGGCAGAATTCCCAAGAAGTCCAAGCATCTTAGGACCATATTTAGAGAATAACTACTTTAAATTATATAGTAAAACTAGCAGTTTGTTGCGGAGAGAGAAAGGGATTACAAGCCAGCACATCCTCCCACAGACACATATGTTAAATCCATCTCACTATCTTAAGGGGAAATTTGAAATTATAAGTGAAGATGTGTAAAATCCTTTGCATCCCTTAAATGAAAGGGAGTTTGTATATTTATCTCCCTTTGGAAGGAAACCAGTCCACTAAATCTGGTACAAATTTTTTAAAAACCCCACTGATTAGGGATTCGGCTGATTAGTTTAGCTGCTATTTCCCAACCCTCCTGATGAAAAGCTGCATTAATAAAATAATCTGTTTCCTTTCCAGAGCAATAATTTTCAGGACAAATTTAAAAATCAAATGAACTCTACAAGCATTTAGTCCCCTTAACACTTGTGTATACTTCCTTCTGCTTTAACTCTTTTTTAGAGGGTCAAAGAAAGAGAGAAAATTAAGAATGAGAGATAACTATTACCACTAGGGAAATTAAGTGTAACAAGGTCTATCAAAACATCGTGAAGGTTAGTTTTCAAATAAATAAAAGCAGGAAATGAAAAGCTTCAGAAAAACCAACCTGAGGTATAAGACAGGGATCCTATGTGAGAATTATAACTGCACTTCCTATTATTTCAGGTTGTGCTAATGTTATTTGGAATATTACATATCAGAGATAAAAGGCTGGTAAAAACAAATGTCAAATGGTGAATGTTAAAAGGCTTCAGTTTCTCCCCCAGCCTTAATCCCTGTGTCTAAGATTTGTGCAAATGCAGAGAGAATCACCATGAGACTCAATTCTGAAGAAAAGTCACATATCAAAGTTGGCTTAGGAAGAAACGCTGGCCGGGAGAAAAGAGGTGAGGAGCATCATGGGGCAGGAGGCGGGCAGGAGGCTGGGAAGAAGCCTCGCACATTCTCTTTTTTCCCCCCGAAATACGTGATCAGATTTTTTTGTTTTTTGTGTTTTTGGGTTTTTTTTTTTGTATTTTATTTTATTTTTATTTTTTTATTTTTTGAGGGCAGTGTCACTGGCCCTCATATGTGGGACCCGAACCAGGGCCGTTGGCTTCCCAAGCCAGCGCTTAACCACTGCGCCACTCAGCCGGCCCAGATTTTTTTTAAGTTAATAATTGGATTAAAAATGAAGCACTGCTGAAAATTTCTGTTCTATTTTGTAAGTGAAAACAAGCGAGAATGGGGCTGTCCTTTGAGCCGCAACATTTACCCAGCACTGTACCCAGGGAGCAGGAATGGCTGTAGGCTAACAGTGAGCTCCACAGGGCCTGAGCGGCTCTGCTGGAGCCCCGGAACGAGCAACATGCCGAGGGCGTGCACAGAAAGGCTACGGAAGGTGGCACGGGCCCTTCCTCACAGCAAGCCAGGCTGCCTCTGTGTATTGCAAAACAGAGCAGTGCTTTTACAATAAAGAAGTGATGAGAAAAATGTGACTTCCTTCAAAATGCAGCTGGAGGAAAAGGTGTATTTTAAGGTGAAAACGGAGAAGAAAGATAAACTTTCACAAGGAGTGTTTTTATAATAAAGTCCATTTCACTGCAGAGGGAAGTCACCGCAGATTTCTGCTGAGATTTCTACTATGCTCTTCTTCACTTCTGTCAAAGACAAACATAACAAACCACTAGGAATTACCTATGAAAATATGTCCTATTAGACAATAAACACTGAACTAACTTAACTGCTCTTTAGTATAGGTTCTCCCTAAATTTTCTAAGAAACATCCTGTTCCTCTAACTGGAGCTCGTGAAGAGAAAGAAGACCACAATGAAGTTAAGTAAATTGGTGCTAATATGTCATAATGGGAAAAAATTACAGCCAAGAGTCCTAAGTTACTCTTGCCCTGGGGTGAGTAGCTGTTTAGTGCTGGCTGGTAGGCAGGGTTACCAGGCAGAAAAGTGGCCTGGAGGTCAGGAGTCCTGTGCTGCAGGCCCAGCGATGCCTTTGCGTGTCCATTTAACTTTGGACAAGTCTCTTGGATTTCAGGTAAATCACTTCAGGTTGAACAAGATGACCTCAGGTGTTCCCCTTAACACTAAGATTCTACACTGATGACCTGATTTTCTGACCACGTATAGATCAGAAAGAGTACATTAAAATGCCGTGGAAATAAATCCTAGCCGAAGAAAAGCTGATTGAAAATGAATCACTTCAGCAAAACACTTAAACAAAGGAGGGTTTGAATATTTAATGTTTCCCTTTGGAAGAAAAACAATGTGCTAAATCCAGTCCCCTACCCCCAATCCCACTGATTAGGAATTTGAATAATCAGTTTTACCTGCCAACAGTACAGAATCACTCGTGTTAGCACACACCACCACGAAAAGGTAGCACACACAAGAGGAAGTGGAGAGCCAAATGGAGAGGCTGAGAGGTCAAGTCACAAGGTGATGTGAGGCATTCTAAATCTATGTGTACTCACGCATGTGGGTAATTCAAGGAACACCAAAGCACGGGAACATCTGCAAAGCACTTTCAGGCAAAGAACATACCAGGCAGCACTCAGAGAAGGATTTTTTGGGAGGTCGTGCAGGAGGAGGTGGACCCTGATCCCACTCCCAGAATGCCATGGAGTTCTGACAGACCAAAAGTTCCCCCGGAGGCTAAGAGGATGGAGAAATGCCAATGGCAGAAAAGCAAAAAAGAAAAGGATATGGGAGAAAGAGACAAACAAAACAGGCATGCATATGATAAAGTCACAGCAAAAGAAAGGGGAGAGAAGAAAATACGGTAGCACGAAGAAAAGCACTAGACAGATGATGCTTCACTTAAGAAAATATTTAAAATCATACATGTGTGAACACATCAACAAAAAGCAGTATATATTTGGAATGATGTTTTCTGCTTTATTTCTACGCATTTGAGTTTAGACAATACTTAACAGATCTTCTGATTTTTCTTTTAATCACAAGAAATAATCAACTTATTTAATATTATTCAAATATATAATTATGGTTTTATTTTCAAGTTGTACAAATAAAGCATAGGATCTTAATTTTAAAATAATAAAAATTAAAAAAAAACTTTTAAAATGGTGTCAGTAAGCCAAGGACAAAACACAGGCAAATCCAACTTTACTCACTAAGTTTAAATTACGCTTGAAACTTAAAAATGTCCACACTTCAAGAAATTTTTTTCCCCTACGGGAGACACACTGACCAAAAATATCCCTTGAACTTAGCCTTGTACTTGTGGTACACAGGAAGACTTGTTTTAGAGCCTTATTTTAATGTACTGAAATTATAAAAATGGGAACAAAGGTGTTTTCTGCTATAGGTCAGTACAAAAGGATTACTATTTTAAAATATTAATATAACTGAACTGTTCTATGCATAGAATGGGAAAGAACCTACACAATGACACCTGCTGGGCCGAGCGAGTCTGGAGCGTGGCTCCTGCATCACGTACCCCAGGAGAGCAGCCCACATACCTCCCTCAAGTCGTTGTCCAGCCCCACGTGCTCGGAATGCTGGCGAAGGCGCTCTTTCCTGCGCTGCGTGGTGGCACTGCGACTCACCCAGCGACTGAAAAGACAGGAGGTGTTGGTGAAAATAACCCAACGAAAAAAATGGGGCCACTTACCTTTAAAAGAGAAAGAATGAACAGTTCAAAACAAAAGACTAACAATAGTTATTTTTCTGTTTTTTTAAATGTAACAGCTTTACTGAGATATAATTTAAGTACCATACAACCACCCATTTGAAGCATGTAATTCCACATGGTGTTTAGTATTTCATCACTACAGTCAATACTTTTTAAAAACTGAGGTTAAAAACTGCATGG
Organism: Aselliscus stoliczkanus; assembly: GCA_033961575.1. Taxonomy (NCBI): domain Eukaryota; kingdom Metazoa; phylum Chordata; class Mammalia; order Chiroptera; family Hipposideridae; genus Aselliscus; species Aselliscus stoliczkanus. Next base: position 165,841,160 of record CM066727.1, on the reverse strand, counting down.
TATCAGGCCGGCCGAGTGGTGCGGTGGGTAAGCGCTGGCTTGGGAAGCCAGTGGCCCCGGTTCTGGTCCCACATGAGGGCCAGTGACACTGCCCTCAAAAAACCCACAAAAAACAAAAAAACAAAAAACTGCATGGTATCTCCTCTGAAATGATCCTCTGCTTTCTATCATACTGGTCCAACAGAGCCACAATCCTTGGCTGAATACTACCCGTTCACTTCCTTACTCTATTCATGTAGACTCGTTCTTAATTTCACTCATGATTTACCTATTCTTTAGCAGCTCTCCCCCAATTCCCTCAAAAGCTATTCCATAGCTTTCACTTCACCCTCAGGCGTCTCCACTCGTAACTGATCACCCACCTTGCCTCCTTCCTCTGGCCCTCTATTTAATGATACATACACACAGTCACCTCGTCTTTCTTCTAATCTCTAAGTATCAAATATACTGGCCATGGCTCAAAACTATTTCTTCCACCTGTACCCCTGACCAATTCTCTCTTGCCTTCTTCAGCCTGCTCCACTAGTCCACTCCTTTGCTGTCTCTCCAGTTTTTCCCTTCCAATTGAAAATTTCCTTTCAACTTATAACCATGCTGGTCTCTCTCTCTCTCAACCCTCTATAGTGATGTTAAATCTCTTTTCTTCATTCTTCTCATATGAAAATGCTTAAAGAGAGTTTAGATGTAAGGTCTCTACTTATTTACTTTTGGATCTTTAGTTCATCTCAAATCAGCTTCTTCCCAGGAAAATGCTCTTGACTGAAGCCACTGATAGCCCTTCCTGCCATGTGCAATGGCTATTATTCATCAATTATCAGCTTACTCAAACCTCTCTGCTATGTTTAGCAGTACTGATCACTCCTACCTTAAAACTACAACTATTTTCAATTACCTCAATGGTTCCAATGGGATAAGCTCGCTCACCTTTGTTCATGAAGTTTTCTCCCAATTTCTATTTCAGTAGTACAAATAAAGCTTAGATAGCTTAGATGGCACACAGGACATGTTCTATGATTATTCCAAATCTAAATTAGATACCCCTCTTGTACTTCCCAACTGTAGCATCTACCACAGTGTGTTATTCTTACTTATCCCTATTTTCTACAAAATCCTCTCTACTATAAACTCTTGAAGGGCTTATATTATGTCTGTCAGCCATTTTACTGGCAGAGTCTACTACATTACCTGCCCTTCTACAAATACACTTTAAATAAATAATCAGAGATGCAGTCTAACATTTAAGTGTACAGGTGTTCATCACAGCATGTAAGCAGTAACAAATTCTGTGTTTTATTCATTCCAAGAATCACATTTTGGCTTTTAAATGTTCCTGAAATTAGGATGTATCTTTCACTCCAAAACCATGCTGAATGTATAATTTTTCCAAAAAGCTTTTGAGTTAATGGCAGATTTTACAGCCAACAGTTACTTAGAATTAAGTAAATGTGTTCCAAACAACCTAAATGTTAAACAGTAGGGGGTGGTATACAATGAAATATCATACAGTCATTTAAAAAATCAAGTTTCTAGAAATATTAATATGGGACAGTGCTCCTGATATAACAGTGAATGAAAAGCAAAACACAACACTGTATAAACAATATTCTGATTTTGTAAAAAAGAAAAAAAAAAGTGTGAACATGCACATATGTGTGCACACATACCAGGATCCATGCACTGGAAAAACATTAACACTAAATGGTAACATCTCATGGTGGTATCATTATGGGTGATTTTAAAATGTACCCTTATCGGGGTGACCCAGAATTCCAGAATTGCTGATTTCCTATTCAAAGCTCTTTCTTTCCAACTTACCATATTCCCTATTGATACCCTCCTTTGTGTCCTTTCTTGTAAAACACTTCTTTATTACTCATTTGTTAATAAAACACTTGTATTCACCTAAAATCAAGAACTCCCCTAAACCCAAATAACTATTTTCAATTCTAACCACATTCAGATATTTTCTAAATGGAATCATCTCCCATAAAGAATGATAGGGTTTAGCTGGAACAACAAAAAGAAAAAATAATAAAGAAGAATGAAAATAGTTTAAGAGACCTCTGGGACAACATGAAATACAACAACGTTCGCGTCATAGGAATACCAGAAGGAGAAGAGAAGAAGCAAGGGATTGAGAATGTATTTCAAGAAATAATGACTGAAAACTTCCCTACCCTGGTGAAGGACATCGACATACAAGCCCAGGATGTGCAGAGAGTTCCAAACAGGCTGAATCCAAACAGGCCTACACCAAGACACATCATAGTTAAAATGGCAAAGCTTAAAGACAAAGACAGAATCCTAAAAGCAGCAAGAGAAAGACAGCAGGTTACATACAAAGGAACTCCTATAAGACTAACAGCTGACTTTTCTTCAGAAACTCTGCAGCCAGAAGAGAGTGGCAGGAGATATTCAAAGTGACACAAAATAAAGGTCTGCAACCAAGATAAAGGTCTGCTCTACCCAACATGGCTATCACTTAAAATTGAAGGAGATATAAAGAGCATCTCAGAAAAGAATAAGCTTAAGGAGTTCATTAACACCAAGTCAGCATTGCAAGAAATGTTAAAAGGGCTTTTTTAAACAGAAGAAAGGGGAAAACAAGCTAACCCAGGAAGACAAGTAATACAAATAACAAAATGGCAATAAATATGTACCTATCAGTAATTACTTTAAATATGAATGGGCTAAATGCTCCAATCAAAAGACTCAGAGTGGCTGAGTGGATAAGAAAACAGGACCCATGCATATGCTGTCTACAAGAGACTCATCTCAGATCAAAAGACACACACAGTCTGAAAGTAAAGGGATGGAATAAGATATTTCATGCAAATGGAAATGACAAAAAAGCTGGAATAGCAATACTTATTTCGGACAAAATAGACTTTAAAATGAAGACTACAATAAAAGACAAAGAAGGGCACTACATAATAATAAAGGGATCAATTCAACAAGAGGACATAACCCTAGTAAACATCTATGCACCCAACATAGGAGCTCCTAAATATATTAAACAGATTTTGATAGACATAAAAGCAGAGATCAACAATAACACTATCATAGTAGGGGACTTCAACACCCCGTTGTCACCAATGGACAGATCCTCCAGACAGAAAATCAACATGGACATAGTGGCCTTAAATGACACTTTAAACCAGCTGGATTTAACTGATATTTTTAGAGCACTTCACCCCAAACCTACAGATTATACATTCTTCTCAAGTGCACATGGAACATTCTCCAAGATACACCACATGTTAGGCCACAAAACAAGTCTCAACAAATTTAAGAAGATTGAAATCATATCAAGTGTCTTCTCTGACCACAATGCTATGAAACTAGAAATCAATTATAAGAAGAAATCTGGAAAGCTTACAAATACATGGAGGCTAAAAACACTCTACTAAATAGTGAGTGGGTCAAAAATGAGATCAAGGAGGAAATCAAAAGATACCTCGAAACAAACGAAAATGAAAACACCACGACCCAAAATCTCTGGGATGCAGCGAAAGCAGTCCTAAGGGAGAAGTTCATAGCAGTGCAGGCCTACCTAAAGAAGGAAGAAAAATCTCAAATCAACAGACTATCTTTACACCTAAGGGAACTCAAAAAACAAAAACAGCAAAACAAGCCGAAATGGAGTATAAGGAAGAAAATAATAAAGACCAGAGCAGAAATAAATGAAATAGAGAACAAAAAAAAACACAAAACAATACAAAAGATCAATGAAACCAAGAGTTGGTTTTTTGAAAAGATAAACAAAATCGACAAACCCTTAGCCCAACTAACCAAGCAAAAGAGAGAGAGGACCCAAATTAATAATATCAGAAATGAAAGAGGAGAAGTGAGAACAGATATCACAGAAATGCAGAAAATTTTAAGAAAACACTATGAGCAACTATATGCTAACAAATTCGACAATCTGGAAGAAATGGATAAATTCCTAGAAGCATACAATCTACCAAGTCTGAACCAAAAAGAAACAGAAACGCTGAACAGACTGATTACTGCCAAAGAAATTGAATCAGTAATCAACAATCTTCCAACAAACAAAAGCCCTGGACCAGATGGCTACACAGGTGAATTTTACAAAACATTCAAAAAAGAATTAATACCTATTCTCCTCAAACTATTCCAAAAAATACAGGAGGGAAGGCTCCCAAACTCTTTCTATGAAGTCACTATCACCCTGATTCCTAAGTCAGATAAAGATATTACAAAAAAGAAAAACTACAGGCTGATATCCCTAATGAACATAGATGCAAAAATTCTCAACAAAATACTAGCAAACCGAATTCAGCATCTCATTAAAAAGATCATACACCACGATCAAGTGGGATTCATTCCTGGTATGCAAGGCTGGTTCAATATCTGCAAATCAATTAACGTAATACATCACATTAACAAAATGAAAAATAAAAATCATATGATCATATCAATAGATGCAGAAAAGGCATTTGACAAAATCCAGCAGCCATTTATGATAAAAACTCTTAGCAAAGTGCGAATAATGGGATCATATCTCACCATAATAAAGGCCATATATGATAAGCTTACAGCCAACATCATGCTCAATGGGGAAAGGCTAAAAGCTTTCCCCTTCAGATCAGGAAAAAGATAAGGTTGCCCACTTTCACCACTTCTATTTAACATAGTTCTGGAAGTTCTAGCCACAGCAATCAGACAAGAAAATGAAATAAAAGGCATCCAAATTCGAAAAAAGGAAGTAAAATTGTCATTATATGCAGATGACATGATACTATAGACAGAGAATTCCAAAGACTCCACCAAAAAACTGCTAGAAATGATAAATGAATTTGGTAAGGTAGCAGGATACAAGATTAATATTCAGAAATCAGTTGCATTTGTATATAGCAATAATAAACCATCAGAAGAAGAAATCAGGAAATTGATCCCTTTTACAATTGCTTCAAAAACAATAAAATATCTAGGAATCAATTTAACTAAAGAAGTAAAAGACCTGTACTCAGAAAACTATGAGACACTGAAGAGAGAAACCAAAGAAGATACAAATAAATGGAAATACATACCATGCTCATGGATAGGAAGAATTAATATAGTTAAAATGTCAATACTACCTAAGGCAATATATAGATTCAATGCAATTCCAATCAAACTACCAAGGACATTTTCCTCAGAAATAGAACATAGATTCCTAAAATTTATATGGAACCACAAAAGACCCCGAATAGCCATGGCAATCTTGAGAAATAAGAACAAAGTGGGAGGCATCACACTACCTGACATCAAAACATACTACAAGGCTACAGTAATCAAAACAGTATGGTACTGGAATAAAAACAGACACAGAGACCAATGGAACAGAATTAGAGAGCCCAGGAAGAAACCCATCCATATGCGGTCATTTAATCTATGACAATGGATGCAAGAATTTACATTGCAGTAAAGATAGTCTATTTAATAAATGGTGCTGGGAAAATTGGACTGACACGTGCAAAAAAATGAAAATGGACCACCTACTTACACCATATACGAGAACAAACTCAAAATGGGTTAAAGACTTAAATGTAAGACTTGAAAGCATAAAACTCCTAGAAGAAAACATAGGGAGTAAGTTTGCAGACATTACCCTGAGTAATATTTTTACTGATATATCCCCTTGGGCAAGGGAAATAAAAGAAAAAAATGAACATATGGGATTACATCAAACTTAAAAGTTTTTTCACAGCAAAGGAAATCATCAATAAAACAAAAAGGCAACTTACTGAATGGGAGAAGATATTTGCCAACGATATATCTGACAAGGGGTTAATATCCAAAATTTATAAACACTCATGCAACTCAACACCAAAAAACAAACAACCCAATTAAAAAATGGGCAGAGGATATGAAGAGGCATTTCTCTAAAGAGGACATACAGATGGCCAACAGGCATATGAAAACATGTTCAACCTCACTATTCATCAGAGAAATGCAAACACAAACCACAATGAGATACCACCTCACTCCGGTCAGAATGGCTATCATCAACAAGTCAACAAACAACAAGTGCTGCCGAGGATGTGGAGAAAAGGGAACCCTGGTGCACTATTGGTGGGACTGCAAATTGGTGCAGCCATTATGGAAATCAGTATGGAGGTATCTCAAAAAACTGGAAATGTAACTGCCGTATGATCCAGCAATTCCACTGTTGGGTATCTACCCTGAGGAATCCAAGACGCTAATTCGAAAAAATATATGCACCCCTATGTTTATTGCAGCGCTATTTACAACAGCCAAGACTTGGAAACAACCGAAATGCCCATCGGTAGATGACTGGATTAAGAAACTGTGGTACATTTATACAATGGAGTATTACTCCGCTATAAAGAAGAATGAAATTGTACCATTTGCAACGATATGGATGGACCTAGAGACTATTAAGTGAAATAAGTCAGTTGGAGAAAGACAAATACCATATGATTTCACTTATATGTGGAATTTGAATAACTGAATGAATGAGCAAAGGAAACAGAAACAGTCTCATAGATATAGAGGAAAAACAGGGTTGCTAGTTGGGAGGGGGATAGGGATGAGAGAAGGGGAAGGGATTAGACAGCATAAATAGGTAACTACAGTATTGTCACAGGGATATGAAAGACAGTTCAGGGAATATAATAATGTTGTAAAAATTTTGTGGGGTGTCAGATGTTCACATATATTATTAGGGAGACTACTTCATAGATGGAGTAGAGGCTTGATCAGTGCACTGTATATCTGAAATTGATGTTGTATAATATTGTATCCCAACTGTAATTGAATATATAGATAGTCACGGGATGTGGATTATATGGTGGAAGGGAGTCAAAGGAATTGTAATAGATAGTATGATATGGGGGGGAGGAGTGGGGTGGAAAATTGGGGGAGAGGGGTTGTCAGTTTGAGGGGTAAAAAGTATAACTATTGCACTGTGTTGTACACCTGAAGCTAATTTAAAAAAAAAATAGATAAGGTCATTAGAGTAGGTTCTAATTCAACATGATTGGTGTCCTTATCAGAAGGGAAATTTCAACACAGACACAGAGAGGTGAAGATGAAGATGTGAAGATGAAGACAGAGACTGGAGTTATGCTACTACAAGCCAGGGAATGCCTGGGGCTACCAGAAGCTGGAAAGGGCCTCAGAGGGAGCATGGCCCTGCCAATACCTTGGTTTTGGATTTCCAGCTTCCAGAACTGTGAAAGAATAAACTTCTGTTGGTTTCAGTCACTGAGTTTGTAGTACTTTGTTACTAGGAATCTAATACAGATAGTGAAATAATTCGGATAATGAAAGTATAACTTTTCTAATTTTATTAGACAGTATGTATTAGCATTATATTTAAACAGTCATTTAAAGTGAAACTATTTCCAGGGACACATTACCTGAAAAAGAAAAAAAAATCCCTAGTCTTTGTCTTTTTTTTTCCTTTTTACATGATGGAATTAAAAGTCAGATACTCAAGAGTGTCAATCCATATATCAAATGGATTAATCTGGCCTTTGAATAAAATAATCAGATAGATAAGACATTTAATGGTTAAGCATTACTTCACGCTTCATTCATTTTTCAACCAGGTATTCAAATAAAGAACGTGCTTACTTGTTATTAGTTGGTCCTGTTGCCAAGACATCGGACTGTAACTTTGGAAAGAACCCTTGCTCATATTTGCCTTGACCAATTTTCATATCAAGTAGATGTGGGTGGATTGCAGTGTGATCCATTTTCATCAGCCGCTGTTCAATTGACTGGGCTATAAATTGAATTTATAACAAATTAGAGACATTTCATTGGTTAAGCCTTAAAAAAATTATGCTTCTTCCACTCATGCACCAACAAGGAACTCAATCTTTCTGACACTCTGAAAAAGATTTTTACAAAAGCTCTTCAGAAATCAGTATAATGTAAGTATAAAAAGGTTAATTTTAAATAAATACTGGATGATTAATTTTCTTGATATTTCTACCTTTGTCAAAAGAAGGGCAGTGGGGTTGAAAAATCTGGAATTCAGTACTGGCACTGTTTCCAGCAAGTGGGAAATTCAATATTCTTAATGAAAATATGGTTCTAAGTACAACATTAAAGAAAATTATGGCAAATAAAACATTTTCCTTGAGCTGAAAGACAGGTAAAGGCAAGGAAAAGCAAGCACAGAAGCCTTGTATTACTTTGTACGAAGACCCATTAAATATTCGTGGTTCTCCATTTGTGAAAACAAGGAACTGTGTAAAGTTTATTACTTTTTCCCACAGTCACATTCTCATTAGGAGTCACGTCGGAGTGTTTATTAGATCGAGAGGGTAATGCAGAGAAAGAAATAAGCAGGCATTTAGAAAACGTCCAGAGGATAAGAAACTGACCTTTTGAAGAATAAAATAGGGCACAGTTCAAGATAGGAATTACTCATCATTTCTATTTTTAAACACGGAAGTTAGGAGGATGTCTCAAAGACTCAAGAAATCGTGAATTATGTCTCTGGTAAGAAATATGATGTTGAATGTTTTTTGAACTGAATTTTCAAGAGGAAATGTAATATTTGAGAATCAAGACGATGTCTCCAAGCTTTTGTCTAGACATTACTAAAACGGAAGAACCAGCCGTGGTGGTGGCTGTGGGATAAACAGAACACACTGCGTGAAGTGCTAATCTTGGGATTTAAGAAATAAAAAAGCATTTTTATAAATGTCTCATAGAATCAGTTTATTTTGCATCTTCTACACCAGCAGATTAAGTACTGTTAGGTCTTCATTGCACACAGTCTAAAAAATTCTTTCTTGGGAGAGTAAAGGTTTGTCCAGGACACACTCTGCTCTTGTGAAAAGAGCATGCTTGATACTGTTTTATGTGAGATCGGTGCTTCACCCACGCCAGTTGCCTGAGTCTGATGATAGTAGTTAAGGGAAACTTTGTGGAAGTCGCTATTACCCTCTATGACTTAAACTTTAAAATGTTAAATATAGGGGCCGGCCGAGTGGTGCGGTGGTTAAGCGCTGGCTTGGGAAGCCAGCGGCCCCGGTTCGGTCCCACATGTGAGGGCCAGTGATCACTGCCCTCAAAAATGAAAAAAAAAAAAAAAAAAGTTAAATATCTACTTTAAACTTCCCTAATTTTTCTTCATAACCCATATGAATTTATCCAAAATTTTTTTGAATTTTATTTTATTTTTAATGTGCAACTTGTAACTTCTCTTGAAACATAATCGATGTGTTTTATGTTAGGCAAAAGGATGCCATGTTTTAATGTGAAATGATATTTAATTTTCAACAATGCCCCTGGCTCTCCACAACCTTATCTATACTCGCAATGCTTCCTAATATTTATAAAACACAATTAACACAGATGGTTTAGGCAAAATAATGCTTAGATTCACTGCATGGAATTTTCTGAAGTCCCTGCCAATTTTATGTTCCATGAAATACTACAAAATTCCATCTCTGCCAATGAGTGCCTCTGTACTCATGAAAGGAAAAAAAGAAACGCAGTTTCAGTTTTTCCATTGGATTTAAAATGACAGAAAAATTCATCTGATACTGAGTTATTCTCCTTTAGTTGGGATGCTTTTTAAAAACAGAAATCATAATGCACAGTGAATTACTCTTGGGTTTACATTTAAGATTGTCATAAACATAATGAATACAACGTTACTTTTCAGTGATTAGACCACAAGTGAATACTAAACATTCAGAAATGATTAAATGCCTGCTTTGAGAGGTCATGGGCCTGTTATACTTTCAAAGGTTTGTGCCAAAATGTATTTTCTGTGATCAGCAAAGAAAAAGAAACTGCATTCCTATCAACTTGATTAGACTCTGGTGCCACAATGTCAACAGCAGGTAGCCTCTCCCTAACGCATTCACCTGCAAATTAAAATTCTTTTCAGTGAGAGACAAAACAAAAGCAAAATAACAAAAGACAGAAACAATCAGACAATAAAAATCCAATGTTAACCACAAAATCCCAACGTCTATAGCTTTTGTTTGAGGTGGGTAGACAATTTGACCTGATAAAAGTTATAAATAACTGCATCCTCTTTGAGTAACTGACACATCACAGCCAACTGCCTCTTTTAACTTTTTAAAAAAGTCTTTGATAAATTAAATTCCTGGGAGATTACTGCTTTAGAATCTCATTTTCATATATGTTAAATCTAGGATAGTACATTTTCAAGAGTATTAAAGAATTTGTCATGATAGTGGGAGCAAACTCGTTGAGAGGCTGAATGAAAATCTATTTTAATTTAAAAGATTTTCTGGAATCAGTGCTTAGTTCCATAGAAAAAAAGTCCTGTCAGGAAGGGAGGAACAAAACTAGCTCAACAAAGCATTGTGCTATTCATATGGCCATTAAAGCTCTGAAAGGCACACTATTCAGGGAGCCAGCACAGACAATTTCACTCATTCTACTCTCTCATTTCCAAAAACACAGAAGTAATTGTCACTTCCTGAAGGGCTCCAAGGATCTACCCTCATACGTATGAGGGACTATGATACAACGAGTTATCGGAGAGACTTCTTAAGGCTACATAAATATGCTACTTTCCTTAAATATGCTACAACTACATCACAACTCCTGTGACTTTGGTCTATTGAAATCAGTGAGAAAGAACAAAGACACTCCACATGGTTCCTTTTTCTCCGGAGGAAAAATTGCTTTCAAATAGCGCCTATGTTTGAAGGAAAAGGAACAAAAGGAGGGGGCCTCAGGTGATAAATACCAGTGTATTTGGCAAAGAAAAGAGTTAGGAAGCGGGTATAAATGTATAAAATGGTACGGATTTATACATTTTACATGTTTCTTTATTGAATGAACCGCTAACATGGTAGTAAGGCTGCAGGGGCTAAAGTCATTCAAACCTGGGTTCAAATCATGAGTTGGCCATCACAGCTACGCTATCATAAGCAAGTTACCTAACCACTCAGTTTTCTCAACTGTAAAATGAGAATGGTTATACAATAAAACAGAAGTAAATGTGCCTTTGCCCCTGCATCATTAAAATCGAATACAAAAAGGCATGTAAAACACCTGGTAAAATGTCCAGTGGGTAGTAAATATTCAGTAAACATTGACTATTAATATGATTATTTCTTTAGTGGACTGTATTATACTGCTAGGCAAGGCTGGCCAAGACTCGTAATTCTCTGAGGAAAAAAATTGGTGTCAGGGCTGGGAAACCTCTAATTTGAATACAAGAATCCAGAGATTTAACTTCAGTAAATGAAGCTATTATAATTGATGGCGCCACTAAAATCAGTATACTGTTTTAGTTATGTAAATTAGGCAGCATCTCCGATTTACTATTTTAAATGAATGCTTTATCTTTTCCTGGATAATGAGGAAAGAGGTGAGAAGTAAAAAAAGGCAACATAAACAGCAAGACAGAAATGAATGTCTTTTTTCCATTAAGGCAATAAAGACAATAAGACAAAAATCCTAGCAACCCTGTAGTTAATATTCCATTCAGTTTATTATTGCTTTTCCTCTTCTAAGAGAAGAGGAATGTAAAGTAGCAATAAGATGGACATTAACTCACAGAAACAGAAGGAAACAAAACTAAAGAAAGGACCTCTTTTGATACTTGGCAGAGATTAAGTATGAAGTTGAAAACTGAAAATTAATTTTATGGTTTATAAGGCCAGCCATGTATAAAGAGAAATAATCATGGATTTTAAGTTAATTTTGAAGGGGATGGCAAATGTACCTGCTTCTTTTAAAGTGCTGCATTTCTGATACATAGAAGTCCTCAAGGTGGGGGCCCTTACATTATACAGTCTTATCTTCTCAATCCGAGAGTCAAAGACTCGAAGCAAAGGATCTTTCTCTTCCCACTGAGACATAATTTTATTATCAATAAAGGTGGCAAACATCTGTGTTTCAATGAAGCGTGAAAGAAATGGCAGGTATGGCTCAGGCTGGTCACACAGAAAGGAAGCCTGTAATGAGATAATTAAAAAATTATTAGTGCAAAGAGACCATCTCAACACGAAATGATAAATCCAAAAACTGTCTGTTGCTAAGGTTGTTTTAATCTTATACAAAACAGATGCTTGAAATTCAAAACTCCTTCAAAACTTACTTTTCCTTCTTTTCTTCTAAATGCATGGAATTTAGGTCACTTAGGTCTTTAGCATTGATCCTACCTTTCAAAATCGATTTACATTCCGATTCTCATGGCCATTATGTAGAAAAGAGTGCATCATTAATGAAAGATGGCGGATCAGTTGCTACACAATCGTCAATCATTCTTTTCACTTACCATTAAATTTGACCCCTTTCCCTAGTGAGCTATAATTTCTTCTGCTCTCTATTCCTAGCCTATGCAATATACCTCCACGTCATAAGGCCACGGCAAGGTGATTATCTGATAAAATAATGATATTTACTTAAGTAGCCTTAAGTAAAAACAATATGGAGTTTGTGTTTATAGGTGAAATCTTTTTGTTCTTCTTCAAGTAAGTGGATGTTTTTCTAGGCCTCAACTCTGTTAGAGACTGATGGATGAGGTTCATTCAATATCAAATTCCTTCCAGACCTGTGCAGACAGAATAGTCTAGGCCTTAACAACTAAAAAAAGTATTGTCCCAAAACCATTCAAAGCCAGCCAAGCCGATGGAAAACATGTCACCAGCCACATGTTCCTGTTGTCTGCCAGTGTGTCTGCTGCATGGAATGGTTCAGTAAACTGCAATCAGTTTTTAATTCAGAATGCTCACTTTTTTCTCTGGTTCTTCAGGTCTACATGTGTATAGGAATTCTAGTTGCAGCTTGGTACTAGCTAAAGTTTGGAAGTGAATTACTATGTCAGCTGCTGGGTTGGTTTGCCTTGTCATTCATTAGAGTAGAAGCAGTGAGGCAGAAGACAGAAGGGGAAGAAGGATGGAAGGGTGAGTTCTGACATAAGGCTGTTCTCCTTAATACTCATCCCCGTCTCCCTGGCATATTTAGTTTCCATTCTGAAGTTTAGGAAGCCTTTTAAAAACTTCCTTACAAAAACCTACTTACTCAGTTTAAGTGCCTTCATAGTTCAGATGTATTCACATATTATTATATCCAAATAGCCAGAGAAAGGTTCACAGTAGTCTCTAGAAATCAGTTCACCTCTTCAAAAGGTATCGTTCAGATAAATATCAAGTTTACTTTTTATAGAGCAAACAGCTCTTTTCCCCCTAAGTGGGCCAAATGTCTGGCTTTGATATTCAGACCCTCACAGACTATATAACATGTAAGGCCAGTAAAGACGGGGCCTGCACGGCTAGTATGTGATGGTCCTGTAAATCTTCCTAGCGAAAAATGAGATGATTACAGGCCTTTTGGAATCCAACAGGAAACTTCCATTTCTCTAGGGCTTATGTAAGAAGAATTCCATTTATAGTTTGAAGCTACACAAAGATTAAGAGGGAAGAAAGTACCAGTGCTCAATTCAGATAAGAATTTGAATTGCCCCAAGGATAAATCATGAGTGTACACAGAGTAGTTCAAAGCTGGATAGGAAAAAACGTGGAAAAATGGTTAAGCTTAATGAGAAAGGAGTCTAAAAGCAGGAATACATTTGGAGAAATGAAGGCTTCTTAATTTATTAAAGAAGTTTTCTCAAACAAGAAATGCACCAGAACTTAACTGTTCAACATAGTTTATATTCTCTGTCTGAAAAAACATTTGATGAAATCAGAAAATAATCTTTTATGCTATCTACCCGAACAGAATATTTTTACTCATACTTATTTGTCAGATGTTCCAATATTGTAGATTAGCCTCTTAGAATGTATTAGCCCCTCTGATAGGTCTTTCATGACACAGAGATACCATTTAGCAAAAAGCCATAATTCATCCTAATAGCAATATCATGCCTCAGCAATCACAGAGGCAGGGGATTGAACTATAATATACCCTGGTGACCTGAAAGAGTTAATGTCCATCCCTAAATGCTTTTCTCTGGGAAAAAAAAAAAAATATGGTGGATATGTCCAGAAAATCTGGCAGAAGAATACTCTATAATAAACTGTAGTTAGAAAGAAGCTTTAATATCAGCAGAACAATCAAAAAAGGTGGTACTATTTTGTTTTCCATTCCTCCAAATTAGAACAAAGCCTTAAACTTAGCATCATAAAACCCAATTCATTCACTCTCTTCTGATCCTAGAATGAAATAAAAATTTGCCTTCTAAAACTAAACTGTTTGTGACCTTTACATGGACAAGTTGTGATTTAGTTATAGGTTGAAGACAAAATATAAATAAGGATTTATTGAAAAGCAACAGGCCTTATTTAACTGAGCTTGATCCTAAAATATGAGTAAATGAAATTCTTTCAAGGTCAGAGAGTGTTAACAAATTTGAACAATCTGTGAAAATGGAGTTTCTATAATTCAAGAATTTTCAAAGTATCAAAAATTTAAAAATGAGATGAAAGGCAACTTAACTACAATTCAGTGACCAGCATAATGAGCTAGTTGATTTGCTTTCCTGTGAAATTATTTTATCTAGTGTAAGACACTGGTAAAGAAAAGTTCTCAATGGAAAAAGAGAGAGAAAAAAACTCTGTGTTTAAAAAAGTTAACAAAATCAAGTAAAATAGCCCACTAACGACCACAGAAGGGAAAATATGGTTCTTTTTACTTTGTCAAAGTTCTGCATCTGTTCCCGGTTGGTCAGCCAGGATTCCATGTCCTGGGCAGTCTGAATCACAAAGGCTTCATAATCTGCAAACATCTGTGTAAAGCGGTTGGCAAAGACCTCTCGGAGCTGTACATTGAGCTGGTAGTCCCTTAGTTCTGCCTCTTCACACTGAAGTTTCACATCCTTGTCTTTTTCACCCAGAGAGGCAGAGAGGTCCATTTTTTCCACAGTCACACCGGTCCTCTTGGCCAGGGCCTGGAGGCGGGCGATGGTTTCATTGCCCTTCAGTAACTCATACATACTGATGTTATTAGCCGAGACATTGCCATTCTTCTTGTCATTGACCAAGTCTTTCAGAACCAGGTTCTTCAGTTTGGTGGCATTCTCACTGCAATGGAGGCTGCCCTCAGGAGGGATCCCAAATTGAAAAAGAACTTCAGAGAGTTCCTGGATAAAATCCACTTTATTGGGGAACTGTGGAAATTCTTCAGGCAACTCAATAAAATGGTTGTCAATATCCACAAAGCACAAATTAGCCTGAAAGAGAAAAAAGAAATATAAAGATTTTAAAATAAAGGCATTTATGTTCTAAAATATTGTTGCTAACTATTATAAACATAGATTACACTGTCGCTTATGTTAACCTTCTCAAGATTAAGGAGTTTTTATTCTTTAAAAATAAATCTTTGGTGCCAGCATTTCCCCCATGTGAGTATTTTTATACCATATTTAATACAAATATATAATTTTCTCTGGCTCTCATCAATTCATTATAATCGGGGCATGACTGTGTAATTATATGGCATCCATTAGGCATTCCTGAATGGGCAAAGGTGCACAGACTGATAATACCGTACAAATTGAAGGCACTGGGTAAAATACTCACTGAATGCCCTTGTACTTTCTATGCCATTTAACTGCTCTAATGCCATCTGTAATTTAGAATTAACAGTAACTGCTAAAATGTAGCAGTCTTAGTACCTCCAAAATGGGATGAAATTGGCAAACAGCAATCCAATTCACAGAACATCCACAAATTTTCACTTTATCCAAAATTAGCTTCAAACTCTTGGACAACAAAAAACCATTTCAGAAGTCATTAGACAAACAGCAGGAAGCAGAGAGAAGTGGTGGAAGCAGTGCTTAGAAAACTATAAATGATTAACCCTTGGATAATGAGGAGTTGACCCAGGAGATATTTTTAAGTTGAGGAAAAGAGGACATAGAAATTAGAGTAAATTTTTTTTTTGAGGTTGCTTAATATTCTAGATTTTGAATAAAAAGACTTCAATATTTTTCAAGTAGATATGGAAAATTCAAGGGGCTAAGTACCTGCATAAAATTCTGATTATCCCTCAGGTACCTGATTATAGGAGACTCCAAACAGTATTTTCCTTCTACTGTTCAGACCTGGTTCTTAATCAGAGCTGGGCTGTCGGTGTAAAGTAAGGCTGTGCTCCTGGGAGGGAGACATGGCAAAAGTGAAGCCAGCCCATGACATAAAACTAATCCTGACAGCCTTAGGTGCTACACAGGGCATGGGTGGAAGTCAACAAACAGAACAGGAAGCTTCACCTCACAGCTCCCCATTTTGGCGCCCCCGCCCCACTCCCCCCGGGTCGGCAAGGAGAGGCTTCACACTGCACTTTGATTCTGAAAGATTCTGAATGCCAAGGTAAGGTGAAATGAGAACAGAGAGATCTCTGTTTTTCTCTTTGGATTCCTTCTCTTCATGTTAGATACTAATAAGCAAGAAGTATAACAAAGTTCCAAATCGAGCTCAAAAAAAACTCGATATCCCCCTATACACAAACAGAGAACCAACAATGATTTCTTCAAGCCCGAAGTGACCTTTGAATCCATTAATTCTGCAGATGAAGAAACTGAGGCCCAGGGAGGTGGGTGACTTCCTGGCACATGTCCCAGATACGCATCCTCAAAGAGCCTGATGGTTTAAGGGATTTTTTTTTCTGCAGTTTTCCTTATCTTCAATGTCAGCAGTTTCCTCTAAATAAAGAGCTGTAGTCACATCTTACTTAAGACAGTAGGGCTGCCTATTGCTGTCTTTAAATCCACATCTTTAGATATATTACATTTTATATATATATATATATATATATATATATATATATATATATATATATATTTTTTTTTTTTTTTTTTTCTTACAGTCACCAGAAAGCAGGATATGTATATTGAAATGCTTAAAGGGAGAAAGTAGGTCACCAAATTCAAATGGATGATTCACTATCTTTAAAAATGGAAGGGAAAAAAAGCCACTAACTTGCTAATCTAAATGTTAACCAGCAACCTCCCACCTCTTAAATTTTGTGCTGTCTCCTTCAGTAATACCTTCCTGCTTTCTCTCCCATCCTTTGCCTTCTCTTATGAAAAGAAAAAAATGATTTCTTTTGGGAAATTTTAACACCTGTTATGCTCATGTAATCACTGCCGAGCTGAAAGTGTGTGGCAAGGCGGGTGTTCTCGCAACAGGGCTGCTGTCCTGTCTCCATGTTCCTACAAGACTCTCCCTCCTGTCTGCGTAGAAGGGCCCAAATTGGGGCTTTGATTATCACAAAGTAGAAATAGGAAATGTGAATTTATGTTACAAAAATGCATTAAATAAAAACTAAAAAGCCGTTTTCTAAAATAAATAAGAACTCCACACAATGGAGTATTCTGATAAGTCGCTTTCTCATTTTTAAGACGATTAAATTAAAAAAATTCTATGAGAAGAGCTCAAGAAGTATTAATACACAACAAAAATAGACTCAACATCTCAATCTTATGCTGTTTTCTAAATGGTTCTATAATTTTACTGATCAATGATGCCCAAAGGCCTTCATGATATGTAATCACTTCCAATGAAAAACAAACATTCCCTCAAAAGGGAAAAAAGACGAAGCTTAATTATCTCCTTTGCTATGAAGCCTTCCTATGTCCCTATCCGAAAAGCATTTTGATTTCCTGTGTGTATATTCTTAGTTCATACATTCCTCTTACTAACATTTATTTTTAGCCTGTGTTACTGATATTGTTAAATGACTTATTTGGGAAAGCAGAAATCACCTCTTAACTTATCTTGATGTCTTCCAATGTATCCTACACCAGCAGTGCATGAGAAAAAGATGTGCTGAATGAATGAATATGGCTCAAAGAGATGGGCATTTTATTGACTTCCAGAACTGCAGGCAGGAGGAGGAACCAGGAATGTGAGGCCGAGGCAGCTCCCTCCACACTGAGTGAGGGATCTAGTTTCTCAATGGCTAAAGTTAAGCTGGCATAAGGAAAAGCCAGAGGAGAACATTTAAAACATGTCTATACTGTCCATGACCTGAAACTAAACAAACAACAACCAAAAAAAAAAAATTCCCGTAGAATCTCAGGGAAAGATATAGCAAAAACAAAAAGGGAAAAGCAATTCCATTTCAGTTTTCTCTTGTTGTTGTTTTTTTTTGTCTACCATTTACTGTAAAGACGAGCAAGAATCGTAGAAAGTGAAATGCCACTCTATGCAATTAATCCTCAGTGCTATCTATATCCTTTCAACCATCACTTCCACCCCCAAAGAAACAGTACAACAAATGGCTACTTGTACCTATCATTTTGGAATCACGGGAAAAGTGAGTAGGTGCTTAATTATAAGTTTACGTAGTTACATTAGTTAGCTAACAACTAAAATCATACCTTCTTAAAATAATCATTTCATAAACATTATTTTCACAACTAAATACTAAGAAGCCCTGTCACTATTTTTAGCTATCATTTTATTTTTACAGTTTTCAGAAAAATGGAGGGGGAGAGGAGGGGAATATTACTAGTGAGTATAGTTAAGTCATTTTTTTATACCTGGTTATTTTTTTTTTTTTTGAGGGCAGTGTCACTAGCCCTCACATGTGGGACCAAACCGGGGCCGCTGGTTTCCCAAGCCAACACTTAGCCATATACCTGGTTATTTTTATACCTACTTCTTCCTCAAAATTATGTGAAGTAGTTGTTTTCATCTCATTGTAAAACGATACAAGAGCAAAGCGATATACTGCTCACCTTTTGTTCTAAAACTAATTCATACTTTTTATATAGAAACACTGCTCTTTTCACAGCTGATTCAGGTAATTTCATGTTACTCTATGATAGATAGGCATGCATATTTATTAAACAGCATTGATTTAATAAATGAAAAATTAGAAAAATTATAGACATTCCTGTAAAAACTTTCACAATTTTTAAGTTTGTTCATCTTTAGTCAGAGGATACACACAGACATAGAGACAGAAAGATTTCCTGCCTACAAATACATCAAGATGGTATTTTAAAATTCTCAAAAAAAAAAAAAATTCTCAACAATTATGACTCACGTAAAAATGGAAAGATAATATTTATACATTTAAACAAATGATCTTATAAAACATCACTTAACATACAAATAGACTAGATACTCAAGATACTGAAACATGTCACTATTTAAGTCTTTAATACAAAATGCATTTGGCTAGTCTACTTTTTCCTTAAAAATCTAAAGAATCTACTTATTTGAATAAAAAAGATACCTAGATTAATTTAAGAGAGAACAAGAGAAAAGGTATAATAGGGAGGCAAAAGCAGAGAACATACACAAGCTCAAAAGGAGCAAGACAAGTATGCATGTTTATTTTGTATGACCTGAATCCAACTATTTTCCCCTGAACAAAAATATTAATTTTGGTAGGGAAACATTCATTAGAATAAAGTAAGCAATGGATGATTACAGGAATCATTACTGGGTATTATGGCTGTGACTTAGCGTGTTAGTTTAAATTCACTTATTAAAATGAGAATCTCATGGGAAATAACAAAAAATAAAAGTGAAGCCCGGCATGAAAGATTTTATTAAGTAAGGTGCTAATTAAATAGCTAATAATATAATCTAATTAGCCATTTTGTGTTTTTAATAGGTCATGGCACTCTCATCAATATTGCTTTTCAATGGTTTTACATTGCAATTCTGAGCACCATTATTAACAATAGCTAAAAATTAGACTTAAAATGCTTACAAAAATTCCTGTTTATTTTCTTCTTAAGCAACATTTGAAAATACAACACACAGAAAGCATCATGTCCTTAAGGTAGCCTAAGAGCTAGGGGTTAGAATTTTTATTTCAACCACCTAGTCAGAGTTGACACTTTAGAAAAAGATAACTAGCCTTAGGTCTGAAAACAAAGAATACTAAAGTATTTGATATTTTCATGAACCCTAGCTTGCTAAAAGATGTCACTTTTCATTTGATGGAGGTTAAGAATCAAATTCACCTCAATTAATGTAATGATTTTAAAGGATGTAACAATTGGGCTGTATTGTTTAGAAAACAAAATTTGTACCATGCATGGGGAAAAGAAATGAAATGTTATTAGAATAACAAAGCAACTAGATAATATACTATTGTGTCCCAGCTTCACAAATTTATAGCTGTGAAAATCTGCCAGTGTCCTGTTTTGAACCACATTTCATTAATGGTCATGTCACACAGTCGCCATCTCAAGTCAGGATCTGCATTCTATGGCTCAGGCTCTGCTCCAGGCCTACTTGGGAGATTCAGAAAAGGCAGAGACACAGTTTGGACAAAGACAATGCTATCTATCAAAGGTAGCCTTGACCTAAATCAACAAACAGCAAATGCTTCATCATTCATTGTAAGTTTTACCTCTTGAGGAAGTTCTAGTTTAGAACGGTCAGTTCCTTCTTTTGACTGAAGGCCCATCAGATAAGGGACAGGAGCATCAAGAAAATGTAGCAGAGAAGCAGGGAGGATGGGCACATAAACATGCTGCCATTGAAATGGGAACAAAAGTGTGGTGATGCCTTCCGCCACAGTCATCAGGCGTTGATAATCTGCACAGAACAAGGAAAAACGGAGGGGAAGAGTCCAAGTAAAAATTAATTACTGCATTAAGCTTGAAAATATCAATTTCCAGAAAAAAAATTCTGTACTAATAAAATCTTCCTTTATGACCATTCAGAAAATAGGTCAGTTCTATCCCGCCATAATTAAAGAGTTAAATAGTTTGACTTGAAAGGTTTTAAGGGGCTATGGGTAGGTGGAGAACATTGTCATATTCTTTGCTTCTGAAATCACTGATATATAAATTTACACTCCTTTAAAATGAGGAGGAAACAAGAAGAAAATTCCTTTTGGCACTTTTCCCATTAAAAATGTACAAGAATATAGCTACCGATCACTTTTTGTATACATACATATCTATACAATCTCCAATTCAGAGGCTCTTTTTTTCTTGTATATATGATCACGGCTATAAACTATAGTTATCCTGATTATATTTATGCTAGCCTTCATTTCGTAGTTACAAGAAATCAACAGATATATGAATTCATAGTCACACTTCCTATATTTAATCCCCAGCTATAGAACTATAAAATCTAGGGACAAAATGAAAGTGACCAGAAAATTAAAGGTTGTTTTTTTTTATTTGTTTACATGAATTAATATATCAAAACTAAAAACTGTCTACAATGTCAAAGTGTCTTCTTTCATGCCCCCACTCCCCCACCCCAGTTTTATTGAGCTATGACCGACATGTAACACTGCATTAGTTTTTGGTGTACAACATGATGTGATGTGTATATATTGCAAAATGATTATCACAGTAAGTTTAGTTAATATCCATCACCTCACATAGTTACAAATAAAGTACCCTCTTAAACCACTCTGCCATAGATGTTTTTTACATACATATAATACCTTGGAGGAAGACATGTTTTGGAATTCTAATTTTTTTTAATTGAAAAGGTAATACTGTACATACGCCATATACATGAAATATCTAGGGCAGTACCCTGTAACTGAACACATTAATATTTCTGCAGCAAACCATGTAAATGTCCCAGTAGGACAGATAACCAAAGAATTGAAATAGGGTCACTTTGGTTCAGGTCTGGTTTTGCCAATAAATGAGCTACAAAAAGAATGTTTGATTTTCAGAATTTTTTTGGATTCGAGAACTGAAGAGACAGGATTGCAATAATCTCTCACAGAATTCATTGTGCAAAAATACAGTAAAATCTGTGAGTTAGACTTTGGGGAGTCTTAAAAAGATTGAGGATAATGGTCAGATACTAGGTAATTGGTTCATATCAACTTAAAGAACACTTAACCAAGCAAAACCAGAATATTTTCCATTACGAAATTTTTCTTTTATAATTTGTAAATGACTACCTTTAATAGTCTACAATGGGATTTTGGTAATGAATCTCCAGCTGTCCATAGCCCAAGTGTACTAGTTTCCTTATCTGAGTCATTACTAAGACTTAATTAAATTTTAGGTGAAAATCATTTACAGGAATACTTCTAAAAAATAAATACCAGGTGGCGTGAGGGGTGGGGTCAATCCTATCAACGCAAAGAGATGACCTAAAGTGGTGATACAGGAACATGGGGAGACAGACAGACAGATAGAAAAATACACTAGATCAGCTGAGGCTCAGAGAAGAATCTGGGCTGAAACCACTCACCCTCAGTGAAGGTGGGGTGTTGGGATGGTAGTCAAAGGAGCCCATCATCCTGCTAGTGACCAGCAGATGTTTGAGTTGTAGAAGACAAGGGGCTTACATCATGCGAGTGGGTTAGGGATGGGTAGCTGACATGACACCCTGAAATCTGTCAAAGGCACTAGGTTTAGAAACTAACAGCAGCTCTGCATTGGGACAGGACGCCATTATGGCATTTGCCCCATGGGCTCTCCCCTCTTGTGGGCTCCCTAAAGGCAGAGTGGTATCTTTAATCTCATTTTGCCCACAAAGCACAGGGTCAAGTTCATAGCCAGTGCTGACCAAAATTTACTGACGCTATTGAACATCATATTTTTCTCCTCTTATTGCAACTGAGTCCTAACAAAACACACACACACACACACAAAGAGTAGGAATGCATGCAGATAAGTAACTATGAAAAGACCAAATCCAGAGAAATGTTCTGAAGATTGTCTTCTGTGGACATCCATTTCAACCGAGGATTGGAGTCTTGTTTAGTTTTTTTGTAACCTCAGCACTTAGCCCAGTACATGGCATATAACAGATGTTCAAAAATATTTTTAAATAATTAAATGAATTAGTGGGATAAGACTATATAATTTTGCTGGATATCCACAGGTAAATAAACTTGATTAGATTTTGTGCACATGAGATTAAAGAACCACTAATTTTTCAGTAGGAAAAAATGGTAACTACTAAGACAAGAAACTATTCACTCAAAAATCACATTTCCTGGATATTCATATATTTGGTTAATTATGTGCATGCCCAGACACATTATAAAGAAAATTCAAATATCCATTTACTAAGCTATGGATTGTTCATTACACAGAGATCTGTTACCCAGTGACTTATTCTTTTTTTTTTTTTTGAGGGCAGTGTCACTGGCCCTCATATGTGGGACCCGAACCGGGGCCGCTGGCTTCCCAAGCCAGTGCTTAACCACCACGCCACTCGGCTGGCCCCCCAGTGACTTATTCTAACTACACGTAAGCAGACCTTATAGGGACCAGACTGCTATCTAGAAACATGAATCACACTTTAACATTTTTTCCTCCTGAATATTAAAAATGCAGAGATTGTAACGGTGAAATGTAATGCAGGTTTCCCAAGGCCCTTCAGAGTGAGAAAGGAAGTAACCAGAGCATGAAAGTGCAGTGTCTCTCCACTAGGAAGATATATTCAGGTTTCACTCCTGAAGTCTGAGGAGAACAGAGCTCACTGAAAATTAAGAGAAAAACAACTTTTTATTAACTTAAGTATTTTATGATTTGACTGTATTCATTTTTTAATTTTATTTATTTATTTATTTAGCTGAGCCATCCTGCCACCTGTTGGCAGCTCAACGGCAACTCAGCTCGGGCTGGCATCGAACCGCTGTTGCTCAGAGCTCAGCTCGCACTCTTGAGCAAGCTCTTAACCAACTGAGCCACTCGGCCGGCCCTGATTTGACTGTATTCAAAATATACAGTATGTCCTAGGTAGATAGGCTATTACAAAAATAACTGGACTGTCCTTGTCTACAATATTTGCTAACTTTAAAAAAATGCTGTTAGTTTTACTCGGTTTCTACAGAGTTTTGCTGTCATAAAAATAGTTATAGAAATAAACTATTGCCAGGGTTTTTGAGGGGAGGTACTGTTACTTAAAGATTAGCATTCTAAGACAATCATTTCCTTAATAAAAGGTTCATGTTTTTGACTCAGCTAGCTTCTTTAACAACGGCAGCAAAAACTAAACTAAAATCTAGGTTTAAAAAAAATTACATTTTGTACAACACTAAATGGGAGAAAAAAACCTACTTAGTAGTCCTTAAATAATTTAAAGTCAGGGGATATTCTTCCTCTAACCCCTTACCCACCTCAAACTTCTGAATGCCTTACTTGATTTTTTTAAGGAAAAGGAGAATATTCATTTGGCTAAGAAATACTTAGTAATCACTCATTCTACCAAAGCTCCCCTAGTCAAAAACCCCAAGGACACACTTGTATTTGAACAATGAAGGTTATTACTCATTGCAGAGAGGGAGAACATACACCCCGTGGAACTACAGGGTGTGTCAGTAAGAAGGTTTAGAGAGAACCTATTATAAGATTTGGGCTTTGTTTGGATAATTTGGGGGACAAATTAAGGAAGTGGGTGCTGTCAAGTCAGGGCAATTCTATGGCTGGGTTATGTCAATAATCTGACATATGGGGAAGGCAGACTAAAGTGGTGATAAAGCTGTGATTGATAAGGAAGCGAGGCAGCAGTTTTAATTTAGCGAGAAGATGTTTGGTATTTTGTGGGTTGTACAGTGACCTTGCTGTAAGTGGACATTCCTGTGAGTGGAGGCTGTTTATGTTCTTTAGAACAACATGGCTTAGTTGCGAGCATCAGATCAGTGTGCATCACAGTGAGGCCTAGCTGTAACTGCGGGATCAGTTCCTGGGACTCAGGGGCTGCTTTTGATTTCTTTCTCGATCGATTGTAAGCCAGACACAAGTGAAAGGCTCAGAGTTTTAAACAGTCCGATCCTGTGCCAGTTATCTATTTATTGCCTCTCAGCTCCAAATTTACTCAGTACATCGACTGTGATAATGGACTGGACTAAGAATTTTCTCTTGTACAGTGAGCACAATGTTCAGCCCTGGCAGTGGAGGGCCCTGGAGAGACACCCAGGGAGGAAGGGGCTTCTCTTCTCAGTTCCGGTGTGTGATGCACAGTGTTTTGTTTGTTCTTGCTCCTGTTGCATGGTTGATCAGTAGCATGGCTATGTGAGGACAGCTGGTGGTACACTTCCCCAGCCACACACCCAGAGCAAGCTGTCTTTAGTGATGGGTCAGGGGTCACCTTCACACAGCCCTCGTAACACAGACACTGTAACCTCAGATCTCACACCCATAATGGCACCCCAACAGCTTCTGCATGCCCGCTCACCACCCACAGCTCACTTATGCCTGGGTGCTTGTCCAGAGACTGAGGATCAGCTCTGGCCCAGACCACCCACTGAGCTTTTCCACCATCCAATGACCTGCAACCATACTTTTTTCAATGAGGTATAAACCTCAGTCTTGGGATGTGGGCTCCCCTTCCAAGTTTGTCCTTACTAGGGTATCGTTCAGTTTCCTTCATGTCTTTAGAGTTACTTTCCTAGTATAGCTTAATAATTCTTCATATTACATTCTTCTAAGTTACTGTGTGGTTTAATCTATCTCCTAATTGGACCAAGACTGAAAGGTAGAGGGTTTTGAGCAGTGAAAGCAAATCCCTAACAACTTGGATATTTTATTTATTGTTGATGGGGAAAATGTTCAATCTCACAGAAAACACAAATTATTTAAGAACTGGAAACTACTACCTTGGTCTATTTTCTTGCTTTAATTATGGAAAACTTTTACAGGGAAGTTTCTAATCTTCTAGTAAACACTGAGAGACGGATGTACATTGTTTATTTTTCTTTCACCACAATTCCACCACGTTGTTGGGGGTGTCCTATGTTTATTCTTCTTTCCATTTTCTGTGTTCCCTTCAAGATTGGATGAAATACCACACTTTTAAATAATGCAATTACTTTGCAGAAACAAGACAATTCTTAACTGAATCAAGAAATAAAGGTAGAATTTTCCTTTTCAAGCATGTTTTTAAAATTTTAAATATTTTAGGAAAATTATTTTTTCTTTAATACCCAAAGTGATGAATGTATAGAAGATCATTTTCACATTTAAGACATGCTTCAGCATGGTATATCAGAGTTCCTCAATGATTGGCCTTTCCTGCCTCATTTCTTACCACACCATATGCAATGAAGGCATCTGCTTGCAATTCATACACTGAATGTGACATGATTTCACAGGTCCCTGTCCTCTGTATACCTCTTTCCTCTACCCAGAATGTCCCTACCCCTTGCACGGCCTGGCAAAGTTCTACTTTTTCCTTAAGTAATGATTCCTTTGGAAAGTCTTCCCTATTATGGTAACACTTCTTATCATCACTAGAGTCCCTTCGACATGCTTCCATAGTTTCTGATCTTTATTTCTATCACAGTTATTATTTATCTCACTAAAACTATTAACTTTCTTTTATAATTGTCTGTTTCTGTGTCTCTCTTCCCTATTATACCATCATTAACCAAGTGAATAAAATAAAAATGTGTAAGTTGAAGGATTATCAAAATTCTGAACAACTATAACAAGTAAGCCACGATGGAAGTGACTGAAGTCAAAACATTTCACAGTATCTGTATTTTAAAGATTCTGATTGACATAAGACTATGTGTTCATATTAAAACCTCAAAATTTACCGTTAAGAAAAAGAAAGAGCATATAACATCTACACCAATTAAATGGAAAAATGGCAATGAGAAAAAAACATTTCAATTATTTGAAGAAGGCAAAAAAGAAAAAAAAGGAAGAAAAGCAGGACAAATGGTCAAAATAAGTGAAAATTTTTATTTTATTTTATTTTATTTTTGAGGGCAGTGTCACTGGCCCTCATATGTGGGACCCAAACTGGGGCCGCTGGCTTCCCAAACCAGCGCTTAACCACCGCGCCACTTGGCCAGCCCAAATGAAAATTTAAAAATTTTTAAAATTGAATAATGAAATTATCAGATACTAAGACTTGTGGACAAAGCTAACACAAGACTCAAATGTTTAAGATGCTAGTATTTAGGTAGTGTGTGTGTGTAAAATAATAAGCCCAAAGGAAGCAAAAACCAAGCGAGAAATTAATAAAACAGAAAACAAAGATACAATAGAAAATACCAAAAAAGATAAAGTTCTTTAAAAAGAGTAACAGAGTTGACACACTTCAGGTAAAAATGATCAAGGGAAACAGAAAGAAGGCACTTGTAAGTAGTATTAGAAATGAAAAGGGGGACAAAACTACAGCTATGGCAGAGTTTAAAAAGACAGAGAAGTATTATTTAGACTTTATGTCAACAAACTGAAACTTAAGAAAATTATTCCTATATATGATAACCAGGGAAAACTAGACTTATTGTAGTGAACATTTTGCAGTGTATACAAATATTGAATCATTATGTTGTACACCTGAAGCTGTTATATGTCAATTATATTGCAATAAAAATAAACAAAAAATAAAAAGGAAAAAAATAATATTATTACTAGAGAAAACAGAAATGAAGAATTGATTCACGAAGAAACAGAGAAGCTTCTGGTTTGGTACCTGGAGGGTGGAGTGCCCGGGGAGGGCCTGCAAGCTCTGCCACCCTCCCCCTTCCTTCCCGACGCATCTCGTCCATTTGGCTGTTTCTGAGTTGTAGCCTTTATAATAAGCCAGTGTCAGTAAATAAAGCACTCTCTTGAGTTCTGTGAGTCGTTCTAGCCCATTATGAAACCCAAAAGCGGGGGATGTAGAAACTCCTGAATTCGCAGTTGGCTGGGCAGAAATGTAAGCAGCCTGGGCCCCACTTGTGGCTGGTGTCTGAAGGGAGGGAAGTCTTATGGGACTAAGACCTTAAACCTATGGCGTCTGATTTAACTCTGGGTAGTTAGTGTCTCAAATGAACTGAATTGTTGGTGTCAGAACTCGCTGGTGTCAGGAAGGAAAAAAGCTCTCATTTGGTGTCAGAAAATGTGGGGTTTGCTAAAATGGCCCAGGCCCAGAGAAGCACGTGGTTTGGGAAGTGGAAGTCTGAAAGGGCAGGGGATGAGGAACCTCTGATTCCCGGATGGCCACCTGGCCAACCACGGTATGAAGCAGCAGCTATGCTGAGGCAAATTACTGAAGGTAACAGTTACTAGTGGAGGGCCGACTGAGTGGCTCGGCTGGTTAAGAGCTTGCTCAAGAGTGCGAGCTGAGTTCTGAGAAACAGCAGTTTGATGCCCAGCCCAAGCGGAGCTACCATTGAGCTGCCAACAGGTGGCAGGATGGCTCAGCTAAGAAAAAAAAAAAATTACCAGTGGAATTTGTAGATGGATCCAACTCCCTGGGAGTCGAGGAACTCATCCCAGCAGGGTGAAGTCTTTAGATGGTTAGTAGGAAATAGGAAGAATAAAACACACATTGATGTGGTTGAAACAAAGGTCATAATATAGTGCTATCTAAGACACCTGCTAGTCCCCCTACATTAAAGGTCCCCAAATAAGTTTAGTCTATTTACCCCATTTTGTCAAAAATTTAAAAATGGAAAACGCAAAGATCATAAGCGATTGCAGGGGC
This sequence comes from Aselliscus stoliczkanus, assembly GCA_033961575.1. Lineage (NCBI taxonomy): Eukaryota > Metazoa > Chordata > Mammalia > Chiroptera > Hipposideridae > Aselliscus > Aselliscus stoliczkanus. The sequence continues at coordinate 165,812,856 of CM066727.1, read as the reverse complement.
AACAGTGAGACAGATTAATCAAGATAAAGATGAACAAGAGGGCTAGGGTCTTCTGGCTCCACTCCCTGCTGGGGACCCAAAGCTTAACGCACAAAAGTGAGTAAGATGGTCGGGGGTAGAGAAGTTTCTGGGACCCCTTCACATTGGAGCCTCATGCACTGTGGTACCAAAGCCCTTTGGTGAAATCTTAATGCAGGCGATAATTAGATTGATAGAATATAAAAATGTTAAGGCTGACAGGATTAAGGTGGAAGTTTGGGTGAGAACTGAAATGTTTAAACAGGCTTTACCTGAATGTTTTATGGGAATGGATATTATGTCTAAATGGGGAACACTTCCCCCAGAAGTTAAACAGAGGGCATATAAATCGCCCTTCAAGCAATGTTAATTAGACATGCTACATGGAAACGAGGTGGCTACACCTGAAACTAATAATAAAAAAAAAAGAAAAAAAAAGAATTGGAAATAGTAAAAAAAAAAAAAAAAAATTCATTAATTAAGAAAACAACAAAAACGAAATGAGACTGCCAGTGTAGAAGAGGCTGGAGCATTGGTATGAACAAACTCAGCTCGGTAACCCTATATGGAGCACAGGCTTACTGCAAAAGCCTGTGAGTACCTCCCAGTGACAACTAGTGGGATGTCGGACCAGAGAATTTCATTTGAAAGGCAGTTAGCAGCTTGCTATTGGACATTAATCTAAACTGTCCCTATGACTGAAAGACATAAAATAATCATGAAACCTGAAATACCCAGGATGTCTGCATGATGTCAGAAAAACACTCTAACGAGGGAAGGCAATGCTCAGAAGAGTTCGATAATAAAACGGAAATGGTTTATACAGGGATCCTCTCACAGGCAGGATGCAAGGAGGAGATACAACCAGGAGCCTGTTTTCCCACAGGGCTGACTCTGGAACTGAGTGAGGAGCCGCTGGTTCTATCATCGCTTGGACAGTGGCCTATAAACACCCCTCAACTGACCAACGAAGAGCTGCCTGGAGTACGAATGGCAGTTCCAAGGTGAATGGAGAACACTCTGTTTGGAAGGCTGCCACTCTGACGGAAGAAAGTAGAATCGGATCAGCTCAGTGGGCTCACTTGTATGCCGTTTTCCTAGCAGTGACGGGAAAACTGAACAATGGTAAAAGCACACATTTGGTTTTTATTGACTCATGGGCAATGGAAAATGGGACTATTAAAAGGATACCTTCCACGGCACAGCCCTATGGAAATCACTCTGGGAATTTATGGGGCATGTTCAAGTAGGCCATGTTGATGCCCATCAGAAGAACCCCCTTCCAGGTTTGGGAGGTGACTGAACAACCTAGTGTACTTTTTGGTGCGCTGCCTTGAAGTGGCCCCTTGGGTCCCTGAAATGAGTAGACATGGCGGGGGCGGGGGCCTGCAGTAACGCAGAGATAGGCTGAATCTAGACATATTCCCCTTACACCCTCTGAGGCACAAAACAAGAATTGTTTTGTCTGTCAACAAGACAGAGGCTTCAGATGGCTACTGGGAAGATTTCCCAGGGGGAGACCCCCACCATAGCTGGCAAGTGGATTACACTGGGTCAATGCCGGTAGCCCTTAGGGGGAGCTATGAAGGGATCCTAACAGCAATAGTCACTTAACTCCAGATTTGGCTCTGAATACACAGTGGTCAATGCAAATACTCAGAATACTATGAGAGGGTTGAAACAGGAGATATCCTGACCAGTCTGAGCCGCCAAGTTACGTTTCTTCAGATCAAGGGACGTGCTTCACAGAGCTTAGTATTCAACAGTGGGCAAGAGGTAGCTCCCATCAAATGGACAAAGTCACGTTGCTCATCATGCTCAGAATAATGATTTACTAGAAAACTGGAACAGGCAGTTGGAACATGTGCTGTCTAACATGGGCAGAGATAAAGGCATGAGGGCCAACCTGCACCACTTCATGAGTGTGGACCCATCTTCACACGAGAAGGCTTAAGGGAGGGTCTCAGCTAGACAGTTTCCTCGTTTCTGGCACACCTGGGGAGAAGGGGTTAGAGATGGATGCCGGCGTGAGGACTACAGGTTTTAGTTCCTTCCCCACATCACTGTAACTTTCTTTTTTCCTACCTGATGTAGGACCAGCACTACAAATGCCAGAAGCAGAGATGATTCCAAAGCAAGGATCTGTAAGTCTACTTTTAAACCTTACGTCAGAATTCCTAAGAGCAGGATCAGCTATGCCTTCACCGCATCTGGCAAAACTGGGGCTAACAGTGACTGCAGCTGTGCTGCCTAGTGGTAAAAACAGCCCAGTAGTTCTGTACCTGTGTAACCCTCCCTATACGAATGGTAGTGGACTGAGGGGGTGGTACTTGCTGGACTAGAATTGCTGACTCCCAATTTAAACCAATTATGGCCAAACCTAACGTCCCTTCTAATGGTGGAAACGTTTGGATGTAAACGGAGAGAAGGAGGAATAGTAGCTGAGGGTAAAGGAATGAATAAATGATTTGTGTAATAAGGGAAATCCAGTATTACATTAACACCTTGATTGAGGCTCAGAGTAACAGCATGTTGTCTTTTAGCTGTTATACCAGATGCCTTGAAAGGGTGAAGCCATATATTGCTGAGACCATTCCTGCTTTTGGAATCTGAAAAGACAGAGTGGAAACCTGCAAACCTCAATGGCCTTGTCCTGAAGACATTTTCATTCAATAGGATGATGGAATGAACTGATTGTTAGTAACTGAATGAGACTAGTAATGGGCCAGCATCTTTTAACTGTTAGGATCTTTTGCTATAGGGGATCCCTAGTAAAAGACTAGGGGGGTGGCCTATGATATAATAAAAAATATTTGGTCTTTGTCCCCAGTTGATGATGATGATGATGATAGAGGAGGGAGTGGAGGAGGGGAAAAGGAGGGGGAGAGCAAAGAGAAACAGAAAACCTAAATAAACCACTAAAGACACTGAACTGGTACTTAACATGGTCCTAACAAGACCAGTTTACAGACAAGTTTTCTCAAGTAGTCATGGAACAAATAATTCCAACCTTAAATAAACTCTTCTCCACTTTATCTTCCAGAGAAAAATGGAACTTTCCAACTCTTTCTATGAAGCTGAATAATCTTAATACCAAAAGCCAGACAAGACAGTACAAGCAATGAAAATCATAAGCCAAATCATTAAAAAAACATAGATGCAAAAATTCTAATCAAAATATTAGAAAAGTAAATGAAGCATATATTAAAAAGGTAATAATACATCATGACAAAGTCAGGTTTATTTCAGGAATATAAGGGTGAAACAGATTTTTCACCTTACTAAAAGATTAAAAATGAGAAAAACATGATCATCTTACTTAAAGCAGAAAGAACAGTCAATAAAATACAACATGCATTCATGATTTTTTAAAAAATTTGAACTAAAAATAAAAGGAACTTCTTTAACCTGGTACAAGGTTATTTATCAAAAACACTACAGCAAATGTTATACTTACTAGTAAAACATTAAAACCATTCTTTTAAAAATAAGGAAAAAGATAAGAATAACTTTTACTGTCGATTCCATTCTACACTGTACTGGAGAGCCTAGTTAGTGTGGTAAGGCAAGAAAGAGAACTAAGCATGACAAAGACTGGAACAGAAGCAACAAATCTGTCATTATTTGCACATTATTACCTACTTCAATATTATAAAACTTTACTGAGAGACATTAAAGTAGATCCTTATAAATGGAGGCATGGATCATTTTCATGGAAGGGGACACTCAATATTTCAAATATGTCAATTGTCCCCAAATTGAATTCAGTGCATCTAATAAAAAGACGGTGGTGAAGAAAATCGCCCTATGGGATAACCAAGACTTACTTCAAAGCTCCAGTAATTACAACAGTGTGATTTAGTGCTGTACTAAGACAGAAGGATTGGCAGAATGGAAAGCCTAGACATACATCCTTATATACAGGAACTTAGGTATGACAGAAGTGGCACTGCAGATCGGAGAGAGGAAGAACGGCCTATTCAATAACTAGTACTAGGATAACCAGTATATATATTATTAAAATATTAAATTTGATCTTTTCCTCCCAACATAAAAATAAATTTCTTACAAACTAAGGCCTTAAATGCTAAATGTAACTTAAAAATATTTAGTAAAAAATGTAGACTATTCTTATGATCTCAGAATAGAGAAGAATTTCTTAAATAAAACAGAAAGTCATAAGTTAAAAAATTGATAAATTGGAATTTATGAATATTAAGAGTATTTTAATCCATGAAAAGACCCCCTAAAAGAAAACTAAGAGGGCCGGCCGAGTGGCACTGTGGTTAAGTGCTGGCTTGGGAAGCCAGCAGCCCCGGTTCGGGTCCCACATATGAGGGCCAGTGACTCTGCCTTAAAAAAAAAAAAAAAAAAAAAAAAAGAAAAGAAAAGAAACAGAAAATTAAGAGCCACAAATTGCAAAAAGATATGTGCTACATATAAATTGACAAAGGACTAGTTTCCTGAATATAAACAAAAATTTATTAAGAAAAATGTCTTAATATTAAGATTCTATTGATCACAAAGCTAATAGCATAAAAATTCTGGCCAAAGCTGGTCAAATCCTACTGCTTTTAAAGTATAGATCATGGTTGCCCACTCTCTGCCATCAAAATATCAAGTTTGCATCTATGATTTATAAACTCCGTAACTGGTAAGTTATGATGTTCAGTGGAGCATGATTAGCAGCTTGTGGCTAGAAGACTCCCAACTTTTTCAGGAAAACCTCAAGTAGCTTCTACTTTCTGACAAACTCAATTCATGCAGCACTTACAAGAGGGGGAGGAGGGGACAGGAGTCCTATGAAGGCTTAAGGCACACAGGCGGGCAGGGCAGTGAGGGCAGTGGGGAACTGCTTATTTCCATTGTGAAGGGTCGAAGGAGGTAATAAGCAAGGCCCAGAGGTGTTCCTGAGACTTTAACTACTGGTATCAAAAGTCAGACACTGGTGTTTAAAGTCCCCTGTTATTCCTCCGCTATTCTTTTGAAAAGAGGATCATCCTCCTAGCTTCCCTGTCTTGTTCCAGGTATTTCTAGGCCGCAGAAGGAAGTGCTCTTTTCTGAACCGGTCTCCTGGAAAACAGCCTTGACTGCCTGGGTGCGGTATCTACTTAAAACTTCCAACCGGTTACCACTGCAAAGTGCCTGTGATGGACACGCTCTCTAAACAACACACTGAATCTCTTTAAATGGGCTGTGGACCGGAATTCTAAATCAGTCTAGAAAGACATTTTCATCCCTGAAATCCTTCTACTTTGATTCACTTTGGGTTTTCATGGTAACTTTTCAGCACCTGCAGTATTTAAAAATTTTATGGCACAGCTTTATCAGTGAGCAAGAAATGAAGTATCACATGTTATTAAAACCCCCTTAACACGTCAGGAAGAATGAAGCAGGGCACCAGAGTACAGATCAACATAATGACTCTTTTATTTCATTCATTTAAATGAAAAAAAAATTTTTATTTTTTTTTGAGGGCAGTATCACTGGCCCTCATATGTGGGACCGAATCGGGGCCACTGGCTTCCCAAGCCAGCGCTTAACCACCACACCACTCGGCCGGTCCTTGAAATGTCTTTTTTAAATGACAGAGACACTGTCAATGTTAAAATCTGCATTTACACAAAGCTTTCATTTTATACTCTACAGTTAATTAGCATGGTACCTTTACAATAGACCTGCAGAGTGAGTTTACAATTTAAAAATAAATATTGAAACAGATAGGAAAGGTTAAGTGCAGTGCCCAACAGAGTTAACATGCTGGTTAAGTGCTCTGTAGGCAGACAGATCCGAGCCCCATTTTTAGCATCCACCCCATTATGTAATAACCGTGTGATCTTGGGCAGGTTACTCAGCTTTCCTGAGCCGCAATTTCCTTCTTGATAAAACATGGATAACAGTACTGACTCACTGTTGAGAGGGTTAAAGGCAGGGGAAAAAACCCAAAATGTATGACGCATTTTTGTATTACAATTCCCAACATAGAGTGATTGCAGTGAATGGTTACAAAATTATTGTATGAAATGTTTTTTGCATGACATTCTTTATATATATATATATATATGTGTGTGTGTGTGTGTGTGTGTGTGTGTGTCTATAATCTCAGAAGTCATTCTTGTTCTTGGCATAAGATACCAAAAAATACTCACTTGAGTACAAAAACATGCTCATAAATAATCATTCTTCATTTGAATAGGTAGGTATTATTCAACTATAACTTTTCAACAGACTTCATAAACCAGATGGGACAAGGTAATCAAACAGAACAGAAAGATGAGAGCTCAGGACAGACCACAAGCAGTGAGACACACACCTATTTAAAACAGGAAGTGTGATAATAGAAGGGTTTTTTTTTCTGAAAAAAGCATGACTTTCAGAGTAAGAAGACATTTATTAGGTTCTCAACCCTGAAATAAATGCCTTAACTATTTAACAAAGTTATGCTTTAAATGCAGTAATAGATCAGACCTTTACAATTTAAGATCTGCATAATTCATAGAGGACTGTGTAAGACTAATAAAACTAAGAATTACAACAACACTGGCTATCATTTAGTTAGCTAATCGTGGCCAAAGTACTTTGTATAGGTTTTCTTATTTAGCCTTCATAATAAATCAGAGAGGAGAGGAAGAAAAAAACCCTGTTATCCCCATAAAGATGAATTCACTGACACTCAGGAAGATTATATAATTTGTCCATGGTTATAGTCAGTAAGTGACAGAGCAGAGTTGAACCCAGGATTGTTATGATGTCAAAAACCAATATTCTTTCTGACCCAAACTGCTTCTCTAGGCAGAACATTGAGACACTGAAGTAAAATCTTGTAAATCTAGGATCTAAAATTCTTTTTTCTAAAGGGTTAATACACCTGAGGGTGTTAAGCTCCAAGTCCCTGCCCCTTTCAGCAACTCTCCAACCCCTACCCTCTTGGGTGTGTGTGTGTGTGGGGGGGGGGGAGCAAGAAAGGAAGAAAGAGAAAGGAAAGAATTACTTCAAGTTAAATCTTTCAAATACAAAAGGATAATCTGTAGGTAATGATGAGCACTAAGAAAGTGAGAGCACGAGGAAAGGGAAGAATTTATATTGGCCATTAGAGAAGAACTTCCTGACAATAAAAATTGAGACACTGGAACACATCATCGAAGAACATTATGTGAGATAAACTGAAGAAAACACAACCTTGTGAAGGACTGTCAACATACAAATAGTGTCAACACACACACAAGATGGGGAAGTACAAATATAGCCTACTTGGCTCAGCCTCACTTATAATTTAAAATAGAAAACAAAAAAAAAAAGAAAGTGGTAAAATAAGCTTAACAGCAGCAGTCAGGAGACTGCACTACAAGTCTGCCAGCTTAAATACAATTTAGCAAAATGTTAACCTAAATATTTGTGCTACATTTCTCAAAGGACTCATAAATGCACAGGTGCCATTTTATATTTTCCTTCAATTCACTGTCCATTAAGACACAGCATCTCTATTTCCTCTGCAAATTTATATTCAGATTGGAACCAGTACTCTATCTAGTAGTCTAGGCTCAACATTAGTCATCTTAGAGGCACTGGTAAAAAAAAATAAAAAAATAAAACCCAAATTTTGTTAGTTTCTTAAGTATGTGTTGGGAGAACTGTGAATAAAAAAATATCAGAAAGATAACTTCCTTAAAAACAAAACAATAACCCCACAGAACTTAGTGGGAATTGTTAGGCCTAGGAGAGTCATGTCTGTTTCACGCCAGTACCCCTTTTCTCACCACGTGGAATTACCCGCAGGCAAAGATCCAAAGCTGATTGCCTTAGGGAGCTGTGGAGTCAACAATTTCATTTCTCCCTTTCTAATGTCAGCTGAGTTTTGACGTAAACCTTTACTAATCTATAAAAAATGAGAATTCTCCATGTCATTATGAAAAGAAATGTTTCTTTTATGGTAATTATGTATTATCAAAAGAAAGGGGGGCTATCTCCATGAGAAAACAGACTCACATCAGCCAAGTTACTGCTTTTGTATTCCTTTCTGTTTCCCACCACTGCCACCCTAAAGAGAGGTGCCATCTCAGCCTCCAGTCCCACCTGTATACCTGCTCCTCTTACACAAAACAGAAAAGACTTCTAACCATGATTTATTTGGTTCTAGTAATATACCCCATGGCAATACAGCAGTTGGGAGCGTAGCACTTGTTTTGGGGAGACTTAACATCTCGGGAGGACCTACCTTGTGAGTAGAGAAGGATCTGCATCTCTAAAAGAACACAGGTGAACACTTGCACCAGGTTCTCCAATCCCAGCAGCTCGAAGGCCTCTCGAAGGGGATAATCGGAAAGGGGGAGTTCGCTGGGCCCAGGTCTCTGGCAGATGACGGGTTCATAGACACCATAAAATTTCAGTGACCTCCCTGGAGGCGGAAGGGGTACCTCATAGAGAATATTATGGATGTAGCTCTCAAGCGGCAAAGGTGGTGGCTGCTGCGAGGTAACCGCCATGTAAAGCTGGATAAGGAATTTCTTGCAGGCCTGCATGAAAGGCAGCGGTGTGATCAAACATATGCTTTTTGAAACATACAGGGTGTCTCTGCTGATGTCATAGGAGTTGTATCGCTGGAGTTTCAAAAGGGAAGTTGTATCGCCCTCGTCGATGCTGCTCGCCAGCGAATCCATGCTGCAGGAGGAAGATGCATACACGCTGCTGGAATGCTCTGCATTGTGCATCTGGTAGAGCGTCTGCATGGCCGTGCAGATTGGCTTGCTTGTAACTTCCTCATAGAAAGTGAGAACGAAACCATAGGTACGAGAACCATCTTCCCGGGTAATTATAAAAGAGTGGAACTGCGGATCTCTATTGTCAGCTTGTGTTCTGAAAGACAGCCCTTTGGGCATGCACAGCTGTGGAGGAAGGGGGGACAAGAGCGTCAGAAGGTAGTCCATGAATGAACGTCAGCCCAGAAAAACCCAAGCTTGCTGGTGACCACGTAACCCAGCAAGCCAGGTAACCTCTCTGGGCCTCAGTTTCTTTGCAACATTTGCTACATCAGCGACTTAGGGACAAAATACGCAAGGGCATTTCACACATATGTAAATACTATTTTTGGAGTAATGGTAATGTTTCAGAGGAATAAGAAAATAGGTAAAGGCTCATTTCATAAATAGGAAAAAGTTAAATAGAATAATAAAAACATAGTTATTTTCTCTAGTTTGAATATACTTCATCCTTGAAAAATAAACTGCAAATGGAATGATTTTGATTTACTGAAGCAGAATGGCAGAAATCAGACATTTTGGATTATTTTCAGTAGATTATACTCTAAGTCTTAGGAACTATCCAGCATTAATTCAAATATGGGAATAAAATTACCTGAAGAGTTAAAGATGTTATATTTAAGATACTTAAAATACATAAGAAATTAGAATTGGTTCTTGAAAAGCCTTCTAAAAATATTTTAAATAAAACAAATTACAGAAAATTTGAAATATACTAAGGAAAACAGAACTTGTAATTCAACTACCCCAATATAATGGTCATATTTTTTTTTTTATGTATAAACAACAGAAATTTATTTCTATCAGAGTTCTGGAGGTTAGAAGTCTAAGATCAGGGTGCCAGGATGGTTGAGTTCCAGGGAGAACCCTCTTCTGGTTGCAGAGAGCTGACTTCTCACTGACGGCAGAGAGAGCTAGCTGGCTCTCTAGCCTATTCTTATAAGGATGCTAATCTCATTGATAAGGGCCTCACCCTCCTGACCTAATTATCTCCCAAAGGCCCCACCTCCAAACACCATCACATTAGGATTAGGATTTAGCATGGGAATCTTGAGGAAACACAAACATTCAGTCCAATATAATGGTCATTCTTAATTTTTATATATTCCTTTCCACTTTTATATTACAATATGCTTTCTGCAGAGTAATAATTTTACCATACATTATTACATTACATTTTTTTCTTTTCCCCAGGCTTAATCATTGATCTGGTGTAAAATTGAGAAGTTCTCCCAAATCCCCACATTACCAGGAAAACTCAATTCACATTCTTTATTCAAACCGTCAACAAACACTTATGAAATGCCTTTATGAGCTAGGCCCTTGATGATGATACAATGGTGAGAGAGTCAGACATGGTCCCTTTGGAGCTTCCAGTCCAGTAATACTGACAGATGATTTTAAAAATCCTAAATTATAAAGTATAGGAACTGGTATAATAGGGTACATACAGGCTGCTATGAAAAAAAAAAAAAAACCATAGCAGGACATAAATGAGAAAACAGGGAACTACCAGGAAAAAAAAAAAAATGAAGGAAATCGAAGCAGAAAGCCGAGCATAAGTAATAGGTGTTAGTGAAATGAAGAGAAGGCATAAAGGACAACATGTGCAAAGGCCCAGAGACAGAATATGAGGGTCTGAGGACGTGAAACATGATCATGGTGGGTGGGCAACAGGATGAAAGGTGCGGGGAGGTGAAAGCCAACGCAGGAGAAATAAGTAGGGGCTCCATCATGAAGGGCCTGGGTGAGTCATGTCAGAGCCTGGGGAGGACAATGGGAAGCCCCTGATGGGTTCTGGTAGGAGAGGGACAGAATTAGTTGTGCCTCGTTCAGCTGATCAAGCTTCCTGCTTTGAAGGGCAATGGTTTTCTAAGGGGTTCCAAGGAGGCAGCAGGGATGGTCTGTTATGCAGCAGTAGATAAGAAAATGCTCCTTTACTTCCTTTAAGTCTCCACATAAATACTACCTTAAAAGAGGCCCTCTTTACCTTTCCATTAGAAAAAAAAAAAAAAGAAAAAAACAGTGTTTTCATCCTATAAATGCCATTAAAATGTCACTTCTCCTCTAAAAAGTCTTTATGGAATGAGCAATGAAAATCTTGCGTGTGTGTGTGTGTGTGTACAGAGGGTACCAAAAAAACATATACACATTTTAAGAAGGAAAAAACTGTACTAAAATTTTAATATATACCGATAATAAAAAGATAAATACAAGTCACATTTGACACCTGCAATTACAAGAGATGCTCAAAGTGGTTACCATCAGCGTCCGGACACTTCTGATTACAGAGAACTACTGCTTGAGCAACATTGACCAAAGTGTCCACTGGTATACATTTTTTTGGCACCCCTGGTATATAGTATATTCACACACATTACTAGTTCCTCTAATTTTGTTTGCTCTCTAGATTGTAAACTACTCAAGGACTGGTAATAACCTTGAACATTCCAGAATACCACACATGGAACAATTTGCCATAGCAGCTGCACCAATCTGCATTCCCACCAACGGTGTATGAGGGTTCCTTTCTCTCCACAGCCTTTCCAACAGTTGTTATTGTCTTGTTGATAATAGCCATTCTAACAGGTGTGAGGGTGGTATCTCACTGTGGTTTTGATTTGCATTTCCCTAACAGCTAGTGAAACTGAGCATCTTTTCATGTATCTGTTGGCCATTCGTATGTCTTCTTGGGAGAAGTGTCTGTTCAGGTCCTCTGCTCATTTTTAATTGGATTGTTTGGGTTTTTTGTTGTTGAGTTGTGTAAATTCTTTGCATATTTTAGATATTAGACCCTTATCAGAGATGTTGTTTGCAAATACCTTCTCCTACTCGGTTGGTTGCCTCTTTGTTTTGTTGATGGTTTCTTTTGCTGTGCAGAAGCTTTTTAGTTTGATATAATCCCATTCATTTATTTTAGCTTTTACGAGGTGTGATAAAAAACAAATACGGTGAATGTTTAAATAAAAATTTATTACAGTAAAAGACACATTGCCATTAATCCCCCTGAAAATACTCCCCCTCGCTTTGAACACATTTATCCCATCATTCATGCCACTTTCTGAAGCAGCTCTGGAAGTCCTCTTTCGTGAGTGTCTTTAGTTGCGCTGTCGTGACTGCCTCGATGTCCTGAATCATTTTGACTTTGGGGAAGAGACTGAAGTCACACAGTGCCAGATCTGGTGAATAAGGTGGATAAGGGCATACCGTAATGTTGTTGACATAAATTGCAGTACCAGAAGCAATGTATGACACGAAGTGTTGTCATGATGGAAGATGAAGTAAAGACACTCACGAAAAAGGACTTTCAGAACTGCTCCAAAAAGAGGCAAGAACGATGGGATAAGTGTGTTTGAAGTGAGGGGGAATATTTTTAGGGAGATTAATGGCAATGTGTTTTTTACTGTAATAATTTTTTTAATTTAAACATTCACCATATTGTTTGATCACACCTCATATATATTTGGGCCATAAAAAGGATGATTGATAAGAATAAAAAGCAAAAACTGAAGCTTAGCATCAGTATGCCAGTGAAAATGTCTTTATATTTCATATCATTGAATATGAGACTTGAAGAGCTAAGGTAGTTTTACGTAACTATTTTTAATTATGTCAACAAGATTAAATTACTGTGTTCATCTGGGTAGAATAATACAGACTTAGGTAAAACACATGAATATCTGTATCTGCTAGGGGAGGAAAAGATTGCTTATTTATAATCTTAGGGAAAATTGTATAAGGAAAGGCCATGGCAGATCTATTTAAAATTATGCCTTCACATTAAGGTTTCTTCATAAGTCAATGAGATACTCTGCTGACAACATGAATGAAAACCAATCTGACACATTTACTGTAGTCAGTAAAGAGTGTAGGAGAGATGATTTGAATCCCTCTTGCTCCAGGCTAACCTCAAACTTGTTTAGCATAGTGCATGGCATATCAGTATTTCTTGAATGAATGAATAAATGAACAAGAAAACAAAAACAACAGCTGGGGGTACAGGATCAGTCTTAGTTCCTCTCCTGATTCAGTCTGTAGTTGGTTTTGCATCAAGTAGGCAAGACAGAAACACAATGACCTCCAAAGTCAACATAAAGATATAATTTAATTGATAGGCTTTCTTGGCATCATAAACCACAAAATTATAGCTTGAACTGTTTTTGAACAGCTGCCATATATTCCCTTAAGGGTTTGTAGTTTTGTTGAGCACGTATTCAAACATTTACAGGAAAAGCCTGCCAAAAATTGTGCTCAAAGTAAAAAATGACTTTCTATGCTACAGAAAACAGATGTAAGAATTCTTAAATTCTCTTCCTACGAATCAAAAAAAGTAAGAATTATATTTCTAATCTGGGAACCATTAACTGGAAAATGCTATTGCTTTTTTAGTATTTATTTATTTATTTATTTATTTATTTATTTAGTTTTAGGGAAGTGTCACTGGCCCTCATATGTGGGATCCAGGGCTGCTGGCGCTCCAAGCCAGCTCTTAACCACCATGCCACTCAGCCGGCCCTGCTTTTTTATTTTTAAAAGTGAGAATTGTTGTAAGAATTCTCAGGTTTATTTTTCAGAAACCCTGAGATACAAATCAAGATTGGCTTACCAGGGCATTCAACAGCCTCTAGTTATCCTTTAATATTGCTATTTACTAACAATATCTCCTCCCCATCCCACTCTCCCACAATAAAACAACTAAAAATGTAGCGTTGTCATTGTTGAGCAGATTGCCATTGGTAATCAGGTTACTTTAGCCAAAGCAGGATCCCAATCCTACAATGCTATCTATGTGCGCTTCTGGTATGAGTGACCCAATGTCTTCCTCATCTCTCTGGGCTTTTTCAGGAAGTTTGGCTAGAATTTTAACAATTCCTTTTTCCATTTTCTATATTTCTCTCTTATTACACAACAGAGAAATTATTCAGAAAACTTGCAAAGGGATGGTCGGTTTGCCTTCCTGTCTTCCTTCTTTCCCTCTCTCCCTCCTTTCTTCCTTGAAAAAAAAAATCTGTTTTAGGCCACGTATTGCATTCGATCTCCATAACTCAAAAGACAAGTATGAAAATAATCCCTTACTCAGAGAGCTCACAGCCTAATAGGAAAGACAGACATATAAACTAATGGCTAAAAAAATATTATGATCAGTGCTGCTATGGAATGTATTCAAGATGTTACAGGAATAGAGAAGGGAGAGCACCTAACTAGTCCTGCTTAAGAGATGGTTTTGCAGTAGAGGTGACACCTGAATAGACAAGGATGGGGAAGGAAAGTATTGTAAGCAAGCAAACATTCATTTATTCAATGACTTGAACCTCTAGTATGTGCAAAGCTAGGACTATCACAATGATTAAGAGAGAGTGTTTTGTCCTAGTAATGGTGCTTATGTTATAGTTGAAAACACAAAGCTGACAACAAGCTACATAATTAACTGCAACTGTGATAAGTGCTACAAAACATACAAGGTGCTAAGAGAATCTAAGGAGACCTGACTGAATGGTGGAAGGGTGGTAGAAGGTAGTGTTGAGGAAATCATGTTTAAAATGAAATCTTAAGGGTCAATAAGAATAATTCCAGAGGTGAGGGAGAAGTGAAAGAGCCTTTCAAGGCCAGAGACAGCATAGGCAGAAGCTATAGTGTGAAGAATGGAAAGGGTAGACAGGAACAGGAGGCCAGTTTGCTCCTACAGGAGTCCAGGTGACAGGGCTTGATAGTTTGGACTAAGGTGAGTGTGTAGAAACAGAGAGAAGTAGACAGACAGCTGACTCATATGGGGAAGGGTAAGAAACTGAGAACTTCCAAGGATGACGCTAGATTTTTGGCTTAGGCAACTGGTAGATGGTTGTACCATTCTTTTACCAAAGTTGGTGGAAAGATCGTGAATTCAGTTTAGACCTGCTGAGTCTGAGATGTCAATGAAATATTCTAGCTGCGATATTAACAAGTGGGCTCATCCAGGAATGACGAGATTAGAACCGCATTCCTATGACTTTACTGTGAAAATAAACTTAAACTTGGGTCAAAATGAGTGCTTACTTTTATTCTAACGTCAAACCTATTAATGTAACATTTCAAATTCTTGCTGACTCTGTAAAAAGTATATAGTGCCCTTTGTCGTTTGAATCTTGCAAGATGGGCATCGGAACATGTTTTCTCCAGCCAACCCTTTACCCTTTACTCTTTGTTCATCATTCTACTCCACCCATCAAAGTAAATAGTAAATTGTAAAGTTAGAGCTTTGAAGATTATAAAAAGCTTTATAATAGTTATTACTCTTAATTACTTTGATATATTACTCATATATCAAATATTTCATTTAGGACAGATATACAAAACTGAATCTTTATATTTCATGAAACTTAAAAGGTACTGACCATATTTTCTTCCTAACAATTCCCAGGTTCAGTACATTCTTAGGGATAAGGTCTACCTACTAGAACATTACATACAGTCATGGATGTCAATACAGTTATATCAGGGATCTGAAATCGGGAGAAGGGCAGGGGAACGTCAGCTCTATGTGCAATGCTTTGTTTCATTTAAAGGGAAAGGTACGGATCTGAAGCAAATTTGTCAGTGTTGACGTGTTAGTTCTGGGTGGTGGGTGTATGATTGTTGTACTGTTCTCTGTTTTATGAGACTTCCATTTATTTTTTTTCTAAAAATCTCTGAATCAGCAACCAAAAGAAACATAAAAAGCAATTAATTCAGAAACAATGTCACCTGTCATATATGTGTGTGTGTGTATATATTCTACTATATTTGCACTGCACTCACACACATGGAATTTTTTTTTATTTAACCAAGTTCTCTGCTTCGGGGGACTTAATTTGTGTGTGAAATTGATGACCCTTATTTCAAAGCGCCGCTGCTGCTTGTCAAAGGAACAACTGATACGACAGAAGACGATGACTTGCTGGAGTGGGATTTTGCTATAACAGAAGGAACAAAGCTTTATACCTTCAGGTGGGAATACATTATAGCTTCATATAAATGCACTTACTAACAAATCAAAGAGGAAATTAAGGGCAGTAAATCTATGACCCAAATGCAGACTAGTTTAATGGGATGCTTTTCAGAGAGTTTCAAGGAGTGCCAGCAAATCCTTTCAGATTTGCAGCAATAAACAAAATGCTGTGTGGTGCTTATCCATCAAAACACACAACTACACATTTATTTCTCAGAGGGAAACTTTTGCTGCTACACAGAATAATCTCAGAGGAAAGGGGGAAAGAAAATATCAAAGACAGATCAAGGAAGCTGATAACTGCTTTAAAACTTAATGTTTTGCAGATACAAGCAAAAGGTATCATAGATATCTCACTATTAATCCATTCAAATGATTAAAAGAAAAAAAACAGGGCCAGCTGAGTGGTGCGGTGGTTAAGCGCTGGCTTGGGAAGCCAGTGGCCCCGGTTCGGGTCCCACGTATGAGGGCCAGTTGACACTGCCCTCAAAAAGAAAAAAAACACATTAAGTGTGGTATTTGGCTCCAAATGACTCCGGATTCACATTATAGTAGGAACCTATTGTAGTTTTGGACACCATTCTGATTTCTTACAGAATACTTTATACCTTGAAATATCTTACTAATTTAAGAGGATTAAGTGTTACAATCTATTTACATTCTTATCCATCTTTCTTTCTTTTCTTTCTTTCTTTCTTTCTTTCTTTCTTTCTTTCTTTCTTTCTTTCTTTCTTTCTTTCTTTCTCTTTTTGTTTTTAAAGATTTCATTGGGGATTGGGGGAGGGGAACAACGTTGGGGAACCAGGGAAGGGGAACAGACCATTGCTGTCCTTTTGTTCTTCAGTCTAGTTGTGGAGGACGTTGCTTCACTGGCCCATGTTGGCATCGTCATTGCACTCTTCCCAGGTGAGGAAGGTCGGGTCGCCGGCTTCTGGATGGCTGCTCACTCTTGGCAGCTCACACTGGCTGCCAGCTACTCACGCTGGCTGCCGGCCACTTGCTGTAACCTATGGCAGCCCATTGCAGCAGGGGCTGCAGCTATGCCGTCCCGGGAACTCACAGCAGCCCAGCTTCAGGTGGAGCTGTTGTTCACCATCTTAGCTGTAGAGGACAGTATCACTGGCCCTCATAACTGGGGCCACTGGCCTCCCAAGCCAGCTCTTAACCAAGGTGCCACTTGGCCGGCCTCTTATCCATTTTTCCATTGCTTCATTTTGACACTCTTCTTTTTTTTTATTTTTTAATTCTTTTATTGTGAAATAAACATTTTTTTAAAAAAATTTACTTTCAGGTGTATAACACAGTGCAATAGTTATACTTTTTACCCCTCAAGGTGACAACCCTCCTCCCCCAATTCGGCACTCCACTCCCCCACCCATATTATACATATCTATTACAATTCCTTTGACTCCCTTCCACTGTATAATCTCCATCCCGTGACTATCTATATATTCAGTTACAGTTGCCATACAATATTAAACATCACCTTCAGGTGTACAGTGCAGTGATCAAGCCTCTACTCCATCCATGAAGTGTTCTCCCTAATAAGGCATGTGACCATCTGACACCCCACAAAATATTTACATCATTATATCCCCCAAACTGTCTTTCATATCTCTGTGGCAATATTGTAAATAGTCTCTTTTCTTCAATATCTTTACATTTATTTGCTGACATAAGTGACTCATAAACTATTTTTTGTCACTGCTGTTTGTTGACTATTTTAGTCAGAAGCTTGTCTGTACTCCTCCAAGTCTCATAAATATAACACTTGTGTTCTACTTATTATCTATAGTTCTGTCTTCACCAAAAATGAGGCTGAGGCCCACAGTATTAACTTCCAACAAAATGGCATCTCTGACTATTTTGGTATTGGGTAGCAGTTTAGAGACATAACTACACTTCATTCTGTAAAGAATCAAAGTGCCAAGTAGCTTTGGCATTTGTCCTTAGAAAAATTACCATGCTACTCCTTCCTTGGAGCAAGTCCAGATTGGAATGGGTTTACTGTGATGAACTACACCAATTAGTATATCAGCCCACCTTTAATCATTTCTGTGTCTATCATGCCTGATCTTTGATTTCCTCCCCTGATTTTTATAACCACAGAGTTCATGGAGGTCCAAAATATTATCCAGGCTTCTAAGCAGGACCCTTCCTAAATGATCTGAAAACTATGACCTACTTATATCCAAGAATCTCTAAAGGGACCTATAATCATCACTCTAACTGATTACATTAATTCAAATTCTTTATAAACGAATTCCTGCTAATGTCTAAATGATGCATTGAAGTTCCTGTCCCTCTTTACTCTGTGAATATGATAAGTTAGAGGCCCAACACATGACATTCCTTGAAACAAAAACTGTAATAATATTCCTTCTATCAGGATCCTCTCCAGTCAAACAAAGTAATATCACTGTTTATCAAAGCATTATGTATTAATTATTACAAACCCACAACACAGCTTAAGAGTAGGAAAAGAATATGGACTTGGAGGGTCAGTTGTATACACTTATTAGCTATGGGGACCGTAGGCAAATTACTGAATCTCTCTGAGTTTCATTTTCTACATCTGTAAATGAGGATATTATCTTATAAAGCTGTTTAACGGGGCCAGCAGAGTGGCACATTGGTTAAGAGTTGGCTTGGGAGCGCCAGCTCTGCAGCAGGGCCCCGGTTCAGATCCCACATGAGGGCCAGTGAAGCTGAGCCCTCTAGAGCTAAGGTGGTGAACAGTACTGCTCAACCTGGAGCTGGGCCGCGGTGAGTCGCCGGTGACGGCATAGGCTGCAGTGGGGCTGGCTGGCAGCTAGCATGAGCTTTTAGGAGCTGCCGTGAGCCGTCGTGAGCGGCCGTCCAATGGCCAGCAAAAGACTGCCTCACCTGGGAAGAGCGCAATGATCATACCAACATGGGCCAGTGAAGCGATGTCCTCCGGAACTAGACTGAAGAACAAAAGGACAGCAACTTGTCTGTTCCCCTCCCCCAATTCCCCAATAAAATCTTTAAAAAAAAAAATACATAGTCATTATTGTGATCTTAATAAAATAAAAAGGAGGTTAAAGAGGAAAAGAAAAACACATACCATGTTCACCGCATCTTGGTCAAAAGGGTTCCATTCTATATTCTGAGGATAGTGGGCCAGAACCTTGGATTTGAATGTTCTTCTCAAAGGGCTCTGGTCAAAATTTTCACCTATAACAAATAATTAATAATTAGTTAACATCCAGAATTTTTTCAAAAGCATGTCATAGTTTTATTTTTATTTTGTAGCTATGTCAACTGATAATGTTGAAATCTGATTGAATTTCTACCTCTTAACAGTGTAACTTGTAAAACTCTCAAAGAACAACTGAAAAGGAACTGTTAATAAGAGATCTGCATTTAAAACCTCAGAATCTGAATTTTTAAATTCTGGCTAGACAACTGATACTAAAAATCAGATGCTAAATAACTGATGCTAAAATAATCCATGCAGTAACCCAATTATTGTCCTCCTTTCAATATGTGGTGATTTAAAAATCCATTTGGAAACATTAGGGAAACATTCCTGAATTACGCTAATCATACTTCTTTTGATCCTGAAATTTTGTACACAGATCAACCCAATGCTGGCATGCTCAAAGGAGGCAATGTGCGTGGCTTCCCACAAAATTCTCTAATAAATATGACTGCATCTCTAGGCTTTTACAAGTAATAGGATTAACAGAATTAGAAACAGCATTACTGAGTTGTCTAGTTTAGTAGACAAAACACAACCAAACACATTAAACTCTGAAAGAGTTTTCTAAGTCAAATTCATCTGTCAAAATTCTGGAAAGAAAAGTAGGCTATATTTGATTATTATACATAAGAAAATTTCATAATAGCTGTCAGCTCAGGTCTTTATCTTCTTGACCAAATTAACTCCCATGAGACCTGTTATCTGCAAATGCCTTAGTTTCATAAAATTTTTTAATGTGGATGGATCTTAAAATTCTCAATGTCAAAAAGTTGAGACTGACGAATCAGAAGATCTTGGAGCAATATTATTCTGACTCCTGTGTTTTTTCTACTTTTTAATAAGTTTACTTTTTAAGCACAAAACATGAGCTGTTAAATGAAAAGATAAATGCAACTTACCAGTATCTGTACAAGTGAAAATATCATAAATCAATTTATGAGTCACTCTCAGACATGTAGTTAAACTCAGTTTCCATTTTTGAAAAAACTATGAAAAGATGGATACTAAAACATCTTTTACTGCAACACTTAACAGATTACAGAGGAGGGGAAGTCATACTCTAAAATCTTGCTGGAGGCTGCAATATAAAATACATAGGAGCTTTTTTGAATAAAGGTATGTAATTTAACTAGATTTGCTGCAGCAAGTAACCTACAGTTTCTAATTCAAGGTCTTGGCTAACGATCATTTTCCTTTGGATTCCTCTTACATATTTAGGCAAGCACTTCATCTCTGTATCTTTCTACCCCTGCATTTCCATCTTCTAAGAGATAGAGGGTTTTCACTTCTAGGAGAAAAACTGTCAAAGGCATCCCTAAGAAAAGTTTATCAATTTTTCAGCATGCTTCTAGGGTATGTAAACATAAAAAAAGTCAATGGAAAAACGTGAAACTGTCCATGAGTCAATGTGTCTGAAGAAAAGAGTCAGAGTTCAGAAAGGTTAATTTCAGGAAGGGTAACTGATTATCTTTAAGCTGATACTGGATTCTCATGCAAACACTAAGGTTTTTAGATTATTCACTTCTTCATTTAAAAGAAAAAAGGTTAATTTTCACTTTGCTTTAAGTCAGAGAAAAATCAAAACAAACATTTCTTCCTGGTTCTAAAGGTCTATGCTGCTGACTGGGCTGTTAACACAGCGACAGGATATCCTCAGAAAATATACAGCCATCAAGAAACTCTCTCCTTCGCCCACCCTCAAATACCAGAAATGCTTATTTTTAATCATCCATAAATGTAAACAAAATATGAAATACTATGGGGCAGATGAAAGAGAACACAACGCAGGATATAACTCCTTAAAACACTTACCTTTTAATGAATTCCTGCCTGAGTTTGGTTAAAATAGTAACATTATCTTCATTCATATATCAAGTAATTAAGGGACAAGCGGTAAATCAGAAAAGTCATGACAGTGCCATTTTCAATATAATTGTTCTGTTAACTCAGGAACACCACACCCTCTTGAGGCACGATGAATCAACCGAGACAGAGAAGGAAAGCCACCTCCAGAGACAAAATAATTTCACAAAACCCGAAAAAAACTCATAAAACAGAAACACAAATCTAACAAAAGAAAACCAGAACCACCACCATGATCATGACCACCACCACCACCGCCAGTCAGATTGCCAAAAAGGTGGGCGGGCGGGAATAGGGATAGGAAAGATCATTGCTATATATACAGCTGTCTTGGCAAATATTAATATTATTTATCTTAATTAAAATTTATTGGGGTGGGCAAATATTATTTTGAAGGAAATTACAGGAATGAACAAATGTAGAAATTCTGATAACACTGTTAGATTTAGAAATGAGTGGATGCTGCTATTCCTACTAGTACGTACCAGCCAAAGAAGGAAATCTTGGACACACCTTTTGGAGATGGGAGATGGGAGGACAACCTATCTTCTCATTTTGAGACTATGTTTTATAAACCTCTAACTTAGAATCTATTACTAGGACTTAGTAGGAGAAATTAATCAGTCTAAAAATTTGGATTCTGAGGATATGAAAATTATATATAAGCATCCTTTACTTAAAATCCACCTTTCAAATATCCTGAAATGAACAAGGATTATAAATTTGTGCAAATATTAATACCCCCCACTACAACTACACATAGACTTAATTCCAAGTAATATTGTCAAGTAACCTCCTACTAAACCTAAGCTGCAATAAAGTGTTTCCTACTAAAAAAATAGGACATATCTGCCAAGAGAGCTTAAAGACTTGCGAATAATTTTTTTCAAGACTTCAAGCAAATGTGGTCTTTATGAAAATTAAGATGCAGATGAGAGAACAGAAATACAAAATAATACCTATTTTGCCTAAGCAAAACTGAGCATACAATTATACGGGCTTGGGGTGAATTAAAATAATGATTTCTAAAACCTCAACTTTTATTTTTACCTGAAGTCGTATTTGCAGCATCTTGGCTCTTGCCATGACGATCTGCTTCTAGCCATTGGTACAAAACTACATAATGTGACAGAAACAAAAAAGCTTTATGAACAAATAAACAAACAAAAAAGCAAAAATGACTTTGAAGAATGGAAAATGAGAATAAAAAATTAAACAGAAACAATTAAACATGAAACATTAATATCAATGGAATGTATCTTAACACCAATAGTATACAGCTTATAGTTATTAGTAAGAAAGCAAAGAGAATTAGTAATTGTATTTTACTGTAATAAGTGAAATACTATTTAAACATCTGTAACAGTTATTTATATGGGGAAATGAATATTCTTATTCATATTCTTAATGCTAACTTGAAGATAAGTATCAGGAGAAAGCTAATGTTTCCATAGTTAGATATAACAAAATATGATAGTAAGACTAAATTTAAAATTACATCCCAACCTCTACACACCTATCAGAATGGCTAACGTCCAAAAAACTGACTATACCAAATGCTGATACGCATGCAAGTGACAGAGCTCTCATAAATTGCTGGTGGAAATGCAAAATGGTACAGCCAATTTGGAAGACAGTTTGGCAATTTCTTACAATGCCAAACATAGTCTTATTATATGATCCTATAACCCGGTCTAATCAGGAGAAAAACATCAGACAAATTCCAAGAGGACCAATCGACAATATATCTAAAGAATACTTGTCAAAGCTGTTAAGGTCATCAAAAACAAGAGAAGTCTGAAAAAGTGTCACAGCCAAGAGGAACCGAAGGAGACATGACAACTGAATGTAATGTGGTATAATGGATAGGATCCTCCAACACATAAAGAACATTAAATAAACATGAAGGAAATCTGAATACAGCACAGACTTCAGTCAACAATAATGTATCAGTAATGGTTCATTAATTGTAACATGTATCATACAACCAAAAGATGTTAATGATACAGAAAACTGTACATGTGTAGAAGGGGGTTTTGGGGTGGATATATGGGAACTTTGTATTATCATCTCCATTTTTCTGTAAATCTAAGACTGCTCTAAAAATCACATCTGTTTTGGGCCAGCAGAGTGGTGTGGTGGTTAAGTGCTGGCTTGGGAAGCCAGTGGCCCCGGTTCGAGCCCCACATACAAGGGCCAGTGACACTGCCCTCAAAATAAATAAATAAATAAATAAATAAATAAATAAATAAATAAATAAATAAAAATCACATCTGTTTTAAAAATTACATTCCATTATTTAAGAAGACAAAAGCATATATTATACCCAAATCTTATAAGTAGTCTACCTTTTGTAAATCACTACGCAAACATAAGCTCCAAGTTGGCTTTGTATGTGATTCCACTTAATGAACTATATCCTATTAAGCATTATTAACTAGGAAATGTCAACTCCTGAAGGAAAGTTTACTACAGTGAGGACACAGGCTATTAAAAAATTCACACTAGAGCTCTGTAACTTAGCAGCTTTGAAAAGTGTTAAAACGCGGCAGCTTTGAAGAGTGTTAAAACTCCTGCATGTCATTTTATGGATTACCCAAATGTCTACAACTTTTAGACATCTTTTACTTTTTAATCAAAATTTATTGGGGTGACAATGGTCAATAAGACTACACAGGTTTCAAGTGTACAATTCTATAATGCATCATCTATATATTGCATTGTGTGTTCATGACCCAGAGTCAGTTCTCCTTCCATCACCATATATTTGACTCCCTTTACCCTCTTCTACCACCCTCCTCCCCCCTTACCCTCTGGTAACCTCTAAACTGTTGTCTGTGTCTATGAACTTTTAACTTTCAGGTATCTTTAAAGAGATGTCAGTGTCTTTCCTTTAAACATTCAAATAATGATAATGTATGGTCCTAAATGAGCAGGGTAAGTTACTTATGAAATTCCTGAATCAAAGGAATAAAGGAACTGATTCATTATAAATGACTAAAGGCACCCTCAAATCACCAAGGAAGTTATTTGGATCCTTAGGGCGAGACAGGACTGTGACCTGACATCCATCATCAGGGAGAGGCCCAAAACAGACCTCTGAAGAGCCCCCCACACACATATCCAACGTGCAAGGTCCCTGGTTGAGGGTTCCCAAGTGGGCACACAACTCAGTACCTCCTCCATGACACTGCGCGCTTCTGGCAAACAATTGTTACAATTGGGACAGAATTCAGAATTTGAGAAGCAGACCTCACTCATTAAATATATACTACAGGTATTTCTTCGTTCTAGTTTGCAGGAATAACAACTACTCATTAGAGTAGAGCAATATTCGAACATGACACCAAAAACTTCCCATTTGTTAAAGCAAGCACGAACTTTGCAACCAACACTAACATTCACTCTCACAAAAATGAGACACAAAGTAGGGAAACGAATCCATTAATTGGTCTAATAATTCTGCCTAGCTCTTATCTAAAGCCTATTCTGCCCTGATTAAGATGAAAACTCTTGGTTGTGTCCAGGGTATCAATAGGAGTATTTACCAATAGTTCCAATTACTTCATATAGCCCTTGTTTCTGGTTTTATCAGAGAAAAATAAAAAAATATGAAAGCATTCCAGGTCAATTTACTCCAACCAGTTCAGAATTATACACAAATGACAATCATTTAAACAGATTTAGAGATTCAATTATTGGGGTGTCGGAAAAGTCATGACGCATTTTTGCAATGAAAAACATAGAAAAATACGTCATGACTGTTCCAACAACCCAATATTTTATCATTGCCTCCAGGTTACCAAAGTCCAATTAACTATGGTCTAAATAATTCACAGAATTTCCAGTGACGTAAGTGCATCTGCTTCATGCAAAGATATGTGAATCACACTCAGACCAAATTTGGATTACGAAGTCCACTTTATAGATGAGGAGGAAATGGACAACTATGGATGCTGCCCATGAAATCCATGCTGAGGCAAAGATGAAGGGAGGGTGTGGTGCTGAGCTTACTCTCCTTCATATGTCTAACCACACAGGTTCCCACCGGTCTGTCTCCAAAGACCCAGCCTGAATGGCATGAGCTGGAGCTGGGAGAGGGAATACTGGGCAGCAGTGGGTCCTACAGGACAGACTGACTACAGAAAGAGAAAGCGGAGGTAGGTACAGATTGGTAACTAATTTAGTGCCTGTCTTTTTTTTTTTTTTTTTGAGGGCAGTGTCACTAACCCTCAGATTGGTAAGTAAAACGAAAGGGAACTCACTCCTCTGACATTCACAGAAAGACATTCACTGTACACATGGGCTGTCTTCACATCACAGAGAGCTGTCTTCTTCGAAGCAGATACCCTTAGGAGGCATATTTATCATTTATTCTGATGATTCTACCACTATTTAAATAATCTCTGAGCAGGTGGCATATAAGTACAGACTTAATGATATAAAAATTATCATAGTTAACATAATTTACTGTGTCGGTGTTATTCTAAGCGATCTACATATATTAACTCATTTCATCATCATAATTACATCTATGAACTAGGTCCCTATGATTTTACAGATATAGAAACTGAGGCACAGAAAGGTTAAATAACTTGCCCATGGTCAGACAACTAGAAAATTCAAACCTAAGCACTTTGATTCTAGAGACTGTGCTCTTGATGTATGAAATCATCTCAGGAAAGACTATTTCAAGCAGGGAAGTAGAAAGTGCAGGATCATGAGGCAGATGTGAGCTTGCCGTGGCTGAGATGCAGCAGGGAGGCCAGCATATCGATGTACTTGAGTGAGGTGGTAGAAGATGAGGTCAGGGACGTAACCAGGAGCCAGATTAAACAGTGCCTTGTGGACAATGGTGAGAACTTCCAATTTTATGCTAAGTTATCATGGGAGGTAACTGGAGCGTTTTATTTTATTTCATTTTATTTTATTTTTTTGAGGGCAGTGTCACTGACCCTCATATGTGGGACCCGAACCGGGGCCACTGGCGTCCCAAGCCAGCTCTTAACCACCGGGCAAGTCGGCCAGCCCCTGGAGCGTTTTAAACAGAAAAGTCATTTTGTTTTAATGGCAGCTGAGAAAACAGACTGTAGTGGGTAAGAGAGAAAACAAAGAGACCAATTAGGAGGCTTCTGCAACAATCTAGGCAAGAGATGGATTAAGGAAACAGTGTTAGGATGATGAGAAGTGATAAAATTCTAAATAATTTTGAAGGTATAAAAGGTATCATTTCATGACAGATTAGATGTGAGGGAGCAGTCAAGAAGGACATCATGTGCCTATGCAAGTCAACTGACTACCTACCTCCCAGTGTCAGTGAGTTGTGACAAAGCCAGACTAGAGCTTGTTTCTTGAAACTTAAGAGTATGAATTTCTAAGTAAACACAATTACATTATGAAAAAAGAAAGGATATCATGATACTACTATTTTTGGTCTGAGCACCTGAATGAATAGTGTAGCTATTAACTGAAACGAGAAACAGTGGAGCTCAAGAGGGTTTGGGGCAGTGTCAGGGGGCTAGCATAGGAACTCGGTTTTGGATATGTTAAGTCTCAGATGCCTATTAGGCATCCAAGTGACATTTTTGAGTAAGCACTATATATAAAAGCATACACACACACACACACACACACGCGCACACACACACATTTATATTTAAATTCAGGGGGAAACCTAGAAATTCAGCAGTCAATATTAAATAGATGGTATTTAATGTCACAGAGTTAGAACAAGATCACCAAGGAAATGAATGTAGATGAAGAGAGGAAAACCAGGGTCAGAGCCCTAGGGGACTCACATAATATTAAAAGGCTGGAAAGAAGGTGAGGAGCTCGCAAAAACATAAACGAGTAAAAGGAGCCAGAGAGGTAAGAAAAAATCAGAAGCACAGCCATCATGGAAACCAAGTAAAGAAAACATTTTAACAAGAAGGGAGCTGACAACATGGAAGACACTGTGACCTTGACAAAGAGATTTCTGTGGAGTAGTGGATGTGAAAACCCATCTGGAGTTGTTCCAAGAAAGAATACAAAGAAAGGAAATAGAGGCAGAAAGTGTAAATAGCTCATCTGCAGGGTTTTGCTAGAAAGATAAGAAATGGAAAATATTAAAAGAGAATATGGGGTTGAGGGAAAGGATTTCTGTTTTGTTGTTTTGTTTTTTTAAAGATAGGAGATATTAACTCATTCAAGTAAATTTCCAGTGTGCTCCTGCTGTGTCAGGAATTCAGGACAAAGACCAGCTCCATTCTAATTAGGCACCATGCATCCTACCACTAAGCACAGAACACCACAGTCGGTTATTTACCTGCAAAATTAACCTAACAATGAATCCAGGATCCACAGTACAGTCTTCTGAACGAGGAATATACAAAGCACTTTGCTCCTAACCCATGCTTGTCATACTATCCCTTTTGTAACAAAATATGAAACAAGAAAATAACTTTTAAAAGTCAGCAAAATATTGTAGCTGATATCATGAAACTCCCTAAGAGGAAAGGGTTCATAATTTTTAGGTAAATAATCAAATAAGTACCATGTGTTCTTCAGTGCTTTGTAAATGACATTTTTTATACTGAAGACTATGTAAGTGATTTGCATATAACGATAGCCAAGAAAATAAGGTTCTAGTCCTGGTTGAATATCCCGAGTGGCGCGTTGGTTAAGTGCTGGCTTGGGCTGCCAGCGGCCCCAGGTCGGGTCCCACATATGAGGGCCAGTGACACTGCCCTCAAAAAATAAAATAAAATAAAATAAAATAAAATAAAATAAAATAAAATAAAATATCCAAAGGTCTAGCAGCCTAGACAAACCACAACTTCTTTGAGCAAAGTTTTCCTCATATATAAAATATGGATTATTTTATTACTATAATAACAAGGCATTATTATTATTAGATATCTATCTTCTATGAGAATCATCTAATTATTCATGGGAAAGCATATTATTATTCATGTTACATTTTATCATACAATATAGAAAAAAATCTTCCCCTATTACTAAAGAACTTACTCTCTGCGAAAAAAAATCCAACAGGCCACCTGTTGCCTTGAGGAACAAAAGAAAGTCATCTACCAATAAAATATTTATAATCGACAAGTAATACTATAGAGCTGGAGATCTAAGATGATTCAAACTGAAACTTTTCTGCTGCATGACTCAAAGAAGCAGGTATGTGCAGAGCTAAAATAGACCTTTCCCTCCATTTCCATTCATTACTTTTTGCTGCCAATATGCTCACGGAAAAAAAAAAAAAAAGGAGTCAGAAACACAAGGAACTCAGTCTACATATGGGTACTAATTAACATACACAAGAATACCACTTTCTTCCTCTTACCCTTGTAAAGAAAAAAAAAAATCCTGCATAAGAAATAAAGTTCTGTAAAAAAAAAAAAAAAGATACAAATTAAGAGCAAAACAATATTAGTAACAGGATTCACTGGGGAAGACAACCTTCCTATAAGAATCAAACAGAAGCATGATCATTCCAACAATTACCTGAAGTTGTTGGTACAGCAATGCTCAGTTGATGTGATTTTTGCTAAGCAAAAACAGCCCCTAAGTCTCTCTGCATCACGGTGACTTCCAATTTTAATTCAAAAAAATCTCAAGACCATCTTCATCTCTCCCTCTACTTGGCCTTTTTATAGCATTTGACACTTGACTCTCCTTGCTCCCTTGTGTTCTGTGACACCAATCTCTCCAGGTTCTCTCATCTCCATGATCACTGCAAGAGTCCCTCTGCTGTAGTATGTGTTTATCTTATTCCTCTGTTGGACAAATGTATTCTGAGATGGTTAGCCATGTGAGTCCACAGAGTAAGGTTACACCCTGTGGGTAGAGGGTACTGTCTCTCTTGAAGGAGGTGGACATTGTTAATCATCCTGGGAACATACATCTTATGACATGAAAAGAAATCATGGAAGATGGAACTTAGACGGATATGAAGAAGGAGCCCTTTCCTCTTTCTAGACCTTATTCCCTTGAGCCTTGACTACAAGCAGTCCAGATATGCTTAAGAACTCTCCTCACTTGTGAGAGGAAAAAAAAAAAATTTGCCATGTGGAGGCAGATCTTAGTTTTAGCAAGGAGGCAATTCTCCACCTGAGAAAGAACAAGAATGGATTCTATGAGCAATGGCAGCAGCCACATGGAGGTTTTCCTAAACTGGTTATGTGACTTTCCATTTATGATTTCCTTCGGTTATCTGTAAGAATTTTATGAAGTCTTGCACTCTCAGCTGTAAGAAAGAAGAGGCCAACACAGCAGAAAGGGAGCTGTGTTTCCCAAGACCAGCATAGTGGTGGCTGCAATGATTGGTGAGAATGCCAAGTGGAAGGTGAACCTTGGTAACAAGATTTGGGGTTGGAAAGTTCAGGTGCCCATATCCAAGTTGGTATTCTCTCTTTTTTACCAATTATTATGGACTGGGCAGTTGTTAAAGGAGCTTGCTGTTAGTCACCTCCATAGGTTTCCCTTCTTCTACTGCTCCTTATATACTCATATACACGTTTGTGTTCCACCAGGTTCTGTCTGCTCATTTTTTCTTACTCTACACACTTCAACAGCTTACACTACCAACTTATATTAATGACTTCCAAATATACACACGCTCTTGTCTCCAGGTCAGCATTTCCAAGTGCCTATTGGAAATCTTTACCACAAGCTGTTAAAACTCAAAGTATCTTAAACTGAACTCCTTACATGCCTCTCAGGCTACCCCTTCTTCCTCCATTTCTTGTGTCCATAATACCAAGACCCACTCAGGTCAAAACCTGGAATTTACTCTCTTCTCTTGAAAAAGGATGAGGAAAATAAAATGGAAGGGAAGAAATCTCTTTTACCATACAAAGTGTTCTCTGTAATAAAGAGGGTTCAATTTTTTCAGAATGTGGAGAACGAATCTTAGTTATTCTGCTTCTGAAGCATAAATATAGAATGACAAAGCCATAGGTGATCTTATTTAGTCTTTCTATGTTTTCCAGAAAAGAAAATGGCAATGATGAGTAAAGTTATGTCATAAAAATATGTCATAAATATTATAAAGTTTTTTTCAAAATCCTCCTTCAAACGTTAGAAAAGTGAGCACAACAGCAAGCACGCTTAATAGCATCTGTTATTTACAGTTAGTTCTCCATTTGCTTGCATCAATTTTTCATTTAAAAATCCCACCAAACTATTCAGTTATATGAATTTACTATTAGGTACTGACTTGTAGTTGGAACAAATGCCCTAGAGTTACTAATGTAAGACAACATATGCAGTATTTCCAACAAATATTGTAAAAGCCAGGAAAAAAAAATATTTCTGTGTCATGCGCGTGCGTGTCTGAATAGAAGGTAACCCTGAATAAAAGGATCCACACATCATTATCATTCAAGGTCCACAGTTTTCAACAGGGCTCACTCTTGGTGATGTACGTTCTTGGGATGTTGACAAATGTAAAATGACATGTATCCACTATTACAGGATGGTACATCCTGTACAGAATAGTTTCAGTGCCCTAAAAAATCCTCTGTGCTGTCTAGTCATCTCTCCTCCTCTGCTAACTCCTGGCAACTACTGATCTTTACCGTCTTGATTGTTTAGCCTTTTCCAGAAAGTCATCTAGTTGGAATCATATACAAGTACTATCAAGTCTTTTCAAGTTGGCTTCCTTCATTTAGTAATATGCATTTAAGGTTTCTCCATGTCTTTTCCTGGCTTGTAGCTTATCTAGCACTGAAAAATATTCCACTGTATGGATGTATCACGGTTTATATATCCATTCACCTACCAAAGGTCATCTTGGTTGCTTCCAAATTTTGGCAATTATGAATAAAGCTGTTAGAAACATCTCTGTGTAGGTTTTTGTATAGATATAAATTTTCAGCTCCTCTGGATAAATAACAAGGTGTGTGATTGATGGATCAAATGGTGAAATATGTTTGGTTTTGTAAGAAACCGTCACACTGTCTTTCACAGTGGCTTTAACATTTTGCTTTCCTACAATGTATGAGAGTGGTTAAATGTTTACTTTTAACATTTATTAATTTATTTAGATATTATATTTATGTTGTCAGTCTTGATGTGGTTGTCAACAGTGGTTGTCATCTTTACAGCAAATTTTTGAGTCATCTAACACATGACTATATTGACTATAAAGGGTTATAAGAGTTATATATGAAATGAGACAAAATTATACATGCCTACAGAAAACAATATTCTTTCTACTTTAACAAATAAACCAATGAGCTCTAACAATGAGTCTTAACTATTCCTTTGAAGTCTGTGAGTAACCCGGGATATGGACATCTCAGGAATGACATATTTCCTCCCCACTTCTATAAAAGGGGCAGTAAAAATGGACTGATCTGCAGGATACAGGATGAGCTTTCTTAGTCAAGAATCACAAATTCTTGGACTCACAATAGGATGAGTTCTTAGAAAACAAAGAGGGAATCACTTCCACTCCCCGCCTGCTAATTTCTCTCACTCAATGAATAGTACAACCATTCTCCCAGTGGCTCAAGTCAGGTAGATGGAGTCATCCGTAACTACTCATTCCTTTACTCCCCACATCTAATCAATCACTTCAACCTATTGAATTAACCCCGATTTTTCATTTTTTTTTTTTTTAAGTTTTATTGGGAAACTGGGGGAGGGGAACAGAGTTGGGGAATTGGGGGAGGGGAACGGACAAGTTGCTGTCCTTTTGTTCTTTGGTCTAGTTGTGAAGGACATCGCTTCACTGGCCCATGTTGGTATCATCATTGTGCTCTTCCCGGGTGAGGCAGTCGCATGCTGGCCATTGGACAGCCACTCATGGCAGCTCTTGGCAGCTCACGCTGGCTGCCAGCCACTCACAGTAGCTCATGGCAGCCCACTGCAGCAGGGGCTGCAGCCACGCCATCGCCGGCAACTCATGGCAGCCCAGCTCCAGGTCAAGCTGTTGTTCTCCATCTTAGCTGTAGAGGGCCTAGCGTCACTGACCCTATGTGGGATCCAAACTGGGGCCCTGCTGCTTAGAGCTGGCATCCTAAGCCAACTCTTAAGCAACGCACCACTCGGCTGGCCCAACCCCCTATTTTTCTTAAATCTATCCAACTCTCTCCATCCCACTCCCACTGTGCTAGTCAGATCCAATGTCATCTCTCATCAGAATTACTACAAATGTCATCACTGTTTTAACTGACTCCAGGCTTACTCCCGCCAATTACTACTTCATAACGCAGCCAAGAAATCTCTCTATATAAGCACAAATCTGATGGTACTTTCCTTCAAAGCCCTTTAATAATGCTTCATTATCCTAGGATAAATCTCAAATTGTTTAACATAGGTTCAAAATTTTTCATAATCTGAGGGCTTATGCCTTAGCCCTTCCCGTAGAATTTTTCTATACCCTTTGTATTCTGTACTCCAGCCATGCAGAAACCACTAGCTGTTCATTATATGCACTGTGCTGTTTCAAATTAGCCAACTTTTACATATGCTGTTCTTTCTGCCATAAATATTTCTTCTAGTATTGCTGCCCTCCTGTCCCCATCCCACCTACAAATTCTTGGCCGCCATTCAGATCTAAGCTTATCGTCATTTCTGGTGGAAAAGCCTGTAGCTCTATGAGGTTAAAAGTAATACTTTGTTCACTACTGAACCCCAAGGCCTTCATAGTGCCTAGAAAAATGGATTCAAGAAACATTTACTAAGTAAATGAGTAAGTATAAACATGGGCTAGCTGAAAGAACATGGGATTGCTACTGACTTTGTGTAAAGATTTTTATCTTGTGCATACAAAGTCCAGGATAATAGTTTTATAGCATGAAGTTCACTTAGTAAGAATTTAAGATTTGTGACTATAACTATACTGAAATTATAAATGAAAATTACCATTACTATTATTGTACAAGTACTTTTTTTCTTCTATATTATAATATAGAAAAAGCTGAGAAATAATCAGGGAAGCGGCATTATGGATTTTGTGCTCCTGCAAGACCATTCCAAATATTTGTAATTTTTCCAGTATACCTACATTAAATTTTATTTCCATAGATGTCTGTTAAATTGTATTTCTGTGAGAGAATATTGTAAGTCAAATTCTTTTAGGATGAGGTGGTTTTTCCCCCATTTTTTTTATTGTGGTAAAATACATATAACATAAAATTTATTATTGTAACCATTTCTAAGTGTACAATTCTATGATATTAAATACATTCATACATGCAACCATAACCATGCACCATCCATCTCCGTAATTCTTTTCACTTTATAAAACTGAAACCCTCTACCCATGAAACAATAACTCCCCATTTCCTTTACCCCCAGCCTCTGGAAACCACCATTCTTCTACCTTCATGCTTTTGAGTACCTGGAAGAAGAAGAATCATACAGTATCTTTTTGTGACTGGCTTATTTCACTTTGTGTGTAATGTTCTCAAAGTTTATCCATGTTATAGCATATTGAAGAATATCCTTCCTTTTTAAAGCTGAATAATATTCCATTGTAGGTATAAATCACATTTTGCTTATCCTTTCTTCCATCATACCTGGGTTGCTTCCATGTTATAGGTACTATGATTAATGATGCTATGAACATGGGTATACAAAATCTCTTCAAGACACTGTTTTCAATTCTTTGGAATATATACCCAGAACTGTGGATCATATGATAATTCTATTTGGAGGAATCGCCATACTGTTTTCCACAGTGGCTGCACCATATTAAATTCCCACCAGTGATGCATGAGGTTTCCAGTTTCTCCAAATCCTCACCAACATTTGTTGTTTTCTATACTTTTAATAGTATCCATCCTAATGGGTGTGAGGTGCTTTTAGGATGAGTCTTAAAGGCCTTTTCATTTTGTACAAATGAATGAACAAAAATCCAACAAATTCAGACTGTGTTCAGTTACATATAAGTAATCAGTAAACTGATTTAGAAAACTATGTTACATAGAACCACTTTTTGCACAAATATTAAACTTATTTATTCACTAGGAACACAATATTACTGGTGATGAGTAAACTGTTCAAAATTCTATGTTGCCCATCAATAAATACATTCAGTTTTTGGTATGAACTTAACCAACCATATTAGGAATTATTAGTAATGGGTTTCCCTCAATGCTTATAGAAGAAATTCTTAGGAAGGGAATAATTCAAGATGGTGAACGGGGCAATTATATCATAAAAGAGAGGCTATATAGTAGTACATTTTTGGAGAATTTAAATAAATACATTAAAGCCACTCTTTCAGCAAAATAATGTTTGTACCTACTTTTCACACAGAAATATGGATGTGAAAACTAGGTGTGCAGGTAACCCCTATTTCTTGTGCAGAACTTGCTCCTTTTGATGATATGGACTAAAATATGGTGTTTTAGTCCATATCATTTATATTATTTCCTCTAATGGTATACAACATAATTTCTGTGTTAGTATATCTGATGCCTAAAAGACAGTAAGCCGAGGCCATGAAGAAGCTTTGGCCTTTTTTATTTTGTCCATTTCTTCATTAATTTGATCTTTCATTATGGATGATTTTAGTCACTTTTCAGTTCTTTAGTTGTAGAAAAATACATTATTTGTGTGTTCCTTCAAGACCCTGATAAAATAAGTGACTACCATTACCATTTGCCATTCAAGAACTGGCTACCAATTTGTATATTGTTCGATTTCTTTCCTTTGTCTTTTGTGCTGCTCTGTTTTAGGGCTATTTATCTTCCTTTTTGTAGTTAAGAAATATTTCAAACATATAGAAAAGTAAAACAGAAATAATGAACACCTTTGTGTAGTTACCTTCTGCCCAAATTCAACAAATGTTAACATGTGGCTGTATTTGCTTAACAATTTTTTAAAACAGAAATAAAACTTCAGAGACAGAGAGTAAAAGTCCCCTTGTGCCTCTCACCAATCCTTTTAGGCCCAGAGCTCAGAACAACAGCCTGTCCTCATCCTGCACATCTTCTTTCTCAGGGCTCAGTTTTAACTCAACTTGTCAACTACCCTAGCCCGGCCCACAGTGATGCTTTTCTCTAAACCTTGCCCACTCTGCATCCACTCTAAGCAGATCCTGTTTTTCCTGTGAGTTCCCTCCAGCCTATGAGGAGTTAATGTCCTGATCACACTACTGTGTCCTGAGTCAGGATTGTGTTACTGCCTTGGTCTTGAGACATTTTTTTACCTTATGTCATCTCAGCCGAGGTTAAGGACAATGAAAAGGACAGCACAGTGCTGAATGACAAGTGCGCAGTTGGTGGAAGGAGGGATGTGTCTCTAAACACACAAGTTGCACTGAAGTTAACAGCCTTATTTTCATTAATGGTATTCAGACGTTGGCCTGTAAGAGAATTCATGTCCCACAGGGACAATGTTACAGGTGCTTATGGTGGTTGTCTCCCTATATCCCTAGCCCTAAGCTAGCAGGGTGCTTTTAATGACCCAGGACAAGGTCTGGGAAGGTCAGAGGGGTGAAAGGAGCAGAGATAAAGTGCAGAAGCTCTTGGATCCACAGCTGATGAAGAGCTGGGAGGTGGAGGCCTCTGGGAGTCAGGTGAGACTTCCCAGAATCATCCCGTGGAGCTCATCCTTCACTGTGCCTTCTGGTCTCACACTCTCTTCTCTGTATTTTCCTTTTCTTTCCCCCTTTCCCTTCCTAGCTCTGCTTCTTACCCTCAGGTATTTACTGTGCCCCTGCAAGCCCGCTAGGGGGGCGCTCCTTCCCTAACCTAGTCTTGTACTGTGGGGGTGAGAAGCCTGGGTTCCCAAGGGGATCTGTGAGCAGGCTTTGCAATGGGAGCAGTGCTGGGAGAAGGGAGGTGGGGAAAAGGAGCCTGGTGACTGAAGGCTGGGGAGTCAGAGACCTCTTAGTTCGGATTCTCTCATTATAGTCATCTTTCTTCCTCTTCTAGACTGAAAGTCCCCATACCAGAGAACACTCTATAAACACATAAAATACGATTCAAATATTTTAGAACACTGCATAAATGAATAATTGATAACATGCTAGATTTGAATAATCTTTCAAAGATAATGCAGTCCATCTATCCTCCTCCCCTTTTATAGCAAACACATCTTTCAGATGGCTTTTAATCAAGCTTTCAGTACTACATACTACCTTCTACTCTCAAACAAACTTAAAATCACCTGAATTCCACACTCACTGCATCATACTCAACTAGCATAGCTAGTTTTCTATTTTTTCTTTTGTTTTCTTTTTTTTATCCGTTTTGTTTCATGCTGTGCTAATTTAACCTCATCTTGGTAAACAAGAAAATGGTCCACATTTGACAGACTCTAGCTGGCTGCAGCAACTGCAGCTGGCCTGTGTGCAAACCAATTTTGTTCACTATTCTGGCAGGGAGCCCTGCCCTAGAATTGTTTTGGGACTAGTCAGCATTAAACCTGTGTCAGAAAGGTTGCTGAAAGCAGGCATAGAGCAAGGCCGGGTAACAACGCTGTTCAGGAAAGGCATTAAGACAAATGCAGCGGCACGGCACAAATCTAGGCGGTTTGCTCCCGACAGTAAATCTGGGGCCCAGCTTTTTTTCTATGCCTTGGCATTTCTGTGAAAATGACTTGGACAGAGGATTAGGGAGAAAAGAGATGCACCAAATTTGCTGTATTTCTTTCTTGCTGGCATGATGGGTGCTTGGTGACTACCCGAAAATGTTACTTATTTCAGATGATAGAAAATGGGAAAGAAATAAATGCATCCACTCTGTGTAGCTGAAAACATTGTATGGCTCTTGAGTATTTAGTAAGTTAGATGGCATATGTTCTACAGGTGAACCTGAGGGACAAGAAATGGGAGATGTGCCTAACAACATCCAGAGTAGATACAACTATCTCTAACTTTGTCTAAAAACTTTGTTAAAGAATAAATTCCTCAACATCAAATGAGTGGATATTGGAGTGTTTTGTTTTTTCTACTCACCTGCTAATGGGTGCAGTCTATATCTTTCAGTGTGTCACATTCATTTTGTACTAGAACTTGAATGAGAATGAAGTGTACATCAATCTTTCAATACTGTTGGCTAGATAAAAATTGTTTAATAATTCCACAAGCACCTGCCAAAGAAGGCCATGAGGCTTCCCTAAATATCACCACGTCTGTGGGACTGGTACAGAAGCCAAAAAAGGACAGTCCATTTGTCTGATCACAGTAATTCTTGAACATACGGTTGTTTTTTGTGCGTCTGCTCACATAATTCTCATTAAATGCCTAGTAAGTCAGTGACTGTAACAGATGTGCATGTAGATTAAGTTTTTTATAACAGCTTTATTGAGATATAGTTCATATGCTCTGACATTCACCCTTTTAAAGTACACAATTCAGGGGCCAGCCGAGTGGCATGTTGGTTAAGAGCTGGCTTGGGACACCAGTGGCCCCGGTTCAGATCTCACATATGAGGGCCAGTGACACTGCCCTTACAACTAAGATGGTGAACAACAGCTCCACCTGGAGCTGGGCTGCTGTGAGTCCCCGGGATGGCATAGCTGCAGCCCCTGCTGCAGTGGGCTGCCACAGGTGACAGTGAGTGGCCGGCAGCCAGCGTGAGTGGCTGGCAGCCAGTGTCAGCTGCCAAGAGCCGCTGTGAGCGGCCGTCCAGAGGTCAATGATCGATCACCTGAGAAGAGAGCAATGATGATACCAACATAGGCCAGTGAAGCAATGTCCTCCACAACTAGACTGAAGAACAAAAGGACAGCAACTTGTCTGTTCCCCTTCCCCGATTCCCCAACACTGTTTCCCTCCCCCAATTCCCCAATTAAAAAAATAAAGTACACAATTCAGTGGTTTTTAGTATATTCACTGAGTTGTGCAACCATCACCACTATCCAATTTTATTTTAGAACATTTTGTCACCCCCCAAAAGAAACCCTGTACCCAGTAAGTAAACAGAATTTTTGATATAGCAGCCATCCCTGTTTGCTAGGAGTGTTCGTTACCTTTGTCAACGGGAACATGGCAAAAAAAATTTTAGAGCGTTTCGACAACACTTACAAAGTCTCAAAAAATGTTTTTCAAATAAACTTTTTCTTCAGTTCAATCTTACCCATGCACCAGCTTGGGAACTTCCACTGCAAAAATAATTTATTTGCAGAAGAATGAACAAACATTATCCAATTTACAGATTTCAACACACATCGTAACCTCATCTGCAAAAGCCAGTTTCCTGCAGATATTCTGTGTTGAGGCTCTTATTAATAAAGTTAGCTATAGGGTCCTATAGAACTTTTCAACCTTGTTTCCCAAATATATAAAAACAATTTTGTATTATTGCAGTTTCCAGACACTTACTATGAAATAAAATGAGACACTTTCTAATCAAACAGCTAGCATAAAAGGCAAGTAATTGCACTGAACTGAATTTAATCATGAATTAAAAAAATAAAAATATAATGTAAGCTATATCCTAATTCAGAATTTGCTGATAGCCACATTTTTAAAATAGTAAAAAGAAACTTGAAAAATTAATTGTAATCGCATATTTTATTTAGCCCAATGTATCTAAAATACTGCTTCAACTTTTAATCAATACAGGAAAATTG
Organism: Aselliscus stoliczkanus; assembly: GCA_033961575.1. Classification (NCBI taxonomy): domain Eukaryota; kingdom Metazoa; phylum Chordata; class Mammalia; order Chiroptera; family Hipposideridae; genus Aselliscus; species Aselliscus stoliczkanus. Next base: position 165,774,500 of record CM066727.1, on the reverse strand, counting down.
AGATACTAAGTCTTTCAAATCTGGTATGTTATACCTACAGTATATCTCATTTTGAAATAGTCAATTTCAAGTGCTCAATAGCCATGTGTGACTAAGTGGCCCCAATACTGAGCAGCAGCGCCTGAGATTACTGATGTTAGTTTCTCTTTCAAGTCATCATAAGGGATCGCATTAGTTTAGGCACTCATCATCCCTTGCCCAGATTATTCCAGTGGACTCCTAACCAGTCTCCTTCTCAATCCAGCTTCTACACTGCTGCCAAAATGATCTTAATGCTAATATGATAGCTAGTCTGATCATTTCAATCCCCTGCATAAAATCCTTAAGTGGCTCTTTACAGCTGAATATTCCTTCGCTTATAATATAAAACTTGTGTTTGGCCTTTCACCACCTCTCCAGTTTACTTTCTACTCTTCTTCCTCTCTCCCATGTTGGCTATAGTAAATTACTTGCTGTCATATTCTCACCCCTTTCTGCCTTTCAAGTGTTTTCCTGCAGTTTAAAATATCCTCCCCTCCATCCTTGCCAATTTAGCAAACATCTGCTCCTAGCTCAATGTTACATTCTCTGTGAAACTGTCCCCATTTCGTGCCAGGGAAAGTTAGGTGCACTCCTCGAAGTCCCTTTACAGCATCTACCTCACTGTGCACTGGAGTCAAATTTTATGAGGGTCTGGCTCTAATGGGATCATGTCAGGCTAAAATCAGAGTCAAACTGCCTTAGGAAATTTCTCAGGAAAGCATGGACATACTGGGAACTGAGATTTGCTATACCCTGCAGTCCTAAATCCACCTCCCTCTGGGAGTTAGGCAGATCTCCATTTCATAACTGAGAAAAATATCACACAAGTTATGACTGGTATGAAATTTTAATTAGTAAGGTTGCTAACATTATTCTTAGAGTATCCTATAATTAACAGGACTCCTTTTTCAACATCTTGTAAAAAAAGAGAAATAAAAAACCATTGGGATACTAGTGTCTACAGAGATTTTTTTTTAAATCTATTTTCTTTTATTGTACGCTATCCCACTCTCATCATTAAGATGGATTGCTGGAATGATCAACTCTTCTGGACAGCGTATTTCTTTTTCTTCACAGATGTCTCCTTCCTCTCCACTCCCTCCACTCCATTTTAGGTCAAGGGAGGCAGTGGTTAATTCTTGAGACTGTTGTAGGAGTGTGAGGGACAGTGTAACGAATATTAACGCATCTTGAAGCCTCTAGTAACTTACTACATCTGTTCAGTTCTTATCTGATCTCAGTAAAGCACCAATGACAAAAATATCAAATACCTTTCCATTTTTAGGAGAGGAAGGAAGGGCCACATGGAGCCTGAGACGAATGTCCAGTTTATTGAGGGTGGCCTGGGCCCTTGGGACAAGTTGTGTCAGTCATTCTGCAGGCATGGAAAGGAACCATGAGAAGCTAATGAATGGCCACAGTCCCTACTCCCTGGGAAAGGGCTATTCTCAAGTCTGGACTCTGTGAAACTCCCAAGTTCTGGGGGTCTCAGAGGCCAATTTGGTGGATTCCCTAAGGATGCTTACCACCCCTAGAAGAGGGAAGGTAAGATAAAAGTTACCTATTCTTGCAATTTTGGAGGATTTTGGAAGCTGGAAGGAGGCGACAAGATTGCTTAGGCCATCCTGCTGCAGGCCAGACATTGGCACTTAAGTGGGAAAGCAGTGGCCCCAGTGTAAGGCAGCATATCTCTGATACATTCCACCAGATAGGCTATTTCTGACTTAATGTTTGGACAACTTATTAGTCTGTTTTGCAATAGTTTTACTGTTCTTCATTTTCCTGAAAATAAACTCTTCCTTTAAAAAGTATAAAGAAGCTGCACAACATTGTGAATGTACCAAATGTACTACGTGCCACTAAACTGTACACTTTAAAATGGTTAACTTTATGTTACGTGAATTTTTACCTCAATTTTTCAAATGAGAAGAGTAGATGACGAGAAAAATAGTGCAGGATTACCAAAACCATCGTAGTTTCCTTCACTGTGTGCACACGACACAGGCGGTCCTGTAATGTCATCCAGGAATAAGGCTTGAATCCTAAGACTGCTGTGATGGGCTCTGAGAGAAGGTATTATAATGTCAGAATACTTAGCTCCTAGGGCGTGATTAAGCTCATTTTGTTCATCAGTGAAGTGGCATCATAACATTTTTTTCTAGCATATTAAAGGAAAATGAATCCTAATTAACATCTGTCACAGCTTAGTAAGCTTCCTTGTTGTCTTTTAAGTGAAAACTACTGAGACTTTTTTTAATCCCCAATTTTGAATCATGTCATAGAAATACCGGTGGCAGGATGTATACAGTAAGAAATGCATGGAATAAAACAAAGTTGGAAAGATGCTTAACAATCAACAGAGAGCTAACTTATAAATTATCATATTTTTAATGAAGTTATCTTTTATTAGAAAATTCTAAGCACCTATTCCATTGTGGTAAAATGTCACAAAACAATGGCCACCCAAAATTCTTCCCTTCCCTGTATGTGCATGCCACCTCTTCCATCAAGAGGAGGGGTCTATTTTCCTGCCCTCGAATTTGGGCTGGTCCAGTGACTTGCTTTAACAAGTACAATGTGGCAGAAGTGTTGCTGTGCCAATTCTAGGCCTAGCCCTTAAGAGTTTTCACAGCTCCTGTTTTTTCTTAGAATCCAAGCACCATTTAAAGAAATTTGGGCCAAGTTCCATAATAATGAGATAACATGAAGAAGCAGGGAGAGGCCCACCAGCCCTCTAGCCATCACAGCCTCCCAAGTCAAGTGAGAGAAGCCATGTTGGACACCTAGCCATATTGTGACCCCAGTAGACACCATGTAGAGCAGAAGAACTGCCCAGAGAATTCTAAGAAATAATAATAAATCACTGGAGATTTAAGCCACTAATGGAGTAGTTTTCTACACGGCATTAGGTAACTAATAAGGCCCACATATCATATCCCCTGATTTTCTTCTAGAACCCTAGATTTAGAATTTAATTTCGGCCAATAATAAATTGGCCAATTACTCTGATCCCCAAAGAACCCTGAAACCTCTAAATTGAATATTTTTCTAATTTTCAAACCCAAAAGTCCTTATATCTGACAAAAGATTTGTCACCAGAATATTTTTTAAATTCCTGTAAATCAATAATAAAAAAGACAAACAATCCATTTTTCAAATGGACAGAAGAGCTGACAAGAAAATAAATATGACATATACAAATAACCAGTAAAACAATGAAAAGGTGTTCAACATTATTAAAATACAAATTAAAACCATAATGAGATACCACCTCACACCCAGTAGACTGATCCAAATTAAAAAGACTATACCAAGTGTTGATGAAAACATGGGCCAACTAGAACTCTCAAACATTGTTGGTGGGAGTGTAAAATGATACAACTACTTTAGGTAACTATCAGGCAATTTCTTATAAAGTTAAACATGTATCTAACCCATAATACCTACATTTCTACTCCTAGAAAAGCATATATCCACAAAATGATGTGCACAAGATTAGCAGCTTTACTCATAACAGCAAAAAACTGGAAACAACTCAAATGTCCACCAAAAAGAAAAAAACAAACAAAAAACAAACTGTGGTACATTCATTCAATGGAACACAACTAAGTAATAAAAAACAATAAACTACTGATATACACAACAACGTGGATGAACCTTAGTTACATTTTGTTAAGTGAAAGAAGCCAAATAAAATATTCCATATGAAATTCAAGAGCTAATCTATGGCTCTTTCAATGTTCCACCATATTCTAGACACAAAGGGAAATAGGAAAGGTGGTCACTTATGTTCTCTAGGCCTTTTAGAAAATATGGATCGTTCCTCTGGCCACATACATGTGAATCTATAAGAAATGCGATGCACACATCAAGGGAATGGGCACTGTTCAAAAAAAAAAAAATGCTCCACAAATGTTACCATGGCAAAACTAAAAGAAGCTCATCTGCAGAAAGCAAAGGAAGTATATGAGCAAGTAAGCTGTTTGGAAGATGGCAAAGAGGAAAATTATTTTTATAGCTATGTATCATAAATGTGAGATGAATGGATAGAGCATCAAGTCCTGTTGACATAACAAGAATAAATTAACAAGATAGTTTAATAACTTAGACATTTCAACTAAAATATCTCTGGTTTATGAACTTTTTGTAAAACAAAAAATTACTACTAAAATGGGTGCTTTTTTTTTTAAGGACTCGAGATTTTCCAGCCTTCTAACAAATATTTATCGAATAGCTTATATGAATAAGATACTCTGCTAAGTGCTATGAAAAATATGAGGCAGCAAAGACCAAAAGTCCATACTTCTGTTTTACTATCTGATAGTAATATCTCACAGAACTTATTCATTATAATATACAGATTCATTACATATCATATGCAGAAGTGTAATGACTACTGCACTCAGGAAATTTAACAAACATTACTGTACTACACCAATTCAATGAACATTACTGTACTATCAAGCAATCTGATGCCAGATTAATTCACACAATCATTTGTACAACTAATAAATCAGACAATTAGGACTTTTCAAATTCTATCTGATTTATCTCACACCAATCCATCAAGATTTCTGGACAGAAATAATACCATTAAAATAATTTGTACTGGGCCTGCTAAGTGGAGCATTGGTTGGGAACTGGCTTGGGATGCCAGCAGCACCAGTTCGGATCCCCCATATGAGGGCCAGTGACACTGCCCTCTACAGCTAACAGCTCCACCTGGAGCTGGGCTGTGCGAGCCCCGGCGATGGTGTAGGCTGCAGCCCCTGCTGCAGTGGGCTGCCATAGGCTACACTGAGTGGCCGGCAGCCAGCCTGAGTGGCTGGCAGCCCGTGTGAGCTGCCAGTAGCTGCTGTGAGCAGCCATCCAGAGGCCGGTGACCGATCTGCCTCATCCGGGAAGAGCGCAATGATGATATCAACATGGGCCAGTGAAGCAACGTCCACCACAACTAGACTGAAGAACAAAAGGACAGTAACTTGTCTGTTCCCCTTCCCCGGTTCCCCAACGCTGTCCCCCGCCCCCAATTCCCCAATAAAATCTTAAAAAATAATAATAATAATAATTTATACTGTAGTAAGATACAGTATCTACTTTCCACCAAACTTAAAAATTAAATGGGGAGATAGGAAATCTTTTTTATTATTTCTTCTTCAGGCCATAAAACCTATGTAACTTATATGACAAATGACTGAGAAGGAATATTAATGCTGTAGAAGACTGAAACAAGAGATCACTGCTCACAGGATCTAGATTAGGATGCGTTTTAGTTTGTCTAGGCAGCCTGATCTCACATCTCTTACAGAAATTTACATATTTACATCCCTGAAATAAATCATTAAACTTCTGTTCCAGTGACTTATGAAATAATACATTCTATTTTTAAAAGTCTTAATAATGAGATAAAAAATTTTAAAGATGCAATCTGCTTTCCTTCAACTTATACTCTAGTTTCAGTTCAGTTTTCTAGAGCTACTAATGTCCACATTCTCGTCTATAGGATCAGTCTTGAAAATTTCAAAACTGGCTGATATATTCACTAATTTCCTCTTCTAAGAAAGCACACTGTATTCATTTTACCATTTCTCAAGAAATAGTAAAGAACCTTTACCATCTTATTTTCTATTCCCTGGATTAAGTACTTTAAAAAAATGCAATGAGCGCTTACTGTCTGCCAGGTATTAATATTCTGTATCAATCAGAGGTACTAGAGATACAACAGTGAACAAAACAGACAGGGTCTCTGTCTCACAGAATAAACATTTTAGGGGATGTACTCCAGTGTACATTAACCTATGTGTATTTTAAAATCTATTACCCTAGTCCAACACTGTATAAATATAGTGGAATTATTCTGAACACTACATACAATGAATGCAAGCTAGGAGTCACTCTAAACTCTTTTTTTGATAACCTGGTCATATTACTAAGTTACACTGAGCTTGCGGTCAATTCATTTTCTAAAGAGAATATGTAATTATATGCCAAGTATATACTAGGAACTATGAATATACAACAAGTGAATATACTCCTGCCCTCAAAAAATGAAACCCCACAAGGAACACCAACAAGTTGACAATTACAGAGCAGTGAGGTAAGTATCATAAAAGAGGTATTTACATAGTGTTAGAACATAGTGGAAGAGTACTTAACTTGCATACATAGTAGAAGCTTTCCAAACCAATCTCTCCTTAACCAAGGTATTATAACTATAATCTCTCCTTAACCTAGAGCACTGAACTAATGCTCTTCTGTTTCTCCTTAAAACACAATGGCTGATGTCCAGGGTAGGCCAAAAATCCTCAATGCCAGTAGCACCTCTGCTTCCTCTACTTGAATTTGTTTGCCACGGCCATTTGTTTATATAGTTGTACATGATACTGAATTCATAATTTAATTAAGCTTATGAAATATGATTGTGAAAAGAGTTCTAATTTCTACGAAAATGAAGTTGAATATGTATACATGCAAGTTGCTAAACAAAATAAATAGAACAGCTGTCCTATTTAGTCTTCTAATAGAAAGACTAAAAATTAGGGTAGAAAATTCTAAAATTCTAAAAGGATTTTACACTCAGATTTCTTTGAAGTGACTTTAAACTCTCACTCCACTGTTACGAAATGGGAACTAAAAATCAAAAATGGTTCATTATATGTGTTTATATAAGAAACATCACAAAAAATTATAGTCAGCAGATTCTTATTCAAAGGAAAAGCCATGATTCTAAAACAAAAGATTTATAAAACAGATGTGTAAGTCTTAAGAGAAAATGTTTAAAATATGCATGCAACTTTTCTTTATAGTTTATCAGACTTTTTTATTATTAATTTCAGGTGTACAAAACAACATAGTGATTAGACATTTACACATCTCACAAAGTGATAACGCCAACAAGTCTTCTATCCATCTGACACCTTACATAGTTACTACAATATCACTGACTATATTCCCTATGTTGTACTTTACATCTTGTGACTATGTATATTTATTTTGAATTATAGCTAACTTTCAATATTATTTTATATTAATTTCAGGAGTAGAGTGGAGTGGTTAGGCATTTATGTAATTTATGAAGTAATCCCTCCAAAATCTAGTACCTATCTGACACTATATAGTTTTTACAATAATACTGACTGTATTTCCCATACTGTATTTAACATCCCAGAGACTATTTTTAACTCCTTATTTGTACTTCCTAATCCCTTCACCTTTATCACCCATGCCCAACCTCTCCCTTCTAGCAACCATCAGCTTGTTCTCAGTAACTATGAGTCTATGTTTTGTTTGTTTGTTTATTCTGTTCTTTAGATTCCCCATGTTAAGTGAGATCATATGGTATTTGTCTTTCTCAGTATGACTTATTTCACTTAGCATAACACCCCTTAGATCCATCCATATTATTGCAAATGGTAAGATTTCATTCTTTTTATGGCAGAGTAATACGCCATTGTAAATATGTACCACAATTTCTTTATCCAGTTGTCTATTGATGGGCATTTCGGTTGTTTCCATATCTTGGCTATTGTGACTAACATTGCAGTAAACATAGGGGTGTATATATCTTTTCAAATTAGTGTTTTGGATTTCTTTGGATAAATACCCATGAGGGGAATTGCTGGATCATAAGATAGTTTTGTTTTAAATTTTTTGAGGGACCTTCATACTGTTTTTCATAGTGGCTGCATCAATTTGCAATCCCACCAACAGTTCATAAGTGTTCCTTTTTCTCCACATCCTCGCCAACATTTGTTGTTCGTTGATTTATTAATGGTGGCCATTCTGACAGATGTGAGGTGATATCTCATTGCGGTTTTTTATCTATTTGCATTTCTGTGATAATTAGTGACATTGAGCATCTTTTCATATGTCTATTGACCATCTGTATGTTCCCTTTGGGAAAATGTCTATTCAGGTCCTCTGTTCACTTTTTGGTTTTAAGATTTTATTGAGGAATTGGGGGAGAGGAACAGTGTTGGGGAATTGGGGAAGGGAGCCAGCCTAGTTGTTGTTCTTCAATCTTCGGTGTGGAGGGCGCCAGTCGCCATCTGGCTTCCCGTCGGCAGCTCGTGGCCTCTAAGCTCAAGGTGCTGTGTTCAATCTTAGTTGCGGGTGGGCGTAGCCACCATCCCATGTGGGAGTCAAACCAGCAGCCTTGTTGTTAAGAGCATACGCTCTATCCACTGAGCCATCCTGTCAGCAGCTCAGCTCAAGGTGCTGAGTTCAGTCTTAGTTGTGGGTGGGCATAGCCACCATCCCATGCGGAGTCAAACCCGACAGCCTTATTGTTAAGAGCGCACGCCCTATCCACTGAGCCATCCCAGCGGCAGCTCAGTTCAAGGTGCTGAGTTCAGTCTTCGGTGCAGGTGGGCATAGCCCACCATTGAACAGGCAATCTTGTTCTTACACCAGCTGAGCCATCCTGCCACCTGTTGGCAGCTCAGAGACAGCTCAGCTCAGGCACAGAGTTCACTGGCCCATGTGGGAATCAAATCGGCGGCCCTGTTGCTCAGAGCACGCGCTCTAAGCCAACTCTTAACCAACTGGCCACTCAGCCGGTCCTCTGTTTACTTTTTAATTGGATTGTTCCTTCTTTTGATGTTGAGTTGTACGAATTGTTTTTTGTTTCGTTGTTGTTTTTTTGTTTGTTTTTAAAGATTTTATTGGGGAATTAGGAAAGGGAACAATTTAGGGGAATTAGGGAAGGGAACATTGTGTTTTTCCAAGACCCATCAGCTCCAAGTCAAGTTGTTGTTCTTCAATCTTAGTTGTGGAGGGCACAAGCTCAGCTCCGCATCCAGTCGCTGTTTTTCAATCTAGTTGCGGGGCAGGTGGGGGGAGGGGAAGAGGGGCAACACAGCCCACCATCCCATGCAGGAGTCAAACCGGCAACCTTGTTGTTAAGAGTACGCATTCTCACCAGCTGAGCCATCCTGCCACCTGTTGGCAGCTCAGCTTGGGTGCAGCTCACTGGCCCACATGGGAACCGAACCAGCAACCCTGCTGCTCAGAGCTCATGCTCTAACCAACTGAGCCACCTGGCCAGCCCTGTTTTTGTTTTTCATAAATTTTAAAAATCAGATGTATCATTAGCAAATATATTCTCCCATTCAGTAGGATGTGTTTTTGTTTTGTTGATGGTTTCTTTTGCTAAAACCTTTTAGTATAATGTAGTCCCATTTGTTTATTTTTTCTTTTCTTTCCTTTGCCTGAGGAGATATATCAATAAAAATATTACTAAGGATAACATCTGAGAGTTTGCTTCCTATATTTTCTTCTAGGAGTTTTACAGTTTCAGGTCTTACATTTAAGTCTTTAATCCAGTTTGAGTTTATTCTTGTATATAACATAAGAAGGTGGCCCAGTTTCATTTTTTTACATGTATATGTCGTTTTCCCAGCACCACTTATTAAATAGACTGTCTTTATTTACCCCAATGTATATTTTTGCTTCCTTTGACATAAATTAAATCACCATATAGGCGTGGGTTTATTTCTGGGCTCTCTATTATTCCACTGATCTATGTGTCTGTTTTTATGCCAATACCATGCTGTTTTGATTACTATGGCCTTGTAGTATAATTTTATATCAGGTAATGTGATACCTCCAGCTTTGTTCTTATTTCTCAGGTTTGCCATGACCATTCAAGATATTTTATGTTTCCACATAAACCTTAGGATTATTTGTTCTAGTTCTGTAAAAAATGCCATTGATATTTTGATAGGGATTGCTTTGGGTAGTATGGACATTTTAGCTGTATCAATTCTTCCTATCCATGAGCATGGTACGTTTCCATTTATTTTTATCCTCTTTAATTTGTCTCTTCAATGCCTTATAATTTTCGGAGTACAGGTCTTTTACTTCCTTGGTTAAACTTTATTCATAGGTGTGTTTTTTTATGCAATTGTAAATGGGACTGTTTTCTTAATTTCTCTTTCTGATAGTTCATTATTTATATTGGTATATAAAAATGCAACTTATTTCTGAGTATTAATTTTGTATCCTGCTACTTTACTAAATTCACTTATTAGTTCTAATAGTTTTTTGATGGAATATTTGGGGTTCTCTATATATAGTATCATGCCATCTGAAAATGACAGTTTTACTTCCTCCTTTCCAATTTGGATGCAGTTTATTTCTTTTTCTTGCCTGATTGCTTTGGCTAGGACCTACAGTACTATGTTGAATAAAAGTGGTGAAAGTGGACATCCTTGTCTTGTTCCTGAACCTAAGGAGAGTGCTTCTAGCTTTTCCCCACTGAGTATGATATTAGCTGTGGTTATGTCATATATGGCCTTTACTGTGTTGAGGGATGTTCCTGCTATTCCCACTTTGCTGAGAGTTTTTATCATAAATGGGTGCTGGATTTTGTGAAGTGCTTTTTCTACATCTATTGATAGGGCCATATGATTTTTAATTTTCACTCTGTTCATGTGGTGCATCACATTAATTGATTTGCAGATATTGAACCAAACTTGCATACCAGGAATGAATCCCAGTTGATCATGGTGTATTATCTTTTTACTGTATTGCTGAATTTGGTTTGCTAATATTTTGTTGAGGATTTTTGCATTTATGTTCATTAGGGATATCGGCCTGTAGTTTTCCTTTTTTATAATGTCTTTTTCTTGTTTTGGAATCAGAATAAAATCAGCTTGGGAGCCTCCCTCCTCCAGAACTTTTAGGAATACTTTGAGAAAAATAGGTGTTTATTCCTTTTTCAATGTTTGGTAAAATTCATGTGAGAAGCCATCTGGTCCAGGGCTTTTGTTTATTGGGAGCTTATTGATTAATAATTCAATTCAATTTCATTAGTAGTAATTGGTCAGTTCAGAATTTCTTTGTCTCCTTGATTCAGCCTCAGAAGATTGTATGCTTCTAGGAATTTATCCATTTCTTCCAAATTGTCCAATCTGTTGGGGTATAGCTGCTCACAGTATTTTCTTAAAATTTTTTCTATTTCTGTGGTGTCTGTTACTTCTCTTTCATTTCTGATTTTATTTATTTGGGTCCTCTCTCTTTTTCTCTTGATGAGTGTGATTAAAGGTTTGTCAATATTGTTTATCTTTTTTAAAAAAAACAGCTCTTGGTTTCATTGATCTTTCGTATTTTTTTAGCCTCTATTTCATTTATTTCCACTCTGGTCTTTATTATTTCCTTCCTTGTACTCACTATGGGCTTTGTTTGCTCTTCTTTTTTCAGTTCCCTTCGGTGTAAAGTTAGACTATTTATTTGAGATTTTTCCTGTTTCTTGAGGTAGGCCTGCATTGCTATGAATTTCCCTCTTAGGACTGTTTTCACTGTGTCTAGGAGATTCTGAGTCATTGTTTTCATTTTAATTTGTCTCAAGGTTCCTGTTAGTTTCTTCATTGATCTCACTGTTGATCCACTCATTATTTAGTAGTATGTTATTTAGCTTCCAAGTGTTTGTGTTTTGCAGTTTTTTTCTTGTAACTGATTTCTTGTTTCATACCACTGTGGTCAGAGAAGACACTTGATATGATTTCAATCTTCCTAAATTTATTGAGACTTGTTTTGTGGCCTAACGTGGTCTCTCTGGGAAAATGTTCCACATGCGCTTGAAAAGAATGTATATTCTGCTGCTTTGAGGGTGAAGTGCTCTAAAAATATCAATTAAATCCATCTGGTATAGTGTGTCATTTAAGGCTGCTGTTTCCTTGTTGATTTTCTGTCTGGAAGATCTGTCCATTGCTATCAGTGGGGTATTAAAGTCCCTACTATGATTGTGTTACTGTTGACCTCTGTCTTTATGTTGCTCAATATTTGTTTTATATATTTAGGTGTTCCTATGTTGGGTACACAGATGTTTACTAGCATTATGCCCTCTTGTTGGATTGATCCCTTTATCATTATGTAATGTCCTTCTTCGTCTCTTATTATAGTCTTCGTTTTAAATTATATTTTATCTGATATAAGTATTGCTACTCCAGCTTTTTTCTCATTTCCGTTAGCATGAAATATCTTTTTCCATCCCTTTACTTTCAGTCTACGTGTCTTTAGACCTGAGGTGGGTCTCCCATAAACAGCATTTGCATGTGTCTTATTTTCTTATCCATTCAGCTACCTTGTGCCTTTTGATTGGAACATTTAAACCATTTATACTTAAAGTGATTACTGATAGGTACATAGCTATTGCCGTTTTATTATTCATAATTTTTATTTCTTAGGTTTGTTTTCCCCCTTCTTTTTAAAAAAGTTCTTTTAACATTTCTTGTAATACTGGCTTGGTGGTAATGAGTTCCTTTAGGTTTTTTTTGTCTGGAAGTTCTTTGTCCTTCCATTTCAAATGATAGTCTTGCTGGATAAAGTAGTCACAGCTGAATACCCTTCTTTTTCATAATTTTGAGTATTTCCTATCACTCCCTTCTGGCCTGCAAAGTTTCTGTTGAGAAATCAGATGATAGTCTTATGGGAGCTCCCTTGTAAGTAACAAGTTGTCTTTCTCTTGCTGCTTTTAGGGTTTTCTCTTTGTTTTTTAACCTTTGGCATTTTAATTACATTGTGTCTCGGTGTGGGCCCATTTGGGTTCATCTTTTTTGGGACTCTGTATTTCTTGGGCTTGTATATATATTTCCTTTGCCAGATTAGGGAAGTTTTCAGTCATTATTTCTTCAACTAGGTTCTCAATCCCTTGCTTCCTTTCTTTTCCTTCTGGTGTTCCTATGATGCAAATGTTGTTATGCAAGATGTTGTCCCAAAGATCCCTTAAGCTAACTTTTTTTAAAATTCTTTTTCTTTCGTTGTTCTGATTGGGTGTTTACTGCTATCTTGTATTCTAAATCACTGATCTGATCCTCTCTTCATCTAATCTGCTGTTGATTCCTTCTAGTGTACTCTTCACTTCAGTTACTGTATTCATTATTTCTAACTGGTTCTTTTTTATGGTTTCTATGTCCTTCTTTATGCTTACCATCTCTTTGTTGAAGGTCTAAGTTCCTTAAGCATTCTTATAACTAGTGTTTTAAACTCTGTCTCTGGTAGGCTGGTTGCCTCCATTTCATTTAGTTCCTTTTCTGGAGGTTTCTCCTGTTTTTTTATTTGGGACATGTTTCTTTCTTTACTCATCTGGCTGCCTCTCTGTGCTTGCTTCTATGTACTAGATAGATCTCCTATGTCTCTCAGTCTTTGCCAGGTGGCCTTATGTAGTATGTGTCCTGTGTGGTCCAGTGGTGCAGTCTCCCTAATCACCTGTGTGTGTTCTGTGAGTGTGCCTCGTGTGTGTTGTGTGTATTCTACTGTTGTAGTTGAGCCTTGATTGCTTTTGGTATATCAGTGGGTGGGACTGACTCCCAGGCAGATTGTCTGTTGGGATTTGCTACACCCACAGAGTAGGAAATGCTATATGGGGGCTGATCCCTCAGAGTGGGATTCACCCCAGCAGACTCCTATGTCTGTTGAAACCACCCTTTGGGTGTGCCATTTGTGGGGCTTACCAGGTAGTGCTCTGGTGTAATCTGAAGCCAGCCTCTGGATGTGTTGTTTCTGGTGTCTCTTGAGAGGGGCTCCCATGCAGACCAATTTCAGCCTTGCCTCTGACTAGTCCAGGGCTACCTAGTAGGAGCGACAAAACTGTATGTTCTTGGTTACTGCCTGTGCTAAACCTGGAGGCATGTGGGGGTAGCCTCGCTGTGAACCAAGGCTGGCTGCCACCAGTATTGGGCCTGGAGCACCTTGGCAAAAGGCCCAGGTAGGCCTGTTGCCACCTGCTGGCTGTCCATATGGCTCAGATGTCGAAAGAGCCTCCCTAGGTGCGTTGGCCGGGCTGTTTGACCTGGTGTTGAGAGTGCCTTCCGTGATGCGGCATTAGGTGGGTGGGGAGGGGTCCCAGGGAGTCACGAAATGTGGCTGGTGGTTTTTACAAAGTTAATGCAGATTCAGTTCTTTGCCCAGTACTGAGCCTGTTACCACTTCACAAAACACCCCAAGAACACCACGGCCAGCCACCACTCGCCTTGGGCCAATAGATGCTCAAGAGCTGCCCAAGAGAGGCTGTACGGCAAGTTGTCACTGACTACCCACCACAAAAAGTTCCCCAGACCACCATGGACTTTCCACTGTTTTAAAAGGCTTCCAAAGCTTGTGGAGCAGGGCTGGCTGTCCAGGAGCTGAGAGTGCCCCAATGATGCAGCACTAACTGAGGGTAGGCAGGGGAAGGGGCGGGGGGCAAAGTATCACCAAGGTGGTTTGCACATGCAGATTTTACAAGACCAGTGTGGTCTCAGATTTGGCCCTTGCGGGTAGGGTTCAACATAGAAAAGATGGCGCCTTCTTGTAGGCTACACATGGGGCAGGATCCATACAGGAAAAATGGCAGCTGTCCCTCCAGGCCTCTGTCCAAAGCCACACAATTCAGTCTTTCCCCGTATGTCCCTGGCATCTCTAAAGTTGCTGCCCCTCCACTGGAGACCAGGTGTTTGCAAGCCAGTGAGTCTATGAGCAGTTTCTTTAAGAGGATGTCTGCGTTTTCAGCCACCTTCTGTCTCACTAGGATGGATGGACAGAGTCCTTGTTGCTTTTCACTGCCAGATGTGGGGACTCCTCTTCCTGGCACAGGATCCTTGGCATAGGGAACCCAGTGTTGGTTGGGTTGGGACCCCTCCCTCTTCAGAAGTTACTTCTGCCACCGAGGTGCTCCTCCGATGTTCAGCCACTATCTGTGGGTTTGGGGTCAGCCTGTTTCGAGTCTCTGTGCCTTCTACCAGTCTTGATTTGGCCTCTTCTTTATTTTCTTAGTTATAGGGGTTCCGTTCAGCTGATTTTAGATGATTCTTGACATTGATTGCTCTATTATTTAGCTGTAATTTTGATGTGATCCTGGCAAGAAGTAGGCATAGCATTTACCTAATCCACCTTGTTGGGCTGCCTCTCCATTTAGTTTATCAGACTTTTTTATTAATTGATACTAACTACCGTGGGAAAAAGAACGTTACCTACAACATTCCCAAAAAGAGAAACAAGGATGCCAAGAGGGATTTCAGGTTACTGCTGTGTAAGGGGCGATTAAAGCTTAAAACTTAAATCTGAAAAGGTGAAAGTTGAAAGGGGCTATGACCCAAGCTAATACAATCAACGGCAGCATGAACAAAGTAGACCTGATTTGTTTACCAAACCAAACAAACATTTACTGAAATGTTGGGATAAAGACAGCCTCTAACAAGACTTTTTTATTGGTACAAAATCATCCCCATGAGAAAATAAGCTCTATGGAAAGCAAGGAGCTTGTTGGGTTTTTTTTTTTGCTCACTGCTCTGCCCCTCTCACTAATGGGGCATGGGATGCCTGGAAATAAGCCCTCAATAATTCTTTGAGGTTGAATAAATCAATCAAATGAGCTAGCCACAACACTCTCTGACATTTACAAAAGAAAGAATATCTTTGAAATTTGAGCAATGTAAGCTTAAGATAAGCAGAGGACAGTGTGACTTGACCCATCAAAATATAAACTTAGAAACCCAAATAATTTTCCTGTGTCCTCTCTCACTCCCTTCCTCTGTGGACCCTACTCTCTAGTTTTACTGACTGTCTCACCATTTCTCAAGTCTTTGTCCCTGTTCTCTTAGGCTGAAGTGCTCCCTTCCCTTTCCCTTTCTCCATCTATTAAAATTCTATGCCTCAAAAGAAGATACACAAATGGCTAATAAGCACATGAAAAGATGCTCAACATCATTAGTCATCAGGGAAATGCAAATCAAAACACAATGAGGGCAGGCTGAGTGGCGTGGTGGTTAAATGCTGGCTTTGGGAAGCCAGCAGCCCCGGTTCGGATCCCACAGATGAGGGCCAGTGACACTGCCCTCAAAAAAAACCCACCACAATGAAATGCCACTTTACACTCACTAGGATTAGGCTAAAATGGAAACGGAAACACACACACACACACACACACACACACAAAACTATAACATGTGTTGGCTATGATATGGAGAAATTGGAACCCTCATACATTGTTGGTAGTAATATCAAATGGTACAGCTGCCTTGGAAAACAGTCTGACAGTTCCTCAACCCAGCAATTCCATTCCCAATTTCAATACCCAAGAGCACTGAAAATATGTCCACACAAAAACTTGTACATGAGTATTCACAGCAGCATTATTCCTAATAGCCCAAAACTAGACACACCCATATGTCCATCAACTAATGAACAGTTGAATCTAGCAGGAAGGATTTATGGGTGTTTATTATACTAATCTTTCAACTTTTCTGTAGACTGACATTTATCAAAATAAGAATTTGTAGAAAAACACATTTTAAAAACGTGCAGACTGCAGGGGTGGGGGGTTGTGAGGCGAAGAAAGAAGCAGAAGACTGTGGAAGCTGTAATCTAGGCAAGAGATAATAACAGTAGCTCTGACCAGATGGCAGTAGTGGAGTTGGTGAGATGTAGTTGGATTCTTGATATATTTTGAAGGTTGAGTTAACTGATGGACTAAACACAGAGTATGAGAAAATGAAAGGAATCAAGAAACTCCAAGACTTTTGAGAGATGGAATGATTTACCATTAACTGAGTAGGGAAAAATTACTTTTTAATGGAAATAACAGGAATTCCATTGATTTTTGAGATGCTAATTCAAAATGGAGATGTTAAGAAGGCAGTTATTTAAATTAGGATTTCAGGACAAAGTTCTGGTCTAGAAATATAAATTCAGAACTCAGCAGTAATGTGCTGCTATTGGATCATATTAAATGGATATTGGTCTAGAGGGAGGAGATGGTGTTGGTAACCTATAAAACGGCAAGGTAATAGACATCAGGGCAGAAAAGAACTAGAGAAAACTTTATAACTTCAGTCACAATGGTTGTGGCTGGCATTTATGCTTCTAAAATATTTTTTCTTTATTTTCTAATTTTCTTTAATAACCTGGCATTAATGTATGTTTTTAAAATACTTTTCCCAAATTATAAACTATGTATGACCTATATAATAACTAATTAAGTAAATCAGCTTTATATTAAAGCATAGATTTTTCTGTATCAAAATGTTATTTCCTAAACATTCTGTCATTCTATAACTGTTTTCTGATCATTTCTCCAAATCCTTACTAAAACAAAGCTCTCTGAGCTATATTCTTTCTCCATTTTATTTGTTTTCAACTCCTCCCTGAAAAATACATATTTAGCTAGAATCAAATTTTTATTTCATAGAGTATAAAATCTCTCTGGATTTAAAAGGAACATTATAACCCTCACATCTAAAAGACCCCTGGTGTAGTGAAAAATATTTGTTGGATGTCCACGCACTTCCTGTACCCTATTTTAAGTATCTTTGTCCTATAAAAATATGGTAATATTTGATTGATACATTCAACAGCAGCCAAAATCTATTTTGAGTTTACAGTTTGCAAAGTGAATTTCCAAAAACATGACATGAACACATTCAAGTTTAGTTGGCATAAACACATCGTGCAATGCTTAACAGAAACAAACAGCCTAAGTCTCACACATGGAGAATGGCAGCTTTGAGTTTCTATCCTGCAAATGTGCTTCATTAGCCATTATGCTTTTTCCCTTCAAAGAGTTCCTCTCAGATCATTGCCATGTTGCTTCCTATTAGACAAGTTAGCATTGAGAAACTAGTGCCTAAAAGGGCAGGGGTGGGGGTGAGATGGAGGTGGTGGTGTGTGTGTACATCATCAGTCTGTGACTCTGGCAGATTCACATTTATTTTTGTGTTCTACTTTTCTTTTTTAAAATATATTTTCAAATATACACCAAAGGACAGAGAATAAAGGAAAAGTATAATGAATCCCTATGCACCCATCCCCCACTTTAATAATTATAAATATTTTGTTATTCTCGTTTTATCTATTCCCCTCCCAACTTTTTAAAGGAGACAATTAATGCTGGAATATTTCTAGACAAACCTTAGACATGATGAAAAAAATTTCTCACTAGCAAATTTAAAAGTTGTAAATGACACTTGTCTTCTTTCACTTAAACCTTACAATACTAAAAATATTTAAAATGTTCACATTAAACTTAGTCTAGAATAGCTTTAAGTTAGAATCAGACTTTTAGAGCAACAAGGAAACACAGATATCATCTAATCCCTTGCTATTCTAATTGTGACACCTGGGCCAGCGGCGCTGACATTACCAAGAAGCTTGTTAGAAATGCAGAATCCTAGGCCCAGCCCAGACCTACTGAACTAGGCTGCATTTTGACAAAATCCTCAGGTGATGGCTGCTCATTGAAGTTTGCAAAGCATGGCTGAAGTCGAATCTATTATACTACACTCAGTTGAGAAAAGTGAGGCCTAGAGAGAAGTTAAGTGGTTTTTGCAACAAGAGTAAAACCCAGAGTATCTGATTTTGAGGAGAGGTGTTTTTTCCTTATATGACACACTGCCTCTCAACAAACCTGATTCCCAAGCCCCTCTTGGACTTCCATGTCCTTCTGGAAACTAGTTCATTAACAAGTAAGTGCATTTCCCATATGATAAGGTTTTTTTTAAATTCATGAAAGCCTGACATTCTCCCAAAATCTATGGTATATGCTGGAGCAGAATCTGTAAAATTAATTAAACCTCTTCCTTCTTTGGGTAAAAGGATAGACCTTTTTAGCAAGAGTAACTTCAGGGGGACCAATTCAATTAATTAATGGCTATGTATTTTTTAAAGGTCAGCACGACAGTCTCCTTATGCAGAGAATATATTATTGGGTGCAGCTAACAACCTGAGCCTTTTAGCATAGGATCAATAAAACACTACTGAAAGCCAAGCCTATTTTCTAATTGTGGCTTCTGTAAGAAAGTTCAGAAATGAGTTACAACTGTACCATCTGCTCCCATCAGCAATGATAACCAAGTTGTCTTGTTACACAAAAAGGCACTGCCTTGGGCTGGCTGAGTGACGCATTGGTTAAGAATTGGCTTAGGACACCAGCTCAGAGCAGCAGGGCCCCAGTTCAGATCCCACATGAGGGCTAGTGACGCTGCGCCCTCTACAGCTAAGATGGTGAACAACAGCTAGACCTAGAGCTGGACTGCCATGAGTCGCTGGCAACGGCGTAGGCTGTAGCGGGCCTGGCTGGCAGTTGGCGTGAGCTTTGGTGAACTGCCGTGAGCCACCATCCAATCGCCAGTGAGAGATCTGCCTCACCCGGGAAGAGTGCAATGATCACAATACCAACACGGGCCAGTGAAGTGACGTCCTCCACAACCAGACTGAAGAACAAAAAGACAGCAACTTGTCTGTTCCCCTCCCCCAATTACCCAATTTAAAAAATTTAAAAAAAAAAAAGAAGAATATAGGTCAAATTGGAATCATCTTCAAAATATATTACTGAGTTCTAAAAGATAGTGTTTATACATAGTGAAATATTATAATTATTAAAATGTAGTAAATAAAAATATTTAAATAATACATATTAAAGTTACGTATTATTACATATTAAATAAATATAAATTTCCTATTACATGTTGTATTTTTACATATATAGAGAGAATGATGTCCAATAAAATGTATCAATAGTGATTTCTCAACAGTTGGGTTGCTATTCATTTTTACTTCTTTTATATTTTCCTGTACTGCTTCAATTGTCTACAGAATCACGTATGATATATCAACAATCAGTTTAAAAATACAATTATATATATATATATATTTATATACTTTTTTTTTTTAAAGATTTTTATTGGGGAATTGGGGAGGGGAACAGACAAGTTGCTGTCCTTTTGTTCTTCAGTCTAGTTGTGGAGGACATTGCTTCACTGGCCCATGTTGGTATCATTGTGCTCTTCTCGGGTGAGGCAGATCAGTCACCGACCCCTGGACGTCTGCTCACAGCGGCTCTTGGCAGCTCACTCCGGCTGCCGGCCACTCACGCTGGTTGCCAGCCACTCACTGTATCCTATGGCAGCCCACTGCAGCAGGAGCTGCAGCTATGCCGCCCCGGGGACTCACAGCGGCTCAGCTCCAGGTGGAGCTGTTGTTCACCATCTTAGCTGTAGAGAGCAGTGTCACTGGCCCTCATATGTGGGATCCGAACCAGAGCCACTGGTGTCCCAAGCCAGCTCTTAACCAACGTGCCACTCAGCTGGCCCCAATTGTATATATTTTTTTAAAGCAAAAAGTAGAAATACAAAGTCAAGGCTTAGGGTGAATAAGGAAGCTTAGTGATGGGAAAAAAACAATAATAAAAGTGAAAAAAACCTACCACCCACTACACTTCAGGTTTTCTGGAGAGCAGGGAAAAGGAGAAATAAGAAAAAGAGCTGAAGGGGTGGGAACAATCTGCAGCCTGTTAAAACCAGAGGGACAGTCACTACTTTTGCCACGTCAAAAGCAGTGCCAGGGAAGTTGCCCTTAAGTCTGCCAAGTCCCGAACAAAACCAGCCACATGAGCTTACTGCCATGACCACCTAGCTCTAGCCATACTCAGACCCTGAGCACATTCTACAGTAATATGGAAGTATATCACAGGCCACAAAGGTTTACTCTTCTTTTCAGTGATTCCTCATAGAGGACAGCTCTAAATTTCCTTATATGTGATGCACCAATATGGATCAGAGTTTGCCTACCCCTCCTGTTTTTCTCTTTCCTGGGCATGGAACAAAAAGCAGTTGCACTGGTGACGCTTCACAGTGACATGAGCTCTGTTTTCCCATAAAAGATTACGGCAGTGAAACCAAAAGAATAACAAAATAAGAAAACTGAACCCCTGCTTTCTGATCTATGAAGGCTTATAGACCACCAGAGTCCAAATAAAGTTTTCCCTAGAATTATCCTAAAATTCAGATGTGAGATCCAAATAACTTCCTTTCCTAGTCTTTTAGTTTGTACCCAAGTGTCATAACTTTATTTACAAGGTTTATTCTGACGTTACAGACAAAATTGGGGCTTTTATTAAAACTTCTGTGAACCCATTACTCCATGAATAAAGCAAGAAAAATACACATACTAATAGAGAAAAACATATTTTCCACCATACTCTCAATTAACCCCAGTTTGCTTCCCTGCCCCTAAAGAACTGGCTTAATTCCAGTATGAAAACCCAAACGCAAATCAATCTAATGACTAAAAATTGACTATACATCCATGCTATAGCAAACGAAAGTTTATTTTAATATTTGAAACTCTGTGGTTCTTCAAACTAGAGACCTCATGAATATAGTTTGATATTGATTTTTATTAACAAATGCAACTAGCACAATTTCATCCCTCATTAGGTGTGATTTAAGACTCTTCTGACTGCCAATTTATTCAGCATTATTGACGCATTATCTGTATGTGGAGAGAAAAAGAACTATACTTGTCCCTTCAAATACTTACCTTGATTCAATGGTCAACATATCATTTGAAACAACAGTTTTAACCACAGGTAAAAACGAAAAGCAAACTTTCTACCATCCTAGTATTGATAGATAATCCTTACTATGATGGAAGGGAAAACGAAAACAATCAGTCTCCAACTATTTTAGTCGAATCTTTCCATCAAAAGAGGAAATGACCTGATGGCAAACCAAGTTACATTCCGTAAGGTACTTTTCCTCAACATATCAAATTCAAAGACAAGCCTAGGAACTGGGAACACAGCATGGAATAAGAGAGAAGAAAGGAGGACAAGGTCCCCTAAGCCATATTATAGTTCAGAATCAGCTCCATTAATCTAACTGATTAGATACCAGCAAGGATTTTCCACCAGCTAGATGAGTTACCTTCTATCATTCATTATGAGGTACTGCTTAAGCACACAAAGTTGCTAAAACACAAATATTTTGGAATTGTCTCAGGGAAGCAGTAAAAACAAGAGAAAAATGAAAAACCCTACAATGTCCAACAGCTGGTCATTTTCAAAATTT
Organism: Aselliscus stoliczkanus; assembly: GCA_033961575.1. Classification (NCBI taxonomy): domain Eukaryota; kingdom Metazoa; phylum Chordata; class Mammalia; order Chiroptera; family Hipposideridae; genus Aselliscus; species Aselliscus stoliczkanus. The sequence goes on along the minus strand of CM066727.1, from coordinate 165,752,655 downwards.
ATAATATGAATATATTGTTAGCAGTAAGGATATTTTGCCTATATTTTGTTTCAATGTTCAGCTTAATGAAAACGTAATGGAAATGTAAGAATCTGACAGTATTTACTGAATATCTGTTTAGCAATTATATACTTAAGATTTAATCAAGGATTTAAGAAAGTCAATGAAATAGCGCAAGGAACAAAATTTAAACATGTTAATCCACCAGGAAAAGGATCACCTGTGTGTTCACTCTGAGTCTGACCTTGAGCTTACTACCAAATAAAAAATTTTAAGAATTGTATAAGGGAAGGAAAATGGGGAAGAAAAAATATTCTCAGTGCTGCTGTCATTCTTCTTTACTATTCTGTTCTTTAAAAAATACTCATGGGCCGGCCGAGTGGCGCATTGGTTAAGCGCTGGTTTTGGGATGCCAGCGGCCCCGGTTCGGTTCCCACATGAGGGCCAGTGACACTGCCCTCTACAGCTAACAACAGCTCCACCTGGAGCTGGGCTGTGCGAGCCCCGGTGATGGTGTGGGCTGCAGCTCCTGCTGCAGTGGGCTGCCATGGGCTACAGTGAGTGGCCCGCAGCCAGCGTGAGCGGCTGGCAGCCAAGCGTGAGCTGCCAATAGCCGCGGTGAGCGACATCCAGAGGCCAGCGACCGATCTGCCTCATCCGGGAAGAGCAGCACAACAACGATACCAACAGTGACGCAACATCCTCCGCAACTAAAAACTGAAGAACAAGAAGACGGCAACTTGTCTGTTCCCCTTCCCTGATTCCCCAACGCTGTTCCCCTCTGCCAAATCCCCAATAAAATCTTTAAAAAAAAAAAAAATACTCATAATTTTTTTCCTAAAATGTTTTAAATGTGCTTATTGATATGGACTTAACGTTAGAGTGTTCAAAGCTGTACTGGGCCCTTTTCCTCTTTATCATCTATATTCTCTCCCTTGGTGCTCTTATCTAGTCTCAAGGACTTAAAAAATGCATAAATTATAATTACGGCTCAGTTTTTTTCTAACTCAAACCCATACATTTAACTGCCTTCTTAACTAAGATATCAAATCGGCATCTCAAATTCGGCATGTCCAAAAATGAATTCTGCACCTCCTTCAACCTCTGCAATCCAGTCTCCCCATTTAAGTTGACAGCAACTCTATTTTTCAAGTTGCTCAAGTCAAAACATTTCTTTCTCTCACCCCCACCATTTAGGAATGAAATCCTATTGTTTCAATTTTCCAAATATATCCAAAACCTGATCATATCTCACCAACCACTCTGAGCTGCCACCATCTCTGACCTAGACTACTGCATGCTTTCTAAAGGGTCTCCCTGCTTCTTCACTTGTTTACAATTTAGTCTTCTACACAGCTGCCAGATGATCCTTGTAAAGCTAAGTCAGAGGTCTCTCCTCTGTTCCAACCCTGAAATGGCTCCCCAATTACCTTCAAGTTAAAAACCAAAGCCCTTTCTTTTTTAAAAATTTATTGGGGGGGGGTGACAATGGTCAACAAAACTACATAGGTTTCAAGTGTACAATTCTATAATACATCATCTATATATCACATTGTGTACTCACCACCCAGAGTCAGTTCTCCTTCCATCACCATATATATATTGGGTTGTCGGAAAAGTCATGACATATTTTTTCTATGTTTTTCATTGAAAAAATGCATCATGACTTTCCCGACAACCCAATATTTGACCCTGTTTACCCTCTTCTACCATCTCCCCTTCCCCCTCTGGTAACCACTACACTGTTGTCTGTGTCTATAAGTTTTTCTTCATTTGTTTGTCTTGTTCCTTTGTTACCTTCAGTTTTATATCCCACATATGAGTTCTCAACTTTTTCTGACTTATTTCACTTAGCATAATAATCTTAAAATCCATCCATGTTGTCGCAAATGCCAGTATTTCATCTTTTCTTAGGGCAGAATAGTATTCCATTGTGTAGACATACCCCAAAGCCCTTTCAATGCTACAAGGCCCTTTGGGATTAGGCCTCCTGTGACCCTTCTGCCCCCCCCCCACTGCCCCCCTCACTCCTCCAGACTCCTTAGGGTTAAATCATCAGACAACCACCACAGTCCCATGGAGGGCCTTTGTTGGGCCTGTTCTCTCAGCCTGGGAAGCACTTATCCCAAATATCCATTTGGCTAACTCCCTTACTTCCTTTAAGCCTCTGTTCAAAGATGGCTTCTCTGTCTGCCCTATTTAATATAGCAACCAGCCCCTTTCTCACCCCCCCAAAAAAAAAGAATTTAACATTGGTGAACCCACCTAGCAAAGACTGTGGCAGAAAGTGCTAGAACTAGATAAAGGGAGTATATTCCCACAAGAAAATAGAATAGGAGATTAGGAGAAACCTTTTGTCAAGATCTCAGTCATGTTTAGGGACTGGAAGAGAGAACACTATATGTGAAGGATGAAGAAAAGGGGAGGTCAGTTACCAAAAGGATCTATATTCAGATGCCCAATCTAAGTAACAAATATTCAACTATTACACACTAATGTAAGAGTCTCATGGGAAAACAAAACAAAATACATAATTTAAAGCACAGCAAAACATTTCCTTACCCACACATGGCAAGAGACAAACAGCAAGGAAATATATCCCAATTCCAGGTACATGCAAATAAAGTAAATAATAATTTATGCTCTATTTGCTTGTACCAGTATGTCTCTAAGAAAAGAGGCTTACCTGAGACTTGATGTTGAGCTTGAAAAATAAGAAGCAAACAAATCGCAGTATTTTGAAATCTGAGTAGCCAACATCTGACTTCCTAAATGTATAGTTTCAGTTTTCAAAGATACCTAAAACCCCAATCTGTTTAGGATAACACAGTGACAAACAGAAAAACTTGGCATTTCAATGGGGAATGAAAAAAACAACAATTATTCAAAGATGTAACTGAGTGCCTCATATTTGTCAGGCCTGTTATAGGAGCTAACACGGCCTAAAGACAATAATGACTGCAGGCAAAATGGGATACAAATATCAAAACCAAGCTTGCATTTCCTTTTCAATACATTTACCAATTATATTGACAATGGCTGCACATTATGGGAGTTTTCCCATTCAACAAATGTTCCATGAGCATCTTTTATATGCATGGCACTGTGTTAGGTGCTGAGAGCTTATAAAGATGGACAATAGGTTACATTTACTGAGTGCTTCCTATGTACCCAAGACACTGTATATTATCTTATTTATCAACCCAGCAACTTTATGAGTTAAATACATCCCTGCTTTGGAGATGATAAACTAAGGCTTAGAAAGTTTAAGAGGCAAAACTTGCAAATGGCAGATTTAATCTCAAGCACTTTCAACTCCAGAACCCATGTTCTCAACTATTGTGCAAAACGGTTTTCCTCAAGCAGCTTCAAGTCTAGAGGGCAGAAAGATATGCTTAGAAATAATGTTAATACACAATAGCCAGCCTACCTCCTTAGTGCCCAAAGGTCTACCTGACAAATGAAAATAGCAAATTAAGTACCCATAGGTGAAGAATGCACACATTCTATACTCCCTAAAGGACAAATTTAATTTTAAATAAATAAATGGCTTGTAGTTGTGTATGATCTAGGTAATGACAGCAATTTTACTTTTTAAAAAAGAAATAAAATAATAAACAACTAATTGATTTGCATTTATGCTGTTGCTAACCCTTGGCAATAAGCTTCCTCCTTTCTAATCAAAAAAAAGGTTCTCTGTAATAACTTCAATTTAATTACTTCAGTGACAAGACTTACGATTCTGTCCAACTCTTCTCTTCCTAATACATGGCAACAAACTCAGGTAACTTGTGACAGCACAAAACTAAATACCACTTTAAATATTTACCTAGAAACTGTTTTTTGTTATTTTTTTTTTTTTACAAATTCTACATACAAATGTCGAAAAGGCTTCCTTTTGCCTCTTAAGTCCTATTTCCTTTTGCACATTAGCCACACAAAGCTTCCTAAGACAGATGGGCAGCCTGCAAGGCCTCCAAATCCTTTGTTTCAAAGGTGGCCAATGGGTCCTATTGACCATTAAAGTCAGCCAGGTTTCTGGGAAGCACTGACCCCAATAAAGCCATTATGTTTCATCATCTTGCAAGACTAGAGCAGACAAAGAAGCCAAAACTAAAAGAAGAGAAACCAAAAAAATATTAGACTTAAACATTAAAATCTGTATCAAACAAATCTGTGTGTGACACAAACTTCCCCTATTTTTCAACACTGCTATCACAATGTAAACCTACAAAAATGAAAAGGCTGACCCCACTGTTTTTAAAATATTATTCTATCACTCAACTAGGTAAAATCTCAGCAAACTGCCAACCTCCTTTAAAAAAAAAAAAAAGTGAGGGTTCTCTTCCCATGTAAAACAGGAAGTTGATGGAAGAAAATCAGACATGAACATTGAAGACATGCCTAATAGTGGAAATTATTAAAAAGGCAGGAATAACTAGGTGACTCTCAAGTTACTATTCAGTAAAAAAGCAATCTCATGAACTTTGAGAAGAATTTGTAAGACCAATTTTTAGAACTTAGTTTTTGAATGCTAAATAATAATCCTAATATTAATGATCTGAAGTAAAAGAAGTTCATTTTAAAATATAAAAGGATTACCTATGATCCCCCTTCATCTACATCCTAAATGATTTCAAAAGATCTCTAGGAAATTAATAAGAAACCAGCAAATGCCTTTTATAAATAAAATGTTTTAAGTTTACTAGTCTTATGTTCTCTAAATCAAAACTAAAATTTCTTTAATGAAAATGAAGGCTACTGTGCTTAATGATCAGAGGAGATTTGTAGGTCAGAGGTGTTTAAAGTATTATAGATACTTTAGAGCATAATGAACTGTAGTGATTACTTTAGCCATTGTTGGTTCTCAAATCCTACATTCTTTGCTCCACACCTGATTTTGCAAGAGAATTTTTGAGTATACACAAACTTTTCCTTGAGTGAGTATTCTTCATTGATTACATCCACAGCAACAAAGAAACAAAAGAAGGGCAACCCACTGCAGATTGGCTACCGGAAGATGAGAACATGTGAGGGTCTAATGGAAACAAGGCAGGGACTGTTGGGGCCCATGAATATTTCAGAAGAATAATGAAAAGGTGTGCCAGATGGGTTCGCTTGCAGCTGGCTAACAACTGAATTCCTGACCTAAGCCGAATGCTTCCTTACATAATTTATCATCAAGCACTTTTCAGTTCCCTTCTACAACCAACCACCCTTTTCATTCTTTTTTTCATTTTCCTTTTTCTTTTTTTTGTAAAGAGGAATACCACCATGACTCCTCTTTCAAAGCAGGAGTGTTATTTTATTTTTATTTTTTTTAAAGAAAAGAACACCTGTGTGCCCTAGCCCACTGAGGATGAAGCATGAATACAGGTGTTATTACTGAAGCAAAAATTGACAAAGGAAGTGCCAAAAAAGCCTAACCACTCGATTTTAAACAAAGCAGTTTCAAATAAACACTAATTGCCAAGGGTTCGCAACAGCATAAATATAAATGAACTCTGCTTAGCTGTCAGAGGTCAAGGTTCATCCTTCCCACTGCACACTGGTTCCTGCCTACCTCTCTCCACTCACCTGCCAACATTCTACCCCACATCCCAGGTACAAAAGCAGCTGAGTTTACTTGTACTCTCAAGTTCTTTTAGCAAGAAAAATAATAATACAACATTTGAGCACTTACTATGTGCCAGGCACTGTTCTAAGCATTTGACCAGCAAATCCCATGAGGAGTTATACAGTACTATTATTATTAGGTAAAGAGAATTTAAGTAACTTGCCCAAAGCAGTCTGGCTTCAGAGCCTGCACTCAAACTCTATTAACACTGCCCCTCTAAAATGGTAGATCTGTATTATTCCTTTCAAATACAGACTGCATCAAAATCCTGCATGCTACTACAGCTTTGTTTACTCTATTTAAAAGAAGATTTTAAGTCCTACATCAGAGGTTTAAAAGCTTTAACACTGCAAAATCAGTGTGGTAGCCAGCCTCCAAGATGACTCCCAAAGGTCCCTGCCTCCTGATACTCACAACCTTGTGGGGTTCCTTCGCACAGTGCACAGGGTTGGGCTGTGTGACCAACAGCATAAGGCAGAAATGATGGTATGCCACTTCTGAGATGAGGTTATAAGAAATTACGGCTTCCATCATGACCCCCGCCACCACTTGCTCTGAGGGAAGCCAGAAGCCAGGTCATTAGGACATACAGGCGGCCTGTGAAGGGGCTGAGGATCAGAGCTTGACTAACAAACACACAGGTGAGTGTGGAAGCAGAGTCTTCAGCCGCAGCTTGGGCCAGGCCTGAGCAGCCCCTGCCAACAGCTTGACTGCAACCTTAGGAAACAGATTGAGCCAGAACCATTCATCCAAGCTGCTCCTGGATTCCCGACCCTCCAAAAGTACGCAAGATAATAAAAGTTTGTTTTGAGCACTACATTTTAGGGTAATTTGTTCCTCAGCTATAATAAACTAATACAGTCTAGCAGCCCCACTGACAAGATTATTTGTAAGTGTTAACAGAAAGAACCTTCTAAGATTTCTAAATTTCCAAGTTGGAATAACATTGATGCTTTTAATAGTTATGTTCTCAAAATCCACATCAATATAACTTTAAAAATGTTATAAGCACGTATAAGATTTACTTCTTGATTTAATTATTGCATTTTGTTCATGAGACTAAGACATTTCATACTGTTTATTCAATCCATGATTGTAACCATGATCTGAAGATTAAATAGAAAATCAAAACTGATTTTTAAAAAAGTGTACATGAATTCTTTTCTTTAGAGACACATTCTAAAATATTATGAATGAAATGACATAAAATCTGCAATTTGCTTCGCAATAGTGGTAGTGGTAGGTAGGCATGAGAATGGAGGAAGGTGAATTTGAAATAATACTGGTGGTGAGTTGATAATTAGCTGATGGACACATGAGGGTTCCCTATACTATTCTCTCTACCTTTGTGTGAAATTTTCCATATCAAAGAGGTTTGGGTTTGTTTTTTTGTTTGTTTTTCTCTTAATTCTCTAAGAACACAAAACCAACATACTCTACACTGGATTTTCTACTCTCCCACCTTAATCCATCAAAACTTCCATTTGGCAAGGCAAAGCACTACTCATAAAGTCAAGGTGCTATCACATTATTTGTAGAAATTAATCTTACCAAAGAAAAAAGGTTAACTAAACCAAAACATGTTTTCTAGTATTTATTTAGCTAGTAAAGTGGGGTTTTTTTTTAAGTAAAATTTTTATTAATGCAACACATGCAGTTAACCTTGTAGATGATTTTCAATTATCAAAAGAAAGAATTGTAACTATTGAGTTCTCTGACATTTACGTTCCAGAGCCCTCCTGACCGACGCAGATGTCTGCTTACGTGAGTGCCTTTGGTCAATCACCTGGTCATAACCTATTCCTAAAACAAAATCTAATTCTTCTGTGTACAAAGGCCCCAAGCTGGTCCTGTTTTCATTCAGCATGTCATTTAAGTTAACATATAATGGGTTTATTATTGTTCTTTTTTAAGTATAAGTGCCCTGCTTTCCATCAAATTAAAGAGGTGGGCTCTTAGGGCCAGCTGAGTGGCGCGGTAGTTAAGCGCTGGCTTCGGAAGCCAGCAGCTCCGGTTTGGGTCCCACATATGAGGGCCAGTGACACTGCCCTCAAAAAAACCATAAACAAAAAACAAAAAAAGAGGTGGGCTCTTTACACGAAAATGATTAGGTTCCTCTTCAGGGAAACAGGCCTGGGTTTGGACCCAGAAGAACCTTCTGGTTCTACGAGTACTTCTGCCACTAGCAATGCAAACTCAGGCAATTCATTTAACATCTTTAACATGACTGTCACCTGCAAAGTGGGGACTGTATTTGACCTGCTATAATCAATATAATGTGAACAGTTACTTTAGTTTTTTTTAATTTATTTATTTATTTACTTTTTGAGGGCAGTGTCACTGGCCCTCATATGTGGGACCCGAACCAGGGCTGCTGGCATCCCAAGCCAGCGCTTAACCACCACGCCACTCGGCCGGCCCTAACAGTTAACTTTATTATTAATGCTACTAAATAAGGTAAGGTAAAAAGGTAATAACATGGGTAAAAGACAGATATCAAAGTTCAAGGTAAGGCTATATTCTAAGAGCATAAGTAAGAAACGTGTCATGGAACACTGGGAATACCTCTGGAAGTATGCACAAGAAAGTGGTAACTATGGTTCTGTCTGGAGAAGGGAATTGGATGGCCAGTGAAAGGCATTAGACCTATTTTTAACATCTTTTTGTATCTTCTGAAAATGATACCACATGAATATGTTATCTATTAAAAAAATAATGGGTAAAATTAGCTGTCAGGAGAAAAAGAACACAACCCTAAGGGATTGTCTTTGAATATCAAAAGAACGTTCCAGCAACGCTTTAACAGTCATCGAAGTGTCTGAGGCTTAATCCAATCAATTATGTTAATGAGAATAAAGTTCATGTTCATGGAGCGATTACCTCCTACCAGGCTTTACAGTAAGCACTACACATGTATCATCAGCTAGCTGGTATACAGAGCTCTAGAGTATTACCAGACGGCCTGACCATTACAGCTGGGGATGCCTAGAACCTAGTGCAAGCACCAGCACACATTCATTCACACGGGTTAGATAGCTGTGTGCTTTACAAACTCCAAAGTGTTAAGAGCTGCCTCATAGATGAAGAACACAGATGCATTCTAAATGCACTACTAAAGTAGCCACAAAACAACTGTGCATTTTAATTACAAACTGAAGCACTGAGGGGAAAAAGGTAAATTGTTCACTAATCAATGCCCAATAAATTATTCTCACTACTAAAGTAGCCACAAAACAACTGTGCATTTTAATTACAAACTGAAGCACTGAGGGGAAAAAGGTAAATTGTTCACTAATCAATGCCCAATAAATTATTCTAACTCAAAAAGAAGTCTCAACTTGTATCCTGGGTAGTTTCTATATTTTTCTTAATTATGTTTATGCTTCATGTTTAAAAACACAAATTTAAATTAACATGCACACATTCTTGGTTCCCTTAAAAGAGCAAGGAAGGGAGAGAGGAGAAAGGGGGAGATAAAATGCATGAGGATAATACTAATATTTTGTAGCATGAGTTATGTCTATAAAAGCTAAGTATGACATAATGGAAAGAACATAGGACTCTGGGTCTGAAGCCTTGAATTCAAGCTCCTGCCCTACCACTTACCTGCACACACCCCCTTTAACATAGTCAATCACGAGTATCATGATAAGATGTGGAAAAAGTGGTTTTGATCCTCTCTGCTATAATGGGAAATAAAGTCATACCAGCAGCATCACTACCACAAATCAAAATTAACCATCCATTTTCTGAAACTTACTTCCTCCTATGCGCCTTCCTTCTATGAATGACTCTATCCTATTCCTATTGCTGGGGCCCACAATCTCAGTCACACGTGTCTCATCTCCCCTTTAACAACACATACAATACAGCTGTCAAGTTCAATTTATCTAATGTCTACCCTATCTCTTTTACCTATACTCTCTTCTTTACTCCCACTGCCACTATGCTAATTCAGCCCCTTTCCCTCTAGCTTGTTTCCCCACTTCTAGTCTCTTCCCAGTTTAATCCTGTTCTACTCCCCTCATCCAGAATGATGGTCCAAAGTGTGGCTGTGAGCATGCCATTCCCTTGTCCACAATTTTATGGGGGCTCTTCTCTGTCTTGCGGGGGCCCTCTTCATAGTCTAGCCTTCCCTGAGTTGCTTCCCAGCAACCACTGTCTCTTATTCCACCGTGAAGCAGTGCTGTCTGTAGTCTTTATCACAAGCTGGTCTCTAAAGAGTCAGTTTACACCCATCTTCCTTGCCATGTAATGGTTCAAGGATGGGCCCCAGGGCAGTGTGACCTAAAGTGGTCTAATCATAACAAAGACCCCGATTTCTGTTTCATGACCTGAGGGGAGAGTGGATGAGGCAAGTTAAATCTCTTTGGGCAAAAGGTGTGATGTGCAAATGTGAAGCCTGAACCAGGGAAGTCAACACTGAGGACAGACAGAGCACAAAGCACTGCAGTGAAATGGAGCCAGAGCTCTGTTCAAATTATACCTGAACACGTCCTATGCCCAAAATCCCTGTTATGTGAACCAGACAAATTCTTTATTTTTTAGGCCCTCTTAAGATCTGTAACAATAAGCATTCTGATAGAATAATCCTCCAAAAGCTAGATTCCACCTCTCTTCCCAACTCATTTGCCACTCTATGAATTGCTGGCAGGCTAATCTACATACCTCTTTTAAATGTGTAACATATACAACCAGTTCTATAAACAAAAAGTGGAAACACAGATCTGGATGTATGTAATAAACCCCTTCTCCCCCATAATTTGCCCCTCTACTTTCTTCTGTGACTGTGTTATATTCTCCAAAACCTTTTTAAAGAACCAATGCCAGTCATAGTACTTAGAGTAACTAAAATTCACCTCAATTCAGCCCATCCTAAAAAATAACTAAACAGAAACAAAATGCAAATAATACCTCTCCAGATATAAACCAGAGTTCTCTCGTTCTCTCTCTCTCTCTCTCTCATTTCATTTTTTTTCCCAGGAGTTTTGTTTCATTTACTCAAAAGAAGTTTACAATGCATTGTCATTACTAACAAAAGTCATACTCATGTCAGTAAATTGATAGGTTTAAAGAAAATAAGAGAAGCACATCCATCTTGTTTTAAGTTTTTCCAATTCCTATGACAAATATTCCTTCTTCAGTATCTTAAGGTCTTTTGGTTGGTTGGTTGGTTGGTTGGTTTAAACATATGAAACTCACAAGTGTGTTTTAGGAGAAAGTCATTTACAGAAGGGATCTAAAAGCACCAACAGCCAAAATATTACAAGACAATTAAAAGGTTGTCTCTTTTCTTATTATTCTGCTTCAGGCATTCTGTGCAGCCAGTGCCAGCACCTGTTGTGAAATGTTTCCACAGCCCTTACTTGGGGGACAGGAAGGAAGCTGTGACAAGTGTCTGATCTTCCGTGGCTCCTAGATTCAGCCTCCCTAAGATGTTATTCTCTCCCAGCAACCTGAAGGGAAACAACCACATTTCCCAACAGAGGTTTCTTTACCATCTAAACATATGACCCTTCTGCTACTAACTACAAATGAATCAGATTCCCAGTAAGATGGAGGTCATCACTTAATCTCATTTGTCATAGAATTGCCTCCTTTGCTTCCCAGCTTCTCTTAGCTGTCTCCCCATCTCATTTATCACGAATGCTTTCCCCTTTTCCATAGTGGGGGAAAAAATTTTTAATAGATTATTTTAGCTTTAATCTCCTGAGATTCAAAGTTACTCTTTCTTTTCCCATTTCACTTTAATTACTGATAGTATAGAGGATTTCGGGTTTTTAAAAATGTGTTGCAAGTACTGAGGATTTAATTTTTATCCCTCAAAGTAAACACCTGAGGTAGACAGCTCCATTTTATTTATTTCTTCACTCACTCAATCAACAATTACAGAAGTCTTTACAGATGTCTTACACTAAATCACTGGCGAAGACTTGGACAGGAAAAAAAAAAATTATGTCGTTCAGCTCATTTAATCTCAGTAAAATGTTCACCCTGGCTTCTCATCAGTGACCAGAAATCAGAACTTCTATTTTTATTTATATTCCACCCCTTTGGATCTTTTCTTTTCTTTTTTTTTTTTGAGGGCAGCGTCACTGGCCCTCTTATGTGGGACTGAACCGGGGCCACTGGCTTCCCAAGCCAGCACTTAACCACCGCGCCACTCGGCCAGCCCTACACCCCTTTGGGATAACAGGTGATTGTTGTTTTCTTTAATGCAATCCTGTACTGTTCAGTTTTAAACTAAGCATATACTACTTTTATAATTTGAAAGCCACCATTTTTTAAAAAGCAGTTATTGACTTTTATTACTTCAAACCAATTATTTTATTTATCCTCATTCCTGGTGAAATATTCAGTAGCAGGAAAGTGCCATGTAAACCAAAGTCCTAAAGCTTCATTATTAAAAAGTCTTCTGACAGTACCTAAAACAGACATTCCTCAGAAAGTCCTATTAAAATGTCTGAAACACAGCAAATGCTGTTTTCTGGATAAACTTGATGACAGTATGCAGACAATAATAAAATACATAGATAATCCCCAAACCTTTATTTTTACACTAATTTTACCCTTTTAAAAAAAAAATAAGAACTAAAGAAAAAAACACTTCTTTTACGAACTACTAACAAGTGGCAAAAGTAAACGAGATCATCTCCTTTTGTCTGTCCCTGATTCTCTTCCTACTCTATTTTAGGCATCCGATAAGGTGTCTAAAAAAGTGTCTATTATAAGATAAGCAGATTAAAGCATTGATTCTCTCTGAAAATATTTGATTTGTTGCTGTTGCATGACACCCTCTGAATCCAGATTTTAACTTCTCATACCTAAAGAGGCAACAATGGGGAGTTGGGTTCCCTTATTCCGGAAACCTCTAATTTTTGGCCTTTCCCTAAATAGGCAGCATTACTTTATGATGTTTTACTCCAAAGGAAAAACATACTTAGTAATACACACGTACCCACAAAACTTGAAAGTTTCTATTAGAAAATAAGTACTTTGAACAGTATTAAGAAAAAAACTTTTTTGAACAATATTTTAAAAAAAGACTTTTTAAAGAAAAAAAACTTATAAAACTGACACCCACAATTAAATCTGAATGTTCTCCTAAATTCTAAGAACATCTTTTAAGGACACTTAAAGCTTTATGCTGCTGTGTAAGGAAATCTGAGTAGACGGGAGAAAAACTCAAAGGCCCCATAATCTCATCACAAAGCAGCAGGGTCAAAAGGTAGAGGTCAGGGAACAGGGGAACAGGGTGCAAAGCAGTTCCCACACTGGAAAAGAGACTATATCTCATTATTTCAGAAGACATTCAAAAATTATTTGGCTGTGTTTACTAAAATAATATAACCATTTACACTCTCCTTTAAGCCCCAAAGCAAATCTGAATTTTACAAAAGAATTTCTTATTTTTAAGAGCAAGGTATTAAGGACTTTACTTCTTTCTTTCCCTACATTTGAAAAGAAACCGACCAATCTCCCTCTCACATAGACACCAATGCCGCCTCAGCTGTCCCTCAAAGACTGACTTTCAACAAAATAGACTGATCTCTTCAATAGAGTTCAATGGGGCACAGAAATAAATACTAAATGTGCATACATGTCAACAGACATTTCACATCAAGGCCTCTGCCCTCTTATAATTCAACAAATTATGTCTTCTTCCTGGCCTTACGGCCACATTCAGCCAAAGCTAAATTTTTACTCCTGCTTAGAGAAGGTTTCATTCCAGGGAAGAATGAGCATGATTTTGTTAAACTTTGAACAGGTGTAACATTTGTGCAGGAACTAGACCCCGCTAGGGAGCAATTATATCTGTGGGGATTCCAAGGTCTAGGGCATTTGTCTGGATATCGCTCTACTATTTCTCACACTCTAGCCATAAAATGTTATTTTCCAAGTAGAAGAGAGGGTGAGAGAGAGCTCTACGAGATCAGGAAAAGGCGAGTTTGAAATAACCGGTGTGGTTTTAATTTTTTGTTTTCCACCACTTTCCACCTTCCACACACCCTCTAACACTCTCCCCACTAGCACCTTCCACCAGGGACGAAAGGTTTATAAGTGGTTCACAGTAAATGAGGCCTGATGGCCCTTCACTATGAGGAATACACACAATTTTGCCTTTAAGCACACACAGCTTTCATGTACTTATTTAAAATCAAACCGTAGCTAGGGCTGCCAATGGAAAAATAAGCTCTGCCAGACAGGAGTGAGAACGACTAAACAAAATAACCTATTTTGGCATAATCACCTTAGTGGTACGAATGCTTGTGTTTTAATAAACTGTGAAATCACAGTCATTGTTCTCGGGAACAATGGCACAAAGCAAATGAAGTTCCAAAGCTCACTTCCCTGGAGCTGAGCCATAATATTTTGAAATCCAGACAAAAGTTTATTTATTAAGAAAAAGAATACCCTTGAGACAGGAGATGGGAAAGATTTTAAAACAATCTGTTATCTTGCTACCCCAGCCATTTAAATTTCCTTAAACTGAAGAGAAATTAACTTAGAAAAAGAAACAAAACCCTGTGGTCTAAAAGTGAATCATTCATAAACCTTAAACCTATAACCAGTCCTAAATTCTTACTGCTCATACTATTCTAACGAAAGTCACTATCTCATGCATGTGGAATTCCAGTTGATATATTGGTGCTGATTCTTATGACAAGGAGGACTCACGTCAGGAAGCTGTACCAGACGCTCACTCCCCTTTAAAACAACTCCAGTCTCATCTGCTGGGGTGGGGGTGGGGGGACCCCTCCTTGCTATTTCAGTCCTGATATACGGGGGGAAAAAAATGATACGAACTTAATATATAGAAAGAATATTGCTGATCCAGCAAAATGTCCCTGTTTTCTCAAAAGACTGAGAGAAGGAAAAGGAAGGAAACTGAAGGGACGCTGCAAACAGCAAGTCAGAAACCTGAAAAGCTGTGGGAAATAAGAAACTCTTCCTAGGTTGTGCTGGGGGGGAAGGTAACTGGAGGGTTCCACTCAATATTAGAATTTCTTCACTATGAAGTTTCAATGACACTGGAATTCTGACCAAAAGCATATTTCTTCTTCTACAGGTTTTTAGAGAAAAGAGACAACCAAACTAGCAAAAGGAGGCGGCTTCATGGGAACTAAGGTGAAAATAGGGATAATCTTTTTTTTTTTTTTTTTTTGAGGGCAGTATCACTGGCCCTCATATGTGGGATCCGAACCAGGGTCGCTGGCGTCCCAAGCCAGCGCTTAACCACTGCACCACTCGGCCGGCCCAATGAGTTTTTTTGGGTTTTTTTGTTTTTTTTTTAGGGATAATCTTTGAAAAAGGAATCAGAAAAAAAAGTACAAAAGCCTGGCCTGAGCAAACTTGTGTCAAGCTGTACTGAGGAACTAAGACTATCGGAAACTTAATTTCTATGGCACTGCTACACTAATGTTTCTTCAAACTATAGAATAATTTGCAGTGTTACAAACATGACAGTAAAAGGGTGGTGTACTGGAAAAGAGGAAGCTGGCAGGAGCAAGAAAACACGGTTCTCCGAGCAGAAACCTGGGCTCTTCAGGCCCAGGCAGGAGCAAATGATACAAAACAAGTGGATTTACGTCACAAGGCCTCTGGGATCTAGAAAATGGCCCACCTGAAACTGTCTTTAACCTGGGTTTCACCATTCAAAACCTAGAGGCCCGTACTGTATCTAAGGATTCAACATGCTCATCCTCACAGCAAGGCTGGAAAAGATACCACAACTCGAAAATTCTACCTCATATTTTTATAGCATTCCATAGTTTCCAAGCTCTTTCCAAGACACCATCACATTTTATTATTGAGGAAAGTATCTAAAAACAGCCTAGATCAGCCTAAATGTTGAAAAACATTTTCTCAAGTATGTCCTCAGATTATGAACAATTTTTGTTTTTAAATCTGCAGGGAAAGGAAGCATATAGACTACTTTTGCAGCAGTATTCCTAAGAGAATATGAATACGTGGAAACCATTCACAGCTCATCAGTAACAGAAGCTTAGCAGCAGCCTTAATAAAACAGGCTTCCCATTACATATGTGCAATCCTCAATCACCTGTGTGGTGCGCAGAATGCCACCTCGTTCTCTTCCATCCAATAAAAGTACACAGCAATGGAAATGAGTGAGTGACATCATTGGAGGGAAGACCCTGAATCCATTCCACTTACATAAACATGCACATCATTCACACCTCAGTATTTCAACTATTGTTAACAATGACCTGTGGCCCAGCTCACGAATGGCAGGCCCACTAATGTGTCACCACCCAGCAGCTGAGGACAGCTAGTCTGGAGGACGGGGAGGGGTAGCGGGGCAGAGTGGAGAAGGGCCCTTGGGAGTCAGACAGCTTGGGATGCAATCCCTGCCTTGGCCTTTCCTGTCTCTGAGTTTAGGCAACACCTCACGGATCCTCAGCCGCCTCCTCTGTAAAATGGAAAGTAATACCTTCAAGTTATTGTGAGGCTTAAAGATGTTTATAAATCACCAACCACAATTCATTACCCAATAAATGCTAACCACCTTCAGAGCTTCATCATATATAAACATGAATTCTTGAAGCTACCTCTAACTTAATAGTGCTGGTACATAACTTTCAAAGTCATTTAAAGAAAGCATTATTTTAAAAAATACCTTTCTGTACCAAGTGATGTATCCAAGTTTACACAAGAAAAATAAAAGGTATTAACTCAAGAAGTCTGTGTTAATTAAGTAATTACAATATTTTAATTAGAATACAGTTAGTAAATGTCATGGATTCTTAGGAAAAGTGCAGGGATGTCTGAGAAAAAAACTCTTTCACATTCTTCCAGTTTTATGATGCGCTGTCTCAGAAGCATATGAAACAGTTCCACTTTTATTCCTACAATTCTCAGTTCTCACCTCCTTACACTCAGCCAACCATTAATTTTGCTTGAAAATTAATGTGAAAAAGACAGTCTCATACTGAAGATTTTTGGAATCTCTGGCTAAAAGGTGCCATCTTAAAAAGTCAAGCCTTAGGCAGAACAGAACATTATACCGGGCACAATAAAGACAAAATATAAATGGAAAAAATATATAAAGAATTAAATTTTAGAGGGTGACCAGTTGGCTCAGGTGGTTAGAGCACAGACTCATAGCACCAAGGTTGCCAGTTCGGTTCCCACATGGGCCAGTTGGCTTCGCCCGCCACAACTAGATTGAAGACAATGACTCGACTTGGAGCCAATGGGTCCTGGAAAAAAAAACACACTATTCCCCAATAAAGTTAAAAAAAAAAAAAAGAATTAAATTTTACAGAAATAAAGAACTCTTCCGAATGACCATGCCCAAAGCTAATGTGGATGCCCAGGAAGAAGGAAATAGAATGCAATTTCCTAAGATATTCTTATAAAATCACAGCTGATGCTACAAGCGCTCTTTAATACAACCACTTTCTGAAATTTCATAACACTACCCACCATTGATTTATGTACTCATCAGTTGGCACTAGTTTATAAATAAATATGACACACTATTTGCTTAAAAAAAAAATCAAAGCCTTGCTGATACCTGCATGCTTGCTAGCATAAAGCTGGTAAAGGAAAAAAAGGTTATTAATTTCATTTATAATAGCTTATTTCAAAAGGGCAGGAATAAGCTAATAAATATAACAGACAGAAGAAATTTTAGTAGCTTACCACAAAGCTGATACATACCTTTTTTTAAAATTAATAATTCATCCACACTCTTGCTTTCTCATCAATCTCAAGCTTCTCATTAAAAAAACAAAAACAAAAAGTCTAGCTTCCATTTTAGAGGTTATAAACCCACACATAAATCAAACACACTAACTTTTATTGTCAGTAACAAAAAGATAAGTTATATTTTTGTTTGTCTCAAATTATCTCAACCACTTAGTCAATCTATTTAGGTCCCTATTATGGGCCAGGCACTATTTTAGCGGCAGAGTGTACAATAATAAACAAGAGAGGCAAAGGTCCCACCCTTTGGCAGCTGGCCAACGATCTGTTAGGGAAAACTGACATTAAAAAGTGAAAGTAGAGAATTGCATTTACCATTATTGTCAGGTTCCAATAAGTGCTCTGAGGAAAATTAAGCAGGGTGACTGGCAAGAATAAGGCAGGTAGGAAGAGGAAGGACACCATTATACAGAACGGTCTGGGAAGGCCGCTCTGAGGAAGTAACAGGCGTACAGAGACGGAAATGATGAGAAGAAGCCAATCTTGCAAAGACGTAGGGCTGCACTGTCCAACAGGGTAGCCCATGGCCTGGCCACATGTGGCTATTCAACACTTGATATGTGGCTAGTCCAAATTGAGATATGCTGTGTTAAATATACACTGGATTTTGAAGGTTTAGTAAAGAAAATGCTAAGTATCTCTTTAATAATTTTTGTTATGTTGAAATAATATCCTTGATGCACAAATATAATAAATCATTAAAATTAATATCACCTGTTTCTTTTTACTTTTTAAATGTGGCTACTAGAAAATTTTAAATTACAAAGGTGTCTCACATTTTACAATGGATGATGTTGGTCTAGGGCAGGGGATTTCAGGGAGAGAATAGAAGATAAACTGGCCACGAGATAAGAAACAGCTTGCTGGGCTGGCCGAGTGGCTCAGCTGCTTAGAACGGGAGCTCTGAGCCACAGTATTGCTGGTTCAACTCCCACATGGGATGGTGGACTACGTGCCCCCACCCCCGCCCCTAACTAGACTGAAAGTGGCAACTGGACTTACAGCTGAGATGCGCCCTCCACAACTAAGTTTGAAGGACAACCACTGGACTTGGAGCTGATGGGTCCTGGAAAAACACAATGTTCCCCTTCCCCAATTCCCCAATAACATTCTTTAAAAAGGAAAAAAAAAAAAAAGCAGCAGCAGCAGCTTGCTGTGTTTAAGGTCCTGCAAAAAATCCAACATAAAATCCAACATAGCTGGAAAAAGTGGGCTAGTCAGAAAAGGGTGCAAAGGAAGGTAGAGATAGGGACCAAATCATGAAGAGCTTTGTAAACCAGGATGTTATAGACTAAATATTTGTGTCCCCACCAAATCATGATGATGAAATTTGAAATTTAATCTCCAATGCAATGGGATGGTATTTGGAGGTAGGGCTTTTGGGAGGTACTTAGGTCAAAAGGGTGGAGCCCTCATGAATGGGATTTGTGTATATAAAAGAGACCCCAAAGACCCTCACCCCTTCCACGGAAGAAGGCCATCTATGAACCAGGAAGAGGGCTCTTCTCTCCCCAGACACCACATCCTGGCACCTTGATCTTGGACTTCCCAGCCTGCAGAAATTTGTTTTTGAGTCACCCACTCCATGGGTGGCAACCCAAACTAAGATACTTAATAAAGAGTTTGAATCTTAATCTGAATACAAAAAAAGCTACTTAATGGGCCGGCCAAGTGGCAGTGGTGGTTAAGCGCTGGCTTGGGAAGCCAGCACCCGGTTCGGGTCCCACATGTGAGGGCCAGTGACACTGCCCTCAAAAACAAAAACAAACAAACAAAAAGCTACTTATGAATTTTAAGTGGAAAAAAATCGTTCTAAGATCCCATCAGCTATTTTGTAGAGAACTGGCAGTATCATCCATACTACTAGAATACAGGCTTCTAGAGATTATCTAAAATGGTTATTTCAAACAAGGGTTCTTGGATCCCTAAGAGTCCATATAGGCAGAATCCATAAACTGATACTAACATTTCAAAAAGATTATTAAAATTTGCACCTCTCCTATAAAGGGAAATACATAGACTAATTGATTTGTTTCCCCTTTCTTGTAGCAGAAATTATAATTACTCAATCGGTCCTCATGTGATACATGTGGTATATATTCGTCCTCATGTTTTATGTCATTTGGGATTAATTTTTGTATTAAAAAAATGCATTTATTTTTTTTTACTCAAAAACAATTTCAGGGGCAGGCCGAGTGGCACGTTGGTTAAGAGTTGGCTTGGGATGCCAGTGGCCCGTTTGGATCCCACAAATGAGGGCCAGTGACACTGCCCTCTACAGCTAAGATGGTAAACAACAGCTCCACCTGGAGCTGGGCTGCGTGAGTCCCAGCAACGGTGTAGGCTGCAGTCCCTGTTGCAGTGGGCTGCCATAGGCTACAGTGAGTGGCCGGCAGCCAGCGTGAGCTGCCAAGAGCCTCTGTGAGCGGCTGTCCAGAGTCTGGCTACTGATCTGCCTCATCCGGGAAGAGTGCAATGATAATACCAACATGGGCCAGTGAAGCAACATCCTCCACAACTAGACTGAAGAACAAAAAGGACAGCAACTTGTCTGTTCCCCTCCCCCAACTCCCCAATAAAAATCTTTAAAAAAAAAACGTAAAACAATTTTAGGCCCATGAAAGAGAGAGCGGTGATATGTTCGGAAATCAGTCATCTCATTTAGCCCCTTCAAGACAGATGAAAACACTGAGGCCCACAGCTATCCTATGTGACAGGTTAGGTCTGACATCTTGGCTTCTGGCTGTGTGTCCAGTTTTAACTACTATACTCACTGCCCTTCCAGCCAAGGTTTCACAAGCAATTATACATTCCTTTTAAAAATTATGAACTTATCTAAGTACAAATAATAATTAATACAAGGAAAAGGTAGATGATAAAACCCAGTAAGAAGAACAAAGAGTTTTTAAAAATTGCAAGTGTATTTTTATTTATGTATTAAATGCCTTATATTTATATAGTAATAATTATCTTTATAAGTATACATTAATAAAAATAAAAGTAACACCGAATACATACTCTTCCAATTTTTTTGAAAAATAAATGAAGGCGTGCAATGCAAGAGACATGATTGGTGCTGGCCATAAGAAGAGACAAGCAAGGTCAAGTCATAAAGGTCATAAATACCAGTCGTCTCCCTCTTAATTACCTTTCCTATACAGAGGATTTAAAAGATAGTCTCATTTGATTATAAGGTTATCCACATAGGGTTCCTATACTGGTAAATTTTATGATCTGTATGATACAGTGTACATTATCAAGGAGGAAGCAAACGTCATGATTATCGGCATAGATGGATCTTGACAGACAGACTTTCAATCCAGGTTTCTGGCTTATTATATGAACCTGTGTGAAACACTTAAATTCCCTAGCCTCAGTTTCCTCATCCACAGAGAAAATGGTGCCACCTCCTAAGGTTGTTGTCACGATTAAATGAGATGGTAACTATGAAGCATTATGTAGAAAGCACTGAATAAATGTTAGTTATCCTATTATTGCTATTTCATTGTAGATTCTTACAAAATGGTGACTGTGACCTGTATATTCTACAACCTGGCACACTATAAGCATTTAACATTGAGTAATTAATCCAAAGTGTAATAGCTAGTTACGCTTACCAAAACAAAATTTAGATAATTATCCACCAAAAAGGTTACGGGTCTGGAGATATGGCACTTGTTTCCTAAAGTACCTTATGTATGAACTCTCTTTACCTTTCAATAAATGTTTTCTTCTGTAAGGCGATTCATGGAAATTATGACTCATGCTGAACTGTATTCTAGACATTTACTTGTATTACTCCAGGAGTGTCTGTGACCAGCAGTGGAAATACAAGCAAAAGCATATACTCCGAAATTTCAGGACAGTCTGTCACCACACCTCAGCAGCGGATATACTTGCACTCCTCCAGCCTTCTCCATGTCTCCCCCAACTCCAGTTCCCTTTCTCTCCCTTTCTCTCAGAACAACTGTCTCCTCCAAAGACACTTACGTTTCTCCCTCCTCCCCTTTCCCTCCCTGTCTCATCTTCTCTGGTC
Source organism: Aselliscus stoliczkanus (assembly GCA_033961575.1). Lineage (NCBI taxonomy): Eukaryota > Metazoa > Chordata > Mammalia > Chiroptera > Hipposideridae > Aselliscus > Aselliscus stoliczkanus. Next base: position 165,731,272 of record CM066727.1, on the reverse strand, counting down.
TGTCCTGCATTAACAAAGAGGGCAGATGCCTGAGCCTTGAGTTATCGCTGGGAGTTTTAGCTGCACTCACTGTTAAACCAATTTCACCATCCAGTTTTTATTCCCAATGGACTTCGAAAACTAAGTTATCACTCACTATACCATAGCAACTAAATCTTGAATCTTCTTCGGTCTCATCAGAATGGAGGCTGATTCTTGTATTACTTCTTCCCCATCTCCCCAGTTACCACGCCAGACCTTCCAAACGCCCAAACATAATCTATTGTGGGCCATGGATGTCAACAAACCTAACAACTGAGGCATTACCAACGGTGGTCAGAGCAAGGCCACGCATACCCCACCCAAAAAACATTAGCACAGTCTTAACCATGATGTTCAGTCTGGACTAAGGGCAAGCTTTAAAGCTTGCTGAACTCAAGTCAAGTCATCTTGTTTCTGAGCTTAACCCTCCGTTGGGCGCAACAGATCTCACAGATTGTTTTGAATTTCTGTTGATTTTTATAATGAATTTATGTAATAAACATATATTGCTTTTACTTTGTGGCAAATTAAAATTTCATTCTGAATAAATAATAAGCAGGCTTACACGCTATTTTCATTCATTTTCAATTTAAATAAATGTCATACATGCATCTAGTAGATGCATTGCGCCCGAACTCGTAACTTTTGCATTACGCCCGACAGAAGGTTAAATAAAATAACTATGAAGTATTGCATACTAGAACAATCAAGTGTCTGTGGCTGGTCAAATGTGACCTCTGAGAGGGCCCTTCATCTCTCAGCCTTGGTTCTTCAATGTAAATGATGTTTAGAGTCCCTTGCAGAACTATTGTGGCATGATACTCTGTTAGTCTCCACTAAATTTTTTATCTGAATTTAGACCACATCTCCACTGCCTCTAAGCTCTTCTGGAAACCACACCCAAGGTAACCAAAGCTAAAAATAAACAGCTAGAGACACCAAGAAAGAGGGCTAAACAAAGGGCTGTAGCAGGAATTTCAGCCATCATACTTCAGTATCTATCAAGAGGTCTGAATCCAGCAACCATGGGAATGCTTTAGGGATATTCTGGTCACCACAGAACTTGTAGACTCATGTAAATTTCACATTCATTCACTTATTACACACTGTACTATGTAAGAGGGACTATGAAAGAGAGAGGCAAAGGCCCTTCCCTCTTGAGGACTTGCATATTTATGTTACTTAAACAAAGGTCTAACTACATCCTTTATTTTTCCATTGCCTAAAAGATTTGTTGCTGTAAATCAAGCCCCATAAGTTCCTACAGCTGGGTCTTAGATGAAATGAGCCATAAAAGAAAACTTCAAAATGACATCTGCCTTCCTTCACACCAACTAATTCCAACAACTTCTATCACATCTCTTTTTTGTATCTTTAACATTTAAAGAAAATTTAAACATTTCTGCTTTAGCACTTGACATTTGTGTTTATGGATGAGGTGTATCTTGAAAATATACAGTGAATAGGAGAAGTACAACAGCTAATACGTGCTAGAGAAAGAACAATGGGTAATACCTGTATATCTGTATATGTATACACATGCATATATGTATACATGTGTGTTTACTGTGTGTTTATGTCCCTGTAAAATTTCTAGGTCTTCCATTAAAAAATATTTTTATTTATATAGTCAAATTATTTTCATATATTAAGAGACCTATTTGAGATGAAAGAAATCTTTTCTATTGTTGGTAAAGCTGGGCTTTACTGGAAGGAGTGTCTACAAAACAACTTAAAGTCCTGACTTTACCATAAAGTCTTAAGTCTATTTTACTGTGACTCCATCATATGGTTTGTGTCCTTAATTTAATTTCAATGTCCCAACACCTGCAGAGTATAAATTCTAGGGATATGAGTATGTTAATAAAAAGTCTATAAAGCAATTGGTAGAATTTATGCTTAATATAAATCAATTAAGACCTTCTACAGGCAGGGTGACAACTTGCTAAGAAACAGTGTGATAAAAATAGATCATCCATTCCAGAAAATTAATCTAGAAACTTAACTATCATCAACTTTGAAATTAATGCAGCAAAACAGAAACAACCTTCTGACTAATTTGCCTAACTCACTGGTCTTGTTTCCTGATCCTCTAATGTAGCTCTATAGAAATAGTCAAGACAATTGTTAGTTGGGAACATGATAATACATTTTCCTGTTTTCCTCTCATCTCACTGGCCACACTTCTTAATCTCTTTGGAAATGTCTCCTCTTCATCCTCCCCACCTCTACATGTTGCAGTATCTTTGGGACTCAATCCTTGAGCCTCTTCTCACTGTCACTCCCTAGGTACCCATTTTCATGGCTTTCAATTTATATCTAAATATAAATTTAGACCCCTGAGAGATGTCTTGCCTACATGATAGCTCCATCTGAATGTCTAACGGGCACCTCAAACGTAACACGTCCCAAACTGAACTAATCTCCAGCCTGCTTCTTCATCAGTCTTCCTATTTCAGTAAACAGAGATACTTATAATTGTTTAGGCTGAAACTCTTGGAGTCATCTTTGATCACTTTCTTTGAATATAAATATCATACCAGTTCATCAGTAAGTCTTGCCGGTTCTACCTTCAAAATATATCTATCTAGCTTATTACCACTTCACTGCTACTGCCTTGGTACAAGCTACCAATACCTCTCACTTAAAAGAGTGGAAACGAGCCTCCTAATTGGTCTACCTCTATCCTTGCCCATGATATAGACTAGTAGACATGGCAGCCATAGCAATCTTTTCAGAGGACACATCAGATCTTGCCATTACACTGCTCAAAACCTTCTAGTGGTTTCCCATCTCAGAGGAAAAGCCTAACAATTGTCTATGAGGCCCTACCCAAGCTTCCCTACCCTTTCTCTATGGTCATATTTACTACCCTCCCCTTCACTCACCTCCAACCACACTGGCCTCCTTGCTGTTACCTGCACAAACGAGGCACTATCCACCTCAGGTCTTTGCATGTGCTAGTTCATCTGCCTATAATGCTGTTCCCCAAGAAAATCCACGGGCTTACTTCCAAGAACCCTCAGGGCTCTGTCCAAATATCAACTTATCTGTAAGGCTTCCCTAACCATCTTATTTAAAATCGTAACCCCACCACCCAGCCATTCTGCTCCCACTACCCTAGACTCATTTTTCTGCTTTATTTTTCCTCATAGCGTGTATTTATATCTGGCAAACTATATTTTTTCATTATTTGTTTACACTAGAATGTAAGCACTATAATAATAGGGATTTTTGATTGCTTTGTTCACAGCTGTCTCCAGTGCTTAGAACACACTTAGAAAAAAATCTACTCCTAAAGACTTTCAAAAACTTTTCCTTCAACTACAGATGGTGCCAAAAAAAAAAAATGTATACACATTTTTTATAACATCTCTTAAAATGTGTATACATTTTTGTTGATACTGGAATATCATCAAGCAAAATTGTTATTTCAAAAGACCAAGTGTTATGAGGAACAGAAATCTCAAACCATCACCCATACTCATGCATAGTATTGCAAAAGGAAAAGCCAGTTCATGTCTAAAAAACTCATTAAAAATTAGTTTTTTACTGTTTAACTTTGTTAAAACCATTTGCACTGTGCCTAAAGAATCCCAAACCACACCTACAAGTGTTTTTAGCTTTACTAGGCATACAGACTTGAGATGGAGATGGAAAAAAATACAGGCTTTTCCCTTTCATCAGTCACCAGTGACAGAAGGCCTCCAAGTGGACCTGATGCCACCAATGTTTAGGATGTTTAAGGTAGAAGGGATTCTTAAAAATATAATAACCCCTTCATCAATCCCAAAAGAGGAATCTCTCTGAAGTCCTCTGCAGACATTTTTCCTGACTTCATACCCCTTAATAAAGCCATTCTTAATATGTACATGAACTCTTAATTGAAGAAATAACATTACATAATTACACAGACAGAAAAACCTGGTACTTATTCCTTTTTCAAAAAAAAAATTAACTGAAACAGACTTATAGTTTTTGTTGAAAACGTTTTGCTGTGAAACTGACTTAAAAAGATACTCACTTGGCTAAGACGTGGGTTGATGGGTACTGTCTCTTATGGCTGAACAGTTTTGTTTACTATTTTTATTATTTAATACATGCTTCCCAGCCCCCACCCACTCAAAAAAGAAAAGCGGGGGAAAAAAATACACACTGGTGCAATCAATGAGGAATGCTGTGCCCAAAGGAAGCTGTTCTGAAAGGCTGTGACCTGTTTAACACTGACACAGATAAAGTTCAGGAGGTAGATGTCACTTGTCTCCCCCACTAAATAAAAAAAAAAAAAAGGAATCGTGATTCAGATCCAAGAAGGCAAGCAGAAAGAAACAGCATGAAACATGGAATCCGTCGTGTCTCTCCGGCCTCCTCTTGACACTGCGCACTCTTCCCCCACTCCTATCCACCGTCCTTTAACGGCCCCTTTTCCCGGTTCCCCAGCTCAACGCTGCACTGCGCCACCAAATGAGTCCGGAGGAAGGGCCGAAGCCCCTCCGGAAAAGCCCAGGGAGTCACCCACGCGGCGCCCAACAGAGGAAAATGTCCAACTACTCAAACTCGGGGACAGTGCACGCAGTGTCACCAAAGCATCGTGCCGGTCCCCAGCGTTCAAAGGTCCCCGTCAGCTCCGTGACACTGCCAAATGGACAAGATTCCAAAAGGTGACTCGCCCGTCATCGCAGAACCCGAGGCGGGAGGCGGCGCTGGCCGGGAACAGTCAGGGATGAAGTCCAACGAGCCGCCCGCCCCGCAGCCCCGCGCCCGCCCCGCAGCCCCGCGCCCGCCCCGCAGCCCCGCGCTCGCTGACACCCCCGCCCCCCAGGGGTCTGGAGCGCCGCGTCACGTGTCGGGGCTGAAACTTCGCAGCCGGGGCACAGAGGGTGGGGGGTGGGATACACGGGATCGCAGCGAGGCAGGGTTGTTAACGCGCCCGCTGACTCACGGGCCGCCTCCGAGCGCAGCTGCAGGCGAGGGGGCCCAAGCGCCGGCGAAGGCACTGCCCTCGGGGTCGCCCCCGCGCCCCTTATTAATAACCCCCATGTCCCCAGAGGCAAAAGCCGGCAGCGGACGCCCCGGGCGGCGCGGCGCCCGCGGGCTCAGGAGCGCACCCTGCGCGCGGAATAAATAACAATGTCATTAAATCGCTGCCCGAGCGCCCGGCGGGCCGGGAAACGGGCGCCGCCGGGGGAGCGGACTGGGTCTGGAGCCCGCACCCCGCCTTCCGCGCGTCCGTCCCCCGCGTGCCTGAGCGGACCTCCGTCCCGCCGCAGCCCGGCCTTACCCGCCAGCTCATCGGGTTCCAGCCCGCTGTCCGCGTCGATCCCGCACACCACGAAGTAGTGCGCGAAGCGGCAGGCAGCCGGGGAGGAGCCCGGGCCGGGCGCCGCGCCGCTGCCGCTCATCCCGGCCGCGCGGCTGCTCCTGCCGCCGCCGCTCGCTCTGGAAGCCGAGAAGCCGAGGCTGCTGCTGCTCCGGCTGCGGTCTCCGCGTGCCCGTCCTAGGGCGACACCGGCGCGCCCATGGCCGCGCAGCCGCCGCTCGTGACCGCAGCTTCACTCCTCGCTCGGCGCCGGGGGAAGCGGCCGCGGGCTCGCGCCCGGTGGGTCCCGGTCCCAGGGAGGAGGAGGGGCGCGCAGGGGGAGTGTCGCCGGGAGAGGCTCGCGCCGCCGCAGCTGCGCTGCTGAGCTGGGAGCTGCTGCGTCTGGCGCCCGCCGGTCAGCTGAGCGGCGCGCGGGCTGCAGGCGCGCGGGGAGGGCGGGGGCGCCCAAGCCCAGCGCGTGGAGCTGGTGAAGCGCGCGGGGGGGCGGGAGGAGGCGCGCGCACGAAGGGCACGCGTTTCGCCCGTGCGCGCGCGCGCCCAGCGGGCTACGGGGGAGCCCGGCGCGGGCCGGGTTGCTGCCAGCCAGCCCGGGCTGCGGCGCAGCGGCGACCAAGGCACGCCGCCTCCTGATCTTTTCCGGCCAGCTGGAGGGTTAGCCACAGAACGGGAGTCAGCCTTCTAAAGGGTTGTTACCTATCCTGATGTCAAAAAATAAATAAAAATAAAAATGCAGCTGTAGAGAAGGTTAACAGCCGCTCTGAGATCCTTTCCCACAACGGGACCATCAATATCTTTTAAACTGTGACACGAGCAGATGCCTATCTCGTTTTAAGATCTGAGTCCTTGAAACCTTCTCCCCATCCCCATTCACAAGCAATCCTTCTTCAATGAATTGGTGACAACTCAGCGGTGGGAGAAAAAAAAAAAAAAAAAACCTTCAATACCCACAAAGCGTTGAGACTTCTCCAAGCACTACCACGGCCAACTTCCCCTCACCCTGCCCCCCAATTCCGTAATTTATCCTGACATTTTCCAGGTCAGTGTAAAACAGCCAAGGCGATCTAGTTCCCCAGCTCTGTGCTCACTTGATATTATCAGCTCTCCGGAGCTGCAGGTACAATCGGAGACCGATAAGGTAACAGGAATTAGACTCTGAACTCTGATCCTAAGGCCGTGGCTTTTCCCCCTGCTCTTTCCTCTGATTATCCATTCTTCAGACGGAGCTCACCAGTCAGTTCTTATTCCTTTGAGGTGCAAACCTGGATGGATTCTATCTCCACATTGCCATCCCTTCCACATCATTCCCTACTCTCTTCTTTCCGGATTTGGGTATAAGATGGGTTGGTGATGGGGCATCATTAACACCATTGCAGACACACAAGCAAACCTTCCAGGGAGGTAGAGAACGAACCTCACTTACCTGACTGAATAATGTTCTTCCTGGGAGATAGTTATGCATGCATACCCTCATTTACTGTAGCTTGTATCCTCACGTTCCCTGTCTTCAATTTTGAAATGTAAGAAAAATAATCAAGAAATCAGGATAAGGATCATTGACCCAGCCAAGATAATTGACCTTTAGCTCTTATAGCACCCTGCACTTTTCCCTCAGAACACTTGTAATGACTGTTTCTGTGTCTGTCTTCTTAGCTGGATTGTAAGCTCCACAGAGCAGGAGCCATGCTCTCTGGTTCATCATATTTCTAGCAGAACCCTGGTCCCACCTAGCCACTCACCTTATATTTATTGAATGAATGAAAGAAGGGTAATTACTTAGGTAGTAACAAGTTGTTGATGCTACTAGGAAAATACACAAACTTTAATATCTGTAACATATTTATGAACATGGGCTCATTTGCTGTCATACAATTATTGCTTTTCCTCATATAAAGGGTATTGAAGTATGTACAAAAATTTCACTAATAAGGGGAGGGAGTAACTGGATGTGTACTTGTTTCTCCTATTTTTGGTGACAGCTTCTTATGGAATGTTGGTTAGATTCTAGACTAATCAAATGAAGCACAATACAAAACTGATTTACTGTTTGCACTAACCAAGAGATATGTCACTTTTTGTTCATTTGAGAAGGAACTGATTTATGAGCTTGTAAGTCCTGCATTAATGTTTTAAGATTAAAAAATAGGAAGAAGCCCTAACAGAATGCATTGAATTATGATGTATAAATCTCCTCAAAATAAACAAAATCTCTAAAATCTTTCCTAAAGCTTTCAAGAGAATAGTCACACATTACAAGAGCATACACTATTTTGAAAAAATGTTGGTACATTCCTAATTATCACTTCAGAATGACACTGTGTAGGTATATTCGCATCAAGCGGCAGTGGAACAGTTGAAAGGGTAATCAACAATTAACTATAGGGCCGGCCGAGTGGCGCATTGGTTAAGCGCTGGTTTTGGGATGCCAGCGGCCCCGGTTCGGATCCCACATGAGGGCCAGTGACACTGCCCTCTACAGCTAACAACAGCTCCACCTGGAGCTGGGCTGTGCGAGCCCCGGTGATGGTGTGGACTGCAGCCCCTGCTGCAATGGGCTGCCATAGGCTATAGTGAGTGGCCCGCAGCCAGCGTGAGCGGCTGGCAGCCAAGAGTGAGCTGCCAATAGCCGCGGTGAGCGACATCCAGAGGCCAGCGACCGATCTGCCTCATCCGGGAAGAGCGCAATGACGATACCAACAGTGAAGCAACATTCTCCACAACTAAACTGAAGAACAAAAAGACAGCAACTTGTCTGTTCCCCTTCCCCGATTCCCCAACGCTGTTCCCCTCCGCCAATTCCCCAATAAAATCTTAAAAAAAAAACACAAAAAAACAATTAACTATTTATCATTGTATACATGGTTTCTTCTAAAATAACTACAGAAATAAATTAGCTTAGTGAACAAAAATGACTTGAAATAAATCTTCCAAAATATTTAAATTGTGTTGAGGAGGAGAGAGATCATATACCTCTTTCCATGCTAAGACAACCTTTATCAACACCATTCTTCACTTCCACCATACCATATACACATACACACAACCAAGACAGAAGGGATTGTTAAAGTAACTTCCCAGAGCCCCAGACATTCATTGGACCAAGTTTTACTTGTAGCCGGTCATCATATGCCACGAGGTTAGCAGTGCTATTGATCCTTCACTCTTCTGCTTCCTGCAGGCAGCAGCCCGTGACAGGGCTCAGCCACTCCAAGCATAAGTCATGCTCTCCATTTGAGGTTTTACCAGAGTTCCTCAGAGGTAGCAGATCATTCGTCGCTCAGATACTTAGAGCATTGTCTTCCATCCTGCGTTGTTCCTTGTGCATCTGCTACCTGAATTGAATTGAGAATTTATTGCAGTGGAGGCAACAATCCCAACTTTAACTTCTAAACAACACAAAACATGCCAAGTAAACACAATTCCAACAAAAGGAAATCTTGAGTGACATTTTCTTCTGCCAGAGAAAATGCTTTCTGGGAAAATCTTATCACAACAAAAGGTTATTTGGAAAATCAATAATCATATTCCCTTATCATAGTTTCAGAAAAAAAGTCAGTTTATGCCAATAGTAGTTTGGTACAAAACAGATGACTCACAATTTTGCATAAATCTGTTTCTACCTTATATAATACAATAAGTCCAATATTATAAAAAAAAAATCTACTTTATGTAAGTCATTGTGCTAATGCGTTGAGAATATGAAACTAAAAGGAAAGACAGGAGTTTATAGTCTAAGAGGAAGGAAAATATTTTCCAAAAATAACTAAAATACCAAAAAGAGATCAGAAAAATAAAATGTGGTATATTCCATATGATAAGTTCAGAAACTGATATGGAATTTAATGAGCAGAGGGGTCAAATCTTGTTAAGAAATCCAGTTAGAAATTATGAAAGTGCTAATATTTGAGATGGGCCTTATAAGAGGAATAGGATTTCATCAGGTAGAGATGGAAAGGAAGATTCCAGGCACAGAAGAAATGACTGGGCTATAAAAAGTGTGTAGAAGACAGCAAGCAGATCATGAAGAGCCTTGAAAACCAAGCAAGTGGGGTTGACTCACTTTCTTATACTCTTATACCTACTTTTCTGATACCTGAAAGCTAATCTTAGCTAGCTTTGAGTGAGTGAGTGTAACATAGAATATTTCAGATCAGCTAAGTCAGCCCCTCGTGGCTTACCCAAACACACATTGTTAGTGACAGAACCAGGCAGGAGCAAAACCTAAAAGATTGAATTGTAGGATATCTTAAAGGTCCTTTTAGTTCTAATGTCTATAAAACCTCTTTATATGGGTTGACTAACCTTTCCTTCTATATGCTGCTTATAACTTGTTTTCAGAAATCCATTTTGGAATTTGATTTTTTTTTCTTTTTGTAATGAAAAAAATCCAAATATACAGAAAGACTAGAATAATGAACACCTATATACCCATCATCTAGTTTAATATCAATATTTTGCCATTTTTGTTTCACCTGTTTGATTTTTATGAAAGTGTTTGACAGTAAATAAGGCATAACATTTATCAACATTTTGATAATCTCTGTCTTATCTAAAGTTGCACACGAATATTTCCTTGGTTTTTCAGTGAAATCTCCAAACATTCTTCTCTCCCTTTACCTCACATAAAATATCTAACATTAGCTCCTATTCATCATCCAGTCCTATTCTCCCACCCTCCTTTTTCCAATAATACTATAGTAATTGCATCTGTAATTGTTTTCTCAGGACTGCTTCCTTCTTTTGATAACCCCTTCCCTTCATTCTACCCAAATTATTTTCTCAGGAGCTACAATGATATGGTAAAACTTCACACTCATTCTCATTCTCTCTCTCTCTCTCTCTCTCTCTCTCTCTCTCTCTCTCTCTCTCTCACACACACACACACACACACACACACACACACACACACCCCACAGTTGATTGGTCTAGAAGAAAGCTAGTGGCCCAAGCTGGGTCAATGGCAACTTCCCATTGGTCTTGGACTTAGGGCCAAGGGTCTTGGACTTAGAGAGTTGAGGTAGTCTCTGCAGGGCGACAACTTTGTAAGTTGAAATTCTCAGGATATACCGGTGGTCACATTTTTATTAAGTGAAGAAAGATAGTCTGCAGTGAGAGACGAGGATGAGGCTCACACTCAGAACAGAGTAGACAAGTGGAGCAAGCATCTACTGTTATCATGAATTTTACCTGGTTTTTTGTTTTTTGTTTTTTTTGCCTAAACCGATTTAAATTGGGATTCTGGCACTTGCAGCCGAAAGAGCATATATGTAAGTGTTATTAATAGGAAGAATTGAGTAAAACCTTCAGGCTACCCTTGGCTAAAAGTTATAAAGACCACTCTAAACATTTACCCAACCACGAATTCAAAGACCTGAAGAGAAGCTGTAATTCTGTGTATGTTTTCAAGGTCTCTATATAAATATAAATACATAAACCTATAAAAACTAATTGTGCCTTGTCTTGTTTACTTATTGAAACAACAGCAAAGGGGGCTAGCCAAGTGGCACGGTGGTTAAGCGCTGGCTTGGGAAGCCAGCGGCCCCGGTTCGGGTCCCACATATGAGGGCCAGTGACACTGCCCCCCCCAAAAAAAAAGAAACAATATCAAAGCTACATTAAAACTCTCATAAACTTGGGGAGCGGCCGAGTGCAACATCGGTCAGGAGTTGGCTTGGGACACCAGCTCTAAGCAGCAGGGCCCGGCTTGGGATCCCACATGAGGGCCTGTGATGCAGCACCCCCTACAGCTAAGATGGTGAACAACAGCTTGACCTGGAGCTGGGCTGTCATGAGTACCTGTGATGGTGTAGGCTGCAGTGGGGCTGGCAAACACCTGGTGGGCACTTTCATGAGCTGCCGTGAGTGGCTGTCCAATAGCCGGCAACTGATCTGCCTCACCCGGGAAGAGCGCAATGATACCAACATGGGTCAGTGTAGCAACACCCTCCACAACTAGACTGAAGAATTAAAGGACAGCAACTTGTCAGTTCCCCTCCCCCAATTCCCCTATAAAACCTTTAAAAAAAAAAACTATAATAAACTTAATCTTCTCCTGTTGGTACATTGTATTTTGTGTTCAAAAATCTTAATGTTACAATGTTTGCAATACATATATCTGACAAAGGACTTTTATCTAGAATATTTAAAGAACTGTCACAACTCAAAAAGATAACACCATTTTTACAAATGGGCAAATATTTGAACAAACACTTCACAAATGAAAATATACGAATGCCCAAGAAGCACAGGAAAAGATGCCCAACATCCCTGTTTCAACAGGTGGAGATGAAAAGGATCAGGGATGACTAAATCACAGCAGGAATGACAAAACCATGAAAAAAATACCACATCATATGCACTAAAATGGCTAAAATTTAAAAGACTGACAATACCAAGTATTGAGGAAGACGTATATATAGCTGGTGGGAATGCAAAACGATACAACTTGGAAAATGGTTTGGCAGTATTTCATAAATTTAAATATACACTTAACATATGTCCAGGCATATTCCACTCTGATTTTATTTCCAAAGAGAAATAGAAACATATGACCACAAAAAAACTTGTTTTCACAAATAGTCATAGCAGCTTTGTTCATAATAGCCCCAAACTAGAAATAACTTATGCTAGTTACCAATTTATTGTCTTCCAGGTTTGAATCCACCCTTCTTTGTCCTGCTTTGTGATACCAGAGCAGGAACCTATAAGCATTTCTCCTCTGCCCAATGGCACAATGTCAGGCTTTGTCAAGTTGAGGGCACTGGAGGGACACTACAAGGTATCAGCAGGAATGATATGGTCCTTCTCCCATATTTTTATTCAGTGCAGGTACTATCACACGGTAGCACTCACCCCTACAGCCTTCACTGGCCAGTTCTAAGCCACAGTCTCAGGCCTTCTTCTTGCCACCTTCAGGCTGCTCCGCCAGACCACCTCTAAGCCACCCACATCATGTGAAAGCTGCAGGCCACCTGTGGGCCAGCTCCAGCCTGTGTCCTTTGGCAAGTTTCTTCACCACGGACAAGCACGCTGTGCATTCTTCTGGTATCCACGCTCTTTCCAAAGAGGTCTGATTCAAAGCAGGTGAAGAGCAGAGCACCCTCCCCCTAATTCCTCGATTTTTTCAGAGTCCACTCTCCCTCAGCCTACTTGCCATTTCTAGCTCCCTTTTAGCCCTCTTTTACCCCTTTAAGTCATTAACCACCTTTTACTAGTTACCAATTATGTTAAAATTTCCTGTTCAAATGACTGGGTCTGTCTCCTGACTGATAAATAACCCAGATGCCCACCCCCAGGTAAATGGATAAATAAATTGGTATACTCGTGCCCTGGACTACTACTCAGCAATAGAGAGGAATGAACTTATGATACATACAACCAGATAATGACTGTCAAAAATATGCTGAGCAAAAGATGCTAGACTCAAAAGGGTCCTTAGTGTATTACTCCATTTATATGAAGTTCTAGAATTGACTGAAAGCAGATCAGTGGCAGCTTGGGACTAGGGGGTGAATTGGGGTGTGGGGGCTAGGGAATTGACTACAAAAGTGCACAAAGGAACTTTCTGGAGTCTGAAAAAACTTTGTTATCTTTGTTGTGGTGTGATTTCATAGGTATATACATTTGTCAAAACCCATTGAATTGTGCTTTTATAATGGGTATATTTTAATATATATAAATTATACCTTAATGAAATCTATTTAAAAAGAAAAAAAAGCCAAAAGATTCTTGTTGATTTTTAATTGTATCTTATGTTTTAAAACTTTACAGTTCCTAAAGTTCTACTCATTTTAGTTGACTGACAAGAACGGATTCAAATTCTTACAAAAATCTTGTTCAATATTCATTTTTTCAGCTGACATATTTGGAGGCAGTTTGGTATGCTGGTGAGGGGGACAGCCTCCAGGGTCACACTACCTGTGTTCAAATTTCACTTCTTTCTTCCTTACCTGTAAGACAATCTGCTTAATGTCACTAAGCTTTAATTTCCATACTTGTACAATGGAGATCAAAATAGGGTTTTTGTGAGTTCAAAGAAGATAATACATATAGAGTGCTTAGTATAGTGCCTGGCACACAGAAAGCACAAAATACATTTAAGGTATTGTTTCTATGTGCCAGCCATTGTGCTAAATAGTTTAACATACAATACCTCATTATTTGACTTTTAGCAGAATTTATGGGATTGGAAAACCAGTGCTTGGATATTATTACAAATACTTGAAATTCTTAATGAAAATCCCAAGAGGTCCAGTCCTTCTTGGGTAGCACCTCAGAATACAGCAGGACATGACCAATTATAGCCAGACAGGGCCAGTGGGAATGTCAGACCCTTGTCCTGGACCTACTCAGTAAGGTGTAATAAACACTGGGGGGTGGGGATGGGGATAACCTAGAATTTGTGCTTGTGCCGACAATAGAGGTTGAATCTGACAGTCAAACTTGGCATCCAAGGTGGGCCACAATCTCTACATCGTATCTAGACAGTCAGGAAAAGGGGTCATAAGATTTATCTGTTGTAAAAGGTGGCAGAAGGGAGGATCCAATGTAGGTAGCCTTCAGAAATCTGAGCAAGCAGTCGGCTTCATGAAGTCACAGTAGTTACGGTTTCTCCAGTTGGATTAAGAAGTGAAATAAGGGGGTTGAATTGTGTCCTCCCAAAAGATATGTCCAAGTCTTAATTCCTGGCACTTGTGAATCTAACTTTATTTGGAAATAGGTCTTTGCTGGTGTAATTAAGTTAAAGATCTCAAGATGAAGTTCTCTGGATTTAGGATGGGCCTTAAATTCAGTCCCGGTGTCCTTATAAGAGAAAGGGGGATTTGAGGTACAGAGACACACAGAGCAGAAGACCATGTGAAGACAAAGGCAGAGATTGGAGTGATGTTGCCACAAGCCAATGAATGCCAAGAGTTGCCTTCAGACACCAGAAGTTAGGAGAGAGCCATGGAATGGATTCTCCCTCACAGCCCCCAGAAGGAACCAACTCTGAGGATACCTTGACTTTTACCTTCCAGGCTCTAGAACTGAGAAAACACATTTCTGTTCTTTTAAGCCACCAAGTTTGTGGTGATGTATTGCAGCAGCCTTAGGAAACTAACACAGAGGGGAACTAGCAAGGGCCCAGTCTGAGAAAGGAACTGGAGACATAGGTAGGTTACCAAAGTTGGACCTATGATACATAAGACTTCAGGGGTCATCAAAGGAGAGTGACATCTGCATATGATAGGACCCAATTCCAGTAACCTAGGTACAACGACAAATTCTAAATAGAAAATACAGGGACTAGATTTGGTAGGTCTAGATTTGAAGTAGAAAATGGGACAAGAATAGGCCTGGAAAGTCACATTCAGATGTTTTCATCCATAGGAAAGAAAAGCCCAAAAAAGACCAGAACCTGAGACAGTGTGGGTTTTTAAAAGGTCAATAAATGATTTCATCTCTCTCTCCTAAAAAGAGAACTAGTTCAGAAGTAAGACATAGGACACCAAGAGATGGGGAACAAAATTACAGACTCTATTACTGATAAAACTGATTAGAAAAGAGAAATTTAGCTTTGGACAAAACCATTTGCTGTATTACTTCACATCCTTCCAACCTCCTCTTCTCTCAGGCCAGGGCCTGGCATAGCACACAAAAGGGGAAATGTGAGGCCGCAGAGCATCTACATTCATCCTAGTATTGCTGTTTCATATAAGCTCCAGGTGGAAGGAAAACAGCTGAATCTCCAGTGCTTGCAACCTTGAATTAGATTAGCTTCATCCAGTGGAGAAATGAGGACCATGAATGTCAGACTTTGCTATGTACCAGTAAGCAGGAGGTGAAGGAGGGGCCCAGGGTGCTACAGTAGTAGAAGTCCCTCTGCATGGAAACATGAGGCAAGAAGAAAGGAATTTCCTCCATAAGATGTGATGGTTTAATCAGAATCCTTTCCCCTCCTTCTTCATTGTGAAGCATTCACATTGTTTGGGTGGGATTGGCCTTACTCCTAACTATAGGGTGAGGCTTTGTGAACCTATGTCCCTTATAAGTGTTATTAATTCAGGGATAGACAACTGTCCAAAGCTGGTCTAATTAGTGTGAGGTTCAGGACTTTTGTTTGATAGTTGGAGGTTATTCGAGTTGGGTCCTATTTTATATGCAAGCACCACTCTCCCTTGATGAGCACTCAAGGATGAAGCCAACAAACAGAATGGTACAGAGGCAAGAAAAACTCTGAAAAGCAGATTATATCATGAACTCTGGATCAAGTCTCACAGGAAGCCTGCCTGATATCTAGAATTTGTCAGTAAATGTGGGCCAATACATTCCATTTAGTGTTTCAGCCAGTTTGAGTTATTTTCTTTTAGTTGAAACCAAAAGTACACCCCCAAAATAAGGGGGTTGATCTCTAAATTTCCTTCCACTTAAAAAAAACATTATATGCTAAATCTAAAAGGAAAGAAATATATAATTCCATATTCAGGGGGAAAAAAATCTCAGAGCTCTCTCTTCTTAAAGAGGTGACCATGGGGTGCCAATAGAGCCTCAGAAAGTTAAGGTGGGCTCCCCTCTGGGAATCAGGGCCCATAGGATGAGAAAGAAATCTTCTTAGCAGTCCTCTTTAGGAGACATTTTTCTTGGTTGGCTGTGCTCCTCACTAAACCGAGTTTGAGAACATAAGAATAGCTATTAAGGGCCAGCCGAGTGGCACAATGGTTAAGCGCTGGCTTGGCAAGCCAGGAGCCCTGGTTCTGGTCCCACATATGAGGGCCAGTGACACTGCCCTCAAAAAAAAAAAAAAAAAAAAAAAAAAAGGATAGCTATTAAGATGCAGGTTTTCAGAATAGCTATTAAGATGCAGATTTTCCATCAGAATTTGGAGCACTCATACCCTTTGATTCATCAGTTATGCCTCTCAGAATCTCTCCTACAGAAATATACAAGTGAGAGATATGTGTACAATGATGTTCCCTGAAACATTGTTCATATTTTTGAAAGTGGAGACAATCTTATTTCTACCAAAGGAAATAGTTGTGTAAATTCTGGTACATCTATACAATGCAATGCTAAGAATGAGGCAGCACTGATGGAAAAAATTTTTCTAATATATAGTTGAATGGAAAATCAAAAAAGAAAAATATATAGTGTGACCCTATTGTTTGTGATAAAAATAAATTGTGTACATATGTTTGTGCTTAAAAATGAAAGGCTTCTGGACCAGCCGAGTGGCTCAGTTGGTTAAGAGCTCGCTCAAGAATGCGAGCTGAGCTTTGAGCAACAGCAGTTCGATGCTCAGCCTGAGATAAGCTGCTGCTGAGCTGCCAACAGGTGGCAGTATGTCTCAGCTAAAAAAAAAAAATTTTTTTTTGCAATAGGCATCTATTGCTTTTTATAAGTCAAAACCTTTCTTTTTAAAGTGTATGTGTATATTTTTGTGAAAAAAAGATTATCAACATTGTGAATCATGGTTATATAAATAAGTCAAACTTATACCTATTTTATTGATTTATTTTTGACACTAATTCAAATGACTATATCTATTCATATATGCATATATATATACATGCATGCATGATCATTCATTATTCAACAATTCTTATTGTTTGCCTATTATGTGCCAAACAGTGTTCTAGGGATATGTCAATGATTAAAAGTCCTATAGATGATAAATGGTGCTGCACATATATAGATAGCCTCAAAAATATAAGTAATTATAAACATTGAAATGAAGCAAAATATATGTTTGTGCATGCATAATTTTCAATCATCAAAACATTTAATTTGGGCCGGCCGAGTGGCGCATTGGTTAAGCGCTGGTTTTGGGATGCCAGCGGCCCCGGTTCGGATCCCACATGAGGGCCAGTGACACTGCCCTCTACAGCTAACAACAGCTCCACCTGGAGCTGGGCTGTGCGAGCCCCGGTGATGGTGTGGGCTGCAGCCCCTGCTGCAGTGGGCTGCCATAGGCTACAGTGAGTGGCCCGCAGCCAGCGTGAGCGGCTGGCAGCCGAGCGTGAGCTGCCAATAGCCGCGGTGAGCGACATCCAGAGGCCAGCGACCGATCTGCCTCATTCGGGAAGAGCACAATGACGATACCAACAGTGAAGCAACATCCTCCGCAACTAAACTGAAGAACAAAAAGACAGCAACTTGTCTGTTCCCCTTCCCCGATTCCCCAAAGCTGTTCCCCTCCGTCAATTCTCCAATAAAAAATCTAAAAAAAAAAAAAAACATTTAATTTGTTCTATTCAATGATGAACTCGATTTCATGTTATAAAATTTGTAATCTTTGTCAATTTCATCCATAAACCTTATGATTTAAAGCACTGAATTGGATAGCCAACTAATAAAATTACCTGTCTTGATTGCAGTATATTTTGGATACAGCATCTTTAGACCTTAACCACAAGGTAGAATTTGAACCTGAGTTCTCAGTTCCAGACTTCACATATAATTTCTAACACCTCCTTTAAATCACAGAAATCTCACTCATCTTTTCTCTCCCACTCTGAAGTTAGAAGCACTTGTAATTAATTAGTCCTACACAATTTAGTATTGCAATATTAATTCAGGTGTACAAGTCTATTTTTTCCAACCTGTGCAGCTGAGAGCTTCTGGAGGTCAGGAACTGTTTTCTCTCCTCATATCCACACATAGCATGGTTTATTCTTTCAGAAAATCGATTGACTAAAGGCACCCTTAAGCTTCCTCTACAAAAAGCATTCATTTAAACTAAAAATAGAACACAGATCCTCTGTGCTTTTCAGTCATAATCAAGATTACTATTCATGAGGCAATTATTTTCAGTTTAACCATTTAGACATAATCCCATCATTGAATTAGGCTTGAAATCGTAGAAGGAAATTTCAGTATATTTATTCACCTTAGCTCACTTCTAAGCAACTTACATGCTTACAGCCTCTTCCATAGACATCATTTCTAAGGAGCAACTTTAGTTTCCATAATAGTTTTTGGAATACACTGTGGAAAGTGCCTATTATGTTTTAGGAAAGCTAAGGACTCTCTCTCTTTTTTTCTAAAGAAT
Source organism: Aselliscus stoliczkanus (assembly GCA_033961575.1). Classification (NCBI taxonomy): domain Eukaryota; kingdom Metazoa; phylum Chordata; class Mammalia; order Chiroptera; family Hipposideridae; genus Aselliscus; species Aselliscus stoliczkanus. Next base: position 165,712,907 of record CM066727.1, on the reverse strand, counting down.
TCTTCTCCTATGACTATTTCCTTGAACTTCTGAGTCCAACAATAATTAAAGGTAGCAAGAAAGATGCCGGGAGAAAAGCCAATTTAATTGTACCATCCTGAATAATTATTTCTGACTTCCAGCTTGTCCATTGTGATTTTTTTTTTGGCAGGAAAAAAATTAATATCAGACTCCAACAATCTTCAAACAAGTAAAAATTATAATCTGGTGGATACCTATTTAAAGTAACAGAATCCAAGGCAACACAAGAGGCTTAATTTTAGATATGCATATTATTAACTAAGAGTAGGAAAGAACATTATCTAGTATTTAAAAGCCAGGAGCATGAAACAACCACTTTAATATACTCCCATTTTTTCAAGGTTTAATCATGTATGAGATAACTCCAACTCTGTATTTAGCTGCTCTGTCCTTAAATTTAGTTAAGTTTAACTCTTTATCACTTCACAAAACTGTTGACTACCTAGGCTTGTAAAACACCAAACTCCTTGCCTTAGTTCAGGCTGCTATAGCAGTGGACCACAGACTGGGTTGCTTAAGCAATAGAAATTTATTTCTTACAGTTTTGAAAGCTGGAAAGTCCAAGATCAAGGTGCCAGCTGATTGGATGTCTGGGGAGGAGGGCCCTTTTACTGGTTTGCAGACAGTCATCTTCTTGTTATATCCTCCTACGGGGGGCAGGGGAGGGAGCAATGAAAAGAATACATTATTTCGATATATATATATATATATATATAAAATATTATATTATATATTTTATAGCTAGAAATGTTAAAGTAGTGCAGAGCTACCTTTTCAACATTGTTGGGTTAAAAATGAGTTCTAGAGACTCCTCAAAGGCAAAATATAGCCAGGTTATAATAAAGAACTAAGTCAGTAACAGAATTAAAAATGTTTAACCTAAAAAATAAATCATTGAAAAATGGAAAGCTTGCTAAGTTAACATCTGAATTTCAACACTAAAACGTCTGTCTTATCTAGTAATGTATTTTCAAATGTTATTATGGGCTACAGACAAGCAGTAGCTACATGAAGGTGGCATTTAATGTGACAGCAGTTGAGTGTTGAGACCAAATTAGGGGTAATTATTTACTCTCATTGCTATAATTAGAAGTGTATCTGAGGCACCCAGAAGCTCCATAAAGGAGATTATGGGTACATATACACACTACTTTTTATATTTGTTTTGAAATGTACGACTTTGCAAAATCCTTTCAAAAAACAAACAAACCCTAAAGTAAGTGAAATATAGAAAACAATTTATAGTCTTGTTCTGTGTGTCCTTTTTGGAACAGCAGCCATAGACACCAAACATTGGATAAATATTGAACTCTTTTTTAAACCTTTCATTATGGAAATTTCCAAACATACACGAACTAGAAAGAATAGAATAATAAGTCTTCATGTGTCTATTACTTGAATTCAACGTTCATCAACCTATGGCCAATCATATTTCATTTATAACCCTACTGTTCTCACATCCCTTCCACACAAGATTGTTTAAAATCAGCTGTCCGGGATCGGCTGAGTGGCGCATTGGTTAAGAGCTGGTTTGGGACGCCAGCAGCCCCAGTTCGGATCCCACATGTGAGGGCCAGTGACACTGCTCCCAAAAAAAAAAAGAAGACAGCAACTTGTCTGTTCCCCTTCCCCGGTTCCCCAACGCTGTTCCCCTCCTCCAATTCCCCAATAAAATCTTAAAAAAAAAAAAATCAGCTGTCAGATATCATATCATTTAACCAGAAAATACTGTAGTATGTATATCTAAGAAATTAAGACTCTTTTAAAAAGCAAAACCGGGCCGGCCGAGTGGCTCAGTTGGTTAAGAGCTCGCTTAAGAGTGCGAGCTGAGCTCTGAGCAACAGCTGTTCGAAGCCAGCCCGAGCTGAGTTGCCGTTGAGCTGCCAACAGGTGGCAGGATGGCTCAGCTAAAAAAAAAAAAAAAAAAAAAAAGAAATGGTGTCTAAAAAGCAAAACCATAATGCCATTTTCAAACTTAAGAAAATAAACACCTTAATATTGAATAATATCATCAGTAACATCAAAAGTCTTACTTATAGTCACCTAGTTTAGATAACATTTCATAGCAATACAAAATTTTTTCGGGTTGAACTTCCCAGGAATCTGAATGTTTGAGTTTAAGTATTTCCATGTACTATTTTGGTATGTTGAAATTATGTTAAAATGAATATATCTTATAAATCACTTACCCATATTTGATAGATTGGTTGGTTGATGGATTTTATTCAAGCACTAGAAATGGAGCAAGTTGGTTGTTTGCAGGACAAGAAACAGAGCAAAACTGAAATCCAATCTCTCTGCTTTTGAAAATACTCATACTTTCTCTGAGTCCAGGAAGGAAGGAGAAATATTTTGACATCCTCTTTCCTAACGCCATGGTTGACTTTCTGCTGGTGTACACTACTATTGTTGCACTCAGTGTCAAAATATTAAAATTCTTCTCAGAAGATGGGAACTGCTACTCTAACACTTCCACCTCCTCTCTCCCTGCCACCCAAACCCTGGTTTTCCTGGTCTTGGACTACAGGAGGCCTGGGCTCTGGTGGGCAACTCTGCTGGCACCCTAGTGAGTGATGCTTGGTGCTGGTTTGGTCCCCTCCACCTAGTTAACCAGACTGCCATCTTACAGATAGCCTTATGGCTACTGAGGGAATTGGGGTCTCCACTGGGTACCAAACTGGTTGTTACATATTTTAAGTAACGCTTTTACCTAAATCCCTTTATTGTTTTCTCTTGTTTTGGAGATTAGGTGAATTTAAGTAAGGCTACTGAGATCAGCATAGACTTCAGAGTCAGATCTGGCTCAGATCAGGATCTATCTCCTATGTCCTAGGCAAACTTTTAGTCACAATGTCGTCATCTGTAAAATGGAAATATTAACAATACTAACTCATCAAATTGGAGGGAGGGTTAAATGAGACCATTCTTTAATGTCTACATTTCTGATATGGAACTTGATATTCTCTACCAGTCCTGATTCTCACACAGGTCTCCCCATTTCAGCTCATGGCGCCACCATTCACATTTGCTTAGGCCCCAAACCAAAAGTAATTCTTGATGTTTTTTTCTTTTCCTTACCACTAACATCTAACGCCTCAGCCATGGAGTCTACCTTCAGATATATCTTCAATCCAGCCACTCTGTACCACCTCCATTTGCTGCCATTCTAGTTCAGCAATCCTCAGACTTGTTGGTGTTAGGATCCCTTTACACTCTTGGAAACTATTGTGGACTCCAGTGTTTATGTGGGCTATATTGATATTTATCATTAGCACTAGAAATCATATGTGAAACAAATTTAAAATATTTATTTATTCATTAAAAAAAGTCCACAATACATTAATATAAATAATATATTTTTTTATTTTTTTATTTTATTTTATTTTATTGTCTGCCTGATGTACCAGGCAGCTATAGACTTTATGGTCTCAAAGGGACCTACAAGCTGATGCTAAGAAGTGATGGTGCCCTCTTAGAAAAGGGCAATAGTTATGACATAAGGGGTGTGTGTACAGCTGAACAGGACTAGCAGCTCTCTGCTGAGTCACAACCAGCAGTCTGTGTGAGTGGAAGTGGAAAGAAGTATATTAATTATATACTATCAGAAGTAAAGGGGGTATAGCTCAGGGGTAGAGCATTTGACTGCAGATCAAGAGGTCCCTGGTTCAAATCCAGGTGCCCCCTTTGAAATCCCTCTTTTCCTCCTTCTGCTGAATTGACAAAGTCAGCTCCATAGAGACCATATTCTAGTCCCCTTACAGGAGGAGGCTGCCTAAGAGCCTATGGAACAGCAGCACCTTATGACTATCTCTTTTGATTCAGGATCCAGTCAGGCACTGGGCATGGCCCTGAAGACCAAGGACAAGATCAAATCCATGCCCAACACCTTCTTTGAGGGTCTGTTTCCTGGGACACCAATAGTGCCAATTTCATTATCTTCCAGGCACAGTCCAGAGACAAAAACTATACCAGTTAATCTAACAGAATTTAGCATAAATAATTGTTATCCAGTGCATCCGTTTTCTACAGCTTCTGTAACAAAGTACCACAAAGTGGGTGACATAATCAACAGAATTTTTTAGTCTTACTGTTCTGGAGGCCAGGACAGTCAGAAATCAAGGTGTCAGCAGGCCCACACTCTCTCCAAAGACTCTAGCGGGTCCTCTCTTGCCTCTTTCCAGCTTCCGGTGTTTGTTGGCAATCCTTGGCATTCCTCGTCTTGTAGATGCATCACTCCAGTCTCTGCCTCTGTCTTCACATGGCTCTCCAATAATATATGTTTTAAAGCAGCCATATTTTCCCAAAACATTTAGTGAGAAGTGTGGTATTGCTATCCATTTGTTTGCTTCTTTGATCTCTTTCATGTCTGTCTTTTAAAAATAGGTTGGATTTTCATAAGTACTTCTGCATTCAATCTGCTTCAATATCACATGTCAGTCACATAGCCTCTGGAAAACTCTACTGTATACTCATGAAAGAATGAGAACAAGGAAGGCAAATAATGTCTTAGTGTTATGAACATAGTTTTGACCTTACAGACCCACTACTATGTCCCCAGACCACAATCTTTAACATTTTCTTAAAAAATTGAGATGTGGGGCCGGCCGAGTGGCGCATTGGTTAAGCGCTGGTTTTGGGATGCCAGCGGCCCAGGTTCGGATCCCACATGAGGGCCAGTGACACTGCCCTCTACAGCTAACAACAGCTCCACCTGGAGCTGGGCTGTGCGAGTCCTGGTGATGGTGTGGGCTGCAGCCCCTGCTGCAGTGGGCTGCCATAGGCTGCAGTGAGTGGCCAGCAGCCAGCGTGAGCGGCTGGCAGCCAAGCGTGAGCTGCCAATAGCCGCGATGAGCGACATCCAGAGGCCAGCGACCGATCTGCCTCATCCGGGAAGAGCGCAATGATGATACCAACAGTGAAGCAACATCCTCCGCAACTAAACTGAAGAACAAGAAGACGGCAACTTGTCTGTTCCCCTTCCCCGATTCCCCAACGCTGTTCCCCTCCACCAATTCCCCAATAAAATCTTTAAAAAAAAAAAAAAAAAAATTGAGATGTAATTTACATACCATCAACTTCCTTCTTTTAAGACCTATAGTCAATGGTTTTCAGTATATTCACAAAGTTATACAAAATCACCATTATCTTATTCCAGAATATTTTCATCACTCCATTAGCAGTCATTATCCATTCCTCTTCATACCAGCACCTGGTAAACTCTAAACTACTTCCTTATTCTACGGATTTACCAATTCTGGATACTTCATAAAAATTGAATCATACCATGTGTAGTTCTTTTCTGTCTGGCTTCTTTTACTTAACATAATATTTTCAAAGTTCATCCATGTTGTAGCATGTATTAGTACTTCATTTGTTTTATGGCTGAATAATATTTTATTTTATAGATATATGGCATTTTATTTATCAGTTGTTGGACATTTGGGTTATTTTCACTTTTTGGCTATTTTCAGTAATGTTACAATGAACACGAGTATACAAGTTTTTGTGTGGACATCTGTTTCAGTTCTCTTGGGTATATACCTAGCAATAGGACTTCTAGGTCACATGGCAAGTCTACATTTAACGTTTTGAGGAACTGCCTAACTGGTAAGACCACACCTGGAGAACCGCTTCCCCAGTCTGAGCCACTCTCATCCAGTGCCTTGATTATTACAAGAGTTGCCTCACAAATTTCTCTGATGGGGCAGGGAGGGAATTTCCACCCAGGTAGCCTGTTGCTCCTGCAGTTTTTATTTCATACAACTGTCAGAACCATCTTTTGAAGAGCTCACATTAGAGTATATCACTCCGTATGTATAACCCACCAATGGTTTCCCATTACACACAGAATAAAATCCAAACTCCACCATGGCCTAAACATGATCTAGTCCCTGCCTGCCTCTTTGACTGAATTTCCTCATCACTCTACCCCTCACTCACTAAGGTCCAGCCCCTGGCCTTCTGCTTTTCAAACATGTCGAGCCCCTCCCACCTCGGAGCCTTTTAACTTATCTGCTCTGTCTGGAACTTGCTGCCTTCTAATCTTTTGGCAGTTCACTCCTTCTATATCATTCAGATCTCAACTTGAAAGGAACATCCATAGAAGGCCTTCCTTGACCTCCTCGTCTAAAATTACCACTCTCATCAGTCACTCTTTATATGGCTATATTTTATTCAGAGTAAACACTGTTTATTTATTTAATTGTTAATTTTCAGCACTACATATAGTTGCTGGAGCAGGCACACAGTAGAGATCAATAAATATTTGGGAATGAGTACACTAAAAAAATGGCAAAGTTACTTCCAGGCAAAGTGCTCCAGGTATCTATTGCTGCATAACAAACTATCCCAAAACCTAGTGATTTAAAACAACAGCTGTTTATTTTGGCTGGGGTCTACTGAGGATTTTTCTATTGGTCTTGCAAGCAGTCACTTCTGTAACTGTAATCAGCTGGCAGATTGACTGGGGGTGGGCTCTGGTGGGCCTCCCTCTCTCTCCCCACCTGGCCTCTGCATGGTCTTTTCAGCAAGGTGAGATTTCCTACATGGAAATCAGGGCTCTCAAGAGCAAAAAGTAGAAGCTACTGTCCTTTTAAGATATAAGCCTGGAACTAGCACAGCATCACTTCTGCCATATTCTATTGGTTAATAGCGTCAACAAGACCAGCCCAGATTCAAGGAACTACAAGGCAGCATGAATACCAACAGGAGTGTTTCATGGGGGAGGGAACCAATGAAATCAACAAGCCTACGACACAAAGGCTCAGTATATTTTATCTATTGTTATTATGTGGTAGCTGGAGAGAGCAAAAATCCTCTAAAGGTTTCCACTGTATTGCAAATTGGGGCATCTTTCCTAATGGCGAGTTACATGAACAAGAAGAGTAAGAGAAAACTTATGAATTATTTTGAGTATAAGACTCTTTGCTACAACTTGATCAAAAAGCATACACCTAGATATGAAAATATTTGATTACAGATTCTTTGTAACTGTATTTGTTTAAATGGAATTCTAATGGAATTCTGACCCAGGGAGTGTTGAATATAGTTAAGTACAGGACTATGGGACCTGACTGCTCAGGTTGGAGTCTTGGTTGGGCTGCCTACTAGCTGGTGATCTTGCCAAATTTCTTAACCTCTTTGTGCTTCAGTCTCCTCATCTGTAAAATGAGAATGGTGATAATAGTATTTACATCTTCTAGGTTTTCTCCAGTCATTAACTATATAAACATAATTAGTGGTCATGCCTACTAGCCAGATAGTTCTTTTTTAGAATTTGTTTTTACAATTATTTAATCAGAATTTCTTAAGACTTTGGCTTTTAGTGAACTTTCTTTCACCTTCCTTAATAACTCTTGTTAAATGCCTTCCAAAAAAGGCACACAAAGGACTAGCAAGTTAAGGTACTATTGGAAAGCAGTGCCTGTTCAAAGGCTGACTGTGAGGGGTTGGAGGTCACTCCTTGGTCTTTGGGACCAAAGTTCAATTCAGCACCACCCCAGAAACTTCACTTGCAGTTTGATTTGCATAGACTATTCCAGACTTCATATCCTCTTCACCTACAAAACACAGAGTTCCCAGGAAAAGAGGGGCTGTGGACAGAGGACCTAGTGTTAATGTAGTTCTCACCATAGCATTCTAGGATAAATTCCCAGGACAAATTGCCAGTAACAATTTGAGAAATGATGGATAAGATGGATTCATGAAGAAAAAGATTAAAACATCACCTTATGGGCCGGCCGAGTGGCGCATTGGTTAAGCACTGGTTTTGGGATGCCAGCGGCCCCGGTTCGGATCCCACATGAGGGCCAGTGACACTGCCCTCTACAGCTAACAACAGCTTCACCTGGAGCTGGGCTGTGCGAGCCCCGGTGATGGTGTGGGCTGCAGCCCCTGCTGCAGTGGGCTGCCATAGGCTGCAGTGAGTGGCCTGCAGCCAGCGTGAGCTGCTGGCAGCCAAGCGTGAGCTGCCAATAGCAGCGGTGAGTGACATCCAGAGGCCAGTGACCGATCTGCCTCATCCGGGAAGAGCGCAATGACCATACCAACAGTGAAGCAACATCCTCCGCAACTAGACTGAAGAACAAAAAGACAGCAACTTGTCTGTTCCCCTTCCCCGATTCCCCAACGCTGTTCCCCTCCACCAATTCCCCAATAAAATCTTTAAAAAAAAAAAAAATCACCTTATGTTTATGTGCCATAGCAGCTTTTCAAAGTGTTTTCAGTGTTATATCATGAACAACCTTAGATACACAGCAAGACTAATACAATAATTATTGCTTCCATGACAATCAGCATTCCAAAGATGAGGGGTCAAAGCAAAAGGTTAATTATAAATGAGAATATCTGTGGATCCTCTGACCTGGCAGTCTGTCCAAATCTGAGTGAATTATAGGGAGAGCTATGGGTTCCCTTTGTCTTCCTTAAACTTCTTTAGTACATGTACCAGCCAAGTACTGAGCGCTGACAATTAAAACTTTAATTATTTTTTCTGCTAATTTTCATTGTTGTGTGTGTGTGTGTGTGTGTGTGTGTGTAGCTATAACAATGAAGTAGAAAGTGGAAGGCATGCATAGTCTTATCACTTCAATGCAATTATCTTCACTTCTATGTATTTCCTCTTAAGAGTTTGTCCAGATACATGCAGGTTTTAATATCATTATCATCATAGGGCACATGCTTTTTAATTTCACTTTTTCCCCTTTTATAGCAACATTTGTTCATGTTGTTTCATAATTTCTTAATTATATGTCTTCATATTCTTGTTAGTTGAACAAGTGTGTCAGTATTTTACTCACTAATTTATCTATTAGTAGACATGGAGGTTGTTTCCACTTTTCATTGTTGTTGCTGCTGCTGCTACCAAAGTTGTTATGAACTCCTTCATTTTTATACCTTCTTTGGCATTATTTCCATGAGATAAATTCCTAAGATAAGATTATAGATTGTAGCAGATTGTATGATCTAAAGCTGACTACAACAATGTGTCTTCCAATCTCATTGCTGTTCTGTAATGCGACCATGACACTACCTCTTGAACCTGGGTGAGCTCTGTGACTACTTTGACCAATAGAATATGGCAATAGTCACACTACACCTGTTTCAGGTATAACCTTTATTTGACCTGGTAACATCTATTTCCTGCTTCTAGGAAGTACAGCTATCCTGAAATCAGCATGCTGTAGGAAGCCCCAGCTACATGAAGGAGCCCTGAGGTCTGAGGCACGAGGTAGACAGCAAGAAAAGCCCAGGAGCAATGAGATACCAGACATATGAGCAAAGATGACACTTGGAAGTGTATCATCTAGACCTCACTGCCCCACCTGAAGCCAGGAAGACAAACTGCCCAGTGCAGCCCTTCCCAAATTCCTTACTCACAAAACCGCATGCAAAATAACTGGTTGTATAAACCCAAGTTTGGTGATAGTTAGTTACCTAGTAATGGTATTTGAAACATGGGTCAAAAGATAAATTTTTTCCCCCAATTTCTGGCAAAAGCAATTCTAACAGGAGTGAACCAGTTTATACCATATGCAGTGTCTTAAAAAGTCTAAGCTTTTCAAGGTGCAAGCCTTAGAGGGATTTAAATCACTGTACTATTTCAAAGTTCCTGCATTTAAAGAAGACCAATAGCATCCGTTTCTTTGGAGGGATTTTTACTTTTGCCTCTCTTCTGAGAAGGTAACCATTCACTTTGGAAGTCCACCAATTTTCTTTTCTTCATCATCTCTAGTTTTCTTTCTTCTTCCTTCTTGCTCCGCCTACTTGAAGCCCTGCTCATTTTCAAACAAAAATAATATCTACCACTCACTTAACTTTGAATTTAAATACATGAAGCTCTTTGAACTCACTTGAAGAAAGGAACCAAGAAGGACTAAAGTATGTGTGTATATCTGCATGGTACATTAAAGATAAACACATGCTGGGGTGGAGGGGAAGAAATTTTACTCTACCCTTCCAGGTTCTTTCAGCTGGTCTAATAATTAAATCTACATGAGACAGATTAGCAAGAGAAAATAACCACATTTAATTACATATGGACTTACTGGAAAGCCATATACATGAGAGTGTCAGAGACCCCAAATATATGAGATGTCCAGAGACAGAAAGGTGAAATGAAGTGTATGAAGCATTCTGAGCTAAGGATGAGACAAGGCACCTCGGGGCTCCAGGGGGAGGAAGGTCATTGCAGGACAATAAGAAGAGCACTTGTTCAGTAATTAGAAGTTTGCCCTGCACTATAGATAGGTCATGAAAGTTATTTCTGGTGATAGCTCTCATCATGGGCAAGAATCCAAATTTAAATTCTTTAAGGGAGAGGTAAAAGTTTCTCTTGAACCCTCAGAGTCTCAGTTGCCCTCAGCTCAAAATAATCCACATGCCAAGGTGGCACATCTTGGGGATGCCTGTTCTGAACCCCTTCAATTAATTCATAAATTCATTCCAGAACCTCTTTAAGCACCTATTATGTGTTAAGCATATTGATTCTCTCAGATAGAGTGGGGAGTATCAAGTGATAGAAACCAACTCAAATTGGATTGAGATGAATGGGAATTTATTGGCACATGGAATTGAGGACTGGTTTCAGGAGAAGGCTGCCCAGAAATCAAACAATGTGATTTCTCTCTTTCTGGGCTGACTCTGCTCTCCTCTGTCTGTTGGTTCTGTTCTTTGGCCCTGAGTAGTTGGCTGAAGAAGCAGCTCCAGCCTCACTGTCTCTTAAGTTCAAGTTCAATGAGAGGAAGAGAGACGTTCTTCCAGAGAGCTGCCAGACAAGTCCTGAGATCCAATGATTGGACCATCTTGAATCTTGCGCTTGTTTCTGAATGGCCTGAGAGATGAATGTGTGCTGATTGGCTTAGGCTGGGCCATGTGTTCCATTCCAGGTGCTGAGTCAGCGCCATCAGGTGCACAAGGACGGAGAGTGGGTAAGGGCAAATAGGAGCGCTCCGTTCACAGTGTGGCTGCAGACAACACATCCACCTGTCTTCTCCTGCTCCTGTGCAGGAATTCTCTGCAGGCATTAGGGTGTCCCTGAGAGTAGTAGTGTGCACTAGTGTACAGCCTGTCTGAACACGTATTCTGCCCATCCCCATCCCCTATTTAATTAGTGCCTTCTTCTAAGAGTGTTATCTCTATAGCTTTTTTGTGCCCTAGATGCAAGGATATTTCTAGATGTTTTGTGATTTCTCCTTTGAGGTACCACGAAATACCCTTTTCTACCAGCAGCAGCAGCCTCCAGGGGAAGCAAGCAGGCCAACAGATGAAAAGTTACTTCTGTCGCTCCTGGGAAAATGCATAATTAGAATCTCCCAACATTTCAATAAAAAAGGCTAGCACTAGATTTCCAAATGTAGAGTGACATGTTCCTTCTAAGTTATAGGGCCCTATGATTCACCAATCCTTTCTTTTAGAACAGGCAGTTTTGGGTTTTGAATTTAAGAAGGGGAGAGGGCATTGGATTGGGGAAAGAAGGGTCTCTTCAGAAAAGAAGATGGGTCAGAAGGGGAAGGGGAGTGTGGAAACAAAAACACATTGTACCCACTTCCCAGCTGTAGCTGTCAGGTGGCTCTCTCTGTCCCCACTTGGATTTTGAAAATTTTCACAAATCCCTCAGAATTCGTTCAAATCATCAGCGTACTTGACGGCTTTAGTCCCTTGGCTCATGAAAGGAAAAGCAAATCAGAGCATGACTGCTCAGAACCTGGCAGGAACATTTTATAAAGATGGCCCTTGAGGAGTGGGGACAGGCTTGAGTACCCGTGGTCATCTCTCAGGGTCTACTCCAGAGCCATACTGGCTTCCAGGACACAAGGAATTACAAGACTGCCCAGCTCTGTTGCGAATGAATTAGCGGCCATCAAGCCACATCACTGCAGGATAAAAGGCTATAAATGAGAGAGGAAAGAAGGAAAGGGGAGGTGTTATAGGTGCAAATGGGTTTAGAAAGCCCTGACATACAAACAAAATGGTTTGAATTCTTACAAGAGAAGTGAAGTAAGCAATGCAGGACCCCATCCAGGGGGGACAAAAGCCCTCTTCAGGGCAAGCATTTCTATACTCAGCTAGAGGCCAACACTTGCACCAAGAAAGAGAGCTGGGCTGTCAATATGGGTTAAACTAAAGTGTGATCTCAGTGTTTGTGCTGATGTTACCTCATTTTAAGTGTGATTTCTCCTTGATCCACTGGTAAGTCAGAAAATACGCAAGAGCTATGCAACAAGCCAATATGTTTGCTAAGGGCTGTACAAACAAATACACCCTCTCCCCAACCCCTCTCCCTCACGAACCTGCACCTCTGTGTACAGATCCAGAACCTCTCAGGTTATACATTAAAGCCCAAATTTCACCCTTTATCTGAAATACAACAATTTGAGAACTAGGAAATGTGTCATTTGCAACCTGACAATGTTGACTTCTTTCTACCTGAGCCCAGTGATCCTGGAAAACAGTGACAGGGATTAAGAAATCCCCCAAGCCTTGGTGTTCTGGAAAAGGGCTGACTGCAAAGACCCACCCTTTCCCATGTGACTTAGATAAGACTCACCCATGTTTATCCCTGACAGGGCTGGATACAGACCCTCAACATTGCCTTTCTCTGCTTCATAAATGATTAGCTGAACTGCTTGCCCCACGGGGCCATTGCAACAAAATGCTGATAACCAAACTTTGGTTAAATTTCTCTCCTTTCTCCAGGCCCCTGAACTATGACCCACCCGGCCCCTCAGCCTGAGCCAGAATATAACCCCTGCTGAGAATACCTGGCCTCAAGGTCAAACACTCGGTGACCCACCACCTGATCATTCCACTCTTCATCCGGCTTCCCCATCTCTGACTCTTCTTAGCCTTGTTTACTCTTGTCTACGACAGAAAAACTTTTTACCTAACTTGCTAGATGCTTCCAGACCTTTTGGTCACAGCATTCTATGGTTATAGTTCCCCTCCCCTCTTGCAATAATCCGTTTTTTTTGTTGTTGTTTTTTTTTTTAGCTGAGCCATCCTGCCACCTGTTGGCAGCTCAGCGGCAGCTCAGCTCCGGCTGGGCATCAAACTGCTGTTGCTCAGAGCTCAGCTCGCACTCTTGAGCGAGCTCTTAACCAACTGAGCCACTCGGCTGGCCTGCAATAATCCTTTTATTATTATTATTTTTAATAATCCTTTTAATACAAGTGTCTTCTTACTAAGTTTGGGATGTTTTTAAAAATTTTGACAAACCAGACATGGAAGACAACTCATCAGTGCCTTTTCTAGCAATACAAATTGTATAGAAATCAAATATTGTTTGACTCCTCAGCCCTCTGGATGGGTTTCCAGAGTGTGCTGTGGTTTGCTAAGAGACGGTGACCTCTGATAAATGAGAAACAGGGCAGATAGTCTAAGTTAAAAACTTACCATGTGTTTGGCACTGATTTAAGTGCTTTATATATGTTATTTCATTAAAATCTCCCAATTTCCATAAGTAGTACTATTTTTTCCGCTTTGTTTTAGGAATAAGGAAACAACCACAGAGAAGTTAAATAATATACTCAAGGTCACATAGCCAGTGACAGATCTGGAATGCAGCGTCAGGTGGGTCCAAGCCACGGCCTGGGCCTTAACCACCATGCCAGATCTTTCCTGAGGGACAGCCTCTGGGGGTCCTACTGCTGGCAGTTGATCCTTCCTTTCTTTGGATAGGAAGCAGGTGGAAAAAAAAAAGGCAGTCCTGATAACTAATTGTGAGCTGGAAACGGGCCTAGCATCCACAGCTGGGAACTGGTTTTAATACCTCCCAGACATAAATCTATTTCACAAAACAGCAATGTCTAGTGAGGTGACTGTGACCGCCATGGAGTGAGACAAAGAAGAGACCACTTGGCAATCATGCCTTTAGCACAGACAAAAATACTGTATGAAACCCAGAAACAACACAACACCCCCCTCTCCTGGCTAACATGAGCAACGCCTGCTTCTTTATCTAACATGAGCAACGCCTGCTTCTTTATCGTTGAAGGTTTTAGCAAGATCCCTCCCATTCCTGCCACCTCCTAAATAAAAATTAAGCTACTCAGTCTCCAAATTACCCCCACTTCCTGACAACACCCAGTTCAGAGCACTCCTCACAGCTGAACCCTTTTCAAAATCATCTAACAGAAACCCAAATCCTATTGTAAGTCCCTCTCCTAATTCCCTCTTATCTAGATGCCGCGCAGTTCCCAAGGGTTTATTTATAGTCACGTTTGCTTTATTTGACCCGGTGGGCTGGTGAGCTTTAAACACAAGCCTGTAGTCCGCTGAGGATTTGAATTTGATGCTTTCTTATGCGCCACCCGGTGGCCATATCTTGTAATAGCAGGAGCTCCTACCTGGGGTGGTTCTGTAAAGACCACTTCCTGAGATCGCTAGCCCCTTTCTGTTTAGCACTCCACCTTCCCTCTTCCTTAAACACCTCCTCCTTCCCCACACCTCCCAGCTTTCCCTGAAAAAGGCTTAATTTCCTCTGGGATGGTGTAAATGGCTTACCATACTGAAGAGGTATCTCTGAGTTATTTTCCACTTAATTTCGCCAGCTGGGGAACATCAGGCCTCAGCCTTTACACCTCCCTGTGGCTTCTCAACACACCGGAAAACAGAGGAGAGGGGTTAATCAGACCTCTGTTGGTACAGTTAAGTTCTTTCTGTGGGAATAAAAACTCCAGAAGTACTTCTACCCCAGCTCCTCTTTCCAAAGTTTATACCCTTGAAATGAAGAATAAAACTGTTCAAAGAGTTAAATTGTTGTTCTTCCTAAGAGTCTCAAATACTAATCACAAAAGTCAAGAAAAATTCCTTATTAAGGGGGCCAAACATTGGCTCTAAATGAAAAAGTCTATTTTAGTTGTAACTTCCTTTTATTATCTATAGACATGTCTCCTGCCTAACAACCCATGGCTGTGGGCCCTCATGAAATAACAGCAGCACACATGTAGAACTTTTTTGTTGTCACATGAATGTAAGTTTATGATGTGGAAACTCAATGTATATGGTATGACTGCAGCAGACTAAAGACAATGACCACTCTGCACTGCAAAGTGGCAACGAAAATGGATGGCACTGTCGCATCCTTGAGTTCTGTTATAACCACACCACAGAAGATTTCTAAGATGATACGACTGGAGTGCGTTCATGCAGGTTTCTGTGACACTGCTTTCGTTATTTCCTAGAGCAACAATTTCCAACAGTAAAATCCATATGATTTTTAAAATCAGGTTTGTATTTTGTCTAGATATTTTCAGGTTATTTTAGAAAATACAAAACC
Source organism: Aselliscus stoliczkanus (assembly GCA_033961575.1). Lineage (NCBI taxonomy): Eukaryota > Metazoa > Chordata > Mammalia > Chiroptera > Hipposideridae > Aselliscus > Aselliscus stoliczkanus. The sequence goes on along the minus strand of CM066727.1, from coordinate 165,697,609 downwards.
TGTATTAATTAATGAAATGCTAGGTCTTCTTAGTAAATAATGGGATGCTTTCTAAGAGTGCTGCAATGACCATTCATATCTATACACCACTGTTAAAGTTCCACAAATAATTCATTGATACATCAATTCTCATTGTAAAAATACAAAATTCAGAAATATGCACGAGTAAAAGGGAAGGTCACCTATCACTCCCAGTCCCTCCCCCCAAACTCACTTCCCTAGAAAAACCATTATTACCTTTTTAGTGGACTTCCTTTCAGATCATTTTTTGCATTTACATTCATATATATATATATATATATATATATATATATACATATTTAGTAGACAATAGTAAATATTTCTTCCGTATTGATGTATTTCAGATAAACTGTTACCTTATTTAATCCTTGTAGGCAAAATTTTACCTCTATGCTCTCAGCATTTTCATCTGAGCCTGAGAATGAAAATGACATAAAACAGACTAACAGGAGAAAAGCATACAAATTTATTTCATATAAGTTTTATGTGCCATGGAAGCCCTCAAAGGAAATGAAGACCCAAAGAAGTAGCAAAACTTAAATGCATTTACACTAGGTTGAGCAAAGAGAGGCCATTGTAGAAAAGTAAATAAAATATATGGGGAGGCTACAGGAAGATAAGAATTATTTTAACAAGGTCTGTTTGTACAGAATTCTCTCGCCTTCAGCTTCCTGCCCTTGATGATAAGGAAGTTGCTTTCATTTTAATATAGGGAGGACATCTCCCATATGGGGGTTGTATCTGCTTTTAGGAAGAAAGTGGGGACAGAATACTCTTCTTGCACCTGCTGTTTTTAAATGTTTTCAGCTCAAAATAATCCTTATGCCAAAGTGGCCTATGTTGGGGGTGGCATATTTTGGCATCCTTCAACTTCACAACCTTTGAGGCTGGTGCCATTATTTATCTATTTACAGATAAGGAGCTGGGATCATAGAGGAGGTAACTACACTGTTGAACTTGCACTACTGATAAACAGTAAAGCCAGACTTTGAACTACAGCTGTGCTCAGTGTCCCAGACACTCCACAGCTATACTGCCCTGCCTCCCAATGGCAAGCTGAGCTTCACTCCAGCTGCTTTTTGGTTTGCTAACCTCAGAAAACGGGTGGACTCCATGCACGTTCTATGTGGAAATTCAGTGGAAGTGGGTGAGACAGCAACAGTGGCCACTGGGCAGCTTTGTGCAGCTGAACCTGGGCTGTGGCAAAGCTTCCCTGTGGTACTAAACACAACAGGAACACAGAAAGAGGCGCTGAGAGCTTAAAGCTGCAAATGCAGCCAGTCTAAGCCTCTATGCGTTGTGAGAAACTAGGGTGGATTTCTCAGTGGAACTGCAAGATCTATTTAACTGTCTTGGTTTGTTAGTGGGGTAAAATTAAATTTGGGGAATATTTCATCACAATCACTTTCTTGCCACATTCCTGACCCCCAAGTGGGTTCTCCAAATACTAGTCCAATTTATCCAGAATGAAAGGATAGATTTGACCTTGGATCTCATTGTATCCCCCCCACCCCCAATCTGGGTTTTATCTATGTAATCCCAGTAATCTTGGCCCTATTCCTGCAGAAAATTGGGAGGATTAGATTAGAGGACATATAAGTAAATCACTTTATAAGCTGGAAAGCACTTCAAGTCAGGATCTCTGACTTGTGCCCTATGCATGCCTATCTGGGCTGTGAGGGTGGATGAATGAGTTCTTAGCATCAATTATTAACACATTGTATGTAGGAAACGAGTAAACTCGTCATATAGCTTTTTATGCCTGCTTACAAAGTGTTAAGAAACAGGGCCGGCCGAGTGGCGCGATGGTTAAGCGCTGGCTTGGGAAGCCAGCGGCCCCGGTTCGAGTCCCACATATGAGGGCCAGTGACACTGCCCTCAAAAGAAAAAAAAAATGAGTTGAACAAAGTGTTAAGAAACAATTAATGAAAGTGCTTAGGCATGATTAATGCTTTCTGAAGAACATTTGACCAACACAGACTCCTCCTCTGTAACCTCTTGATATCAATATCTATATGCTATTCTTCTTGCTAATATAAGTGTGTTCTCTCCTAGGGAATATGGAGCAATGACATAAAGGCTGCATTAGATTCCTGGCAAACAGTAGGCATTCACATATCTATTCAAAGAATAAAAAGGAAACACTGGTCTGAGTTCAGCCCTATTAAATATTGAGATACATCAGTTTTGCTCATCTTAGGTTGGAGAAAACAATGTCTACCATTGTCTTAGCCTCTCAGAGTTATCATGAGATTGAGATCGTACATATATGAAATATTTTAGCTCAATATGTCAATTTAAGATTATATATATATATATATATATATATATATATATATATTTTTTTTTTTTTCCCCCATTAAGGCCCACCTAGGTAAGATGAGGTTATCAATATCGGTGTGTCACCAGGGCATTGATGGTCATGGGAGCTGGCAGTCCTCAGGTCTGGGTGTTAAGCAGAGGGCAGGCAGTATGTAAGGCAGGGACATGTGTGAGAGAAGAAACAGCTAGAGCTCCTGAGAGGAAAACAGCATTCAGAGTTTGAGAGGTCTTGGAAAGTAAATAGAAACTAATTAATATTGGGAAAAGGATGAAAGGTAAAGGGCTCTTCAAAGGTCCACCCCAGCAGGCAGGGGCCTAGCAATCAATGAGAGGGAGCTGGCAAACAGGTGACTGCTGCTCGTCATGGCTGGGGCAGGAGTTACTGTATTGGCTCTGACTTACTGTGTTGGCTCCGGAATTCCTTTTCAGGTTTTGCTGACACATGGAGCTGAAGATTAACATCATCTAATCAGTTGGTGTTGCTTGTAGCTGTTCCGTTTTATAGGCGTGTATTCATGGCACCATCTGCTGCTAACGTGAGTCATCCCTGCAAATAAAATAAAGATCAATATGATTATATGCATGGTATACCTTGTGCAAATCCTATGAGTGGCATTACAAGAAATAATTCATTTGGGAAGCAAAATAAACGATCAAGTTGGCAATTTCCACATGTGATCCTGGTCATGCTATTAAACTTGCTGGTGTACCTGAATATATGAATATTCTCTCATGGATCTCCAGTGTTTCAATATTTCCTATAGGCTATCCTTCTTTGTATTGTAATACTACACTATACTTAATTATTAAACAGATTTGTTTCAGGTGTGGGTAACAATGAATAAAGAATAGGAACAATTTTTGCAGTATTTTAAGAAGAACTCACAGTTTCTGGAATTCTTGGGAATTCTGATTTCTCATTTCTGAATCCCAAAGATTAGTATCTATCAGGAATTTGGGAATATTACTCTAGTTTAATATTCTTTATTGTGTACGGAAGGGTTCTGGCTTCACAACGGTGGAGGAGCAAGACCCTACAAGTGGCTGTAGATTCTAACTGTAACATGGTCTGAAGTCTCAAGATGGAAATGGTGGGGTGAAGGGGAGTAAGGGTACGTTCTTCCATCTATGGTGAGTGGTTTATAATTAGAATATTTTTCCATGTTAAGTGAAATCTTATATAGATTAAAATGCTCATGTAAGTTAAAATATATTTGATACTATCACAAGGATGCAAACGTTTTATTAATTTATCCCTGTTATTAGAAATGTTATAGACTCCAAGAATGTGGGATTGAAATGGAAAGATGAAATTGATATTTAGAGAAAGGTGCTTTGTTAGAAATAATAAATGATTGTGGCCAAGCTGATTCTATGTGTTCAACAAACCATTTAATTTTCCTTTTGAGATCAGAAGAAGACTACATTTCCCAACACCCATTGCATGAAACACCTCTCACAGTCTTTCTGGCTGGCTCTCTCTCCATCTGCAAAGCTGGAAGTGAAGGTTCCAAGATGGCAGGGGTGCATGATAGAAGAAGCCCCAATCCTTGAATTGCTGCTTAGAGAACAGCTGTTCTGGTGACCCCTCTGACCAGGAACATGGGCATAAACAAGAAACAAACCTTTATGGTGTTAAGCCACTGAGCGTTTAGGGTTTATTTGTTATCTGGCATAGCCAAGCCTATCTTAGTAGCATGGTGTGCTCTTCCTTAATCTTCATCAAAGTAGAGGATCATATCAACCTGGGGAGGAACACCAGTGAGATTACATTGTGGTAAGTGACTGTAAAATAAGACATATTCATATTGTAGTATACATGGGATTATAGGAAACTGTACCCCTCACACTTGGAAATAACGTACCCACTGAGAAATCAACCATTAAAACCCACATGTAATATTGGGTTGTCGGAAAAGTCATGAGGCATTTTTGCAACGAAAAACATAGAAAAAAATACGTCATGACTTTTCCGACAACCCAGTAGATGAGGCTGCTATCTGTTGACATAACCTCAATAACCCAAGAGCTCTTTCCATTAAACTGTGTGCCTCCATCATTACTCCTATGCCCTATTTGTTGATCATGATTTAATAAATTGCAATTTCTTTTTCTTTCAATAACAATCTCTTGGGAAGATCGTAGTATAAGACTCAATCATCATGCTCTGCCAAAGTTGGTCTTTGGACTGTGATAAAAAGGACAAGACAGGGCCAGCCGAGTGGTGCGGTGGTTAAGCGCTGGCTTGGGAAGCCAGCGGCCCCGGTTCGGGTCCCACATATGAGGGCCAGTGACACTGCCCTCAAAAAAAAAAAAAAAAAAGGACAAGACACTGGAATATGGAGTCCCTGCCAGCTTTCTGCTTCCTAGGAAGACCTTTAGCAGCCAGGTAGGCTTACTAGCCAAAATTTCTCATGCAGCTCGGCTGTTCTTTAAATGGTTTAAAGTAACTTAGACCTTTAAAAAAGCAGGTTGTTAGCAAAAGGAAACAGCTGAAAGGGAACAGTGAACTGCTGGACAGCAAGAGAAGGGGCCCTACAGCCATCATGCAGCAGCACTATCTGTCTTCGTGGGGAGCAGGCTCATGGGAACTGAGGGGGCTGGATGGCTGCCATTTTCTTACCTGCGGATTTGGTTTAGTCTGGAATGTAACTCCTGTCTTGACATAAATAGTATTTAAGCAGTAACCATAAGTGTGACAGTTTAATTTAAAGACTTATAAAGATCTAAGGTCAGATTCTTACTTAGGTTTTGTGTTTCAGAGTTCAGAGAGAGAAGATAATCTACTCCGGCAGATAAAACTACTGGAGCCATGTCAGAACTGGAATAATTCTCGAGAGAATGGAGAAGTGAGTCATTTCCCTCAAGACTGTATTTAAAAGCATTTACACAAGGTATGTTAGTGACACAGCAAAAACCTAATTGCATCCTGAATCTTTGGCAGTTTCTAGGTTACAAATTCTGATTTGCAAATGTTCCAGCTGAATGAATACATTAAGCAGCCAGTTGATTTTTCCTTCTTAAACGGCATTAAAACCAGTCCTTCCCCACTTGTAGCTCCCAAAGCCAGGCAGTGAGGCACTGATGGTTTCCCTAGTGGCCAACAAAGGGAAACACAGGACACATATGCCCAGCATTTCTGAAAATTAAAAAAGGTGGATTTATGTATTCTGTATGAATTTACATGTGATGGGAGTTTACCTTTCTAAAAAACCAAAATGGATAATCAAATTTTTAATTTTATTTCACAATCTTCACAAAATACAAATTCACAAAATACAAATAGTATATATTTCTAATAGTTGACATATATTCTTTAATTTCTTTTCTTTCACAGTTGGATCCTTGAACATTTGACTGAGAGGATGTTTTTCTTTGAGATTGGTCTGTTTATAAATTGTATTCTATTAATGTGGTCTATATGTTATTTTATTTAGAATTTTTTGTGTTTTTTAAATTAAAAAAAGGGAAAACAGAATAAGGTATTAAACCACATGGGCAAACAGTGCCAGACGGAGATGGCATGTTGTACTGTCACCTGGCAGAAACCTCTGTACAAGGTCCCAACTCTATCATTTTCCTGACACCAATGTTTACTGTGCAAAGGTTTGAAACGTGAAGTGGTTGAAAGTATGAAAGTCAAGGACCATTATAAAATATATATATATTTTTGGAAACTGTATCCTGCCCTTCTTTCTTTCTTTTTTTTTTTTTTTTTTTTTTAAGATTTTATTGGGAAATTGTGGGAGGGGAACAGACAAGTTGCTGTCCTTTTTTTTTGTTCTTCAGTCCAGTTGTGGAGGACATTGCTTCACTGGCCCATGTTGGTATCATCATTGTGCCCTTCTCGGGTAAGGCAGATCAGTCACTGGCCTCTGGACAGCCCTCATGGAGGCTCTTGGCAGCTTACACTGGCTGCCAGCCACTCACACTGGCTGCCGGCCACTCACTGTAGCCTATGGCAGCCCACAGCAGCAGGGGCTGCAGCTACACCATCCCTGGGGACTCACAGCAGCCCAGCTCCAGGTGGAGCTGTTGTTCACCATCTTAGCTGTAGAGGGCAGTGTCACTGGCCCTCATACATGGGATCTGAAGCAGGGCCGGTGGTGTCCCAAGCCGGCTCTTAACCAACACGCCACTCGGCTAGCCCCTGCCCTTCTTTCTTTTTTTATTTATTTTTATTTTTTATTTTTTTTATTATTATTAGTTACAGATGTACAAAACAATGCAATAGTTATTTTTTTCACCCCTTACAAAGTGACTCCTCCCTCCCCCTCCCCTGCCCCCCCAAACCCGATATCACATATATCTATTACAATTCCATTGACTCCATCCCCACACTGTATTCCACATCCCATGACTATATATGTGTTAAATTATAGTTGACATATAATATTGTTCAGCGGCAGCTTCAGATGTACAGTGCAGTGGTATGGCCACTACACTGTCCATGAAGTGGTCTCCCTAAAAGGACATGCATCCATCTGTTCCTATAAAAAAAAATATTTACAACCTTATTGATTATATTCCCTAAACTGTCTCTTCTCTCCCTGCAGTAGTATTGTAGTTATCAGCTTATGTTGTCTCGTCCATTCCCCTTCTCCCTCCTGCCCATCCCCATCCCATCTAGCCCTCATCAGTTTTTTCTTTGTGTCTCTAAGACTATTTCTGTTTACATTGCTCATTTATTCAGTTCTTTAGATTCCACATATAAATGAGATCATATGGTATTTGTCTTTCTCTGACTGACTTATTTCACTTAACATAATGTTCTCTAGGTCCATCCATATCGTTGCAAATGGTACAATTTCTTTCTTCTTTATAGCTGCGTAACATTCCATTGTGTAAATGTACCACAGTTCCTTAATCCAGTCGTCTACCGATGGGCATTTTGATTGTTTCCAAGTCTTAGCTATTGTAAATAGCGCTGTAATGAACATAGGGGTGCATATATTTTTTCCAATTAGTGTCTTGGGTTTTTCAGGATAAATGCCTAGGAGTGGAATTGCTGGGTCAAAAGGTAGTTCCATTTCCAGTTTTTTGAGATACCTCCATACTGACTTCCATAGCGGCTGCACCAATCTGCATTCCCACCAACAGTGCAGCAGGGTCCCCTTTTCCCCACAGCCCCTCCAGCACTTGTTTGTTGATTTATTGATGATAGACATTCTGACTGGAGTGAGGTGGTATCTCATGGTGGTTTTTATTTGCATTTCCCTAATAATCAGTGAGGTTGAACATTTTTTCATATGCCTGTTGGCCATCTGTATGTCCTCTTTAGAGAAATGTCTCTTCATTTCCTCTGCCTATTTTTTAATTGGGTTGTTTGTTTTTTTGGTGTTGAGTTGCATGAGTGTTTTATAAATTCTGGATATTAACCCCTTATCAGATATATCATTGACAAATATATTCTCCCATTCTTATTTCTTAAAGCTGAGTTAATTCTATTCCAGATAGTTTTTGTCTCCCACATGTATACACACTGTTTTAAGGAAAATATATCTTCCTTTTCTGTTCTTCTGCCTGTCTTTTAATTCCCTGTAAAAGTGCAAAACCACTTCTAATACTGGCCGGAAAAAAGAAAAACAGCAGTTATGTAAGGTCTGAATGACATAAAACTTCTAAAAAATTAGTGTCAACTTCTAAAATCTTTCAAGTACCCAGATGCTTCTTTTTAATCTTATCACAAATTTCCATATTCCTTTTCATTCATTTTAAAATCCACCCTGTTTTTCTTCAAGTCTCAACTGTTGAGATAAATAAAATGCTATTGGTTATATTTTAAATCATTATTATTCCACTTATTTTCTGTATTACAATAGAATAGTCTTAAATTTGTTTTTAAACTGCAAACGTACAAGTCTTAAGTGATATCACAGTTTAAAGGGCCTTTTGTTAGGGGCCTGGGAACCAAGCATCCCTATTACAACGTTTCTGTGTAAAGGTACGCCACCCTCCAAAAACAGGAGGAAACAAACAGCCTCAAAAAAAAAGATATACTCCAACTCCTGAAATAATGAACAAATGAGAACTTCCAGTGCTAAGTTTATAAAAATTCTACCTAATTTGATTCATGCAAGGACATAATATTTATTAGTAGTTTAAATAATAATAGTCATTATAAATATTATTGAGTGTTTTCTATGTTCTAGGCCCTAATGTAAGCTTACCAGTATACACACTGGTTGATTTAATCCTCACCACAACTCTGTGACACAGGTACCTCTCATTATCTTGTTTTGAATACAAGGACACTGAAACAAAGAGAGATTATGTCACTTAATTAAGCCCATGAACTATTAAGTGGTGGAAAAGTTTGACTTTGGAACCACTGTGCTCTGCTATTTTACTGAATTTATTTGAGGCATATTTTGAAATGTCAGTTAACTGCTCCTTGTAGGTAGGCACCAAATCTTACTCATTTTTGTTGTCTCCCACAGTGTCTACCCCTAGCAGATTCTCAACAGAGTGGTTGACACCTGAGCTAGTTGGGGATACCTCCCTCTAATTGTTATTATTATCCACTATACGAAGGTTTCTCTATCCAATATGTCCCAAGCGATATTCCTTAGCAAATGTGAAAAATGTCAGCACCATAAACTTTGATGTAATCAAAACAGCTGAAGATTGACATGAAGCACTGGCTTAGGAGTCCCTCTAGCCTGCAGGGTTGGCTGGGAGGGAGACAGACCATGCAGCCTGTAGCAGAACTTGGGGGAGGGGTCAAAGGGTACCTTAGGCCTGGGGTACCTTCTTTGTTCTGATCCCACCCATTCAATCAACAGCCTCCTTGTCTCTGTCCCAAAGCCTTGGCTTCTACCTGCTAATCACTGCAAAATAGTGAGGGGCCAGGGACCTGGCGTATGATGTGGACCCTTGCTGAAGTAGCCTAACCAAAAAGAATGGGGCAAAGGAAATGGGCTTCCCTTTCCTTGGGTCTTTTGCTTCAGGAGATGGTGGGAGCTGGTGTGGAGGGAGACTCCTGGATGTTGTCTCTAGTGTGTGTGGGTCAGCTGTTTCATCCCTGGCACTGCTATGAATGTCCAAGGCATTATTTGTTGAAGCCCACAGCTGTCCAAGCAGGCTGTTGAAGCAGAGTGATTTTGATATAACTAAAAACTACTACTGGAAAAGAAAATGGAGAGATAAGAAAGTGCAAAGGACATATTATAGATAGACGTCTTGAGCCAGATGGACCTGCATCAGAATCCAGGTTCTGCCACTGCCGGGCCCTTGTGAACTTAGGCAAGTTACTTAAGCTGTTTGGCCTCAGTGTCCATATACGGCATTAAAACTGAGAACAATAATCTCTCTCACGAGGTTGTTAGGAGAAGTAAATGAGATAATAGGAATAAAGAGCCTGCTATACAATCACACTCAATAAATATTATTTTATTTCCCCTCAAATTCTGTTCCTGTACTTCTGGCATATGAAAAAAATAGTTAGATAGAAACAGGCTGAGTGCAGGAGCGGGAAAATAAACTAAGCTTTCCTGGATGACATTTTTATATGAATAAAGATCTTTGCCCCTACAAATATAAGCAACACTTAGTACCTTTGAGATATTAGTGATATTTTTCTCTGATGTTCTTTTAGCTCTTGAGGGTCACTATGGGCTAAAGGTTGGGGACAGACTTTGTGAGAGTCTGCCTGTCCCCCGCTGGGAAGCTTAAAAGAGACAGTTTATGTAAAGTACTTAGAATAATATCTAGTGGGTAGTATGTTGCCAATAAATGTTAGTTGTTATTATGATTGTTGCCTTTTCTGACCACACAGTTTCACAATAATGACTCCTTTTGCTAAATTCATGTGTTGTCTCTGCTCCTTCTTTGCTACATACTCCTTCATTCCACAAATATTTGCTGCATGCCTATAATGTGCTGCACAATATTCTCACTGCTGTGAACAAAGCAAAGTCCCTGTCTTCATGGAGCTTATATTCTAGTGCGGGGGGACAATCGGTGGACAATTAAATAAGTGAGACATGTGGTACGTCAGATGGCAATCAATGCAATGGAAAAAAATTAGGTGGGGGATTCGGAACGCTGGGATGGGCATGGCGGCGCTGTTATTTTATATAAAGTGGACAAGCAGACTTCTTGAAAAGTCTGAACAGGGACCTGAAACGAAGCATGGGAGAGCCTGAGGTATTTAGGGAAAGAGTAAAAGAACAGTATAAATGTTTGCTTAGTTCATGGGAAAAGCAGCAAAAAGGCAAGGGTGACTAAATCCTTGAGAGAGCAAGGGAAGAGCCCTGGGGATGAGATCAAGCCTATAGTGAGGGACTTCAAGACTGTAGTAAGGATTGTGGCTTTTTTCTGAGAGAAAAGCTGTTTGCACATGTGTCGTTTCTTTTCCTGGGTACTACCTCCATCAATTAATCCCTGTGTCTTTAGCCTTTCCCTCTCTATTATTTTCTTTTAATTTTTTCTCAGTGTAAAACAAATGTGTCATTAAGATTTTTTTTTATTTTTATTTTTATTTTTTTAGCTGAGCCATCCTGCCACCTGTTGGCAGCTTAATGGCTGGGCATAAAACTGCTGTTGCTCAGAGCTCAACTTGCACTCTTGAGCGAGCTCTTAACCAACTGAGCCACTCGGCCGGCCCAAGTGTCATTAAGAATTTAAGGAGCTTGTCCTCTGGTTTGCATCCCTCATCCAGCGATTGCACTGTTTCTCACCTTCCATTTCCACAGCAAGCTCCTAGAAGTTATACTATGTGTGCTTTCTCAGTCTTCCTGCTGCAGGATGGCTTTCCCCCACATGGCTCAGAACTGCCCTGGTCAAGGTCACCATTAGACATGAAAACACTTCTCTTCCTTGGTCTCTGTCTAGCATTTGTAACTATTGAGTCTCCTCCACCTTAGTTTCTAGGACACAATTCTTTCTCATTTTTCCCCCTTTTCTCTCCCTCCTTTTCCAGTCCTGTACCAGTTAGAATGGGTTGGTTGCTCAGCTGGCTCTTTCAGACATGGTTCAGTGGTCCCTCCCTCTGTAGTCACCAGGTGATGCTGAAGCCCCTGGTAGGTAAAATTTGTACCTACGACAGTGTCCCATACGTTTCCTGCCATTTTACCAGGGAGGCCTTCCCTGACTTCTCTCTATAAAATATTATTGTACCTCAATCCATTTTTCTCTGTTCCTCTTATTCTGCCTAGGAATTATCAATAGCTGACATATGTCTTTAATTCTTTATTATCTGTCTCTTCCTACTGTAAAGTAGACTCTATGAGGGCAAATATTTTGTTCTCAATTGCATTCCCATAGCCTTGGTGCTTGGTAGGCAATGAGTCACTGTTTGTTGAAGGAACAAATGGATCTCATTTTCCAAAGTTGGGTCACATGTCCACCCTCAGACCCATCACTGGCAAAGGGGGAAAGGATTGCCATAACTGGCTTGGACCAGTCATGATTCACCCTCACAGCTGAGTACGTTGCTGCCCCAAATTAAAGAAGGAATAATGGCTACTGGGTAAGCAACCAATAGTGCCATACAACTTTGGCCAGTTTTTCATTTCTCGACCTTTTCAAATTCACTATCAGTATTCCTCAGATTCCTTCTTTGACAGTATTGTCTTTATACCACATAGAATCTTGGGTGATTCTATGCACTTCCTGGTTATCACTTATAGGTGATGATGCCAGATGAATGTTTCTAACTCAGGTCTCTGTCTTGGACCCAGACCTGTACTAGGGTGACCAGTTGTCCTGCTCTGCCTGGGACACTAGAAATGTATTTTTTATTTGTAACATTTTTGCTTATACTATCTGATTTCACAGTCAACTACATAAAGCACTAATTATAAATCTGTGTGAATGGGCATACAATGTATAAACATGTAATATGTGTGATATTAATAGCACAAAGGAGAGGGGAAAAATGAAGTTATATGGGAGCAAAGTTTTAGTATACTACTGAAATTAAGTTGATATTAACCAGAACTAGGTTTTTATAAGTTAACATGTTAATTGTAATCACCAGGGCAACCATTAAGAAAATAACTCAAAAAATATATACTAAAACAAATGACAAGGGAATTAAAATGGTACATCATCAAATATCTACTTTACACAAAGAAAGGCAATAACGGAAAAATAAGACAACAAAAAAGACATGAGTCATATAGGCAACAAGTAGCAAAATCATAGAAGTCTTTCCCATCAGTATACACTTAATGTAAATGCATTAAAACTTCGATTAAAAGGTAAAGATTGGCAGAATGGATTTTTAAAATGATCTAAGTATATACTGTTTACAAGAGAGTCACTTTAGATTCAAAGACACAATCAGTTGAAAGTAAAAAAAAATGGAAAATGATATTCTATGAAAAGAGTAAGCAAAGAGAGAGCTGGAATGGATATAACAATATTAGGCAAAACAGACAATTATGACAAAAATAGTTATGAGAGTCAAAGAAGGACACTATATAATGACAAAAGGGCCAATCCATCAACACCATATTACAATTATAAACGTACACATATCTAACAATGAAGCCCCAAAATACATGAAACAAAAACTGACAGAATTGAAAGAAGTAGAAGATTGAATAATAAGTAGAGACGTCAATATCACACTTTCAATAATAGAACAACTAGAGGGATTGACAAGGAAACAGAACACTTAAACTATACTACGAAACAACTACACCTAACAGATATCAATAGAACACTACATCCAATGACAGAAGATACCATGTTCTTCTCAAGTGCACATGGGATAGTCGCCTGTATATACAATATGTTAGAAGGAAAAACAAGTCTCAGTAAATTTAAAAATATTGAAATATATGAAGTATGTTTTCTAATCACAATGGAATGAGATTAAAAATCAATAATAGAATGAAATTTAGGAAATTCACTAATATGTGGAAATTAACAGAAAGAAAACTTTTAAATTCATCTTTCTGAAATTCTCCCATTCTCTAAACACCATCTAAGTGCTCAACAATTTAATTCTATTCCATCACTAACTACCTGAAGTTAGCATCGGACTCCACAGGTTTAAGGGCTCAGTCCCACAAGGCTGTCCTCACTTCAGACACCAGTCACAAGTACCTGATCCTCAGGTTACTCACACTTCTGTCCAACTTGACTGCAAAATCGGGGGTTCCCACAATCCCTTTCTCAGGTTCCATAACCACTAGAACAACTCACAGAACTCAGGAAATATCCTTACTTACAGTCCCAGGTTTATTATAAAGACTACAACTCAAAAATAGTCAAATGGAAGAGATGCATAGGAAAGGTATGCGTCAGAGAGGGAAACACAGAGCTTCCATGCCTTTTCTAGGCATGCCACCCTTCCAGCATCCTGGAAGCTCTCTGCACCCCATTGTCTAGGGGTTTTAAAGATTTCATTGGGTAGACATGATTAATTAATTAGCCATTGGTGATTGAGCACAATCCTCTGAGTTCTGGGGGTGGAGTTGAAAGTCCTGGCCCTTGGATCACATGGTTGTTTCCTCTGGCAACCAGACCCCATCCTAAAATGATCTAGGGGTCCACCAAAAGTCACCTCATTAACCTAAACTCAGGAATGGTTGAACAGGACTTGTTATAAATAACAAAATATACACTTATCACCCGGGAAATTACAAAGGTTTTATAAGTTTTATTCCAGAAAATAGGAACAAAGATCAAATATATATTTTAAAATATGCCACAGGTCTGAGGATCCTAACAGTTAAAATATACTGGCACATTACTAGGATCCCATTTAGTCATTAATAATTAGCCCCGTCTGTCATCCTCATTCTATGAAAATACCTCCCAGAGAGAGGACACTCAGCTTTGCAGGCTTCCTTCCATTCCATCTTGTCAGGTTCCAGAAGCAGCAGTGGTCTCAGAAATTTATGGCTGCACCATTTCAGGCATTTAATAAACTGGGCTAAGACACAATATAGCCTCTTGCTCTGAAGCTCTTTTTTTTTTTTTTTTTTTTTTTAAATTTTATTTTCTCCGTTGTCATAGCTATGTTTCAAGGAAATATAAAAAGACGATAACTAACATATATAGGATAATAATAAAACAAATCTTAGTTCCTCCACTCCCAGACACAATCATTATCCTTAAGTTTGTAATTAGCAATTGCTCACTATTCTGTAAAGGTTTCTCACAATTTAAAATCCCAACAAGGTCTGGCCGAGTGGTGCGTTGGTTAAGCGCTGGCTTAGGAAGCCAGCGGCCCCTGTTCGGTCCCACATGTGAGGGCCAGTGACACTGCCCTGAAAAAAAAAATAACATTCTGTAACCGACATTAAATTGTACATGGAGACACTCCCTGAAACAGAAGGCCCACAAGAGTGTGACTTCATTAAATTCAAAATTAATTAGCCACCATCCCATTCGGGAGTCAAACCCAGCAGCCTTGTTGTTAAGGGCGCACGCCCTATCCACTGAGCCATCCACGCAGCAGCTCAGCTCAAGGTGCTGAGTTCAATATTTAGTTGGCGGTGGGCGTAGCGTAGCCCCCCATTGAACAGGCAATCTTGTTGTTACACCAGCTGAGCCACCCTGCCACCTGGAGACCGCTCAGCAACAGCACAGCTAGGTCCAGGTTTCACTGGCCCATGTGGGAATCAAACCCATGGCCCTGTTGCTCAGAGCATGTGCTCTAAGCCAACTCTTACCCAATGGAACCACTTGGCCAGCCCTTACTCAGCTGTTTTCAGCCTCAGTTTCCTCATCTGTAAAATGGGGTTAGTACACCCTTTCCAGGACTTGCATGCTGCACTGGTCAAAAATAAGGAAGGAAAGATGACAGTTGAAATTTTTAAGTAGCCCTTGAGTAACAGGTAAATGTGTGCTTGCATTGGCGTAGATGGGTCTCTGTGTGTAGGGGAGGGTTAACATTCGCCTTCAAATCCCCACGTGTTACCTGGCCTAGCCTCTGGGACATTCCTGGAGAGATGCTGAGGTTTTTATACCATTGAGCAGTGTCTTATTTGTTATTCAAATATATGTTGAGCACCTCCTTTGTGCCACACACTGGGTTGCTAGGCACTTTATATTTCATCCTCAACTCTATTATCCATATTTTATACATAAGGCAACAGGCTCAGAGAGAGTAGTTCATTTGCTCAAAGTCATACAGAGGATTTATGGCAAAGCCAGGATTCTAACCACTGGTGGTAGTGGTTCTGTGGAGTGTATATTTCAAAAGGTCTGGGAGGAGGGAGTTCTCAAAAGATGCAGATTCCTAGCTCTTTCTAAACACATTTAAGCATGTTTGAAACAACTTGGGTAGGTGAATCTACAAGATAATATATAAAACTCACATTATATTTCGTTGAATGGCTCTGGTGTGGATCTATGCCTCCCTCCCTAGACCTGGTCCCACAGGGCTGGCCAGTGTCTCCCCCAGGCCAACCTGGCTGCCTGCCTGTCTGCTCTCACAAGAGCCCCCCACTACACACACACACACACACAGCGGTGCACCCACATTGGTAATCATGAGGTGCACGATGGTCTTAGGCATGAGGTTCTGCATGGTTTTATTGACGACGGCCATGAGTCCACCAGGTTTCAGATGGTCTTCACGTGCTGCTCCAGCTGTGGGTCCATGGAGTGCATGAAGCTGTCTGAGACATTCTCTTCAGTCTCACTGTCCTGCAATGTAGAACAGAGGCAATCTGGGTGGCTGGGACCTTGAAGCCAGGTTCCAGGCATCCCCAGGGTCTGAGCTCCTCTCTTCCAAGAGTGCCTGGAGGCACAGAGAGAAGCAACTGGGCTGAACACACAGACACCAGCTTCCCCTTATGCTCTGGGTCGCTGGGCTCTGCCCCCAGACTCTCAAGACCCCAGGCCCTCATTCAGCCTTATCTTACTTAGCTGTGAGTCTAGTGCCTAGAATTTACCTCAGTTTCCCAGTACATAAAT
Source organism: Aselliscus stoliczkanus (assembly GCA_033961575.1). Taxonomy (NCBI): domain Eukaryota; kingdom Metazoa; phylum Chordata; class Mammalia; order Chiroptera; family Hipposideridae; genus Aselliscus; species Aselliscus stoliczkanus. The sequence continues at coordinate 165,681,385 of CM066727.1, read as the reverse complement.
TATGAAATGACATCGCCAAGGTATCTTCCTGATTCGAAAGACCTAGCTAAATCTGATGTCAGGCTGGGGACGCGGAGCAGAAGGGGAGTGAAGGGCACACTCACTTTCTCCTTGTCCTGGGAGGTCCACACCAAAGCCATAGAAGACACTACACAGCATGGCCACCACCCCCACCAGTGAGCAGAGCTCCAGCAGATACACAGAGAAGGGGAGGGATTGAGTGAACCCAAGGCACTGCACCCCAACTCTAAGTGAAAGAGGGGAGAAAAGAGAAGGCAGGCAGAAGAAATCATCATATGAAGGGGCTGCAGGAAATGCCATCTGTTGCATTGAAAGGGACACATAAAGCTGCCATCGGACACGGAAGGGAGGCAGAGTGACCTCTGCTCCCGCCCCAGGGCAGGTAGGGAGAGGGTCCCTCCTATTTCGAAGCTCAAGGAGGATTTAGAAGCCTCCCTGCTTCTCCGCCTGGAGTGGCTTTCTGCCTCTTCCATCCAGAGCCGCGGCCTCCGGACACGGTCGGCCGCTCGCTCGGGGAGCTACCCCCGGGGCGTGGATTCCCAGCGGGACCAGACGATTGGGAGGACGGACGGCCCTTCCGCGGGGAGGCTCGTGGTGTGGTCGAGTCCAGTTGGCGTCCCGGGCGTCGCGGGCCGCCCTCTTGTGTGGCGGTGGGATCCGCCAACGGCAAGTGTTTTCACAGTGGCCCGTCAGCATCTTCTGCCCATCCCCAGGGTCCTCCGCCGCGCGCCCTTCCTCTCGGGCTCCTGTCTTGTTCGCCGTCCCTCCTCCCCGGTCGCCTCTGACCCGCCCCGCGCCGGCCTTTGCATCCGTCAGGGAGCGACTGAGGCCGGCCTCTCACCACGCGACAGCCCTCTCCACCCACCGCACCCCTGTTCTCCGCACAGGGACCGATGCGGTTCCCCGCGAGGGCGGCGCCTGGGTCCCCAACGACGTGGGGAGCGCCTGGGGTCGACGTGCCACACTGGAGAGCGGGGCTCGGCGATCGCAGCGTCGGCGCAGGGTCTGAGCTCCCCCGCGAGCGGCAGCGTTGGCTGGGCTGGGTTGCCGCGGGCCCGCCCCCTGGTCGGGAGGGGCGCACTCGCACCCGAGGCCCGTTTCCTCCTCCGGAAGCCATTCGCGTCCGCCCCAGGGGCCAAGGGCGCGCGAGCCGCCTCCTCTCGTCCCCTTCGCCTGAGTTGCGGACTGGAGGCCGCGCCCCTGTGGTGCACATCGCTGGCCTTGGCTCGGCCTCGGTGTCCGCTGCCGCCGCCAGCCGCCCTGCTGAGCACCAAGCCCCTCCCTTTTGGCCGTGCCTCTCTGAAGCTCTTTTGAGGTATCAGTGTAATATTGGATTTCCCTTAGTTCATAACTTATTTATTCATTCCTTTACCCTCAGCTTCTATTCCTCCTTCTCTCTACTTACACCCAAATGTTTCCACCTTTGGAAGGGACATTAGGTTTCACTACTGTACTAGTCTAGATGGCAGCAGTACTAGTCTAGCAAGTACCTCCCCTCAGCGCACACCGATTGATATAGGGTATTTTTACAGAGCTCAGTGGGCTGTATCTACCACCAGGCAATACAGCTGCATTCACTGTTTGCCCCAATTTTACTAGATGGGGTGAAGGCACAACCTGAACTGGGGACAAAGTCCAAATAAATACATATACATATATTTTTTTTATTACATTACAGTCTTTAACAAGTCTTTGTGGAAAATCTCCATAAGAGTTCAGAAGATATCTCTGGAATATGATCCATCTGTCTGAATCACAATCCTGGGAAAACTGTAAAGACGGAACATTGATACAAGCCAAAATCTTTTTTTTTTTTAAGATTTTATTGGGGAATCGGGGGAGGGGAACAGACAAGTTGCTGTCCTTTTTTGTTCTTCAGTCTAGTTGCAGAGGATGTTGCTTCACTGGCCCATGTTGATATCGTCATTGCGCTCTTCCCGGGTAAGGCAGATTGGTCGCCTCTGGATGGTCGCTCATCGCGGCTATTGGCAGCTCACACTGGCTGCCAGCCGCTCACACTGGCTGCCGGCCACTCACTGTAGCCTATAGCAGCCCACTGCAGCAGGGGCTGCAGCCTACTCCGTCACCAGGGCTCCCAGCCCAGGTCCAGGTGGAGCTGTTGTTAGCTGTAGAGGGCAGTGTCACTGTCCCTCATATGTGGGATCCGAACCGGGGCTGCTGGCATCCCAAACCAGCTCTTTTTTTTTTTTTTAATTAGTTTCAGGTGTAAAACACAGTGCAATAGTTATACATTTTACCCCTCAAAGTGACAACCCCCCACCCCCTATTCACCACCCCACTCCCCCCCCATATCATATATATCTATTACTCTTCCTCTGACTCTCTTCCACAGTATAATCCACATCCCGTGACTATCTATATATATTCAATTACAGTAGGTATACCACCTCCGTTTTAGTAATACTGTGCAGTAATCAAACCTCTACTCCATCCATGAAATGGTCTCCCTAACAAGACCTATGATCATCTGACATTCCACAGAATATTTACAACATTATTAATTATATACCCCAAACTGTTTTTCCTATCCCAGTAGCAATATTGTAGTTGCCTATTTTTGCTGTCTAATCCCTTCCCCTTTTCCCTCATCCCCATTCCTCTCCCAATTAGCAACCCTGATTTTTCCTCTATATCTATGAGACAGTTTCTGTTTACTTTGCTCATTCATACAGTTTTTCAGATTCCACATATGAGTGAGATCATATGGTATTTGTCCTTCTCTGACTGACTTATTTCACTCAACATTATAGTCTCTAGGTCCATCCATATCATTGCAAATGGCACGATTTCATTCTTCTTTATAGCGGAGTAATACTCCATTGTATAAATATACCACAGTTTCTTAATCCAGTCATCTACTGATGGGCATTTTGGTTGTTTCCAAGTCTTAGCTATTGTAAATTGTGCTGCTATGAACATAGGGGTGCATAACTTTTTTTGAATAAGTGTCTTGGTTTTTTCAGGATAAATACCTAGGAGTGGAATTGCTGGGTCAAACGGTAGCTCTATTTCCAGTTCTTTGAGATACCTCCATACTGACTTCCATAGCGGCTGCACCAATCTGCATTCCCACCAACAGTGCAGCAGGGTCCCCTTTTCCCCACAGCCCCGCCAGCACTTGTTGTTTGTTGATTTGTTGATGATAGCCATTCTGACTGGGGTGAGGTGGTATCTCATGGTCCAAACCAGCTCTTAACCAATGCGCCACTCGGCCGGCCCCAAGCCAAAATCTTTATGCCCTTTAAAGCCTCTACAAATAGCTTTAATTCAGATTCTTCCTTGTGGGGTTGTAAATATGTTCTTACTACTCTGTCTCTGTTTTCTGATTGGGTAGAAGCCTTCTTTTGTTATGAAACAACAGCTCTGACAGTAGCAAAGAAACTTAGTTTTAATATTTCCCACTTGGGGAAAACCCACCTAATTTGTCTGGTGACAGAGGAACCCAATTCACTGAAATAGTAATAAAGGAACTCTCTAAGGCTCTGTCACCCATAAACTTTGCTGCTTTAACTGTTCACAGTCCTCAGAGAAAACTGAACAAATAAACCAGAATTGAACAAAACGACCAGAGGAACCTCAGGCCCATTTGCCTGGGGTCCTTTCAGAATCACCATCTGAAAGTCTGATTAAGGTGATGATAAAGAAACAGGGTAGTCTATCCAGACCTGGAGGAGATAATTCAGAAGTTAACACTGATGTCAAATGAACAAAAGAAGGAAGAAATCTTAGACCTCGAATGCAGGATAGAATAATTTTCAAATTGTGTTTGAGGGTCATTCATTGCCTGACAAATTTTTGGGCGGCTAGTCATTTGTGTTTCTTGTAAAATAGACTCCAGGGTTCCATCGCAAACCCACTAAATCAGCATCTCCCAGTGAGGGCCTGGAAATTGGAACTTAATCAAGCATCTTAGGTGGTACTTATCATTAGGGGAGCTTGGAATACATTGTTCTAGAGCTGTGTTTGTAAATAGAATTGGCACTTGGAGCTTTTAAAACGACAGTTCCTAGGTCCTGCTCTGAAGGTGCTGCACCTAAAATGTAGTGAGAGCTATGTTTATGTAATTTAAAAACTCTATTTAGGTGATACTCACTGACAGCACTGCCTTCCCTGGGAGCCTGTTAGAAATGCAGACTCTGGGGACCGGCCGAGTGGCGCAGTGAGTGGTTAAACGCTGGCTTCAGAAGCCAGCGGCCCAGGTTCGGGTCCCACGTATGAGGGCCAGTGACACTGCCCTAAAAAAAAAAAAAAAAAAAAAAAAAAGAAATGCAGACTCTGGGGCACCACTGTGACCTGAACGAGAATCTGACCTTTATCAAGATTCCTAGGAGATCCATATGCATATGAAGGCTTGAGAAACACTATGGTGGGGCTGCTGGGAGGTGCAGGTATGCTGATTTCAGTTCCAAGTGCAGCACAAGCATGGACCTCCCTTCAGAGGGGAGGGGCCAGGTATCTATGAAGAGGAGCCTACCAGGCCTTCTTGGGTTCTGGGTAATTTTGCATTTGAAAAACAGTTTTTTGCTAATGAGACAATGGGAAATAGGAAAGTGCTGCTTTGGAAAGAAAACTGAAGTGGGAGTAAAAAGTTTTGGAGTTCAGAGTTTAGGGGCTACAATATTGCTGGAAGGAACGCTGGGGACATGTCTCAAAACTGTATTTGCACACTGTTTCTCCTTAGGGTATAGGGTTATTTGAGGCTGCTAGAAGGAGTCCCTGGCGGAAGACACTCGAGCTATCCTTAGGGTCTCCACAGCAGACTACTTTATCTCCCTCGATCTTAATCTTGACTTCCATAAACAATAAGGACTTTGGCCAGGCACAGGTCTCTCTCAGCTTTAAGACAAGGAAACTGGAAACAAGGGACATTTTTCCTGTACCAAACATTAAAAACAAATTCACTTTTAAAGTTTCATGTGTAATACTACATTTATTTAAAACCAGAATGACTGGCCTTAGACTTCAACTCTGGTTTGCTGTCCTAGAGCTTTTTTGTAAGATTTCATATCAGTCATCTAGGCAAGAAATTTTGTACCCTTTTCTGATCTCCACAAAGAACAAAGGAATCTGTAGTTTTCTGACTGTTTCCTCTGGGCCAACAATAAACCCTTCAAATAAGTTTCATAATTCTCTAGTGAAAAATGTACTATATTGTGAAAATAAATGAAGAGCACCCAAATAAGAACAAATAAGCTATGTATTCTATGTATTCAAAGTTTGCTATACAGCAAGGCACTCAGCCAGCAGCACTTAACATTTGGCAGAGACTCCAAGGGGAGTTGGAAGTCTCCAGGTGTGCTGTGATTGGAGGTTGCTGGCTTGGGGAAGCAGGAGGTGGACTAACTATTAATAGAAGTAGGGCGTCTTATAAAATTGTTTGGGGACCATATTTGGCTTTCTCTGGTTGGTTCTGAGTAGCAAGTGGGCCAACTATTAGGGAAGCTGGCAGTCATTGACCTAGTCTGAGTGTTTTGGGCTAACTGCTGTAGAGGTTTGGGGTTGGCTTCTGGGATTGGTTGCTGCATATGTTGTGGGTCAGAGTTCTATTGTCATATAGGCCGGTTATTGTCCATTTCTATATTCGGTCTCTTATCATGAAATTGTTGGAAAAACATAATGAATTTTTTTCTAAGAATAGCTCTTGTCACAAGCCACATTTAAAATATATTTTGAAGCACAGAAAATATATTCTAGAGCTAGCCTATCCTAGACAACTTTTTCTTTTAAAAGCCACAAGAAACCATGCCTACTGAAGACCAAGATTCTGGTCACGTATCACCCCAGTTATCTATTGACAATCTGATCAGCTTAATCAATAGGTAAGTGTGGAGAGGGAGGAAACCAACAAAATTAATTCTGGCTATATTAAGCCAGACCCCAAGTACTAAAGATCCTCTTTCTGTTCATGATGTACCTAGGTGTGCCAGATTCCCAAATTAAGAGCTTAATTAATAACCCTTCTTGTATGGTTAATTAATTCTTTAACTGACTGACCAATTATTTAATTAAAGGATAATTTTCCTCAAAAGAGTAAAATTATACTCCCATACAAACATAAAATGAACAAGCTTTCAAAATCTTTAAAAACTCATTAATGAGGAAACTAGTGTTAAAAAAACAAACAAAATGGAGGACACAGTTTGAGTGAGTATATCGTTAAGCCCATCATCCATAGCCACATAACCAAAACTTCAACTACCCTGATTTCCCCAAAATGCTCACTCTGACTTTAAACAAAAAACTTAAGCTTTCTTCAAGCCAGCATGACCATGAAGCTTCCTAGACAATTAACCACAAACAAGCAAGCTTATGCAATGTTAGTATTCTAAAAGGAATCTGTTTCTAATAACCAATCACAACAGAAAACAATGTACTTCCTCATTCATGCTTTATAAATTAGTTATAACTGCTGAAAGCTGAGCTTCTTACCACTTTTAGTTTCCAAGTCTTCCAGTTCGTGAACAGTTTGTTTCTCACTCAACAACATATTCATAACAAGTAAGCTCTGAATTTTGACACTGGTAAGCTGGTACAACTAGTTCAAATAAGATGCCGACAGATTCACTTATAGGTCATTAATATTGAAATGAATATGCAAATGGTGGCAAAAGTACCTTCTTTTTCTACATACCAAGAGAGAAGGCCTTTGGACAGGTCAGAACTTTCATGTTTATAGTCAGGATTTATTTAGGATTACTACTAGCTATCTATAATTTACAAAATTGTGAAATAGTTTTCAGAGAATCAGGATCAAATGACTCAGAGGGTGTATGTTAAACAATACATATTTTTCCACTGAAGCATAAAATTTTCCCTACAACCATTACACAGAAATTCCAACTAAAGGATCCTTATAATTAAAACCTCTATTCCCAACTTAATTTTTCTTTATTAAATAGCAGTTTATGTAAAAGCTCATGCTCATGTCAGTCATTATACTTTAAGAATTCTGAACACATTAACTAAGTACTAATGGAGAAAATAAAAACCCAAGGATAATTTCCAATCAGTTACACACATTTTATTAAAAGTTCTCACATTTTTTTCTCCCCAAACTATAAAGACTGATGATGTTCAAATTACCACACAGTCCCATGGGGATAAAAAAATTTGGAAAAGTATAAATAAATTTTTAGGGAAGTAGAATATTATGGTAAGTTCTATGAATAATTATGACTATCAATATGATATCAGTTCAGAATGGGAACATATGAACTGAATTTAAATCAACCAGGTTAGGGTATCCTTTCTTTCCTGCCCAAGAAAGATTTCAAAATTCACATCAGAGACAATGTTCTAATTTGTTTATTTCTTAGGGTAAATCATTTATTCATTCCACAAATATTCACTGATCTCTTAGTATGAACATAACCTTATTCTAATGTGCAAGAAATAAAGCAATAAGTAAAACGGACAAAACCCCAGCCTTCAATAGGCATGTGAAAATTAGTTATAGAGAAACGCAAATTAAAAACCACAGTGAGATGGATTTCTAGTCAAGATGGTGGAGTAGGTAAATGCTGTGCGCACCTCCTCTCTGGACCACATCAATTACCACTAAACCATAGAGGAACCATTATTGAGAATTGCCTGAAGTCTAGCTGAGCCTAAGCCCTACGACTAAGGACATACAGAAAAAGCCACTGTGAAATTGGTAGGAAGGGCATAGAGACTCAGAAGGCACTGGACCCACACTTACATGTGACCATTAAAAATTGGGAGGGATATCTCTACTGTGGAGGTCCCCTGAGAAACAAGGGGTCCCAGACCTTCCCCAGCCCACGGTTTCAGTGCCAGGCAGAGAAGTCCCCAAAATCTGACTGCAAAAACCAGCAGAGATTGTGGCTGAGTGAGATGGAGTGTGGTTGCACACCCAGGTGCAACTCTTAAAAGGCCCGTGCACTAACTTACTCATTGATGGATTCACTCGCTCTGAGCTCCAGCACTGGGGCAGCAGCTCAAAAGGTGCCAGGAACATATGGGGAGGAACTGAATTGTCTAGTTTCAGGGTGAGAACTGGAGGGGCAGCTTTCTCCCAGACGGAGGAGCTGGCAGAAGCCATTGTTCTTTGTTTACCCCTCCCCCTTCCAGCGTGCAGACGCATGCAGACGTCATATGTGAGTCTCCATCAAACTATTACCTTTCATCTGCCCTGCCCTGGTGAGTCCATGAGATCACACCCCACCCAACTTTCAGGCACACCTAAACTACTTCCAGTGGCTTTTCCATATAAACCTCTTCCCTTGGCTCAAGATGCAGACTTTTCTAAAATCTCTCAAAGTTTCATAAAACCCAAACAAGCAGCATCTGGCTTTGGCCTGTCCATTACCTCTAGGTGAGCAGCCCTAAGTCTGGCACTAGCAACAGCTGGTCTTTGTTCGTGGCTTGAACTCTCAAGGCACCTGCAAGCACAATGCAGATGGTGCCCATCTGTGGATTGCTTTGTGGCTCATGCCAGGTGGCCCCGGGCAGAACACAGACTGCAGCTGAACTTGGCTTGTAGGGCGTCCCCTCCCAGAAGGCCCTAGGGCTGGCAGGCCCAATGGCAACCCAGTAACTTGTCTTGAGCATCACCTGGCCACTTCCAAGGACGACACACCCAAAGAGCAGACTGGGCAGGACCCAGAGTCCCGTTAAAATGAACCCTGCTCTGTAGGGCCAGCCAGCCCAAGCACAACAACTCCTCCACTGTAGTCACAGCCAGTCCTCAAAACCAATCAGCCTGAGGTTCAATCCCTCCCACTGATGTGCAAACAGCAATCAAATCTCAACTACAATAGGAGGGCACACACAACCCACACAAGGGATACACATCTGGAGCACCTGGCTCTGGTGACCAGGAAAACTGCACTACTGGGTCCTACAGGACACCTACTACATAAGGTCACTCTACTAAGTGCAGGAAGCATAGCAGCCCTACACAGAAACAAACACAGGGAGATAGCCAAAATGGGGAGACAAAAAAACATTTCCCAAATAAAAAAACAGAACAAAACTCCAGAAAAAGAACTAAACAAAATGAAGATGAGCAATCTACCAGATGCAGAGTTCCAAACATTGGTTATAAGGATGCTCAATAAATTCAGGAAGAACTTCAACCAAGAGATAGGAAACATAAAAATGGAAATAGAAAACATAAAAAAGAATCAGCAGAAATAAAGTCTACAATAACTGAAATGAAGATTATACATTAGAGAGAATCAACAGTAGATTAGATACAGCAGAGGATCTAATCAACAATTTAGAAGATAAGGGAGCAAAAAATACCCAATCAGAACAGCAAAAAAAAAAAAAAAAAAAAAAAAAAAGAATCCAAAACAAATGAGGAGAGTTTATGGCACCTCTGGGGCAACATCAAGTGTACCGACATTCGCATCATAGGAGTACCAGAAGGAGAAGAGAGAGAACAAGGGATTGAAAACCTATTTGAAGAAATAATGACTTAAAACTTCCCTAACCTGGTGAAGGAAATACACAAACCCAGGAAGTGCAGACAGTCCCAAACAAGATGAACCCAAAGAGGCCAACACTAAGACATATCATCATTAAAATGCCAAAGGTTAAAAACAAAGAGAGAATCTTAAAAGCATCAAGAGAAAAGCTGTTAAGTTACCTACAAGGGAGCTCCCATAAGACTATGAGCTGATTTCTCAATAAAAACTTTGCAGGCCAGAAGGGATTGGCTGGAAATATTCAAAGTGATGAAAAGTATGGACCTACAACCAAGATTACTCTACCCAGCAAAACTATTATTTAGAATCAAAGGACAGATAAAGAGCTTCCCAGACAAGAGAAAGCTAAAGGAGTTCCTCACCACCAGACCAGTATTACAAGGAATGTTAGAGGGACTTCTTTAAGATATGAATACTAATATGGGAATAACTATGTACCCCACATCCATTAGAATGCTAAAACTGAAATGCCTGACACCAAAGTCCATGATGTGGAACTCTTCCAGACAGCTGGTACACTTTAAATTTGTGAAGTTTATTGTCTGTCAATTATACCTCAATAAAACTTTAAAATGTCAAAATTTAAAATGAGTCATTGATGCGTGATATTTGTTAATTTACTCTTTTGCTTTTTCTTTCATTCAACAGATTTACTGAGTGTCCAATTGTGGAAGGAGATAAAGAGGAATGAGATTGTCTGCCTCTAAGTCCAGCCCAGGAGCCAGGCAATGACAGTTCTATAATATTCTTGTTGGATACAACCATAGGAAGCTAAGAAAATGCCAAAATCAGTGTGTGTGCTGGGGAAGGCTTTTCAGAGGACCGTAAGCCTGAGCTGCATTCAGAAGGGTAAAGATGTGGTTAGGTAGGGACAGTGAGGTGGGATGTGTATGTATGGTGGTGGTGGCAGTTGTGTGTCTTAAGCAAGGCCTAGGGTGAGAGAAGAGCTCCTGGGCAAGGAAAGGAAATTGTAGGGGACAGGAAGAGAGTTTTGAAACAAGGCTGGATAGAAAAGTAAGCACTGATCACTGAGAGCCTGGGTAGCTGTAATCAGGAATTTGGCTCTGATATTGAAGGCTTGGGGAGCCAGACAGGATTTTAAACAAGGGAGAACATGATCAGATGTAGTGAGTAAGAGCACATGTAGGTCATGTTGAGAAAGAAAAACTGATATCGTGCCCTTAGGTTGTCTATCATTATGGTTAAGCAAGCATATTTAATCAGTCTCCAAGTCCTGCTAATAGCTTTTCATAAATCATTTTCAGATATGTCCACTTCCTTCCATCCCTGCTGCAATTGTCTTGTTCTGATCCTCATTATTGCTTGCTTGGATTACCATAGTATCCTCAAACTGGTAGTCTCCCTCTCTTCTGTCTTGCCTCTCTCTAAACTATTGGCTACCTGCAGCTTAAAACATTTTTCTAAAATTCAAATCTGATCCTCTCACTCTTAGCTGAAAACCTGATCTTCAGCCTCCAGTCTTGCTCCTTAACCAACACTATCTCCGTATTTCCAATCATGATAAACACAGCCATAGTGCACTTATCAAGCATTTACAATATGCCAGAAACTGTGCTAAGCAATTCACTTTTATTCATTAAATTCTCCCAGTACATTATTAGTATTATCATCACTATTTTATAGAAGAGAAAACAGATTCTTAGTGTAGGAGAGGAAAAAGTTTCCTCCATCTTCTTATGTTCAGGGTCTGGGACATGTGAATTAAGCCTACAACACAGATTAATGAGGAAGAAAACAGAATTTACACATGCAACACAAGCTTGAAGGAGAATTCAGTGATGAGTAACTCAAAAGGAATGCAGAATTAGATAAAGTCGCCCTTAGGGGAATAAATGGGAGTTATGATAGTCTTGTGAAGATGTCTGTTTGGGTGTGCTGTCTATTTCTCAAGCCAAGAAGATAAGAGTTGCTCCTGGAAAGCGGGGTTATGACAATTGAGTTCTTTTGGGATGCCCCAATTTAGGCAGATAAAGGATTTCAGGACCTCAAACGCCTTCAGCTCAAAATAATTCTCATGCCAAAGTGGCATATTTTGGGGTAGCATAGCCTAATCCCTTTCTTTAGGAAGGTTTAATAATGTACCTGAGGTCAGACAGTTAATAAGTATAATTGAATAACTTGCCTGGAAAAAAAACAAATTTTAAAGATAAATTTGAGAACAGAATATTATTTTTTTTTAAACTTGCACTTGCAAGAGAGACCAGTTATTAGAGAATTGGCTCTCTAAACAAAAATGTAAACAGGTTTTTAAAGGCAAAAATCACAGGGTTAGAAAATAGCTCAAATTGTTATCAGTTGATAAGTCTGCTTGGTTGCATTTCGGTCAATTTTGATAGAGCAATTAAAAATTTCTTTCATTAAAAAAAAAACGGGGCCGGCCGAGTGGCGCATTGGTTAAGCGCTGGTTTTGGGATGCCAGCGGCCCCGGTTCAGATCCCACATGAGGGCCAGTGACACTGCCCTCTACAGCTAACAACAGCTCCACCTGGAGCTGGGCTGTGCGAGCCCCGGTGATAGTGTGGGCTGCAGCCCCTGCTGCAGTGGGCTGCCATAGGCTACAGTGAGTGGCCCGCAGCCAGCGTGAGCGGCTGGCAGCCAGCGTGAGCTGCCAATAGCTGCGGTGAGCGACATCCAGAGGCCAGCGACCGATCTGCCTCATCCGGGAAGAGCGCAATGACGATACCAACAGTGAAGCAACATCCTCCGCAACTAGACTGAAGAACAAAAAGACAGCAACTTGTCTGTTCCCCTTCCCCGATTCCCCAACGCTGTTCCCCTCTGCCAATTCCCCAATAAAATCTTTAAAAAAACAAACAAACAAACAAAAAAACAAACAAAAAAAACACACACACCAAACAACAGAAAAGAAAATCCAGGTGTTTGTTTTTCATGGTTTATCTGGGACTATAGAAATATAAGGCCTTTTCTGAACTATAAGAATGTAAATTTCCAAAACAACAACAACAAACAAACATTTAAGATGCAATATAAAAAATGAGTTAGAGGAAGGCAGAACCGGGGAGAGAGACCACTTACAGGAATTCAGCTAAGCTATCATAAGGCTGAACCAAGGCAATCGCAGCAAGGATGGAAAGGAGTGGATCAATTTTAAAACTATAAAGGAGGAGGGCCACCCGAGTAGCACCAGCCAAGTGGCGTGTTGGTTAAGAGCTGGCTTGGGATGCCAGCAGCCCTGGTTCAGATCCCACATATGAGGGCCAGTGACACTGCCCTCTACAGCTAAGATGGTGAACAACAGCTCCACCTGGAGCTGGGCTGCTGTGAGTCCCCAAGAAGGCATAGCTGCACCCCTGCTGCAGTGGGCTGCCATAGGCTATGGTGAGTGGCCGGCAGCCAGTGTGAGCGGCTGGCAGTCCGAAGGCCAGTGACTGATCTGTCTCACCCAGGAAGAGCGCAATTATTAAACCAACATGGGCCAGTGAAGCAATGTCCTCCACAACTAGACTGAAGAACAAAAAGACAGCAACTTGTCTGTTCTCCTCCCCCAATTCCCCAACACTGTTCCCCTCCCCCAATTCCCCAGAGCTGTTCCCTCCCACAATTCCCCAATAAAATCTTTAAACAAACAAACAAACAAACAAACTATAAAGGAGGGAAAGAACTTGTAGCAATCTCTTTAGTCTACTTCCAAGTTTTGGATACAGTGTCTTGACATTATGAAATGCATCTTCAATGATGAGCACCAAGATTTTGACCAGAAACCTTCTTTTGTAGAAATTAACATTTCTACAAAAAGACCTGCCTCCTCTTTCCGGTTTCTTGGGCAATGGTTGGGGTGTTCGTGCCATTCACAGGGATAGAACAAGGGAGCTGGGTAACAACAATTTTAGACAAATTGATCTTGAATATGTATAATAATTTATTGTTAGCAAGAGAATTGGTGAGTGTATGGAAGTGAGGAATTATAGTTGAGGAAACAAAGGTTTACATCATGGCTAATTTTTAAGAAGCTGCTCGTAAATTAATGAACACAGTTTCAGTTCGTCATAAAAATACCGTATTGGTTATTATAGAGGAAATCTAGGGCAGAATATTCTGAAATGCCCGGTGTGTAGCCTATCAGAAATAAATATGCCATTCATCTAAGAAGCAAATGATAAGGATGTTAATTGGAATAGCAAAGCTTTATTCCCGCGTAGTAGCTCCTAGAGGTTCCAGTTTACAGGGAAAGCAGTAACCCCATTTAAAGAAGGCAGAAGCAGAGAACCCAAGTGACAACTTCTAATTTTGAGTAGGCGCCTTCCAGTTCATATCTCAAACTACCAACGAAGAAGCAGAAACATGGTTTGCCTAGTTCTCGGTTTGGGACAATTTTTTCCCCCCGTTTGGTATATCAGAGCAGGTTTTAATTGTTGTAAGGTGAGATGATGAGTTAATTTTGGAATGTGTTGAGGAACCAGTTGAGGGATAGCTGAGGCCAGTTAGAAGATGGACACATGGGTTCAGAACTTGACTGATTTAGACTGCAAACAAATTTAGATTGTACAGTTATTGAAATTATTATACAAGAGAGGGCTTACATTATGGTTTAATCGCAGTTCAATGTAAGCTTCGTAAAGGGCATAGCCACGATTTTGCAAACCACTCCATGCCCAGTGCCTAGAAATGTGATCGGTACAAAGTGTCATAAATAGTTTCATAACGAATATTGTAGAAATCAGAACTCGCCGTTTCTTTATTTCCAAAGCAAGGTCCGGGCGCCCTGTGGTTTGGCACCGCCTGCCCCTTTAAGAAAGCTTGGGAAAGGGAAGAGAAAGCGCTGCTGGGAAGGAGGGCGGAGCCTGCAGCAGCCCTGCCCGGCTCCCGGCAAGCCTCGGGCTGGAGACGCGGGACCCACGCGCCCGAGTAAAGAATGCGCGGAAAGACGCGCAAAGGGCAGTGGCAGACGTGCCCTGCGCTGTTAGCACAGCCAAGGTAAGGCGAAAAGGAGGACTGGGCCCGTGGCTGCCCCTTTAAGATCGACGCCTGTCCTCCTTGGAGGGAAATAACGTGGTCACAAGCACTTTTGCAATTGACCCGTTTTACCCCAGGCCCTTTTTCCTTACCAATTAATACGTATACTAAGTGTCCACCCCAGGAGCGCATATTCATGACCGATTGTTGCTGGGGCTGGAGGTTGCAGCGGCACGGCGTCCAAAATCATCTCCCATTTCCTCTTGCTTTATTTTTAAAACTTAGATTTGTGCAAATCAAGGGCTCACCCAACGCTTCCTAACGGAGCTGAATGTCAGGCTGTTAAGAGTCCCTGGGATCCCAGGGCATAAACGTGAGATAACACCTATTAAGCCTGTCCGGAATTCGCAGACTAGTGAGTGGCCTGACAGGCATGTTAACCTGCCCCGTGTTTTGATATCTTAATTGATCGTTAACGTTTTAAAACTGGGAGTTGATGCGTAAAATATCTGGATTATTTTGAGAAATTGGAAGATCTGCCAAGGCGTTCCCGCCTGGCAGCATTGTGCTGTCCCCTTTGGGCCAGTGGTAAGAGGCAGTCTCCAGTTGCCCACAGCCCCTCTATTCCCCTCCAGCCTGTATCCCTCCTTCATCACCAGTCTGGCTCTTGGTAGGCATCTGAGTTTTGGGCTCCGACTCTACTTAGGTGGATATAAGACTATTTAAAATATTTTTGCAGAACAGACCAGAAATCCCATACAAATGGTTGTATAATTTGTGTTTACATTGCTGTTCCTCCTGCCTACTTTTTCTTTTCAAGGTGTTTTCCTTTTGGAACAGATCTTTTCATCCCAGGCTTGGTAAAGATAAATTATCAGAGATATTTACAGAAAGAGATCTGGGAGTTGGTATTCTTGTATGACAATTAAAATTATCAAGTTTTTTTTAAGGAAAAAAATCCGAATCTTTTTTACGCTGATGTTGTATGCTATGACAGTCATTATTGAAATAAGAATGTAGTCAGTGTAATTTGTATACCTCCGCCGACAGACAGTTAATAGTTGGTGAATCTCCAGAACTCTTGGCTAGATTTCATGGAGGCAAGAACTGTGTTTGCCTGTTCATTGCACTATCCCACCACTAGAATCGAAGCTCCCTGAACACAGGGACTTTTATTTTTGTTCCCAATTGCCAAGCATAGTGCCTGCTTAAGGATAAGTGATTAAATGTATGAAAGAACTTTAAAGGTACACCTTATTTTGTGCAACAGGCCTTATTCCTGAAGATTCCTCTCCAAATCACGTTTGTATTAATATATTTAGTTTGAAATTGTTGAAAAGATTCCATTGTGAAAAGGCATCCTTTTAAAAGGTTGAATTTTCCTAAATTGATGCACCAACACTTTCATCTAAAATGAACTTTTATTTTTCAACTACCTGCTATACAGCTTACATTGTAGTATTTGCTTACTATGTAATAGGATTTGGACGTGTGGGTGAGCCTTGGAATTTTCAGTATTATTTCTGTTTTTAGAGATCTAGAGATTCCAGCTGAGACCAAGTTGGCAGCCAGATCCTTTATTCTTTGCCCTTGAGAAGCAGCTCTTATCAACAGCAACACTGACAGAACCTGTGTTTTAGAAAAGGACGGATGGCTTTGAGCCTTGGTTGGAGAGCATTTGCACCGTTTCCCATGAACAAACGCTGTCCTGTCTTTATGAAGGCTGTGAGAAGCAGTGGTCTTCTCTTGTTTCCCCAGGGCCACTGCCCTTGGAGAGGAACTGGATGCTTTTTGGACCCTGAGATGAAAGCTTTCCTGGAGGAGAACACTGAAGTGACCAGCAGTGGCAGCCTTACCCCTGAAATCCAGTTGCGGCTTTTGACACCCAGATGCAAGTTCTGGTGGGAAAGAGCTGAGCTGTGGCCCTACAGTGATCCTTACTGGGCAATCTACTGGCCAGGAGGCCAAGCCCTATCTAGGTATTGCCCTAACTGAAGTGGGAATCTTTAAGGTTGCTCCAGATCTTTCTCTTTTCAGCCCCTTCCAACTCCGAATTCTCCCAGCTCATTGTGCCCCTTTGCTTCTGGGATCCGTAAATAATAAATCTTGTGACAATTTCCTTGTGGAAACTGAACCTGTGACTTCAATCAAAATTCCCCCTTGGTTTTCACGGCCCCAAAGTGGGAGCTCACACGCTGAGGGAAGTACTTGCTCCCCCGTGTGGATGACTGGGCCTCCTCATTCAGCAGGCCCTCATTTGCATAATCTTAAATCAGTACACCAGCTCCTGCTTCTCAACACACTTAAAATATCAGTTGCTAACATTTAGAACTTGAGGGATTTCATATAAAAATCTACATTGATTTGAAAAACAGGAATAATCTCTAATAGTGTGGGATTTCTGTGAGGCAATAATTAGCTGAAGATGGGTAGCAGCTGTCCCTTTAGACAGGGCACATACACCCCTACTTTGCCACAGTCCCTGCTATTTATTATCCCAATACTAAGGTCAAGTGTCAGTTGCCTTTCATTATGTCAGAGTTTTCCCACTCATCTTCACATGTTTGGTAACTACTTAGCCCTGATCCGAATTCTTTGGTTGAACTAGACTTTGAACATACCTTACCAGAGCGGTCATTATAATACAATTCAAACAGTAGGTAAAACCACTCTATGGTGAACAATGAAAAGGAGATGGTGGGGCCGGCCGAGTAGCGTGGTGGTTGAGCTCTGGCTTGGGAAGCCAGTGGCCCCGGTTTGGGTCCCACATATGAGGGCCAGTGACACTGCCCTCAAAAAAAAAACAAAAAAACAGGAGATGGTGGATTTTTGGATCTAGCGTACTGTGTCTTGACTATAGCAGTATTTTGTCAGTCTATATTCTTGGTGTTTGGTAGTTTCTGGATCATAGTAAGTGCTCAATATTTTTAAAAAGTTGACTTTAAGAGCATGATCCGTCAGTTGTATGGAACTGCTTTTTTTTTTTTTTTTTTTTGAGGGCAGTGTCACTAGCCCTCGTATGTGGGACCTGAACCGGGGCCGCCGGCTTCCCAAGCCAGCACCCAACCACCGTGCCACTCAGCCGGCCCTGGAACTGCTCTTCGTATCTGTTGAACAGAAAGATCAAATGACTAGGTCCTCTCCCTGCCACCTTTGTCCAGCTCTTAAGATCAACATTTTGTCTCACTCTAGTCACGCTCAATTTGCCAAGGTCAGACCGAGCTCTGCTAAGTTCCATTAGTTTTGTGTCTAGTCAATACAAAGAAATTTGGGAGGGTCACCTCTTAGTGAGTTTCTTCCATCTCTTAGATAATGTTTTTCTCTTTCTTTCTGATTTAGGTATCTTTTGGATAATCCTGACATTGTCAGAGGAAAATCTGTGTTGGATCTTGGGAGTGGATGTGGAGCTACCGCTATTGCTGCTAAGATAAGTGGGGCATCAAGGATCTTGGCCACTGACATAGACCCTAGTAAGCATTTCATATTTAAAAATATTTAAAGCTCATCTGTTTTTTTCTTCCAGGATAAATATCTACAGATGCCTTATCTACATGATAGCTTATTGCCATGTGTGTAACATGATATTGTGAACTATGTTCAGTGGCTCATTATCTGGAAATCTTGGGAAGCCTGAATTGATGGTGCATTCTTCCCAAGAGGATTTGTGTCAGATATCCCAAAGTGATACCAATCTGAGAACTTACTGTTAATTTCTGGGCTAAGAATTTCCTGAAATATGTAGGTAGTGTTTATTTGACCTAAAACCCAAGTAAGGGCAGGGCTGTGTCTTAAAAGGTGATATAGTCCCATTAGAACCCAAGTTGAGACAGGTAAGTTTTAATTTTATCTGATATTCTTGTCTTTCCTTTCACTGAGGCTCTAACCCCCGAAGTCCTTATTTTATAGCAGGGGACTCAGTTCTAACTTGCCACCTTACTCAATCCCAAGGCATATTTCCCTGTCTCCTGTAACAAACCAAACCTCTTGGTTATTGAGATGTTCCTTAATGTTCCTTAAAACCCCAACATGTCCAGGTCTTTTGTATCCTTTGTTTTGTTTTCAGGATATCCAATCATATATTTGAAAATTGTAGTAAATAGCTTATATTGGTATAAACTTTACCTAAAAATCATCTTTTAACAAAAAGGGGAAATAAACATTGTTTGATTTTCTAAATTACTTAATCAGTAGGGAATTAAAACAGCCTAGTATGTACCAATTCATCATGTGCTTTTTTAAAGTTGCAGGAATGGCTATCATACTAAACTGTGAATTGAACCAACTGAATCCTTTTCCTATTTTAACCAAAAACATTTTGGATTTGGAACAAGATAAGTGGGACCTTGTTGTGCTTGGAGATATGTTTTATGATGAAGACCTTGCAGATAATCTTCATCGATGGCTGAAGAATTGCTTTTGGACCCACAGAACTCAAGTACTGATTGGTGACCCTGGACGACCCCAGTTCAGAGATCACAGCATTCAGCATCAACTGCACAAAGTGGTGGAATATTCACTTCCGGAACCTACTAGGCAGGAAAACAATGGACTGACAACAAGCACAGTGTGGGATTTCCAGCCTTGATTTGTCAAAGTGCTGCCAAATATGGATACAGCTATGTGTGAGTTTAACTCTAAAAGACTCTCCAGTGTAAAGAATGCAATGCCTATTAAATGGCAAATCTTGTTTCCAAAATATGAAGGTTTAAAGTTTTCTCAGCCTTTGTCATGTAACTAATTCTGCATTATGCCAAATATACAAATCTTTATCTGTAATCCTTTTTTTTTTTTCTAGTTTTACTGCTACAGGAATATAATTATAGAAAACAATACCCAATGGTAGCAATGTGTAATTTAAGAAGTGGAAAGGAATTAGAGATTGTAGCAGTCTGTTTCTGTAATTGAGGACAACTATATGATGTATCGTTGAGTTAAACAAAATACAAAGTATAGAAGAATATCGGATTTAATATATAACAGGGTTTCATTGACAATCATGGATTAAAATAAAGATTTTAGAATTTTCCTACATGCTCTGTACTATGACACCTTACAATACCTCCTTCATGACTTACCGAAGTTAGCTAGAAATTGGTTCTGCCACCACTACATGCCCCAAGTTTTCGGGATCTTCTATATCAATAAAAACACTATGACAGGGCTGGCCGAGTGGCGCGGTGGTTAAGCGCGGTCTTGGGAAGCCAGTGGCCCCGGTTCAGGTCCCACATATGAGGGCCAGTGACACTGCCCTCAAAAAAAACAACAAAAAACACTATGACATACATGAGAAACAACGTGAAGAAGATTGTGTATAGTATACCACTATTTATGTAAAAAAGCTGTATGTACATACTGAGGAAAAGAAGACAGAGAAAATACAAAATGGAGTCACTTTAACCAAGATGTTAAATTATTAACATTATGAAGATTGAGGCATAAGGAAACGATTCTTTTCCTTGTCTTAACTAGCCTGGGAACTTAAACTTTTGAACTTCCCAGTCCTGTGTCAGTGCCCAGACATTTATTTACCTGTGGATAACCCTCTGACTATCTCCCCATCAAGGACTCAGGATGTGCCAGACCTCCTGGTGCCCTTCCTCCAAACTCCCTGGTATCCATCATCTAGATATCTGACATCTGGCTGATCACCATCCTGGACTAATCCTTGGGCTAAGAATGCAGGGCTGATTATTCTCAGGGATATGACTTTTACTATAAGAACGCTTAACTTTTCTTCTTCGGAACACTTCTGTGTTTTTGCCTAGCTGTGTTTCCAGTTTTTAAATTCTAAGATCCTTGAATAAATCTTTGTTACTTTTTTTCTAGCAAAGCCTCCAGACTCTTTGAGTTCATTTGACAATACCTACATATGTACGTATATATATAAAATACAGTATTGTTTGCAGTATACATAGAATATCTCTGGAGGGATAAATAAGAAACTGGTAATAATGATTTACTTCTGAGAGGATACCAGATAGTTGGCAGAATGGGGTGGGAGAGATACCTAGTTTTCACCTTTGGGTCTTGTAACTTTGTACTAACTATATGTACTGTACTTCCTATTATCTAATTTAAAACTGCTGTAAACACCACAATTATATATGTTATGAGTTAAGTATAAAATGTAGCCTGTTAGTGGATGGATGGATGTACGTATGTGTGTGTGTGTGTGTGTGTGTGTGTGTGTGTGTATTAGTGATAAAAATGGTAAATGTAATTACAGTAAAAGACACATTGCCATTAATCCCCCTCAAAATACTCTCCCTAGTTTGAAACACACATATCACATCATTCTTGTCACTTTCTGAAGCAGTTCTGGAAGTCCTCTTTCATGAGTGCCTTTAGTTGTACTGTAGTGGCTGCCTCAATGTTCTGAATCCATTCAAAACATTTACCTTTCATGGTCATTTTGACTTTGGGGAAGAGCCAGAAGTCACACAGTGCCAGATCCGGTAAATAAGGTGAATGAGGACACACACTGTAATGTTTTTTTATTTGATAGAAATTGCCATACCAAAAGCAATGTGTGACATGGAGCCTTTCTGTTGTCATCACAGAATATAGTGAATGCTGCTGCCGAGTGCCATCCAACAGAAAGGCCAGGACCTGAAATGGGAAGCGGCGCCTGGAAACTTAGTAACTGTGTGTGACAAGTTTCAACTTGTTCTGTTCAGTCAGTCGAGTGTGACCTACAGTTGAGAGGAGTGTTTTTGTTTGTTTGTTTGTTTTTTTAAAGATTTTATTGGGGAACTGGGGGAGGGGAACAGTATTGGGGAATTGCAGAAGGGGACCAGCCAAGTTTGTGTTCTTCAGTCTTCGTTGTGGAGGGCGCCAGTCACCATCTAGCTGCCCATCAGCAGCCCGTGGCCTCTAAGCTCAAGGTGCTGTGTTCAATCTTAGTTGCGGGTAGGTGTAGACACCATCCAATGCGGGAGTCGAACCAGCAATCTTGTTAAGAGTGCACGCCCTATCCACTGAGCCACCCAGGTGGCAGCTCAGCTCAAGTTGCCGAGTTCAGTCTTAGCTGCAGGTGGGCGTAGCCCACCATTGAACAATCTTGTTGTTACACCAGCTGAGCCATCCTGCCACCTGTTGGCAGCTCAGTGACAGCTCAGCTCTTGGCCAGGAATTGGTGGCCCTGTTGCTCAGAGCTCGTGCTCTTAAGCCAACTCTTAACCAACTGAGCCACTTGGCTAGCCCGAGAAGGTGTGTTTTAAAGTGTGCTGTAGGGCCGTCTGAGTGCTTCAGTTAGTTAAGAGCTCGCTCAAGAGTGCGAGCTCTGAGCAACAGGGTCGTTGGCTGGATTCCTGGCCCGAGCTGAGCTGCTGCTGAGCTGCCAACAGGTAGCAGGATGGCTCAGCTAAAAAATAAAATAAAATAAAATTTAAAAAATAGTGTGCTGTAAATCATCCTCCATTATGATAGTGCTCTGTGTCACACATGGCTTCTGGCATACAGCAATTTCTGTCAAATAAAGACATTATAATGTGTCCTCGTCCACCTTATTTACAGATCTGGCACCGTGTGGCTTCTGTCTCTTCCCCAAAGTCAAAATGATTCAGGACATGGAGGCAGCCATGACAGAGCAACAAAAGACTCTTCATGAAAGAGGACTTCCAGAACTGCTTCAGAAAGTGGCAAGAATGATGGGATAAGTGTGTTTGAAGCAAGGGAGAGTATTTTGAGGGGGATTAATGGCAATGTGTCTTTTACTGTAATAACTTTTTTTTATTTAAACATTCACCATATTGTTTGATCACACCTCGTATTTCGCCAAACTATAAACATACCACATTTATAAAGTATTAATAATAATAAGGCCAAGAAATAGAATTGAATATGTAAACCCTCTTTCTAAACACAT
The DNA here is from genome assembly GCA_033961575.1 of Aselliscus stoliczkanus. NCBI lineage: Eukaryota > Metazoa > Chordata > Mammalia > Chiroptera > Hipposideridae > Aselliscus > Aselliscus stoliczkanus. The sequence goes on along the minus strand of CM066727.1, from coordinate 165,659,089 downwards.
ACAAGAAGTTTACCATATCGTACTTTCCTTATTTTTCACTACATCAGAGTTAAAATAGGAAATCTTTAAAAAAGTACCACTAAGACAGGCTCATGGCACAGGGAATATGCTGAACTGGGGGTAGCTTACACACATTATGTCAGAGAATTTTGTGATTATAGAAGAGTAATACGTTCCATTTGAAAATTAAGACCTGTGCTGTTTATTTCACAATGTGAAACCAACAGAGCTTCAGGAAACAATCTCTGAATGATAGTTTGTATTCACTCATTCTTACACATTCCTGAATGCAGTTTTTAAAGAAGTTCATAGATGGAGAGAACATATTTGAGGAATATGATATTGTGATTTACAGGATAGATATAGTCGTATTTGGTCTTCATCCACAGTTCCTGGCTTACAGCTCCCAAAACCTCTGACATTTTCTTAAGCAGTAAGAGTAATGGAGCATCATTTATTATATTTGGTCTCTTGTCCTCAGTTCCTGAAAACAGAGCCATAAAGGTGAAAGGGTGTCTTGTTATTCATAGTAAGCCCTTTCCACCATAACTGGGTTTATGTTAATGAAGGTGACTTTGGCAAAGTGCCTAAGGACGGGAGCTGGTTGCCATGAACGAACCATGAATAAAGGGTTGGAACTTTCATTCTCACCCCAATTTTCTGGGGAGGAGAAATGGGCTAGAGGTTGTATCAATCATGCCTACTTAATGAGGCCTCCATAAAAACCTACAGGGAGGGGGTTTGGAGAGGTTCCAGGCTGAGGAACCAGAAACCTTCCATCTGCCACCGCTCTGGGCCCCAGGCTCCGTGAGGACAGAAGCTCCTTTGTTTGGGAGCTCTCCTTATGTATCTCTTCATCAGGCTGTTGATTGGCGTCCTTTAATATTTTTTGCAACAAACTGGTATTCTAGTGAACAGACAGGAGTTCTGAGTGTTCTAGCAAATTAATCGAACCCAAGGAGGGAATCGTTGGAACCTCTAGTTTGTAGCCAATTGGTCTGAAGCACAGGTAACAACTTGGCCTTGCAATTGGCATCTGAAGTGGTGGGGAGGGGGGCTTGGCAGTCTTGTAGGGCTGAACCTTTCATTTGTAGAAGCTGATGCTATCTCCAAGTAGATAGTGTCAGAATTGAGTTGAATTTTTGGATGCCCTGCTGATGTCTGAGAATTGTTTGTTGGTGTTGGGTCTGGGAACTCTTCAGAAAAAGTAGCCATAAAAATCAATGAAGTGGCTGAACAAGGGCCTCAGTAGCATTCATATGGTGAATGGCTAAGGTATATGATATCATGGATTAGGACATTAAACTATTATATTTATTCATTTCATTGAAATATTAAAATCTGTAAAGAAGTTATAGACCAGATGTTCAGCCTTACTTTTGGCCAATGGGCATTTAAATATACCTCAGGAAGGTAAGGAGCCAGAAAATAGCTAGAAAGGTAATGAATGCTTTAGAAATACTTTTACTTATTAGCATTCTCTTAATGTCTATCCATATTGATAAGTTTCTCTTATAACAGCTCAAATATCTAGGTAGGAGAAGGCAATCCCCAGGGAAAACAGATAATTTTAAAACTTTGTTCTTTAAGAAAGAAAGACAGTAACACCCCCCCACCCCCACCCCAATCCATCAGAGGGCATGCTAGGATTACCATTTCAAAAACTGACTCATCAAATAAACACAGAATAATAGCACTGTTAAAGTGTTTAAGAGTCTGGTTAAAGCACAAACCATATTACATATTGGAAAGCCAATCTCCAAGACCATCATTTCCTGGTAATATGAAGATCATAGCTTCGATAAGCATCAGTAAACAGTCCATGTCACTTGCTTTAATTTGTTTGGGCCTACTAATTGCTCCAAGACTTCTCGTGAATGATCTACAAAAGAAAACAATGATAATACATTAATTCACAGTACTCAGAGATATTTCATGTATCTTCATGCATAAGCAAGGGATGGTAACTACTAAATCTCATAGGGTTATTTAAAGGATTAAATGAAATGATATGTAAAGAATGATATATAACTAAAACATTTAATTAATGGTAACCCTCACTATTGTTAGCTGCAGTGCACACATCATAGTAATACTTTCAAAAAACAGACATATATTGTTTTCTCTGTAATTTCACCAGCCAGAGAGTAATGGTGTAATTTCATCATGGATCTGTGTGTATATATAGCCTTTCTCAGGCACCTGGCAGGAAAATGGATGATGCCCTAAAGTTGCGTATTTGAACAGGTTTTAACGAAGTGGCTATTTACAAAGGAATGAGCAGGATTAAAGAAAGCCAACAGGATGGTAACATGTTGGGAGCTGCAACATGTCCAAAAAGGTTAGGGGAGGGAACAGTTACTAGAACAAGATAACCTGACCTGTAGTTGAACATTTGTCCATGCCATACAATACCATTATAAAGGATGGTTTTTAATAGATACTATTATGTAAACTCATTATAATTTAACCAATGTGTATTATTGGACATTTCGATAGTTTTCAATTATTCACAAGGTATAGTAGTGATTTTAATAAGGTTTACATCTCTTTTGCAAAGTCAGTTTTATAATGTCTTAAAAATATGAATTAAAGCAAAATCACTGCTAAAAATGTATTACTTTAAAAATTATTCAGAAATTTAACAAACTTGTTCCATAGATACAATCTATGTTTTATATACAATATACCTCTAACCCAGTCTTGAAAATGTTCTATTGGGCTGTCGGAAAAGTCATGACGCATTTTTGCAATGAAAAACATAGAAAAAATACGTCATGACTTTTCCGACAGCTGAATAGTTTAGTGGTTCTCAGACTTACAGGTTTCACAGACCAGTAGGAAAAAAAAGTGGGCCCAACATATTGTTACTAAATTTTATTTTAAGCAAAACAGAAATAGGCCCAAATACTAAGGGTTAGTACAAGGAACAGAAAAAAAGACTATGGAAATGAGAAGTTATTCTAGTTGGAAAAATAAAGTTAACAATAGCAACGAATTTAAAAAAAAAACAGCTAGTAAGACAACAAATATAGTTTTATTCATTGTCAGAAAAATATCATCAGCTATTTAATCAGTTATTATAGAGGAAATGTATTATACAAGAAATCTAGATTAAAGAAAGGTTTCTAATAGGTTGAAAGTCAAAGGATGGAAAATGATGTATCATGCAAACAGCAATTATAACAAAGCTAGAGTGTCTATAGTACAAGAAGGCGGGGAGAATACTTCACAACTCATTCTGAGGTATTACCCTGATACCAAAGACATCACACACACACACACACACACACACACACACACACACACACACAAAACTATGGACCAATATCTCTTAAGAATATGTACTCAAAAATCCTCAAGAAAACACCAATAAACCAAATCTGGTAAAAACATGGAAAGAATTATATGTCATGATCAACTGGGACTTAGGAATGCAAGATTGATTGAACATCTGGAAATTAATGTAATACACTGTATTAGTTTCCTATTTCTGTTGTAATATATCACCACAACCTTAATGGTTTAAAACAACACAAATTCATTATTGTACAGTTTTGGAGGTCAGAATCCCAAAATGGGTCTCACTGAGCTAAAATCAGGTTTTAGCAGGTCAGGATTCCTTTTTGGAGGCTCTTGGGAAGAATCCACCTCCTTGACTTCTCCAGTTTCTAGAAGGCCACCATATCCTTTGCATTCCTCCATATTCAAAGTGAACAACATTGGACTAAATCCTTCTCAAGCTGCCATCTCTGTGGTTCTCTTTCTGCCTCCCTCTTGCACTTTTAAGGACTCTAATGATTACATTGGGTACACCTGGATAATCTGGGATAATTTCCCTATTTTAAGATTAAATGACTAGCAGGTTTTAACTTCCATCTGCAACCTTAAATAGTCTAACATACACATAGATTCTGGGCATTAGAACATGGACATCTTTGGGTGGGGCATTATTCTGCCTATGACATATAGCAGCATAGCAACAGAATAAAGGACAATAACCACATGATCATCTCAACTGACAGAAAAAGCATTTGACAAAATTCAACACTCATCAAGAACAAAACAAGGATATCTGCTCTTGCCACTTTTATTCAACATTGCACTGGAGGGTTCCAGCCAAGGAAATCAGGAAAGAAAAAGAAATCAAGGGCATTCATTTCAGAAAGGAAGAAGTAAAGCTATCTTTATTTGTAGATTATGTAATATTGTATATAAAATATCCAAAGGAATACTCTAAACTTTCAGAAATAATAAAGTTCAGCAAGGTTGCAGGGTATAAGGTCAATAGACAAACATCAAATGTGTTTCTATACACTAGCAACAAACAATCCAAAAATGAAATTAAGAAAATAATTCCATTTTTATTGCCATTAAAAAGAAAAAAAAATTTAGGGGTAAATTTAACAAGTGAAAAACACATACTCTGAAAACTAAAACATTGTTGAAATTAAAGATCTAAATTAATGGAAAGACATCCATGTTCATAGATCAGAAGACTTAATATATATATTTTTTTTTTAAAGATTTTATTGGGGATTTGGTGGAGGGGAACAGCGTTGGGGAATCGGGGAAGGGGAACAGACAAGTTGCTGTCTTCTTGCTCTTCAGTTTAGTTGCGGAGGATGTTGCTTCACTGTTGGTATCGTCATTGCGCTCTTCCCGGATGAGGCAGATCGGTCGCTGGCCTCTGGATGTCGCTCACTGCGGCTATTGGCAGCTCACGCTTGGCTGCCAGCCGCTCACGCTGGCTGCGGGCAACTCACTGTAGCCTATGGCAGCCCACTGCAGCAGGGGCTGCAGCCCACACCATCACCGGGGCTCGCACAGCCCAGCTCCAGGTGGAGCTGTTGTTAGCTGTAGAGGGCAGTGTCACTGGCCCTCATGTGGGATCCGAACCGGGGCCGCTGGCATCCCAAAACCAGCGCTTAACCAATGCGCCACTCGGCCGGCCCCAGAAGACTTAATATTAAGATGGTAATACTCCCCAAATCTACAGATTCAATGCAATCCCTACCCAAATCCTCCCTGTTTTGTTTTGTTTTGTTTTTTGAGGGCAGTGTCACTGGCCCTCATATGTGGCATCCGAACCAGGGCCGCTGGCGTCCCAAGCCAGCTCTTAACCACCAGACCACTCAGTCGGCCCCCTCCCCCTGTTTTTTTAAAGAAAATGACATGATGATCCCATATTCATATGGGAATTCAAATGACCCAGCATAGCCAATACAATTTTATTAAAGCACAAAAATTGAAAAACAATAGTTTCATTTTAGCTGCTGTTTCTAGGATTATTTTGGCATTTTTACTATTAATGTTATCAAACATTATATATAAATATTTGTTTTCTGACTGTATTTCTGTCTTCTCTATGAATTTATTGTTGCACATAAATAGGAAGACACTTTCCCTCCAATAGTAGCATGCAATATATTTTTATGTAATTAAAAATTTTTAATGCTAGGTGGCAGTATTACATTACTCAAGTCTCCTCAGGCAGTCTTTCTTCAGGAAAATGTAGAGTACTTAGGGCTGTGAATTTGAACAGTAGAAATATTCAATGCCTGTGAGTTTATGCTATAGGGAGAAACTGTAAGGCTCAGGAAATTACTCTCTTGGGGGGAAAGAACTAGCGATTGTGGATAACGTGACTTAAGTTTTTACTTCCAGTTCTACCATCATCTATTTCTAAGATCTGGGGCAAGACATCTAAATTCATTGTATCTCTCTCTCCCTTATCTCTAAAACATGGGAGTTGTTTACACGACTTCTAAGGGACCTTTCACATGTTTCTTGAAATCTATGACTAATATAGATGGAGACCTCTTTTTGAAAGAGATTCATGACAGGGGCTTTTGGAGCACCAAGAAAAAGAAACCATGGGAAATATAAATTAACAAACTAATTTTTTCCAAATGCTCAATGAAAATGTACTTTAGACATTTTTATAGAATACACAAGGAAAAAAGTGAGGCTGGGCACATTTTTATTAACAATGGTCAGAGTTCTAATGCTTCATTCTGTGATGCGTGAATAAATAAGGATGAGGTAACAGAATAAATTAGGATTGAGAAAATGAAAAACAAAAAGAGTTGTCCTTTAAGCAAGAAATCAGCTTAATTACAGGGAAACTGAAGCAAACCACTTGGGTCTGAAAATAATTTTGTTTTGGCTCTTGGGGGTAAATGTTGTTATCTAGGAATCTATGTAAAGAACTTGCTTGTAAAGTAATCAGGTTGAAACAAATCCTCAGATATCATTAAAATTGAGTCAATTCAAAGCAGCAGATTTCTTGTTGTTTTTCTTTTTTTTTTGTTTAAGATTTTATTGGGGAATTGCGGAAGGGGAACAGACAAGTTGCTGTCCTTTGTTCTTCAGTCTAGTTGTGGAAGATGTCGCTTCACTGGCCCATATTGATATCATCATTGCGCTCTTCTTGGGTGAGGCAGATAGGTAGCCAGCCTCTGGACGGCCACTCATAGTGGCTCTTGGCAGCTTACACCAGCTGCCGGCCGCTCACGCTGGCTGCTGGCCACTCACTGTAGCCTGTGGCAGCCCACTGCAGCAGGGGCTGCAGCTTTGCCGAACTGGGGACTCACGGCAGCCCAGCTCCAGGTGGAGCTGTTGTTCACCATCTTAGAGGGCAGTGTCACTGGCCCTCATATGTGGGATCCAAACTGGGACTGCTGGTATCCCAAACCAGCTCTTAACCAACGCGCTACCTGGCCGGCCCCAGCACTCGGGTACTATCTAATTGCTTTATTGCCCTTCTAAATCTAAACCTCCACATCTGTGAATACTGTGAAACATGTTTAGATAATTATGAGAAACTAAAATCCACGTTCACTGTAGAAGATTAACAAAAGTGTGTGAGCTAAACTTACTGATCACCATTGTAAACACAATTAAATTAAAAGCTTATGTTTAAGAATTACTTTCCCGCTTCTATAATGCCTGTCATTTACAGGATTTTAAAAAGCAGCTTAGTGGGCCGGCCGAGTGGCGGTGGCTGAGTGCTGGCTTGGGAAGCCAGCGGCCCGGGGTCAGGTCCCACATGTGAGGGTCAGTGACACTGCCCTCAAAAAAAAAAAAAAAAAAAAAAAGCAGCTTAGTTCTTTTGTTTGTTTCTTTTTTCAGCAGAAATAAAATCAGAGTGCTTCTGACAGTTTCAAGAGCTAATTTATAATGTGGAGTTTTGTTTATAGTCTGACTATACGGAAGTTTCATAAGTACCTAGAAACAGAGTCGAGAACATAAACCTATTAATTCAGTGAATCTGATGGGTAACCACAGTGGGCATTACTGTTAGGCCAGGAGCAAGAAACCGCCTTACGCCTGGAGAAACCGCCAGGAATGTATTGATTAGAAACTGTATTGAACAGAAAACCATCTTATCTTAGAAGCCATCTTGTCTCGCTCCCTGCTTGCTTGTACCTGCTGCTTGTATTTTTCTCACAGGAGCCCCTGACAGCAAGGGAAAAGCCCCTGAAGCATTGAAGAGGAACAGCCTTGGTTACCTCCCCCTGTAAAACTCCATACCCCTCTTGCTCAGGGAGGTTATGGTCTTTTGTAACCTAATCTCCCACTGCTCAAACATGCCAAATAAATTCTAATAGACCAATTTTGGTCTCCTGCGACTCATTCCTCTGGGCGTGCCTAATAACTACCAATTTTGGGGTCTGGTTGCTGTAAGGATAACATAATATTAGAACTGCACAAACGTATGTATATACATACATTATTTCTATAGACTATCAATTGTATTTTCTTCTAGTCAAATAGTCAAACATGAGCAATCACATGAATATAAGCAAAAAGGTGTCATGAAACTGAAGTAACAGGACCCTCATCCACTAGCCCCCACCCCCGGCTTAACTATATGAAAGAGTTGTTAAAGCTTCCCCTTAGACTGACCAGGGATAGACCCCCCTTAATTGCTTCCTTCACAAAACCACAAGGCCATACTGCCTAGGTGACATAGGCTAGCTGTGCCTTTTATCCAGATAAGACCACAAGGTTTGACTGCTTCTTATCCAAACATTCCACTAGCTAACTGTTGCTTATTTATGGCCCCAGTAATTTCCTTGCTTGCTACATTTTAGTGCTGTCACACTTGCTTGCTACATTAGTGCTATCAATATAATTAACTACAGCTCATTTTATGGCTTCTGTAACTTGCTTGCTATATTTGATGCTGTCAAAAATGTCTAAGATTTATGGAAACCACCTGTAAGCTATAATTTGCTTGTTTGCGGTTTCTGCCTATAAAATCTCCTTTCTCGTTTTGTTTGGGGCTATGGGTTTATTCAGGGCATGAGCCCGCTTGCAGCAGCCGGCTAATAAACTCCAAACTTATTAAAGAGTCTGTCTTGGTTGGTACTTGATTGCAGGGTACAACAAAACAAGAAAGAATTTTCACTTTTTGGGCTAAAAAAAAGCATTTGTCTTCTTTGGAGAAAAAATATTAAAGGTGAATATATTAGCCTACTTTATTTTCATTCAATGGTGGTAGCAAAAACATATAAGGGTAGCTAGCAGTACTGACAGGAAAGGGGGATTAGTAGAAATGATCTGGGTAGTTAAAAACTTTAGCTTTTTCTGTTTAAGAACCTTTATTGATAAAAACCATTGTGTATGAAATCTTATCAGATCTCCTAACTGTATGACTGACAAAAATATACATAAAGGAAAGTTGAGGTCCATAAAAGATAAGTTATTCAATGTTTTGGAGAGATGGCAGGAGACTGGGGATAGGTATTCATTTCACTATATCTGGAGATTTTAGTTTTAGTCTTGGCAGTATTATTAAAACCTGTGTCACCATGCAAAAAAAATGAAAATGGACTACCTACTTACACCATATACTCAAAATGGATTAAAGACTTAAATGTAATACCCAAAACCATAAAACTCCTAGAAAAAACATAGGGAGTAAGTTTGCAGACAATACCCTGAGTAATATTTTTACTGATATATCCCCTCGGGCAAGGGAAATAAAAGAAAAAATGGGATTACATCAAACTTAAAAGTTTTTTCACAGCAAAGGAAATCATCAATAAAACAAAAAGGCAGCATACTGAATGGGAGAAGATATTTGCCAACGATATATCTTACAAGGGGTTAATATCCAAAATTTATAAAACACTCATGCAACTCAACACCAAAAAAACAAACAACCCAATTAAAAAATGGGCAGAGGATATGAAGAGGCATTTCTCCAAAGAGGACATACAGATGGCTAACAGGCATATGAAAAAATTTTCAACCTCACTAATCATCAGAGAAATGCAAATAAAAACCACAATGAGATACCACCTCACTCTGGTCAGAATGGCTATCATCAACAAGTCAACAAACAACAAGTGCTGCCGAGGGTGTGGAGAAAAGGGAACCCTGGTGCACTGTTGGTGGGACTGCAAATTGGTGCAGTCATTATGGAAATCAATATGGAGGTATCTCAAAAAACTGGAAATGGAACTGCCATATGACTCTGCAATTCCACTCTTGGGTATCTACCCAGAGAAATCCAAGATGTTAATTCGAAAAAATATATGGACTCCTATGTTTATTGCAGTGCTATTTACAATAGCCAAGACTTGGAAACAACCAAAATGCCCATCGGTAGATGACTGGATTAAGAAACTGTGGTACATTTATACAATGGAGTATTACTCCGCTATAAAGAAGAATGAAATCGTACCATTTGCAACGATATGGATGGACCTAGAGACTATTATGTTAAGTGAAATAAGTCAGTCGGAGAAAGACAAATACCATATGATCTCACTTATATGTGGAATCTGAAAAACTGAATGAATGAGCAAAGAAAACAGAAACAGTCTCATAGATATAGAGGAAAAACAGGGTTGCTAGTCGGGAGTGGGGTGGGGATGAGGGAGAAGGGGAAGGGATTAGACAGCATAAATAGGTAACTACAATATTGCCACAGGGATATGAAAGACAGTTTAGGGAGTATAATAATGTAAATATTTTATGGGGTGTCAGATGGTCACATGTCTTGTTAGGGAGACCACTTCATGGATGGAATAGAGGCTGGATCACTGCACTGTATACCTGAAACTGATGTTGTATAATATTGTATGCCAACTGTAATTGAATATATAATAATTTATTTATTTATTTATTTTTTTGAGGGCAGTGTCACTGGCCCTCATATGGCGGACCCAAACCGGGGCCGCCGGCTTCCCAAGCCAGCGATTAACCACCGCACCACTCGGCTGGCCCATGTAACTGAATATATAGATAGTCACGGGATGTGGAGTATACTGTGGAAGGGAGTCAAAGGAATTGTAATAGGTATGTATGATATAGGGGGGAGGAGTGAGGTAGCGAATTGGGGAGGAGGGTTGTCACTTTGAGGTGACAACTATTGCACTGTGTTGTATACCTGAAGCTAATTAAAAAAATTGTTTATCTCACAATAAAAGAATAAAAGAATAAAAACAAAACAAAACAAAACAAAAAACCTGTGTCACAATGGGCAAATAACATTTCAGTATCTCACTTTCCTATTTGGTGAAATCGGGGGTCAGAAAAATAATATACATAGTATGCTGTGCTAATAAAATTTGGGAAATCTTGGATAAAAAAGTATGTTTCTTAGCTATCATATTTTTCAGAGCCTTTGATAATATTCATTATAGTGGCATATTGCATTTCCCAAACTTTTGTACATATAAACCTTTGTTTTTTTGGTTTTATGCTATACCTCTGATAGAGTAGGTAGGTAGATAGAAATGAGCAGAAAGAGAAATTTAGCTCAGGTTAAATTTAGCTTGGCTGCAGCTCCTACTTGGATCAAGAGCCCTTGCAGCTGCCCAGCAGGACTCCAGGCTCACACATACCTCTAAATCAAAGGGATAGGTTGTTATTAGTCAGAGAAGAGGGGGACACATCCTGTTTTCAGGACCACCAATACCTTACTAGCCCAACAGGATTCCAGGTTTTCAAATATCCCAAAGGGATGTGTTTACACATGCCCCTAAACCAAAGAAATGCACTGCTAAATGCCAGAGGACTAGGCACCTCAGCTGGAGAAGGAAGGATAAGAGAAGGGAACCGGGGGAAGCAACTCTACCCATAGAAATAAAAGCCTTTGTACAATGTAGGGCAAGGCTGCTTCCCTCTCTTGGATCAGCCCACTCCATATCTCGGAGTGTACTCTCTTACTAATAAACTTCTGTTCATGCTGCACAAACCGTCTCTTGTTGAAGTCCTTTCTTCAAGCAGACAAGAGCAGAGGTATAATGTCATTTCCCGGTAACACCTCTGGTGTCTTCTAGAACACTACACATGTAACTGTAGTTATTGAATTCAAAGGATTTGGGCACAGGTCAAGGAAAAAGATATGATCACAAAGTGACAGTAGGGCACAACAAGCTTTATGTGGGCCACGCTTTGATAGGTTTTCATGTAAAGGAAATTCCTTTACAACATGAAACCCTCCAAAGGTAGGAGTGTGTTGTGGTTGTGGGGACACTACTCAGAAGGGGAGTAGGAGAGTAAGTAAAGAAATTCCCAGAAGACTGAAGAGGGAGTTTATGTGTCATGATGTTGCTCAGCAGCAAGGTAAGGAGTCTCTGGGTCAGAGATCCCTCAAAGGGCAAGAGGGGCTTGGGGTCTTTTATAGCCCTGGGTTAGTTGTCATTATCTTATATATGGGTAGTAAATGTTGAGTGCAGTTTTTCAGGGTATGCAAAGCAGGCAGGCTCTGGTGGGATGGAGAGATAAAAATCTGCTTATTTAGGTTATATTTAAAACAATTGGATAAGTAAAAATTTGAGTTTGGTGCAAGATGGATTTTGAGGTAATAGTCCCAGTCTGCTGTGAAGAAGTGAAATAGAGGACCAATATAGAGCAGTCATCTTTTTTTTTTTTTTTTAAAGATTTTATTGGGGAATTGGCAGAGGGGAACAGCGTTGGGAAATCGGGGAAGGGGAACAGACAAGTTGCTGTCTTTTTGTTCTTCAGTTTAGTTGCGGAGGATGTTGCTTCACTGTTGGTATCGTCATTGCGCTCTTCCTGGATGAGGCAGATCGGTCGCTGGCCTCTGGATGTCGCTCACCGTGGCTATTGGCAGCTCACTCTTGGCTGCCAGCCGCTCACGCTGGCTGCGGGCCACTCACTGTAGCCTATGGCAGCCCACACCATCACCGGGGCTCGCACAGCCCAGCTCCAGGTGGAGCTGTTGTTAGCTGTAGAGGGCAGTGTCACTGGCCCTCATGTGGGATCCGAACCGGGGCCGCTGGCATCCCAAAACCAGCGCTTAACCAATGCGCCACTCGGCCGGCCCTAGAGCAGTCATCTTTATCTCATTTATATAACAGTAATATAGGTGGTAAATGTTGGAGTAGGCAATCTTCCAGGTCAAAAATATTATTATATCCCCCAAATGTTGAACTCCTGCCATTTCAATGTCTGCTTACACCACTTCGAACAGCCACATGAAAATATAAATGATTTGAAAGGGATGTCATGCTCTTGCTCCAAATACTGAAGTTGGCCGACAATTTTTCTGTACCAGTAAACAGTTTCTTAAAGTATGATGCGCAGATTCTACAGTGAAAGATCCATTCGGGATTGTGAGCTGAACTAGTCACTTTATTCGGGAACACCATTTTTAATTAAAAAGACATCTGACAACCTAAGACCCTTCAGATTTGGATACTCAGCAGACTATTTCTTGAAAAAGAGCAAAATAAGCCTGACACTTCAAAGAAAACAAATGATAGACTTTGTTGCCAATAACATTTTAGCTTGCAAGTGAATTTTGGAAAATTTGTAGCTGCCACTGTGATCTTGAAAGCTACCCATACCTTTGTGATGAGATCACTGGTAATATTAACAAATGTGATTATTTAAAAAAAAATAATTAAATATGTTGACATTTGAAAGATTTAACAACTCAGGGAACTAATATTCCAAACTGCCAAGGCATGATGTTACAAAATCATATATGGGTAAAGGAGTCTTCAAAAATGCAAGACAGATCAATGGATTGTAATGTAATTATATGAAAATTTCATTAATATGTTTTCAACTTCCACACAACAATTAACCTTTAAGAAATTACCACTTGCTGAGTTTGGGGTAATATCAAAAAAGAGTATCGGGCCGGCCGAGTGGCGCGGTGGTTGAGCGCTGGCTTGGGAGGCCGGCGGCCCCGGTTCGGGTCCCACATATGAAGTCCAGTAACACTGACCTCAAAAAAAAGAGTATCCACAATGGTCTGAAAAGTAATGACCTGAATGAAAACACTTCTCTTTCCCATGTAATAGTTTTATTATATTTTTTAAATGAATTAATAAATCTATTAAAAATTTCTCAGCTTCAATTTTTAATTTAATAATATAACCCACATAAATAAAAACTCTTTAGGAGCCTCAGTTTTTCAGAGTGTAAATAGGTTCTGAGATGCATTTCAAAAATGCTGCCATAAAATATGATCTCAATTACTACAAAATACAAATGGTTGTTTTATCTCATCACTGATATAAGAATACAAAGAAAAATCAATAGAATTTCTTCTGAAACATAGAGGAGGATGAAAAATCTAGGAGTGTTCTAGAATTACATTTCTAGCATATGTCTTTTAGAGAGAAGATACAACCAAAATATTAGAGGGAAGGAGAAAACCATGCTTTTAACATGCACACATAGGTCAACATCATCAGAACATTATTTCTTACATAAGCCATGGGACACATTTTGCTTTCAGGTGAACACAGCTGTTCAACAATGTGTGTGAACCATATTCTCAGAGGAAGCTGGTTCTGCTTTGGGACTCTCTATTTTTATATACTCTGTTAGTTATATAGGTAGAAAAGAGCCTAAGTGAATTCGCCAGCCTGCCATGCCCCATAAATTCATAAATTCCAGGTCTATTGAAATAAGCAATGTAAACAGATCCTTTCCACTGGCAAATACTGTTAGCATGTTTATAAGGAGGTCTGCCCTGGTTTACGCTATCATTCCCTTAGTGATCCTGAGTTGAAGGGGGTGAGACACAGCCTGGATGGTCACTCTTTCCATTGCAATACCAAAAGCATTGAAATATATAGTCACAAAATTCTCTGAATTAGGGAAGAAATGGTGGGTCTTCAATGCTAGGAGAATAAATATGTTCATAATTTGACTGATGTTTATAGAATATTAAAGATTAAATCTAGTAATTCCATAGATTCTCTAGAGATAACAAGTAAATAGCTTTATCCGTTCAAGTTTCTAAACACATTAATTTGGACATCTACTGAAAGAATAAGAATTCTTTGAAGTAGGGAATGGCTACGTAAATTTCTCAGTATTAGGAATCAGATTAGGTTTTTGTGCTGTATTATGTTTTCAGATATTATGACCTCTGAATAAATCATAATACAGTAATGCCTTGGTTTGTTAGAATAATTCGTTCCAGAAACAAATTACTCGTATTGCAAGACATCACTCGTTTATCACGTTAAAATGTATTAGAAATGTTTGCTCGTCTTGCAGAACATTCGCAAAACAAGTCACTTGCAATCCAAGGTTTTACTGTATTTAAAAAGTTTTTTCTTTTTCTGTAGAAAGGGTTTGTAATCTTTAATTGACCACAGGCATGGGAATGGGTTTTTTGATTAACTGAGATATTTTATTTTTGTAATTATAATTATCATTTTATTTGTGATTAAAAATATTTCTAAATATATCACAACATTTTTCGATAATGGTGTTTTAATGCATACGTTGAACAATCGCGGCTATTAAAGTACAATGTCTCTGTTCATTGAGAGATCATTCTTCCCTTGCTTCTGGATGAATATTTAGGTAATACTATGACTTTCTAATCTTTCCTACTATAAAATATCCAATCACAGCGTAAGTTGCAAAATACCGAATCCCCCCTCTGCACTCATCTCTCTAGAACGGCTCTCCCTCACACCATGTCTACATCTGGTCTATGAGCAACACCTATGCAATCTCAGATTCTGGGAGTTCAGGCTGATTTTAATGCAGCAACTGCCTTTCCTTCACTCCTGCTGTCAGCAGCTAGCCTATGCAGAGGGCACACAGGTGAAAGGTAAAAAATGATAGCACTACCCAAAGGAGTCCTAACCAAAGTCCTTTCTCGATAATCATCATTGCAACCCTTTAAAGCTTTTTTGTGGATGACTGATTTCTAGGGTTGTGAAATAGGTTTCTCATATATTTCTTTTGAAAATTGTGATCTTTGGCATTTCTCTCACTTTTAAATTTTATAATTGCTGTATCTTGTTGCCTTAGTTGAAATAATTTTACTTTTCTCATCTAGAATTAATTATACATACTTATTGAATATATGTATACAACACTGTACTAGATATGGAAGACACACACATAAAAAAGAAAAGAATTACATGGCATAACCACTGTCCTTTAGGATCTTAAAGTTGAGTTGGTAAATTCAGTATTTTGAGTCCTTTTGTGGATGAGAAAAGGTTTAGTGGGAATAAGCTTTCCTGGTGTCTGGTATCATACCAGCTAGGCATTTCTCTTAAATTCGCCAACTGATAGTATCTCTTTGGTTACCAGTGATCTCAATAATTATGTCACTTCTCTCAAAAGATTCCTGGTTTAAAAATCAGATTAATCACTGGGACATATTTTCCAGACACATTTGCTAGAATCAAGAGAACTGCAGATAGGAGATACATGCAATAATGAAGGGGATGGGAAGGAATGGGCTCTGAAGAACCTCAAATGTGGAGAGCCGCGGGACGTCGCTGGGCCTTCTTGGGGCAGGGAAAGAGGCCGCAGCCTACCCTGAAAGGGGTTTGGCAAGGCGCCTTAAATCTCTGAAAGCGCACTCCAGGTGCGTATCCTCAAAACGGGGTCTGGCGAGGCGTACGTGCCTCCACAGTAATCAACAAACAGGATATTCTAGTAGATAGCTGGGAAAGCAGTCATAAGAGGCAAACAAGGAGATACCAAGAAGATGAATAGCGCAGTCGACCTTGTAGCTTGTACACACATGTTGGCATGTCTCCCAGAGTTTGGCCTTGCACCCATACAAACTGTATAAAGCTTGCTGTGTTTTAAAATAAAGTGCCTTCTCGCAGCATCCCTGCTGAGAAGCCCTCCCGGCTCCGCTTTTCTGTGTCTTTCTTTTCTTCAGCCTCTGGTGGCTCTTGGAACCTTCATGTCGGAGCTGGACTCCGACACTCAGAAGTGTCCCACTTTGGGGAGAGCATGAATCAGGATCAGCTCACCCTCAGAGCACAAGGGCTGACACTAGGTTACAGCAGTAATGGTAATGTAAGACTTTATCTTTGCCATATCTCCTCTCCTGCTCACCCCAGTACTGCCATGTACTGGCATTGGTGAGGTTAGAAACCATGGTGGGCAAGCTGGGAAAGGAAGAGAACCATGAGATGATAAAACGGAGAAACTAACAATGTCCCCTTACCCACTGTAGTCAGTCTCGTCCACCTACAGCAAACGTGAGCTGACAGGAGGAGAAAAATGCCTTAACTTTAACTTGTTTTGAGTGTTACATGGGCCTAAGACATTTGAATTACTGAAATGAGAAGGTGGTCCATGATATGAAATGATGAGAGTTGGCTATCTGAGCATGATAAGAAAAGTCAATGCCACATGTCTGATATTTCATCTGGCTTTGGGAAAAATTAGCCCATTTAGAGCAGATCTGTAATTAAAATAGTGTGAAGAAAATACAGTCAATTTAAGACTCTATTTATACCTTGTGATAAAAATTAGATTAATCACTGAACATATTTTCCAGACACATTTATTTGCTTGAATCAAGAAAACCTCAGAGAGGAGATACATGCAATAATGGGGGTTCTGGGGGTGGGGGGTGGGGTGGTGGGGTGGTGCTATAAAGTGGGCTCTCAAGAAGAATCTCAAGATTGATGAGATATAGTTAACACGTCATTTAACATATTAGATAGATGTACTATTATAAGCTTGAATTTTTTTACTGTGTACATAAAGCATCATGTTTAGTTAGTATCATGACCACTACCACATCATTTCCACAATAGTTAACATTTATTGAGCACTTCCTACCACTACCACCACCACCACCACCACCACCACCACGACTAACATTTACTGAGCCCCTACTATGTGTTAAACACCATATAAAATGTTGTCAGATAATCATTGTGACCAAGTTTATGAGGTAGGTACTGTCCCTATACCCATCTTACAGATAAGGAAACTGAATAATAGAACGAGTTAAGTAATTTACTCAAGAACACACAGTTATTAAAAGATAAAACCAGGATTTGAACCCAAGCAGTCTATCACACTAACCTGTAATCAGGGGGCATCCATGGAACAGTAGTATACGTATCTGAGGACAGCAGGTAAGGACAGCTTCTACAGCCTCATCAGTCAGATTTACACAATGTCCCATATGAATCTCCTATTTAAAAAATAAAGCATAATGAAGAAAAGGTATGTCTATAATAACAGTATGAAAAAGCTTGGGAAATACTCTGATACAAAAAGAACCAAGTATCTACTTGCAAGAAAAACTCTTTACAAAAGACCGATGTAAGTCTGCAGTAATTTGGAAGTAACAGACGCTTTATAAGTTAAATGTCCAACCATTCTATAAAGCAATTTGTTAATATTTACGAAAGCTGAAGATTCCAGAACCCAGCAATTCCAACTGCTGATGTGAACTTTACTGTATGTAAATTATGCCTCAATAAAGCTTGAAAAATTTTTAAATTTTTGAAAATTTTGAAAAAATTTTAAATGAAAAAGCAAACTATAAAAGAACACATACATTATGAAACTACTATGTAAATTTTAAATACTATTATCTTGCATATATAAATACACACATATCTATATCTATATCTATATAGCTATATCTATCTATATAGATATAGATATAGATATATCTAGAGAGAGAGAGAGAGAGAGATTTTTTTAATAATTCTGGAACTAAAATTCATCTAATAGTTTATGTATATTTATGGTAGATGTATTTTTTTCTCCTGAAAGTTGATATTAAGTTGGTACATATATTATAATCAATCATATCTTAGAAATAAACAAAACCTGAGTATACTGAAAACTCATAAAAACTAAGGCAAAAAGCATCCTATGTTATAAAAAGGCAAAGGCATCCTCTGCTATAAATTGGCAAAGGCTATAGCCAAAAAAATACAATTTGAGAACAGATGCAAGGAACAGTGTTTGACTCAGGTTTCATTTAAAATATATTAATGCATTAAAAAAAGAAAAAGAAAATATTCAATTTTGGCAAATTGGGGTCCTGGCAAAAGTTGTGAATTTACAATATATTCTTAATGGGAAATAATTTAGCAAAATGGATCCACTTGTTGCATTTTTAGGAGTTTGTTATAGCAATGGAAGAAAAAAGTGATATGCCCCAACATATGATTATTTCTAAAAGCTAAAAACTGTAAATAATCTGAATTACCAACAACAGAAAACTGATTAAAGAATGATATACCATATGGACAGATTTTGTTCTGACATGCCAATGCCTACAACAGAGCAGGTTCTTATTGAACTTTTAATCATGAAGATTATAGAAAATTATACAATCACTAATATAAGAATATGAGAACATTTATTGAGGTACATGTGTCTACAACTGCTGTAAAACCTGGGGATAAAATGATGAAAAAAAATGGTCCCTGTTCACTAGGAACTCACATCAATGGAGATTTCAGAAACAATCATGACAGTCAATAAGTGCTATAACATAAGTCTGTACTAAGTATTTCTTACTAAGTATTTCTGTACTAAGTCAATCTTAGGAGAAGTCCTTAGGCTTTTAAACAAATTTATTTTCAAGTCATAAATAACTATCAACACTGATCATTTAATTTCCCAGAATAGAACAAGTTAAAAGCAACAGATTGGGCCGGCCAAGTGGCACGTTGGTTAAGAGTTGGCTTGGGAAACCAGCTCTGAGCAGCAGGGCCCCGGTTCGTGTCCCACATGAGGGCCAGTGACGCTGCGCCCTCTACAACTAAGATGGTGAACAACAGCTCAATCTGGAGCTGGGTTGCCATGAGTCACTGGCCATGGCATAGGCTACAGTGGAGCTGGCCCACAGCAGACTTGAGCTTTTGTGAGCTGCCATGAGCAGCCGTCCAATGGCCGGAAAGAGACTGCCTCACCTGGGAAGAGCGCAATGATCACAATATCAACATGGGCCAGTGAAGCAATGTCCTCCACAACTAGACTGAAGAACAAAATGACAGCAACTTGTCTGTTCCCCTACCCCGATTCCCCAATGCTGTTCCCCTCCTCCAATTCCCCAATAAAATCTTTTAAAAAAAAAAAAAAGCAACAGATTAAAACAGGGCATCTGATAAAAGGTAGGCATACATATCACCCACAAGAGAATCAGTTAAAAAGATGGAAAAGGGACGGCTGAGTTGTGCGGTGGTTAAGCGCTGGCTTGGGAAGCCAGTGGCCCTGGTTCTGGTCCCACATATGAGAGCCAAAATAAAGATGGAAAAGATTGTATTTCAAATTCAGTTAGAAACTGTCACAAAGATGCTCTGAGCCAAAGATACATGCACTGACTCTATGTACTTTGTTAAAAGAAGGAATTAAGTTCTAACACATTTTAGAAAGATTTCCATGAAAATGTTTTGGCACTTAACAGAAATAAGCTTTACTGAAGAAATGAAAAATTCAATGATAGGACACTACAATCCTCATCATTTACTGGTGAGGACAAAACAGGCGCCACTGGTTAAACCTGACAAAGTCAGGAGACTGAAAACAGCCACATAAGATGGCATGAACATAAAAAAAAGTTTCATAACTAACGTGGGCCTTGTCGGGAAGTCATATCTTTAGCCGGAAGCTTCCTTCATAAAATGAACCTTCACCTGTCTGTAGTCTTTTTGCACCTAAAATGACATCCTTGGAATGCCAGTAATCCCAGAGCAGACTACAGAGTCCCTCTTTATTCCTTTTGTCCCTTGATTAACATCTCTATGTGAACTATTAACTGTGAACCCACCTATGTAAAAGAAGCACGTGTCTCTCCAATTTACTTTTATCCAATCCCAGAGATTTCCCCGCTTTGCTTTCTCCCAGCCCGTTAATCTAACCACCACTGGATTTCATGTAACCTTCCTCCTTTGATTCTCTGTATAAAATAAACTGCAAACTGCCATTTTGTGGAGAATTTTCTCAATCCATTGAGATTTTGCTTCCTGGTAATTGTCACCAGTTTGGCTCAAAGAAACTCTTACAAGCTTTCTCTTAGGCTGGATGATTTTTGTCGACATTGGCTACTGGATTTTTTTCCTAAATCTGCTTAAGTTGGTGTTCCGATTTTACAATGGTAAACATATTAGGTATATTTCCTGTCACTGCATAACAACTAATTTCCTGGTGCTCTAATTAAAAAGTGATAAACTAGGTTAACTGTTTGAGATCTTTATTAAAATGATGTATAATAAAATGATAGTATAATATCAGGCAGTCAGGAATTTCCTGGTAGACTGGGCAAAGATAAGAAAACTGGTTATTTCTTAAACCACCCATTCTTCTCCAAATTATAGGGTAACTCCCTCATGCTGGAACAGAGACATCAGTCACGCCCCAGAGCAACAAAGCCATTTTGAAGGACATTACGAAAGGCCTCCTCAAGGCTGAGCAACAGAACAAACCCAATAAAACCCTTAATAACAGACACCAGCATTTTAGCATTCCCCCTTCCAGGCAGAAAAATAGTATAAAACTCAAGCTTTTTACCCTAGCTATGGGCAACCCAGTCGGGACCCCCTCTCGATGTGAGAGCTGTTACTTTCTACTCTAATTAACTGTCCTCTGCTGTAAACTTTACCTCTCTGGTCCGTGTCTCCATTCTTCAGCTTCACGAGACTACGATCCCGGAACAAAAAAAATATCCTATATCAGTAACTATAGGATAATGTTGTTCTAAGAATTAAAAAATAACCTAATAAATGTAAGGCTGTAGCACAGAGGCTAGAATACAGTAAGTGCTCAACAAATGTTAGTATTTAAAACAGTTTATTGCCCCTATATTTAGCATGCAATTTGGAATTTGGAACTTGGTATAAGAAAAACATCATAATTTCTTCATTAAAAGGTTTGTAAAAAAAATATATATGCTATTTTATATGCACACACATATAAGCAGCATGCAGATATATAAATACCACACAAAAAAAATCTCTTTGGGCAATAACTCAAGGAGAAATATTCGGCAAAAACATAATACTGCCATTCTATTATGATAGTTATACTGACGAAAAAACATCAGCCCAAGAGAAAGCTTATGAGAGTTTATTTGAGCCAAACTGATGACAATTACCAGAAAGCAAACTCTCAACAGATTGAGAAAATGCTCCGCAAAATGGCGGTTTGAGCTTATTTTATACCTAGAATCAAAAGAGGAGGGTTACACGAAATCCATTGGTGGAAGATTAAGGGGGTAGGAGAAGGCAAAGCGGGAGTGGGGTGGAAATCTTTGGGATTAGATAAAAGTAAATTGGAGAGACAGGTACTTCTTTCACATGGGTGGGTACAGAATAGTTAATAGTTTACTTTTTACAGCACACAGAAATGGTAATCAGAGGACAAGAATAATAATGAGGGATTCTGTAGTTTCCTGCTTTGGTCCCCCAAAAGGGATTACTGACACTCTAAAGGCATGTTATCCTAGATGCGAAAATACAATAGACAAGCTCATTTAAAGTAAAGATTGACCTTTGTCAAGGAAGTCACAGTGACTTCTTCCCTGGCCCACCTTAGTTAGGAATTTTTATGTTCACGCCATCCTATATGGTTATTTTCAGGCTCCTGAGCTTGTCAGGTTTAACCAATGGCCCCTTTTCCATCCAGAGTTATTACTAACATTTATGCTCTGCTCACTTTCAAAAAGGATTTGATGTGGCTTATTGTTGATCAGCACAGCTATATCAAATAAGAGTTAAAACAAACAAACAAAAATAACACTGTAAACTGGGAAAGGAAGAACCCCAAATACTAGGACCAAAATCTTCTTAATATATTTAGAAGGAAGGTATAGGTGCACATCAGTCAATGAATCCAAAGGCTGAACACTAACTTAAGGTCTTTTTAAGTGGCTGTACAACGTGGTTACTGGGGAGAAAATTTCCTTTATCCTCTTGGGTTCTATCTGCAAATTAAACTGACAAAAGACAGATTAACAAGAAAAAAGATAAAATTTACTCATGTGTGCTCACAGAGAAAGTGGCTCCAAAAAAATGGCTAGAATGTAGAGTTTATAGCTTATCTCTTAATAGAGGAAAGTGGGGAGAGAAAGGACACATGGAAAAACAAATAACTTCAGGAAAGTAGATGGGAGGTATGATAGTCTTGTGACAATGTTTGTTTATGCAAGTTCACATCTGATTTCTCCAGTGATAGGAGCGATCTTCACTGGTATGGGAAATCTTCCTTGAAGGGGGTTTGATGGCAGGTGAATCCTTTTGGAAGTCTTTGCTTTTAGGCAGATGGCTGGGGGGTGACAGTGGGGGTGGGGGTGTTTAGACAAAGCCTCCTTTTGCATGAGTTAATTCTCAAACATCTTCAGCTCAAAATAACATTTATGTCACAATAGTAGTATCCTTTTCTGGAACACTTCATGGATCCAGAAAAACACAATGGCAAGAGAATAACTAGTCCTATCAGTCAGACATGAAAAGTTCTAAAGAGAATCACTCTACACTGATAAATTTTCACAATCTTCATCCAAAGTAAGACTATCCTTAAATGTGTTAGAAGCTAAAACTTCTGAAAAATAAGAACTTTCATTGGAAGTAAGATGGGTTTTTATTTTATTTTATTTTATTTTGAGGGCAGTGTCACTGGCCCTCATATGTGGGACCGAACAGGGGCCGCTGGCTTCCTAAGCCAGCGCTTAACTGCCGCGCCACTCGGCCGGCCCTGGGTTTTTATTTTAAAGCATACTTTATTTCCTACTTTACCAGTTTTTCTTTACTCTGGAAATAAAGAGGTAGAGACAAAAAATTTTAAAAGTCCATGAAAATACCTAATTGATAATGAGGCATTGGTTGTCTGCTAGGTTTAAAAAATAAATTCTGAGGATAACACAAAAATTGGTTAACATCTTTATAGATATTTTTAAATTACCTCTAATTTCTTGGCACAAGGTCCACTAACAAGTGCAATCACACCACTGTCAGAGACCTAAGCAAAAAGAAAAAGCAACACAGCACATAAATGGAGATGATGGATGTAACATTTTCTAAAAATTATTAATAATTTAGATATAGTTTTATTGCCTCCCATTCAGCAAATATGTGTTTTAGCTACATATACCTTCTACCCTTACTTAAAATAATTGAGTTGGATGTGCCAAATTATATTGCAATTACTTAACCACCAAAGCATGAAGTAGTCAACAATTTTACAACAATAAAACTAATTATGTTCTTCTAATGAGTCACTGGAAATACAGTGCGCAAATACATACAGTCTCTATATTTCAAATCTGTATTTCACTCACCTGAGTAGCTGAAAAATCAACAGACTGCAAAAATAAGCAGTATTCTCCTAATGCGTGTAAGGACACATCAGTAATACCTAAGCAGCCACCTAAATCAATGATCTTTAGCAGCCGGCAATTGCGTGCGAGAGCAAGGACTCCTTCATCAGTGAGGTTGCAGCACCTTTTCAAAGAAGCTTCATGCAGGTATGAACAAGATGAAGCCACAGCTTTTATTCCTGGAGAAAACACAATTATGTATCAATGAGCTATATATGTATGTATATGAGAAATGTGACTGACTTGCATTTTAGCGATCACCAGTACTGGTACATCCACTTGCATGATAGCCTTTTTCAAACTAGTCCATCTTTGAGGATATGCTTATTTTCCAGTCATGCTGTCATTATTTATAATTCTTTGGAATGTTTCAGGAATTCTCTACACAGTCTGTAGTACATTCTCCAGAATATTTGCAATTAACAGTAAGTAGTTATTGTTTATGAATAGAGAGATTTGCTTTTAGGAAATAGCCAAGTCATTCAGAATCAAATTAGGTAATTAAATAGTAAATGATTTTCCTTTTGTTACAACAAAAATTTTAAAGTAATAAAGTTAATTTTCTTGTGGATTCTGAAGAAAAATCAAAGCTAAATTGCCCAAATGTCTTAATAGTGTTCCATACTTATCCTTCAGAATCATATCTATGTCTATGCATTCTCTCTTCCCCTTTTGACTCTGTCCTTGTCTACCACCATGCTCCTTCTGTGTTACCCTGGATCAATCTTACTGAAGGTCAAGAAGAGTCCTTAAATCCAATTAAACTGAAGCAAATGCACATTGGAGACTGGTACATGATAATGTGCCAATTAAATAAAAGAGTACTTAGGGGATCCAGAACCCCTCAGTCATGGACAAACATCGCATTGTGAAAAGATAATTATATGGGCAAAATACACAAAAGGGAAGATGGTAAATTTATGTGAAGGTCATTTTTATTGCTTTCCATATCTTAAGAAAAAGCTTTTATTTTATTCATCATTGTCCAGCATGAAAGTTCTTTTTAATGAGTCATTATTTGTGTAAACATTTAAAAACTTAAGCTTTTTGGTGTGAGGACCAGAGTGGAGTGGAGGCTGGGGGTGGGGGTAGCGCAGGGAGGAGGGCTTGGCAGGGATCAAAAGGAAAAAGAAAACCACTTATGCTTCTTTGCAATGCTATGAATATCCTAACTTGCTAACCAAGATGATTGCAAAATATAGCCAACTACTCACACAGTTTTCCAGAAACCTAGGTAAATAAGTCCCTCTTTCTTATACTGAAGAAAAAGGTAAACAAACAAAAACCTCTATTTTGAAAAAAACCCACTAATTCACATAACAGTGACACTGAAAAATGCAGTTGTCTGGCTATAAAAACCTATGAATTGTGGGCCGGCAGAGTGGTTCAGTTGGTTAAGAGCTTGCTCAAGAGTACGAGCTGAGCTCTGAGCAACAGCAGTTCGATGCACAGCCCAAGCTGAGCTGCTGTTAAGCTGCCAACAGGTGGCAGGATGGCTCAGCTAAAACAAACAAACAAACAAACAAACAAAAACCCTCCGAATTTTACAGACTGTACAGACTGATAGGAGAGTGCCTAATAAGTTTAATCTGAACATATAATTTTCTGTTGTAATAGTGCATCAAAAAAGCCTTAACAAAGTATGAACTGGTCATTTCTGTTCCATCATACCAGGCAAAACATTTAAAATATGGAGGTATCCATCCATGTTAATTTTAAATATGTTTAAAATACAAGGTACGGACTTACCTAGTATTTCTTAACTTCCAACCCTGTTTATAAGCAAGAATTCTAATTTGGATTCTTTATCTTATTTTTACTGATACAGTTTCTATTTCTTTGACATCTTCATTCTCTCTTTTGACATATTTCCCCCCTTTTTGCTCCAAAATTATATCACATAGTGAATAGTAATCTACCAATTCATTCATTGTTAAATATACCTTTTGTAGTTATGGAAATTCTGTTTTCTCTAGAGGAATTTAAATTTAATTTCTTCAGTTTTCTGCAGTTACACAGGTGCAGGAGAGCAGCATCTGAAATATCACAGCTCCTTAGATCTAGAGTTTGGACTTCAGGATGTAAAATCTGTAATAAATACATGATTTTGAAAAATTAAACTTTCTTATAAATATAAATGTTTATTCCACATTCAGTGTTTTGGTGGTCATAGCAGAAAAATGACAGATGGGAAATGCAGCAAAGAATACAGAAACATGTCTGTGTGGAGAACGGTACACAAAGAGGAAAAAGCCAAGCCTACTTCCACCTGGAGGAGCAGCTTTTAGTGTCCCAGTCTTCACTGGAACACACAGCACTGTTGAGGCCAAATGGCTGTACAGACTGAGACCTGAGCAGCAGAACCAAGGTGATGGGAGTGCTTATCTTTGTCCAGTAGTTCTGCTTATTATTAAGGATTCCAGCTATGTGTCTCTTTGCTCAGTAGGAATGAGTCTTTAATCACTTATACAACAAATGCTTATCGTGTACTAGCATTGCTTATCTAGAACATCCACCTCCTTTATTCTTATTTTGGGGAGCTGGTACAAACGAACAGTATTATTGAATGTTTACTTGAAGGCAACAAATTCCAGATCAATTTCAAAGCATTCTGAGCTCTCTTTCTGGAGGTGTTTTTCTTTTCTTTTACTTTTTTCCAAAATAGAAATGGCTTTACTTTGATGAGCATAAAAGTAATGTACTATTATTATTGTAAAACACATTCAAATAGAAAAAAAATGATAGGAATGATAAGAATAACGATTTGTATTTATTGGGTACTTACCATGAGGGGTACTAAGTGTTACATACATTATGTCCTTTAGTTCTCTCTCTCTCTCTCACATTCCCACACATGCATACGCACGCGTGCACACACATACCCCTGAGAGCCTGGTCACCACCAGTTTATCAATGAGGGACTTTGGGCACCCAGAGCTTACACCGCAACACAAAGCGATACCGCCAAAAAAGGAGCAGAGCTAGGATTGGAAACCGGGTCTTTTTCATTCCAAAGGCCATGTGCTTTTAACCATTATAACTAAAATTATCCATAATACCAATACTCAAAGAAAAATATATTAGTTTTGATGTTTTTTGAGGTTTAAAAAAAAACCTTCGAAGAGGGATCAGATCATGTATATTTGTCAGATGAGCACTTTTTACAAAAATAATTTATTGTGGTTACATACTATTCCATTTTATGCACGCACCATAACTTATTAAATGCATACTACACTGGCAAACAAGTTGAACATTTAGGCTGATTTAGGAAGCAATGTAGTATAGTGATTAAGAACATGTATTCTGGAGGCAGACTGCCTGAGCTTGAAACCTATGAGAGTGATCAAGCTCTGTTTTTTTGTTTTTCTTTTGTGCCTCACTATCCTCATTATTAAAATGGGGATATTTTGT
Source organism: Aselliscus stoliczkanus (assembly GCA_033961575.1). Classification (NCBI taxonomy): domain Eukaryota; kingdom Metazoa; phylum Chordata; class Mammalia; order Chiroptera; family Hipposideridae; genus Aselliscus; species Aselliscus stoliczkanus. Next base: position 165,632,115 of record CM066727.1, on the reverse strand, counting down.
GAGAAATAAAGGTGCCTCACTTATAATATATGCTGTATATAACTGTTGACTATTTCTATTATTATAAATGACATTATGATGACCATACTTTTGTATTTTCCAGATTATTTCTTGAGATTAATACCAGTAATAAATGGTAATTATGTGAGGTGCTAACTAACCTTACTGGGCTAATCATTTTGCAATATATACATGTATCAAATCATCACGTATTTTACACTTTAAACTTACACAATGTTATATGTCAAATATATCTCAATAAAACTGGAAAAAAATACTTGAGTAAAATTATTGAGTTAATGGTAATCAAAATTTTAGGACTTTTGATAGTTAATGCCAAACTGTTAATGCCAAACTGTCCTCTTAAAAGGTTTTAAAAAAAAATCAATTTCCACTCTCATCAGTAGGGAATAAAAGTGACAGTTCCCCACACTACTGACAATACTGATTATTATTATTTTTTAAGCCAAGCTGAAGGACAAATTGTGAATTTCATTTCTAATGAGGTTAAACATCCTTTTATATGTTAATGGTGGTTTATATTTCTTTCCTTTGAATATTTCATGATTCTTGTATTTCAGTATTAGTGTTTTCTTATTGGTTTGTGGAGATTCTTCAAACTGTCAAAATAAAAACCCGCAGAATTTCATACATATTGCAAATATTTTTCCTGGTTAGTTACTTAACTTTGCTTCTTTCTTTTTCTTCTTGCCATAATAAAGAAGCTCATATTTTGATGTAATCAAATACACCAATCTTTCTTTGTCTTGGTTTCTAACTTTGGTGTTGTCAATTAATTTTGACCAAGAACTGCAAACAGCTTTGTTGTGGGTCCTTAGGAATTATAACTCTGGAGCTACAAACTTGGGTAGAAACCCAAGTGTGTTCCAAGGGGGAAAGAAAGAGACAGAGTTTATAAAGACAGAAAAAGGGGGCTCCCGAAGGGGTTACACAAGTTGTTTTGAAAGAGCTGTGACTGGTGTTGGCAGCTGACTTACACTGCGCTGTACCTGAGTGTTGCCTATGTCTATTGCTAGGTGAAAATTTTATTTCTTAATAGAGAGTTCAGTGATGCAGAGTCAGTTCCAGGAACTGTATTAAGATGTAGCATTGTGGTTTAGTCCAGTTCAAAAGTTCAATTTCACATGGAAGGGGTGTGTTAGCTCAGCTTCCTACATGCCTTCTGCCTCTATTTTAGATTGCTTTCTTGACAGTGCTGGTTTTCTTTCATAGTTCCCCCTTTTGATCAAGATCTTTCCTTAGAAAGCCTCGATGATCAATCACTAGGAAGCATCTCTGGACCATCAATGAAAAAGCAACACTGACCCCCATCACCAGGCAGGCTCGTTCCTGGTATGCCATGCCCCACAAAGGAGGGAAAGCAGTTTCCTGAGTGTACAATAGTAGAGTTTATGGCAACATCTAAGCAACAAGGAGGACTGTCGGAAGCAGAGTTAAGTCACATATTCCTCAGATCAAAAGTTCTTTTGCAGGGGTGGTCTCAGTCGGATTTAGTCATGGTAACATCTCTTGGCATTGGGCTACCATTATTCTGGCAAGTGGCTGTTAGTCATTGGTTGAAGTACCTGGTAAGACACCTAATTAAGGGACCAAACAGAATAACTACAAAAACCAATATGATCATGGCCTGTAACATAGAACAAAGCCAGGTCCCTACTCCTGTAGGCAGCCAGCTAAATAAGTCTATTTAATCCCAATTTATAGGGTAATGTACTGCCTAGGCAAGGGTTTTATAGTTTATTTCAGAACCTCAAATGTTGTATCTGTTTACCTGATATACTGACATAGAAACGACACTCCTCTCCCAATAGGGCACAAGTACGCCTTGTTAGGGGGCCTAACACAGTTAGAACTCTTGATTTGTAGTACTGCCTCAGCCAGACTTCCAATCACTTCTTGTTTTTCAAGGGCAGTTACAGTAGCATTCTATGATTGTGCTACAAGAATAGAAAGATTTCTGATAGACTTTTTGAATTCAGCTACTCCAAGCCAAGGAAGGAAAGCTCTAGAGAAGGCAGGTCCAAAACCTTGCTTATTGGACCCGCCGAGTGGCGCGGTGGTTAAGCGCTGGCTTGGGAAGCCAGCGGCCCCGGTTCGGGTCCCACATATGAGGGCCGGTGACACTGCCCTCAAATAAATAAACAAACAAACAAACAAACAAACAAACAAAACATTGCTTATCTATTACAAGTAGATAGTGGATTTCAAGTAGAAAGTGGACTGAAAAGACCATACCTGAAATCTCAGTTCTGTTTGGTTTGTTTTGAAGCTTATACACAAAAGAGCCTAGATTGGGGATAATGGCAGTGGTAGGGCGTCTTTCTGGTGACAGCATCAGATAGTAACATAACAATACCATATCCACTTTACCATGGGGTTGGCAAAGTGACATATATATGGGTCCCACATAAGAAGAAACACCCATTACCCTCAAGTGAGAGCATATAATTAGCCCTTCAACCCAGACTCTGGGGGAAGTAGTAAGTCCTTATTCTGAGGCAGGGATTTCATGGCCTCCATATACTGGATGATCATAATAGTCATCAATGCAGATGATATTAAAATCATCATATGAATTAACATGAGAATGATTAAAGGAGGACTTGAGGTTTCTATATATTTGGGTCAGAATTAAAAGATTAGCATGGGTTTGGTTGTTCCAAGTTGAGGGGCTGGTGTTCCCTAAGAGATAAATTTCATTTATTTACTACCAAATACCAGATTTTTTATCTAGTCCCCAAGTAGTATTCAAGAGCAGGAGGACATCTGCTTTTTAGGACTGAATGGTGTATTTCCTGAATTTTGGCATATTAGAGAGGCATTATAACAAGTAACATTGTAGTCACTTAAGGCCCATCGAGGTGTGAACTAAAAAATGTAGTTATACATTTTTCAGCCAAAACCCAAGATTCTGCCTGAACTATTTATATTTTCAAAACAGATAAATTATAAGGGAATCCAGATTGCATCCATGGGTTGGGGTGATTTTATAGATACATTTGGCTATAGGAAGGTAGCATGTTCCATATGTTCAGTGAGATTTTGTAAGCTTTCAAGGTTTAGGAGCCAAGTCACTAATGCTGGTTCATCATGAGCATGGGTGCATATCAAACAGTCAGTTAAGTTGGCACTGTTGGATAATGGTTGGATAGTGGGAGCAAAAGGGTGTTGAAGGGCAAATAGGGTACTCAGTGCAGTAAGAAGACGTAAGAATCTGAGTATATTCATCTTGAAATTGGACTAAAGAGCAAAGACAAGGAAGGTTGTTTTCTCAAGCATTTTGTTCATACAAAAATTAGGTAATGATAGCAATAGAATCAGTAAATGAAACATAGGTGCCAAAGGGAAGACCAAATATAAGGGTTGCTGGGTGGACTCATGTATGATTGGCCTGGTCCAGGGTCTTGGGAGAGCTGTCTATATCAGGTGTTGTCTGCTTAAATCCAGGAAGGAAAATTCTAGTGGTGGTCTTGAGTTGTTTAGAGATTTTCAGCTTAAGATCTCCAATAGGCTGAGATGACCACTCAGGTGTGGGTATCCTTTTTAAATGAGAAACATGAATCCATAAGTCAATATCCTTAAGTTTAGTGGCACAAGGATTAGCTAGTAACACCTGATATGTCCCTTTCCATCATAGATGAACGGCATCTTTATGGAGATGGCATTTCCAACAGACATACTCTCTGGGTTGGAGATCATGATGTTGTCTATCTCCTGGAAGCACGCCATGGAAAGATTGCTCTCTGAGCTGTGAATTAGCCTTAAGGGCCCCTGTAAGTTCTTTACAGGAGAGCAGGAGATCTCCTTTCAGCAGTGCAGTTCATACATTCCTTATCTCATCGGTCTTCTGGTAATGATTTCAAAAGGAGACAGTCTATGTTTGCCAAAGGAAGTAGATCTTAGGTTGAGCAATACCAAGGGAAGAGCCTTATGCCAAGGCAGATTAAAAGTCTCTACAAGTTTTGCCATTTTGAGTTTTGATTATCCTATTAGTCCATTCTACAAGCCTGAAAGCTGGAGATAATAAACACAGTGGAAATGTTGCAAAATCGGCCAGATCTTACAAACACATTATATAATTTGTTCTTTGAAAGGAGTTCCTTGGTCGCAGTGGAGCTCTGATGGGATTCTCCAAGTGGGGAAGATTTTTCCTAGGAGTAGTTTACATACTGCTGAGACTGTGGCTCTGCGGCATGGGAATGCTTCCACCCAGTGAGAAACATACAAATCGTTACTAACACACATTTATATCCTTGAGAAGGGAGCAATTAAATAAAAGTCCATTTGCCACACCTCAAAGGGTCCAAAAGAAAGGGAGTTTTACAGAATTGCAGTTTCTCTTTAGATACCTTATATCCCTTTTATGCTAGTTTTCAAAGGAAGCGGAGGTCGGGGGTGGGGGGGTTATAGTCAAGGGATGCTTCAGAGGGTGAGCAGAGGAGGAGGTCATTCACATAGAGAAAAAGGGTGAACTGCTGAGGGAATTATATATCTGCCTTTAAAATTTGGGAAAAGTAAATCAGATTTTCAATGCAGCTCTGAGGCATTACTGTTCAAGTATATTGTCCTTCCCATGTGAAAGCACATAAAAATTAGTTTTCAGGATCAATAAGAACGCTAAAAAAACCCCAAAAAACAAAAACAAAAAACAAACAAACGAACACTACAAAAAGCTATAACCGAAGAGAATTTACTATTTGGTGGTATGGCTGAGAGTAAGGTATGAGAGTTAGGCCCAACTGAGTGCCTAGGCACATTATTTATGGCTCTTAGCTCCTGAACAAAGCTCCATCCCCTCCTGAAGGTTTTTTTGTTTTTTTAACAGAAAAGACAGGTATATTACAAAGGCTTGTGCAAGGAAAGATGAGGCCTTGTCTGAGGTATTCCTCAATGATAGTTTTGATTCTGTCATTGGCCTCTGCATTTAGAGGGTATTGGTGGATGTTGGGCCAAGGTTTAATTTTGTCCATCTGAATTTTCATTGCTGGTGTGGAATGAATGCAACCGATGTTGGTGGCATTTTTTGACCAAGTTCATTTGAAATGGAATAAAAAAGGGAGTTTGGGTCAATTAAGATGACTGAAAAAATTGGAATGGTTATGAATGAGTCCATGGACAAGCCTCTCTTGAAGGTCATTAGTTAAAAGCTCAAGATGTAAGCATACTTTCCCCTTTTGAGAAAATAAAATATGGGTTTGTGCTTCAAAAGTCTCATCCTAGGAGATGAATAGGGGCAGAGGGAAGTAAAAAAAATTGATGGGTTCCTTGAAAAAGGTCCAAGATGAAAAGGAATCAGAAGAGATTTGGACAGTTATATGCTGTTTGGAAACTCCTACCATTTGTATGGTTTCAGTACTCCAAGGAAGAGAAAAGGAAGCTGGTGGAGCTAAGAACTGATAAGGTGGCTCCTATATTCAACAGATCTCTAGTTATCTCATTCCTAATAGATCAATCTTTCCTAAGAAATTAGTTAGGAACATGGGGAGGTTTCCTTTTTGATCCTTGGAACAAACATTACTGAGAAAACTTTGGTTGAATCCCTGAAGGGGAGTCACAGGGGGCTGTTGGCCCTGTAATTGCCTTCTGTGCTCTAAACAATCTTTTCCCCAATAACCAAGCCTTTTTTTTTTTTTTTTTGCAATAAGTACAAAACCCCTTTATTTTATGTTGGTTTTTTTTTTGTTTTTTTTGAGGGCAGTGTCACTGGCCCTCATATGTGGGACCCGAACCGGGGCTGCTGGCGTCCCAAGCCAGTGCTTAACCACGGCGCCACTCTGCCGGCCCACAAACCCTTTTAAATGGTGGCTTGCCTTGGGGACCCTGAGAGGCAGATTTAGCCATCAATTGTTATAGACTGTAGGTTTATTCATTACTTAAGTTGACTGAATTTGGGAATTTAGGGTTTACGTAGCTTCTGTTTTGGTATCTTTTTAGATAGCTCAGGAGAGTTGATTGACACAGTTTCCTAAATCATGGGTGTGCATGGTGGCCCAAGTAAGTTGTAATTTTTTTAACCTGTTGTTCAAGTTTGTCTTGTGGACCCTCAAAAGATAAATTAAAAAGCTCTGAGGTGTCATCATTGAGTTCATCTATACTGGAATACTGTTTAAAAACTTTTTCAAATCTATCATGGTAATCAAAAACAGTTTCATCTGGTTTTTGAACACATTTTAGAATTTTCTTCCAATCAGTAACTCAAAGGAAAGCCTCAGGTATCTTTTCATAAAGCAGTTTAGCCAGCTTTGAGACTTCGTTCATAGCTTCTTGTCCTCAATGGGAGAAGTCGTTACTAGAGTCTATCCATCTCACCTTGTCTATCTATTCTCTAGCATGTCTTTCTACTAGCATGTGGATAAGTTGATAGAGGTCAGAGAACCCTGCCTCATATGTTTGGACAGTGAGCAGAAATTCTCTGGCAAACCTAATGGGGTCCTCTTTGAGATTAGGGAAATATTTATTAGTAATGGCACAGAGCTCAGCTTTAGTCCATGGGATATAAGAAATAAGAGGCTCTCATCCTGGGCCAGGCCCATTCAATGGCTTGACTTTAAGTTGGGTAGTAAGAGTAGGGGGTGTCTAATGGAGTCTCAACTTCATCATTATAAAAAAGTTCAGTGAGTGAAGGATAAAGAGGGAGAGGAAAGGCAGGAAGCAAAGGAGCAGAAGGTGTAGATAAGGAGACATCAGAAAAACATTTTGAAGTTTTCTCAAATTTAGTAAGCCTTGGAGATAACTTGGAATTTGCTTTGGTTAATTTAGAATTTGGTTTTTGAGTGAAGCAGTTTTTTAATCACTTATAGGTTTGGAGACCTCAAAATGTCAATTAAAATATGCTTCCTATAAAGTTGCTTAGTTTTGTAGCCTTTTTCCAATTGACTGTGGAGACAGACTAAATTAGGGATTTCAAGAGCCCCAAGTTGGCCAGTTTAACTGTGAACTGTCCTGGGTAATTATGGGACAGCAAGATAAAAATCTGCAAGATGAGGAGGACCTATAATTTTTGTACATAGATCCAGCGTAAGTTCCAGAAGATGGCTGTTCAGCAGCCATTCATTTAGAAAATGAACTCATTTTTCAAAAGAGTAATTACTCATCACACAGGCGTTCTAAGTTCTGTAGGCAAAAAAGCTGGCAACAGAGTATGCCCAAACAGAGCCTGAACCTCAACCAAGGTGGGAGGTTCAGGTCCAGGAGGACTTACCACAATAATCCGGGACCACTGGGGAGATGATAGAGTGCAATGGACTCTTGTTGGTACCTTACTCAAATCAGTGAAGGCACCGGAAGTGGAGGCAAGTCACTCTGGATCCCACTTCTCTGACACCATGTAATGTCAATCAATTTTGACCAAGAACTGCAAAGCAAACAGAAGCTTTATTTGGGGTCTTTAGGAAATGTAATTCTGGACACATAGATTAAGGTAGAAACCCAATTGTGTTTGGAGAAGAAAAGAAAGAGTTTATAAAAACTGAAAATGTGGGGCTTGCAAATGGGTTACACAAATTGTTTTGAAAGAGCTGTGATTGGTGTTGGCAAGCCGACTTACACTGTGCTATATACACATGATTGATTGCTTATGTCTATAGCTAGGCGAAAAATTGATCTCTTAATAGAGTTCAGTGATGTAGAGTCACTTCCAGGAACTGTATTGAGATGTAGTTTGTGGTTTAGCCCACTTGAAAAATTCAATTTTATATGGAGGGGGGGTGTTAGCTCAGCTTCCTGGAGGCTCCTGGCTCCCTTTTAGATTGCTTTCTTGACATTATCAACTCCATTTTGCTGTTTTTCTTTCACAGTGTTGCATCAAAAAAGGCCTTCTCCATTCAGAGACTATAAAAAGATTTAGGAAATATTACAAAAAGAGCTTTCCAAAGATGTGTAGCTTTGCAACAGATGTTAGATCTGGCTTTTTTTATTTTATTTTTTTAGAGGGCAGTGTCACTGGCCCTCACATGTGGGATCTGAACCGGGGCTGCTGGTGTCCCAAGCCAGCTCCCAACCACTGCGCCACTCGGCTGGCCCAGATCTGGCTTTTTTAATACTTTTATAAGCAGCACTTTTGTAAGGACGGGGATTAGAGGGAGAGCACCAAGGAAAATCACTTCTGTTTGTTTTCTATCTCATTCATCCCTTTAGTCCATTTCTATTCTGGTACTATTAGGTTTAAATGAATGTAAAAGATTGCCATAAAACAAAAATTTAAATCACTGAAATACAGACTAAAAGGATAGAACAAGTGGGGATAGTTGGATAGAGAACTCATGAATTTTCTGTAGTGTCATAATGTTTCATCTGTGAGACATGCATAAATTACATACATCCACAGAGCCATCAACAGTAAGAGCCTGGAGATATTATGCTACCTCCACACAGCCAAGCAGACTACAACACAAAAATGTCTATGTTCAAATGCAAGCTAACATGAAGAAAATAAAGCATTAATGGCACATCAGATTAATGTAGAAGAAACACTAACACACCCTGAAGCACAATACAAGGTGAAGTCACAGGGATAGTCACATGCTGGAGTGCTATTATCAGTTTGCTTCCTTTTGATCACAGGTTTTGGACAGAATGTGTGGTAAAGACAGCAATTATACTGTACAATAGCCTCCCTTATCTGTGATTTTGGTTTTCAGTTTCAGGTACCGATGGTCAACCATGATCCTAAAATATTATATGGAAAATCCCAGAAATAAACATTTTGCAAGTTTTAAATTGTGCACCATTCTGAGTAGTATGATGAAATCTCGCACTGTCCTGTTCCGTCCTGCCTGGGACATGAATCATCCCTTTGTCCAGTGTATCCACACTGTATATGCAACCAGCCCATTAGTCACTTAGTAGCCATCGAAGGGAGCAGAATGACTGTCATGGTATTGCAGTGCTTGTGTTCAAGTAACCCTATTTTACTTAATATTGGCCCTAAAACTCAAGAGCAATGATGCTGATAATTTAGATATGTCATAAGAGAAGACCTAAAGTGCTTCCTTTAAGTGAAAATGTACGTATGTATAGGAAAAAAACATAATACATATTGGGTTCAGTCCTATCCATAGTGTCAGACATCCACTGGACATGTTAGAACATATCCCCCCACAGATAAGGGGGCAACTGCTGTAGTTCTAGTCTCTGCTGACAGTGACGATGGCTACAAACCCATTTTACAGTTACGAGAACTAAGGTTCAATGTCGGAAAGGATGGCAAAGCTAGGATTTTAATTCAAGTTGGAGACTCTTATATTGGGTTGTCAGAAAAGTCATGATGCATTTTTTTCTATGTTTTTCATTGCAAAAATACATCATGACTTTTCTGACAAATCAATATATTTACTGCCTTATGGAATAGCCAATTTTAGCTTACTTGTAGGGAAGGGGAGTAAGTATGAATAAGCAGGAGTGTGAGGAATCCAGAAGAATGTGAAGAGTTTCAATGAGTGATTTTTAACTGCTGATTATCATCCATGAATGGATAAAATCAATTTAGTAGGCTGTGATCAACATTTTTAAAGGAAATTAGAATAGAGAATATCCAAGTGTGCTGCACACAGTACAGTGAGTCCTCACTTAATGTCGTCAATAGGTTCTGTGACATATAACGAAACCAATTTTATCGCAGGCTAATTGATATAAACAAGAGTTAAGTTCCTATGGCACCTCATCAACGTTGTAACACCATGATGTTGTTCGAGGACTTGATGTATTGTTACACATAAGTGTGCTCTGGGTACTACAGTCATGATGTAACATATATTTCTTACTATGGGTCTTCTTTTCTTGCCATTTGTTTACTCACCATGCATTTTTATTTTAATTTTTTTGTTTTATTGGGGTAAAAAAGTTTTAAACTTTTTGAAAACATGGAGATCAAGGGTATTAGTACTCTGAAGATGAGGGAAGTAAATGAAAGAATGGTAGAAGATATTTCACATGAACATTTTGGTTATCTGGAAAAAAAAAGAACCCTGATGCTTTATTATATTTTAAAATTATTACTAATCCTACTAGATACCATTGCTCCAGAAATCTGAAACCATATCCAAACTGAAAATATGCTTGCTTTACAGTTGTACATAGTCTTACCTCACTTATATTTGAATCTGTTATCTGCCCCTGCAGGCTCATTATTTTAATCAGTCTATCTTTTATGTTGGGAGGCAAAGGCTTAATGTCTGTGATATATCTGGAAATATTCTTCATGAAGCACCAAAGGCATCTGAAATACAAATATGATATAGTAAATTACACTGTATCAGAACTGATTGTTAATATTTATTTAATACTGTTTGTTAGTACTTAGCCCTTTTATAAAGAGGGTGTACATTTATATTAATGTTTACAAATTAAGCTTCGTAAGATTCAAAAGCGTAGTCTGGATTCAGTTATTTACAAGTTGCTCTTCCTCTTGGAAAAGTGATTTTTTTTTTTTTGAGGGCAGTGTCACTGGCCCTCGTATGTGGGACCCGAACGGGGGTCGCTGGAGTCCAAAGCCAGCGCTTAACCACCACGCCACTTGGCTGGCCCAAGGAAGAGTGATTTTTAACTGCTGTGATTTTTAATCTTTTTTCTCAGCATACCTTATTTACTAAAATGCATTTTAAATTTTTTTAAGTTTTTTATTTTATTTTATTAGTTTCAGGTGTAAAACACAATGCAATAGTTATACTCTTTACCCTCCAAAGTGAAAACCCCCCTCCCCCAGTTCGCCAACCCACTCCCCCCCCATATCATACATATCCATCACAACTCCCCTGACTCCCCTCCACAGTATACTCCACATCCTGTGACCATCCACATATTCAGTTGCAGTTGGCATACAATACTATACAACATCAGCTTCCGGTGTACAGTGCAGTGATCAAGCCTCTACTCCATCCATGAAGTGGTCTCCCTAACAAGACATGTGACTATCAGACACGCCACAAAATTTTTACATTATTATATTCCCTGAACTGTGTTTCATATCCCTGTGGCAATACTGTAGTTGTCTATTTATGCTGTCTAATCCCTTTCCTTTCCCCCCCATCCCCCACCCCCTTCCCAACTAGCAACCCTCAGTTTTTCCTCTACATCTACGAGTCTGTTTACTTTGATCGTTCACTCAGCTCTTCAGACTCCACACACAAGTGAGATCACATGGTACCTGTCCTTCTCCAACTGACTTACTTCTCGCAATATAATAGTCTCTTCACAACATTATCAATTACATTCCCAGAAGTGCCCCCATATCCCTGCGGCAACATTGTAGTCCCACATACACTGTCCAAAACCTTCCCCCTCTCCCTCTTCCCCACTCCCTCCCAGCCAGCAACCATCAGTTTTTCCTTTATATCTGCTTGATATGACTTCAATCTTCTTAAATTGTCTCTCTGGGTTAGCTTGTTTACCCCTTTTGTTTAAAAAAAGCCCTTTTAACATTTCTTGCAATGCTGGCTTGGTGGTAATGAATTCCTTAAGCTTAATCTTTTCTGAGAAGCTCTTTATTTCTCCTTCAATTTTAAGTGATAGCCGTGCTGGGTAGAGCAATCTTGGTTGTAGGCCTTTATTTTGTGTCACTTTGAATATCTCCTGCCACTCCCTTCTGGCCTGCAGAGTTTCTGTAGACAAGTCAGCTGTTAGTCTAACAGGAGTTCCTTTGTATGTAACCTGCTGTCTTTCTCTTGCAGCCTCTAGGATTCTGTCTCTGTCTTTAACCTTTGCCATTTTCACTATGATGTGTCTTGGTGTGGACCTGTTTGGGTTCAGCTTGTTTGGAACCCTCTGCACTTCCTGGGCATGTATGTTGATTTCCTTCACCAGGGTAGGGAAGTTTTCAGTCATTATTTTTGCAAATACATTCTCGACCCCTTGCTTCTTCTCTTCTCCTTCTGGTATCCCTATGATTCGAAGGTGGTTGCGCTTCATCTTGTCCCATAGGGCTCTTAAACTATTTTCATTGTTTTTTATTCTTTGGTCTTTTTGCTGTGCCAACTGGGTGAGTTCTGCTATTTTATCTTCCAAATCGCTGATCCGCTCCTCTGCTTCATCTACTCTACTGGTGATTCCTTCGAGTGTGTTCTTCATTTCAGTTATTGTATTCTTTAGTTCTAACAGGTTGTTTTTTATGGTTTCCCTATCCTTCTTTACGTCCTCGCTAAGTTCCTTAAACATTCTTATCATCAGTGTTCTAAACTGTGTCTCTGAAAGGTTGGATCCCTCTGTTTCATTTGGTTCCATTTCTGGAGGTTTCTTCTGATCTTTTACTTGTGACATGTTTCTTTGTTTCCCCATTCTGGCTGTCGCTCTGGGATTGCTTTGATGTATTAGATAGATCACCAGGAGCCCTGGCTGGATCATGCAGGCACACAGCTCATGGCCCAACACTCCCAGGAAAACTCCCAGTCTCAGCCTGTCCCAATCAGTCGCTCGCAGACCAGGCCAAGCAGCCCGACAACCAGTCACCAGCCTGGCAACTCTGCAAGCGGAGTGCAGAGAGCAGAGATCCGAGGCGGCTTGCGCTCCCGCGTCTCAGTGAGCAGCCTGTTGGAGTCGGATCACTCCCACTAGGCTTTTCCCTTGCAACTCTGCAAGCGGAGTACGGAGAGCAGAGACCTGAGGCGGCTCGCGCACTCCCGGGTTATCAGTGAGCAGCCGTTGGAGCCAGAGGGCACCCGCCCTGCGTTTCCCTGGCAACGCAGTATAAGCCGGGCAGAGGGTGGGGATCCAAGGCCGCAGGCGCACGCGCACGCACACACGCACATCTGCGCCAATTCCACTAGACCAATTAGGTCTCGGACCTGATCCTTCATGGGAGGGCTCAAGCCCGACAAAATGGCGTCCTCCTTACACCACTCGCGTGCAAGCTCTGCACCATGGGAACAATAGTCTAAAAACCTCCAGCATTTGCACCAAAGGTGCTCAGCTCAGTCCGTCCCCGCAGGCTCCCGGCTCACACAGCCACTCCCTCCACCAGGAACCAGGTAAGTGCTCACCGGCGAGCAAGCCCGGGCACCGGCCCCACTGATTCTCCAGCCGCTCTTAGCCTCACTGAGCTGAGCAAAGAGAGTCCTTACTAATTTACTGCCAGCTATCTTAGAACTTCTCTTCCCGGCAAAGGAGCTCTGGCTGGTGAGCTTGGTACGCGGCCCGAGGGGCTCTCCCCCAACCGGAGAAGACTCTCCACAGCTGGAACCTCCCTCACGGGGCTTGCCCTCTCTCGTCTCCGCCCGTCCTACCAGACCTGACGCAGCTTCCTCTTTAAGTTCTTCGTTTAGTGGTTCTGTTCCTCCAGTGTTCTGGGGACCTCCAGGGTTGAATGCTGTATAATTTGCTTGTAATTATACAAGCAAATTATACAGGCAGTTATAACAGCGTCTGGGAGGCAGTTAGCACAGCGTCTGTCTATTGTGCCATTTTACCAGAAGTCCTAAAATGCATTTTAAATAACCAAAAAAAAACTTTTTTTTCTAAGTTAGTCTCTCTAATTCCTAAGGCACAAGATTTCAGTCATATATTCCTAAAAAAATGTTAAACTAGGGACTACTAATTACAAGTTTTATCTGTTAATCCATCAATCTTGTTTTCACTATTTTTCTTAAAAATTATGCAGATGAGGAAATCACTAGAGGAAGAACTATAACCACAAAGATTCCACAAATAGTATAAATCATAGAAATAGGAAACTTAGTGCCAGAATTGTACCCAAGACACATGTAACCAACACATCTCATATGTGGCCTGAAATTCCAACTATCTGAGAAAATCATATGTTAAACACATAAATATAAATCCTATTTAATTTCTGCCTGCAAATATCCCCACATATATTCGTACATAGTTTTACATTTATGAATAAATGTGGGCAGTCATTTGAATTTCTTTTTTAGGATAATCTTTATTTTTTCTTTTCCTCTTTTGGTTGCCTTGGCCTTTCCCTCTCTTATCCTTCCCACTTCCATTAGTTTAATTCTTCACCCTAACAGTGTATGTTCTTTCTTATTTTTCTCTGTGCTTATACAGACACACACTACTCACACATACATTTAAAGGGTGAGATGGGATCATAATTTCCTTACGTGGTAGCATTCTATACTCTTTCTATGCCTTGTTCAATATCTTATGAAATTCTTTAAAGCATTAGTTATAGTTTTAATTCTCCTTTAATGGCTATATAATATTTCACAGTGTGAATGATTTAGTTATTTCCCCACTGATAAGCATTCCACTGTTTCTAGGATATGTTAACACCTGAGTATCTCTGTGTATGTATCTTTGTGCACAAAAATTTATTATATGAATATATAATTATTCATTGATAGTATTAATTCTTCTACATTCTTATATTTTCTACTAAATCTGTAGAAGTCTTAGTTTATAATACTTTTATTTTGAGTTTTACTTTCATGTGTACTAGTTTTTACTAGTTATGTGCATTACTGTTTTAAAATGAAAATTTTCAAAAAATAAAGAAAAATAAAATAGAATGATATAAATTGATGTACCCTAAACCTAGAATTTAAAAATGTTACTATTTTATCATGTTATCAGATATCTTCCTTAAAACACAAAGCATTTCAGATAAAATAAAGCCTACTCAAACTTATTATCTTTATTTCCCTTTGCAGAGGCAACTAATATCCTGAAGTTTTTAAAAGTTCCTGTCCCTGATTTTATTATATATTTAATACTACAGTAAATCCATAAATATCATAGAATACTGTTTTCTATATTTATAAAATATAGAGTAGTCTATTAAGTTTCTATCATGACTGAATTTGTCAATTGTTCATGCAATCATGATAATTTTTTTTTATAAGACTATGGCCTTGGTGGCATATTCATGATCATTACATCTTCTTGTGGAATATTCTTAGATCATTAAGTAGTGTCTCTGTCTACTGATATTAATGTTTGTCACTTCAGATTTTATTCAGTCTGGTTTTAAAATTGCTCCACAATCTTTCTTTGGCTTCTTTTGTTAATATGTTTGTAAGATTCATCTGCATTCATGCAGATAGCTATAGTTCACTTTTATTTTCAGTCTGTTCATGTCCGTTTTTCACTATAGCATAATATTCCACTGTTTCAACAATTTTATTTTTTTTCCCTGAGGGCAGTGTCACTGGCCCTCATATGTGGGACCCGAACCAGGGCTGCTGGCTTCCCAAGCCAGCGCTTAACCACCGTGCCACTCAGCCGGCCCTGTTTCAACAATTTTTAAATCTATCCTACTGTTGATGTACAGTTGGGCAGTTTATAATTTTTTATTATTCCAAACACAATATGAACACTGTTGGACATGTCTTTTTGTGCACATGTGCCTATGTTTCAATTGAATGTAAATCTAGGAGTATTACTAGCTCATAGGGTATGCACATAGTGGCTTAATGTCAAACAGTTTTCCAAAGTGGTTATACTGATTCATAATCCTACCATCAGTCAATAAGAATTCTTGGAATCGACATCCTTGTGAAAACGGTATTGTCACTCTTTTTAATTTCAACCATTTCAGTGAGTGTATACAGTAGCAATGCAATGTGGCTTTAAATTACAATCCCTGATTAATTGAACCACATTTTCATTTCCTATTTTTCCAAAAAGTACAAAATGCTTTATTTTTATTAGTTGGTTACTTGTGAACCATAGAGCATGGAGCTCATAAAAGAAACATTGATAGTGCATATGAGGGAAGATTGGGCTGGTTGAATTGAAGGCCCCTTAATTTTCCTTTATTTAAATTTTTTTTTATTTTTCAATTACAGTTGACATTCAATATTATTATTATTTATTTATTTTTAAGATTTTATTGGGAAATTGAGGGAGGGAAACAGACAAGCTGCTGTTCTTTTGTTCTTCAGTCTAGTTGTGGAGGACGTTGCTTCACTGGCTCATGTTGGTATTATCACTGCACTCTCCAGCTGAGGCAGTTGCTTGCCGGCCATTGGATGGCAGCTCAAGGCAGCTCACAGCAGCTCACGAAAGCTCACACTAGCTGCCAGCCAGCTCCACTGCACTACGCCATCACCAGCGACTCACGGCAGCCCAGCTCCAGGTTGAGCTGTTGTTCACCATCTTAGCTGCAGAGGGAACAGTGTCACTGGCCCTTATATGTGGGATTCGAACCAGGGCCCCGCTGCTCAGAGCCGGCATCCCAAGCCAACACGCCACTCAGCTGGCCCCAATATTTATATTAGTTTCAGGTGTACAGCACTATGGTTAGACATTTATATAATTTATAAAGTGATACCCCCAATTAATCTAGTACTCACCTGGCACTATACATAGTTATTAAAATATTGTTGACTATATTTCCTATGCTCTACTTTATATCTCCATGATTATTTTGTAACTACCAATTTGTATTTCTTAGTCCCTTCAACTTTTTCACCCAATCCTCCAACCCCTCTCCCATCTGGCAACCATGTTTGTTCTCTGTGTCTATGAGTCTGTTTCTGTTTTGTTTGTTCATTTATTTTGTTCTTTAGATTCCACATATAAATTAGATCACATGGTATTTGTCTTTCAGTGTATGACTTTTTTCACTTAGCACAATACCCTGTAGGTCTATCCATGTTGCAGCAAATGGTAAGATTTCATCCTTTTTTATGGCTGAGTAATATTCCATTGTGTATATGTACCACAATTTCTTTATCCAATTGTCTATTGATGGGCACTTAGATTGAATCCATATCTTGGCTATTGTAAATAATGCTGCAATGAACATGAGGTTGCATATATCTTTTTGAATTCATACTTTAAATTTCTTTGGATAAATACCCAGAAGTGAAACCGCTGGGTCATAAAGTCATAAAGTAGTTCTATTTTTATATTTGGGTTGTTTCCACTTTGGGGTTATCATGGATAATGTTGCTATAAACATTCGTGCACAAGTTTTGGGGTAGACATGTTTTCATTTCTCTTGAGAACAAGATTTCAACTGCTGGGTCACATAAACTGCTGAGTCATATGGTAACTATGTATAAACTTTTGAGGAACTGCCAAACTGTTTTCCAAAATAGCTGTCCCATGTTATATCCTGCCAGCAATGTATTAGGTTTCCAATTCTCATTCTTTTCAACATTGGATATTAATTGTCTTTTTGATTATAGCCATCCTAGTGGCTATGAAGCAGTATCTCATGGTTTTGATTTACATTTCACTGATGGCTAATAATATTGAGCATCTTTGCATGTGTTTGTTGGCCATTTGTGTATCTTCTTTACAGAACTGTCTAATCAGATCCTTTTCTCAATTTTAATTTGTGTTTTGCTTGTTATAGGAATCCTATAACAAGCGGACTTTTTTCTTTTAGCACTTTGATTATGTCATCCCACTGCTTTTTGCCTCCACTGTTTCTGGCGAGAAGTCCATTGTAAATTTTATTGCGATTCCCTCATACATGTGTGGTTTTTCTTTGCTGCTTTCAGATTTTCTTTTGGACTGTGGTTTCAGCATTTTTACTATATTTCTATGTATGGATCATTCTGTGTTTATCTTCCAAATTCATTGAGTTAATTTCAATTAATGGAGTTTCTAGGACGTGTTAATTAATGTTTCTCATTAAATCTGGCTTTTAGCTATTATTTCTTCAAAAACTTTTCCTTTCTCCTTTCATTCTGGTACTCCCAACACGTGTATATTGGCATATACATGTATAATGGTGTCCATACTTCTCTGAGGTTCTGTTCCATTTTCTTCTTATTTTCTTTCAGTTCCTCAAAAGGCATACTCTATTGGTGTATCTTCAAATTCATTAATTCTTTCTTCTGCCAGTTCAAATCTACTGTTAAGTCCCTCTAGAGAATTTTATTTCAGTTACTGTACTTTTTCATTTTCCATTTGGTTCTTTTTTATATATAATTTCTATCTCTACTGATATTCTGTATTTGATGAGAAATTGTCGGACCTTCCCTTATTCTTTCATTTTCCTTTTTAAGAAATAAGGTGAAATGAAGGTAATACAAAATTAATCACTTACAGTGTACAATTCAATGGCATTTTGTACATTCACAATGTTGTACAACCATCACCTCTATGTAGCTCTAAAATATTTTCATGAGCCCAAAAGAAAACTGTACCTATTAAGAAGTCAATCCCCATTCCTCTCTCCCCAGTACCTGACAACTACCAATTTGCTTTCTGTTGCTCTGGATTTTATCTATATCAGATATTTCATATAAATAAATTCATACAGTATGTAACCTTTTGTGTCTGGCTTCTTCCACTTAGCATAATGTTCCCAAGGTTCATCCATGTTGTAGCATGTATTGATACTTCATTCCTTTATATGGCTGAATCACATTTCGTTGTATGAATATACCACATCTTGTGTATTGATTCACTGGTGATGAACATTTTGACTATTGTGAATAGTGCTGCTATGAACATTTGTGTACAAGTATTTATTTATTTACCTCGTTTCAATTCTGTTAGGTATATACTTAGGAGTGGAATTGCTCAGTAATATGGTAATTCTATGTTTAACTTTTTGAGGAACTGCCAAACTGTTTTCCCCTTTTCTTCTTTAAGTGTAGCTTCCTTTAGTTCTCCGAACACCTGTATAATAGTTTGTTTAAAGTCCAACATCTGGGTCCCCTCAAAGACAATTTCTGTGGTCTGTTTATTTCCCCTTGTGTATGGGCCATAGTTTTTGTTTCTTTGCTTATCTTGCAATTTTTTTCTGTTTTGAAAACTGTTTAGGGCCGGCCGAGTGGCGCGGTGGTTAAGCGCTGGTTTGGGAAGCTAGCGGCCCCGGTTCGGTCCCACATATGAGGGCCAATGACACTGCCCTCAAAAAAAAAAAAAAAAAAAAAAGAATGGGAAAACTGTTTAGATAACATAATGCAGTAACTCTGGATACAGATTCCCACCAGACTTGTGATTGTGTACTTGCTTATTTGTGTAGTGACATGGCAGAGCTATTTTAGTGAAGTTTATTTCCCTCGCTGCATGCAACCTCTGATGTTGCTCCTTAGTGGGCACAAGCATTGTCAGCCTGGGATGACAGTGGTTTTAGTAGGGCTTTCATTGACTATCTCTTTCTCTGATTATTCTGTTAAGCCTCTATTGGTATTACATCTAGCTGTTAAACATTCACTCATTGCAGATTAACTGCTGTAATGTTTTCAACAATGCCTGGGAGTACAAGTTGTTCCACAATGTCATCCAGCTCACTCTGAACTCCTTCGTGGCATTAGTTTCTGAGGTTTGTTCTGACCTCAAGACTCTTCTTAGATGTCTCTGTCCTGAGTTTTCTCTAGTAAACTTGCTGGTCTATGTTTAGCTTGTATCTTACATGAAGCTATCAGCCTCTTTGTAATTAATACCAAAATCTCCATTGATTTTGAGCGTGCCCTTAGGCCAACCCTCTGTTTCAAATAAAGTCAGTTTCTTGAGAGCTTTGGTAGTCTTTGTTTTGCACACCGGAAAAAAAATCTCCAAGCCACAATTTCAGAGCTGGGAGCAGGGGTAATGATATGCTTCTCTCTGAGTGACACTTCTAATTTAGGAGCATGATGCTGGGCAGTAGCCTCTGGTTTTCTTGGCTTGCCTCTCCTAGGATGGAACCTCCATCCATGAATGAGCTGGGATGAGGGAAATTGAGACCCCAATATTCTCAGCATAACATGCTGAGATACAGCCTCTCCCCTATGAGTGGGTGACAGGTGAAAGTAGCAATCTCCCAACTTTCTAGCCATACTCAACTATAATTTAGCCTGTGATCATGTATCGAGGTAGGCGGGTAATGAGAAACACTGGCATCCTGTTCTTCCAAAAGGTACTGAAGCCCTCAACTGGGGGCTGGGATGAGGGGTAACTTCATCACCTTTGCTACACTCACCTGGAGTGAAGCTTCCAGTCAAGCTGAACTGGGAGTGGTGGTACAGGGAGAGAGCAGCTGTAGTTGAAATGACACAGACTGTCACTGTTCTTACTGAGTTAGATTATCTTGAATGAATGTTTATTCATTTGCTGAATGCCCTTAGGAGGATTTCCAGAGTTCAAGTGGTTGTTTTTGTTTTATAATTTTCAGCATTATGCTTATTTTACTGGGGTATAGGTCCATGAAGCTCCTTATACTGAGAACTCTCATCAGTCATCTCATCCATTTAACAATCATCTGGATCCCATTAATAGGAAACTCAGTTTCTTTTCAAATAAATTGGTCTTTTTTTTTTTTTTTGAGGGCAGTGTCACTGGCCCTCACATGTGGGACCAAACCGGGGCCGCTGGCTTCCGAAGCCAGCGCTTAACCACAGCGCCACTCGGCTGGCCCTGAATTGGTCTTTTAAGTGTGTTTACTTTGGGGTACAAACTTCTTCTATCTCATTGGATTCCAAAAAGTTTTTATTATATATGTGTGTGTGTGTGTGTGTTATACTTCCCCATGGGATTTGGGGAAGAAGAGGAACAGAGGCAAACATTAATGCTTATGCTGCTTGTTGTGCTATGAGTAACAAAGTCCTTTGTCTCTAGCCAAGGAATCTTGTGTCTTCTGCCAGCATCCATGAAGCAGTAGCAGTCTAATCTATTAGAACGTAAGTAAGGTAAAATCAAATCCTAAATCTGACAGTTTGGTAATGAGAATTGGATGCTGACAGAAATATGGCTTTATGAAAGAGGAAGGACAAAGTCCTGAGGAGGCAGGTTTGGGGATACTGGGAGACTCCCTGAGGTTTGGAAGCAAATGCTTTCACACAGTTGGTGGGTGAAGTGGAAAGGAATAAGAGTTCTCCACTGTCCTGCCTGATGATGAGGCTGAGAGATGAGATTGAAACAAGCCACCAAAATGGTGTTTTGGTTATTGCTCACTCTCTTCTATATGGGAGAAGGAAGGGATGTTATTAATGACAATTAGGGTAGCAAACCCTGTCCTTCAGTTGAAAGGCAACACTGTATTGTGACTTCTGAGTAATTAAACCCTAATGCTGAAATAAATGGTATCTGTAGTAAGGATCTTGCTATTTAACAGATTAATTTATTTTGCTGAGCCATAGGGAGCAGCCCCTCAAAATAAAAGTGAATGATAAAGACTTGTGTAACAGTACAAAGCTAGATGCTCATGTATTTTGCTCCCATCACAGTCCCATGTGACTGATGACGGTGATGGGGTACTTAGCATAAAAGTGGTCAAAATTACCAAGGACTGTAGAGTAAAATGCAATGGTATGCACAGGGGCAGAAAGAAAGGGAACTCTGGGCTGGGATGATCAATGGAAGGTACCCAGAGGAAGAATCAGTGCCTATGCTCAGGTCCCAATACTGCAGTGGGGGCCACGGGAGGAAAAGAGCATTCTTGCCACTCCCAGTATTCCCTGTGGGTTAACCTCTCCCACTACTCGGCATTCCCCACACCAATAGCGAGGGAACAGCATAGTCTCCTGTTGGCTGTTGCTGTAATTCATAACTTATGCATGCATTAAGCTCCTTGATGTCTGATACCTTAGAGGGGAAAGACACCCAAATTCAGCTGATGGGGTTTTGGTAAAGTTCTCAGTGGGGAAAAGAAGCTAAAGTGATCTTATAGGTGGAGACCTTTGGGTCTAACAATATTCAACACTTTTGTTGAAGTGTAACATGATTATACTTCCCTAGTCCGAAAGTATTAGAGCTGATTCTCCTGTTTAGGACTGCCACATGTAGAGGTAACAGGGAATATGTAACTAGCCTCCTAACCTACCACTGTCCCCTGAGGATCCCAGTAGAAACAATATAGAATCTCAAGAGGAAAAAGGGAAATCACAGCTTGAAAGACTTTAGCTGCCAGAATATTCAGACAAGCCTTTCTCAAGTACAGGCATACCTTGGAGATATGGCAAGTTTAGTTCCAAATTACAATTGAGCAAATACTGAAATATAGTGAGTGACATGAAATTTGTTGGTTTCCCAATGCAGATAAATGTTTACACTATACTCTAGTTTATTAAGTGTGCAATATTATAGCATTATGTCTAAAAATGTACATACTCAGACTTTAATATGCAAATACTTTATTGTAAAAAAATGATAACCATGGGCCAGCCGAGTGGCGCGGTGGTTAAGTGCTGGCTTGGGAAGCCAGCGGCCCCGGTTCGGGTCCCACATATGAGGGCCAGTGACATTGCCCTCAAAAAAAATAAATAAATAAATAAATAAAAAATAAAAGCTAACCATCATCTCAGCCTTTTGCGAATTATAACGTTTTTGCTGCTGGAGGGTTTTGCCTTGATGTTGGCGGCTGCTTAATGATCAGGGTGGCAGTCACTGAAGGTTACAGTGGATGTGGCAATTTCTTAGAATAAGAAAACAGTGACATTTGCCACATTGATTGACCCTTTATGAACAATTTCCCTGTAGTATGTGATGCTGTTCATAGCATTTTACCCACGTAGAACTTCCTTTAAAATTGGAGTCAATCTGGGGCTGGCCAAGTGGCTCAGCTGGTTAAGAGTGTGAGCTCTGAGCAACAGGGTTGCCGGTTCGATTCCCATATGGGCCAGTGAGCTGAGACAGAGTTGGGCTGCCACTGAGCTGCCAGCTCAACTGGTGAGAGCATGTGCTCCTAACAAGGCTGCCGGTTTGATTCCCGCATAGGATGGTTAGCTGCACCCACCCCCACCCACAAATAAGATTGACAACAGCACGTTGAGCTGAGCAGCCGTGAGCTGCTGACAGGCAGCTGGATGGCGACTGGACTTGGAGCTGAGCTAGCTGAGCGCTCCACAACTAAGACTGAAGGACAACATCTTGGCTGTTCCTCTTTGCCAATTCCCCCAATTAAAAAATCTAAAAAAAAAAAAAAATGTTTCTATGTTAATAAATCACAAATTGTTACGCAAAATTTAGAAGATCTTAAAGATCAGATACCAATCTTTCATCAAACAGGCAACACTTCTTTCATTGATTTAATTAAATCTTGGCTCCAGAAATGTCTACCCCAGGGAATTTTTCAACGCCGGGTTATTATTCTCCTCATAATCATCATCTTAACGTCCCTAGTGCATTATATATCCTCTCAAAAGTTTTAAATGCCTTTCAGCAACCACTCACACATCCAGTGTAATCTATCAGGATCACACAACTTGAAACATTCAATATCCCATCACCGGCCGGCCGAGTGGCGTGGTGGTTAAGCACTGGCTTGGGAAGCCAGCGGCCCTGGTTCGGTTCCACATATGAGGGCCAGTGACACTGCACTCAAAAAAAAAAGAAGAAGAATAATAAAAATAAAACACAGGCTTTATATATAAAAAAAATATATCCCATCACCCACGTCCAGGATGACTAAGCACTATAGGTAACAGTGATTACAAGACCATCCATTCCAATGACTACACGGACAGCGGCAGTCTGAGTAACACTATATTGGTTCACCCTCGTAACTCGCTGAATGACCAAAAGGGGGTAATTTTCAAAGTAAAATATAACGGAGGCCATGCTTGAAAATCCCCCAAGCTGGGCCGGCCAAGTGGTGCATTGGTTAAGCGCTGGTTTTGGGATGCCAGCGGCCCCGGTTCGGATCCCACATGAGGGCCAGTGACACTGCCCTCTACAGCTAACAACAGCTCCACCTGGAGCTGGGCTGTGCGAGCCCCGGTGATGGTGTGGGCTGCAGCCCCTGCTGCAGTGGGCTGCCACAGGCTACAGTGAGTGGCCCGCAGCCAGCGTGAGCGGCTGGCAGCCAGCGTGAGCTGCCAATAGCGGCAGTGAGCGACATCCAGAGGCCAGCGACCGATCTGCCCCATCCGGGAAGAGCGCAATGACGATACCAACAGTGAAGCAGCGTCCTCCGCAACTAAGCTGAAGAACAAAAAGACGGCAACTTGTCTGTTCCCCTTCCCCGATTCCCCAACGCTGTTCCCCTCCGCCAATTCCCCAATAAAATCTTAAAAAAAAAAAAGAAAAAAGAAAATCCCCCAAGCTGACCAAACCAGGTAGCCCACATAAGCGAGAAACGCAATCTAGTGTATTTCATGAACAAAACAAAATTTAACAGGTTATTTCTTGTAACTGCCTCTGATACTTAAAATAGTCTTCCTAAAATAGAATAAAATAACCACTTTTCACAAACCCCCTGCTGTCTGTAAACTCCCACGGTGAAAACCATCTTAAATAACTTCCTTCATTCCCAGTTTATAAGCCGTCCTGTAACTTCACACCTCTGAGCTACCTGTTTCTCCCTTAATAAAACAGTCATACCAAGGAAAGCTCTCTGAAATTTCTTTTGACACTAGGCATCCTTCTAAGGACTTCACGTAGGTCACATTTATTCCTGACGCCAGCTCCACGAGATAGTTTCCGTATGTCACACTAATTTTATAGGGCAAGGGCTCGGGCACAGAGACTGCTGCCCTCCCAGCCAGGGTCACACAGCCCGAGACTGGCGGAGCCGGCGGCTGAACCCCGCAATCGCAGTCAAGCCTCTGTGCTGCCTCCAATGCATCCCAGCTACAGTATCTGGGCGGAACTCTGCGGCAGGATTTTGGCAATCCCATCCAGTGTTTTGTTCTCCCAAGGCTCTCAGCTCCCGTCACACACAGGCCTCTGCCTGGAAACACAGGGGTGTCGAGCTGTCAAGGCTGACTGGGAATTCGGACACCCACCCGGAGGCGCCCAGGGGAGAGGACAGAGGGGCAGCCCTGCCCGGCAGCCCACTTGGACGCAACGGTCTTCAACCAAGAGGCGGCTACCCAGAAACCCAGGAAGAGAAACACCAGCGGGACGTCTATGAAGGTCCGGAGGTGGGAAGGGGACGGGAGGGAAAGCAGCAAACGGCACATCCGGACGATTGCGATACTGGGCCTGGGCGAACAAGAGGCGGGAACAGGGTGGACTCACAGATCCAGGAGCTGACTGACCGACCGCGGGTTGGGCATCGCGGCGGTTCGCCGAAGCCTCTTCCGCGGTCCCGGGGACTGGCGACACCGGCCAGAGACCGTCCTTCAACTCCCGCCCCTCACACAACGTTTAGCGCCCAGTGAGGATGCACTTCCGGCGACTGGGGCGGGGCCACGCTCGGGACTGCAGAAGCTAAGCATCAAGAATTCTTGGGGGCGGAGCCTCTGAGAGCTTCGAGGAAGGGGGTGGGGGGGTTGATAAAATATAGAGGAGCCCTAAGATCGCGTGAAGCACTACGGGAATTGTAGTTTTTTCACTTTACTGGCTCAGACTCCCGGTGTTTTCCCTGTAGTGCCGCCCTCCCGCAGCCTAGCCGGGCACACCTGAAGTCGCATATTGCTGAAAGGGCTCTGCTCTTACTAGAGGGATGCGTTTGATGCTGGGCCGTCCGTTTGATGGTGCACATCCGAGAGTCTTAACTTAGATACAGACTCCATGACCGGCAAACCGAGCATTTTAAAAGATCCAGGAGTGACTGCCCTTTACCCAACACTTTATGTGAAGCGAACTCTGAATTACGTGCTTTCAGTATTAACAATATTCATTTAATCCTATGAAGTTGGAATTATTTAGCTTTATTTTATAGAGGAGGACATTGCATGCCAACAAAAAAAGCTCGAAAATAATTTCATCATGGAGGTAGGGGTTTTATGTTCAAATCAGAAAGGATTCTAAATGTCCACTAAGCATTGACCAGAGGCTTTGATTAGAAATAATGATAAAGAATTATTAAAGGATCTTAGGCTATTCAAGTCAGAAACACAACTCGGCACTACCCATAGTGTTGCAAGGAGGAAAGAAAAGTTGAGAGGTTTTTATTATTATTAAACTTTTTTTATTATTACAGTGTATTTGGCATATAATATTATATTAGTTTCAGGGGTACAACACAGTGATTTGACACTTATTTATCTTGTGTGATCACACTAAGTCTAGTAACCATGTGTCACCGTGCAAAGTTATTTCAATATTAAGCTGAGGGATTTTCTAGCAAAATTCACATTCTTGAGAATCAGTCTTGCATTCTCAGTCTTTGGATTAGTTCAAGATGGTAATCGGCCAGGTGTCAGGCGGTCTGGATGATGAATGTCAGGTGGTCTGGAGTCGTGAACATTCTTTCCTAAGTTCTTCAGAGGGTTATCAGAGGGTTATCTGTAGCGTGTATTTATGTTGTGGATGAAAAAGAGGCCACATACTAAACCTGACAAGCTTGGAAGGCCTGCACGGTTGACCTTACAGACACAGAGACCAAAAGCAACCACACTGTGGTCTGAATGTAAATTTTCCTAACTAACAGAGGATGATGGTGGGTAGTCACGTCCTAGGCTTGTGGCTTGTTTGATAAGGATCAGTCTTAACCTTTGAAATTGTCTATTGTCTTTGTGCATCTAAGATAACATACCTTTGAAATGTCAGAGTAATTTTCTTTTCCAGACAACTCGAAAGCACAACTGCGGGCATCAGAGTACAAGACCGCAAAAGCCCTCATTGTTAACTTGTTGCCCGCATACCATCTCTGTGCGCTCTAAATGTTAACTCTCCTATACCCACCAATGTAAAAGAAGCATGTATCTCCCCATTTTGCTTTTCATCCAGTCTCAGAGAGTTCCCCACTTTGCTTCCTCCCGCCTCCCTAAACTAACACCAATGAATTTCATGTAACCTTACGTCTCCTCCTTTGATTCTAATGTATAAAATAAATTGCAAAACTGCCATTCTCTGGAGTATTTTCTCAATCCGTTGAGATTTTGCTTCCCAGCAATTGTCATCAGTTTGACTCAAACGAACTCTTGTAACACTGTCTTTGGGACGTATGTTCATCGTATATATATAAGTTCAGTGGTGTCTGAACTTTCCAGACACCACTGAAAAGTTCAAAAGTTTAAGTCCCCAGGCTAGTTAAAACAAGAGTAAAATTGCTTTGTCATGCCTCAGCCTACTTGATTTTAAAATTTAGCAACTTGACACCATTTTATTTCTTCACTCTTTCCTTACAAAGAAGGAACACCTCTCTCCAGGTGGAATTATCTCTCCTTGGATATGTTGCAGAGTATGTGCTACTTTTTAGTGCTTTTTCATTCTTCCTTATAGATTAATTTGTTGTTTATATTAGTGTTTTCCCTTTGTAAGCTCTTGAAAGCCTGAACCCAGTCTTGTTCATCTCTTTAGGATGCTGTTCATTCATCAACACAAATTTATCAAGCACTGAAGGAGAGAAGGAATCATACTGGGTGCTGAGGATTCAGTGGTGAACACTTGTACCAGACAAGTAAAAGGACAATCAGAATAATTGTTCAATGCTAAGATGGAGTTAGTTCTATGACAGCACCCATGGAGGGGTGGGCAGAGCAGATCAAAGAAAAAAGAGTGGTCTGTTAAGGACTTCAGTTGGTTCAGGATGGCTACAGTGGAGAGTGGTGAGAGATGAGTGTAGAGCAAGGGTTGGCAAACTTTTTCTATGACGGGCCAGACAGTAAATATTTTAAGTTTTGTAATCCATACTGGTTTAGTCACGACTGTTCATTTTGTATCTCAAAAGCAGCTACAGAGATTATGAATGGGTAGGGTAGTATTCCAATAAGCCTTTATTTATGGACACAGAAGTTTGAATTGTATAGTTTTCAGTATCATGAAATATTCATCTTTTGATTTCTTTCAACCATTTAAAAGTATAGGAACTTTAAATGGTATAAAAACAGGCAGTGGGGTGGATTTGGCTGACTGGTGGTTTGCTCTCTCCTGATCTAAGAAGCTAAAATGGGCCTGATAGCCTGTGTTATGGAAAACAATTTAGGCTTTATCTGGAGAACTTTGGACAGAGTCATAGCATGTTCTTTTAAGCAGACAGAAAATACATTAGAAAGATGAGTTTTAGAAAGAACTCTAAAGCTGTT
Source organism: Aselliscus stoliczkanus (assembly GCA_033961575.1). NCBI lineage: Eukaryota > Metazoa > Chordata > Mammalia > Chiroptera > Hipposideridae > Aselliscus > Aselliscus stoliczkanus. The sequence goes on along the minus strand of CM066727.1, from coordinate 165,604,345 downwards.
AAGTGCTTAGTGAATTGTACAGGACACAGGTTGAAGCTCAGAAAACTGATGGGAGTCTTGATGACATCTTAAGCTAACGTAATAGTGGAATGAACAGATTCAAGAGGTAATGCAGGTAGAACTGACAGTATTTAGAGATTGATTGGGGGTGGGGAGGGGAAAGTGAAGACGCAAGGGTAAATTCTAGGTTTTGGAGAATTGGGTGGCATATGATGCTGTCATTTATTGAGCTGAGAGGATTAGGTTTTTTGCAGAGGGGGGGAGATTATTTAAATTTTGGACATGTTGCTACAGCAGTTCCATGCCCAGCCCGAGCTGAGGTGCTGCTGAGCTGCCAACAGGTGGCAGGATGGCTCAGCTAAAAAAGAAAAAAAAAAAATTTTGGACATGTGGATTTCGAAGTGTATATAGAAAATATAGACTTGGAGCTATAAATCTGAACATTGTGCTGGTTTGCTTTTAAAGAAGATGTCAAATAGCAGTGGCAGTACATGCATTTACTTATGAATACAGTAAGTTTGTGGAAGAATCCTCTGTTGCTTTGGGAGCCAATTAGATTTTGGAAGACCATGTAAGACCTTGACAGGATAAGGACAGGACTTCATGGTTTTTCCTATCTGCTGAGTTTTTCAGCTAGAGTGCTGCACAGCTGTCCATCTGACTCCCACTGATTGCCTGATTCCTCAAGATGAGGAGAACGCAGGTCACTGTCCCCGTAGATATGAGGTGTTCAGCTTTGAGTGCCTGCATTCTTCTCGATGGTCAAAAAAAGTAATCATAGCTGGGGTTTTTTTCCTTTAAGAAAATACCAATTACCTACCAAGGTACGTTAATAATTACATAACAAGGTAAGTCCTAATTATTTCTAGCCAGTCATTTTAAAGGTCAAAGATGTGTAAGCCCTCATGAGATCATTATTGTTAGAACTATTTTTACAATGATTTTCCTGGAAATTTTAGGGCCTCCTGCAGTATCTACAAACCAGCTTCTCAGATACTTAGCATAACTGTGTCAAGAATTTATTTTGAGTCTCTTGCCACTGAATAAGGTAGATCTGTTGTACATGTGGTTACCTTGGCATACTTATTTCATCCATTCCTTATTTTATAGCAGCCATGTAGTTTGGGGAATTAATCCTATCTTTAGAGGTGGGTCTAGATTAAACTAATCAGTGATTACTGCAGTGATTGATTGGAAGATTAACAGGCCTAAACCAATCAGGAAATCACCATATTTCCTCAGCCACAGGAATAGGTTCAAGAATGGGCACATGGGCATGTGACCCTTTTGGGGCCAATAAGAAGGAGGAAAAGTCACCCCAATAAGTTTTAATTAAAAATAAATAACAGGGCCGGCCGAGTGGCACAGTGGTTAAGAGCTGGCTTGGGATGCCAGCAGCGCTGGTTCGGATCCCACATGAGGGCCAGTGACACTGCCCTCTAAAAAAAAATTTAAAAAACAAAACAAAACAAAAAAACAAAAAAAAATAAATAACAATGAAAAAAATTGTATCACTCTCATAGGGTTATTACAACAATTAAAGGAGTTAAGGGATACAAAGTAAAAAAAAAAAAAAAAAAAAGGAGGAGGAAAAGTTTTGCTGAAGATCTCTGGGAAAGAAGTTTCCTTAAATTTATGACAATGCTTTGTGAAGCAACACACACTCTTTTCTCAGCATTGTCATGTTGAATGAAATTAAACAGAGGAAGACAGAGTAAGAGAACCACCCCTCCTCTCTACTGTCAAATGACAAAAATAAGACAATTTAGCAATGAGTTGGATGTCCTTTTGTCACATTATACCCTGCAGTGTGCCTCCATGCACCTATTCATAAAGATATATCATAACTTCAATATTATGCCTACTATATATATATCCCTGTTTGGCACCAAAGAATGGCCGGTTAGTCACTGACGGGTAAGATCCCATGAGATGGACAACCCAAGCCAGACACAGTCGCGTGGGTGCATATGAGTGCTAGTGGGTACCAACAGGAGGAATCACGAGTTGACAGAAATAGGGTGTAAACCCCTTGCTTCAGGGTCTGGCAGCCAGCCTGTGAAATGACCTATTGATATGATAATGTTTGTCCTCCTTGCATTCCTATCAGTAAGCCTTAGCAGAAGGAGTTCTGTCTCTTAAGAGGTGCATGACAATAACCTCATGGGACCTCCGGTAATGGCAGCTTGCAGGTGTGGGTGATTTGGCCTTGAGCTATGTTTTTGGGCGTGAGACTCACAGACCGTTGAAGCTACATTGAAGCTACATTGACCCTTGCTTATGTGTAAGATAATAAAAGGAACGGTCAGGCCCGATTCAAGGCCGCAGTCCACAAGGCTGGGGTCCCCTACCCCAAACTGTTTTCTGTATTTTGTGTCTCTCTCTTTTCCTTAACCTTTCGCCGTCCCTTCTCCACACCCACCTAGCCCAGTCGTGTGGGACGCGACATCCTTTAATCAAGGGAAAACAATCCTAGATTGGGGGCATACAATACCTCACAAGCAGTGGAGTACTCTTCCCAAAGGATGTTTTGGCAAGAGTGAGTTTAATGGAACATTTGAAGCAGCAAAAAGAAACTGTATGATTGACTAGGAGGGTGGAAATTTACATATAAGGCTAGCAGCTCATTAGGGAATAAGTAAAAAGTATTTGGCTTAAGTTGATTGGCTGGGGTTGCATATCTGGGAATAGGGAAATCATTACAGATTCTTGGCAGTTGGGGATTGGCTGGCTCAATAAACTGCACTTCTGCTCAAGCAAAGCATTTGTAGGAACATAAAGTTATCCATGTTTTGGTTTGCTGACATGACACCCTGGGCAGGAGCAGCTCCATCATGGGCTAGAAATTTACTTCAACACTTAGTTTCTGTTACATAATTCACTTAATCCCCTTTGTTGTTGATTAAAATCAGTGGAATTGAATTTTTGGTATCTTGCTGTCAAAAACACCCTAACAGTTACATATTCATAGCAGCAGTAACCAGCATATAGATGAAAATTTAAGGTATAGGAATAGATGAACTCACCCAACAGGTGTATATAAAATGAGAACAACAAGTCCTTGGAGAGAGAGCTGATGAGCAGCAATTGGCTGGCAATTGACACTGAGAAGGAGCACACAAAAAGGTAGGGAAGGGCTGGCCAAGTAGTGCATTGGTTAACAGCTGGCTTGGGATGCCAGTGGCCCCGATTCAGATCCCACACATGAGGGCCAGTGACACTGCCCTCTACAGCTAACAACAGCTCCACCTAGAGTTGGGCTGTGTGAGCCCCAGCGACGGTGTAGGCTGCAGCCCCTTCTGCAGTGGGCTGCCATAGGCTACAGTGAGCAGCCGGCTGCCAGCGTGAGCTGCCAATAGCCGCAGTGAGCGACCATCCAGAGGTGGCGACCAGTCTGCCTCATCCGGAAAGAGCGCAATGACGATACCAACATGGGCCAGTGAAGCAACGTCCTCTGCAACTAGACTGAAGAACAAAAAGACAGCAACTTGTCTGTTCCCCTTCCCCAATTCCCCAACACTGTTCCCCTCCCCCAATTCCACAATAAAATTAAAAAAAAAAAAAGGTAGGGAAAAAAGTAGTGGGGTGCTAGAAGATAAACATGACCCAAATTGTTCCATGCTGCAGAGAGGTCAAATAAGATAACACTTCAAGGTAATTTAGCAACAAGAAGGTCATTGATTGTCATTGAGGTGGTGGTGGAGGATGTAGCCTGATTGTAATGGGAAGAATGAATGGAAAGCCAAGAAATGAACACATAAGTAGCCCAACTCTCATAATAAATACCTGTTTAAGTGAATTGCTGATTCTATTTAGTCTTATCCTGAGAAGAAAAGTAGATGATATAAGGGCATTAACTCTAATTCAAAGAAAGTAAAATGGGACAATTCGGAACTATTACTTATGGACCTTCTAAGTGTCAAACATGGTAAATACTTATATGATCTCGTGTAATCATCAAACAAGTATGCTACGTTATAGATGAAAGTGAGAGCTTTCCCAAATAAAAAGGTCTGTCAGACTCCAAAAACCGTCTTCTTCCTACTCCATTTGGGTGCTCAGGAGAGAGGTTTATGGTACATCCAAGACCAGCAATATTACCTGCAGAATCCCTTTTAAAAAAAAAAGTTATTAAGAATTTCAAGATGGTGATAGAACATTAAACCAAGGGCAGGGCCTTGTGCAACTACACAAGTGGCCATCCATGAAGATGGATGCGTCCAACCTCAGGACTTCCCAAGAAAATCAGTTCCGACTACTGACTTTTCAGGAACTCCCTGTTAAAGTGAATTCAGAGACAAATACGAACATGGGAACATTTTTACTAGCAGTTGAAGGGAACCAGGCTTCAAGAAGTAGTGGCTCTTCAAATAGAATAAGAGGGATTTATAGCTAGGATGATACGGCAGATATTTATTCCTCAGATATGGCTGTTGACAGTTCAGATTGAATAAGAACAATATGTTCCCGTCTTTTGGTATGGAAAACAGGATGTTATTGTTTTTGTGGCTTATCTTAGGAGGCAAAGTTTTCACAATTTCCTCTTAGTCAAGACTTTTAGGACATTCCTGTTATTCATGGCTTATCTTGGAATGCAAGGTTATTAAGAATGGAAGTCTTTTCTGGTAAATGGTAAATGATTTATGGACAGGACAAGGTTAAGGGTAAAATGTCATTTTCTCTTTCTCATTTCTTGGCTTGCTGTGTCCACTTCACTGTAGTTTCCTCTAGCTCAGAACCTTCTCCACTTCCTACCCTAGATACCATATAAAGAAAACGTTATTATAGCTAGTTCCTCTGGGTAGGTTACATAAAAATGATAAGCAATATTACTTTCCTTAAATCATGCTATTTATTCCTAGTGTATCTGTGTATAAAAATATAATAACTATATTAAATGATTAAGTATAGCTCATTTTAGCCTGCCTACTGCACTGTACATCTGAAGCTGCTGTTGAATAATATTGTATGTCAACTATAATTTAATATATATAGTCACAGGATGTGGAGGCGGTGGATTGAGAAGGGGAATTATCACTTTGTGAGGGGTGAAAAGTATAACTATTACATTGTTTTGTATACCTGAAACTAAATATATATATCATTATATATATATATATATATATATATATCTTATGATTATATATATATATATATATATATATATATATATATATAAATAATCTTGGGTCAATAAGAATAAGTGTGCATACCAAGTAGATGGCAATAAATTGTTGTTCAAATCATCTTTATATGTCATGTCTCAAAATATAAGAAGAGGTTATGAGTTAGGCTCTTCACTCTTAAGCCTTCCTGCTTATATTTTGATTCAAAATATAACTCTTTTAATGTTAATTTTTCAATTAAGTATAACATATACATCATCACCTATTATTAACTCCAAATCATTTCAATTGGTTATTAAAGTGTCCAGAATAGGCCTAAGATGGAGTCACATATGCTAAGCCCCACATCTGCAAACTGGAATTTAGCTGAGTTTCTATGCTCAGCTCTCTCAGAAAAGGAAGTCCTAGGAAAACCAATCAGTGCTTACTTGCTTAACACAAGTTACATGAACCTGCTCCTAGACTTTCCTTTGCTCCGTATAAAGAAAGTAGCCCTGCTTAACAATCAGCAAATGCCCAGTATACCTTCCTTCTCACTTTGTCTGTAGACATTTCTTGCCTTGTACAGCTCTTCAGAGCTCCTCTCAATCTCCTAGATTGGATGCTGCCTCACTTATTAATTGCTGAATAAAAGCCTACTACATCAGTAAATTGTCTGTGTCTTTTGACATTTTTAATGATAACTGTGAAAATTTTTGAGTGGTTAGAATAATGCCTTTCACATGGTAAACATTTTACAAGTTCTAACTTATTTAATCCTTAAAGTAACCCTGATTGGTAGGTATTTTTACCATTATCACCTATTTTCCAGATGAGGAAACAGAGGCCCAAAGAGATTAAGAAACATGCAGAAAGGGCTGCAGCCTACACTGTCACTGGGACTCACACAGTCCAACTCCAAATGGAGCTGTTGTTAGCTGTAGAGGGTAGTGTCACTGGCCCTCATATGTGGGATCTGAACTGGGGCCGCTGGCGTCCCAAGCCAGCTCCCAACCAATTCACCACTCGGCCATCCCAGTACTGTCCCTACATTTTAAACATAAAAACTTTTGAAAGTCTTCACAATATAATAAAATACAGTAAGTCTCCAACTTACAAACATTCAAGTTGCGAACAAATTGCAGAAATAGCTCATGTGTCTGCTGGACATTGTCACAGTTGTGCTGCTGTGTGCTTATTGTGCTGCTGTGTGCTTACTGTACTGTGTGATAGTGTACAGTAGAACAGTGTTCAATCAGAGCCCAGGATGTCCAGAAGCAAGAGGAAAAGCAGTGGTGATGTGGAGAGGACTGCTAGGAAGTACAAAGACTCACTTTGTCAGACTTACGAACGAGTTGGACTTACGAACGTTCTCCTGAAATGCAACTTGTTTTCTAAATCGAGGACTTAGTGTATAGATATCAGAGATGTAGAGCTAAAGGATAGCATAGCTATAATTTATTCCAGCATCTTAATTTTACAGTTTGGGACACTGTTTCAGAAAAGTTGACTGATTTTTTCAAGATTTCTGATCAGACAAATGGCAAAGATGGAACTAGAACCTCAGTTTGCCAATCTCTTGACCAATATATTTTTTAAACCTGATCTTTAGGTTATAACTCTGAATGGGGCTGAAGATAAACAGAATAAAGATAAGCCAGATGAGCCATTACTTTATTATTCTAACATGTGCAGGTTATTTTCAAACGCTCATGAATTTTTGTGCATTGTTAAAATTTTCCGTTGGCTCATCATTGATTTAATTTGGTTCTAGTCTATTGTGGATAATAAAAAAAAGTAATACTCTTCTTCCTACCTTCTAAGTTCCTCTAGCTGGACTAATAATCAAATTAACAGAGATTAACAGGAGAAAATCAAATTTTAATATATTCAAGGGAAATTCACATAAGCATGAAAATTCCAGAGACAGTGAGGCAACATGGTTTATATGACATTTTGGACTAGGGAGAAAGGTGGGGAATGGGGTCTTAGATTTAAGAAGTGAGAAAATTTGATTTACATGTAGTTGAGGAAGAATTAAAAACACAAGACAGACAAATTCTTGCTGGGAAACCCAGAAACAATGGGACACCACGGGTATCTAGCTAACAGGCCCCTCCCTACCAGAAGCCCTTCTACTACCATATTTAATTCAAATTAGGCTAGTCAGGCTAAGGTGAACATACTAACATTTCCCTTTTGGTAGTAGGTCTTTCAATAGGAATGTCTTAGGCAGGAAGTGGGAGGGTCATGTCTTATTTCTATAACCACCTTAAATCAATACCCCAAAATGGCAGCTTCAGAGTGGCAAAACTTTGGTTCCCTTCACTGTAGACCTGTGTCTTTCAAATTCCCAGAAATTTGAGGCATACAATGTATGACTCAGGATCCAGGCAGGAGAAACTGGGCAAGATCAAACAGGATAAGCAAGGAGATATTAATAAAGAGGTTGTTTACAAAGGTATGGGTGGAGTTACGGGAAAGCGGGGTGTAATGCCACGGGTAACACTGGAGCTCCTCTCCTGCCCCAGCAGGTGAACACTGGATACGGTGAGACTGAAAAGGAACAATCATGGAGCCACAGACAGGCGGTTCATACCACTATATTCTCGATGGTGGCTGGTAGAGATGTAGGAAGGGGGAAGCAACATCTGCCAACACCCCAACAAGGGATCTTCCTTCATCACAGTCCCAATGGTGGCCTGTTGGGGCACAGGAGGCGACATCTATGCATCTGTCATTATCTGCAATATCTACACTTGCTGGAGCAGCCACAACAGTTATATAGCATATAGAACTTACAGCCAGCTAGTTACAGAAGTGCTTGCCCAGGGATGCGTCCTGCCCATGCATGGGCAGCCAGTAACCTTGTAAGCAGGGCCGAGAACCTGGGAACTGCTCTCTTGGACCCAGTCCAAACACCTGTGAGGCGAGAGCCTGGGAACTGCTCTCCTAGTGACCTTGTATGTAGGGCTAAGAGCCGGGGAACTGCTTTCTTAGAAACCTGTCACAACAAGGGGTAAGGATGGTTTAGTACCCAAACCTAGCAATAGCAGGAAGCTCTTACTTCTCCTTGTCCTGAAAAGGTGGGGAGGGAGCAGTTACCAAAAACCTGGAGAGAACAGCCATAGGGGAAGCCATCTATAAGGAGCTATGGCTTTTGGGTCAGTAAAAGGATATAGCCAGGCTATGGCAACCCAGCCAGGAGGGAGCTGGAAGAATAAATACTCTAATGCCTTCTCCATTCTCCTTTTCCTCTCCTGCTGGTGCCTCTCATATCTTCAACCAAACCAGAAGTTAGAGGTCAAGGATCCCAGTTTATGCAGTCTATAAAAGGAGGCCTGTTAGGGCCCAGAGTAGAGGATAAGAGTGGAAAAAATCCAACTCATAAACAGACCACTGATTTTTAGATAAAGTAATTAAATATTACAAATATTTTGAAAATTAGTAAGAATAATAGCTTACTCTGAGCCAAAACAATAATTATGATAGTTTCATAACAGTGAGAAGGGTAGCAATTTTGGTTTTTCACCAGGACGCTGAGAGCCACTGCAATGACAGCTTAAGCCCTTGTCTTTTTCTAGTTAACTACACGTGTTATTTTTATCTTTACAAAGTTATGTAATTTCTATCTCACATTTATTGGTCATTTGCAATGGGATTTGAATGCCTGGTATTTCCATCAAATAGTCAGGTTTTAAAAGTCCACTAATTACATTCATTCAAGCAAATATTTAATATCTACTATGTGCCAGGCAGGGTATATGAATAACCAAACATATTCTCTTGGAGTTTACATTTTAGTGTGAGAGATAGAAAACAAGTACACAAACAAAACAATATGTGGAGTTAAAGACTATAAAAAACAAGACAGAAAGGGGGAGGAGATGGAGAGGCGTTACAGGTATATCTTGTTTTATTGCGTTTTACAGGTGTTTTGTGTTTTACAAACTGAATGCAAGACCCTTCACCAGTAAAAAGTTATGACTTCACAGCAGTGGTCTGGAAGCGAACCCACAGTATCTCCAAGGTATACCTGTATTTTTGCTTGGGTGGAATCCAGCAGCGCGAAATAGATTGTAGGAGCTCTCTGCGGACAGGATGGTGGGGGGGTGGGGGGGTGGGGAGACTTACATATAGAGGAAGTGTGGAAACAAAGAAAAGAAATTATTTGATTGGCTGTAATGTAAAGCCTACTTGGCTGTTTGTGATTAGTTGCCCTTAATATTTGGTATTGTAACCCTGAGGATTTATAGGCTTCGATTTTGGTTTGCTTACATAGGCTGCTAGAGCATTAGAACCACCTCACTCAAACGGCCTCCTTTTTAAATTAATTTAACAGGCCTAAAGGATAAAAAGGAGCTAATCATGCAGAGATCTGGGGACAGAAGGAAGAGAAAGACTCTGAATCAAAAGTTGTGTTGGGCAAAGTTTGAAGGACTAAAGGAAGTTCGTGTGGCTGAACGCAAGGTGGAATTGTAGCAGAGAGCATTGGAAAAGCCAGGGGCTTTCGGATTAGAATGTTATTCAAATGAAATGGAAAACATTGAAAGTTTAAAGAAAAGAAAATTGATAACACTTGAGCTGCAGTGTGAAGAATGGAGGGCGATGCAGGGAATGAGTCACGGAATGTCTTAAACAGAGCTGAGCCTGGTAGTGGCTTCCCTAAAAGCTACACCTCTCTTTAGTCCCCACCTAGAATCCTTGACCACCTTCATGAGCAGGTGGAAGGTGCCCTCCAGGGACAGAGAAGAACTGTGCTGGTGGCAAGCAGCAAGTGCATCTGCGAGAACTCTGTATCAGGGACTCTGAAGCCTTCAGCCCTGGGTTGCTGTTGTGGCGGTGATAGCTCTTGGAATCTCTCCATCATAGATTCCTAAATCTCAGAGCCCTGGTGTCTGCATGTGTGGAAGAGCTTAGGTTCTGACCTCAGACTGAACCTTATTTTTGCTTAAGGTGAGTATTATTTATAATAAATATATATTTGGTTTTCATTTTGTTTCTGGCACAGAGCTCCTAAAACCTTGAATTTCCTAAGAGCAATGGGAGCATCTTTTATTATACTATTTGAATGTCTTTTGACCTGGGTTCCTGAAATAGTGCTTTAAAAGTTAAAGGAGCGTCTTATTATTTGTAACAAGCCCCTTTCAGCCACACCTGAGTTTATGCTAAGGCAGGGGCTTGTTGCCAAGGAAACCAACGTGATTAGAGGGTTGGAACTTTCAGTCTCACCCCCTCACCTCTGGAGGAGAGAGGGGCTGGAGGTTGAGTCAATCACCACCAAACGGCCAGTGATCTAATCAATCATGTCTGTGTAATGAAGCTTCAATAAAAACCTCAAAGGACAGGGTTTGGGGAGCTTCTAGGTTTGTGAACACATGGAGGTTTGGGGAGAGTGGTGTACCTAGAGAGGGCATGAGAGCTCCATGTCTCTTCCCACAAAACTTGCCCTATGCATCTTTTCTATCTGGGTGTTCCTGAATTATATTCTTTTATAATAAACTGGTAATCTAGTAAGTAAATGTTTTTCTGAGTTCTGTGAGCTGCTCTAGCAAATTGATTGAACTCCAGGAGGTGTTCATGGGAACCTCCAGTTTATAGCCGGTAGGTCACAAAGCAGGTAACAAACTGGAGTTGCAATTGGCATCTGAAGTGGAGGTGGGGTGGGGAGGGGACTTCTGGGACTGAACTCTACTATCTCCAAGTAGATCTGACATTATCTCCAGACAGACTGCGTCAGAATTGAGTTGTATTGTAGGTGTTGAAGAATTGCTTGATGTGTAGAAGGTGTCAGAATTGAAGTAGTGTAATGGTGAAGTACTACTAAGAGTAAAGGTGAAACATATGGAAGTGAGTTTTTCTTAGATGGAGTCACTTAACTCCTTGGTATCAATTTCTTCACTTGTAAAATGAAGATAGTAACATAGTGCCTTATCCAAAACCCAGGAATTTTTAAATTTAAGGATTTTAGAAAGCTATTCTGGTGCATATACCAGATATTATGAGATACTCCCATGAGGGTCTAGAGCATAATCAAACATTAATCTTTCTGCACTGAAAGATACTTTGGTAGACAAACTCTTAAAGTGGCCCCTCAATCCCCACCTCCTCGTGTTCACTTACTTATGGGATCCTGTTATTACCACAGACTCAAAGGGTCCATTTGCCTGAGTGCATCCAAGTCAAGCAAGACACAGACAGGGGATGGCAGTAAAGAAAGTAAAGCTTTACTTAAGGGAGGTGAAGGAGAGCTAGTGCTCTCAAAAACCTGGCTCCCTGATGGCCTCTAGTGGCTAGGTTATATTAGGAAAAAATCATTAATCATGGTTACTTTGGGAGTTGAGGTTGTGGGCTCTACTGATTGGTCAGGCCTAAGGTAGGGGGCAATTGATCATGGCATTAGGCCCTGATGTCAGTCATGGGGTCATTCTGTTTCGTTTCCAGTCAATGTGGTCTATGGGACCCATTCTACTTTCATGAGTCTGGAGCTGAATCATAACTAAGGCCAAGGTGTTACCTTTGTTTGAGTAAAACCTTATTCTAGTCTGAGGTCTGGTGATTGTATTTTGGTCATAGTTGATAGACCTGAAGCTTTATTCTTAAATGAGTTTGGAGCAGAACATAATGTCCTAAGGGCTTAATGATTAAAGGGAGTGGACATAGGTATGTGTACAGGAAGAAGGATCTGGTGCAAGTGAGTCATAGTTCTGTTAGACTAGACAAAGCTAGCTTGGATTAAAGCAAAATGTAGGCTAAATAAATGAAGTTCATGTACGGTTATATTTCTGACTTTAGCAAAAAAAATTATTTAAATTTGTACCATATTGCTTATTTTAGCAATGCAAAATTTAATTGGGTTGCTAGAAGTTACATTGTTTTGTTAGAAGTTGAAATGAAAGCATATTTAACTTCATGCCAAAACTTGACAAAGTTTCTTAGAAAATAACAGGAAAAGAATAGCTGGATTGGGCTGGCCGAGTGGCTCAGTTGGTAAAGAGCTCACTCAAGAGTGCGAGCTGAGCTCTCAGCAACAGCAGTTCGATGCCCCGCCTGAGCTGAACTGCCACTGAGCTGCCAACAGGTAGCAGGATGGCTCAGCTAAAAAAAAAAAATTGCTGGATTGCTAATTCTTAGCTATACACTCTCACACTTCTACTCATTTTTCTTTTTCACTTGTTTCAATGACATTATTACACTTGCCTTTTTACTTGTCTAAAAATGGATGTCCTGTTCATTTTTTACTTTTATGACATTCTGAACTTTAATATTACATTATTCTTTTTATCATTATGTATGTTTTTGCTTTAGTAAAACACTTTCAACATCCTTGATAACATTTCTTAAAACATTGGGGATATACGACCACACAATAGTAACCACACGTAAAATACAAGTGTTGTGAAAATATTTTAGACCAAGATGAGTTGTACCTGGTAACTGAATGTTAGTGAAGACAAGCTGCCAAACACAGTTTCTAAAGTGTATTTGGTATTTCAAAAATAAAATTGTCACAAAGAATATAATGGCACTTAAGATTTGAAAACAGTATTGTGAAGTTAGCATTTTTCCTTTTTGGAGAGTGACCACCCAAAAGTAATTAAAAAAATGAGAAGAAAAAAAACCTGAGACAAATTCCTAAATTACAAAATAAGCAGAAGGATTGAGTATGGGAGGATGGTAAGAGTACATATTTTAGAAAGCAATCATTAGATTTAGGGTTTAGAATTGAATTTGGGTTAGGGTTAAGTAGCAAAATATATTGCTCCAAGATTAAGGACATAACTTAAATCTCTTGTGGATAGCCAAAATCTTTTGTTTCAAAGGCAGGAATGAGATTTACAGGCTGGTTGCAGGAGCTTCCTTGGACCCCATATTATTCCAAGAAGCAGAGAAAGTCCAGCAACATATTTATCACATGGACAAGTTGTACTTCTAGAAAACAGTGTGCATGTGTGACAGTGAGAGAGAAGAGTTTGTATTGTGAACATCCCTGTTATGTCCTATCCCCATTGGCTGGGGAGAAATCAAGGTCACACTCATACACAAAATACTGGATCATTAGCCTAATTTCTGCTGGCTTGGAGAACAGTAGAGAGCCAAAGTAACAGGAAGCTACTTGGTTGGGCAGGAAGCCAGGAAGTACAGTGTTGGCCTAAGAAAGTATTTCTATGGCAACAAAATTTTTGTCTGCACCAAACCTTGGAATGGCAACACGTGGACAAACTGAACATGAGACACTCTAAGCCAAAACCCCAAGTGGTCTTGGTTACTGACAGAAATAGAAACAAACCTTATCTAGAAGTGCGCTCTCCAAATTTGGCTCAGGGGGCTCCCACAGATTATGATCAAACAATGAATTCACAAACAAGATTACCAAACACACAAGAAGACAATAACCTTGAGTGAGAGTCAGCAGAAACAGGAGATTTAGGTTCCCCAAAGATATCAAGGATTGGAATACAACTTAAAACAGATATGTGTGAAGTGTTTAAATAAAACATACAATTAAAAAAGTGAACATTCAACTAGAAACACTTTGGAAATGAATGAACAGAAACATTATGGAAACAATTCAAAAGGAACAAGAAATTAAAAATATAATCGTTGATATATATATATATAAATATATATAAAATCGTTGTGGCCAAAAAAAAAACAACCCCCAAATAACAACAGTGCAGGGATTAACTAAATTAGATAACTCAAGTGAGAGTTTGTGAACCAGAAAATATGTCTGAAGAGCTGATCCAGAATACAGTGAAGGGAAAAAGGAAATGGACCACCTGAAAAAAAAGGTTAAAAGATATGGAGGATAGAATGAGAAGATCTAACACTTATTGAGAATTCCAAATAGAAAGAATAATGGGAAAGGAGAAGAGGTAATATGTAAACATAATGGTGTGAATTAGCCAGAACTGAGGAAAAACATAAATCCATAGCTCTTGAAAACAAAGAAGAAAACATAATGGAATAAGAATGAAAATTAAAAATACAACTCAAGAACAAAATTGCAGATATAGGAACCTTGAGTCTGAAAATGTAAAAGGGCATATATTATTTTTAGAAATGGTCCCATGTGGTCAGCACCAATATATGTGCTCGTAAAATTATTAGATTTCAAAAATAAAGCGTTCTTTGAAAGTCAAAGAAAATATTTCACTCATAATGAGAAAAAATTAGGCCTACTTCAGATTTCTCCTCAACATTCATTCCTAGAAGACATTATATAAAAAGCAAAACAGACAAAATCCTCAAGAAAGAGTGGGGACCCAGGGATTTTATATCTAGTCAAGCCATTGCTTAAGTATAAAGGAAAACAGTTTTGAAAACAATATCTTAGGGATACTGTTTTCATTAACTCATTTGCACACTATTCCAGTGGACAAATTTTATCAAAGAAAGATGACTAGAAAGCATAAGGTAGATATCATAAGGACTGCTGATAAGTAGGACTAAGACTTAAAACAAATGTGGAAATTACTGTTATTAAACAGAAAGATAAACTTTAAGAAAGATAATTTAATTAACGAAAATTGGGATGTTGTAGAGAGAAAGGGGAGGTGGAAGAAGAGGAATACTATTAATTATTGCTCAGACAGTATTTATAATACTCTCTAAAGAAAGAGAAGATTAGACATTAGACAAAAATACAAACCCTCAATCATCAGAAGAATTGCACATATAAACAAGCAAAATCTCACACAGGAAATAATTTTTAACTGAAAAAATGAATTGTAACACAAAATAACATGACAGAACCATGACTACACATATCTTTCATATCAATAATTGTAAATGATTGTAATAATTATAAATGAATTAAACTCATCCAGTAAAAGGGGAAAGTTATAGTTTTTTAACTATAAAAAAAATTCTACACTTTAAAAAGAGAAAAACCTAAAAATCAGGGATTCAAACAAATGGAAAATGAAAATCAAAAAAGGAAAAAAGGAAAATAAAAAAAACCAAAAACCTAAAAATCAGGGATTCAGATGAATGGAAGTGAAAATCAAAAAAATGAAAATGAAAATCAAAAAAGTGAAAATGAAAATAAAAAAAACCCAGAAAAACCTAAAAATCAGGGATTCAGACAAATGGAAAATGAAAATCAAACAAACTGATAAATGAATGGGTAAACCAGACTAAGCTAATATAAACAAAAGTGGTCACAATCTTAATGTCAAATATGACTGAGTTCAGAACAAAAAGCATTACAAAGAAGGGCACTTCATATGCTAAAGTATACAATTCAGAGATAACAGTTACGAATATCTGTGTACATTTAATAGCATCACTATAAGTAGAGCCCTTAAAGCAAAAGTTAAGGTCTACACAGAGAACTAGATAGAAATACTTTAGTGGCAGGATACTTTAATTCACCCCTCGATCCATGACAAAGCATTAAAAAAAAAAGAATATAATGGACTTAAATAACATAATTAATAAGGTAGAGCTAACTGATAAATGTCAAATTCTGTGATTCTGATAACAGATATACTTCCTATTTATATTTCCAATTAAAAAGGAAACCTCAATATATTCCAAAGAGATAAAACAGTACAGACAATTTTTTCTAGTAGCAATGCAATAAATTAGAAGCCAATAGCAGAACAAGGAAACAAAAACTCTATCTACTTGGAAATAAAATATCTTGGGTTAAACAGCTCATGGGCCCAAGAGAAAATTCCAAATACAATTGCAGACTATTTAGAAAATAACAATGATAAAAACATTATAATCAGAACCCATGTGATATTGGTAAAGCAGTGTTCAGAGGAAGTATTTTAAATACTTTTACAATATGCCAGAATAGTGAGTGGTTTATTGATCTGGATTTGTTCAGAATAGCTAGGGATTGTTCTAAGGGGTTCTAAAAACCTATATTATTTAATAAGCAAAACTCACTAACAGCAAAATTATCATCCCAAATCATTGGTATTCTGAGAATCAAAGTGTCTTTCGAACTCTTACGGTATCAAGCAGAAATGAAAGTTTGAATATTAGCAAGGCAAGACTTTATGATGGGAGACTACTATCATAAGAGACACTCAAAACCTAAGCTGAAACATCTCTGAGAAGGAATGACAAAGCAAAACTTTATATGCAGAGACCATGGGACAGGTAGCTGTAGAAAGAGGAACAGTGTACTAAAATTGCTTAGGGGGAGTCCTGAACTTAGTGAACTGTGTCAAGTATTGCAAAAACAGTAAGGTCGAGGCAGGAAATTTAATTCAGTGTTAGGCACATGGGGTGGAGTTTGGGTCTGAGATGGCGTAAACAGGTTACCGTGCAAAAAGTTTGTGTAAAGTTCAGGGCCTAGCCATCCTTTAGCAGACTAAAGTTATGTCTAACATTAAGTTTGACCAGCTTTGTCATTGGCTATCAGTCCTGTTTAAATGATTTTGGTTTTTAAGCAGATATAAATTGTTTATATTCCAGGTCAGGCTAGCACAAACATCCTAGAATCTGTATCTACAAATATTCCAAACTAGGTCTTATCCACAGGTGAATAAATTACAAAGCAGCTGGAAATTGTCACGATATTAACTATTAAGAAAGAATGAAAATAAATGAAATAAGTATTTAAATGAAGTTAAACAAAGATCACCAGAATAAATCTAAGAAAGCAGAGACAAGAGTTTAAAAAGATAAAAGTAGAAACTACTTAATTGGAAAACCAAAAAAAAATAGTAGAGTTAAATAATCCAAGAGCTGGTTGCTTGAAAAAAGAGAAAAAAAAGAAAAAGGAAACATTTAGCTAAGTAAATTTTAAAAAAGCAAACTATACTTCAAGATATAAATTGGATTTTTAAAGAAACTATAATTTTCCAAATCTGCTCTCAAAAGAAACAGAAAGTTTAAACAAATCAATTACCCTAAAAGAAAGTACAAAGAACTATCCCACAAAAAAAGCACCAGGTGCTTTGCATAGATGAGTATGCTGCATCTTTAAGGAACAGATAATTTCAAAGTATTTAAGCTATTCTTGTACATAGAGAAAGGAAGAAACCTTCCAAATTCTTTATCTGAAGCAAGAATAATTTTGATTCTAAATGTGACAAAGGCTATAGGGAAAAAACCTGCCCCTTAATCTCACTTATAAATATTGATAGGACAATACTAAATAAAATATTAGGAAAAAGAATCTTGCAATATCTTACAAGAATAATGACAAAATGGGGTTTATTTCAGATATACAAAGACGATTAAATATTACAACATCTATTTTAGGAATAAATCTAAGATCAACTCTACATACTGAAAAAAAGTTGATAAAAACTTTAAACATCTACTTTTAACTCAAAAATGTTCATAAAAGAATAAGAATATATGACACTTCCTTAACATGAATCTATTTTAACCCCCAAGCCAGCTTATATTCAATAGGGAAATATTAAAAGCATTCCCATTAACAAGGTTAAAACAATGATGACTACTATTACCACCCAAATTTTCCTAGCTAATGAAATTATCTTTATAATTTGGGGAAAAATTAGAAATTAAAAAATATTGGAGGGCCAGCCGAGTGGCATGGTGGTTAAGAGCTGGCTTGGGATGCCAGCAGCCCCAGTTCGGGTCCCACATATGAGGGCCAGTGACACTGCCCTCAAAATAAATAAATAAATAAATAAATAAATAAATAAATAAATAAATAAATAAATATTGGAAACAAGAGTGCCTGCTCTTGCCACTTGTATTCAACATTGTAATGGAGGTTCTAGTCAAGGCAATTAGGCAAGAAAATGAAATAAAAAACATCAGACTTGCAAAGGAAGAAGTAAAACTCTATCTGTAGATGTCATAATCTTATATATAGAAAATCCTAAAGAATTTTTTAAAATCCATTAGGGCTAATAAATGAGTTCAGCAATGTTGCAAAGATATAAGATCAATATACAAAAATAGTTGTATTTCTATACACTAGCAGTAACAATCAAAAGATGAAATTAAGAAAACAATTCCATTTACAATAGCATCAAAAAATACTTAAAAATAAATTTAACGTAAGTGGATGGTTCATATTGTAAAAACTAAAACACCATTGGAAGAAATTAGAGAAGACTAATTAAAAAGATATCTGTGTGCATGGATTGGCATATCTAATATTGGTAATCCGCAAAATTAATCTATTGGATCAACACAGTCCCTGCTAAAATTTGATAGCCTTTTTTGCAGAAATGGGAAAGCTGATGCTCAAATGCATATAGGATTGCTAGGGGCTCTACATAGCCAAAACAATCTTGAAAAATAAGTTCCAAGTTGGAGGACTCACACTTACTCATTTCAAAAACATCAACACTACAGTAATTAAAATTGTGTGGTACTGACATAAGGATAGACATGTAGATGAATGGAATAAATTGGGAGTCCAAAAATAAACCCATACATTTATGGTCAATTGGTTTTCAACGTAGGAGTCAAGACAATAAAATAGGAGAAAGAATAGACTTTCAACAAATGTTCTGGGATAACTGGATATCTATATACAAAAGAATGAATTTTGAACACGAGTACCACACACTATATATAAAAATTAACTCAAAACGGATCAAGACCCAAATCTAAGAGCTAAAATTATAAAACCTCTTATAAGAAAACAGATGTAAATCTTTGTGACCTTGTATTAGGAAATGGTTTCTTAGATATGACACCAAAAACACGAGGAACAAAAGAAAAAAACAGATAAATTGGATTTCTTTAACATAAAAAATTTTGTATTTCAAAAGACACTCTCCAGAAAGTGAAAAAACAACCTACAAAATAGGACAAAATACTTGCAAGTCATATATCTGATGGGGATTTTATCTAGAATATACAAAGAACTCTAACAACTTAATAAAAGATAACTCAACTGAAAAAATGGACAAAGGATCTGAATAGACATTTCTCCAAAGAAGATATACAAATGGCCAGTAAGCACATGAAAAGATGCTCAACGCCACTAATCACTAGGGAAACGCAAATCATAACTATAATGAGATACCATTTTATACCCACTATTATGGCTATAATAATTTTTTAAAATGATGATAACAAGTGTTGGCAAAAATATGGAAAAATAGGAATCTTCATACATTGCTGGTAGGAATAAAAAAGGTTCAGCTGCTGTGGAAAACACTTTGACAATTCCTTAAAATTTAAACCTACGATTCCTGTATGACCATGCAATTCTTCTCCTAGGTATACATAATAAAAACATATATCTGTAAAGAGTCTTGTATGCAAGTATTCATAGCACCATTATCCCAAATAGCCAAAAGTGGAAACAATCTATATGTCCATCAACTGATGAATGGATAAAAAACATGGTAAATCCATAAAAATGGAATATTATTTTGCCAGGGAATGAAGTGTACATTTATGGTTTACATGCTATACCATAAATGAACCTTTAAAACTTCATGCTAAGTGAAAGGAGCTATACACAAGAGGCCACATATTGTATGATTCCATTTATATAAAATGTCCAGAATAGGCAAATCCATAGAGTTAGAAAGTAGACTGATGGTTGCCAGAGGTTAAGAGGAGGGAAGAATGGAAAATAGCTATAGGGTTTTATTTTGGGGCAATGAAAATGTTCTGGAATTAATGGTGATGGTTGCATAATCTTGTGAACATACATTGCGAGTAAGTTGGTTTGCGAGTGTTCTGCAAAACGAGCAAACATTTCTAATACTTTTTTTTTAGATTTTTTTAATTGGGGAATTGGGGGAGGGGAACAGATAAGTTGCTTTCTTTTTGTTCTTTACTCTAATTGTGGAGGATGTTGCTTCACTGGCCCATGTTGGTATCGTCATTGCGCTCTTCCCGGATGAGGCAGATCGGTCGCTGGCCTCTGGATGGTCACTCATCGCGGCTATTGGCAGCTCACACTGGCTGCCGGCCACTCACTGTAGCCTATGGAAGCCCACTGCAGCAGGGGTCGCGGCCTCCACCGTCGCTGGGGCTCACACAGCCCAGCTCCAGGTGGAGCTGTTGTTAGGTGTAGAGGGCAGTGTCACTGGCCCTCATATGTGGGATCCGAACCGGGGCCACTGGCATCCCAAAACCAGTTCTTAACCAATGTGCCACTCAGCCGGCCCTCTCATACATTTTAACGTGGTAAATGAGCGATGTCTTGCAAAACTAGTAGTTTGTTCCTGGAACGAATACTGTCCTAGAATTTTAAACAGTCCGATCCCAAAGAGTCTAATACAGTTGAACCCAGTATCTGTATCCATATCCTCTTAGAACTAAGTATTATATTCTTATACCAGAGATTAAATGGGATCTTAGTAGAGAAACTTGGTTCTGAATTCAATTCAATAAACATTTGTCGAAAACCTATTATGTAACATACGCAACCTGTTTTGCAAAGATGAATATAGCATGACTACTGATCTCAAGGCGCTCACAACCATGTTAGAACTACTAAACTATATCCAACTATATAAAATATATTCTAAAGACCCCAGCAACATCATGGCAATTGGTTAAAATAGGCTTATTAATAATACCCCATGGCTAATTTACATCTGAAAAGACACACATAAAATTGTCAATAGCGTGGGTCAGTCAAGTGGCTCAGTTGGTTAAGAGCTCACTCAAGAGTGCGAGCTGAGCTCTGAGCAACAGCAGTTCGATGCCCAGCCCAAGTTGAGCTGCTGCTGAGCTGCCAACAGGTGGCAGGATGGCTCAGCAAAAAAAAAAAAAAAACCACAAAATTGTCAATAGCAATTATCTCTGTTGAGTGGGATTGGTAAGAAAAGAGTCTTTCACTTTTCAAAATATTTCAAAAATGAAGATGGTGGGATCATGAGTGATTTTATTTACTTTTAGGGTTTTTGTTTTTCAGAAAAACATAGGAAAAGATTAAAAAATTTAAAAACAAAGTTATTTCTTCACATAATTAAAATAAATGCTCCTATACTGTTTTCCTACCTCCCATCACTTAATAGTGCAATTAGTACCAAAACCTGATATTTTGTGTTTTCCTTAACCCTTATTAAATTAAGAACAAGTCTCTTTTCTTAAGAAAAATGTACAATATATCAAAGGGTGAGACCATAACCCCAAATCTGAAACCTAGAAACTGAATTTAATACTTAAGTAGGGGAAAGCTATCCAAATCAGACTAAGGTCTCTCTGAGCAAAACAAATATAGGGTTTATAGGAAGTATTGGTTACCTAGGCAGGAGTACTTGAAAATCAGCCTTAGAAGCATGGATTACAGAAGCTCAGTACATTTCCTGTTACTGAGATGTGTTTACCGAAAAAAGTTATCACTGATCAACTAAGACTTTAAACCAGCATTAGTGTTTATTTGTTACCGTGTCTATAAAAATGTCAGTTTTTTGGGGATTTTTTTTTCATTATTCTTAAAAAATAAGTTTTATTTTTCTTGTTGCCTGTCTTTGATTAAAAATAGTAGAGGTGTCTTGCACTGAAAGGAAGCAATTTCTTAGGACTTATAATTTGTTACTAAAAGACTGTAATGTAGTGTATTGTTTTTCTGTTGCTCTGTAACAGATTATTGCAAAATACAGTTGCTTGAACAATGCAAATTTATTATCTGACACTTCCCTGGTGGAAGTCTGACACAGTTCTCACTAGGCTAAAATCAAGATGTTAGAAGGGCCATGTTCCTTCTGGGGGCTCAGGGAAGTATCTGTTGCATTTCTTCTTCCAGCTTCTAGAAGCTGCCCACATTGCTTGGCTCATGGCCCCCTTTCTCCTTCTTTAAAGCCAGCAACACAGCATTTCTCTAACCCTGCTTCTGTAGTCACATCGCTTTCTCTAATCCACCCTCTGCCTCCCTCTTTCACAAAGAAGATTGAAACAAAAAAGGCAGTACCAGAAAAATTCAGTTTACATTTCATTAGCCAGAATTGAGTCATAGGGCCACATCTAAACAAGGAAATCTTAGAAGGTAAGTTTTTAGCTTCTCTGCCTCTCTACAAAGGAAGGCAAATTGAAATTAGGGCTGGAATGAGTGAATAGATGTGCTAATTTATAGGATGACAGGAACAACTAAGTGAACTTAACAAAGCACTTTAATCATCCAGTTATTGAAGAGCAGGGACCAGGTGTTAGAATTTTAACAGACTAATTGCTACATGTATTACTCAGTATCAGTAGGTCCTGCGTTTAAAATTGATAAAAAGAGGGCTGGCCGAGTGGTGCAGTGGTTAAGCACTGGCTTGGGAAGCCAGCAGCCCCGGTTTCGGGTCCCACATGGTAGGACCAGTGACACTGCCCTCAAAAAATTGATAAAAAGACTCACAAGGCGTGGCATATTCCCCACACCAGTTTACTTAGCTTTAAAAGATACACAGGGGCCACCCGAGCAGCTTGTTGGTTAAGAGCTGGCTTAGGACGCCGGGCCCCAGTTCGCATCCCACATGAAGGCCAGTGACTCTGCGCCCTCTACAGCTAAGATGGTGAACAACAGCTCAATTTGGAACTGGGCTGCCATGAGTCACTGGTGACGGCATAGGCTGCAGCAGAGCTGCACTGGGTGACTGTAAGCTACCTTAAGTGGCTGACAGCCAGCGTGAGCTGCCATGAGCCGCTGTGAGCGGCTGTCCCGAGGCTGGTGACCGATCTGCCTCACCTGAGAAGAGTGCAATGATGATACCAACATGGGCCAGGGAAGCGATGCCCTCCACAACTAGACTGAAGAACAAAAGGACAGCAACTTGTCTGTTCCCCTTCCCTGATTCCCCAAAGCTGTTCCCCAATAAAATCTTAAAAAAAAGATACACAGTAAACAATGCACATGGCCAAATAGCAGAGGCCTTCTGACATCTGGTAACAGGTGAGGTGCAGCTTCCATTCCCCTCCACTACCTAGGGCTCAATTGCAAGAAATGAGGTTGAACCTGGTGTAGTCGACTTCACCTTAGGGCAGCCACCCTTTCTACTCCCTATCTGTGTGTATCTTATGCTTGTTGCACACAGTCTCTCTAGGAGTAAGTGCCAAGTCACATGCCTCCCAGTGCAGCTGTAACTCATCAGTTAGAGGTGTCACGGTGAGTGCTTCTGTAAACCAAGTATAACCTGACCCTCTAACATTACACATTCAGAGAGCTGAATGACAAAGGCAAATCTAAGGTCAAATCCCTAGGGTCACGAAGTCTGAGATAAGAGTTCAGATCATTTGAAAACCCTTTTCTTGCATGGACTCGTAAGCATTGCCACTTTTTTCCTTTTGAAGTCAGAATCAATCAAGAGAGACACAGGAGTCAGATAGGTGGAAATCAAAATGTCACCTTAATAAAGCCAGCTGGAAAGCACAGTCAAGCGGTCATGCTCACACTTTTTCCAGACTTTCCCACTAGTCACTGGCACGGTTGAACAACAGTCTTCCCAGTAGAACAAGACAGGCCCATGCTAGGAGAGCAGACCTACTCTATGCAAGATACAGGTCTAGAAAGGGTGAGGAAGGATTAAGCTGTTTCTTTTCCCCAACTCCGGTATCCAACTAGTTGCTTCTATGCCCCTGGGGAGGAGTAAATGAGGGATGGGGAGAGGCTCAGTCATTCTCAGCCCCTCTGGCAGTTTGAGGTCTCCCAGGGAATAGATGTGCAGCCAGGGTACAGAACCAGCCAAAGTTACTGCATATGGAAATAAAAGGGGTGAAGGTAACATTCTTCCTTATGACTAAGGAAGTTCAGTGTGTGTGTGGTTTTTCTTTTCAATAAAACTTTTTATTTTCAGGTAATTGTAGATTCTCATGCCCTTATAAGAAATAATACAGAGAGATCCCATGTAGCCCTTTACCTAGTTTTCCCCAGTGGTTAACATCTTGCAGAACTATCATACAAAATGGATGCCAGGGTATTGGCATCCACCCATACAGTGAAGATGCAGAGTGTTTCCATTCCCACAAGGATCCTTCATGTTGCCATTTTACAACCACACCCATTTCTCTCCCGCCCCTACCCTTTTTAGGAAGGTTTATTTTAACTGTGCTCTGCTCTTTTCATAAATGGCAAGTTTCCTCTGCTGTATCTTCCTTCCTTTTAATACAAAGCAAATAAAGACAACTGTTTTCAATGCTTCTAGCAATAGAAGACCTAAACAGTTTGTCTCTAAGCCTGTGTTAACACTTATGTGAGGAAATTATCTGGAGTCATAAAACAGTTCTTTTGAGAAAGGGGGTGGGAAGAAAAATAAGTTTGTTCATAAAATGTTCTTCAGACATTCTCCACTTAGTTTGTAAATACCATAATCAATATAGTTTTCATTTTTCCTTTATTCAACACAAAACCATAAAATCTCTGGAATAGCTTTTATTTTTAAGATGGCTATGGCAATTAACTGTCTGCCTCCTGGGCCGGCCGAGTGGAGCGGTGGTTAAGCGCTAGCTTGGGAAGCCAGCGGCCGCGGTTCAGTTCCACATATGAGGGCCAGTGACACTGCCCTCAAAAAAAAAAAATGATTTATAACTATATGCCTCCTGCTTAAATTTTCAATAAACCAAATAATTAGTGTGCTTCTGACTACCAGAAACAAACACAATTGGAACTCTTTACGTGTCCTTTGACGACCCTTCATGACATACCTCAACTTCTCAGGACATGCCTCTCACTTGGTTTACCTTGTATAATTTCTGGCATTATCTCAGAAGATTCTCAGGAATGTCCGCACCTCAGGTCTTTCTTACCACCTTGTCCCTCCAGTTCTCCTGGTTTTTGAGTCCTCTCCTGGCTTCACTTTCTTCCTTAGTTCAGAGGCCCCATCATCCATCATTATTTCTAGCATTCTCAACTCTCTTACATTTTTACTCTTCGGTTTCATTTGTGCTATTACTGTCCCCTCCCCCAAACGACAATCTACCTCCTCCATTCCTAGTAGTGTTATACCTCACCATCAAGAACAGCCCGAGACAAAGTTTATGGGTCTGTTTGGAGTTTATTAGCCAGTGGCTGTGAGCGGGCTTCTGCCCTAAACAGAACTCACAGCCCCGAATAAGCTTGAAGGGGGAGATTTTATAGGCAGAAACTGCATCCTGTTTTTCACAGGTCTTACAGGTTGCTGGCAAGCAAAGCATTCTATAAAGCTAAGATAAGCGTCAGTTGGCGTTTGTGGTGAGCTACATCCTGGAGTGATGGGTGGTGGAGGGGGGAGAGGAGAGTGTATGTTGGCCTAGAAGGCCTAGGAAGGGGTCCCAGTACTTTTTCCAGTATGATGAAATCTGGTGGTGGTAGGGGGATTAGTCTATATTTCAGTAGGAGGCAACTTAGAAAAGCACATACAATATTTGGTTTTACATCTGACAAGTACAGATTCAGATCTTAATCCTGCTATTATATTTGCAGGGAACACTTACTAATGTTTGCTCACCATCATCCAATCCCTTTTCTTTTTTTTTTTTTTTGTTCTTTTTGTTTTTTGTTTTGTTTTGTTTTTGAGGGCAGTGTTACTGGCCCTCATATGTGGGACCGAACTGGGACCGCTGGCTTCCCAAGCCAGTGCTTAACCACCGTGCCACTCGGCCGGCCCTCCAATCCCTTTTCTTTTGGCAACAACATCCCAATTCTTCTTTGGTGAATTATGTCTTCAACACTGTATTCCAGTCTTGGAGGTAGCGCCCCTAAGTAAGCATATGGCCCTTGCTAAGGCAAAGAGTTTCTCTCCCTGGAATTGGACTCAGGAGTGGAGTGATCTAAATCAGACTTTAAGTGATTCACATAGGCATCTGTGTCCTAAAAATCAGCCTATTCATTTCTGTTAGAGAGACCTGTGAAAATGCTTTGGTTTCATCCTTTACATACATGCTGGTTCATTAGCCTTCCTTTTGTTTCATCAATGAAACAAATCCTTTTAATGAAGTTCCTTATCTTATATTAGCCACAGTAATTTTGTTTTATGTAATCACAAAAGCCTAACTAACTAGCTATAGCAGTTTATATTAATGATTTAAATTCTGTATAATCAAGAAAAGTATATTTAGGGCAGGCCGAGTGGCTCAATTGGTTAACAGCTTGCTCAGGAGTGCAAGCTGAACTCTGAGCAACAGCAGCTCAATGCCCAGCATGAGTTGAGCTGCCACTGAGCTGTCAACAGGTGGCAGGATGGCTCAGCTATAAAAAGAAAAAAAAAAAAGAGTCAAGTATATTTATATTTGTGGGTATCATGAGAATCTGTGAAAACAAACTTAAAGGGTTTGGCATGCACCAGCCACAATAACGCCATGACTTCTAACTTCAGGTGAACCTCCAACAGAGCTTGACAATCTTTATATTTGTTCTGGGCCATCTTCCTCTCCAAAATCCCTTCAGCAGATTTTTGCAAACATTTACAACTTTTTCAGGCTGCCCACTCAACCTCCACCTCAATCTCAACAGCCTGTCTCAGGTGTTAGAGGAGAATGTCAAAAAGATGGAGGTGCTAGGCTCACAGAACCTTGGAAGGTTTTGTTGATCCTGTGATTCATGCCAGTGTCATCATGTCTCAAACCAAGCTCATAAGAATAAACTTTTGAAAAAAACCATATATAATCAAAGCCATCCCAAATTTACAACATTGATCAGAGTCTGCTTACCATTATCTACGTCCTATATTCAGAGTGAGTCAGTGTTTCCTTTAGTACATATGTTCCACTGTATAACATGCAATCAGTAGTAGATCAATGGAGTGAGGCTGTAATCTTCTCTGCTGTTGAATGTCTTCCTCCTAATTTGATTATGTAGGACTTGAAGGTGATGTCTGGTAGCTTACTTATCTTCTCACTGTGGGCTTCCGGCATGCTGTGGAAGGCAGCACTCTCCAGTCTTTGTTTGAAAAATTGTTAGTATCAGAATACTCCTGGTTTGGTACCAGAGATACTATTTCAAATGTTTTGTGCCTTCTTCCCAGTTGATCATTAGAACACTAAGATTACACGTAGCTACAGATAATTTATGTAGGAAAGCATCTGAATTATGTCCTATTTTTTAAAAAAAAGATTTTATTGGGGAATTGGGGGAGGGGAACAGACAAGTTGTTGTCCTTTTGTTCTTCAGTCTAGTTGTGGAGGATGCCATTTCACTGGCCCATGTTGGTATTATCATTGCGCTTTTCCCGGCTGAGGCAGATAGATCACCAGCCATTGGACAGCTGCTCACAGCAGCTCAAGGCAGCCCACTGCAGACCCGCTGCAGCCTACTCAGTCTGGCGACTCATGGCAGCCCAGCTCCAGGTCGAGCTGCTGTTCACCATCTTACCTGTAGGGGGCGCAGCATCACTGGCACACATGTGGGATCCGAACTGGTGGCCCTGTTGCTCAGAGCTCACGTTCCCAAGCCAACTCTTAACCAACGAGCCACTTGGCTGGCCCTGAATTATGTCTTAACTATGAAGATTCTATAAAGCATTCTCAACATAACAAAAACACAAACATGTCAGTATAAAATAACACCAGCTATAAATGTATGGGATACCAATAATAAATAATACGTAACACTGTGAGATGAAGGGAACATTGGCTAACTTGAAAAAATAGTTTTAGGGTATCTCATAACCAAGCGCTGTAACTTTCTCATTGATTTCTTGATAAGGAAGCTCCCTTTACATATTTTTTCTTTTCTCCCTCCCTCCCTGCCTCCCTTCCTTTCTATTTAAAGCTCCATAAATAATGGATGAGCATTGAGTTTGTTAGACATGGCATTTTCTCAATATATACATTTCAATTTATCTTTCTATTTAAAACTTCATGTTATTTTGTCATTTTCCCCCATGGTACTGAAGTTTTTCAGTGTTTAGATGTTTGTCCCTGGGTGAATCATGAGTTTCTTCTTGTGGTCCCTGATCAGTTTTAAACCTCAGTACAGTAGTAGTAGCACTGCCAACTGGTTTCTGGGCTATCTCTGCCTAGGTGGGCTTGACATACGGGGGTGGTGTCATCAGTCTTAGCATGGAGGCTCAGGGAGTTGAGCATGTGGAGAAGTTCTGAGTGCTCCATCTCAGAACCAGTGATTTCACTGGCAAAAATATGATTCATAGCTTGAAGAAGAGCAAACACCTGTCCACCTGACATCTGCTTTTGCTCTTGAAGAAGGGCACCTACCGACGTGCACATGTTAAAAGTTTCTTGTACAATATGTATATGAACAGCAGGCTGCTGCCTGGGGCCTGTGATTGGGCATCCTAATGTTATTGAACATGATGAACTCTTGCTCACAGCACATTTATATGGTAGAAAGGTGGGGGCAGCAGGAGTAGCTGCAGTAGTAACAGCTGCAGGATGTGGACCAATCTGTCTATGCTAACAACACCTCTTGGGACATGACTCTTTTTTTTTTTAATTTTTTCTTTTTTTCTTTTTTTTTTTTTTTTTGAGGGCAGTGTCACTGGCCCTCATATGTGGGACCCGAACCGGGACTGCTGGCTTCCCAGGCCAGCGCTTAACCACCACGCCACTCGGCCGGCCCTGGGACATGACTCTTAGAACTTGGTATAAGAATAGTGGTTCAGGAGAGGTTTCGTTCTAAAACCCTGAGTATTCCAGGGAGAAGTTGAGCAATTTTGTCTAGAAGGACAGAATGTGGCAAGTCTTGGGAAAGCCATCATGAAATATCTGAAGGAGGTGCTGGCAGATAGAAATTGATTATGAGGCAGCTGGGTACAGCTCTTACATTTATCATTCTCTGCAAAAACTAATTTTAGGGTGAACCTTCTGTTCTTTATTTTGAACTAAAACTATAAATAATAACTTAGATATGTTAGTGGTTTCTTCAAAGGAGAGAGGGAAATCTTTGCTGGGACCACACTCTATCATGCCTCTTGCATTAAGCATTGTACTAAATGCATAAAACTCATTTTGGAGGTAAGGTCCCTTTTGGAATACTTTTTTTTTTTTTTTTAAGTTTCCTCTTCCATTCAGAAGTTCTCAGAAGGAATTGACCCCCTCACATTGAGCCAACACATCTACCAATCGAGAAACTGGTGGGCTTTCACACTCATAGACATAGAGTTGGTATATAATGGTGTGAAATTCAAGAAAGAGAAACAGCATGGGAATTTTGATTTGGCAGTTATCAGCATGGTAGCTACAGATGGTAGCTAAAACCACTGGTAGCGAAGTTATAAAGGAAGAGTGTTTAGAATAATAATAAGAAAGAGGTGAGAGTTGAATTGTGGAGAATAACAATAATTTAGAGAGGCAAAGGAAGAAGATTAGCAATGGAGGCTGACAAACCATCATGAAAATGTTAGGACAAAAGGGAAGAATGGTTTCACAGCAACCAAGGCGGAAGAGACTCATGGTAAGCAAATGCTATAGATTCAGTAAGGGCTGAAAAATGTGTTGGAATTTTCAACCAAGAAGTCCTTGCAAAGTCCTGTGACTTGGGGATTGCAGTTCCATTGGAGAGGATGGAATTCAGGTCAAATTGTTGTGGACCTAAGAAATTGGAAGTGAGGAAGAGGAGGTGTGTATGCACTCCTCTTTCACAAAACTCAGCCTTGGAGATAGAGTGGTAACTAGAGCAGAACTTATAGTCTAGGGAAGGTTATTTTTACTTTTCCCAAGAAGGTATAAAAGTGAGGCTTCAGAGTATAGTTTCAGAGTATCTAGAGCCAAGATAGGGAAGAGCTAGTAAAGAGAAAGTAGTTAACATATAAGAGCAAAACGGTGATTGATGGAGGTGGGAGGAGTTAATAAAGGATACAAAAGAAGTATGGTAGCCAGACTCCAAGGTGGCACCCAGTGAACCCTGCTTCCTGGTAGTCACACCCTTCTGTCGTTTCCTCCCATGTTCTACCAGGGATGGTCTGTGTGACTGATTGAATATGGCAGAAGTATTGCTTTGTTTCTTCCGAGATGAGGATATAAAAGACACTGCTGCATCCATCTTGGTGGTACTCTTCCCCCCTCCCTTATTCCTTCCCCCCACCCTCACTGCCTATCATTCACTCTGGGGGAAGCCAGCTGCCATTATGTAAGCAACCCAATGGAGATGCACACATGGTGAGGAATTGAGGTCAGATGACTGCAGCCCTGGCTGACATTTTGGCTCTAACCACATGAGATACTCTGAGCCAGAAACACCCAGCTTAGCTGCTCTGAGATCCCTCACCATCTGAAATGGTGTGAGATAATAAATGTTTATTGTTTTAAACTGCTAAGTCTCAAATAATTATGTAGTGTAGGGGAGGAAGAAGTTTTCCTTGGCCCTGTTCAGTTCCCTGGCTGGGTCTAAAAATTAATCTGAAGAGACAGACTAGCAGGAGAAAAGCATATGGATTTATTTAACATAAGTTTTGTGTGACACAAGACTCAGAGAAACAGTTACACCTGAGAAATATGATAGGTTGAAGAGTATGAGGTAATTGTAGTAAACTGGGGACACTTAGCAAGACTTGTTTATTTGGATTCTTTTTGGCATCCCTTTGTCTTTGGAGATTAAGATGCTGTTTTCCTCTGGGTATAGGGAGGGCACCTCTGATGTGAAGATTTTATGATCTGTTTGAAGGAAGAAGGGCAAGGCTAAGGTCAGAGTGACCTTCCTGTTTCTGCTGTTTTCTCTAGCTCCTCCAGCTTAAAATATTCAATATACCATGGTGCCATATTTTGTAGTAGCATATCCTGAACTCCATCAGCAGAGACAGATAAATAGTACTGGAGGGATTAGCTTTGGGCAGGAAAATGAACTCTGCTATCATGTCTGGAGATTTTTACAAGATCTTTTTCTTTAAGCTTACCACTTAAAGTGATTAGCAGAATGATAGATGAATTATTTACTAATGTATCCAAGTTACCCAGCAACAAGGATTTACTGAACAAAGCAGTATGGGTATTAGCATAAAAGCATGAACAAATACGTAAATAGTGAGAAGTTAATTATCCAGGCAGAAAAAAAATGATGCACACAGAAAAACCCATGCATGCATGAAGAACAATCTGAGAATGTATCAAATCAAAATTGTGTTCAAAGCAAAAATCATGCTTGCATGACCAACAGTAGAGTCTCAGTTAAGACAAATGAATACCTTTGATCAGAACAATGAAAAATTCTTCCAGGATGGGGTGTAACTGCCAAATGGGATCATATAAAAAAAGTATGAAGGGAAAACTAATTCTTAGGTTATAACCAGGTGGAACTGAAGCCGATTCTTGAAGTTCTGCTTCAGGTTATTCAAGAGAGTTATGCTCCCCTTTTAACCATTTATGATAAGATTCATGCAAAAAAAAAATTATTCTGCTGGTGGAAGCAACTTATCAAAGTTGATAAACTTGTAAATTTTTCAGTCATTTCCATTATTTATCTCAGACCTTTACTCTTATATTTATTGTAGGGAGGACTTATGTGCAAACCATTGTTCAAAGTTTAAAATGTCAAAATACGCCTTAAAGAAATGTTTTTTGGTTTTTTATCTGTTTGTTTAACAAAAGAGATTTCAACCACTTTCTATTCTCCTTTGTTGTATTTTGGGTTTTACTAAGTTTGAGCAGTCTGGACCACGGTGACAACCTGGAGCTTGACCAGGTCCTGGGGCTGGGTGAAGCTAACAAGATTAACAGGCTTCACTCTCAATGCAGAGAAAGGCCTAACCCGGTGAGCAATGCATGGCTTTCATGGTTTCCCATTCAAAACCTGTAGGAAAAATCACAGTACTTGGAAATAGAAGGCTTTGATTTTAATTCTGGCTTTGCTATTTAGTAATTGTGTGATACTGAGCAAGAGACTTTACGTCTATGAGTCTCAATGTCTCCTCCACAAAATAGAGCTAAAAAGATCCCTGCCATTATTACATATTAGTTTTTTCTGAAAGATCAAATGAGCCTTGCATCAAATATATATGAAGCCATTTAAAAAACTTTAAAGTACTGTAAACTTTATTACTTTTTATTGTTGATACCATTATCATTCTTTCTTACCTGGAATCTTTATTTCTTTGACATAAGCTCAGGTAGGCTTTAAGTCTTGAATACAACTCGAAAAAGGCAAGTAGCGAATGCCCTCCCCCCAAAAAATTATGTCTTTTTAAAAAAAAATCATTAATGACTTGAAATTAATTTTCAAATCAGAAAATAATGTCTAAAACAAACCTACATTATTAGAAACATTAAATATTTATCTCTTTGAGATTGCAAGGACTTTGTATCTAGCACCTTAGAATAGGACCTATTTTCCCTGCACCAAAAAGACAACATACTAGCATTTGCTATTGCAAATGGTTACCAGAAAAACAAAATAATGGAGATTTAATTTGTGGATTATGTAAAAGTCAAGTCCTTTAGGATAGTTAACATTTTTTTTCTGATTTAAATATAACACATTCTTGAGCCAACCGAGTGGCGTGGTGGTTAGGAGCTGGTTTGGGAAGCCAGCGGCCCCGGTTCAGGTCCCACATGTGAGGGCCAGTGACACTGCCCTTAAAAAATAAATAAATAAATAAATAAAACACATTCACTGCTGAAATTTTTTAAACTTTTTATTATTATTATTATTATTATTATTATTATTATGAGTTACAGATGTACACAACAATGCAATAGTTATCTTTTTCACCTCTTACAAAGTGACTACCCCCTCCCTCCCATCTCCCCACCCCCAATATCATATATATCTATTACAATTCCATTGACTCCATCCCGACACTATATTCCACATCCCATGACTAGATATGTGTTAAATTATAGTTGGCATATAATATTATTCAGCGGCAGCTTCAGATATACAGTGCAGTGGTCAGGCCACTGAAATTTTAGAATCTCCATATAGGTATAAAGAGAATTATTACAACTCATAATCACATTACTCATAGATAGTCACTGTTAACATTTTTGCATTTTCAATTTTTGCATTCCAATTTCCTCCCATATATTTTTAATTATAGCATTACATAATCTTTTAGAACATGATTTTTACTATCCTAAAATTGTTTTTTTACACATGAAATCTTTTTTCAGATCTAAAATCTAAAAATCTTTTTAAAAAATCTGAGTTTGGGGGCCAGCCCAGTGACTCAGTTGGTTGAGTTGGCTTAAGAGCTCAAGCTCTGAGCAACAGTGTGGCCAGTTCAATTCCCACATGGGCCAGTGGTGCTGCACCCTAGCTAAGCTGTCGCTGTCGCTGAGCTGCCAACAGGTGGCAGGATGGCTCAGTTGGTGTAACAAGATTGATTGCCTGTTGGATGGTGGGCTACGCCCACCCACAACTAAGACTGAACTTGGAATCTTGAGCTGAGCTCCCTCCTGAATGGCTTAGTGGATAGTGTATGCGCTCTTAACAACAAGGCTGCTGGTTCGACTCCCGCATGGGATGATGGCTACACCCACCCGCAACTAAGATTGAACATAGCACCTTGAGCTTAGAGGCCATGAGCTGCCGACGGGAAGCCAGATGGTGACTGGCGCCCTCCACAATGAAGACTGAAGAACAACAACTTGGCTGGTCCCCTTCCCCAATTCCCCAATACCATTTTCTTCCCCCAATTCCCCAATGAAATATTAAAAAAAAAAAAAGAAAAGGATTTGTTTCAAAGGTATATATTGGTCCTCCAAGTATTTTCCTAAGAACCCACATCAAAACCTTGCATCACTCCAGACTCTTTGTTTTTTCTTTTTTTTTTTTTTTTTAAAGATTTTATTGGGGAATTGGTGGAGGGGAACAGCGTTGGGGAATCAGGGAAGGGGAACAGACAAGTTGCTGTCTTTTTGTTCTTCAGTCTTGTTGCGGAGGATGTTGCTTCACTGTTGGTATCGTCATTGCGCTCTTCCCGGATGAGGCAGATCGGTCGCTGGCCTCTGGATGTTGCTCACCGTGGCTATTGGCAGCTCACGCTTGGCTGCCAGCCGCTCACGCTGGCTGCGGGCCACTCACTGCAGCCTATGGCAGCCCACTGCAGCAGGGGCTGCAGCCTACACCATCACCGGGGCTCGCACAGCCCAGCTCCAGGTGGAGCTGTTGTTAGCTGTAGAGGGCAGTGTCACTGGCCCTCATGTGGGATCCGAACCGGGACCGCTGGCATCCCAAAACCAGCACTTAACCAATGCGCCACTCGGCCGGCCCTCTTTGTTTTTTCTTATGGGATATTGTCTGAATTAACTCGATTCTGAATCGAATCTGAATTGTATCATGAATCCTATTAATTATTTCCCTTTTATTCTTATTACCATGGCCCTGGGCCAGGCACCTGTTTCCTCAATTCTAAATTATTGAAGTCATTTTCTGACTGGCCTCTTTCTTTCCCGTCTCTTTTCTCTATAATCTATTTTACAGTCATCATTACCCTGCTCAAAAATATTGACTGACTCTATATTCTATAGCAGAGGTGCCAAACTGGAGCTTCAAAGATGGATATAGTCTGAAAATTTGTCTTATTACAACTCCACAGTATGTACCTGGCCTCTGGGTTTCCAAGTGAGACTGAGCAGATTTTGCATGTGTAACCCCAGGGGGCACTGTGCACTTAGCACATCCTAGAATTGTACAGGCACATGTACAATGAGCCCAACTCTACCTGGTGGCTTTGCTGAAGCCTATGAACATTTGAGGTTTTCCACTGTAGGCCATATAATATGAGACAAAAACATGATATCTTGTCTAACCCTGTCCACTATAATGACTAATCAAGCTCACCCTGTACCATATCCAGGAAAAGGCTGACATTCCTAAAAGACTTGCATTCTAAGACAAGTCTTAAAAAATAGGAATATTCTGAAAGCCTTGAATTACAAGATAAGACATGTTATTATTTTTTTTCAAAAGACAAAAATATCTTGTTTTTCTTTTTGTCAAAACGGACCTCAAAGTTAGCCAATCAGAATTGTCCACGACCGTATAGCAGTCTACGTTATCTCTTGACCTTGTGATTTTCTACAAATGCTTCTTATTT